>OZ007498.1:186041545-187354045 GCA_963931805.1 Microdon myrmicae | reverse complement strand
CAAGAGAAGGTGATTGTGACATTTGGCGATATTCAGTTCTAGGCAATTATTTTGGCACCAAGTCGAAAAGCTGTCCAGATCCGATTGGAGAAGTGAGGAGTCTAGGGGAGAGCGGATTGTCTTGAAAATTTTGGAATCATCCGCGTAAAGTGAGATGAAGGAGTGATTGATGCAACAGCCTATGTTGTTTATGGTTAGGATAAATACGAGAGGGGTGAGATGACTGCCCTGGGGGACACCTGAGGTTGGGAAAAAAGGATCGGAGAGGGTGGATCTAAATCGTATGCGGCAGGTACGATAATTGAGATAGGATGAGATCCACTTAATCAGCAGGGGTTCAAAGCCGAGGAAAGATAACTTGAAGAGAATGAGGTTATGTGAGATTTTATCGAAGGCCATGCTAATGTCGGTAGTGACTACATCGACCTCATCGTTTTCTAGGGCAACGAGTGTGTGAGATGTGAATTCGACAAGGTTGGTAGTAGTGGACCTGCCCAAGAGAAAGCCGTGCTGGTTAGGAGAGATGATGGGTGTGCAGCGAAAACGTAACGCATCATATAGAAGGCTTTTGAACAGTTTAGGAACGTGCGAAAGCTTAGCTTCTTAGTTTTTGGAATCTAGAAGGATTATATTATTCTATATATTTATAGTGAAAAAGAAGTATACGACATATTTATATTTACATAATAAAAGAAGGAACAAATTGGCAAAAATGTTTTCGTTAAACACGGTAAAAAAAAATTAAGAAAGTTATTATTTAACAACGTCAAAGCTTCCTTAACAAACAAGAATATTCGCCACAATCAGGAGTATCTGCAATTAAACATATACGGGTAATAAAGAAAAACAAAAAATAGTAATTTCTCAAAAAGTTTCACCACATTCGGTATGGAACACCGCTGAAAACAAAGAACTACGTGTCTTTCATATAATTACTTTGCTCCTTTCCCTGTAGTGGCAAGGCTTAGTTTTAGAAGCACACATCCCTGAACATCGTCATTTATCCTTTTAAAATTTCAGCAATTTGCGTGACTTAGAATAAATTTCAGGAAATTTTGATCTTATATAGGTATTGACTTCATCATCATCATCGGCACTACAACCGGGAATCGGTCTTGGCCTTATTTAGCAAGTCTCTAGGCTTGTTAAATTTTCCATAATAATTTATTTTTACGGGCAAGGTTATTAGCCTTGCGCCTACTCTATGTAGAAGAGAATGCAGTTCTGTGTACTTCCTCCCACTCTTCGCCACCTGATTCGATTTCTTCAAAATCACTGATTGCATTGTCTCATCTGCCGATCTCCCACAGGTCTCCTTCCTGTTAGTGACGTAGGTCATGAAGTTTCTGCTTCCTATATACCACTAAGTAGGATAGAAGAGAATGTTGTTAGATATTGTGGTTTTCTCAGTTTGGCACTGATGGCGCGACCTCTAAATTCATTTCAACTAACTTTGAATAAAAGGACATCGTCAGTTAATTCAGATTCACTTTCCAAATGGGACCCAAAATTAAAGTGGATAATAAAAAAGGGAATAAATAAACTCATTTCTTACGTACTGAAGAATTAAATTTAAACGAAAATAAAACCGGAGAATTTCGCTGTTGATGTTTTGACCGGTCTTTAAATGCCAAGGGGAGACTTAATTATCCAAAATTGTCGGAGATTGAATTGGAAAACATTCCGTAACGAGAATCCCAACCAATCAACTAAAACAAATTCTATTCGAACTTGTGGGGTAGAAGGTCGTGACGCCTGCATGGGCGAGAGTTCTACCGCCAACCCACTCGCTGCTAAACAAATTTCCGTCGAATACAACCGAACGAAATGCACAAACACGAACCTCAACAACGCACCGTCCACCAAAGAAGTGAGGAAAAATAAAACATTGATGGGACTGATGATGAAGGGACGACTAGCTCGGTCAGAGGATGGGTAAAGAGTCAGCGATGTGAACTCGCTGGCAAAGGAAATTCAGCCAGTGGTACTGGCTCTCTTAGTTAAGGGTGCGTTTCCTATTCGAAGAAAAACGTGAAGTCTCTCTTTGGGGGTAGGTAAGCGGATCTCATAGCGAAGATTGTAGTGGTACGCATGTATGTGTGAACATTGGTTCTTTCATGGGACAAGGCCATGAGAACGAATAGGAAAAATCATCAATGAGATGTGAGATCGGCTAAGTAAATAAGCCGAATCTCATTGGGTGCTAATTGGATTTTTGTTTGCTCATGCCGCGAGGTCATGAGACGGATCCGGGAAATTAAAAAACATAAAGGGGTTTATGAGCTGAGAGTTTAACTGAGTAAACAAGTTGCAACTCATTAGCTGCCCGATGCATTTGGGATACTTGAAACAATTTGAATTGTTTGTCGTATCGCTGGAATGCCTGCTGAAGAACAGCGTTCTTTTCTTTGCACATGGTGCGTGCTAAGGAAATTGGTTTTAGCGTCTATTGCGCTAATTGTATGCAGCTGCGTTGGATGGTTTATCGTTGGGTGAAAAGGTCGCCAGCCAACGTGTATGTAAGAGTGGGTAACATTGTTGTACACATGGTGAGGCTGGGAATAGACGACGCTAGGATAAGATTCCTCGATTATGTGGTTACTTGGTACGGTAACCGAATTGTTTTCTTTCAGGCATAATGCTTGACCTTTAAGGAATTCTTCTAGGAAAATGCATATGGATTATGAATGCATGAGAATCCCTTTAGCAAATATTCTGCCGATGCGTTGATGCATGGAGAATGCCATTGTGAAAGGAAATGCTTTGATGGGGGGAGATTGGGTTGTGAATATGGGGGGTTCTTCAGGTGAGCTTTAAGAACCCCCACAAACTCTTCAATACAAAAAAAAGGATTCGTGCTCGAATCACGCTCCAGCAACATTGTTAAGTGGTGTAAGATGCATGGACTAATTGTTTGGTTATAATTCGATAATTTAAAGACCTCGATGTCCTTTTAATCAAACCTTTAGTTGTAAAATAAAAAAAAAAACGCAAACTTTTAAATTTACTTGTGGTTTATTAAAACTATTTTTCTTGGGCAACTGGGTGCATCTTCTCGATGTTCTTTTACTTATACTTTTCGTTGTAAGATACAAAACGCAAACTTTTAGATTTACTTACGGTTGAAAACTATTTTACTTGGGAGACTGGATGCTTCTTAAACTACTAAATTCTAAACGTAGGATATCAACTTTCTACAGTAAGATTTATATTCTACAACTCAACACTAATTTACAGGAGTAATGGTCAACTTGCAAAATTTTGATATACCTTTATATGAAAAAGCGGGTGGGGCAAGAGGGAGAAGGGAGTGAAGTATGTATGCCCAAAGCGGGCCGCTCACCGTCTTCTAGAGGAGAATTAGGTCTTTCCTGAAGACTCCCTTTGTTTTTTTATTTATATTCTTTGTTTTATACACTGCCTTACTAGCTCTGCTTATACTGTTTGGCACCCTTTACAGTTAACAATCCTTACCTTTTTCCTATACCTTATTGTATTGTATGATAGGTTGTAAATTCCTACAAAAATATGTCTATTTCCTGTGGTTATAATGATAGTTTAGAATTAATTAATTGCATGTCTAAATTTGTACACATTTTCCTCAGAATGTTATTCTTCTTTTATGTTTATTGTTTTGTTTTATGCTGTTTCCTGCAACTTTTCTTCGTATTAACTGCTGACGGTTTCTCTTAGCATTAAATTATGTGAGAATTTTTAGAATTTCGTAGTCTCAATTTTTAATCTTACCTTTCAGCCTTAGCTCTACACTATTGTAGTTATATCAATTTGTTTTACATTAAGTGCTCCGTATCGATTATAGTTTGCACCTTTATTCTGATGTTGAGGATTTTCATAATTGTTTTATAAAACGTTTCATTAGCAGTGAATTGTTTCACCTATCAATCCTTATTTGAATTAATTAAATTTTATTTCACGTCAATAGTATGGAGTTCGGTTCTTAATCCTGTAATTCCTTTTCTTTCCATTTAACATTCCTTCTTACTGTAGTAGTAAGACTCTCGTAACTAGATTTTCTTTTAATTCTAATAACATTTCAATGTTCTGTTCTTCCTGTGTGATAATTAGAATAATACATATCCTCTTTTTTGGAGTGCGGTAGGTAAGACTGTCACTTCTTTTATATACCCTTTCCTTCAAATGGCTTGTTCTCTTATTTAAGTTATCTACTATTTCAACTGATTCCAAAGCGCGTATTTGGATAGTTGTGGTTTAAGGATCATCTTAAGGTACACAGATAAGTAGTTTAATTAAACGAATTTTAAAAGTTCATTCAATTAAACCTTTCATTGAAAAGAAATTAGATTCACTTATTATTTATTGGAATTTTTTCACCGGATTTTTATTGTTGTTGGAACTAAGTATTTTTGATAGGAGAACACGAACATCTAAATCTACTCAAGCTGAATTTATTATTTTCCACTTTATAAAAGAATATTTGAATCTGATTCAGTCTAAATCACTTTTGTTATTAGTTTTAAGTTTTCCTGAAAGCGTAACTGATATATGTTTACTTTTCTTTTCAACCAATAATGGATGGGAATGGGCAGAGTCATAATAATTCATATGTTTGTAGATATTTATGTATGCTTTCCTGTGACTGGTTCTTAAATATTTTTTTAATGGTATCATTTTCAATAAAGGAATTTATTTGTATCAATTACAATTATCTGCACTTTTTCAATAAAGGAATTGGAGTGATTTGCGGTAAAGTTTTTTGGGTTTTTTACTAATATGAAGGAAATGAATCATATTTAATAAAACCTACTTTTCTACAACTGTTCAATAAAAAAATGTCTCTTTAGAAAACATAGTAAGAAAGGTAGGCGACAAGGTGCTCAGCAAATAAGAAGACGACTAAGAGATATTAGTTTTCTTCTGCTTCTAATTATTCTAAACAAATTTATTCTTCATTAATTTTTGAATATGATTTGGAAATTATCAGATTTGAAAGCACGAATTTCTTTTAAAAATTACTAGTATTAGTGCTACCAAAGGGTATTACACATATATAAAATATAAAGTATAAGCATATTTCTGTGTGAGAATAATATTGCAAATAAAATGACTTTTTTTTTACTTTTTTTTTAGTTTAAAATAATTAATAAAGAGTGCTATATTATAATTTATTTTTATGTAATTGCATTAAAATTAAAATTATATGGAAAAGGTTTTTAAAAAGATATTAAACATGAAATAAAACATCAAATAAAAAAAAATAAAAAAAAAAAATAAAAAAAGAAAACAAGCAAGAATAAAAACAATTTAAAACAAGAAAAGGATGAATTATCGAAGAAGAAGAAAAAAATGAATGTACTGATCAATTCTATGTAAGTTGGTTTTGTATTAATAGACAATTGAAACACAATAATAAAGGATTTAAAGGAAAAAAATAATACAAAGCCCCAAATATTTTGTTTTATTCGCAATTTTCTTCTCTCCTTTCCGATGTGATTGTCGTCGCCTATTATTTTCAGGGACTATTTCGTGTATTATTCTCAAACTGTATTGGCGTGGTTTTCTTTTTTCTAGGAAATAAAAGTTCATAGTATATAATCGGTAAACATTTTTGTTCTTTATAAAACATGCTAAGCTAAACAATTCATACAACGATTTACATGAAAATAATTAATCATTTTGTTCTTTTTTTGTATTTTTAACAGATATTGTAGTGAGTTGAAAAAACATCTTTTATACTTCTATATTATAAAAAAATTATTGAAACAACTATATATTGCCACAAGACTACGAAACATTTAAATATTATATTTCATGTATGTATTTTTTTCAATATTACAGTGTCAGATGGGACATTTAATGTGCGCAGCTTGCTTTTCTCACCTTTTAGCCGACGGACGGTATGTTGATCAATTTAAAATCATTACATTACATAGGATCAAAAAATAACACATACTTAACTAAGAATAATCTTTTAATTCATGACAAATTGTTAGACAGATTTACATTTCGCTCAATAACTTATTAAACTTTTTGTTTAATATTCGTACTATGCTATTTTTATATATATAATTTTGCAACAGTTTAAGGGATCAGGTAGCAACATGCCCAAATTGTCGTGTGGAAATATCCAAGAACACAGCATCCAGAAATCTTGCCGTAGAGAAAGCTGCATCCGAACTTCCAAGCGAATGTCAGGTGATACCAAACTAAATATTCAAATTGTATTGTGACTTACTTATTTCATATTTCCGTTCTGTTGACTAGTTCTGTAACAAGGAATTCCCTTATAAATCTTTGGAACGCCACGAACTGCATGAGTGTCATGAGCGTCCAACTAAATGCAAATATTCAAGAATAGGTTGCCAATGGCGTGGTCCAAATCATGAAAGTAAATACACCTTTAATATTGGAATAACATAATTCGATAATTTATTAATTATAAATAGCTGGGGGGCATGAACGCAGTTGTATGCATCCCCGTAAATCTGGTTATGAAGTTATGTTTGCTCTTGAAGCCTATGATGCCAAGATGAATGAGGAGAAGAAAATTTTTAGCACCTTGATTGATTTATTGAGTTACGAAAAGATTATATTTAATGGTATGTTTCTATAATTATTATATATGAGTTCAACACACGCGAACTACGCTAATGATTTTGCAACCATATTTAGATCTACAAATGAAGCCATACCGCACAGATGAGTATGTCCATAAGTTGTTCTACGAAACAGCTCGATTTACTGCTTTCAATCAGCAGTGGGTTGTAAAATCCAGGATAAACAATAGCCAACGGGATCCACATAAATCTAATGAGCGAACGATTACTTATCAAGTAACCTTTGCCATTTGTTATACACATTCAAAATTAATTTGATATTTTTGAATTTTAGCTCATTTTAAAATCTAAGACAACTACACCAATGAGTATACATTTCTTTGCTCTTAAGGGCCCCTTCTCGGATATGAAGGTGTCTACACAGATCTATAAGCATGAGTTTACCGAACAGGTAAGTTTGCGTGAATGTATCATTGTACGAGGGTTGCCTTTTATATTTCGGGATTAGAGAACAAAAACAAATATTGATCATCGAAAATCACTTTATTGTTTTTCAAAATATTCCCCATTAAGATCTATACACTTTTGCATGCGTTTGAACTAATTGTCGAAGCACTTTTGCCACTCTGATTGAGGTATCTCCAACACATGCATTCTGAATGCAGCAACCGCTTCTTCAGGTGTCGAAAAACGTTGACCTCTCAGTTTGTTTTTTACGTACGGGAATAAAAAGAAGTCATTCGGTGCCAAGTCAGGACTATACGGCGGATGACCCATCAAATCGATGTTTTGGGTGCTCAAAAATGCAGTTGTCGCAGCCGATGTGTGAGAGCTCGCATTGTCGTGGTGAAGAGTGATCCGTCTTCGGCGGTTGGTTTTCCTGATTTCTTGGAAGACAACTGGCAAACAAATGGTTGTGTACCACTCACGGAATGACTGTTCTGCGTTGTTCTCGTGGTACGGTTGCGACATGTCCAGTTTTTCCGAAAAAACAGGCGACCCATTTGCTTGGAAGTGCTTCGTGCGCGAACAACTTTTGTTGGATTTGGCTCATCTTGAAACACCCAGACAGTCGACTGCTGTTTACTTTTGGGCTCATACGCGTAAATCCACGATTCATCACCTGTCACGATGTCATAGACGTGTTTCGAAGCACCGCGACCGTATTTTTTGAGCATTTCTTTCGACCAATTGACACGAGCCTTTTTTTGGGTGATTGACAAATTGTGTGGGATCCAACGCGAACAAATTTTTTTGACAGTCAAATGTTTATGCAATATTGAATGTATGCTGGTCCCACTAACGCCTTAGGTTGTCTCAATCTCGCGATAGGTCACATGACGATCTTCCAATATCAGTTCGCGCACAGCATCAATGGTTTTCGGAACAACAACTGATTTTGGACGACCTTCACGAAATCCATCTTGGAGTGAACTACGACCACGATTGAATTCACCATACCATCGATAAACACTGGTCCTTGATGGAGCTTCATCGCCAAAAATTGAATTAAGTTCATCCATGCACTGTTGCTGAGTTAATCCACGCCGAAAGTTGTAAAAAATAATCGCACGAAAATGTTGACGATTTGATTCCATTTTTGGGCCGAGATGAATCTTTTAAGTTACTGTAAACAACACAAATAGCGCTCGTGTGTCAAAACGTTCTGAGTGCGTATAACCTCAAAAATGTCCAACTTTACGACAGAGCTGTCAATTGCCGGATTGCAACGCTAGGGTTGCCAAATATATATATAACTGCCTCGAACTAAATATCACCAAACGTCATTTAATCATCTTTTCCCATAAACGACCCCCTCCCCGCTACGTACCTATGTCTTACTCAACCAACAGATAACACCTGTACAAACGATTCGTGACGTTGGCATCTTATGTGATAGGGGGCTTAACTACATCCCACATATTGATGACATTATTCTCAAGGCCAACTCTGTCCGTGGTTTTGTGAATCGCTGGTAGAGAGAATTCTCTAACCCACACGTTTCCAGATCGCTCTATATAGCCTTTGCCCGCCCCCTCGAATGTGCTAGTCAGGTTTGGTCTCCTCACTACTCGTCCCATATTCGCAGGGTCGAAAGCGTGCAATGTCCTCTTTGCGTTTTGCCCTCCGTGGATTGAATTGGGAAAATCCTCTGGTTCTACCCCCATATACGAGCCGTCTTCACCTAATTAACCTTAACACGCTTGAAGAGTGCAGAATTCATGCCGACATCCTTTTCATCCACCGTCTACTCTCAGGTTCAATCAACTGCCCAAGCCTGCTCTCCTCCATCACATTTTCCACTAATCCCCGAAACCTGCGAGACCCTTGTCTCTTGTATTGGCCCGGCCAGAACACGTCTTACGGCTCTAATGCACTCATTTCGCGAATGCAGGGGTGGGCAAACTCTTACCCCAACTTCTTTGACTTCAATCTTACCTGTCCCGCTCTCAAACGTCGTCTTCTCTCTTACCCCTCCTGACCCCACCCCGCCACCGGCTACACTCTCCTCCACCCATATTCACACCCTAGCATTCGGCTTATCCTCGCCCTTCCCCGTCCTACCACTTATACAGTCCACAGTTTTTGGTTACTTTAAAGTTAATCCCCCATGCCTTTGTTTTTAAGTTAGTTGTAAGTCTATTTATAAGTTTATATGTTTATACCACGTGTACTAAGCGAATTAACTGAGGGTTCTGTCCTCACTTCATTCATACATTCATTCAAGATGTCTTCCCTTCCAATTTTTGCATTGAGGTCTCTGAGGAGGATTTTAACATCGAATGATGAGATCCCATAACATTTTTTACTTCGGTAGATTCTGTTGGGGCGTGACCGTTTATAAATACATAATTTTACCATGGGGCCTATATTTTTAATGCCGACATTTAGTCATTAATAAATTTCACATCTTTTACATGGGGCGTAATCTTCTTGCTTATGATGAAACCGGTTCCGAGGTTATGTGTATCGGTGCCTCCACACGCCAATGTAAACCCGTTGGTCTCGATTGTGGGAGTCGGACTTCCTGAAGCGCGACGATGTCCATTTTATATTGTTTCGTGTTTTCTACCACCGTCTGTATCGCGCCTGGTTTATATAACGTTCGAACATTCCACTTGCCGACACGTATATTCCGTCTTTTCCGTTTTTCCCCACGTCTTCTTTTTGCCGAGTCGGTGTTTTTTTGATGATTTGTTCCCTTATGGTATTGTAGGCTCATCACACCTACGCCTACCCGGTTTTTCGTGGGATTGGTTTTTGTATATTGATTACTCATTTTTGTTCCCACGAAACTTGGGGTTTTAAATAGTCCGCCATATCAGAGACCCCCGTTTTTTTTTATCAGACTCCTCTCGGGAGAAGCGAACCTATAGCGCCCCAAGATGCCATCAAATAACTGTTGCAGTTCTTTTTGAACAGTTGCAGGTTGTAACGCTCCGGGAACACTCGCGTGGGAAGGGAGTTCCACAGCTTCCCGCTCTGTAACGGAACGGGTTCTGATGCAGGGATGTTCGCGCCGTCGGGAGATGAACCACAAACGGGTGCGATCCGTCGGATTGTCTTGTGGAGCGCATATAAACCGAATTGCGTGGAACAATACCAAGAATCTCCGAAGAACAGCACCCGTGATAATATCTGTAAAACAGACAGAGGTCGGCTAAACGCCTTCGATGTGATAGCGACTGTAGTCCCGACGTCAGCGCCGAGTCCCCGATCAGGCGGATCGCTCGTCTCTGTATGCTCTCAAGTAGGTCGAGGGTGTTTAGGAGCCGAGCTCCAAACATTAGAGCAATATTCGAGTGCGGCTCTAATTTGGGATTTATATAGGAGAAGAAGTTGGGCCGGAGTAAAATATTTCTTGGCTCTAAAAAGATAACTTAGTTTTCTTGAGGCTGACCTGGCGATACTCGACACGTGTTTATGCCATGATACATTCCCACAGACCATGACGCCGAGCAATTTCAAATTCTCGCCAGCCTCGAGGGCCCGGCCATTCATCGTCAGCTGTGGAACCGATTATCCACTTTTCTTTGTGAATGTTGTATATTGTGTCTTCGCTACATTGAAGTCGACGAGATTGGCCCTTCCCCACTGCAGGACCCTATCTAGGTATTAATTCAGAGAGTCAATCTGTCTACATCTCAGCTGATGCGACGCAGATGCCCCAATCGGCCGAACATTGGAAAAGGAGAAAACAAGCGTACTATCATCCGCAAAACTGAACACTTTGTTATCCGTTGTCTCCAAAAACATCATTTATGTGAAGCAAAAACAAGGTTGGAGCCAAAATATAACTTTGGGCACCCCCGAATTAACAGGATACAGATCCGAACACTCGCCGTCCACAACAACCCGTATCGATCGATTCTCAAGGAAGCTCCTCGTCCAGTCGCAAAGCTGTTGGGAAAGTCCATATGCGTTCAGACGCGGTCAAGAGCCTTGGTGATATCCAATGCGACTGCCCTTGACTCACCATGCCGTTCAATCGCAGATGTCCATATATCGGTTATAAGTGTCAAAAGGTCTCCCGTGGACCGCCTGCCACGGGATCCGTATTGACGGTCATTCAGAAGTCCGTTGCACTCCAAATACTTAACTAACTCTGCATTGACGACTTTTTCCATCACCTTAAATAAAATAGACAGTAATGCTATAGGACGGTAATTCTGTGGGAGACACTGTTTTCCCATCTTTGGAGTTGGCTGAACTCGAGCGTTTTTCCAGCAGACAGGAAAGGTCCTCCGTGCATAAGATAAGCGGAAGAGTCTGCCAAGAATCGGCGACAGTTCCGGAGCACAGTTCTTAGGACTATTGCTGGTATTCCGTCCGGGCCGGTTGCCTTCCTACAATCCAGTTCACGTCGAATGTGTTGAATAGTGCGCGGACGAAATCTCACATCCCGCACGGAAGACTGTACCGACGAGATCACAGGTGGCTCCAAAAGGCTTTTCGATCACCCTGTCGTTGTGAGCCTTCTTCGCGGTATCAACCGCCTGGTTGCACGCGTTTCTGATTCTAACAAAATTCGTTCTAGTAACATCGGTGGGATCGGAGCGCCACTGCTTAAAAGCTCTATTTTTTGCCGCTGTAATCAGCTCGCATTTTTTGTCAAACCAAGGCTTAGACGAACTTCGTTTGATGGAATGTGGAATATACATCTCCATTCCCAGAAGAATAATCTCTGATACCGACTCCGCGCAAGCGTTAACATCGGAGTTTCCGAAGCACACCTCGGACCAGGGAAAGGATGCGAAGAAATCTCGCAAATCGTCCCAGTTAGCGGCCACATACTTCCATACATGGCGAAGCTGCCTAGGCCGGTTATTCGCTTGATATGCAAGTGCTTGCGCGACAGATACTGTGGCGACTCTAACAGATACACACACAATTCACAAGCAAAGTAGTGAAGAGCACCGAACGAAAAATCGAACAATAAAATACATCAGAGCCGTATACCATAGCGATAACAAAAATAATTCACATCAGTGGAGTATAGTCGAGTTTAAAAATCAAATTCTAAAATCGCTTAGGTACAATTTTTGGTGATTCAAACTGTCATAGCGTCAGTTCGAATCACACGTTCTTCTTCACTATTATTTCAAACGCTATAATTGGTGACTACGACGTGATCTGTACACACAGCATACACTTTCCCATAGTAAACAGAACTTCACACACGATCACGACTTCCGCATAGAGCACAGCTTCCGACGTTTTCTCATTCTCTCGTTCGTCCGTGGTTCGCATACGAATACTGCGGAGGGAGTGGTGTGGCGACTCTAACAGATACACACACAATTCACAAGCGAAATAGTGAAGAGCACCTAACGAAAAATCGAACAATAAAATACATCAGAGCCGTATACCATAGCGATAACAAAAATAATTCACATCAGCGGAGTATAGTCGAGTTTAAAAATCAAATTCTAAACACGGTCAGTAGCCTGATGGGTAACGCTTAGGTACAATTTTTGGTGATTCAAACTGTCATAGCGTCAGTTCGAATCACACGTTCTTCTTCACTATTATTTCAAACGCTATAATACCAAGTAGTGATCTGAGTTTCCCAGTGGCGCAGAAACCTCTACGGTACCAAATCCTCGGTTCGGATGTCAAAAACAGATACAGGGTGTTCGCATAATCGCCTCGGGCATCCGGCACTCGCGTTGGCTCCCCCACGAGTTGAGTCAAGTTGTGGCTTACAGCAAACATCTCCGCCAGCCTCCCAGCCTCGTCGGTTCTGTTGGAATGTAACAACCAGCCGGAATTGTGCACATTAAAATCGCCAAGGACAACAATTTCAGAAGCTGGGTGGTTGATCTGTTTTCAGTCGACGGTATATGAAAGATGTTCGAAAAATGTCGCCGGTCGATCGTCATTCGGGGAGCGGTAAAGACAACAATGGGGATGGGTGCGAACATACAGGGCAACGTCTCTGATTGCCTTCAACCCGGCGAAGGCCAGGACGATCCTTGTCCCTGTTCAATCCAAGTTGACATGCAGTCTCCATGTGACACCCCTGGATAGCTACTTTGACACCCGCCAAGTAGTGAATCAATGCATGCAGCGACATCCTGAGAAAGGTTGGCGCAAGGCTAATAACCAGGCCCGTAAAAATGAATTATTATGGCAAATTTAACAAGCCTCGGATATGGACCGGATACACGACGACGACCACGGAAACGAAAACGGCTAAATGATTTAAAGATTTTTTCATGGAACATACGCTCACTATACAGAGCTCGAGCTGCACAGCAGCTAGCCGATTCCCTGTCCGAATATAAGGCTGACATAACAGCATTACAAGTAATAAGATGGACGGGGAGTGGTGTTTTTCAAAGAAAAGAGTATGACATTTATTACAGCTGTCGCGCAAAACACCATGTGCTCGGGGTAGGCTTTCTAGTCAGCCAAAAACTGAAGCCTGCCATCATCGGCTTTAATGCAATAAATGAAAGGCTATGCACTCCGCGTGCGAGGCAAATTTAAGAACATAAGCCTCATAAACGTTCACGGACCTACAGAGGAGTCCCCTGACGACGAAAAAGAAGAATACTATAAGAACGTCGAACGGGCCCTCAATGCCTGCTCAAGATACGATGTGAAAATCGTTCTTGGGGATTTGAATGCGAAAATAGGTCGGGAGCCGGTTTTCAGGCACTACGCAGGTTCCCATAGTTTGCATGAGAACACTAATGACAATGGACTACGAGTCATCGAATTGGCAGCATCGAAAAACTTGGTCGTTGCGAGTATCAGGTTTCCGCGTAAAGATATCCACAAAGCCACCTGGGTATCACCTGATGGAGCCACTCGCAACCAAGTTGACCACATGTTGATAGATCGCCGCCACTCTTCGAGTCTGATGACGGTACGAACGTACCGAGGTGCCAACGTCGACTCGGATCACTATCTTGTTGGTACAGTTTTCCGAGCGCGGATTGCCTTACGGAGACGTATTGCATCCGCGGATCAGGTTCGAATCAACACGGCTGCCTTACACAATGAGAACACCAGCAACACCTTTGGTCATGCGTTAAGACTCGCCCTCGAAGAGCTCGACGGAGGGAGAGTAAGTCCTGGGGCCAGAATGGCGGGCATAGAAGAGAAATGGACACGCCTTAAGAATACTGTCATTAGTACTGCCAACTCCATCTTAGGCAGTAGTCGTAGAGATCGGAACGAATGATGAGTGCAAACTAGCGACTGAACGTAAGAATGCTGCATACCGGGCAATGCAACAGTCTCATAGGACGCGGGTACGCGAGGAGAAATACAAAGAGCTCAGAAAATCTGAAAAAAGACTTCACAGACAAAAGAAAAGTGCCTGGGAAAAAAACCTTGTCTGTGAAATAGAGAAAAGTAGAGAGCGAGGTCCGCACCAGGCGCGGAAGTTCTACCAAATAATCCGCAGTATGACGCGGTACACACCACACTGCACTTACTGCAAGGATAAAGAGGGTAATCTGATCACCGATCTTGAAGGCATTCTGTAGCGATGGGAAGTGCACTTCAATGAATTGCTAAATGGTCAGCTCACAGAAGAATTGGAGGCTCCACCAATGCAAGACCAAGACCAAATGCTGCCGCCACCAAGCATTGAGGAAACATTAAAAGCCATTAGACAGATAAAATCAAATAAAGCCACTGGAGCTGATGGCATACCAGCTGAGCTGATCAAACAAGGAGGGACAGCGTTACTTCACGCAATTCATGAGATCGTGGTGCACGTATGGGAGCAAGAGGAGATGCCGGAAGATTTGCGTCGTGGTATAATTTGCCCCATACATAAGAAAGGAGATATCACACTGTGCAGCAACTATAGGGGTATAACATTGCTGAGTACCGCCTATAAGATACTCTCCACTATCCTACAAGACCGGATATCCCCATACGCTAAAGCCATCATTGGTCAATATCAGTGTGGCTTCATCCCAGGCAAATCAGCAATTGATGAGATATTCACCCTTAGGCAGGCGATGGAAAAATGTCTGGAATTTAAGATTCCACTATATCATCTGTTTATAGACTTCAAGGCCGCCTACGACAGCATAACTAGGGTAGAACTATATAATGCCATGAGAGAATTCGGCATTCCAAATAAATTGATACGACTTTGTAGGTTGACCATGACCAACGTAACTAGTCAAGTAAAAGTAGCGGGATTGCTGTCCAAACCAATAAACATCTATAATGGACTCCGACAAGGGGACGGTCTGGCCTGCCTCCTCTTCAACCTGGCGTTGGAGAAAGCAATCCGTGACTCTGGCGTTACAACAAGAGGGACTATTGCCACCAAGTCCAGCCAGATACTTGCCTACGCAGATGACATCAACATCATCGGTAGAACCGAATCGGCGGTACAGGAATCCTTCAACCAGATCGAGCAGGCGGCACAAAAACTGGGACTGCACATTAATGAGGGAAAAACCAAGTACATGGTGGCAACTTCTGCGAAGAGAATACTCAACGTTAGTCAAACTATCAGGGTAGTGAAGCACGAATTTGAAGTAGTGCAATCCTTTAACTACCTTGGGTCAATAGTATCAGCCGATAACAATATGAAAGAAGAAATACGCGAACGGCTGATTAAATCCAACAAAGCCTACTATGGTCTATCAAGGCTCTTTAAATTCCGAAATTTATCCAGAACATCCAAGCTACTACTGTACAAGCCCATGGTCTTACCAGTACTCATGTATGGATCCGAGACCTGGGTGCTTAATAAAAGGCACTCTGAACTCTTGGCCGCGTTCGAGAGAAAGGTCTTAAGGAGAATTGTTGGCCCCATATGTGAGGGAGGACGATTCCGGAGACGCTACAACCATGAGTTGTACGCAATCTACCTTGAAGCTCATATTGTAAGAAAAATCAAGCTCGGTAGACTCTGGTGGGCGGGACACCTAGCTCGAATGAGCGAAGAGGAACCTGCCCGGAAAGTCCTTTGTGGCAGGATGTATGGAAGGAGACAGCGCGCAGACCTTGTATGCGATGGAGGGATGGCGTAGACCAGGACGCCCAGAGCCTGGGAGTGCTAAACTGGATGACATCGGCTCGAAATCGGGACCGGTGGAGAGATTTGTTAAATAAGGCCAAGGCCGGATCCCGGTTGTAGTGCCGATGATGATGATGATGATGAAAGACAACAAAGAAATTTAACGGAATTCCTCAGCACGACCCTCAACCATATGATGTCTATATTATTGGGCTCCAACGCCTCCATCCTCTGGCAAGCCAAATCGGACCATGCGAAGACGCAGACTCCGCCCTTAAAACGGAATCTCGAATGTAAGTCGTATCCTGAGCAACGAAGATATGTCGAATCAGTTGACGAATCGACCTGGGTCTCAGTTAGGGCAAGGATATCAGGTTTCGTTGTTTGCAAATATTGGTGGACGGCGTTTACGTTGGTATTGGTGAAACCGATGCCCCTGATGTTACAAAATGCCGACACCATTCGAGCGTGGGCAGAGCCTTGAGAGCGAGTTAACCTCTTAAAGTTCCATTATTTATCATGATATTTGCATGATGTTCCCCCTGACATAGTCCCCTCCGGAGATCCGAATGGGAGACTAGTTTACCTCCGGAATTCTTTATATCAGAAGGTACCATCATAACTTATCCCCGTGTCAGTCCGGGCCATCAGCCACACATCCGAAACACCGTCGAAGATTTCTCTCGGCGATTTCGCGGAATGTACAGCGTGACGGGGTGGTATCTCACCTTGGGACCGACTACCACCTAACCAACCTTTTCTCGAACCGGTCCATCAGCCAAGCTCCGAAAGATGGCCAGGGATTTCTCCCGACCATTTCACGGAGCCTAACGCTTGATGGGGTGGTATTTCACCGGGCGCACCGGGCGCACAGGGCGTTGGGACCCCGGCTACCACTCGGCCTTTAGTCGCCTCTTACGACAATCCGGCCTAGCTGTGAGTATATTCTAATGCCCTACTCACAGGGGTAATGCCTTCTTACTGCTCTGATTCGACTTGGTGTCAGAGAGGCGCCGTTTTATAATACAGCCAGTATACCCCTGACTGCAAACCATCTAATGCGCACGGTGACGGATAACACCCTGGGTTAGGGGTGGTAGATCTTTGTGGGATACTCCTCGGTAGCCTGTCTGACATGGGTGTCCCTACTGGAAGCATATGCTTCCTTCCGCCAGCATAGCCTGAGTGATTCATTGTAGTTTAAGCCCCCGCACCACGCCAAGGGTTCTACCAAGCGGGGGGACGTACTGAGTTAAAGATATTAATAAATTAATTTGTTGTGCATATGGTATGTTTGACGGCTGCTTGGTAAAGCAAATATCTTTATTGCTAAAAGTCGTCACTTATTAGTATACTGTCTTTTCAGAGACCATTGTGGCGTTTCTAACAGATACATACACAGTATACAAACAAATAGTGAAGAACACCGAACGAAAATCGAATAAGAAAATGCATCAGAGCCGTATACCATAGCGATAACATAACAATTCCACACCAGTTGAGTGTACTTGAGTTTAGAAATCGAATTCATACACGCGGTCAGTAGCCTGATGCTTCATTGCTTCGCTTCTCACCCGTTTCATCGTGTGTTCAAATCACCGCTTTCACTATCCTTGCTTAACGCTATACCATTATCTAGCTTATTATTCAAAATTCACTTAACGATCCTTATATCGCACATGGAGCAGAAATGAAGTATTTCGTGGGGTATTTTTTTCCTTGTTCTCTGGGGGTTGTACTACATGTTTATGAGTATTTATGAGTAGTCTGTCATTAATTAGTTTAAAGTCGATGAGGGAGGGTTTCGTCCTTCTCCGAAACCCACCACAAGCTTGTGTAACAACTATAATATATGTTATAATCCAGTTTCTGTAAGACAGTATTCCATGGTCAATACTATACATTCCTTATTTTTTCTTGTATAACTGTTATATCAATGTAACAGTTGGGTGTTCGTTTGTTTTAGAGCCTCAGTTCTATTTTCCTTTAAAAAAATTTAACGATTTTTAAATTTTTCTATTCCATTATTTTCAGAGTACCGAGAGTGATTACTATATTTTACCCCTGCCAGACAGTTCGGAATGTAATCGTTTGCTCGCCAATAAAGCCATCAATTTTAGGTACTTTAACTGTTGACTAGATTATATAAAGATACAAAACTAAACATGTACATTTTATTAAATTTCTCATTTCAGGCTCCTAATGTTTTTGCTCAATAAGTAAATAGCCGCAAAGTAAATAAGAAGCGTTACGTTAATTGTACTATCTGAATAAACATCATTTTCACATCTTTATGTTAATTTTAGTAAAATTAAGATAATTGGGTACGAAAGTAAATTCAACAAGAATACCTGATCCATATATCATGTTTCATATTTTTATGTGAGCTTATTTTACTTACACGATTGTTTATTTTTATGGCCTTACAAAATATTGTAAAAAAGACAAAAATTCTGATATATGTTTTTGTATTTTAGTGAACAAAAACTCTCAAAATCAAAGAATGGCATAAATTTGTTTTTCAGTTAACACGCACATATTACTGCGACATTGGTTTTGGCAAAAATTCAATGAAGTATTTTATATAATTTCTTAATATATATTAATTTCTGATCGGATCTAATATAACTGTTGTGAGTTGAAAAGTGATCACTTATAAACATTGAAGTAGTTCACTACTAAATAATAAAGTAGTTCAATCAAATAAACAACCATTTAAAACCAACCAATAGAAGGAAATTACTAATAAAGTTTAATTGATCTCACTGTCGTATGTATCCATATTTTTTGTTAACTTTTTTATATGTTGTTTCCTTTGCAAAAGCTAAGCTCGCATATCGAATATGAACTCTTAATAAACAATATATTAAATGTTAAAACCATATAATCCCCCGTGAAGCTACAAATAGTACATTCAATACAATGCGATTAAATCACACTGTTCAATTTTCATCTCCAACGTTTTCGAATTATTTACACAAAGAAAAACATTTGTAGTTTGGACTAATGATAGTTTAACCCGTAACACACTTACACTTTGCTCGGTTTTTAGATTACAAAAAAAACACGAATAGGATATTTAGAATTATAAGGATTATGTAAGGACACTATAGAAAATTTTAGTGTAACAACATGTGTATGTTATGTGTATGCAATTTGCTAATATTTACGATAAGTTTGAAATTACATACACAAATTCAATAATATGGATAAAATAAAACAATAAAAATTGTAAAAATCGTTGAATATTTTTTTAAATTCAATATTCATCACACAAACATTGAAGAAGCAATGTGCGATTTTCAGTTGCCTTGTTCACCACTTACTGGCTTATAGATAAAAATGAACCCGGAGGTCATCGAATCGAGTCCGCCATCGTTCCCTGTCAAAACGCCAAACTCCACGGTTCGCTTTCCTAAAGAACCTCCATCCCTACAACCCAGTCTGCACAAGCTTTCGCTAATGCAATCGCATTAGCACCTTAAATGCTTCACGCATCAAATAGATCCAATTATATAACCTAAAAGAACCTGTAGGAGAATTCTTACCTGCATTAATTTATCTGAACTCAAAATTCCTTTTAAGAATTCCTGAAAAGAAAACTTATCGGTTCACATATCATGTAACCATCCCAACCAGGGATAATGATCATTGCGTCGCCTATTCCCAGCTTCATTCATGTGTACAACAAATCCCTTTTCATACACATTGGCTGGCGACCTTTTTTCGCAATAATAAACAACCCAAGCAGCTGCATGTAATGAGCGCAATCGACGCTGAAGCCAATTTCCCTAACTCGCACCAAGTGCAAACAAAGAACGCTGTTCCTCCATAGGCTTCCTGGCGATACCATAAACAATCCATATCGTTTGTGGTATCCTAAACGCAGTTTTCATTTAATGAGTGGCTGCTATTTATCCAGCTGACCCTCATTATCGACCAATGCCTTAGGTCATCATCATCATCATCATCGGCACTACAACCAGGAACCGGTCTTGGCCTTATTTAGCAAGTCCTGAGGCTTGTTAAATTTCCCATAATGATTTGTTTTTTTTTTTTCCGGGCAAGGTCATTAGTCTTGCGCCAGAGGCTCCCCGACGGGGAATCGAACCCCGGTCTCCCGAGTGACAGGCGGGTATACTAACAGCTATACTATCGAGGAGCAATGCCTTAGGTCGCTTCTCCCTTTATTCTTTTTTTTTCTCGTTTCAGGTTTCGTTTATCCTTTGCTAAACGCAACGATAAACACGGTGATGGGTACGATCACACACATACCACCATGATCTGCATTACGAGATCTGGTTCTCTGTTCCCACAAGAGAGACTTTACGTTTCTCTGGTGTTAGGTAAATCTTTTCCCTAGTGGAGAGAAATATTTTCTCTCTCAGGGAAAATGCCCCTAAAAATGTCCCTCGTAGCGAATCAGATTTGTACGAGATGATTATCGCGTAGTCGAATTTCATCCACTGACCGAGACGGTCGCCCCGTCATCCACCGTACCGGCGCCGGTACGGTGTGAAACGAAGAGTTAGAGTCGAGCGCGTTAAAAATAAAAAACTAATTTTTCTTGTGCCCCCCAGTATAAGGCCATTGAAGTAGAGTACTCTGTCTTACATTCTTTTTTTTTTGCGCATCCGTGTCATCGTCAGCGTAATTAGAATCCGTTTTCAAGTTAAATAATTGTGAACCAGTTGCAACAGTTAAATTAAATAAAAGAACCTTTTATACAGACAATCAAACCGTGTTTCATTTTACTTGTTTCCTGGGTGGAAAGTGTTTCGAACAGTTTTTCTTCTATCGGTATTGTTTTATCAGCGAACAGTTCGTGGGACGGAGTAGAACCCCGTGTCGTACGCCGGCACTACAACTTTGCCCCCACACACTCTCCTTCCACGCTTGACCATCCGATCCGATCTCTATGTCAAACCTAACATTGTGCTCTCATCTCCGTCTAATTTCACTAAACCCCAATGAATTCTGCGTCGGAGTGTTCATGGTTCCAAAACAAGTAAATAAGTGGACTGGAGTTTTCCTGTTGTTGAATGTTTTCTTTATTGAATAATTTTAATTACACTGCTTCGGTTTTTAATTGTTTTGTTTATTACTTATTTCTAGTTACACTGTTCTTTGTTGTTAAATGTTTCCTTTATTACTTATTTCTTTTAATTACACTGTTCTTTGTTTTTAAATGTTTTGTTTATTACTTATTTTTAGTTACGCTGTTTTTTGTTGTTAAGGTGCGTTTACTCCAAGAAAATTGAACTTTCCGCGCACAACTCTTTTTATTGAAAAGGTGTATTGACTCCAAGAAAATTGAACATAAAAGGCAATCGAACTGCACTCTCTAAAATTCACACGATCGCGGTGACGGTAGAAATCTGACTCCTCGATGATTATATAAAGATGCACCCGTGGTGGATCACACCGAGGTGGGAGGGGCGAATCGGATCAAATTGGCGATGGCCAATGGGCGATCGAAAAAGGAGTTAAATGGGAGGATTTCCCATATGCCCGTATAGGACAAGTACGATGCCCCTTCGCTGAATACAGACAACGATCGGCCATGCACCTGTTCAAACAAATGGACGAGCATAAGGGGCTGCAGGCATTGTGGTCCTAAATCATCGATGATGCACGTCTGAGAACGAAATAGGTAAATAGAAACGCTTTTTCGCGGGTCGTACATTAGATGCATTTTGTTTGGTTCAGCCGTATTGTTCTGGAGCATGATGTAGGATAGATATTTTGTTGACATTAAGTCAACAGAAACCTCTCCGACGGTGGCAAAGGGTCAGGCTGGATGGCCGTATGTTTAGCTAAATGTGCTGGTACATGGATATGATGGTGAGGAATTTGGCTTGCAGATGTGCAAGCATACGTCTCACACTGGGGGACCATGGACCAGTGGTTGGTAAGTAAAAATAAACACAGTGAGGTACTGTGTGTTTAATTTGGTTTTCAAAAGAGTCATCATAGAGCATGATCATCTTCATGCCCAAATCCCATGATCGGTTGATGACCGATAATAGGGAATTGGTCGCAACTGTTGGGAACCTAAGGGTATAGGAGCAATATTTAATTATGAACCGTAGGAAGAATATCGGCTGCAGCTGTGTCAGCAATACGCTGGCCAGCGTGTGTTTATCGATTATGATTGCTGACGAGCTGAGCCGATGGAGGATATGGAATGGTTCATGTATTAAGAATCAGGAAATTCAATGATATGCATGCCAGGTTTGCTTTCAGGTGGAAGATGCTGCAGGGTAGCTTACGTTGCCCATTTGCAGGTAAGTAGAAAGACTTGTCTGGTAAGTGGGAGACAGATAAAAGGGAATGAGTGGTTCTTTGGAAATGGCTTAAAGAACCCCAATACTTTCACTATTGTAGGTTTGCGGTATAGCTCTTCCAATTCGTGGTTGTGGAGTTTCCTCCATTGTCCTGCCTCCTCGTCATATTTACCACCAAAGATACCCTTTAAAACTTTATTCTCGAATACGCGGAATTTGTTTTCTTCCCGTTTTGTGAGAGCCAGTGTTTCGCATTCGTAAAGAGCAATCGGCATGATGATTCGTTTTTTTTTTTTCGTAAAGCATTTTCTTTCCCTCGAAGTTAAAGAGATTGGTTTTTTCCCATTGCATGATTCTATTCAGATCTCGACTTTTGGGAGTCAGTCGACCTGGTTGTATCTTAGCTGACCTTGATACGTCAAGCAACTCATCGTTCGAAAGAGAAAGCCAGTGCACAACTATTGGGTGCTGTCATCCGCTGTTGCTAGCATATAATTAATTCGAAGCACAAATAGAATAAGAACCCTGAGGAACTCAAGAATTAATAAAAAAAAAGATCCGAAGACACGCTATCTACCACAACCCGAAGCGATCGACTTTCTCGGAAACTCCAATCTCATAGTTGTTGAAGAAACTCCGTAAGAACGTAGCTTGCCGAGTAAGGCCTTGTCCCAGACGCAATCAAAAGCCTTGGGTATATGCATCGCGACTGCTTTTAACGCGCTATAGGAAACCATCGCATTCCAAATAACTCGGTATTGTTGACTTCTACCACCACCTTGTACAACATGCACAATAAGGCTATTAGTCGGTAATTTGGTGGGAGACACGTTTTCCCCTTTGCTTGGGATTGGTGTCCCTAAATAAAATAAAATGTTTCTATTTAACTTCCAATCAATTTCCCGATTCAGCTTTTAGGCAGAATTTTTTTTTAAATAATATATGCCAACGCAACGAGTTTTCCACAAACCAAATTTCATGGTGAGTCAAGGGCGGTCGCATTAGATATCTCCAAGGCTTTTGACCGCGTCTGGCACGGGGCATTGCTGAGCAAACTTCGTTCATATGGACTTTCCCAACAGCTTTGCGACTGGACGAGGAGCTTCCTCGAGAATCGATCGATCCGGGTTGTTGTGGACGGCCAGTGTTCGGATCTGTATCCTGTTAATTCGGGGGTGCCCCAAGGTTCTATTTTAGCTCCAACCTTGTTCTTGCTTCACATAAATGATTTGTTGGAGACAACGGATAACAAAGTGTTCAGTTTTGCGGATGATAGTACGCTTGTTTCCTCCTTTTCGAGTGTTCGGCCGATTGGTGCATCAACGTCGCACCAGCTGAGATGTAGACAGATTGACTCTCTGACCCAGGATCTAGATAAAGTCCTGCAGTGGGGAAAGGCCAATCTTGTCGACTTCAACGCAACGAAGACCCAGTATACAACATTCACAAAGAAAACTGGATCATCGGTTCCACAGCTGATGATGAATGGCCGGGCCCTCGAGGCTGGGAAAAGTTTGAAATTGCTCGGCGTCACGGTCTGTGGGAATGCATCATGGCATAAACACGTATCGGGTATCGCCAGATCAGCCTCAGGAAAACTGAGTTATCTTTTTAGAGTCAAGAAATACTTTACTCCGACCCAACTTCTTCTCCTATATAAATCTCAAATTAGACCCGCGCTCGAATATTGCTCTCATGTTTGGAGCTCGGCTCCTAAACATACCCCCGACCTGCTTGAGAGCGTACAAAGACGAGCGATCCGCCTGATCCGGGACTCGGCGCTGACGTCGAGACTACAGTCGCTATCACATCGAAGGCGCGTGGCCGACCTCTGTCTATTTTACAGATATTATCACGGGTGCTGTTCTTCGGAGATTCTTGGCATTGTTCCACGCAATTCGGTCTATATGCGCTCCACAAGACAATCCGACGGATCGCACCCGTTTGTCGTACATCTCCCGACAGCGCGAACATCCCTGTATCAGAACTCGTTCCGTTACAGAACGGGGAAGCTGTGGAACTCCCTTCCCACGCGAGTGTTCCCGGAGCGTTACAACCTGCAACTGTTCAAAAAGAACAGCAACAGTTATTTGATGGCATCTCGGGGCGCCCACTCGACGCTATAGGTTCGCCTCTCCCGAGAGAAGTCTAATTAAAAAAAAAAAAAAAGCACCGAAATTGACTATTCACCTTATGTTAATATTAATATTTTTAAGCAAAAAACAAATTACTGCACTCTAGGTTTTATTTTTACTCCACTTCCATTGTAGTATATAGGGCCACTGCTCGTAACAGACCAAAAAAACAGCACTCTCCCGTTGCCTTTCAATCAGGACAACAGGTTTTTCCGCGTCTTGTTGAACCGTTGTTGAGGTCAACAACCAGAGTCCTTTAATTTCGAAAACGCTGAAGAGCAGATGTTGTTGTTTTCTTTGGAGTTGCAGATGACGATGATCGTTGGTGTAGTTTATCATCATCAGGTTGTTGGATTAGATTTTGTTATTGGTGTTCTTGTTGGTATTGATGTTGATGAATATCGGACTTATAATTAGTTTTGGTATTGCATTTGTTTATGAGAACATGCGGCGCCATTTGTGCGGAGCCGCCGTCCTGTTCATTCATTTCATTTCCATGCCATGGCCCAGCCATCCTTATGATTATGATAGCACGCTGAGCCAGATGCCGCCGATTCCACGCATTTGAATGCCACATCCCAGCCACAATTTGTGACTGGGCAATAAAAGAGATTTCATCATCATGCCGCCATCATCACCAACAGGATCTACATTTGCCCGCAACCAGCAAATTCCAATTGACAACAGCAG
This sequence comes from Microdon myrmicae, assembly GCA_963931805.1. NCBI lineage: Eukaryota > Metazoa > Arthropoda > Insecta > Diptera > Syrphidae > Microdon > Microdon myrmicae. The sequence goes on along the minus strand of OZ007498.1, from coordinate 187,328,898 downwards.
AAGGTTATAATTGAATTGCCGCCAACTCTAAAGGGGCCACCATAAACATTAATATTTCTGTTTTCTTTGTACAGGAAGTTGCGTTCCTCTGTTCTTTTGTTTCTGTGCATTCCAGTAATTTGTGTGTATCTTGAAAATGCCGGTTGTCCTTCGGCTTGGTTTTATTAATGCTATGTTGTAAACAGGAATCCTGTAGTCAATGTATGTAATAGGAAACAGGAATCCTGTAGTCGAGTTCATGTATGTAATAGTAAACAGGAATTCTGCAATCCAGTATTCAAGATTTTAGATGTAAGAGTATTAGTGTAAATATTTTTGTATAAATAGAATTCTAAGCGAAAAAAGAAAATTAGATCGACGAGTATTTGCTTCAATTAGCATACAAGTACCTCGAAAGCATTCAGAACAGTGAGAACCTACTTGCGTTCTTGACCCTTCTCTCTCTCGATCTCTTCGGATCAAACCCCCAAAATTTCTTCTTCAGTACAAAACTGAAGAAAGCACCCTTCCCAACAACATTCCCCTCTATAATAGAGGATTCCTGGACCCATCCCATAGGGTCTACTATTAACAAACCAAACACACGAACGCACAGTACAAGACGGCACAAACGCAAACATACACACCGACCAAAGAGCAGATTATCAGACGCCAAAGACGTGATCTGCGTTTACTACCGCACCCAAGACCCACCGGTCTTGTACGATTTCTTTCCCACCATCCCTCTATACAAGTAGTTAGGAAACACCTAGACTAACACTGTCCACACTATCCCTGGATACTCCCCCTTTTTTTCTTTTCATTTCAGATATCGCGAGACCGAGCCCAACATCCTTACGGATGTGGGTGATTGTGGTTCTCGCAAGATGACCAGAAGTCAGAGACAAGATGGACACATCTGTCCTTGTCTCGCTAAAGTCGGCCCTCTCGCCACCCCCTTTTTTTTTTAAATAAAATTAGAATGCAACCGACCACCCCGGCGTATTCTCAATTAATCTTATTCTTACTTTCCAGGTTCCCTCTTTTTGTGGATATCCTTTGAGATTTTTAGTGCCGTTGCGCCCGAATACTTAGGATCCCCTTTTTTAGATGTTTAGTGGCGTTGCGCCCGAATACTTAGGATCCCCTTTTTTAGATGTTTAGTGGCGTTGCGCCCGAACATTAACCAAACATTATCACACTAAGGGTGTTGCGCCCTAGTGTCCAGTAGGGCTTTAGAAGTTAGGTGCTTCAACAGCAACAAAACATCAGGTCAAAGGAGGCCTGATACAAACAGCATTCATATCCGGTTATTTGTAAATTAATGGGCGTGAACTCATTTGATGTCTGATTATTTATTGTAGATCCATTCGCTGACATATGAGTTTCAGGCACTAAATGTGGAGTTCTACAAGATATAGGTGGTAATATGAGACTTGTTGGCCAGTGGTATGCAATAACGTTCTTGGATGATGGTACGCTTCTGAAGAATCCGTTCTTGCTACAGGCTGCAACCAAGTTAATTAGATATTGGATCTAACCCTACCACAGTTATATTAATTAAGTTGTTTGCTCATGTTGCTGTACTGCAACAATTATAAAAATAAAAGAAAAATAATAAAACGACTTTAAAAAAACCATTTCATCGTGTTTTTTTTTTTTTATGAACAGTGTTGGCGGAACACATCAACATCCGACTCTCAAAAACCCGCCAAAGATCCTTCACCTCTTTCACATATAATACTATCGCGATTGGTCGAGGGAGAATCGTGATATCATTCCAAAGACTCCTGTTTGTTTTAGTCCCACAGGATGTACAATATATAGGGTGGGCCATAAATGTTTGCAAATTTGAAACATGAATAGAAATAAAACTACAAATGTTATTTTGTTTATCATTTATTTAACGTAATAAACGTTTACTGAATTTTTTTTTTTAAATAACATCGTTGAGATGTGCACCGTCTCGACGTTGGCACTCCTGCAATCGACTACGCAAACTTTTGAAAACTCGCTGACACATGCTGCGAGGTACGGAAACTTCAACCTCCCGAATGTTCTCATTGCTTCTTCTTGAACGTAGCCACCCTGTTTGTTTAATATTCGTTGTCGATCCCGTTTGCTTGAACTTATTGACCCAAGCTTTGATTAAATTAACACTTGGATGCTCATTTACACGGCGTAATCCCTATTCAATTCTAAATAGACGTCTTACAGTGACGTAGGAATCGTTGTTTTTGTAAGATTGTTTTACACAAAAAGCACGCAGTTGTCCCGTGAAGCGCTCCATCGTGACTAAAATTGCATGAAGCGACGAACAATTCTCCCCCACCCCTCTAACGGTTTTTAAGAAATCAAGTGTTGCAATTTGCAAAAATGTATGGCACACCCGATATAAACACTAACAATTCGCGATTCATTTCTTAATGGGATTTACATTTCCATAAAAAAAAGAACACGAAAACTATAGAACTTCCTTCGAAGTGTTTCCTAAACCCTACAATTTGCGCGTGTTCAAAAACTACTCCAACAAATATCTAATAGCGTCTCAGAGCAGACTCAGCGCTATAGGTTCCGTTTTTCCTGAAAGTATATAAAAAAAATCATCACTAAAATTGATCAAGTGACCTCGAAAGTTGTGATCCTTCTACCGGTGTTTGTCCGCGAAACCAGAGAATGCACACCACCAGCAGTTCGTTCTTTAATCGAACTACGCATGAGCGTATACTATGTCAGATTATAGTGTTAAGCAAGGATAGTGAAAATGATGAATTGAACACACCGAGAAACGGGTGTGAAGCGAAGCATTGAAGCATCAGACTACTGCCGCGTGTACGAATTCGAATTCTAAACTCAAGTATACTCGACTGGTGTGGAATTGTTATGTTATCGCTATGGTATACGGCTCTGATGCATTTTCTTATTAGATTTTTGTTCGGTGTTCTTCGCTATTTGCTTGTGTGTGTATCTGTTAGAAACGCCACAAGATCACACGTTTCCCCACAGTGACAATCTAGAGACATTTAAGAGTTGTGTGCCGACACTTCATTGTTAAATCCGCTCGTACTTGCTCTGTCCACACTGCGCATTGATGTTTAATGATATTAAAAATGTCTATTCGCCTATTGCTGTATTATATTCTTAATTTTTAAAGTATTGTAAAACAAGATGATCGTTAACGCAACTCGTCGGACTTTATTGTTGAAAAGCAAAATTACACACGATAAGTTTCCACATTTTTCTGAGGTTAATATTTGAAGCTTACTAAGAGCCGATTCCTGTTGCTCAAGGTGAGTTTGAAATATCCATATTGTCCGATTTCTCAACACTTGTTGATTTTCGTACCTTGTCGGAGCTGGATCGTTGTCCGATTTTTTCTTCGGCATCATAGTCCCTCTGCACTACGGTTTCTTCGGGAATCTTTTTCATTTTACGAGTATCGGGTGTACGTGAACGCCTTTTCGAAGACGTCTTGATTGGAAGAATTTCCTTAGATCGAATTCCATGCGTTCGGGAGGCTGATCGTCTTTTACTGCGTGATCTACTTGTCCTTTTTTCTTCACGAATGCGATGCGAACGTTTACGATCGCGAGAACGCGATCTCTTAACGTTACGGGATCGGGATCTTCGTGATCGGGATGTACGTGAAGCGCTACGACGTCGGGATCGAGATCTTTTACGGCGATCACGTGACCTTGAACGTTTCGACCGCGAGCGAGAGCGGCTCTTGCGTCGAGATCGAGAGCGTTTACGTGAACGTGATCGTTTTCGGGAATGGGATCGCCTTGAACGCGATCGTGACCGCTTCACTTTGCTATGGGATCGTTTCGATCTCGCCCTAGAGCGTGACCGGCGTCGCGATCGCGAACGATGCGATCGTGATCTGGAAGCACGCAGATCTCTCGAACGAGAACGCGATCTCGAACGCCGGCGCTTGTCTTTAGCTAACATCCCGATAACTGGATCAATAGCTGCTGAAATCATATTTTGTGCTTCCTTCACAATTGTCATTGCTTCTTCAATTTCGGCTTGGGCTGCTTCGTTACTCTTTGCTTCCGGTTTCGCTATAGAGTCGGTAGCGTGGTAAATGTTCAAATATCCACCTTTGAACTCCAGTCCTTGCATACGCAGAGCGTGAATTATGCTTTGCTGCTCACAGAATTCAATCATACAATAAGTTTTTGAATCTTTTTCAGCCCATCGAGCGTACTTAACTTCGCCGGCACGTGAGAAACATTCCATTAGATCGTCCAATCGCCATTCATTTTTAACGTCGCACACAATTATAGTCCTGCGGATCTCCTCGATTTTTCGTGAATCATAAAAAGATGGTAAGGCCGGATACTCTGGTAAATTATTTTCAATTAGCTTCGGATCATATGTTCTGATCACCTGAAAATTATATATTAGTCTCACGTATTTCTTCATAATTATTTGAATTACCTGCTGCGGCGATTGTCCTTCGATGCGATTAACTACTTCAGGTGGGAGCTTAGAATCGGGCTTCTGGAGTCCTGGCACAATTGTACCGTTCTTAGACATTTCCAATGCACGATATTCTTCAGGAATCGACAACACCGGTATCACAATCAACGCCCGGTCAATGAAAACCGTATTGGTTAGGTGTTGTGCTACAGGAACACAAGAGTTGTCCACATACTTGACGTAACAGATGCGAGACTGGACTGGGCAAGAAACATCTCGAACAGTTGGATATAATCGAATCTCTTCAATTTTACCAATATTGCCAAATAAAGTCTGCATTTGGTCCTTAGTAGCTTGTGGAGCAATATTTGTGACCTGTATCACTTTTGCCCCTGATGTACCGCCTCCGCCAGCCATGGTGGAGTACGATTTGGGAAATGCTCGATCTAGTATAAACTGAATCGTCGTGTAGACTTTAAATATAATCGGGGTTCTCAAGTAATTTATATAGTTTTGCAAACGTTTGCGAACGAAGTGTAGAGCGAAAACGCCATTAGCGTGTTGTAAGTGTAAATGGATGTCGCTCCACTGAACGAATAGTGTGAGTACTTCGTTAAATGCGACGAAAATACGAACAAAAATTTAGCGTAGCATTTGTTTTATTGACATTCATTAAAACATTTCCATTGCTAATTATAATTTAATTGCATTTTTATGAAATGGTTTTAATGAGTTTTTATTCATAAAAGAATTGTATTTTTTATTTTAAAATTCACATTACCCTGGCATCCTTATTTCGACCATTATCCAGCGAAGTAAATTTTTTTTTAGTACTGTACTTTACAACGGCTGATGTGAATGAGTTAAACGTTTAAGGACGTATTTTAAATATATGATTGCAAACATTGCACAATTTAATTAAATTCAAATGACTCACCATATATAAGATAACAACTTTAAAATGTTAAGTAAAACAATGCAATAAATTGTAATATATGAGACAGAAATGTTTTAGGCATAGAAAAAATCTGTTATTTTATATACAAGGTTATTTCGTAATACATTATTCTCCTTTATTAGATACTTTTTCCATTCAAACCGAAGTCGGTGAAAAACATAGTTGTTCTTAAAAAAGGAGCTCTTCTGCAACTAGTGCGAGAGCCTAATCGGAATGAACTCGAGTCGCAACAGACTAGGGCAGAAGGAAAAGCTCTAAACTGCCACTTTTTTAAGACGGCTAATTTGCATTCAACATCAATATTGGCAGTTTAAGGAAAATAATAATCCCGTGCCATTATATTGACACATGTGAGAGATATAGACGAAATAATTTTTTTTTATATATCGGTCCCAATAGGGACTTGACAACTTTGAATTTAATTTGTGAACGCACCCTTTCACTAATCATCAAACTGTTACTGCCAATTTATTCAGTAAACTCAACATTTTCATCATGGTTAAGCACACGAACAAACAACGTCTCAAATTATAAAAATTTACTGCCGAAAAAAGTTGTCAAGTCCATATTGGAAAACCCTATATTTGTCTCGAACCTAAAGCGCCGACACGGCGCCCCGAGATGCAACCAAATAACCGTTGCAGTTCCTCGTGGACAGTTGCCGGTTGTAACGCTCCCGAAGCACTCGCCCGGGGATGGAATTGCACTGCTTTCCCGCTCTGTAACAGAACGATTTCTAATGCAGGAGTGTTCGCGCTGTCGGGAGCTGAATAGCAAATTGGTGCGATCCGTCGGATTGTCTTGTGGGGCGCATATAAACTGAATTGCGTGGAACAATACCACGAACCTCCGAAGAACAGTACCCCAGGTAATATCTGTGAAGCAGACATAGGTCAGCTACGCGCATTCGATGTGATGGCGACTGTAGTCCTGACGTCAGCATCGTGTCCCCGATCTGGCGTATCGCTCGTTTCTGCATGCTCTCAAGTAGGTCGAGGGTACGTTTAGGAGCAGAGCTCCAAACATGAGAGCAGTATTCGAGCGCGGGTCTAATTTGGGATTTATACAGAAGAAGAAGTTGGATGGGAGTAAAATATTCCCCGACTCCAATAAGATAACTCAGTTTTCCTGAGCCGGACACGCTGTGGAATCGTTGATCCACTTTTGTTTATGAATGCCGTATACTGTGTTTTCGTTGCATTGAAGTCGACGAGATTGGCTTTTCCTCACTGTAGCCTTATCCAGATCCCGATTCAGAGAGTCGATCTGGCGCTGGGTTAAAAAAGTAAAGTTAAGTGCAGTACATAATTAACTCGGTATTGATGACCCCTTCCATCACATTAGACAACATAGACAGTAATGCTATCGGCGGGTAATTTTGTGGGAGACACTTTTTCCCCTTTGGGACTGACTGAACTCGAGCAAATTTGCAGCAGGTAGAGTCTGTCAAGAACTCCTCAATAGTATACTGGTTAGTATACCCGCCTGTCACGCGGGAAACCGGGGTTCGATTCCCCGTCGGGGAGCCTCTGGCGCAAGACTAATGACCTTGCCCGGAAAAAACAGATCATTATGGAAAGTTTGACAAGCCTCAGGACTTGCTAAATAAGGCCAAGACCGGTTCCAGGTTGTAGTGCCGATGATGATGATGATGAGAGTCTGTCAAGAACCGGTGACATTTCTGGAGTTTTTTTTATTTTTTTTTTTATTAGATTTCTCTCGGGAGAGGCGAACCTATAGCGCCGAGTGGGCGCCCCGAGATGCCATCAAATAACTGTTGCAGTTCTTTTTGAACAGTTGCAGGTTGTAACGCTCCGGGAACACTCGCGTGGGAAGGCAGTTCCACAGCTTCCCCGCTCTGTAGCGGAACGAGTTCTGATGCAGGGATGTTCGCGCCGTCGGGAGATGAACCACAAACGGGTGCGATCCATCGGATTATCTTATGGAGCGCATATAAGCGGAATTGCGTGGAACAATACCAAGAATCTCCGAAGAACAGTACCCGTGATAATATCTGTAAAACAGACAAAGGTCGGCTACGCGCCTTCGATGTGATAGCGACTGCAGTCCCGACGTCAGCGCCGAGTCCCCGATCAGGCGTATCGCTCGTCTCTGTATGCTCTCAAGTAGGCCGAGGGTATGTTTCGGAGCCGAGCTCCAAACATGAGAGCAATATTCGAGCGCGGGTCTAATTTGGGATTTATATAGGAGAAGAAGTTGGGCCGGAGTAAAATATTTCTTGGCTCTAAAAAGATAGCTCAGTTTTCTTGAGGCTGACCTGGCGATGTTCGACACGTGTTTATTCTATGATACATTCCCACAGACCGTGACGCCGAGCAATTTCAAACTTTCCCCAGCCTCGAGGGCCCGGCCATTCATCATCAGCTGTGTCATCGCTGCATTGAAGTCGACGAGATTGGCTCTTCCCCACTGCAGGGCCCTATCTAGATTGATTCAGAGAGTCAATCTGTCTACATCTCAGCTGATGCGACGCAGATGCACCAATCGGCCGAACACTCGAAAAGGAGGAAACAAGCGTACTATCATCCGCAAAACTGAACACTTTGTTATCCGTTGTCTCCAACAAATCATTTATGTGAAGCAAGAACAAGGTTGGAGCTAAAAAAGAACCCTGGAGCACTCCCCAATTAACAGGATACAGATCCAAACACTCGCCGTCCACAACAACCCGGATCGAACGATTCTCGAGGAAGTTCCTCGTCCAGTGGGAAAGCTGTTGGGAAAGTCCATATGAACGAAGTTTGCTCGGCAATGTCCCGTGCCATTGGAGATATCCAATGCGACCGCCCTTGACTCACCATGCCGTTCAATCGCAGTCCATACATTGGTTATAAGTGTCAAAAGGTTTCCCGTGGAGCGCCGGCCACGGAATACGTACTGACGATCATTCAGAAGTCCGTTGCAGTCCAAATACTTAACTAACTCTGCATTGATGACTTTTTCCATCACCTTAGATAAAATAGACAGTAATGCTATCGGACGGTAATTTTGTGGGAGACACTTTTTTCCCGTCTTTGGGATTGGCTGAACTCGATCGATTTTCCAGTGGGCAGGAAAGGTCCTCCGTGCATAAGATAAGCGGAAGGTTCTGCCAAGAACCGGCGATAGTTCTGGAGCACAGTTCTTAAGGCGTATTGCTGGTATTCCGTCCGGGCCGGTTGCCCTCCTACAATCCAGTTCACGTAGAATGCGTTGAATAGTGCGCGGACGAAATCTCACATCCCGCATGGAAGACCGTACCGGCGCGATTCGCGGAAAATAAATTCGCTAACACATTAGCTTTATCCTTTGAATTCGTGACTAACGTTCCGGCGTCTGTCACCAACGGAGGGAAAGAGGAGGACGCGAAGTTACCGCTGACAGCCTTTGTCATTGACCAGAAGGAGCGCGAATCAGTTGGAAAGAGCTTATTGATCACCCTGTCGTTGTGAGCCTTTTTCGCGGTATCAATCGCCTAGTTGCACACGTTTCTGATTCTAACAAAATTCATTCTGTTAACATCGGCGGGATTGGAGCGCCATTTTTTATCAAACCAAGGTTTATCAGACGAACTTCGTTTGATGGAATGTGGAATATACATCTCTATCCCCAGAAGAATAATCTCTGATACCGACTCCGCGCGAGCGTTAACATCGGAGTTTCCGAAGCACACCTCGGACCATGGAAAGGATGCGAAGAAATCTCGCAAATCGTCCCAGTTAGCAGCCCCATACTTCCGTAGATGGCGAAGCTGCCTAGGCCGGTTATTCGCTTGGTATGCAAGTGCTTGCGCGACAGATACTCTTCTTAAGGATTACTACTGGTATTGCGTCCGGGCCGGTTGCCTTCATACAGTCCAGTCCACGTAGAATGCGTTGAATAGTATAGGGGCGGAAGCCCACATCCTGCATCGAAGACCGTACCGGCGCGATCACAGGTAGCTCCAAAAGACCGGCATCGAGGTTTGAATTCGCGGAGAATAAATTCGAGAACACATTAGCTTTATCTCTTGAATTTGTGACTAGTGTCCCTCTGCCTGTCACTAACGGAGGAAAAGAGGAGGAAGCGAAGTTACTGCTGACAGCCTTTGTCATTGACCAGAAGGGACGCGAACCAGTTAGGGATTCAAGGAGTTTATTGGCCACTCTGTCGTTGTAAGCCTTCTTCGTGGTATCAATCGCTTGGTTGCACGCATTTCTGATTTTAACAAAATTCGTTCTGTTAACGTCGGTAGGATTGGAGCACCATTATTTAAAAGCTCCATTTTTTGCCGCTGTAATCTGCTCACATTTTTTTTAGCAAACCAACGCTTTCCAGATGAACTTCGTTTGATGGAATGCGAATATAGATCTCCATCCGGAGAAGAATAATCTCTGTTATTGACTCCGCGCATGCGTTAACATCGGAGTCTCCAAAGCACACCTCCGACCACGGAAAAGATGCGAAGAAATCTCACAAATCGTCCCAATTGGCAGCCCCATGGCTTCATACATGGCGAAGCTGCTTAGGTTGGTTATTCGCTTGAAATGCAAGTGGTTGGGCTACAGATACCAAGCAGTGATCTGAGCTTCCCAGTGGCGCAGAAATCTTCACGGCATAAATGCTCGGCTCGGATGTCAAAAACAGATCCAAGGTGTTCGCATAATCATCTCGGGCATCCGGCATTCGCGTACGTTCCTCCACAAGTTGAGTCAAGTTGCGGCTAACATGTCCGGCACCCTCCCAGTCGCGTCGTTTCTGTTAGAATGCACTAATCAGGCGGAATTAGATAAATTAAAATTGTCAAGGACGATAATTTCAGAAAGCCGGGTGGTTGATCTGTATCCAATCGACGGTACGTGAAAGATGTTCGAAAAATGTCGCTGATATCGACATTCGGGCTCGGTAAAAATAACAAAGAAATTTAACAGAATTCCTCAGCACGACCCTCAACCATACGATGTCCATGTTATTGGGTTCTAACATATCCATCCTCTGGCGAGCCAGATTGGACCGCGTGAAGACGGAAACTTCACCCTGAAAACGGAATCTCGAATGTAAGTCGTATCCCGAGTAATGAAGATATGTCGAATCAATTGACGAATCGACCCGGATCTCAGTTAGGGGAAGGGTATCACGTTTCGCTGTTTGTAAATATTGGTGGACGGCGTTTACATTTGTTTTGGTGAAACCGATGCCCCCGATGTTACAAAATGCCGTTATCAGTCGAACGCCGACAGAGCCTCGAGAACGAGTCCGATTGCGCGATGACGAATTTCTTCAATTTCGGTTATTTATCAGAATATTTGCATGATGTTCCCCTTGACATAGTTCCTCCTAGGGGTTCCGATTGGGAAACTAGTTTACCTCAGGAATTCTTTATGTCAGAAGGTACCATCATGACTTATTTTCGTGTCGGGGCCATCAGCCATACATCCAAAACATAGTCGATGATTTCTCTCTACGAATGTACAACGTGTCGGGGTGGTATCTCAGCTTGGCCGACTACCTCCTAAACCAACTTTTTCTCGAACCGGCCCATCGGCTAAGCTCCGAAAGACGGCCGGGGACTTCTTCCGACCATTTCACGGAGCTTATAGCTTGATGGGGTGGTATTTTACCGGGCGAGAGGGCGTTGGGACCCCACCTACCACTCGGCCTTTAGTCGCCTCTTACGACAAGCCTGTCTAGCTATGAGTTACGCATTCTAACGCACGAGGCTAAATAGAAAAGAAGTGCCGTTTATATTCTGTGTCAAATTAGGGCATCCTGCAGCGAACTTATTAATGCTGTATCGCTGTGTAAAATTCAAACAGTACCACGATAAAAAAAAAAAAAAAACCGTGGAGCAAGGGAGGTGGAACTTTTCTAAATGTGCTGTATGTAAAATCAAGATGCGTCCCGCCAATTATCGCGGTTATGTAAAATTCCGAGAAATAATGACTAGGAACTGCCACTGCAAAGTAAAACAGAGACGAATCACTTGTCAACAATAACGCCTGCAACACAATATTAGTTTTACACACAAAAGGGAGTATAAAATGCAGTGTAAAGTAATGTGGCTAATAGAGACCGATACAGGCGATTGTGTTTAAGAGGGCGCTGAATGGGCATTATCCAGTGCACTAGAATACAGCGATTATAATCATTAATCTAATAGGAAAAGGGAAAAGATATTAAGGAGTTTCTCAATACCGGCGATATGTTTTGGAAGCTAAATAATGGGATTCTCAATAGAAATGCATTTTGTTGTCGTTTTTCGTTAGTATAGTTTGAGGTTAAAGTAATTGTACTTTGCAATAAGAAAATCTTTGCTACCGAATAATCGTTATAAACATCCAAAAAACGTTAGTGTGTTTCAAATATTGGCAATAATGTAGTTTCCCCTTTAAAACAGAAATACATTTCCCATAATATACACCGGATAATTAGATCATAATTCAAAATCCACGATCTTGAAATAAAATACTGGACGGCATACGCCAAAGCAAAGACAAAAAGTATGACATGACAATACTCATTTCGCAGGTGTTCCGATTTTTTTTTTTTTTTCAAAACTGTATTTATTGACCATAATTAGAATTTGAACATTTAAGTAATACAGTGACTTAAAATTAATTTCGTAACAATTGCTTACATTTATTTATTACAATAATATATACATTTTCCAAACAATATTTTATGAGACAAACAATATTTTATGAGATATTATGTTCCGATGGATGTGTGTCATGTATGCTATACGATGTTTTTTTTAAACGTTTATTTATTTTACTTAAATATTGTTACGGATTGGCAGTTGGATGTGCTGGAGAAATCTAGTACATTCGCAGTATACCAGTTGCGCGGCAGCTGTCACGGACCAACTGGCGGGTTGTCACCGACGATGAGGTCAGCAGCGTCCTTTTTGAATTTGCAGTTATTCGGCGTCGTTACTCAACACAGTCTGCAACCAACCTTCATCGCGCTCACACTGTCAGGGCAAACATCACAGGTACCAGCTAACCACAATAAAACGAAATGTATACGAATTAAATAATAATAGAAGTAAAAGTAAATCTCAAGGAATAAAGATTCCAGACTTTGGTTTTTTTCATCCTCTTCGCTGTCTACATCGGCTTCCTCCCATCATTGCAGCTCTCGGCTATCTTCTTGGATGCAGCTCACCGCTCCTGGACGCTGCCTTCTAATACAGACCAAACACCACTCTTGGACGCCTTAACCGTGGAACACCTCTATTACAACAAATATTATTAATTTTTTTTTGTTTCTTAGTCTAAATAAACATAAAACTATAATGTATTGTTGTTGTTGTTTTGATGTATAAGGCCGTAGTGGCACGCAATACTTATCATATTGTAGCGAGCTTAGGGTTCGCTGAATTAATTATTTTTAATAAATAAAACCGCTAAATCGATTTTGAATTAATCTAACACTTTATTAGTCCGATAATAACAACCTTAACGATTTTTTGACTTATCGCTTCCGTACTTATCGCGTCTTTGACTGCTTACTTCTTACTTATCTCCGTGATCTGCGTGCGACGTATTTATACCGTTTCCTCATTCTGATTCGGCGTTTCGTTTCCGCCCGTTCCATAGCCTCGAATTTTCTTTTGCCCATCATCTCCAGTTTCCCAGTACTTTCTAGAATATGCTAGTACTTTGTTTTGGACTTTCTAGAATATTCTAGTACTGATTGTTTCTATGCGTCACACTACCCTCCACCTAGATTAGTTCGTCCCGAACTAAGTTCACTGGTCTCCTGGGATAACAAAAAGTCCCCAGTCGGTCACGATGTACCACTTTCATCTTGGCGTTCGGCCTTCGCTGAATCCTATAGACAACGCCGTTAATTCTTGTGAGAATCTTATACGGTCCTTCCCAATGTTGCTGCAACTTCGGAGACCTTCCTTTTTGCCGATGAGGGTTACAAAGCCACACGTTATCGCCTGCATTGAATCCGGATGCGTTGGCTCGAACGCCGTACCATTTTTTCATCCAGTCACTTGATACCTTGATTTGCTTTCGAACCAAATGATGAATCTCATCGAGGCGATTTCTCCATTCGGCTACGTAGTATTCGGTCTTATCTATGGCGTCTGGAGGTATTCCGAATCGCAGATCGGCTGGTAATCGTATCTCTTGTTCAAATATAATTCTTGCTGGAGAATGGCCCGTCGTATCGTGATAAGCTGATCTATAGCTCATGAGAAAGGTTTGTACATATTTGTCCCAATCTCGTTGGTGATCACTAACGACCTTCGATAAATATTCTTTCATTGTTCGGTTGAACCTTTCGACCATTCCGTCTGCCTACGGATGTAAGGGTGTGGTCCTGGTTTTCCTTACGCCCAGTGCCGCACAGATGCCTTGAAATATCTGTGATTCGAAATTTCGGCCTTGATCGGAATGAAGCTCACAGGGAACTCCATATCTGCTGATCCAATTATTGATTAGCTGCTCAATGACGGTTGTTGCTTCTTGGTTTGGAATTGGAAGGAATTCCACCCACTTGCTGAAGTAATCCATGATGACCAACATGTATTTGTTGTTGTCGTTGGTTTTTGGGAATGGTCCTGAGATATCAATCGCAATTCGCTCGAAAGGGGCACCTACGTTGTACTGCTTCATAGCGCTCCTTGGTCTTGCTGTTGGTCCTTTGGTCGCAGTGCAAGTTGTGTACTTCCTACACCAAGACTCGACGTCATCTCTCATGTGAAGCCAGTAGAATCGAGATCGTAATTTTGAAAGTATCTTATTAACTCCTAGATGTCTACCGGAGGCCCCGTCGTGCATTTCTGTTAGTACATCCTTCACTTTTGATGGTGGGAATAGAATCTGAATTCGATGGGATTTTCCGTCCGCGGCTTCCCGTTTACGCTTTAGAATTCCATCTACCACCAGCAAGGAATTCCATTGTGCCCAATATTACTTAAATGTTCCACTCTTGTCGGAAATATTGTTCCAAGTTGGCCGCTCGTTCTTTTCTTTGTGTTCCAGGATTAGCGACATATCTTCATTCTGAAGTTGCGCTGCGCGTATTGGACCACTCGTCCACCCATCTAGTACTTCTACTTGTACATTTCGAAGGTCCTACGCCTCTTGTTTTTCTTCCGCTCTATGACAGTGTTCACAATCTGGCTTACATGGTCTTCTTGATAGAGCATCAGTTTATTATGCACCTTCCCTTGACGGAGGGAAATTTGGTAATCGTACGTTTGAAGTCTTTCAATCCACCGAGGTATTTGTCCTTCCGGATTCTTAAAATTGAACAACCATTTCAGGGCGGCATGATCCGTCCGAAGGTGGAATCGACGTCCGTAGAGGTAATTATGGAAATTCTTAACGGCGACAGGGTTAGTTCAGGTGTTCTCTAACTACTTGGATCGAGGGATGGTGGGGAAGAAATCGTACAAGACCGCTAGGTCTTGAGTGCGGTAGTGAACGCAGATCACGTCTTTGGCGTCTGTACTGTGCGAACGTTTGTGCGTGTGGTATGTTAGCAGTATACCCTATGGGATGGGTTCAGGCATCCTCTATTATAGAGGGGAATGTTGTTGGGAAGGGTGCTTTCTTCAGTTTTGTACTGAAGAAGGAATTGTGGTGGTCTGATCCGAAGAGATCGGGAGAGAGAAGGGTCAAGAACGCAAGACTCCCGTACAAGTAGGAGAAAGAAAGGTTGGTGCAAGGCTAATAACCAGACCCGTAAAAATGAATTATTATGGCAAATTTAACAAGCCTCGGATATGGACCGGATACACGATGACGACCACGGAAACGAAAATGGCTAAATGATTTAAGAATTTTTACATGGAACGTATGCTCACTATACAGAGCTCGAGCGGCACAGCAGCTGGCCGATGCCATGTCCTAATATAAGGCTGACATAACAGCATTGCAAGAAATAAGATGAACTGGGAGTGGTGTTATTCAAAGAAAAGAGTATGCCATTTATTACAGCTGTCGTGCAAAACATCATGTGCTCGGGGTAGGCTTTCTAGTCAGCCAAAAACTGAAGCCTACAATCGTCGGCTTTAATGCAATAAGAACATAACCCTTATAAACGTCCACGGACCTACAGAGGAGTCCCCTGACGACGAAAAAGAAGAATACTACGAGAACGTCGAACGGGTCCTCAATGCCTGCCCAAGATACGATGTGAAAATCGTTCTTGGTAATTTGAATGCAAAAGTAGGTCGGGAGCAGGTTTTCAGGCACTACACAGGTTCCCATAGTTTGCATGAGAACACTAATGACAATGGACTACGAGTCATCGAATTGGCAGCATTGAAAAAGTTGGTCGTTGCGAGTACCAGGTTTCCGCGTAAAGATATCCACAAAGCCACCTGGGTATCAGCTGATGAGCCACTCGCAACCAAATTGACCACGTGTTGATAGATCGCCGCCACTCCTCGAGCCTGATGACGGTACGAACGTACCGAGGTGCCAACATCGACTCGGATTACTGTCTTATTGGTATAGTTTTCCGAGCGCGGATTGCCTTACGGAGACGTATTGCATCCGCGGATCAGGTTCGAATCAACATGGCTGCCTTACGCAATGAAAATACCAGCTACACTTTTGGTCATGCATTAAGACTCGCCCTCGAAGAGCTCGACGGAGGGAGAGTAAGTTCTGGGGCCAGAATGCCGGGCGTAGAAGAGAAATGGACACGCCTTAAGAATACTGTCATTAGTACTCCCAACTCCATCTTAGGCAGTAGTCGTAGAGATCGGAACGACTGATTTGATGATGAGTGCAAACTGTTATATTATTATTAACAATTTGATATATTTATTTTTATATATTTAATATATTTCAATATATTTAATTGTAAGTTAAAAGGGACTTACGTGGATAGACCGTTGAGCGGTCGCTGGAGAAGGCTTATTTTCTTTTAACCTAGCCGCTAGTTCCGCTAGTCGGCGTAGGGACGTTAGAGCCTCAGGGCTCACCCACTACTGGATTTGTATCCCCGACGGATTCGATACAAATCTCAGCTGGTGGTTACCGGCTGCGCCAAAATTGTTATGTTATTATTAACAATTTGATATATTTATTTTTATATATTTAATATATTTCACTATATTTAATTGTAACTTAAAAGGGACTTACTTGGATAGACCGTTGAGCGGTCGTCGGAGAAGCTGCTTGTCAGCTGCTGGTGGTTCTGCTGCTGTTGTGTGCTGCGACTGGGTGCAGGGGGCGTTGAGTGGCTGCTCCCCTGTTCAGCTTCGGTTTGTTGATTGAATCTATTCTTTACTTTTCAAAACTATTCATTAAAAGTCGTAGGCATTTTCGTCTGTTTGCCTGTTCTCCACGCTAGTTTTACGGCGAATGAATTATTTTTTTTTTGCCGTTGACGTTTTATTTTATTATTCGACGCCAATGCCGGTTATTATTATTTTCTCTGCCAAGTAGAATTTGCATAAAGTAGTTTATGCAAATTAACTACTTGGTGAGTTGTTCTCCGTTTAGAGGTAAAGAGGGGAAACTAACGAAAGGGGATTAGTGGATGTTGGGGGGACCTGGACTCAAGGTCGGTCCGTAACAATACCTTCCCCCCTTAAATAGTGATAGCTTCATTCTTAGAAGAGGAATGAAGCTTGGCTACAAAAGTATCTAACTGTAGCGTTGATTCCAACACCGTCTGTGGTGTGTTATCTTCCCTTGTTTTTCGTGGTCTTGTCTGCTTTTGGCTTCCTCTATTCGTAATAGGGTTTCAGCCTATTATTGTGCGCCACCACATTTCTTCTCCCTACCTTAACGACGCTATTTACCGGACTATTTATTTGCACTACCTTGTAGGGACCCCTCTATATGGGAGCTAATTTTTCTAGCTTTTGGGCATTGCGTATTAAAACTTTGTCGCCCACATGGAACGTGAATGGGCGTGTCTTACGGTCGTAGTACTCTTTCGACTTCTTCTTGGAAGTTAACAAGTTACGCCTTGCTATTTCGTACGTATGTTAAAGTTTGTACTTCAATAGCTTATGGTAACTGTCATGGTTGTATACCGGTTCCGGAGGTTGCTTTATGCTCGTCGGTACCTCCGGGATGAACCCAAATAGACAGTCCATTGGCGTAAGTTTAGTACCTTCGTGTACATTGGTGTTGTATACGAACGTTGCCGGGCGATGGACTCGTTCTAAGGCTCCATTCGATTGTGGGTGGTACGCTGAGGTTTGTAGTTTTTTAATACGGAGCAGTTTGCACACGCTTTTAAACAAACTGCTTAGAAAATTGCTTCCCTGATCGGTGACCAATTGCTTCGGAACACCATACCGAGCAATTATTTGGTCGAAAAAGACTGTGGCCACCGTTTCTGCCTCCGCATCTGGGAGAGCGTAGCAATCTATATACTTAGACAAGTTGTCTTGGAATGTAAGTATATATTGATTGCTGGTTGGAGTGCGATCAAGAGGACCTACTATATCTAAGTATACTTTGTCGAAAGGCCTCTTTGCAATGTCGGTTATTACCATGGGCATACGTATGTTCGGTGAAGATTTCATGGTTTGACATGTTTTACATACTTTGATGTATTGTTTAATGTCGCGCATCGTGTTCTTCCACCAAAAATTTCTACGTATTTGGTGGTACATTTTACTCACTCCTTGGTGTCCACCCAAAGGAGGACCATGGTATTCCTCGAGTAGGAACTGAATGTCTGCAGGATTGGTTATCTCCATTCCTTTTTCCGTGCAGGCCGGAATGGGATCCTCGTTAAGATAGGACTTATCGTCATTTCGACTATCCTGAGTTCCTTCGCTTGCCCTTAACTTTTTAGCTTGGGCGCGTGTTAGTACATTGCACCTTGGTAGTGTGGGAGTCTCATCACAAATTTGCGGGATACGACTCAAGGTATCCGCCTTAGTGTTGTATTTACCGGGTTTATACTTGATTTGGTAGCCGAACTCCAGTAGTTTGCGATGGAACATGAGTAAACGTGACGTGGGGTCTTTCACGTTGAATACTTCCTTTAACGGCTTGTGGCCCGTGTATATATTAAATTTTCTCCCTTGTAAATAACAACGGAAATTCTTAGCCGCCCAAACAATGGCTAGCAACTCTTTCTTGATCGTAGAGTAGTTCTTTTCCGCCTTATTCAAGGTTCGACTGCCATATGCGACTGGCTGCTCCTTACCGATTTTGCCTTGCGACAGTACTGCGCCCAGTGCTTCGTTGCTCGCATCCGTGGTCAGATTAAAGGGTTTCGTAAAATCTGGATAGATTAACAGTGGCGGCGAGACCAATAACTCCTTTATGTTATCAAATGCTTGTTGGCATTTGTCTGATCAGGTGAATTTGACGTCCTTCCTTAACAAATTTGTTAAGGGGCGTACTATCTTCGAAAAATTTTGAACACATTTTTGATAGTAGTTCGCCAAGAATAGAAACGATTGGACGTGCTTTACCGTTTTGGGAATGGGGAAATCCCTGACACTAGCTGTCGTGTCTGGATTTGGCATTGCCCCCTTTTCGGAACAAACATGTCCCAGGTATACTACTTCCTTCTGGAGGAACTTGCATTTCTCCGGTTGCAACTTGAGGTTGTGGTATCTAATTCGATCGAATACTTTCCGGAGTTTATCATTATGGTGTTCTAGGTTTTTCCCATATATGACAACGTCATCCAGATAAACAAAGCATTCGATCCCTTGCAATCCGGTTAGGACATGGTTCATGAGCCTCTGAAACGTAGCTGGTGCTCCCTTCAGACCAAATGGCATACGTTTGAACTCATAGTGCCCGTAATTTGTGCTGAACGCTGTTTTACTTTGATCCTTCGGATCTACTAAGACTTGGTGGTAGCCGCTGGCTAAATCGAGCGTGGAAAAATAGCGTGAGTGACCGAGCTGGTCTAAAATGTCCTCTATTCGAGGGAGAGGGTACGCATCACCGATGGTTTTGTCGTTCAGTTTTCTGAAATCGACCACAACTCTCCATCGGGGCCCGCTTTCTTAGGAACTACCAAGAGTGGTGAGTTCCACGGACTTTTGCTTGGTTGAGTGATATCATTCTCCAGCATATCCCGTACTTGCTCGTTGATCACCTCTTTCTTGCTCTCAGGCAGACGGTACATTCTTTGATTTATCGGTGCTTGATCCTGTATCACCGGTATCTCATGCGTTATTGCACTGGTATATGTTAGGAGGTCACCTTTAAGATGGAAAATATCGTTGAACTCCACACATATTTCCACTATGGATTGACACTCTTGAGGACTTCGGTTTTTACCTAAGCGCAGTTCCTCGTGTAATTGTGTCAACCTTGGATCTTTTGGTAATTCCTCCTCTGAGAATAAATGTCGGATATACTGGAGGTTTTCTCCCTCCGAAGGTTTTTTATCCGCATTGTATTCCGTAGAACGGTTGTCCTCATTTTCCAGCGGAAAGGTGGAAAAGTCCTTCATTGGATGTAACTCCACCATGATTCGGTCTATGGTTTGGAGGTAGTTTGCGATATTGAGTACCTCTACTTGGGCACTCTTCGCTTTCCCTACAATACAATTGGATATGAAAATCCCTGATTGCATTGGTTTAGGTACTAGAATTACCTCTTCCCGAATTTCTATGGGAAGTCTCAGCATTTTTCGTGAACGTGCTGGTTTGTTCAGAAAAATGTCTACCTCCGAAGCGTTTGGCAGTGAGTGTACCACCACTGTTACTTCTTTGTTAGCTTTCTTTGGTTTGTCAGCTATTAAAGTGGGGTTGGGATGTTTGGAGCCTGACAAATTTTCGCCCCCTTTTCCCTGTTTGGGTAGGGTATCCGGTGTACTTCCGGCCGCGGTCTGGACCTCTATGGATCCCCTTGGCACGGGTTCCCGACTGGTTGCCTTATGTCTTGGCGTCCGCTTCCTATCTTTTGTAAATTCATCGGAAAAACTTACCGGATTTACATTGGTTTGGGAGAATTCCAAACAATTCCCGGGTCCGCTGATTTTACAATTCCTAGCTAGAAAGTCGTTTCCTAACAACCCATCTTCTGACAATCCCGGTAGGGTGTCCATTACCTGAAAGTTACAGGAGATTGGTTGGGGCAGTTTGAATATTCCCTCACAAAAACCCCTAGACTTTGCCTTTCCAAAAAGCGTTTGGAGAGTAGTGGCCCTTTTGGTATCCAATGCTATTCCATTTTGGAGTGCCTTCAGCTTAAGAAGGCTGATCTCCGCACTTGTGTCCACTATTAGACGTGTAGTGTTTCTTCATCCGATGTTTGGACTATTGGAACTTTTGTTGGTGGTTGAGGACAGTTTTCTTTATTTGGTAGCTTTAATTCGGCCGGGTTGGGGAATTCCGGCCCGACCTCTGGGAGTTTTCCGACTTCTCCCATTTTGCTTTTTGTCGACACACTGTCGCCGTGTGGTTGTGTCGCTTGCAAAATGTGCACCATTCTCCGTTCTTCTGTCGCCTATGCCCCTTTTTTGGCGTCTCTGACGCGTCTGTAGCGGTTGAATTCGACTGGCCACGGTTCGATTCGGGTCGATGGCGTTGTAACCGGTGTTGGCGTTGTTTTATTTTTCGACCCTCCGAGTGTTCCGTACTGCTCGTACTAGTACTACTCTTGGCTCGAGTCTGTTTACCGCGTTTGTCGCGTGGCTGTTTGTTGTCCTTTGAATTTTTTCTTTTTTGGACTGTTTGCCATTCTGTATTGATCGTACAGGTCAGTGGGGTGTGGTCGCTAAGTACAGACTTAACCACATTGGATGTGTCTGTTGGCTTTTGTGGTTTTATCCACTTTGCCTTGATACGACACTTGTCCCCCGTGTGACCCTTTCGGGCACAAAACTCACAACAACATCGAATGCGGTACACTCCACGATTCGATGCCGTTGCTTGTTTCGATGTGGATGGTCGTTCCTGCCCTTGATTTGAGGTATTCACAGGTGACTTCCTTTGGTTCTATGACCTTATTGGTGTAGGTTCGGGATTATCCGCCTTCCTTTATGTACTAAGTGTCCGACTATCCTGGACATCGTGCCCATATCGATCACACTTTGTACACTTTGGAGTGTTTCGGCGTCGAAGGCATTCATCGTATACATGCCCTTTCCTATTGCAGAAGCTGCAAGTCATGCGTGTAACCCATGGGTTTGCTGTACGCTTGTCCCTACCTTGACTAGTGGAGTCACTAAGATAGTCACCTCTGCCTCTTTGAAGGTGTCGTGGTACCTCGGGCTTCTTTGGTTTAGACCCTGTTGGTCTTCTACTAGAGGTGTGTGGTGGTGTATCCGACTTAAACGGGTTTTTCCCAGGTTGTGGGCGTGTAACGGGTTGAGATCGTTCTGGGAATCTAATGTTAGAGTTCCTATTCCGTGTCTCTACGATCCGAGACGCATCGTATTTAGGCCTATTCTGCCTTTGCCTCGATTCCTGGGGGTTTGGTCGAGTATCCCCGTAGGTCCTATCTAAAACCCTATTTGTTTGCTCCGGGGGATCTTGTTCATCCTCCCAATTGTAGAATGGATTATTCCTTAACATTGGTTGCCTATTTGATGAGGTGGGGGCATGGTATTCGTCGTTCCTCTCCGGTGAAGGTGACTGGTCATGATACCTCGTTGGTATTTCGTACCATCCACTCTCGCTCCTCATCTCATTCTCGGTTTTCTCTAACTCGAGAACCCTAGCAATAATACTATCTAATGGGTCTTTTCTGATTGTACTATCAGATGCCTCAGTTGGTCGTTTCTGATTCCTACCATCAGAACCGATTTAGCTAATCTCTCGGTCTGGAAGGTGAATCCTATGCTATTCGTAGTCCCATACTTACGTGTTGCCGCTTCATTGCAGTCCTTTACTGCTTGCGTTATGCGGTGGGTGAATTCGGCGACATCCTCTTCGCGGCATTGTCGCATACGAGAGAGTTTCGAGTGTAATTCTTCGTATGACACGTGTGGTAGTATTGTGTTTCGGAGTCGCTGTTCAAACTCCTTGAAAGTCGTTGGGAGTTGTTCTTTGAACATGCGGCGAGCTTTCCCAGTTAGCCTCATGGGCCACCACCGCAGGAAAATTTTTTCCTTCTCCTCCGATAAACAGTCCAGTGTCCTGTCACAGCTTTCGAGGAAACTATGTAGTTCCCTCGCTGCGTTAGGCCCTTTCTGGCCACTATATACTTCCACGTTAGCTTGGACTAGGTCCAGAATTTTCTCCGCACCCAACATAACGGCGATGGGTTCTACCGTTATTATTTCCGCGGATAGATTCCTTGTCTGGCTCCTCGTCTGCATCTACGGTAATGCTTACGCGCGTTTAATTATTTTTGCGTATGGAGGGACTACCCGGATTATTCTAACCACAGTTCGCTTTTAATCGTAGCGAACAAAAACACGATAGCGGAACAAACGGTACAACGATGAGGGAGTAATTCAATTTAAATAAACGTCCCAACGATGAGAGGCAACGATCAATAAAAAAACGACCCAACGATGAGGGACAAGACCCAATCTAGATAAATGAAATGAAAGAAGAAGATAAAAATCTGTAAAGAGAACACTAAAACAGCGGAAAATATTTGGATAAATTATCTCTCTAAATTTTCTTCCCAACGTTGATTTCGTCCTCTTTCCTGTAATTGGAAAACGAAACGGGGAAAAAAGATATTTTTATATATTTTATTATTTTATTATAACGGCTTATTTTCTTTTAACCTAGCCGCTAGTTCCGCTAGTCGGCGTAGGGACGTTAGAGCCTCAGTGGAAGGCCCTGGATTTGGATTTTCCCCGACGGATTCGATACAAATCTCAGCTGGTGGTTACCGGCTGCGCCAAAATTGTTATGTTATTATTAACAATTTGATATATTTATTTTTATATATTTAACATATTTCACTATATTTAATTGTAACTTAAAAGGGACTTACTTGGATAGACCGCTGAGCGGTCGCTGAAGAAGCTGCTTGTCAGCTGGTGGTGGTTCTGCTGCTGTTGTGTGCTGCGACTGGGTGCAGGGGGCGTTGAGTGGCTGCTCCCCTGTTCAGCTTCGGTTTGTTGATTGAATCTATTCTTTACTTTTCAAAACTATTCATTAAAAGTCGAAGGAATTTTCGTCTGTTTGCCTGTCCCCACGCTAGTTTTACGGCGAATGAATTATTTTTGTTTTTTGCCGTTGACGTTTTATTTTATTATTCGACGCCAATGCCGGTTATTATTATTTTCTCTGCCAAGTAGAATTTGCATAAAGTAGTTTATGCAAATTAACTACTTGGCGAGTTGTTCTCCGTTTAGAGGTAAAGAGGGGAAACTAACGAAAGGGGATTCGTGGATGTTGGGGGGGACCTGGACTCAAGGTTGGTCCGTAACAAAACTAGCAACTGAACGTAAGAATGCTGCATACCTGGCAATGCAGCAGTCTCATAGGACGCGGTGCGCGAAGAAGAAGATCTGAAAAAAGGCTTCACAGACAAAAAAAAAGTGCTTGGGAAAAAACTATATAATGCCATGAGAGAGTTCGGCATTCCAAACAAATTGATATGACTTTGTAGGTTGACCATGACCCATAACTAGTCAAGTAAAAATATCCTGATTGCTGTCCAAACCAATAAACATCTTTAATGGGCTGCGACAGGGCGATGATCTGGCCTGCCTCCTCTTCAACCTGGCGTTGGAGAAAGCAATCCGCGACTCTGGAATTACAAGTAAAGGGACTATTGTCGCCAAGTCCAGCCAGATACTTGCCTATGTTACGTGCGGTTTCCGCCACCACCATCATTCGATAATTTGTAATTTTAATATAATTTGTTTTGAAATGGTGTGATGGTAAGGTGGTGGAGGAGTTGCACGATCCACAAGTGAGTTTTCGAACACGCCCCGATTCGGGTGTGGATCGTGCAGCTCTTCGAGTTCGAATTCGGTTTTCGAAGTGGACGTTGAGGGGGAGCGAGAGAGAAAGAACGGGTTAATGTTTTGAGGAATACGGTTTTGGAATCCCGTTTTTGGTTGATTTGAAAAGGCAGAAAATACGGTTGTTCGTGGGTCCGTTGATCGATTTTTGGAAAGAAAAGAAAGAAGCCCGTGCCTTTTTTGTTTTGAGATTAAAAGTAAAGATGAAAAATTGAAAAGTAATAAGAGTATTTTCAAAAATACACTAGATTCCCAAAAGTGTTAAAATTGTTTGTTACATTTTAAATATATCTCATAAATGATTAAAATTCGCAGTGTCAGATTCTTTCAAGTGATTCGTGTCTCGAACAACTACTTGTAATTAAATGCTGATCACTGTCCTGGAGAGCTGTGTGTAAAATACAAAATTGTTTCAATGGTGCCCATGGAAATTGAAGAGCTTCAATATATGATCTATAGATTCTAACAAAATCATTCACCATTGAAAGGACCACTCTGGCCGAGAGCGGGAACACTGTACATTTCTGACATTATCGACAATGGACCGAGGTCTATGATTTGACTAGCTGCTGATCTAATTCACCAAGATTACAGGTATCATTCAAATTACAATTAATTTTCTGTGGCAAAGGCATCAAACTGTCACACCTACGCAGATGACATCGACATCATCGGTAGATCCGATTCGCCTCTACAGGATTCCTTCACCCAGATCGAGTAGGCGGCACAAAAACTGGGACTCCACATTAATGATGGAAAAACTAAGTACATGGTGGCAGCTTTTGCGAAGAGAAGACCTAACGTTGGTCAAACTATCAGGGTAGTGGAGCACGAATTTGAAGTAGTGCAATCCTTTAACTAACACCTTGAAGCTAATGTTGTAAGAAAAATTAAGCTCGGTAGACTCCGGTGGGCAGGACACCTAGCTCGAATGAGCGAAGAGGAGCCTGCCCGGAAAGCCCTTTGTGGCAGGATGTATGGAAGGAGGCAGCGCGGCAGACCTTGTTTGCGATGGAGGGATGGCGTAGACCAGGACGCCCAGAGCCTGGGAGTGCCAAACTGAATGACATCGGCTCGAAATCGGCACCGGTGGAGAGATTTGTTAAATAAGGCCAAGACCGGATCCCGGTTGTAGTGCCGATGATAATGATTTTTTTTTTTTTTTTTTTTTTTTTTTTTATTAGACCTCTCTGGGCGCCCCGAGATGCCATCAAATAACTGTTGCAGTTCTTTTTGAACAGTTGCACGTTGTAACGCTCCGGGAACATTCGCGTGGGAAGGGAGTTCCACAGCTTCCCCGCTCTGTAACGGAACGAGTTCTGATGCAGGGATGTTCGCGCCGTCGGCAGATGAACCACAAACGGGTGCGATCCGTCGGATTGTCTTGTAGAGCGCATATAAGCCGAATTGCGTGGAACAATACCACGAATCTCCGAAGAACAGTAGCCGTGATAATATCTGTAAAACAGACAAAGGTCGGCTACGCGCCTTCGATGTGATAGCGACTGTAGTCCCGACGTCAGCGCCGAGTCCCCGATCAGGCGTATCGCTCGTCTCTGTATACTCTCAAGTAGGTCGAGGGTATGTTTAGGAGTCGAGCTCCAAACATGAGAGCAATATTCGAGCGCGGGTCTAATTTGGGATTTATATAGGAGAAGAAGTTGAAAGGTTGGCGCAAGGCTAATAACCAGGCCCGTAAAAATGAATTATTATGGCAAATTTAACAAGCCTCGGATATGGACCGGATACACGACGACGACCACGGAAACGAAAACGGCTAAATGATTTAAGGATTTTTTCATGGAACATACGCTCACTATACAGAGCTCGAGCTGCACAGCAACTAGCCGATGCCCTGTCCGAATATAAGGCTGACATAACAGCATTACAAGAAATAAGATGGACGGGGAGTGGTGTTTTTCAAAGAAAAGAGTATGACATTTATTACAGCTGTCACGCAAAACACCATGTGCTCGGGGTACGCTTTCTAGTCAGCCAAAAACTGAAGCGTGCCATCATCGGCTTTAATGCAATAAATGAAAGGCTATGCACTCTTCGCGTGCGAGGCAAATTTAAGAACATAAGCCTCATAAACGTTCACGGGCCTACAGAGGAGTCCCCTGACGACGAAAAAGAAGAATACTATGAGAACGTCGAACGGGCCCTCAATGCCTGCCCAAGATACGATGTGAAAATCGTTCTTGGGGATTTGAATGCGAAAATAGGTCGGGAGCCGGTTTTCAGGCACTACGCAGGTTCCCATAGTTTGCATGAGAACACTAATGACAATGGACTACGAGTCATCGAACTGGCAGCATCGAAAAACTTGGTCGTCGCGAGTACCAGGTTTCCTCGTAAAGATATCCACAAAGCCACCTGGGTATCACCTGATGGAGCCACTCGCAACCAAATTGACCACGTGTTGATAGATCGCCGCCACTCTTCGAGCCTGATGACGGTACGAACGTACCGAGGTGCCAACGTCGACTCGGATCACTATCTTGTTGGTACAGTTTTCCGAGCGCGGATTGCCTTACGGAGACGTATTGCATCCACGGATCAGGTTCGAATCAACATGGCTGCCTTACGCAATGAGAACACCAGCAACACCTTTGGTCATGCGTTAAGACTCGCCCTCGAAGAGCTCGACGGAGGGAGAGTAAGTCCTGCGGCCAGAATGCCGGGCGTAGAAGGGAAATGGACACGCCTTAAGAATACTGTCATTAGTACTGCCAACTCCATCTTAGGCAGTAGTCGTAGAGATCGGAACGACTGGTTTGATGATGAGTGCAAACTAGCGACTGAACGTAAGAATGCTGCATACCGGGCAATGCAGCAGTCTCATAGGACGCGGGTACGCGAGGAGAAATACAAAGAGCTCAGAAGAACTGAAAAAAGACTTCACAGACAAAAGAAAAGTGCCTGGGAAAAAAATCTTGTCTGTGAAATAGAGAAAAGTAGAGAGCGAGGTCCGCACCAGGCGCGGAAGTTCTACCAAATAATCCGCAATATGACGCGGTACATACCACGCTGCACTTACTGCAAGGGTAAAGAGGGTAATCTGATCACCGATCCTGAAGGCATTCTGGAGCGATGGGAAGTGCACTTTAATGGATTGCTAAATGGTCAGCTCACAGAACAATTGGAGGCTCCACCAATGCAAGACCAGGACCAAATGCTGCCGCCACCAAGCATTGAGGAAACACTAAAAGCCATTAGACAGCTAAAATCAAATAAAGCCCCTGGAGCTGATGGCATACCAGCTGAGCTGATCAAACAAGGAGGGACAACGTTACATCACGCAATTCACGAGATCGTGGTGCACGTATGGGAGCAAGAGGAGATGCCGGAAGATTGGCGTCGTGGTATAATTTGCCCCATACAGGGGCAAATTATACCAGAAGGGAGATATCACACTGTGCAGCAACTATAGGGGTATAACATTGCTGAGTACCGCCTATAAGATACTCTCCCCTATCCTACAAGACCGGATATCCCCATACGCTAAAGCCATTATTGGTCAATATCAGTGTGGCTTCATCCCAGGCAAATCAGCAATTGATCAGATATTCACCCTTAGGCAGGCGATGGAAAAATGTCTGGAATTTAAGATTCCACTATATCATCTGTTTATAGACTTCAAGGCCGCCTACGACAGCATAGCCAGGGTAGAACTATATAATGCCATGAGAGAATTCGGCATTCCAAATAAATTGATACGACTTTGTAGGTTGACCATGACCAACGTAACTAGTCAAGTAAAAGTAGCGGGATTGCTGTCCAAACCAATAAACATCTATAATGGACTCCGACAAGGGGACGGTCTGGCCTGCCTCCTCTTCAACCTGGCGTTGGAGAAAGCAATCCGTGACTCTGGCGTTACAACAAGAGGGACTATTGTCACCAAGTCCAACCAGATATTTGCCTACGCAGATGACATCGACATCATCGGTAGAACCGAATCGGCGGTACAGGAATCCTTCACCCAGATCGAGCAGGCGGCACAAAAACTGGGACTGCGCATTAATGAGGGAAAAACCAAGTACATGGTGGCAACTTCTGCGAAGAGAAGACCTAACGTTGGTCAAACTATCAGGGTAGTGGAGCACGAATTTGAAGTAGTGCAATCCTTTAACTACCTTGGGTCAATAGTATCAGCCGATAACAATATGGAAGAAGAAATACGCGAACGGCTGATTAAATCCAACAAAGCCTACTATGGTCTATCAAGGCTCTTTAAATCCCGAAATTTATCCAGAACATCCAAGCTACTACTGTACAAGACCATGGTCTTACCAGTACTCATGTATGGATCCGAGACCTGGGTGCTTAATAAAAGACACTCTGAACTCTTGGCCGCGTTCGAGAGAAAGGTCTTAAGGAGAATTGTTGGCCCTGTATGTGAGGGAGGACGATTCCGGGGACGCTACAACCATGAGTTGTACGCAATCTACCTTGAAGCTCATATTGTAAGAAAAATCAAGCTCGGTAGACTCCGGTGGCGGGACACCTAGCTCGAATGAGCGAAGAGGAACCTGCCCGGAAAGTCCTTTGTGGCAGGATGTATGGAAGGAGACAGCGCGGCAGACCTTGTCTGCGATGGAGGGATGGCCTAGACCAGGACGCTCAGAGCCAGGGAGTGCCAAACTGGATGAAATCGGCTCGAAATCGGGACCGGTGGAGAGATTTGTTAAATAAGGCCAAGACCGGATCCCGGTTGTAGTGCCGATGATGATGATGATGATAGGAGAAGAAGTTGGGACGGAGTAAAATATTTCTTGGCTCTAAAAAGATAACTTAGTTTTCTTGAGGCTGACCTGGCGATACTCGACACGTGTTTATGCCATGATACATTCCCACAGACCGTGATGCCGAGCAATTTAAAACTCTCCCCAGCCTCACAGGTGGCTCCAAAAGGCCGGATTCGAGGTTTGAATTCGCGGAAAATAAATTCGCGAACACATTAGCTTTATTCTTTGGATTCGTGACTAACGTCCCGCTGCCTGTCACCAACGGAGGGAACGAGGAGGATGCGAAGTTACCGCTGACAGCCTTTGCCATTAACCAGAAGGAGCGCGAACCAGTTGTACACCGAAGGAGCTTATTGATCACCCTGTCGTTGTGCGCCTTCTTCGCGGTATCAATCGCCTGGTTGCACGCGTTTCTGATTCTAACAAAATTCGTTCTGCTAACATCGGTGGGATTGAAGCGCCATTGCCTAAAAGCTCTATTTTTTGCAGCTGTAATCTGCTCACATTTTTTGTGAAAACAAGGTTTATCAGACGAACTTCGTTTGATGGAATGTGGACTATACATCTCCATCCCCAGAAGAATAATTTCCGATACCGACTCCGCGCAAGCGTTAACATCGGAGTTTCCGAAGCACACCTCGGATCATGGAAAGGATGCGAAGAAATCTCGAAAATCGTCCCAGTTAGCAGCCCCATACTTCCATACATGGCGAAGCTGTCTAGGCCGGTTATTCGCTTGATATGACCGGATGCGCGACAGATACCAAGCAGTGATCTGAGTTTCTCACTGGCGCAGAAACCTCTACGGCACAAATACTCGGTTCGGATGTCAAAAACAGATCCAGGATGTTCGCATAATCGCCTCGGGCACCAGGCACTCGCGTTGGTTCCGCCACGAGTTGAGTCAAGTTTTTTTTATTTATAAATAGTCTTTATATTTTAAACACTAGCGGCTCATAAAAGCAACTTTTTTAATTTAACTCAATCGCCGAATTGAAAACACGTCCGCACTCGGTCAATGTGTATCATATTTCCGTATGGTATACGATATTATAGTGCATGACAATCACCTATTAACATGTCATCTGAGAGGTGAGTCATTGTGGATTGGCCATGCAATGTGCAATGAATATTTGAAATGACGAACATAGTTTTCAGGTCATGATTTGGACAGCCGAAGTATGATGGCATGTGATCTATTTGATATTGGTGAGCATCGGAAATGTTAATGGGAGAAATAGTATTTAAGGACGGAATTTTTGAATAATAAATCAGATTCAATCAGACCACAATTTGCACTGATTCTCATTCCTATTTTTGGCTGAAACCTATGGCATTCGTGCCATACCGTATTTGTTAAGCGAAGGATATCACTTTAGGACTTTACACCCCTGCTAGAAACAGTTGGATTTAGCTCACGGCGTCTTAATTACCCTGGGCCTTTTCTTACTCTACATTAAAACAACTTCTACTCAGCGTGGCGATCGTGCCACTATTTCTCTACAGTAATGTAATGTTCATTTCTAATACCTCAAATACGGCTGGCTGATGCATGTAGACTTTGGACTTTACCTAGCTCTCAAAGGAAACGCGATTGGAGGTATGATATCACATGGTCTAGATGGCCAGTTCACCGGTTCTAGGCGTCGACTTGTTCACACAACAATGTCATGGCTCCGCGGGCGGTGTGATGTGCGAGTGGCACTTGGTTGATGATTTTTATTCCGTTACAATATCCTAATTCTATTTAGTAGCTACTCCCTACTCTCCTTCTTCGTCAGCAGTTTTTCTCTTGGACGTGGTAATATTTAATGTGTGTAGATGGGGACACTTATTTACGTATTTTAGATAAACGGGGCTTTCGTTCACCATACGTACACCTAGATTATTCCTGTGGATACGAGTATAATGAAATAGCGGACTCATGTGTTGGCTGTTCTCCCGGGTTTGTCCCAACGGGCGAAGGTTCTTGCTGTTCCGGGTGCGATTAAAAACTCACAGTTTCTTCTTGTTAACTTTTGGTTTTATTGTCTTTTCTTTTTACTGAAATATTATATTGATATCTCTTCGAATAAGAAATTCTTGTTCGCGAATATACTTAACACGAATTATTTTATCCACAATTAAAACTAATTTTTCCACTTATTCAACGACACCAATTTTTCTTACTGGGAACGGAGATAATTTCTACTGCGGACCACTAAGCGAGACGACGCCACGAAGACTTTTTACACTAACTACATTCAACCGTCGCAGTCGATCACTGAAAACCAACTCACTTCCTTTTCCGATCGTTTGATCGCAGGAAAACCTTTTTTCTTTGTCGCTAGCACAAGGCAACATGTTATTTTACTTGTGCGATGATCGCACACAAGATCCTTTGTATTAGGATCTCTTTTGTGAGCCAGCGTATTCTTTGTCTGATCTTTAGGTAATTTACTTTGGATCGGCAACCGTCTAGAATCCCTTAAGTATTACCTGGGATTTCCAGCAGTGCCCAGACATGGCAATTTCTTTCTTTACTCGACAACGGAGTCAAAGATATTTTTGTATCTTATGAGTATTGTTGTCCAGCGAATGTTTGTACGATTACCGTCCCTTGTTCCGTATAGGAAATGTTTCCTTGAACAGGATTAAAGGAAACGGTGCCGCCGTACATTTTATGCTTCTTACCAACTTTACATGGATCCAGGGGAATTTACGTGTTGAACATCTGGTTCATATCACGGCTTGGATTTATGTTGAATTCAATATGGGCAAATTGAACGTTTAGTTCAATTTGTTTGATATTGGCCCGTTTAGTGTATGCTAGGGCTTGGGGAGTGCTTCATCCTTTTAGTGGATGCTTTTGCGTGTGCCGCCATTAATAGGTGGAGACTGGCTCCAAAGAGGTATGTATTAACGAGCCGGTGGTTTTGGGCGTAGCATGTCTGAGAAGTAGCCCCATCTTGTGGGAATTACATGTCGTCGAGATCAAGGCTTTTAATCTCAGGAATCATGGAATTCGTTATCATGGCGCGTCAGTGAGCGTCATTCACAGTTACGTTGCCATGGAAATGGACCAACCAATGGAAAAGATTGTCGATATGAAAGAATTGACAATTCGTATTTTCAAATGACCTTCACTGTTTTAATTCGCAAATTGATACAATGTTTGCAATTTTAATCATCAATCATTTGATTACGCAAACGGTGATAGGAAATGCGACAAAAAACTATATAGAGCTAGGGCTAGAGATAGATTTTTTTTTGGTTTGACTGCATCTCTACAATAGATGAGACATATTGGTGTTGGGTTCTATGGAACCGTAATAAGGTGATGACCTATTGTTGATTGCTGGAGAACATTTTAACGTTCTTCGGTCATAAGGAAATAAAAATACTCGATGTTTGTCGTCAAATTTTAAATTCACATTTATTTTTATTTTAAACTAAAATTCGTTTATTATCCTGGCTTAATGCTACTTGGGAGAAAGGGCGGGCAGGTTTGTTTTCCCACGCAGGCTACGTCGTGTAGAGTTCTATTTCCTTTGGATGTTGAATGGGGTGGCAGGTGTTTGGGGATGTGACGGCCGGGCAAGGTGTGAGTGTGGATGGTGAACTATCGGAGGTGGAGTCTGATGATGTTGGATGTGTAGGGGGTACATGTGGTTTGGTGGCGGAACATTTCGTATTGGGGGTGGCATTGTGTGGATATTAGGCATGTCGGGCGGGGGTTGACTAGGTACAAAGAACTGCGGCGGTGGAGTTGCATGCATGATTTTATGAGACATTGGATGCACGGGACTTGTTATATTAGGCGGAGGTATATTGAATTGTTGTGGTAATGTGGGCGGTGGCCCGGTGCGGCAGAGCGGCGAAGGCGGTAGTCGAACGAACCCAGTTCCTCGAATTCCGGCCAGTCCTAGCGGGGATTGTCGTGCAGTCGCGTTAACGCTAACAAACCCGCTCTTAAATTTAGGTGACGCCATTTGCGGGGGCGAAATGCCAGGAGACATTTTTGGTGATGGTTGGAGCTGAGTTATAGATTCTGACACAGGTTTCACAGTTTGGTTGTGGATGTCATGCTTCGACGTGGTCACCGATTTATGAATTATCGGCGATAGGTATTCACGGGTTGCTTCCTTTTTTATCACCGTTGATGTAGGTGAATTTGTTGGTAAAGGCGACTGAGTGGACAAAATTGGCATTGATGAAGAAGCTGGAGTTGTTGTTGAGGTTGTTGTAGGTACTGGAGTTGTTGCTAGAGTTGTAGGTACATTCGAAGCTGGTGAGGGATTCCGCACTGGAACTAGAGGCGATTGCGCTGCCGTTGCTACCGCCGCTACGGCTGCCGCTGTTGTAGAGACTGCTGAAGGAGCAGCATTCGGAGGTATGAGTTTAGGATTTAGGAGTCGTGGTGGAATTGGATTTTCCATTTGAGAGACATACATGGAATGCACAACAGCGTCGAAATGGAAGTAGAAAAGATGAGGCGGTGTTGGAGGACGTAAATAAACAGGTTGCTCCAAATGCGACGGAGGTGTGCCGGGCGGTGGTGGTGGCGGCGGCAACATATCTAATTCGGGATCAATTTTGAAAGCCACCTCAATCGGGGTTGGATCTTCACTAGAACTAATTTCAGCCTTATCTTTCTCTAAGTTCTTGTCCGTCTTCAACCCATGCTGCTTGCGCAGGGTTTTCAACTTTCGACGAATTCGCATATCCACTGCCTTACGATCTTCTTCATCACTATCACGGTTCGGGAAGATTCCGTCTTCGAAGTATACTTTCTTTTTCAGTGTTTTTCTGGAAAAGAATGACGTGTGTAAATTAAGGTATATATGAAGAATCTAATTTTGTACTCACTCTTCCTCGGGGGATTTTTTGAGGATGCCTTTCGCTAAGCCGTCATTTTCTTTACCTAATCTTAGAACCGCAGACGCGATATGCCTATTACTTACTTCCTCCTTCCAAGAGATACTCGGAATTTTCTTGATTTTGGCTTTCTGCTTTTCGTTGGATGGAGTTTCGGATTTAACAGTGGGAACAGGTGGTTTTGGAGCCTCGGCTCGTTCCTCTGACGGTTTGATAGTGGGAACTTCAAGACTGGGAACTATCTCAAGAACATTACCCTTTTGCACCGCAATAGCGGCAGCTTTTGGTAGCTCTTTTAATAGGGGAGACGGCTGAGGTGGTGGAAAAGCGGGTTGGTCATAAAAGAAATTGGCATTACTGACATCTGAGCCAATGGTCGGAATAGCGGAGTAAATTTGCTGATCTGCGGAATTTACGTACTGATTGGGGTAATTCATGTTCATGTGGTGGTAATTGACTGGCGGACCACCGGGCTGAGGTGGCACCGACATGTATCCATAAGTACTGTAATTGTAGCCAGCGTAAGGATTGGGAGGTGCATTATCCTGATTGGAATTGTTTAAAACAATATTAATGCGGGCGTCTAGTGAGATACGGTTTGTTGAATCGGGGTAGTAATATGATTCCGGGGGGAAGTACGAGGGGCACGTTGAACGGGTGTCATTGTAGTGGCGGGGAGGGGAAGCAGATTTTGGTCGTCGCCTTAGAGGAGAAATACTACGGCTGCGCGAAACGCTTCTTCGTAATGGTGGTGACGGAGGTTTAAACATTAAGGGAGATCGCGGGAATGCTCTGTCGTACGAGCCAGTTCTTGATCGACGTCTTGTGGTTGAGTTGAGTGACGGAGAATGGGAGCGTGATCGACTTCTTGATTTTTGTGGGGAATCTATGCGCCGTCGGCGTCTTTGGGGTGATCGAGTACGACTGCGACTGCGCGAGCGTCGACTTCTGTAACGAACTGAAATGGAAAAAGCAGATTTTAAAATATGAGTAAAGTGAGTTCTTTGAAAATGAATCCTACCATAGGGACCTCTTCGTGATTGCACCGGTGAACCGTATCCTCGTTTTCTTGGACTGATTGAGAGTGAACGAATTCTTGGTCGTGTTGTTCTTGATCTCGATGGAGATCGACTCTCCCGGCGATAATGGCGATCACTCGATCGGCGTGCTTCCTCTGATCGTGAGCTCTTGTCAATTATAGGCTTTACTATAGCCACCTCTTTCATGGGTTTAGATAACAGCTTTTCTGTGAAGTCGGTATCTTCTTCTTGTTTTAGAGGTTCGTCGAGAGTTGAGATTGCACTGGAAGGGGCTACATTCTTTGATCTCTTTATTGGAGAAATTGTGAGTTTAATAGCTTCACGATTGGAATCGAAGATTTTAATATCTACGGTTTGGTCATTGAGTAATTTTAACTGATCGTCGGTGGCTTCTTTCATAGTTGGGACAAATTGTGGTGGAGCCGAAGGACTTTCACAATCGCTCTTGGATGCGTTTGCCACCGAGTCAGTGGAGGGAATGTCCTTGGCATACTTTTGTAGGATCAAATTTTTCTCCTGGAGTAGGAGATTCTCCATTTTGGTGAGTTCTTCGAGAATTTCATCGCCAGATTCGTAGTTTGCTCGCATACTTTGTATGTTGGCCAGATTTTCTTCAAGGCGTTGGATCTTTTTGAAGTCGTTTGCCACTCGATTGTTATACTTGGCCTTCTTCGTCTTGGCTTCATCGGATTCGTCATCAACATCGTCATTGCTATCATCGGACGATGAAGAAGATGATGAAGACGAACTTGAGCTGGATGACGACGATGTGGTTGAGGCAGACACAGTTGAAGTTGTCGAAGATGGAGAGGATTCAGTTTCTTTAGGTTCACTGTTATCCTTTTCGGGTTCTGTATGAGGAAGTTTTGTAATGACTGATTTGTCATCCTTTTTCGTTTTTGATATATCGATGCCAGATACTTCTACGCTGCGTATGAATTGATCGTATAGCTCTTGCATCCCAAACAAGGCCTCTCTTTTTGGTGACTCCGGTTTTTCAACTTTAGGCTGAATCTCAGCAGCGGTTGTCTCTGTGAGAGTAGTCTCAGTAGATTTCGGAGGTAATATGGGCGACTTATGAACTTCATAATGGACTGATGATGCTGGAGGACTAGGATTTATCAAAAGGGGTTTCTCAAATCCATCGGACAGATGTTCCAGGTAAGGTGAATCCTTCTTTAAAAGATCCGTTTCAGTAGTGACTTTTGGGAGTTTGGTGCCATCATCCTTTGCTGGGGTAATATTGTCCAAGTTCGATATGAAATCAATCTCAGTCTCCCAGTTATCCATGTAGTCGTCTGTGTTTGGACTGTCTTCATGTTCTTGGAAGTCATCTTCTTCGAATTCAGCTGCAAATGAGAGACGTTCAGCTTTGATCTTGTTTTTATGTGTGCTCTTTCTGGGTTTAGCTGATTTTGACTTTAAACCGAATGATGATTGTTTTTCTTTATAAAGTCTTTTGGGCTTTTCGACCGATGGTGTTCCTCTCCGGCTTTGGGAATGAGACCGCCGTTTTTCTTCGATCATTGTCATATCCGGTTTGTTCTGGTCAGGGGAAATTGAGTTCTTTTCCAATTTCAAGTGTTTTTTGTCTTTCTCATCCAGTTCTTCCGCAAACATATCGAAAACAGTTATTGGCGTTCGAGTAGATTTGTCTTCTGGGTCTTTGCTGGGGGTTTTGTCCATATTACTAGTATGATTTTTATCCCGATCGTAGGGAATGTTGTTGGACTCCGGAGATAGTGCTGTGACTGATATCTGCTTTGCAGTTTTCTCACCAGTTTCGATGCTTTCGTTTCTGTCAGATGGTGTAGGCGATTGATATGGTCGTGATGTTAATTCATCTGAAGACGGCGAAACTTTCGGCTCTAGTACTGGTTTCTCAGATTCTGAAGGTAAGTCATTCTCCATATGATCATATTGTTCTCTAGACATCGATCGGGACTTCCTTTTAGGTTGATGATCTTTTTTGTAGTCACTTTCTACAGAATTTGATTTGTGGGTTTTTCTGGAGTGTCTCCTTTTGGCTTTGTTTTTATGGCTTTTATCGGAATCGGCCAGGGAAACATTTAGTTCGTCATACTTATCTGGTTTCTTGTCACAAATAGCACTTTCTTTGTCGGAAGCTATTGGCATTGGTGGAGTGCCACCTTGGGAATCTGCAGGAGATAACTCTCTGCGAGCAGAACGATTTTTATTCTTCGAGCGATGTTTGCGTGATTTCTTTCGAACTGGAGACTTAGCACTCAGCGAGCTCTCACTCTGGTGACCACACTTTTCTGGAGAGCTCTCATCCTTTGCTACATTAATGATATCCTTCAAATCGGATTTTCTCCTCAACGGATTATCACCCGAGTTACGCAATTGCCGAATAATGTGAATCGATTCTGGACTTTCGAGCAGATAATCATTATCTTTGGTCGATGACCTACGAGATGAACTTTTTTTCTTCTTACGCTTGTGTTGCGTATTTTGTATTTTGACTGCTTCATCGTTGTCTTTCTGGTCAGCGTTCATTTTTTTGTAGCTTTTAGGTATGCCATCTAATCGATTGTGTGTTGATTCTTCTTCGGGTTTGTCCCAATTTTCCTCCCCTGCTTCTGGATTGGGATTTTGACATTCGTTGGCTGATTTGTGATTTGGTTCACTTGTCGTCTCCTCAGGATTAATATGCTTTTCGCGTTTTTCCTTT
This sequence comes from Microdon myrmicae, assembly GCA_963931805.1. Classification (NCBI taxonomy): domain Eukaryota; kingdom Metazoa; phylum Arthropoda; class Insecta; order Diptera; family Syrphidae; genus Microdon; species Microdon myrmicae. Next base: position 187,291,374 of record OZ007498.1, on the reverse strand, counting down.
TTCTTCTTTTTCTTTGGTTTGGAAGTGCGGCTCTTTTTCTTTTTTGACTTTTCATGCGCTTTTCGTTTTTTTGTTTTTGCCTTTTTCACCTTCTTTTGAGCTTTTGAAGGTTTTGTACTTTTCTCCTCCGTACTTGTGCTGGGAATATTGAATGCATACGAAATTGATGGTTCGGTTTTAGTCCACCTGCGAAGATGTAAAAAGTAAACGTCTTTATTTGACCTTTTTGGCACAAGGCACTATGTTTATGGTTTTTGTGTGTTGAAATATTAAGATTAAGCACAAATAGGGCTCATTAATTAACAACAAATCAGTTAACGTATTATATAATATTATTTATCTCAAATGTTTGTTTCCATTAAAATGAGTTCGTATTGTATGAAACGGAAACTCACTTCATGTCGGGTGATTCATTTGGATGTACTTTCTCCATGGTATTTGTGTTCACATTTCGTTATGGAAACACTGGCCGACCTTTCGAATTGTCACCATTCCAGTCTTTAGGCTCTTGCAAAGCTTGAAGATTATTTGTTTCGACTAAAATGATATTCGGCGATGAAACCCACCTGGTTTAATGGCTATTTTAATAAGCAGAACTGTCATTATAGCCAGGTAAAATAATGGTTTAGTTTGGTTTATTGATCGGTGGAATCACTGGTCCATATTTTTTTCAAAAATGAGGGCGGTCGGAACGTTAATGTATCACCCCATAATAACGGATTATTAAAGGGCTGAAATTGAAATCCTTGATCTCGCCGAGATTTGATTCCAGCAATATGGGGCTACTTGTCACATACAATGCGCATCCATGGTATTATCGAGACAACATTTTGGTGAACAGTTAATTTTACACTTCGGACCGGTGAATTGTCCCCTTAGATCATATGATATCACACCTCCACACTTTTTACTTTGGGGCTATGTAAAGCCCAAAGTCTACATGGATAAGCCACTTTCGACTGGTAAATTGGAAGTCAGGAATCCAGCATTACTCGCGTTATTCACCCAACTCTACTCGAAATGCCAGAACGTGACATCGAACATTGGAACTTCAGAATGGACCATATTAGAAGACAAACCCTACGCTATTGACAAAAAAAAAAAAAAAAAAAAAATTAAATATATATATATATATATATATATATATATATATATATATATATATATTGTGACGCATATGACAGTCAGTACTGGAATATTCGGGAAAGTCCAAAACAAGCACTGGAATATTCTATAAAGTACTGGAAAACTGGAGACTAGAACATCCAAGATTATGGAACGGACGGAAACGAAATGAGAATGTGAGAAATGATAAAAAGACGTCGAGACAGCTGATGGTGACAGACAAGAAGAAGAGGAAAAGCGAAGCAAGCGATAGAAAAGAAAATCGTTGAGTGTTATATTAATTAAATTAAAAATCGATTTAACGGCTCTTATTTATTCAAAATAATCAATCCAGCGAACCCTAAGCTCGCTACAATATATATATTGTGACGCATATGACAATCAGTACTAGAATATTCTAGAAAGTCCGAAACAAAGTACTAGAATATTCTAGAAAGTACTGGAAAGCTGGAGACTATGAACAGTAGAACATTCAAGACTATGGAACGGACGGAAACGAAACGCCGAATCAGAATGAGGAAACGGTATAAATACGTCGCACACAGATCAAGGAGTAGTAGTCAGTCGAGTTCTAACCACCGACGACATCAGTCACGACAAAACAAAATAAATAATTAAAAAAAAAAAGTTTATAATTTAAATTTAAAAAAAAAAAAAAACAACAACAAAAACAAAAAAACAAAAAAAAAAAAAAAAAAGAAAAGTGAAAAAAAAAAAAAAAAGTGAAAAAAAAAAAACAGTTACTTTTTTAGTGAACAGGAAGCATCTTTAGGTTCGATTATTTTTAATTTAATCCATATTTATTTTATTATTTGTCTTAATTTAGAAGGATTTGTTTTTAGGTTTAGTTGTTTCCCTTCTTGGTTTTTTGTTTGTTCCTCTTCTCTTTTCCTTGCGGCCCACGCGTTTTTTGTTTCTTTTTTCTGAGCTCGATGTTAGCAACATCGAAATAGATGGACACCTACTCTTCTCGTGGTGTGGGCCATCAGCCCGATCAGGGCATGATGGCTCTCATAAAAAGATTAAGGGAGGACCTCGAGGCTCTCAAGGCAGAGAACGCTGTCTTGAGAGATAAATTGTCGAGAGTGGAAGCCGCACCACCCGCATCCCCGTCCAGTGCCAGTTCGGAGGCTTCTGACTCGGAATCGGAGCTCGAGCCCGAGTTGGAGGGTCTCGCTGAGAGTTCCCACGAAACAATGGATGACGGTGACTCGCGCACCCCCACCCCAAACTCGTCTAGAGCCCCTAAGCGGAAAACACCGCTTCCCATAATAAACTGCGAAGGAGGACCTTCCAATAAGCGCGCGGCCACCGGTTCCCCACCAACGCCGCACCCCAAACTGTTGTCGAACCCCGCGATAACACCAACTCATGTGAGAGTCGTACCTCCGCAGCAGCCTTGCCCACCACGACCAACCCCATTAGTTAACCCAAAACCAAAGGCTGCTGGTGTTACCAACACTGTTCAGCCAGAGGTCGGGGAACGCCCACCTGTTTCTAAGAAGAAACAGCAACCCGGGGTCTTTGCACGAGACCTCAATTTAAAAAATTTCGTCGGTGATATGAACCGGCTAGGGATATCTAACTTCAAGGCAAAGACCTTAAGTCCATCCCTAAATAAAATCATAGCCTACGATAGGGAAACCTATCGCACGGTTAACGACAACCTCAAGGCCAAGGAGGTGAATTATTACACCTTCACTCCGGCCGACGAAAAGTCGAGGACAATCCTCTTAAAACGAGTCGCTGCCTCTTGGGAAAAGGACGACATCGTAACTGCTCTTGAGGCAACATTTCCTAACGTCAAATTCATTGACGTCAAAAAATTCTCTCCCCCACAGCGGTTTGTGAACATCAGACCGCAAAGATACACCAAGCTGAACATATGGCAGCTTCTCCTTGCCCCAGGAACCGACATAGATTCCATAATACGGACAAAGTCGCTTCCAACTTTGCATCAGCAAGTTGTCTTCGAGGTATTTCATAACAGAGAAATACCTCAATGCAGACGTTGCCAACGTTTCGGGCATGTCTCCCGAAACTGCAACATGGGTCGCCGTTGCGTTCGTTGCGGAAAATCCCACGATATTGGCAAGTGCGAACTTCCGCTAGCGAAATACGATCCCGCAACAAATGTGCAGGATGAAATAACACTGCCAACTTGCTGCAACTGCGGCAACAAAGGGCATCCGGCCAGTTACAGAAATTGTCCTAAATATAAGGAAATTAAACTAAGATCCAAGGAGACTCGAGCTAAGCAAACAGCCAAGTCAGACTTCGGAAAACAGGCCACACAAAACCTCATCCAAAATGGATTCACATTTGCCGACATGCTTAGGGGTCAGCAGGCAAGGAATACAAAAACCCTTTCAACTCCTCCCCCTCAAAAACATATTCAAGTCCCTAAGCGAGCCCCGGTAAAGGCCAACACGACGCGTCAAATTCAGGCGGTGGTGCAAAAGCCTCCGAGGGGGCAATCTTCAATGCTCGAGAAACTACTTAGTTTCTCCCGCTTAATTGAGGATATCCGACCCCGATATGAGAAACTATCAACCGAGGCAGAGAGGGAGGCCCTCCTTTTCACTGCATATGCAAGACATACCCTCCACAATGGATTCCAAAATTAAAGTTATTCTCTTAAATGTCAACTCCCTTGTTTCGCATTCCAAGCGTATGATAGTTTCTGACTTCATAAAGGAAAGCCGGGCGGACGTGGTACTTGTAACCGAAACTAGGTTGCATCCATGTCACCGTCCCGTATTCCCAAACTTCTCCATGATTCGAAGAGATCGAACCCTCACTGGCGGTCCCACCATCAACGGAGGTGGAACTTGTATACTGGTTAATAGCGGACTTCGCCATGAACCTATTGACCTCCCACACCTAGAGTCCATAGAGGTATCTGGAGTTGAACTGCATCTGGCTAGTAATGGTAGAGTGAATATATACTCCGTATACCACTCGCATAAAACCAATAATGGCCCCATTAATCCCGAAGATATCGGCAAACTAATAAGGACCTCGGGGCATACACCCTTCATCATAGGCGGCGACTTTAACTCCAGACATCCCCACTGGAACAACTCTGTCTCTTGCCCAAATGGCACAAAACTGTACCAATGGTACACCGCAAACAGGTATGCCCTCAACTTCGAAATAGTTGCACCTACGGTTGGTACTCGAGGTAACTCAATTCTGGACATATTTATTGTGTCCAAAGACTTACTTCCACAAATCACTCCTCCTCAAGTTTCAGCGGGTGTATCTGACCACAATGCTGTGACCACATTCATTCGCGGCTATCGAGCATCCCGGGCTCATATCAGATACATACCCGATTATGGGCGGACAAACTGGGACAACTTCAATATTACATTGAACGATAAACTCCACCACTTCTCTCTTCCCACTGACAGGAACCTAACGACGGTTGAGATAAACAACGTTGCAAAACGACTTCACGAGATTCTAGTTGAAACTTCGGAGACTCATGTCCCGAAGTATAAACTTGAAAAGACCTATCAGATTCCCCATGACGACATCACTCTTCGTCTCATCCGGGAGCGTAAAAAGCTCTGCAGAATGAGATATCGTCACCGCTTTACGCAAAGGGAGCCATTATTGCGATCCATTATTCACAATATTGGTACACTGATAAAACAGAGAATCCAAAACAATCGTACCCGACAATTGGAAGACAAGCTGAAGGGTATTCAAATGGACCAGAACGTTTATAAAAATGTTAAAAAGATATGTGGCACTTCCCGCATCACTGGGCCAATTATGCACAATGGTGTTGTTGTCAATAACGACACCAATAAAGCAAATATCATCGGAGAGACCTTCGAAAACAATCACAAACTCACTCTCCAAGATGGCGACCCGGAAACTAATGCAATCGTTAGTTCAGAGGTCCACAGTAAGTTGGACGACTTCAACGAGCCAATTGTTGTCTTTAACCCAACTAACAGTGCATACTTCGATGACACACGTGATAATGGTCACGGTTTCATCACACCAAATACCCTACAGAGTCTGGTTAAATCTCGACACCCTAAGAAGTCACCTGGTATCGACAACATGTCATACCACTCGTTGCGAAGGCTTTCTGCCTTATTCTTTATAAAGCTCTCCATTCTGTTCAACCATGCTTACAACATGGGGTACTTTCCCCAAGCTTGGAGGCACGCTATTATTTGCCCAATAGCAAAAGTTGGGAAACCAACGTATCACCCCTCAAGCTTTCGCCCTATCTCGCTTCTCACTTGCATCAGCAAAATATATGAAAAATTCATATACGAAAAGCTAAATAACTTTGTCAGTGCCAGGCACCTAATACCTGATTTCCAATTCGGATTTCGAAGAGCGCACAGCACCACTATGGCTCTTAACTTATTTCAAAACCACGTCTGCGTGCGGCTCTTTAATAAGGAACCCACCGTTGCGGTAAGCCTAGACATCGAAAAAGCTTTTGATACGACTTGGATCGAAGGTCTCGCTTTTAAACTTCTGAATACTGGCCTCAGTAGAACGCTATGTAGCATCATCTACCAGTTTGTTCTAAACAGAACCTTCCAAGTTAGAATGAATGGAAAGCTTTCCCGAACTTTTCACGCCGCTGCAGGCGTACCACAGGGCTCCATTCTAGGCCCCATCTTATTCAACATTTACACCTCCGATATTCCCCGCCCCGCGGACGGGAGAGTAAACCAAATATGCTATGCGGATGACGTCCTGGTGTACACGTCAACCAAAGGCCCTAATCTCGCAACAAATCGACTCAACCGTCACTTGGACGAACTGTATCAGTATTACAGTCGATGGAAAATCCGACTTAATCCATCCAAAGCAGTAGCCATAATTCTGAGTAGTAAACACTCCCAACCTACCTCTCGATATTCACAGAATATTCGAATAAAAATGGGAGATACTACGATTAGACCGCAGGACAAGATGAAATATCTCGGGGTCACTTATACCCCAAAAATGAATTTCATCAAACATGTGACCCACATTCTCCAAAGGGGCCTTGGTCGGTCTAAGCAACTGCACAACATCCTGAAGTGGAGGAACAAAGTTGACACCAAAGTTAAGCTTCTCTGCTATAAGCAGCTAATCCGATCTGGAATATCGTACGCCTTTCCCATATGGTCCTGCATATCTTCGGCTCAAATGGAAAGACTTCGGGTTTTCGAAAGGAAACTCCTCAGAAGATGCACCAATCATTCTAGAAGGCCTGACGGTCGTCATTACCCCAACTCTCACCTATACGAAGGCGCCTCCATTACCCCTATCGACGAGTACTTGCTTCAATTAGCATATAAGTACCTCGAAAACATTCAGAACAGCGAGAACCTACTTGTACGGGACTCTTGCGTTCTTGACCCTTCCCTCTCTCGATCTCTTCGGATCAAACCCCCACAATTTCTTCTTCAGTATAAAACTGAAGAAAGCACCCTTCCCAACAACATTCCCCTCTATAATAGAGGATTTCTGGACCCATCCCATAGGGTCTACAATTAACAAACCAAACACACGAACGCACAGTACAAGACGGCACAAATACAAACATACACACCGACCAAAGAGCAGATTATCAGACGCCAAAGACGTGATCTGCGTTTACTACCGCACCCAAGACCCACCGGTCTTGTAAGATTTCTTTCCCACCATCCCTCTATAAAAGTAGTTAGAGAACACTTGGACTAACACTGTCCACACTATCCTTGGATACCCCCCTTTTTTCTTCTCTTTTCAGATGCCGCGAGACCGAGCCCAATATCCTCACGGATGTGGGTGATTCTGGTTATCGCAAGATGACCAGAAGTCAGAGACAAGATGAAGGACACATATGTCCTGTCTCGCCAAATTCGGCCTTCTCGCCACCATTTTTTTTTTTTTTTTTTTTTTTCAAGGAGTAGTAGTAGTAGAAGTGATAAGTGCGAAAGCAAGAGGTAAGTAAGGAAGCGATGAGTAAGAAATCGTTAAGTGTACGGTAAAAGTAACGGTTGTTATTAACGGACTAATAAAGTGTTACATTAATTCAAAATCGATTTAACGGCTCTTATTTATTCAAATAATTAATCCAGCGAACCCTAAGCTCGCTACAATATATATATATATATATATGTATACACACACACACACGCATATATATATATATATATATATATATATATATATATATATATATATATATATATATATATATATATATCCCGCTTGGTAAAAACCTTGACGTGGCCCGGGGGCTTAAACTACGATGAATCACTCAGGCTATGCTGACGGAAGCATACGTTTCCAGTAGGGCCACCCATGTCATACAGGCTAGCGAGGAGTAACACACAAAGATCTGTGGTGGTTCTTTAATACATTCCCAAGGATCCGCCCATCCTCTTTAAATTAACCACTTCCTTTTACCATACAAGCCATGGTGCTTACCTGCAATTAGGGGCAGCGGAAGCGCCCCTGCAGCACCATACCTGAAAAGAAAACCTACCCGACGGCATCCATACATTTTGAACTTTCCTGATACATACTCCATGAACCAGTTCATCTCCTATCGGCTCAGCTTGTCTTCAATTACCAATATACAAACGCTGGCCAGCGTATTGTTGACACAGCTGGAGCCGATATTCTTTCCACAGTTCGCAATTGTATATCGCGCCTATACCCTTAGGTCCGCGACAGTTGCGACAATTCCCCGTTATCAGCTATCAACCGATCATGCAATTTGGGCATGGATATGATCATTGTTTAGGCAATCTTACCCATGCCATGCCAATGATGACCCGCCTGAAAACCTAAATTAAACATACAGTACCTCACTGTGGTCGTTTTACTTACCCGCACATTAACCTAAACATATAGCCATCCAGTCTGACCCTTTGCCGCCGTCGACGAGGTTTCTGCTGACTTATGTCAAAAAAATAATTTTCCTCCTTGTGCACCGGAGCCATATGGCTAGATTAGATATTGCCTACATCGGTATTTCCAAGGAATCTTGGGCAAATGCAACGACGACCCCTTTGTAATATAAGCACATCATGTACATCATGCGTGCCACCATTAGATCTGCGAAATAGCGTTTTTGTTTACTTTGAAACAAAAATCTATTTCGATCCCTGGCATACATCATCAACGATGTATGGGTACATCGCCGCAGCCCCCGATGATCGTACGTTTGTTTAATCAGGTGTCCGCCGATCATCGTCCTTATCGCAGGGCATCGTACTTGTCCTATACGGACACATATAGAATCCTCCCCTATCGATGCAATTCGCGGCCATTGAATCTGATGGATGTGAGTTGCATCGGAGAGTCAGATTTTATCCGCCCAACGAGTCAGAAGTCGTCTTGCAACCCTCGTCGTCTATACCACGCGTATTAAAAATCGAATTTTAGCCAGTCGAGTCGCGGGTCTAGTTTTACATCTGTTGAATGAGACGATATAGTGGAGTGTCAATGAAGTAGAATTGATCTAATGTTTAATGAAGTGGAATTTATTTTTGATAAAAGGGTTGAAAATTAACCAAAATCGATAGACGTTGTAAAACATACAAATACTGCGATTCGGAAGGAATGGAAGGAGTACGTCTCCAAAGGATCCCGTATAGTTTATATTAGTTTAACAAAATATCATCGTTATTTTATAGACAATGTTACGGTAGAAAGTGATCCAGTTAAATAATATATTTTAGGAACCACCAACAGTGTGAACTACGTGTATGTGTTGACACCATAATTAAGTGAAAAAAATAAACATTAAATCGGCAAAACAACTCCAGCGTTTTTTTTATTTATTCATTCTTTGTTGGTGAACAATTTCTCTGCTATTCAGTGGGTGTTTATGGAACCCGCATCCTTGCTGATGCCATCGTAAAAACAAACTCACAGATCTACCACCCCTAATCCAGGGTGTTATGCGTTACCGTGTCCATTGGATGGTTTGCAGCCAGAGGTATACCGGCTGTATTATAACGGCGCCTCTCTGACACCAGATCGAATCAGAGTTATACGCAGACCTTAACATATCAAAGAGGGGCTCTGATGTGGCAGACTATTTGACACACCAAGACTCGTGGGAACAAAAATGAATAATCAATATACAAAAAACAATCCCACGAAAAACTCGGTAGGCGTAGGTGTGATGAGCCGACACTACCATAAGGGAACAAATCATCGAGAAAACACCGACTCGGCAAAAAGAAGACGTAGGGGGAAACGGGGTATACGCATCGGCACGTGGAATGTTCCAACGTTATATAAACCAGGCGTGATACAGACGGTCGTAGTAACACGGGAAACAATATAAAATGGACATCGTCGCGCTTCAGGAAGTCCGACTCCCACGTTAAGTAATCGAAACCAACGGATTTACACTGGTGGGTGGAGATACCGATACACATAACCTCGGAACCGCCTTCATCATAAGCAGGAAGATTACGCCCCATGTAAAAGATGTGAAATTTATTAATGACCGAATGTCTGTGCTAAAAATACAGGGTCCATGGTACAATTATGTATTTATAAACGTACACGCCCCGACAGAATCTACCGACGAAGAAACGAAGGACACGTTCTACGAGGCCATAGAGGAAGTATTTTATGGGATCTCATAATTCGATGTTAAAATCCTTCTCGGGGACTTCAATGCGAAAATTGGAAAGGAAGATATCTTCCAATCAACTATAGGTAAAGAAAGTCTACACGACGTTTCAAATGATAATGGAATTCGAATTATTACGTTCGCAGCGTCAAAAGATCTGTTAGTGAAAAGCACGATGTTCAAGCACAAGCAAATTCATAAAGCCACATGGATGTCACCCGACGGCGTAACGCGTAACCAAATAGACCACTTCCTCATAGACAAAAGACACCACTCGCATATCCTTGACGTAAGATCATAAAGAGGAGCAGATTGCGGCCATCTTCTAATGATGGGCAAAATCAGGAGTCGCCTCGCAGCAATCCCACATGGGCAGTTACGGGAGACCAGCAAAAAGTTCGACAATGATAAACTGAAAGACTTGCGCAAAAGGACTGAATATCAAGACGAACTAACGAATAGATTTAGCATCCCAGAGAATGGGAGTAGTGAGGAAGAGGAAGCTAATAGTGTGGACATTAAATGGACATCGATCAGAGACACAATGAAACTAACCGCCCAAAAAAGGTATTAGGATTTAAGAAAACAATTAAGTCCAAACCTTGGTTTGACGATGAGTGCAGGGCGAAGATTGAAGAACGTAAACACCTCAGAGTGATCCACTTAGAAAGATATGATGAACTCAACGCAGAAAGATACGCGACAATTCGGAAAGAGACAATGAAACCTTTCAAACACAAAACACGCGAATAGGAGAAGACTCGGATAAAAAAAATCTTAGAAAATGCCAGAGCAATGAATATTAGAGGTATGTATGCCGGCATAAATTCAATTAGAAATGGCCACCGAGGGAGAACCAAAATAATCCGAGACACAAACGGCTGTCTGGTGACAGAAACAAACAATATCGTGACAAGATGGAAGCAGTACTTTGAAAACCTGCTCAATGTACGCACTCATCAACCACAAATAAACGCACCAGACGTACATACAGCCGAGCCTCAGGTCCCAGAGCCCCCTTTCAACGAAGTTGTAGACGCAATAAATCAATTGAAAAACAACAAAGCTCCCGGAGTCGACTGTATAGCGGCAGAGCTTGTGAAGCATGGAGGAGAGGCAACCGCTGGAAAGAACCACCAGCTCATCCAAACAATATGGGATAAGGCAGTCACTCCGGAAGAATGGAAAACCTCAATAGTCGTCCCCATTTTCAAAAAAGGCGACAGATCTGACTGCGAAAACTACAGAGAAATATCATTGCTCCCAACCACATACAACATACTAACAAATGTCATTCTGGCGAGAATCACATCGTACGCAGAAGACATATTGGGAGACTGCCAATGCGGATTCCGTAGGAACCGGTCAACAAGCGAACAAATGTTCACAATAAGGCAACTATTGGAAAAGAAGTGGGAATACGAAGAGACGGTTCACCAACTGTTCGTTGACTTCAAAAAAGCCTACGACTCAGTCGCAAGGCAAAAACTCTACCATATTGTAGTTGAGCTGGGAATCCCAAAAAAATATGCCGCCCCCATTCAAATTTGCATGAACGAAAACAAAGGGCGAGTTAGAATAGAAAACCACCTCTCAGAAACATTTGAAATCCGGGACGGACTAAAACAGGACGATGGCCTCTCATCATGTCTTTTTAACCATGTCCTCGAGTATGTCATCAGAAAGGTACAAGACGACAATATGGCCGGATCATCCCTGAACGGGGTCACACAAGTGCTCGCATATGCGGATGACATCGCCGTTCTGGGCGATAATCTAGAAACTGAAAGTAAAAACAGTGAAATCATCATGCAAGCGGCAGAAGAGGTGGGCCTAGAAATAAATGAAGACAAAACGAAATACTGGATTATGGCGAGAGCAGGTGGACCTCAAGGAACACACATAAACATCAGGGGCAAGATATTTGAAAATGTCAAAGAATTTAAATACCTGGGAACGATACTGACGGCCAGTAGCCAAATGTCGAAGGAAATTAACAAAAGACTACACTCCGGCAACGCTAGTTGGCATGCAGTCAGTAAACTGCTATCACACAATATAAAGCTCCGTGTCTATAGAACCATAATCATGCCGATTGTTCTATACGGATGCGAAACATAGGCTCTCACAAAACGGGAAGAAAACAAATTCCGCGTATTCGAGAATAAAGTTTTAAGGGGTATCTTTGCAGGTAAATATGACGAGGAGACAGGACAATGGAGGAAACTCCATAACCACGAATTGGAAGAGCTATACCGCAAACCTACAATAGCGAGAGGAATCAAGTCGCGAATATTAAGATGGGCCAGACACATGGCGCGAATGGGCAACGATAGGATCGGGCGTAAAATTCTTGACGGTAGACCAACGGGTTCCTACAGGCTAAAAAAAGTAAGTAAGTATATAATCCTTAAAAAAATGAAAAAAGGCTCTTTTGTATGTTTACGAAAATTTTCCGGCATTTTTTTGTTAAAAAAAGTATATAAATGAATCAATTATATAGTAATATAAAAGTATCTTAAATTGTTTTGTTGTCTAGTACATTTCTATACAAATTGCCCCTTCTTGTAGGGAACGTAAGATCATCTCTACCTGATCATGTGTTTCCTCGTCGTTGTAATGTCCAGGTATTTAAGGCCAATATCCACTTCCTCTCCTTCCGCTCACACTGTGCTCTGACATTTAAGGGTACTCCAAAATACCCTTTTGTGCGCGCGTAAAAAAAAAAATTGCGCCCTCAGCGAATAATTAAAGTAGTTTTTATTTCTCTGAAGAGGTTGCATACTTTGAATCACTAGTCAATTCGCCGGCTAAACTGGAATAATTTTGTTTCCCGGAGAGCTTAAAATTGTTTTAGGACGTTGGCAAAGGGAGGTAAAAACCTTCTTTGAACTTAGAGGATCGCATCCTGCTTATAACTTTTTTATCGAAATTATCACCATCGTTGCCAAAGTGAACGAATCTTATTTTTAAAAACACTTTCTAGTAGTAGCCGAAAACCAGAAAGTGCGATTTAAAAAAATAACTTCAAACTTACGGATAAACGCAAGGAATCGGTTTTCATCTAAGCCCAAGGAGCGCGGGAGCTGCCTAGTCATATGATTAGACGTCAGGCATGTATAATCATTATGCATCGATACCTCCTGCCGCTACTCTCTCTTTAAGTTTCTCAAAGAATTAAAAAAAGCCAATACTAACCGAAGTCGGACTTAAGATGAGGTCCGCAACAGATGTGGAGAAGCAATCATTATAGGTGGTATGCGCCACGGAAGCTCCGCAGAGCCTTTGTCTGTTTATAATGAATGAAATGTCACTCTGGTGTGAGAAAAAAAGTTGATAGAGACGCGGGTTGCTAGTTCTTTCGTATCGCACTACATTCGGGCGTAAAGTTTTTCCCAGTCTGCATCAAACATAAGAACACGTCTTAACACATCGTTTGTTTATTTCAGTTTCTACTTTCCGCGAACCTGTACGTGTATGTTGGTGTTATACGTCCATTAGGATATCCATGACGATCGCACGTGGTTTCACTAGCGAAATATGAGATAGAAGAGTGCCCGCGCTGCCTTTTTGATGGGTTAAATGATGCTGATATGTTTATGAATACATAGTTTGGATTGAAATGGTGGCGACATACATGATCTCCAGTTTTAGAAGTATTTGGGCTTACATGGGATGTACTAGAGTATTTTCTTTCCTTTTCCTACAGAATATTGCAAATAGAATAATATTACAGCATTATAATAATTCCTTAAGGTCTTAATTTGTTCGGTATGTCAATGCGCAATTTTCTTTTTTCAGTTGTGCGAGTTCATTCACCATCAAAACTATTCTCGCACTGAAAGCCCGACACTATAGATGACTTTGATTTGTCTTATTCTAAAACTGAGATTCGTCGTGAGCATATTATGATAACTTCCACTGGCTAAATGGGCTAAAGAGTAAAGCTCATTACCTACCTCAAAGGGCCAATAACAGCCAAGTCCGTGCGACGCTGTTTTTTTGGCATGCTGTTTACTGGCTGGTCACCAAAGTTCCTGAAACATAAACCGCTTTATTTCATTACTAATTTAAACGAAGTTTAGGTGATACCCTCTAAACGGTGGAGGAAATCGATGCTTCTGCCCGTATTGCGTATGATGACGAAAGGGAAAACCACGCATTCCTCCTCGCATTCCACCACGCATATCGAATCGTGGTCTCATGTGAGGCCTCATATTGTGGAAGTCATCTTGCCTCATTCCTCTTGGTCTAATGAAATGAAATGAGGGTTGTCCAAGGTTGCGATATCTTTTAAATGTGTCCGACTGATAAGAGCGAGGATAGTCAACTGGTGAAACGCTTTGTCTTTCCGCACTGCTCTGGTCCCTGCTGCCTTCCGAATGACATGGTGTGGGCGAACTTTTTTTGCTGACGGCTGGTTCCAAATTACTCTCATCTGAGACACTATGTTCCGTTTCCGTTTCTGTTCGAAGTTAAATCCATAAAATGCAATAGTTCTAATTCTTTTAATTTTTGAAAAATACCTTTTACTTTCTCCTCTACCAGCTTTCGTTGACGTTCAACTTCGGCCAGCTTCTTACGTTCCGCTTCTTCCTTTTCTCTGATGGCATCTAGCTCTAGTATCGTGCGCACCTTATTCTCACATAAAGCTGCCTCGGCCTCGGATACCGACTTAAGCTCCTGACGTTTCTTCATAGACTCAAGATAAACTCGAAATAATGGCGACTGCACTGACTTTGTCCGTGCAGTAACAGCCGGACTTGCTGGTGGTGTTTTCACCTCCCCCGGTTCGAGACTGCTATCACCATGATCTTCCAGTAAAGTGAAATTTAGCTTTGCTATTGCTGCTTCAGAAGGTGTTTCCACCTCCGGGTTGGGCGCGTCGGACGGTAAGTCGTCCGGTTGAGACATTTTACGCAACGTATTTATGTGTTAATATCAATGACTTTAGTCACGATATTGATGTCGTATCACTAATATCTTTTATATCCTCTCTGCATACAACTTTCATTGGTGTTAATAGCTTATTGTAAATGGTTTTCGTGTTTAAATTCAGTCCGAAAAACACATTCTACGAATCCTAATACACCAAATAAGGAAAAGTTTGACAGCTGAAAGCGGAGAACCTCTTCAACTGTCAATATTAAATATGCTCCATTTAGTGTTACCAGGCTTACTGTGAAAACGTTGTTGCAAGTTTTCCATTATTGCATATTTAAAAATGTGTATTTTAAAACTTGGTCGACTAACGGTTGATAGCGAATTACTGAAATGTGCGTTTTTTTAGACGGTCTTTAATAATAAAAATGTGTTGTAACAATTATCGTTAAGTTTTCGATACTTTTTCTTTGTATAATAAGGCGATTTCCCATTTTACTTTTTTTATGACTGTCCATCTTTTGTACACTATATTTTCACAAAAAGTAACTAAATATGTGCTATTTTTTTATGTATTAAGTCTAGTGAAGTGTCAAACTTATAACATTATTTATATGCAAACATATAGTATTGATTTTGTATGCGTTGGGTTATATGTTTAATTTGTTTTTGCCTCTAGAGTGCAAGTTAATACATTTTTGACTTATTGTCTAAAATTAATTAAATTTGTTTAAAAGAGCAAAACCAATTTTCAATTAAATCCAATTTTATTAGGTAGATAATACATTTCTATCTCACAACTAGTACTTAAGAGTTTTAGGACTGTTGCGTAATAGACCCCACGGTGAGCTTTCGTTTAATATTGAAATAAAGAATTACAGGTATAAACACTATATATACGATATAAGCATCCCATTGTGATCTTAAACTCAAATAGTTGCGGTGGCACACACCTGAATCGTTGGGTTGCCACTTGTCGAAGACGCGGTGATAACGAAGATTGTGTTCGAAAGTTAACGAAGGGCCAGGAATGGAGAGAGAGAGTGGATCTAAGAGGAGTAGGAATTCAGATCTCCTTCACGAAGGAAGGAGAGTTTAGTTTACTCCATGAAGCGTTTTTGCTTAATATCATTTTTTCTTTTTGTACTTACTACTTGTGAAAATGTTTTAAGTTCATTGTAAAATGTTTATTTAAAATGAAAAGTAAAATTAATGTAAAGCCAAAAATGTTAAAGTGTTAAAAATAAAGAAGAGTACGCAAGGCATTTTTGGAAGAGTATCCCGTTTTGGTTTTTCTTGGTTTGCTGAAGCCCGAGGCGCATCCGCACGAGTGCAGGAGGAGACGAGCCCTTGTAAAAGTCCCCAGGAATTACGGGTAAGTGCGGTGTATTAAAGAAGAAATCAAGGCGTTTCCAGGAACTCAACCGGAAAGTTTACCGTGGTCGCCCCGTTACTCAATCGGGTGACCGCTAACGATACGTAACGGACCGTTACGCTGCATTCAGCGGCCTGGACTTGCGGTAAACGGGTAATGATAGCAGAAACACACATCGTTGACCGAATAGCCGTCACCATCGGAAGCGACTTACACTTTACACTCGGCCACACGACGGTTGAAGGATGAAGCCCCAAAATTTGGCGTTGAATAGATTTCCCTCTACACCAGGCGCAGCCTTGATGTAGATCAAACGGATCCGGTTGATATGTACGAAACGGCACATTTTCTAACATTCAAAATCATATTACGAAATGCCATTTCCATCGCCCCCCACAATAACTATATATAACAACTGGCAAAACATCTCAAATCAAAAACACACCAACCCACATCACAGGCAATATACAGGAACAGGAACATCACACACCCCCAAATACAACAACTGGCTCTGAGGGCAGGACTCAGTGTGGAAGAGTTTTCAAAGTTTCCTACATCTCGCCTCAACCTACCATTACAGTCCTTTAATAATACAACAACTGACGCTGCGGATTGCAGCTGAAAACATATTGTTGAGTTGGTCACCACAAATATCCCACAACTTGAATGTGAAATAATCATTATAAAACAATATTATATGGCCAATTATTGTCCAACAAACTGGCGCTGCGGATAGGACCCCAGCGACGCCCTTAATATTATTTTAGAACAAACTGACGCTGCGGACTGCGGCTGAAAACATATTGTTGGGTTGGTCACCACAAATATCCAACAACTTGAATGTGAAATAATCATTATAAAACAATATTGTAGCGAGCTTAGGGTTCGCTGGATTAATTATTTTGAAATATATAAGAGCCGTTAAATCGATTCTGAATTAATGTGACATTTTATTAGTCCGTAATAACAATCGTTACTTTTTACCGTACACTTAACGTTTTCTTTATTATCGCTTCCGTAATTATCGCGTATTTTACTGCTTACTTCTCGCTCGATACTTATCGTTTGTTTCACACGTTCTACTTCTTACTCGAGACTTTCGCTTCCACACGCATCGCTTGCTTCACTGCCTTACTTATGACTCATCTCCACGATCTGTGTGCGACGTATTTATACCGTTCCCTCATTCTGAATCGGCGTTTCGTTTCCGTCCGTTCCATAATGTCGACTTTTCTATTCCAGTTTTCCAGTACTTCCTAAAATAATCTAGTACTTTGTTTCGGACTTTCTCGAAGATTCCAGTACTGATTGTTATATGCGTCACAATATTATATGGCCAATTATTGTCCAACAAACTGGCGCTGCGGACAGGATCCCAGCGAAACCCCTAATGTTATTGTCGCGTCATGCTGAGGTTTTTCCCTATTTTATGAATACAAATTCAAATTCAACAACGAACCAAGTCCAGGCAAGGGATGACATTTATCTATCGTCACAAAGATACGCGTTACCCAGAATATCTTCATTCTTATTTTATCCATTGTGTTGTATTTCATGCAGGTCTCTTCTAGACACTCTGTATTCTTGGCCCTTACTTAATTACCTCATTAAAATGTCATTATTTTTGTACCGACTGTTTCCCACATGTTTTAACAGCATGCAAAACCACGTGGATGCAAATGCTCCGCCTATTTTATTCTAATGTAAAATGTTTCATTCCCATTAAGTTCCATAAATATTGTACACATACATGTAAAAGAGGACTGCCCTCTTATAACGCTATAAAAGCAATTTGTTTTCTGGCTTTTACTCTTTAAAAATACTAGCATCTTATACAGTCCACATCGTTCGTTTTCGACCTAAAATAAAATATCTAGAAAATAACAATTTTCGTTCGTTTTTATTTCGTTTCGTTTATTTATATTAGCGCGATAAACGCATCGTGCCGACAGTTATTATATAACAGGACAGCAATTCCTTTACAACTATAATCTTAAATTTATATAATGAACATAGCACAATTTTAATGAATAATAAATGATTAAGGAAAAACTACAAGAAAAAACCTATATTTGAATCCTAAGACTAATATTGCACAGGTTTCCGGTTTTTTTATACAATAATGACCTCGATATAATTTTCATAGACAGAGTACATATGTAGTGATTTAGGATAACGCAAGACGGGAAACGAGAACATTGTCAGAAAAGGAACAATTGACGAAGAAGTTTCAATTGATTTTGTCAATAAGGAATTCTACCGGTTTAACGTTAGCGTTTTCATGTAGTTCATGTGTCGAATAAAGCCATGGCATTTTCAATATTTTATTTTGACACCTTTGCAATTTTATTTTGTGAGTGCGGGCACAATTACACCATACAGGGGCGCCGTACAGGAGTATAGCTTGAAAAATGGTTTTAAAAATTGTAATTATATTTTCGAGGCTAAGCTTTGACTTTCTACACACTAATGGATACGGAACTCTTACTTTGTTTATTTTGTTGTGGCGGTTCCGCCAAACCCCACGATTCACTTTCCTAAAAAAACCCCCATAACTTTCACCTAATCTCATAATTTCGCTAATGCAATGACATTCGCACCTTAAATGCTTCACGCATCAAATAGATCCAATTTATATAACCTAAAAGTACCTGTAAAAGAATTCTTACCTTTCATGCATTTCTTCGCATACAATTCAGGAATCCCAATCTCACCAAGTGCGTTTCCCCTTAGACGAATTCCTGAAAACAAGAGGATTTGGTTTACACATAATGTAACCATCATAACAGGGACCATACACATTGCGTCGCCTATTTCCCGTCCTCACCAAGTGTATCATAAATCACCATACATACACATCGGCTGGCGACCTACACCCAAGAAACCAAAACAAATATACGCATATCGCGTCTCTTGGCACCAATTAAATCCTACGGCATAAGCAAATGCAAATAGGTATGGTATACTTACCCTTGGCAGCGATGCAATAAATACCAATTCACGGTAATCTAGCTAAAAACCATTAGCACATTTCCACATTGCACTGCCGCCTATTTATTTAGCAGCAATGCACATCTCAGAGAAAGACCCAAACGTTCCCTATGTCTTTTCATATTTCGGGATCTGCTTCTCATCAGCAGCAGTATAAGCAAATACAAACCCAAGTAGCATCCAATGAGATTCGGCTTGTTTGCTTAGCCGAATTCACTTCTCGTGGATGCACATTTTCCCTTTCTTTGTTTAGATCCGTGTCCCATGAAAGAACCCATGTACACAGATACATGTGTACTACCAACGATCTTCTCCCCAAACGATTGAATATCGTTGAGTCCAATTACACCCGCCGACCGTGCTGGTCGTGGCCGTCACTCCCGCTCCCCGTTTCGCGCACGGGGACGCGTATACACCCCAAAGTCGTGTTTTAAGTGTGTCCAATACGTATCGCGTTCCAAAATCTAACAGTCTCAAACCACGGTGTTTGAAATAAGTTTAGCATATAAAACTATGTGTAATAATTCAATAAGCAGTATGGTGTTTTAGCGATTTTATGTTGGTTTCTTACTTTGGCGTGTGTTTTGTGTATGTTGTGAGTGTTCCGCCAAGCACTGTCTACGAAAGCGCTATCCACACCGGAGCACCAATGGAGCGAAAACAATTGTCAAAAACAAACACTGATGGTTATAGATCGAGTTTACTTTATTCTATTCGTCTTACTAACTGAGTTCGGTGGTAATTCCGAAGGATCACAATTTTTCATTACACACAGTATCTGGAAAGTTCCAATGACTTAACGTACGTGAACAAGCGACACACGCGAGGCGACAACACCAATTTCGCGACGGCACGATCGGCAATTCAAAACGATCGTGGTTCGGACTCAATTACAAAAATAAACCTTGCGGTTACCTCTCACACACAACTCCTTGTCTCCTTGATGACCACTTGTGGACTTCCCAATAGACCTGATGTCTCGAGCGTTCGGGGTAGACTGCCTGTCTCCCACACAGATACCCAGATTCAAACTGGTATCTGTATCTATCCGGAAAAATTTCCCTATTTGCTCTGCTAACAGAACTTCCGAATTTCTGTTAGCAGCATGTTATCACATCCCCCGGGATATTTTGTAGTTTCCTGAAAGGGAAAAGGCATCTTTGCATACATCATTATTATCGCCAGCATTTCATCTCCACGGCCTTCTGTTTGCACAGAACATCTGGCGACGCAGGCCGCAAGATATCCTGCAATTTGAACGGACGTATAGTTCATGGGTTTTGTTTGACTTTTGTCAATACACCCGAAATCCATTAGATCTTTCTAATGGGTGTGAAATACAAAAAAGACCCCGTGGGATAGGAGTAGTTCCCTTGGGTAGGTTTTTAGCCTCATAAATTCTCCGAATTATCTCGTTGAGATAATTACGGTTGCCGTTTCTTTTGTTTGCCGATAGATTTGGTGGTCTTTATGGCAGCTACCCGCACGTGCATCGTTGGTCGGCTAATTTGCTGGCGATAACAAATCCTTGTAACATCGTATAGATGTTCAGGATTTCGGATTGTGCAGTGCTGGAGAGCGGCGCATTTCAATCTTTAGGAATACGATGAATGGATGCTTTTACCTTTGTTTCAGGTATGCTACAATCGACTTGTTGCTTGATATTGAAAGCTTTGGGACGTTCAGTTCCTTGCTTTTTTAGTGTCGGGCTCAACGTTGGCTAAATGTTTCGGTGCCCTAAGGTGGGATTTTGGGACACGCGTCTGTGGGCGCGTGCAACGTTCTCAGGTAAGTAAGTTCTTTGAAGGTAGGAACCTTACCTGCGCGGAATTGTGCGTTCGTAGAACGCTACAGTGTAACTGCCCGTGTTTAATTCAAATCTCTAACTGTATTTTAATTTCTCTCAACGAAAGTGAGATAAAATAAAAATCAATTACAAACAATAGACTAACCTCGTGTTTTAATTACTATTTGTCGGGAAACTTGTCCGAACTGCGGGTTGTTAGTGGGACGAAGTAGAACTCGCACCCATGCCAGTGCCACGACTTCGTACCCCCACATTGTCAATTGTGGTAGTGATGTGTTTTTGGAAGATACGTTTTTTTTAATCTAGAATAATACCTAGATACGAAGAGATGAATCTTTTAAGTTACTGTAAACAACACAAATAGCGCTCGTATGTCAAAACGTTCTGAGTGCGTATAACCTCAAAAATGTCCAACTTTACGACAGAGCTGTCAATTGCCGGATTGCAACACTAGGGTTGCCAAATCCCGAAACATAAGAGGCAACCCTCGTATATACAGTCTTCGGACCAATCAATATCAACTGCACACATACTGAGTTTAGTGCCATTTGGTAGGTAGCAGAGTTTCCTACATCTCGAAAACCAGACAGCTTGTGTTCTATTACCATTTATTTTTATTTTCCATTTCCTGTAATATACTGCTAGTTTGT
Organism: Microdon myrmicae; assembly: GCA_963931805.1. Lineage (NCBI taxonomy): Eukaryota > Metazoa > Arthropoda > Insecta > Diptera > Syrphidae > Microdon > Microdon myrmicae. The sequence continues at coordinate 187,269,937 of OZ007498.1, read as the reverse complement.
CAAGAGCTGCTTGCAAAGAGTTGTAAATGTTAGTGAATAAGGCACCCGAAGAGAAAATGGCCGTATCATCGGCAAACATAGCTACCTGAATGTTTTCACCTAGACATGGTAAATCTGCGACAAACAATGTGAATAATGTGGGACCAAGGACTGAGCCTTGTGGTACACCATAGTGGATTTGGTGAGTAGACGATTTGTCGGTTCTTATACTCACAACATATTTTCTCGAACGAAGGAAGCTCTTGATAATTTTGATAAGCGGTATTGGCAGCTTAAGCTTTAGTAACTTATAAGTCAAGGCAACGTGACATACCGTATCAAAGGCTTTTTCGATGTCTAGAAGAACCAGTCCCGTTGACTACTTGTCGATGAATTTACCAGCTATGTGGTTTTTAATGCGTAAAACTTGGTGGATTGTGCTGTGACCCCTACGAAAACCGAACTGAAAGTTTGGTAGGATGTTATTTGCTTCCACGAAATGATCAATCTTTTCCTTAATGATTTTTTCTAGGAGCTTACTCAGACAGCTAAGTAGACTAATAGGTCTGTAACTTTCGGGGCTGTTCTTCGGTTTGCCGGGTTTCGGGATAGGTATTACTTTTGCTGTTTTCCAACGGTCCGGAAAATAACAATTCTTAAGACAAGCGTTGAAAATGAACGTTAAATAGTTACTTGCAGCAGGTCGAAGTGCTTTAATTAATTTGTTGTTAATATTATCAAGACCAGCAACCTTTTTTGATTCCGATTTTTTTTATCAATTCTTTAACTTTGCTAATGTTAGTTGCGTAAGTACTTTCAGCTGGTGTTCGAGAAAGTACATGGATAGTGTTAGCAACTTCAGCCTCAGTATACGCGTCGCTTAGATGCATAGATATGGAGTGGTTCTTACTAAACGTGTTAGCAAGTAGGATCGATTTCTCCACTGAAGAAATAAACAACTTGTCGTGAACTTTAAACGGAGGAATACTTGACCCTCTCTTTTTCATAATTTTTGATATTTTCCAGAACGGTTTGCTTGCTTTGTCAAGAGAGGAACGGTGTTTATTCCAACACTTGTTCCTATATGCTGAGATTTCTTTTTTGATGATATTATTTAAGACTTTAACATTAACTAGAAAGCAATCGATTCTATAGCGAAGCCATTTTATTCTTTCAGAGTTTCGTAGCCTAATCAGATGTAAGATATTTTCAGGAAGCGGTGCCTTATCAACTGGAGCAGTGGAACATTTAGGTATCGTAAGATCGGCCGCTCTATTGATAACAGAAACAAAGTTGTTACATAGGATATCAATGTGCTCGCTGCAGGTTATAGAATTTAGGCTGGTATCACCTAAAACCAAGTTCGTGTTTATATATGATTTATAACAATTCCAGTTGGCGGCGGAATAGTTGTGGTATAAACTGGTACGATTTACAGATACTGTATGATTCACTATGAGGCTGATCGGAAGGTGGTCTGAACTTAACACATTTAGAGTTAATGGTGTTGCGTAACCACCATTACCATTGCCTCACCGAGAGGCAGTAAGGACTTGTTTCTGTTTTCTTTGGATCTATTTTAAAATTTGGATCTGCTGTTATTTGATGCTCCACATTAACTTAAAGTTATATACTAATAATTCTACAATTAAGTGCGAGCTGAGGCACGAACCGACATCGTGTTGGGTCGGTTAGGTATAGTTTCCTTTCGGAGTAGTGGAGAGATGGCGAGCGATAGAGAGAGAGAGGGTGGTCCTTTTTTAGAGTCTTTTCTGTTGTTTTTCGGAGTTTCTTCTTTGTTCGAGTAAGAAAACGAAAGGAGTCGAAAGAACCCGTCCATGGAGGACAGTTATTAGTTTTGAAATTGAACAATTTAATTTAAAATAATTTGTTGTTAAGTTATTAGTTAATAAAGAGAGAAGTCGTCCATGAAGGACTGAAGTAAAGTTGTTGTTTGATGTCATTGTTTGAGTTGGCCGGAGTCAGTGGCGGACAGTTGAGGCTGCTGACAACAAGAAGGCTGACTGCCCTGAACGTAGTTGGACCTTGCTGGTGGCCAGGAACTGGGGGGAATCCAGCACTATATATATATATAACTACCTACCCGTACAAGTATACCCGCCTGTCACCCGGGAGACCGGGGTTCGATTCCCCGTCGGGGAGCCTCTGGCGCAAGACTAATGACCTTGCCCAGAAAAAATAAATCATTATGGAAAATTTAACAAGCCTCAGGACTTGCTAAATAAGGCCAAGACCGGTTCCCGGTTGTAGTGCCGATGATGATGATGATGATGATATATATATATATATATATATTGGAGAGTTCGGGTAAGCCCCTTACGGACATTGAATAGGTTCCTACAAACGGAGGAAGTTTGTGCTCAACACAACGGGCAACCACTGGCGTTCCGGGGCGGGAAGCCAATAGACTGTATACAGCAACTTGGCGAAGACAAGTGTGTATAGCAGCCTGAAACATTATCCCAACAAATATACATATTGTGACGAATTTACGAACAGGAAGCTCGCCATCTAGTGCGAGATAGACGACATAGAGAAGCAAGAGAACTGACAGCGTACGACGAGGGTCGATGTTGGAGAATAAGTGTAATTAAAACGTGTAAAATAAAGTGCAAATGAAGTAAATCCATTAAACCAAGGAGAACGAACTTTTGGAATTTGACTTGAATTATTTCGCAATCCAGAGATCGGACCTAGGAAGCCGCTAAACGTAAAGCCGAAAATCCGTAACAACTGGTGTCAGAAGTGGGATTGCCAAATAACCATAAATCATGGTGAAGTTTGCTGACCTGAGAATACCCCACTTAAGGGAAGAATTGTTGTCTTGAGGACTGCTGGTCACAGGGAATAAGGCAGAGCTACGAGTACGATTGCGTAAAGCAATGGAGAGCGAGGGCATCGACGTTGATAGACACGAGTTCTGTCATGATGCTTCAGGAGCTTCATCTAAAGTCGAAGAGCAGTTGGTAGAGCCGCAGCCAGCTCCAGCATTCGACATGAACGTGCTTTTAGCAGCAATGGCGCAACAGTCCTCACGCATGGACGAGCAGCTGACACAACAGTCCTCACGTATGGAGAAGCAGCTAGCACAGCACACTTCACAACTGCAGGAAAAGCTATCGCGCATCGAAGGGAATTCCGTCGGATTGCAGGCGAGGCAAGACGAAATGGAGGATGAACTACACAAAGTGACAGAAAATTACGCAAAATTAAAATCCGAGATATTGAGGTTGGATGGCCATATCCGAGAGATGCAGTTCAGTGGATCAGTTACGCCTGTTAGTACAACAAAATTGAAATCGCCAACGTTTGACGGAACGGTACCGTTTAACATTTTTAAACTGCAGTTCGAGACCACAGCGCGAACCAATCACTGGTCTACGGCAGACAAAGCATCAGCTTTGGTGGTATCATTGAAGGGCTCTGCCGCCAAAGTCCTGCAAACAGTTCCGGAAATTGAACGTGGGAACTATGATGCGGTAATGGCAGCAATTGAACGGCGATATGGTGGCGACCATTCTGGCGCAAGACTAATGACCTTGCCCAGAAAAAATAAATCACTATGGAAAATTTAACAAGCCTCAGGACTTGCTAAATAAGGCCAAGACCGGTTCCCGGTTGTAGTGCCGATGATGATGATGATGATGGTAGCGACCATAGGAAACAAATATTCCAGATGGAGCTCATGGATCGTTACCAAAAAGCTAACGAGCCGTTACAAGAATATGCAACGGAGATAGAGCGGCTCGCGCATTTGGCTAATGCAGACGCACCAGCAGAAGTAATTGAATTACTTAAAACTCAAGCGTTCATGAATGGAATACGAGATGCGGATACCAAGCGCGCAGTCTATTCCATGCCAAAGAAGACGTTTGCCGAAACAGTGTCATTTGCTCTCACGCAGGAAACAGCAAGCCTTCTAAGCAAACAAACGCACAAAGTCCATCGGTTGGAAGTCGAGCCAAAAGAATATCTGAAGAAAATCATGAGGGATTTCATCCAGGCCATTTCCCAAATAATGCCAACCTCTCACAAAGGCTCTGGAGCAAAGTGTTACAGCTGTGGAAAAACAGGACACTTCGCACGAAATTGTAATGCGTCTCGTAGGAAAAACAGCGCTGAAAGTGGAAATGGCGCTTCTGGAGAAAGGCAATCGTTAAACTAAAACGGACCAGCTCAAAGGGGCGTGAGCTGGTCCCCGCAAGGGACTGCCCCACTGTCACCGTTCCACGAATACATCGTAAAAACAATAACGTAACCGTAAACAGGACCGTAAATGGACGATCGCTGATCTTAACTCTGGACACGGGCGCAACACATTCCATCATTAGATCTGACCTGGCAGGAGATAACGTTGAGCCACTGAGTGGTTGCAAGCTACGAACAGCTACAGGAGAGGAAGCTGTGGTTTCCGGAAAATTGGAGTGTAAGGTCCAGTTTGGAACACTGGAAATAATTCACACCTTTTTAGTGGCTGGAATAACGGACGAGGTAATAATGGACTTTATGCTAGCCCATGGCCTCATTCTAGATCTGAAGAAAAGAATGCTGACGTGCCAGAACATGGAGATACCCCTAAGCACTGGGTATGAATGGCCCCAGATCATGAATGTAAGCGTAAGTCATCGTCAGCAGATTCCACCAAAGTCCGAAGCAGTTCTGTGGACATGTGTGGAGAGAGACTGTGGAGAAGACAAGTTGTGGGTAGTAGAGCCATCAGAAAGCACTGCGAACATATTGGTTGGACGGACCTTGGTGTAAACGGAAAAGAATAAGGGGATCCCAGTTCGAGTGATGAATTAGTTCAGGTCACCAATCACTCTTAACAAAGGAGAATTAGTGGGACAGTGCCAAGCTGTGGAGGCTGTGGTTAATTGTGACAATCCCCCCAGAAATGCGGAAACAAGGTTCTCAAAGAGGGAACGATAACTCCTGCTGTCATGGGTACCTGGTTGAACGAGGTGAGCGCGCTAAAAAGGACAAAAGCCAAACGGTTACTGGAAAAGTATGGCTTCATATTCGCCAACGATGGGAATAAATTTGGAAGAACTGCCATCGTGCAACATCGAATAGATACCGGAGATGCAAGACCGATTCGGCAAGCTCCACGGAGGGTCCCACTGGCGAAAAGCGAAGAAGCGGAATAGATAATTGACGAAATGCAGAAAGGTGGAGTCATTGAACCATCAACAAGCCCATGGAGCTTACCGGCCGTGCTAGTGAAAAAGAAAGATGGAAGCACCCGGTTTTGCGTCGACTATCGGAAGCTGAACGATGTCACTAAAAAGGTCAGCTACCCGCTGCCACGAATAGACGACACCTTGGACACATTATCCGGTACGAAATTGTTTTCAACGCTGGATTTACAAAGTGGGTATTAGCAAGTGGAGATCGAGAATGGCGACCGCGAGAAAAGTGCTTTTAGCATCGGAGTCGGATTGTGGCAATTCTCTGTGATGCCATTCGGATTATGCAACGCCCCAGCAACTTTTGAGCGGTTAATGGAACACGTGCTAAAAGGGCTTCACTGGAAAACGTGTTTGGTGTATCTGGATGAAATCATTGTCATGGGCAATAGTTTCAACGACCACCTGAAAAATTTAGACCAAGTCCTTCAACGAATTGCTTCTGCCAAATTACGGTTGAACCCGAAGAAATGTAATTTGTTTAAAACCGAAGTAACTTATTTGGGACACAAAATCACTACCGGAGGAATTCAGACAGATGACGGCAAAATAAAATCGATAAGAGATTGGCCCCGACGCAAAAATGTTCATGAAGTGCGAAGCTCCTTGGGCTCTGTACGTATTACCGACGCTTTGTACGCGGGTTTGCCAATGCTGCAAGAAGCTTACACAATTTGACAAAAAAAATTGCAAATTTGTGTGAAAAGAGGGGAACTGCCTTTCAGCAGTTGAAGGAATTACTTTGTACAGCTCCAATGTTGGCCTATCTAGTTCCCGGCGAAAAGTTCACTCTGGACACAGACGCTAGTGCACGTGGAATAGGAGGTGTACTCTCACAGATCATCGATGGTCAGGAAAAAGTAATTGGGTACTATAGCAGAGTCCTTGGAAAGCCGGAAAGGAACTACTGCGTCACAAGGCGAGAACTCTTGGCAGTCGTCGAATGCGTACAACATTTTCACAAATACCTATATGGCCAGCACTTCCTTCTGAGGACAGATCATGCAGCACTCAGATGGTTACTCCAGTTTAAAAATCCGGAGGGGCAGATTGCGCGATGGATTGAAAGGTTGCAGAATTACGATTGCGAAATCCAACATCGGAAAGGTGGGCAACATGGAAATGCCGATGCCCTATCTCGGCGCGCATGTGCATTGGAGTGTAAGCATTGCTCTAAGGCTGAGAGATGCGACGGTATAGTCGACCTTTGATTAACAAATCTGCAACCTGGTGATGAATGGGAATCCAGCGCTTTAAGGAAAAGCCAACTGGAGGATACAGACTTGGCTAAGGTCATTAGAGCGAAGGAAATAGGTAAAAGACCTGTAGGTAGTGTCTAGCTAATACGCTTTCATGGGCGTGGGTTCAGCAACACTCCCACCGAAATTCACAGCCAACGAGCACTACGAGAAGAAATAATATACGACAATGTTGTTGGTAATCTGTCCAAAATTTATTGAGCACTCGCGGTAGGGTTTACACCATTTGGGTTTTAATTGTTCACTTATTTTCTATTGGGTATTTTGAACTTAATTAAATTTAATGAGGGATCACACACACTTCCCGGAAATACGAACTTCGTCTTAGAATGCGCGGCTAACTCTGTCTATCGGGCTACGACTCGACCAGTATGTACACGTATAATGTTAAAATTCGGTCTCCATGAATTTTCCACAAGCGCTCCTACACCGTCCTCGATGAGAGATAACGCCTGACTCCATTGGATGTCTCTTTACAGACATCCAACAAAAACGAACCTAAAGGATTCGCCGCCAAAGGGCAGCCAATGGTGAAGGTCATAAGACAAGAAAAAAAAGAAAAAAAAGGAAAACTCATGTTGCAGGTCAAATCTGCTGCGACATGTAAAGGGCAAGATAAACTGCCGCCATCCACAAGGGATTGATTCTTTGATTGACGTGAGTTAATAAAACCCTTGTCGAATGCAGGAATCTATTTTGGGATAATGAATCCAGCATTGGGTATGGCCGTTGCTAGATCGTTTAAAATAAACATATTTCGGTGATGTATGATTCGATGCATGTTGTTTTAGGGATATGTTAATCCCGTTGTGGGCACTGTCAGGCGAAAGAATCCGCTTGGGTGTTTACTTTGTGTAAACTAAAACAGCTTCGATAGCCAGCGTGAGAATCGTGGCTACTCGTTGCTTATGTAAATATTGGTGGTCATGACCGATGCTGGTGATCGTTCCACGAAACGGCAACGGATCATAAAATCGCTCATGCTGATATCCAAGCTAATATGCGCGCCTGAAAGGCCAATGTTTAATTTGATCTTCTCTACTTTAGGAAAGATAGATCATAAAACATGCCGTTGAAAGTCTGGCTTGCAGATGTGCAAGCAACCCGAAATGGCTGCTAGGACAATGGATGGGTACAAAGATAACACACGGCAAGATTAGCGTATGTTGGTAGATATGTGCCATCCATTGTTTGGTCGCGAAAGCTCGGTTAATGCTGAATTGATGTCATGGCAAGATGATAATCTTGCCATGAATTATGCTTTCAGGAATGACCGTGGAGAAGAGTCTTGGAACAGCCCCAAAAAAAGGTAAGCTACCTAATATATATTTATGTCGGTTATCCGTATGGATAACCGAATTGATTCCAGCTAATTGGATGGCGGTTAATGCCCTAGCAAGATTGTACAATCTTGCCGAAATTTCAACTTTAAGGTAAGTTGTATTGCTGGTAATGGTGGGGATCAAGCGATGGGTGGCTCTTCGGGCTCTGAAAAGCCCCACAGACCAACCAAAGAAGAAATTGCATCAGAGAGTCCATTGGCCAAGGCGTATTGGGTGCAATGGAATAGCCTTAAATTGATAAACGGAGTGCTGCATCGTTCATGGGAAAGCAAGGATGGTAAACACATCGACGATTTGATTGTCCTACCAAGGTTTAGAATAACAGCCGTGTTGGAAGAATTCCACAACGGACCAAGTGGAGGACATTTGGGTGTGGCGAAAACCCTGGAGAAGACTAAACAACGGTTTTACTGGGCGAATTGTCGAGAATCTGTTGCCGAATGGATTAAAAACTGCGCGCAGTGCATGGCAGCTAATGGAAGACTGCAGCAGTACAACACAGGAGCGTCATTCGAACGCGTTGCAATGGATGTAGCTGGCCCATTTCCCACTAGTGACTCCGGGAACAAATATGTGTTGGTGATTATGGACTATTTCAGTAAGTGGCCAGAAGTATACGCTTTACCAAATCAGGAGGCCAAAACTGTGGCCGAAGCTTTTGTGCTGAATTGGGTCACGCGGTTTTGTATACCAATCGAGTTGCATTCAGATCAAGGGAGGAACTTTCAGTCCGCTATATTTCGAGAAATGTGCTCATTGTTGAGTATCAAGAAGACTCGAACAACGGCTTTATACCCACAATCGGATGGCATGGTAAAGGTTTAACCGCACATTAGAGGAACATCTGCGAAAAGTAGTAGACAAACGTCAGCGCGATTGGGACAAGCACATTCAAATGTTTTTGATAGCTTACCGATCAGCAGTCCATGATACTACCGGCCAGTCACCTGCGAGGATTATTTTTGGTACAGAATTGAGACTCCCATCAGATCTAAAATTTGGAAGAAACAACGAACTTACTGAAACTGGAGGCAGCTACTGGGAAACGCTTCAGGCCGAAATGGACGACATCCACCAACACGTGAGGCAGCGAACACAGCTGATGAGCAATAAAATGAAGGATCGATATGACCGAGCTATGAATTCTGATGGATTTCAGGCAGGCGACTTGGTGTTGGTGTACAACCTGCGACGGAAAAAGGGTATGTCTCCAAAACTGCAGACATCGTGGGAAGGGCCATACAAAGTCTTAAAGCGACTGAACGATGTTGTGTATCGCATACAATCCTACAAGCAGAGACGAGGTAAAATAAAAGTCGTCCATTTGGAGAGACTAGCCTCGTATGGATCAAAGAATTTGGTGTCTGCTCGGGACGATCAGACTTAAGTGGAGGGTAGTGCGACGAATTTACGAACAGGAAGCTCGCCATCTAGTGCGAGATAGACGACATAGAGAAGCAAGAGAACTGACAGCGTAAGACGAGGGTCGATGTTGGAGAATAAGTGTAATTAAAACGTGTAAAATACGGAGAACGAACTTTTGGAATTTGATTTGAATTATTTCGCAATCCAGAGATCGGAGCTAGGAAGCCGCTAAACGTAAAGCCGAAAATCCGTAATAATATATACATTTTTGCTCACCACTCGGAGTAAAACCACAACAACTGGAGGGAATCCAGTACTATATATATATTGGAGAGTTCGGGTAAGCCCCTTACGGACATTGAATAGGTTCCTATAAACGGGGGAAGTTTGTGCTCAACACAACGGGCAACCACTGGCGTTCTGGGGCGGGAAGCCATTAGACTGTATACAGCAACTTGGCGAAGACAAGTGTGGATAACAGCCTGAAACAGCTCAAGCATTAATACATTATCTCAACAAATATACATATATACATTTTTGCTCACCACTCGGAGTAAAACCACAACAATGGTACTGAGCAGTAATTTGGAATACTAGTGATATATAGATCCACAGTTGAGGGGTTCTTGTTAGCAGTCGATGGGATATAGGTGGGGAGAAGTGGATAAAGTATGGAAAAACTTGGGCTAGATTCAGTAACATTTTTCGGATATAGACCGAAAAAATACTCACATTGGAGTTATCGCTTAATGTTACATCAATACTGATTTCTTCAATTAATTTAAGGTGCAATGAAGGACGCAAAGTACGAGGGTTGCCTCTTATGTTTCGGGATTTGGCAACCCTAGTGTTGCAATCCGGCAATTGACAGCTCTGTCGTAAAGTTGGACATTTTTGAGGTTATACGCACTCAGAACGTTTTGACATACGAGCGCTATTTGTGTTGTTTACAGCAACTTAAAAAATTCATCTCGGCCCAAAAATGGAATTAAATCGTCAACATTTTCGTGCGATTATTTTTTACAACTTTCGGCGTGGATTAACTCAGCAACAGTGCATGGATGAACTTAATTCAATTTTTGGCGATGAAGCCCCATCAAGGACCAGTGTTTATCGATGGTATGGTGAATTCAATCGTGGTCGTAGTTCACTCCAAGATGAATTTCGTGAAGGTCATCCAAAATCAGTTGTTGTTCCGAAAACCATTGATGCTGTGCGTGAACTGATATTGGAAGATCTTCATGTGACCTATCGTGAGATTGAGACATCCTTAGGCGTTAGTGGGACCAGCATACATTCAATATTGCATAAACATTTGACTGTCAAAAAAATTTGTTCGCGTTGGATCCCACACAATTTGTCAATCGCCCAAAAAAAGGCTCGTGTCAATTGGTCGAAAGAAATGCTCAAAAAATACGGTCGCGGTGCTTCGAAACACTTCTATGACATCGTGACAGGTGATGAATCGTGGATTTACGCGTATGAGCCCAAAAGTAAACAGCAGTCGACTGTCTGGGTGTTTCAAGATGAGCCAAATCCAACAGAAGTTGTTCGCGCACGAAGCACTTCCAAGCAAATGGTCGCCTGTTTTTTCGGAAAAACTGGACATGTCGCAACCGTACCACTAGAACAACGCAGAACAGTCAATTCTGAGTGGTACACAACCATTTGTTTGCCAGTTGTCTTCCAAGAAATCAGGAAAACCAACCGCCGAAGACGGATTACTCTTCACCACGACAATGCGAGCTCTCACACATCGGCTGCGACAACTGCATTTTTGAGCACCCAAAACATCGATTTGATGGGTCATCCGCCGTATAGTCCTGCCTTGGCACCGAATGACTTCTTTTTATTCCCGTACGTAAAAAACAAACTGAGAGGTCAACGTCTTTCGACACCCGAAGAAGCGGTTGCTGCATTCAGGATGCATGTGTTGGAGATACCTCAATCAGAGTGGCAAAAGTGCTTCGACAATTGGTTCAAACGCATGCAAAAGTGTATAGATCTTCATGGGGAATATTTTGAAAAACAATAAAGTGATTTTCGATGATCAATATTTGTTTTTGTTCTCTAATCCCGAAATATAAAAGGCAACCCTCGTATGTTCTATACATTTTTTTTACAACAATGGCGACACCTCCACCACTAGCATTTACCCTGTCTAGGCGATTACATCTGTAATTTAGATGAGAGAAAGAAATGTCTTGTTTGAGCCAGGTTTCTGAAACAAGTGCAATATCAATATTAAAATTTATCAAGTTATTAAAAAATTCATGCTATTTCTTTTTGATGCTTCTCGCATTCCAAGTTATGATGCTAACAGAGTTTCTTAACATGATTTTTCCGAATAAAGATACTTAATAGCTAATGAGGTAATGACATTAAATTGGTCTGATTTGGTATGACAAGCACTAAGCTTGGTTACAACTTCATTAAGAAGAGAGTTAATCTCGCTAAAAGAGAACAAGTTATCATTATTTAGAGTTTCAGCTGGATTTTTCTTAGTGTGTGTCGTATCACTGTTGGAACGTTTCTGGGTTTGATGGAGGTCAGAAGCCCAGGTGGATGAAGGAAGTGAAGGTTGACGGACTGATCGTGGTAGTGGAGGAACATTTTCAAGGGAGAATCGGTCTGGCAGTGGCTGCTGTCTATCACTCGGAGGCTGAAGGAACGTTTTATTTCCTGTACCACGTCCACGCGGGGATAATTTGCGGCGAATGTCTAGGTACTGCCTTCGGCGGAACGGAACTTTCGTCACTTCTGCACACTGATCGACGTTGGTAGAATCCATTTTAGGTGAGTCCTTGTTTAACACACGTGGCCCAAGGGGCCATAACTTAACAGATTTAACACTTGATCAAGTTATGTGTTTGCAGTAGCGAGGCAAAGAAAACAAGATAACAAGATACTGGCTTGTGATAATTATTGTGAATATAACGGTTGATGTAATTAAGAAAAATAGCACGAGCAAAACTGAAAGACAAGTTATCGGTTTGAAAGTCGGCCAGGAACTGACTGCAAAATAACTGTTCACGAAGGTGATTGCCTCCTCATTTGATCTCTGTCCTCCGAGTGCAATTTTCAAATTAGGGAACAAAAAGAAGTCGCTTGGGGCTAGATCTGGTGAGTAAGGCGGTTCAAATCGTAATTCGTGGATTTTCGGCAAGCGCTGAGGTGTGAGACAACACGTTGTCTTTGTGAAACAGGATTTTCTTTTTCTGCAAATTTCGCCATTTTTCCGCGATTTCCCCATGCAGTTGGTCAAGTAATGATGCGTAGTATGCTCCTGTAATGCTTTTTCCTCTTTGAAGATAATCGATTAAAATATGACTATCCCAAAAAAACAGTCGTCATCACTTTTCCAGCCAGAAAAAACAGTTTTTGCTTTTTTTTGGAGCCGATTCCCCCTTTGCAGTCCACTGTTTTGACTGTATTTTTATTTCAGGCGTATAATGGTGTATCCAATGTTCATCAACAATAATTAATCGGCGACAAAACTCGGAAAATATTCATTCGAACACGTTTTTGGTCTAACGTGAGCAAACGCGCAGACAACTTTCTCATGTCTAAATCTTGATTTAATAAGTGACAAACACGTTCTTTGGACATTTTCATAGCCTTTGCTATCTCTCTCACTTTAATTCGGCGGTCGTCTAGCACAATTTGGTGAACTTTAGCGATGTTGCAGTTTTTGGACGTCCCGAACGTTCATCGTCTCCCAAGCTCTCATGGCTACGTTTAAATTCAGCTGCCAAAATTTCACTGTGTTAAATGTTGGTGCAGAGCCCGGATACACAGAGTCCAACTCAACTTTGATTTGCGTAGGCGTATTGCCTTTGTAAAACAAAAATTTTATGACAGCTCCATACTCGATTTCGTCCATTTTCACAAAAACACTTGTGGCTAGTTTTTACGGTGGCATCAGCAAGGATGCGGGTTGCCTAAAAACTCCACCGACGAAAAGACGAATCACACTCACCAACGACAAGTTCAACACAAAAATTGTCTTACACCAAAACAGTGAACACAAGCACCAAGAAAACAGGAACACGGGATCACTACTTCACAAACGATGAAAATGTCTTTGCTGCTCCAATAGTAAAGTAAAATGAAACGCTGGAGTTGCTGTTTGAATCTGTACTTAGGTATTGTTTTTATTTCTTTAATCGGATTCTATAAACTGACAATCGGTTTAAGCCACAAGATGTCCATACAAAATATTGACACTATATCCAAAACTTGACCGATTGTTAGAGGAAATGCGGTCCACATGTCTATCAGTACATGGGGCTGAGGACACTAGTACTGTGCAATAATACATGACAATAGTCACCCCAAAGTTATATTAAATTAGTCGGAATCGTAGTTCCTTAATATAGTTTTATTTTCACTGGGCACTATATTGAGCAAAAAAATGTTCGACGAAGCCAAATATGGATTAGCAGCGACTATCAAAGTTAATATTAAGATTGTACACAGGTGGTAAAAGAACGTTCGCGAATAGATCTTTGTTATCGTTCGGCACTTCTCACTTGCCACGGAAAAATTGAATTAAATGACCTGCGGATTATTACTCCATTAACGAACAGAAACCGCGAGACCGGGGTTACTCTTGATCGCGTTCTTCTGTACTTGCGTTTCGACGACTCTCAATTCGTAGCGAGAACTCGACTTCCCACACGCAACGATCGCGACACGTCTCTCTCATTAGGCCGATAAAATCTGACTCCCTATTGGATGTCTCTTTACAGACATCCAACAAAAACGAACCTAAGGGATTCGCCGCCAAAGGGCAGCCAATGGTGAAGGTCATGAAGAAAAAGGAAAAAAGGAAAAACTCATGTAGCAGGTCAAATCTGCTGCTACATGTATGGGAAAGATAAACTGCCGCCATCTGCAAGGGATAGGTTCTTTGATTGACGTGAGTCAATAAAACCCTTGCCGACGGCAGGAATCTATTTGGAAAAATGAATCAAACATTGGGTATGGCCGTCGCCAGATCATTAAAAATAAACATATTTCGGTGATGTATGATTCGATGCATGTTGTTTTAGGGATATGTTAATCCCGTTGAAGGGACTGTCAGGCAAAAGTATCCGCTTGAGTGTTTACTTTGTGTAAACTAAAATTGAAGGTCATGACCGATGCTGGTGATCGTTCCGAGAAACTACAACGGATCATAAAATCGGTCATGCTGAGATACAAGCAAATATGCGCGCCTGAAAGGCCAATGTTTAATTTGATCTTCTTTACTGGTAGGAAAGATAGATCATAGACATGCCGTTGAAAATCTGGCTTGCAGATGTGCAAGCAACCCGAAATGATGCTAGGTCAATGAATGGGTACAAAGATAGCACACGGAAAGATCAGCGTGTGTTGCTAGATATGTGCCATCCATTGTTCGGTCGCGGAAGCTCGGTTGATGAATTGATGTCATGGCAAGATGATAATCTTGCCATGAATTATGCTTTCAGGAATGACCGTGGAGAAGAGGCTTGGAAAAGCCCCCTAAAAAGGTAAGCTGCCTAATATATATTTATGTCGGTTACCCGTAGGGATAACCGAAATGATTCCATCTAATTGGGTGGCGGTTAATGCCCTAGCGAGATTGTACAATCTTGCCGAAATTTCAACTTAAAGGTAAGTTGTATTGCTGGTAATGGTGGGGATCAAGCGATGGGTGGCTCTTCGGGCCCTGAAAAACCCCACACACTCACATCGACTCATTCAAACGACTGTCAAATAAAAACTACGCCTCCAAAATGACTGAAATGTTGGTGAGTAACTGTCGACAGATGCACAACTACATTCACTAACTTTTATTGACGAGTGCTGCTATCTTCACGTTGAGGTCAGAAACTTTTCAACCCACCTCCGCATATCCTGTTTACAAGAATGGTCTTTTTAATCGTTGGACTAAATCTGACATTCAAAGAATAACTACTTCATGGCAAAAGAATAACTTTCCTGTTTCAAAGGAACTATAGATCTCTGCCGTGAATCTAAATAATGACAAAGGAATTAGATTGTCATAAAAATTAGGGACAAATTCGTGGTTTCAAATAGACATTCCTCTGAGAACTACACAACTATTGTTACTTCAATTCAATTTTAAAGTGTCATTGTTTCTCACAAGGACACGCTATTGTTTTTTCTCTAATAACGCACAACGCATTCCTCAGATATTTTTGCGTCAAAAAGTAGCAAATAGCAACCCAGCTACACCGGGCTTCATTAATTTCCCCCTTAAAACTCGTCAGGGATGGTTTCTTGTAATTCTGTACGGGAGATATCATGTACAACGTATGTGTGTGATCTCTTTCTCGTTTTGCAAAGCCCCATCTGCCTTCACCGTCCAACCAGTGTCCCAATAAATCTTCGCTCCTTCATCTACGGTAAGGAACCTCAGGAACGAGACACGACGAGGACGACTCTCTACAAACGTTATGTGAAAGGTCTTAACTTTGATAATAAATTATGTAGCAGTCCTTTTGCTCGGTTAAAGGGAAAGCAAGGAACGCCAAGTTGGTGTATTTTCCATCTGCAATGAAAATCCGTGAAACCCCAAGTGTGTTCCGAATAATTACAAAGGTGTTTGCTTAAATCATTTGGAATTTGTTACCTGTTCAAATATCTACACCGCAACTTGTAATTTTAAGGATATGTTTACATTCCATTGTCAGCAACCATCCTAGAGACAAAGACGGCTTTTCTAAACTACCATATGTATCCTTTCTTTGACAAGTTGTTCTTCGTGACCTCTATTTGCATTAAGGTTCAATACTAGCTGTCCGACTACCACCCGCCTATCCCTGTAGCGAAGCAATTGCGACTTCTTCTGTCTGACAAGTGTGTTAAAGTATTGGAATAAGAGTATTGGTCCATTTTGCACTGACGGCGTATCGGAAAGAGATGGGTCGCTTTAGGGCGACAACAACGCCCTTAAATATTTATAATGGACCATGGTTCTATGACTGATATTCACAAGTTACACAATGAAAGAATTTACTTGAAGAAGGTCAATGGTAATAAAAAGACATTAGTCGATTCTCTGCTGAAATCCATTTTCCTGTTAACTTTTACTTAAACATAATTGCATAACTGCAGATATTTTTAGAGGAAATGGACTTTGTAAGGCCGGCGAACGACATTACCATGGGGCTGGCAAACGAACAACTGGGCAAGGGGAAGATCCTGTGTTGCCCACAACCGGAATATGAGAGGAGGATCAATTAATCAATATTCTGTGTTACTGCCAACGTAACAAGAAATTGGAGATATTGAATTACGATAGAGCACACAATATCATGAATACATAGGTGCGTACGGATATGTATAATAATACTTACATTTGCAAAGGACTAACGTTGCGGTGCAACGTTTCCTTGCCGAAGGGGTTGTATTCATTTTAGTAGCAGCAACGGTGATGACATATATGGTAAATTATGAATTGTATTGTTTTCCTCTCGATAATCCGATGGTGCGTGGTACCAATTATCAATGAATTGCTTGTGTCCCAGTAGAAAATATGAGTACCCCCGTCACAAACGGCGAACTGGACCATGGCTTCAGGTATTTACCCTTTGGTTATTTCGTCAGCACAAACACAATTAATTAATTACATTCTGGCCTATCTTCTATTGTAACATCATCATCATCTTCATCGGCACTACAACCGAGATCCGGTCTTGGCATTGTTTAACAAATCTCCCCACCGGTCCCTAATTCGATCCGACTCATCCAGTTTGGCACTCCCAGACACTGGGCGTCCTGGTCTACGCCATCCCTCCATCGCAGACAAGGTCTGCGCGCTGTCTCCTTCCATACATCCTGCCACAAAGGACTTTCCGGGCAGGCTCCTCTTCGCTCATTCGAGCTAGGTGTCCCGCCACCGGAGTCTACCGAGCATGGTTTTTCTTACAACATTAGCTTCAAGGTAGATCGCGTACAACTCATGGTTGTAGCGTCTCCGGAATCGTCCTCCCTCACAGACGGGGCCAACAATTCTCCTTAAGACCTTCCTCTCGAACGCGGCTAAGAGTTCAGAGTGCCTTTTATTGATCACCCAGGTCTCGGATCCATACATGGGTACTGGTAAGACAATGGTCTTGTACATTAGTAGGTTGGATGTTCTGGATAAACTTCGGGATTTAAAGAGCCTTGATAGACCATCGTGTCGCAAGACTAATAACCTTGCCCGGAAAAACAAATTATTATGGAAAATTTAACAAGCCTCGGGACTTGCTAAAAAAGGCCAAGACCGGATCCCGGTTGTAGTGCCGATGATGGTGGTGATAGACGATAGTAGGCTTTGTTGGATTTGATTAGCCGTTCGCGTATTTCTTCTTCCATATTGTTATCGCCTGATACTATTGACCCAAGGTAGTTAAGGGATTGCACTACTTCAAATTCGTGCTCCACTACCCTGATAGTTTGACCAACGTTAGGTCTTCGCTTCGCAGAAGTTACCACCATGTAGTTAGTTTTTCCCTCATTAATGTGCAGTTCGAGTTTTTATGCCGCCTGCTCGGCCTGACTGAAGGATTCCTGTACAGCCGATTCGGTTCTACCGATGATGTCGATGTCGTTTGCGTAGGCAAGTATCTGGCTGGACTTGGTGACAATAGTCCCTCTTGTTGTAACGCCAGAGTCACGGATTGCTTTCTCCAACGCCAGGTTGAAGAGGAGGCAGGCCCGACCACCCCCTTCTCGGAGTCCATTAAAGATGTTTGTTGGTTTGGACAGCAATCCCGCTATTTTGACTTGACTAGTTACGTTGATCATGGTCAACCTACAAATTCGTATCAGTTTGTTTGGAATGCCGAGCTCTCTCATGGCATTATATAGCTCTACTCTGGCTATGCTGTCGTAGGCGGCCTTAAAATCTATGAAAAGATGATATAATGGAATTTTGAATTGCAGACAGTTTTTCATCGCCTGCCTGAGGGTAATAACTGATCAATCGCTGATTTGCCTGGGATGAAGCCACACTGATATTGACCAATGATGACGTTAGCATATGGGGCTGTCCGATCTTGTAGGATAAAGGAGATTATCTTATAGGCGGTATTCAGCAATGTTACACCCCTACAGCTGCTGCGCACTGTGATATTTCGTATGGGGCAAATTATTCCTCGACGCCAATCTTCCGGCATCTCCTATTGCTCCCATACGTGCACCACGATCTCATGAATTGCGTGATGTAACGCTGTCCCTCCTTGTTTAATTAGCTCAGCTAGTATGCCATCAGCTCCGGGGCTTTATTTGATTTGAGCTATCTTATGGCTTTTAATGTTTCCTCAATGCTTGGTGGCGGCAGCATTTGGTCTTGATCTTGCATTGGTGGAGCCTCCAATTCTTCTGTGAGCTGACCATTTAGTAATTCATTGAAGTGCAGTTCCCATCGCTCCGGAATGCCTTCAGGATCAATGATCAGATTACCCTTTTTATCCTTGGAGTAAGTGCAGCGTGCTGTGTACCGCGTCATACTGCAGATTATATGGTAGAACTTCCGCGCATGGTGCAGACCTCGCTCTCTACTTTTCTCTATTTCACAGACAAGTTTTTTTTCCCAGGCACTTTTCTTTTGTCTGTGCAGTTTTTTTCAGATCTTATGAGCTCTGCGTATTTCACTTCCCGTACCCAGGTACTATGTGACTACTGCATTGCCCGGTAAGGAGCATTCTTACGCTCAGTCAGTCTTTGCACTCATCATCAAACCAGTCGTTCCGATCTCTACGACTACTGCCTAAGTTGAAGTTGGCAGTACTAATGACAGTATTCTTAAGGCGTACCAATTTTTCTTCGACGCCCGGCATTCTGACTCCAGGACTTGTTCTCTCTCCATCGAGCTCTTCGAGGGCGAGTCTTAACGCATGACCAAAGGTGTTGTTGATGTTCTCAATGCGTAAGGCAGCCGTGTTGATTCGAACCTGATCCGCGGATGCAATACGTCTTCGTAAGGCAATCCCCGCTCGAAAACTATACCAACAAGATAGTGATCCGAGTCGACATTGGCACCTCGGTACGTTCGTACCGTCATCAGACTCGATGAGTGGCGGCGATCTATCAACACGTGGTCAATTTGGTTGCGAGTGGCTTTATCAGGTGATACCCTGGTGGCCCTGTCGATGTCTTTACGCGGATCGTTACATCAGGAGGGAATAATATTCCACAAGTCCGAAATGATTTAGTCAGTTGTTCCTTGACGGTTTCCTGTAAATTGATATGCCAATGAGATGAAATAAGCTGACCTGTACCTAGCCTTAATTTGACATCAAAGGATTCTTTTTACTTAAAATCCAAGGCGTACTATATATACATACTTCACTCTCTGGGTCCATTAAAGGCAAATATCCGAACAGAACTGGCAACGATAACGAAAAATACGCGTCGGACAGTTTATAGAAATTTAGTGTTATGTTTAGCGAACTTCCAGTGAAATAACAAACCACATTTTTATGAAATAAATACTTTAATAATATTTCAATATTTGCAGAAAACACTTTGAGACATCCTTTATATTTTTGAGTCATTTCTTATTTTTAGTTCACTGTAATCGAAATTAATTGCATTTTTAAACAAACAAGATGCGAGTTTTGCGTGTACACTGGAAAAGCTCAGGAGTTGTAAGATTAGATCGAGCAGATCCTAGAGTTGATCCAGCATCCCATTTAAATTAAAACATTCAAGAAACCCCACCAGAAATTGAATTTCAATGAATCCACCCGATAAAAAGCTTACTATCGTCCTGATACCGTCGTGTACACAGCATCGTCTTGCGTTCTAGTTACAGTTATTGGTAGACAAGCAAACTGAGCCCACACCGGCACACCGGTGTTCAAGTTGGATTACCTCCATTCACGAAATGCAATTAATTTGCATTTTCTGCATTATCAGCCACCACAGAACGAAATAATAATAATTGAGACTAAAGTGGAGAATGAACGACAAAGGATGGAAGGATTGGATTCAGATCCGGAGCATCACTAAAGTAAAAAGAATCTTTTAAAAACTCCCCTTTTACAGGCAGTTTGCAATGCTTGTTGCACCTAACTTGGGACCGTCAACACCAGCAAGGGCAATGCCACCATTACGAAGCATTGCCACTACCGGTAGAAGCATTCAGCAGCCATTATTTGCCGCAGGGAGTTCTCGTACAATAGACATTTCGTTAATTAAATTCCATTATTTATCCTACGACCGTGGAATTTATAGAGGAGGGAAGAATCCCATACAGATATCCAGCTATTCAGAATTTCCCGGATTATGAGTTTTGTACTCTGGCAAATGATATCTCTCTCACCGGTATAATTGTGAATTCACTAATTATACAATAATAAAAGCAGAGGATGCTAAATATTTCGGTGTTTTGTTTTATTTTGCTTTTTACGGCCGATTCCCTTCAACTTGAGATCAGGGAATCTGTAATTTAAGATAAAAGATGCCACAAGTTCAAATAATAATGATGTCCTTGCCACGTCGGTCCACTTGATTTAAACGTTTGAACTTGCTTACTGTAAAGCTGCTTGAAGCTTATCGAATCTTTTTTCCGCCCAAATTTCAGGATTTGTGGTTCGTTTTATTTTACATCCTCTAACTCACCCCGAGTTTCCAGCAAGTAACATCAAAATTGTATAAAACGAAATAAGGTGCCATTAGTGCGATGAATTTCTTTTCTGGAGATCCTTTACAATCCACAGCTAACGTTCATATCTCGTCCATCGGACCACCAGTCCCTTTTGACCAAAACGTGACTGCATTACGAAATTGTTTTCGGTGAAATAAAATTATTAATATGGAAGAAAGATACCAGGAGCAGTGTGCCTGTCGAGGAGATTTATGGCGAGTTTTCGATTACCGAAACCTTAAAATTTCCTTCAGCAAGCATTTATGTAAAATTTAATTACTCCTTGATCATGTTTCAAGTTTGTTTTTACTGTCAGCAAGGAAAGGGGTCCGGTCGTCACACGATTGGGTCACAACTTCATTTGTGTTTAGAGGCCGTGTTTGCACAAGTAAATCAACGTTGTGTTCTTGACAAAGCAGTTTCTGTGCATCGGCCTCATGAAACCTTATATCAAGTTTTATAGCTCTAAAGCTAGTTTAGTGCTGTTCTGAGGGCGCTGCACAACAGATAATCCTCTTGATTTGTCCTGTTTACAAACACATCGTTTAATTCTGCCTCTTCTGTTAACAATGAGTGGAAACCATTAACCTTGTTTATATACCGATTCTCCTCTGTTAATTGATTTTACTTAATTTCCATATAATGACATTGCAATCTGAAATATGATAGAGTACACATTGTTATCCATTAAGTTCTTTTAAAAATGAGGATAGTTATTTTTTGCCAAATGAGATTGGTTAACGCAAGTACCATTTCGTTTTTCACAAATAGGTGTGAAGATGCTAGTTTTACCCTTTTTTTAAACAGGGTTTGACTATCACTCGTAGTACTTATCTCAACGTAACTGAAGAGTTGCATGGGGTTGTATGTAGATTCAAATTGTTTCCAAGTTGAAGTAAAGAGAAAAAGAGAAGAAACAAGAATTCGAAAATTCTGTTGTCGCAAGTTGCATATGGTTACTCAAAACTACTTCCCATACCATAAAATGCAAGTTTTGAAATAAGGGCGACAAATCGCATGATCTCGGCGGGCATTTGACATCATCAAATTTTGGATTTCCGCCACCTGGGAATTTTTTGCGTGGCACTTTCTTATTGAAACCATATATCGCTTAGTTCAGAATCGTCCTATTCCGACCAAAGTAGTTAGGTGAGCATGCGGTCATAGGGCTGAGCACACATCGAAGTGCATTGTTTCCTGCGAATGCCGTTCTTTCAAATAAATTACAGTGATAAAAACAGTCAAAACAAAGTAAATGTAAATAAATAAAATCAATTAAAAGAGAACGAAGCCACGTGTTGTGACAGTTAAAACGAAGAACACAGTTTAATACAAAAAGTGTGTGAGTAACACGTTAACGGTGTCTACGTGTGAGTGCGCGAACATTGTGAGTGTGTGCGCGAGGCCACAATCTGTTTGTCACAAAAAAATTGAAAAAAAAAAGAATAAAATAAAAAAAAAAAAAAAAAAGTGAGAACACGCGGTCCATAATATGGACGTAAAACAAATTGATGCCAAAATGGCAAATCGGAGAAGGCAAAATACGGACCTAAACCTTAAGACTAAACGCGTTAAAACAAATGAAAATAAGAATACAGACACGTCGATTGTAACCAACGATGACAAAGACAACAGACATGGTGCCCAGTACTCAGGGGCTGGAAACCAATTCAGAGAACTAGCTGTCAGCGAAACAAATGCAGACGCTAGCAATCAAATCGAGGTCCTCAACAGACTCATCCATGAGATTAGTCGTAAAAAAGAAGAACTGGATAGACAAATGGAGGAAGTTGTTAAACTAAAAAATAACCTGAGCCACAACGAGCGAAAAACGAACATGCTAGAACAACAACAGCAAGAACAAAGACAACAGCAACCCACGAAGGCAGAGAAAACACGGCTAGATAAGGAAACTAAACAGAAGGAATCACATCAACAACAACAGCAGGAACCAAATCAACAGCACGAATCACACCAACAGCAGGAAACATCTCAGCAGGTGCCAGTCAAAAAAAAGGAGAAAGTACCTCCTATTTACATTAGCTACATGGAGACAAAGGGTGTCATAAAATTGGGTGAGTTGACATGCAAAACTTTTAAAACAAAACGAATAAATGATTTTAAGATGAGTTTAACATGTGAGGATTTAGAAGGGTATAACAAAATTAAATCGGTATTAGGGAAATCGAAAAGCGAGTACTACACGTACACCCCTAAATCGGAGAAAACTGTCTCCATGCTCCTCAAAGGAGCTGACCCTTCCTTTACTCCCGAAGAGGTGCTCGAAGAGCTAAAAAACGTCGAAAACGATAGCCTGACGTTTACAGGTGTGAAACCATTTTCTACAGCAAATTCTAGAAATCGCAACCGTAGGTTGCCTTTCTTCATTGTGTCGCTAAGCCCCAATAGTAAAATTGATGGACTTAAGTAGTAGGGTTATGCCGGTTCTGGCTCAGTTTTTGTATGGGAAAAAAAGCCATGCCCATATATGGTAATTCCGGAAGTGGCCCCCTAGGAAATGAGGTAATCGGAGGGGGGCGGGTGATTCATGATCGTTGTCTTTGTGTGATCGATATTTTTTCAATTTGAGGTGTGTGATTCATGGTTGTTTTGGTCTGTTGTGTGCTTGTTATCAGGTGTGTACATCTTCAATGAGTTGTGGATTTGTACTTGTTATCAGTATTTTTTTCAATTTGAGGTGTGTGATTCATGGTTGTTTTGGTCTGTTGTGTGCTTGTTATCAGGTGTGTACATCTTCAGTGGGTTGTTGATTTGTACTTGTTATCAGTATTTTTTTCAATTTGAGGTGTGTGATTCATGGTTGTTTTGGTCAGTTGTTTTTCTCTCTCTTCCTTTTTTCTTAGCGAAATCATCTCTGCTTGAGATGACGATCGCTGAGTCCTTTTACATCCGCGGACCAGAAGGGTCACGTTTCGCTCCCGCTCTCCGCCGGCAGCGGAGAAGCGTAAACACTTCCATACCCGAATATATCCGGAGTCGCGTATCAAGAGTTTTCTCGTGCTAAGTGCCATATTTATTCGCTTTTCACCTCAAGCGTTATCTTTGTGTTCTTGTGTGTTCGATTGTTTGGTGTGCGGATTTAACGTTGGTCGTCGAACTAATTTCAACAAAGGTGAACAGTAAAATAAAATCTTGTCAACTGGAAAACAGATTGTAACCCATCGTGCAATCGCAAGTGTACACTTCATGTTTAATAAATTTTAGTCACTTCGTTTAAAAACCAATAAATAGACCGATTAGTAATATTAAAACAGTGCATTTCATTTACCTTCCTTTCTGGTGTGTCTTGTGGCGGAGTTTTAATCCAGGGGTTGAGAACCATTGGTGAACAGATTTCTTCTAGTGAAGTGAGGACTCGGTTTGACGAAACCTTGATCGGACCGTGAAGTTTTATGATGGAGGAGGAAGTGAACAGAGTGTCCGTGTTAGGCACATTACTTCCTCCCCCACAAGCTGAGCCGATAGGAGATGAACTGGTTCATGGAGTATGAACCAGGAAACTTCAGAATGTATGGATGCCGTCGGGTAGGTTTTCCTTTCAGGTATGATGCTGCAGGGGCGCTTACGCTGCCCCTAATTGCAGGTAAGTACCATAGCTTTGAATGGGAAGAGGAAGGTGGTTAATTTAAGAGGATGGGCGGTTCTTTGGGAATGTATTAAAGAACCGCTACACCCCTATCGACGAGTACTTGCTACAATTAGCATACAAGCACCTCGAAAGCATTCAGAACAGCGAGAACCCACTTGTACGGGAATATTGCGTTCTTGACCCTTCTCTCTCTCGATCTCTTCGGATCCGACCGTAAGAATTTCTTCTACAGTACATAACTGAAGAAAGCGCTCTGCCCAACAATGTTCCCTTCTATAATAGAGGATCCCTGGTGCCATCCTATAGGGTCTACTGCTAACACGCTACACACGCGCACGCACAGTACAAGACGGAACAAATACACACACACACGTCGACCACAGCGCAGATTATCAGACATCAAAGACGTAATCTACGTTTACTACCATACTCAAGACCTACCCGTCTTGTATGAGTTCTCTCCCACCATCGCTCCTTCCAAATAGTTAGAGAAAATTCGAACTAACTCTGTCCACACTATCGTTAGATATCTCCACTCTTCTTTTACAGATATCTTGAGACCGAAACCAACATCCTCATGGATATGGGTGATTCTGGTTGTCCCAAGATGATCAGAAGCCAGAGACAAGATGACGGACACATTTGTCCTTGTCTCGTTTAAATCGACTTCCGGCCACTATTTTTTTTCTAAAGCGCTTGAGTTATGTTCTGGAACCGAAAGGTCGAGTAGGCACTTTTGTAGTAACTTTTTTTCACTCACTTTGAATACCACACACACTTTAAATAAAACAATCATTTGTTTCTATTAACACTTCTAGTCTTTATTCCTAATTAATGGTTCTTTATTTCCACCCACTTTAAATAACGCAGTCTTGTTTCCTTTTTAGGTATCACTGAATATATTTAGTCTTATGTTCTTTTGTGCACAAATCTTTAGATAATCTCTACAAATGTTAATGTAAACACACGGTTTTATTTTATCGCAAACTTATTATTCAATTGATTACTTTTGCCTTGCAACTCACGCATTTTTGAATTATCTAAATGTAACGCACCACGACACAGCATAAACACTTTTTCTTTTACTTGGCACTCATTTACACCGCGCACTCCCTAGAGACCGTCCTGGTCAAATATCTAGAACCAACTCTTATCTGATCGTCTCGGCCAAAAACTCGAAAACCCTTTTAAACAAACCTTTGAAAGATCATAAAATTGCAGACACGTCTTGGATTCCACTTAAATTCAATATGGGCAAATTGAATGTGCAGTTCAATTTGTTTGATACTGAATTTATATCGCGATATTTACCGTATGCGCGATTAATGATGGAGCTTAGCTCCAAAGAGGTAGGTTTTATGGGATGGGTGGTTGTGGCCACAACACTTTTCTCACTTGCTAATAAATTTATATAGAATAGGAAGACATTTGCGTCAATTCAGCTACAGGCACCTCCATCCCGCGATGGAATATCTAAAAGAGAGTTCTGCGGGGATCAACGGAAATATGTGCTTGGCGGGAGGTGGTTTTAGTCGATAAAAATCCGGCATGCCTCTGGATCGGTACAGAAGTATCTTTTGACGGTTTCCACCTTCCTACCGAGAAAAAAAAAAGATACAGGTACCTCAGAGAGCAGTTCCCTCTACCAGCGGTAAGGGGTGGTAAAAATTAATTTTTCTTTGTTTAGATCCGCGAAAGGCGTTTTCTTCGAACAGTGCTAGGCACGCTTCTCCAGGGAAAGGAAAAGAATAGACAGCACTTCACATCTATACCGTCGGGAGTTTGTGCACCCACTGAGAGCCAGCCTCCCATTCAACTAACTCGTAACATAACTGCTAGGCAATCAGGAGTCGCATGTAGATATTTATCTAAATTTATAAAGAAATAAGAAATACATGCAATGGTACTGTCGCAGCCTGGATTGGCTCAACATATATATTGTAGTTTTTAGATAATTTAATTTATACTTTAGTATTAAGTCGTTATATTTGTTTTTATTATTAATTGTTAACTATTAATTCGTTATAATTTTGTAATTACCTGCATGTTTGGCAGCACTGTTTGTGTTCGTTACTGCCATTTTTGTTATTTAGTTTTTAGTGTCATTGTTATGTAAATTAGTTAGTTTTTCGTTCGTTTCGTAAAGATTAGTCTAGTTTTTTCGAAAGTGTCTTGTGTAGTGCATTTGAAATGATATTGTGTTGTGCTGATAGTATTATGAATATGACATAAAGCCCAAAAAACCTATTATTTACATAGGAAGGACAACCAAGCAATGTGTCATCTACCCACCTTTCTCAACCGCCGTTCTAAACGGTTGCAGTTAAACGATAGGTTTTAACGGGGAGATTTCAATAACAATTGAGAAAACCGTATAAATGTTTGGTGCACTTTCAAATTAACTAATAACCATGAGAGTATGTTTAACATAGGTGAAGTGTGTATAAAGTTACTTGTGTAAGGGTGCTGTCTTTCTAGAATGCTGAAGCCATTGAGAATTATGCACAGTAAAATCACCTGTAATAACGATTGTAAAATCCTATTAGTAGAATTGTGAAATCTTGAATATGATAGGATACGTTTCTATCCAAGTCCGGTTTTGTGTACAGGAAATGATATTGTGACGCATAAGGCAATCAGTACTAGAATATTCTAGAGAGTCCGAAACAGAGTACTAGAATATTCTATAAAGTAATGGAAAACTGGAGACTAGGAACAGTAGAACATTCAAGGCAGTGGAACGGACGGAAAAGAAACCCTGAAACAGTATAAATACGTCGCACACAGAGCATAGTGAGGAGTATGAAATAGGAAGTGAAACAAGCGATCGCTGATGAGTAAGAAGTAGAACGTGAAGCAAGCGATAAGTGTGGTAGTAATAAGTAAGCAGTAAAATACGCGATAATTACGGAAGCGATAATAAAGAAAACGTTAAGTGTACGGTAAAAAGTAACGATTGTTATTACGGACTAATAAAATGTCACATTAATTCAGAATCGATATAACGGCTCTTATTTATTTTAAAATAATTAATCCAGCGAACCCTAAGCTCGCTACAATTGGTGTCAGAAGTGGGATTAATTATTAGTGAAGTAAATAAG
Source organism: Microdon myrmicae (assembly GCA_963931805.1). Classification (NCBI taxonomy): domain Eukaryota; kingdom Metazoa; phylum Arthropoda; class Insecta; order Diptera; family Syrphidae; genus Microdon; species Microdon myrmicae. The sequence continues at coordinate 187,242,444 of OZ007498.1, read as the reverse complement.
TCTGTGAAAGTGTGTTGTAACGATGTCAGATCGACATTTGGAGGATCTTCGCGTTCCTGAATTGAAGAAGGAACTTGACGACCGGAATCTGGATAGCAGAGGACAGAAGCAAATTCGTCAACAGTGTCTGCAAGCAGCAATGGAGGAAGAGGGTATTGATGTCGACACATATGTTTTTACGATTGGGCCAGACTGTCCGGATGGAGAAGAAACAGCGAATCAAGATGGTGCCAATGTAACGGAGAAGAGTTCGCCACAGTTGGACATTTCGGAGATGCTCAGGGTGATGATGATAAAATTAGATGCGCGAGCTGCAAAATTTGATGCGTGGGCTGCTGACGTTAATGCAAAATTGGATGCGCGAGCTGTAAAATTAGACGCGCGAGCTGCAGAGTTTAAGGCAAAATTGGATTCGCAAGCTGCAAAATTGGATGCGCAAGCTGCAGACGTTAATGCAAAATTGGACGCGCGAGCTGCAGAGTTTAAGGCAAAATTGGATGCCCAAAGGCAGTGTATGAAAGAATTCTGGGACTCGGAAGCGGAGGAATCTGAGGATGAGGAGAAATTGGAGCCACATGAAAGGAAGAAACTCAGGAAGAGCAAAGCTATGGCCGACAGCAGTGAGGAAGAGGAGGAAAATGACGATGTTGTGTTACGTGAAGAACTGAAGGATTTCATCGATGATAACCCGATTGAAGAGGACGGCAGTGATGATGAAGACACTGATGCTTCAGGCCGTTCCCTGAAACGGATTTACAATGATGATGACGAGTTGGACGACCGACTGGAAGACGACGACTGTGACCTCATTGAAGAGAATCTTGGTTTGAAAGTCGAAGGCAGAAAGCGTCCCAAGCGTCTGCGTCGTACACAGGATGAAGAAAGTGATGGAGGGGAACAGCACGTCGATGAAGGTTCAGCACATGAGGATATAGACGAACAGCTATTCGACGACGAAGACGATGTTGAACGCTGCTCTGAACGTAGTCACAGGGAAACTGAGGCGGCAAAATATTTCAATGATGAATTGGAAAGGGGTCAATTTACGGATTTGGACAATGAAATCCGTAAAACGGATATTCCTGAGCGAATGCAATTACGCGAAGTTCCGGTTACGCCTGTTCCAGAGGGACCCAATGAACTACAAGATGAAGCTGAATGGATTTACAAACATGCGTTTTGTAAATCAACTGTTTCCGAACAAGAGAGATCAAAGGATGTTGGAGGTCGAGACCGCTATTGTAAGCCACCACATACGGGGGGAAAGATCAAGCAAGCCCTAGATTGTAGGCGTAATCAACAGCTAGAGGTGCCGTTCATTGCATTCTACGGAGAAGAACACGTGAAACAAGGTTTAACGTGCGACGATCTATGGAAAGTCTATTACTACGACGCACGTTGGTGTTTACTGTCAGCTCCAAAGAACAAACCGCTCCAGTTATTTGAAAAGATGCGGAACTACCAGTTGGATACGGTTATGAAATCGACAGATGCTCCAATACCAGATGATACGCGTGTAAGTAAAGATGAAGATCTAGACCGCTTACGTGATGTGCAAACTCCAGAAGAGCTTAAGGGTGTGCACATGCATTTTCTCTTATACTATTCGCATGAGATCCCTAAAATGCAAGAGGAATTTCGTCGTCAGGAAAAGGAAGAATGGCGACAGGCTAGAGCTGACGGGAAAAGGAGAGCAGTAGAAAATTTGAATGAAGGTCAAGAACTTCCACCGCCGAACGCCAAGATGAAAGTGGTGCATCGCGACCGACTGGCGGCTTTTGTTGGCCCGGGAGACCAGTGAATTTAGTCCGGGACGAACTAATCTAGGCGGAGGGTGGTGTGACGCATATGACAATCAGTACTAGAATATTCTAGAGAGTCCGAAACAGGGTACTAGAATATTCTATAAAGTAATGGAAAACTGGAGACTAGGAACAGTAGAACATTCAAGGCGGTGGAACGGACGGAAACGAAGCGCTGAAACAGTATAAATACGTCGCACACAGAGCAAACTGAGGAGTATGAAGTAGGAAGTGGAACAAGCGATTGCTGATGAGTAAGAAGTAGAACATGAAGCAAGCGATAAGTGTGGTAGTAATAAGTAAGCAGTAAAATACGCGATAATTACGGAAGCGATAATAAAGAAAACGTTAAGTGTACGGTAAAAAGTAACGATTGTTATTACGGACTAATAAAATGTCACATTAATTCAGAATCGATATAACGGCTCTTATTTATTTTAAAATAATTAATCCAGGGAACGCTACAATATTAATTGATATGCTTATAGAATTCTTGTCGGAAAACGAATGGAAAGGTCGCAATAGAGATGGGATGATAATGTCAGGCGTGACCTCGAGGATATTTGATCAAGTAGCGAAGCGTTGACGGAAAGTCATGAATAAGTAAATAGATAGATACGTAGATGCCTATGGACGTGAACATTTAGTCGTCGTAGAGCATATATAGCGGCAGAAGTTGAAAGGTAATCACGTCTTGTATGTTTGTGCCCAAACCACAATGAGATAAGAGGCACTGAGTTATAACCTGTAGAGTAAGTTTCGAAATATTGGTATCAGTTATTATCTGGCTTTAGCTTAATGGAATGTTTGCTGACTTATGGGTAGATATATGGGCAGATGCAGAGGAGGAAGTGGACTTTAAGCCATGAATGGTGCATTAGCAGATGCGAAATTGTATGCCTTTATAGCTACTGCCGTAATGAATCCTAGCAGGAATTCAGAAACATGTGCTTTGTCTCTCCATAAAGAGTATTACGCTGCTTTAACCCCATAAATCCACCATGTCAGAAAATCATTCTGTAGGAGGATTGAGCAATTATATATCTAGAAGCATTATAAGGTAACATTATAGCAAAACAAAATCCATTCGGAAAAAAATTCTGTATTCTATTTCTATTTTTATTTCCTCAAAGATTACCGCCGTTGTTCAATACCTATATAAGTATAAACTCAGTTTTCAGCTGAATTTTAATACATGCAATATGGAGTACTTTCCTAAGGCATTGGGGTGGATGTGTCGTACTTACAATAGTCCTACATAGCCCTGTAAGTAGGGCGTTCGAATATACTGACAGCTAGGCCGGCTTGTCGTAAGACCCGACTAAAAGCCGAGTGGTAGGTGGGACCCCAACGCCCTGCCGCCTAGTGAAATACCACCCCATCAAATACCATCCCGGCCATCATTCGGCTGGTGGGCCGGTTCGAAAAAAGGTTGGCTTAGGAGATAGTCGGTCCTAAGGTGAGGTACTGTGGCGGTTCCCACGAGCGCCACCAACATCTTCCCATAATCTAAGTAAAACCCCCAAATAGGGCATACAATCAAAAAGAGAAACAAGTACTGTGGCAGTTCCATTGAACGCCACTACTTACCTTACAGGTACACAAAGGTAACAGTTCCCTGAAATTCATTAAAAGCCTGTACTTACCTTCTGTACTGTACCTGCAAAATCGAAGCAAAACCATGAAACATTAAGTCGCGCTGCTGTGAAATTCCAGCGGCATCAAATGCTATATTCTTCAAGGCAATTTGGTTTAACAACCAACCAACCAATATTGCCTGTGCAATATCTACGCGATATCCTCTTGCACGCCAGCTGCACAACAGAAGGAAAAGGTATCTTGCCTTGGCACAGCATGCCCACATCGAGCGACCGATACATGAGGGCATCCGGCTGGCGCCCCGGCGGTCAAATTCGCAAATGGAAAATTACCATCGGAGTTCGGCTGCGAGGATACACCAACAACAAGCACACGATCAGCATCACGCTACTCGTAGCCACTGATCGTGTAAACATTGCAACCCTTTTGCCGTCGAGATACTCGCGCCTGTGCGAACTTAAAAAGGGGACTTATGCAATGTCTGCATACTTGCGGACGCACACGATGAGCTGCGGAAGCAATCATCGTGTGTGTATTTCCACCCCTTTTGTGTTGAACCAAATGCAAAAGGGACACATTACCAAATTTGGTCATCGAAGCGATGATGGAATTTTTGTATCCTATCGCTTCGATGAAATAATTTAATCTCGGTTCGGATTCCGTGAGGGCAGGTCGCGCCCTCACGTTAATTACATCCCTCTTGGGCCGGCCCAAGGGATAAGTTAATTCACAGTTCAGTCTTGATTGTCTCGTCGGTGTCGTCGATCATTAGCAAAGAATTTAAAGCGGTGCAAAACGGAAACCATATTTCACGTGAAGTATTATTATAGTTTGAATTGAAATCCCTTGCGCGATTGGAACTCTTACCTTGTGTAAATATAAACAATACTTCGAAGTGAAGTGGAGTAATATAGTTTGAATTGAAATTCCTTGCGTGATTGGAACTCTTACCTTGTGTAAATATAAACAATACTTCGAAGTGAAGTGAAGTAATATCATGAAATACTAACTATTAATTGTAATTATAAGTTCTAAACGTGAAGTAATATTATAGTTTGAATTGAAATCCCTTGCGCGCTAGGAACTCACACCTTGTGTTAACTAAAGCAATATATTGAAGGTGAATTGAAGTATTAAATGTAAATCAAAATTACCTTTTTCTTGAAATAAAAACTGGAGATGAAATTATATTTCGAATATTATAAACTCAGTGTTTGATTTAATCCCGATTCGAGAGTTGGTCCTGACGAGGTCGTGAAAGCTGGGCAACATACCCCACAGTACCACCCCGTCACGCTGTACATTCCGGCATATCGTCGGGTGAAATCTACGACTATGTTCCGAATGTATGGCTGATGGCCCGGACTGATACAGAGACAAATCATGATGGTACCTTCTGAGATAAAGAATTCCGGGGGTAAACTAATTTCCCATTCGGATTTCCGGGAGAACTATGTCAGGGGGAATACATTGCAAATATTCTCATAAATAGCCGAACTTAAAGAAATTCGTCATCGCCTTGTCGGGCTTGTTCTCGAGGCTCTGTCGACGTTCGACTGATAACGGCGTTTTGTAACATCAGGGGCATCGATTTCACCAATAGGAATGTAGACGGTGTCCACCAATATTTAAAAACCACAAAGTCTGATATCCTTGCCCTAACCGAGACCCAGGTCGATTCATCAATTGATTCGACATATCTTCGTTGCTCAAGATACATTCGAGATTCCGTTTTACGGGTGAAGTCTGCGTTTTCACGCGGTCCGATCTGGCTTGCCAATGAATGGGGAGGTTAGAAACCCAATAACATGGACATCATGCGGTTGAAGGTTGCGCTGAGGAACTCTGTTAAATTTCTTTGTTGTCTCTATATCTTTCACGTACCGTCGACTGGATACAGATCAAACACCAGACTTCTAAATTTGTCATCCTTGGCGATTTTAATGTGTACAATTCCGGCTGGTTGGTACATTCGAACAGAACCGACGGGGCTGGGAGGTCGGCGGAAAAGTTCGCTTTTAACTGCAATTTAACTCAGTTCGTGGAGGAACCTACGCGAGTGCCGGATACCCGCGGTGATTATGCGAACATCCTGGATCTGTTTTTGACATCCGAGGCGAGTGGAGATTACTGCGCTACTGGGAAACTCAGATTACTACTTGGTATCTGTCGCACAACCACTTGCATTTCACCGACCTAAGCAGCTTGGCCATGTATGGAGGTATGGGGCTGCAAACTGGGACGATTTGCGAGATTTCTTCGAATCCTTTCCGTGGTCGAAGGTTTGTTTTGGAGGCTCCGATGTTAGCACATCCGCGGAGTCCGCCACAGAGATTATTCTTCTCGGGATGGAGATCTACATTCCGTATTGCACCATACGAAGTTCAACAGCTAAACCTTGGTTTGATAAAAAGTGCGAGAAGATTACAGCGGCAAAAAATATATCTTATAAACAATGGCGCTCTAATCCCACCGAGGTTAACAGAACGAATTTTGTTAGAATCACAAATGCATGCAGCCAGGCGATTGAAACCACGAAGAAGGCTTAAAACGACAGAGGGACTAATAAACTCCTTGAGTGTCCGACTGGTTGCGTCCTTCTGGTCAATGGCAAAGGGTGTCAGCAGTAACTTGGCTGCTTCCTATTTTCCTCCGTTAGTGATGGGCAGCGGGACGTTTGTCACAAATTCAAAGGATTCCGAGAATTCAAACCCCGATGCTGGTCTTTTCGAGCTACCTGTGATCGCCCCGGTACGGTCTTCGATGCGGGGTGTGAGGTTCCGCCGCGTACTATTCAACCCATTCTATGTAAGAAGGCAACTGGCCTGAACGGAATACCGGCAATAGTTCTTAAGAACCGTGCTCCAGAACGATCGTCGGTTCTTGGCAGACGCTTTCCCTTGCCTTATGAACGAAGGGCCTTTTCTGGCTGCTGGAAAATGGCTCGAGTTCAGCCAATCCCAAAGACGGGAAAAATGTGTCTCCCAGAAATTTACCGACCGATAGCATTACTGTCAATGTTATCTAAGTGCAACGGACTTCTGAATGACCGTCAATACGGATTCCGTGCCAGGTGGTCCACGGGAGACCTTTTGATCCTTATAACCGATATATGGACATTTACGATTGGGATTGGGTCAAGGGCGGTCGCATTGGACATCTCCAAGGCTTTTGACCGCGTCTGGCACGGGACATTGCTGAGCGAACTTCGTTCATATGGACTTTCCCAACAGCTTTGCGACTAGATGGAGAGCTTCCTCGAAAATCGATCGATCCAGGTTGTCGTGGACGGCGAGTGTTCGGATCTGTAGCCTGTTAATTCCGGGGTGCCCCAAGGTTCTATTTTGCCTCGAATCTTGTTTTTGCTTCACATACATGTTTTGTTGGAGTAGACGGATAACAGGGTGTTCAGTTTCGCGGATGATAGTACGCTTGTTTCCCCTTTTTCGAGTGATCGACCGATTGGTGCATTAACGTCGCCCCAGCTGAGATGTAGACAGATTGACTCTCTGTATCGGGATCTGGATAAAGTCCGGCAATGGGGAAAGGCCAACCTCGTCGACTTCAACGCAACAAAGACACAGTACACAACATTCACAAGGAAAAGTGGATCATCGGTTCCACAGCTGAATATAAATGTCCAGGCCCTTGAATCTGGGGAAAGTTTGAAATTGCTTCGCATCCCGGTCTGTGGGAATGTATCGGGGGATAAGCACGTGTCGAACATCGCCAGATCCGCCTCAGAAAAACTGAGCTATCTTCTTAAAGTCAAGAAATATTTTACTCCGGCTCAATTTCTTCTCCTATATAAATCCCAAATTAGACCCGCGTTCGAATATTGTTTGGAGTTCTGCTCCTAAAATTCATCATCATCATCATCGGCACTACAACCGGGAACCGGTCTTGGCCTTATTTAGCAAGTCCTGAGGTTTGTTAAATTTTCCATAATGATTTGTTTTTTTCCGAGCAAGGTCATTAGTCTTGCGCCAGAGGCACCCCGACGGGGAATCGAACCCCGGTCTCCCACGTGACAGACGGGTATAATAACCACTATACTACCGAGAAGCCCCTAAAATTACCGCCCAGCTAATTGAGAGCATACAGAGACGAGCGATGAGCCTGATCGGGGACTCGGCGCTGAGATCGGAACTGCAGTCGCTATCACATCGAAGGCACGTAGCCGACCACTGTTTGTTTTACAGATATTATCAGCAGCACTGTTGTTCGGAGATTCGTGGTATTATAGTGCTCAAAGAAGCCCAACCATTTCCCCCACATCCATAATTAATACAAATCGCATTCCCATCCATTATCATATATCCACATCTCCAAATATACGATGAAGCAAATTGAACCAAACGCTCAATTGTCGAACATTGAATTCAATTCCAAAAATTCAAACATCACAATACATATTTTCACATGCATTATATGTACAATCAAACACGTGTCCAAACAAACCCATGTCCATTTGATTCGCCGACACACAATTCCGGCAATCTAAACATCATAACTCATACGCATCGTAACCAGATGTTTTACGACACGCACAAATAAACCCAAATTCCCATCCATTCTCACCCGTTTCCCATGGACTCTGATCCTATCTAAAGTGCAATATAAACTCTTGTATTCATTAGCCAGACACGCTAATGGATAACAAAAAACCTCAAAAAAAAAAAAAACTGAGATAAGGGGCGATGTGCCCAGACTTCGAGGAACAAGAAAAAGTAGATCAGAGGGTAGTCAGTCGTAAGCGCCTGAAGAAAGCAGTCAGTATGTAGCGTGAGTGCTGGTCTGTACAATAAAGTGGAAAGTAAAATAAATTAGTCTGTGTTTTACTACGGCTACGGTTGTGAACCGAGTTCCTATTATTTATCAAGCAAAGTTGCGTAAAAAGACATTATAGAATGGAAAATAGTGCATCTGGGTTCGATTAACTCTTTCCGTGTGTGCATTTATAATTGCAGCTATAAGATCCTGCGCTTCACCTGTACATGGACGGCGCATCCCATAGTTGCTACCTAGAGGAATTAAAGGCGCGACCGTGTATCCACGTATCCTAATTCGAAGGGCCAGGACTCAACACACAACAAGGATCCGTCCAGGATCCATCGCTCGCTTCTCTTCCTCGTTGATCGAGAAGCACGGAAGCGAACTGTACTAAAGTATTGTTCCGCGAAATTCGGTTTATATGCGCTCTACAAGACAATCCGACGGATCGCACCAATTTGTGGTTCATCTCCCGACGGCGCGAACATCCCTGCGTCAGAACTCGTTCCGTTACAGAGCTGTGGAATTCCTTCCCTGGGCAAGTGTTCCCGGGGCGTTATAACCTGCAGCTGTTTAAAAAGAACTGCAACAGTTAGTTGGTGGTATCTCGCGGGTCGTCTCGGCGCTATAGGTTCGCCTCTAGTGAGATTAAAAAAAAAGTTAAAATATGATTGTCATAATCTAAAACATTTTTTAGTATTCCACCTAATGCCCTATATACATAACCACACAAGTTAATCATATGTTCTGAAGTAGTTTAACTAACACCTAAATATTGTTATCAGTGGCGTAATATTATGGGGGATTAAATCGAATCAGAACTACATAAATGGAATAATCAATTTGAAATTATATAAATCACTAGAAATATATGTTAATGTACGATGACACAACCAAAAGAAAATTTAAGTACAGATTGATGGTATTTTTGTGGACAATGAAGGTACAGGAAACAAAGTCAAATCTGTGACAACCAATTTCAATTATTTTGCCTTTGACGACAATTTTATTACTAAATAACTTTTGGGCCTATTGTAGTTTCACAATTTAATATATGTCTTTCTAAAATTGACATCCGTTGGAATGATGTTCGTCCTCCACTCGGTATTCGAAAACGTTATGCTTGACAGAAAATTATGAAGCAATAAATTATAAAGGACCATTCTTTAGGCGATTTGGTCACTTCTAACCACATTGCTATCAAAAGATTTACCATCATAAGCTGGTTTCCTGGGATGTCTTAATTTACGATTAATATTTCTTGTTCAACGGCTTTGCTTATATAATTTCAAAGTACTGAACTGCCTAGCCAAAGAGCACTCAATGACGAGTTACGTGACAAAGTGTAACATATTTCCTCAACCATGTCCACTCGATTAATTTGTGATACACAATGCTATCCTAATCGCCGGATTTACGATCTGATTCCGAAATTCATAACGTCCATAAAGGAAGCACGAGAAAAACCTCTTTCAACACGATTTCATCCAAACGACGTACTGAAAGAGATGGATAATTACTTTTGCAATAGTTTCACACATAATTGTTGGAAGCCTCATTAGAACCAACCATTACCCGATACACCGGCCCCTCATCCGATCCCCCATATCCCAAGTGCTGGCCAGCACATGTATTGCTTCTGTTTCATTAAAACTTTTAATAAATATGGAAAGACGGTTGCACCTCCCCGCTTTGACGCTTTCTCAAGGGAGCACAAGAACACAGAGTTGGGACCTGCTCTGGAAACCCCAGCCAGGACTTATGTTTAACGGCTGCGCGACGGGCGAACTCTGCTGTTAGCATAATGAATTAATTACAGTCCTGGCGTGAGAGTTCTCCTTGTAGCATATTGTGCTTGTAACAGCCTATTCAGGGAAAACGTGAGGGCCTCTAATTGAAAAGCGAGTAACCTCAGCCGTTGAGTTAATTTGTTGGCCTGGTGGAGAGTTAATCTTTCGGAAAAAGCTTTTGTTTTTGGGTGTAATGTGGGATCGAATATCGATTCGTACAGCTTTATTGCGTGAACGTGTCTCATTTTCGCTCCTCTTTCAATGAAGTGTTGAAATTACGACAAGTAATCATCTTTACAATTATGGTGCCTAAATGAGATTTGGTTAGGGAACCAGGTACAGTTTTAATGGCACTCCAGACGGTTCAACGCCTTCCTAGCGAGCAACTTATGTTATCTACAGGAACTGTGAATTGTTAATTGGAACACCGTAGTAGTAAAGTTTGCTTATACAAAATTATACACCTTGGGTTATTTTGCTCTTGACACATTCGGTTCTGATTATGTTTTACGCAATGATAGGCAGTGATTTATATTGAATTACCATCTTTCACCATGGCAGCCATGACGGGTAGATGATTCTGAGATGCATCATTCATTTTTCAACATTTTTTATTTCCTGCCACAATATAATATTCGACATGGAGGTTACAAAGACTTCGACACGACCCCGAGGTATATTACGCATCTCCGCAGCCGGCGGAGAGCGGAAGATCGCGTGACCATGATGGTCAGCGGGTGGGATTTGACTCCCCGAGGATAAAACTCTGACTTGAATTCCATCCTCGGTTAGGGTTAAGGAACAGAAGAGAGAGAGAAAATTTTTCTTTTAAGGGTGTGACCGCCAAGGAAATGCGATCTTTTAGTGCAGTGGTGTGTATGTGTGTTCGTACGCATCACCGTGCTTATCGATGCATTTCAGAAAGGATAAACAAAACCCACAGCAAGGGAAAAAGAACAAAGGAGAAGCGTCCAAATGCATCGGTCCGTGATTAGGGTCAGCTAAATAAATAAGCTGTAGCTCATTAATGGGAAATACATTTGGGATACGTCAAACAATTTAAATTGTTTATCGTATCGCCAGAATTCCTGCGGTAGAACAGAATTCTTTTGTTTGCACATGATGTGTGCTAAAGAATTTGGTTTTAGCGGCTATTGAGCTAATTGTATGCAGTTGTTTCAATAGGCTGCTAGGAGTTGCTTTGTCGTTGGACAAAAGAGTCGCCAGCCAATGTGGATGTGGGGAAAATTGTTGTACACATGGTGAGTCTGGGAATAGCCGACTCAATGATCATTATCCCTGATAATATATATGATGGTTACATGGTACTGTAACCGATATGTTTTCTATCAGGGATACAAGGTTTGTTCTTTAAGGAATTCTTCTAGGAAAGCAAATATGATGCATAGAATTATAAATGCCTGAGAATCCTTTTAGGAAATTTCCTGTAATGCGATAAAAGCATTAATGTCCTTGTACAAAGAAATGTGTCAGGTATGCTGGGTGGAGATTGCGGTGCAGGTGTGGGAAAGTTGAAATTTGCCTGGGGGTCTTGAAAAGGTAGAAAGAAATTCTTACAGGGAATTTGTATGCGAAGAGATGCATGAAGGTAAGTTTTCTTTTCCAGGGACTTTTTAGATTAAGGATTTGATCTCATTAATGCGTGAAGCATTTAAGATGCTAATGCGTTTGCATTAGCGAAATTATTTGATTGGATAGAGTTATGGATGTTTTTTTAGGTAAGTGAGCCGTTGGTCTACCGTCAAGAATTCTACGCACGGTTCTATTGTTACCTATTCGCGCCACGTGCCTTAATCTTCGCGACCTGATTACTCTCACAATTGTAGGTTTGCGGTAAAGCTCTTCCAATTCGTGATTGTGGAGTTTCCTCCATTGTCCTGCCTACTCGTCATATTTACCTCCAAATATATCCCTTAAAACTTTATTCTCGAATACGCGGAATTTTTTCTTCCCGTTTTCTGAGAGCCAAGTTTCGCATCCATATAGAACAATCGGCATGATTATGGTTCTATAGACACGGAGCTTTATGTGACGTGATAGCAGTTTGGATTTCAACAGTTTACTCACTACGTGCCAACTAGCGCTGCCGGAATGCAGCATTTTGTTACTTTCCTTCGAAATTTCGTTACTGTCGTCAGTATCGTTCCCAGATATTAAAATTCTTTAACTTTTTCAAATATCTTGCCTCTGACGTTTATATATATTCCCTGAGGTCCACCGGCTCTCGTGTAATCATGTATTTTGTTTTGTCTGCATTTATTTCTAGGCCCACCTCTTTTCCCGCTTGCATGGTGATTTCACTGTTTTCACTTATAGATTATTGCCCAGAACGGCGATGTCATCCGCATATCCGAGCACTTGTGTGACCCCGTTCAGGGATGATCCGGCCTTGTTGTCGTCTTGTAACTTTCTGATAACATACTCGAGCACAAGGTTAAAAAGGCATGGCGGGATGTCATCCCCCTGTTTTAGTCCGTCCCGAATTTTAAATCGTCTGAGAGGTGGTTTCTACTCTAACTCGCCCTTTGTTTTCATTCATGCAGATTTGGATGAGGGCGTCCCGGATTTCAAAAGGTTCTGAGAGGTGGTTTTCTATTCTCACTCGATTTTTTGAATGAGGGCGGCATTGTTTTTCGAGATTCCCAGCTCAACTACCATACGGTAGAGTCCTTGCCTTTCGACTGAGTCGTAGGCTTTTTTGAAGTCAACGAATAGCTCGTGAACCGTCTCTCCGTATTCGCACTTCTTTTCCAGTAGTTGCCTTATTGTGAACATTTGATCGCTTTTTGACCAGTTCCTACGGAATCCACATTGGTAGTCTCCCAATATTTCTTCTACGTACGGTGTGATTCTCGCCAGTATGCCATTTGTTGATATTTTGTATGCGGTTGGGAGCAATGATCTTTCTCTGTAGTTCTCGCAGTCAGATCTGTCGCCTTTTTTGAAAATGGGGACGACTATTGAGGTTTTCCATTCTTCCGGAGTGACTGCCTTATCCCATATTGTTTGGATGAACTGGTGGATCTTTTGAGCGGTTGCTTCTCCTCCATGCTTCACAAGCTTTGCCGGTATGCAGTCGACTACGGGAGCCTTGTTGTTTTTCAATCGATTTATTGCGTCTACAACTTCTTTGAAAGAGGGCTTTAGGATCTGATGCTCGGCTGTATGTACGTCTGGTGGGTTTATTTTTGGTTGATGAGTGCGTACATTGAGCAGGTTTTTAAAGTATTGCTTCCATCTTGTCAATTGTTTGTTTCTGTGACCAGACAACCGTTTGCGTCTCGAATTATTTTGGCCCTCCCTGGGTAGCCATTTCTAATTGAGTTTATGCCGGTGTAGCGTCTCTAACAGATACACACACAATACACAAGCAAATGGTGAAGAGCACCGAACAAAAATCGAATGAGAATGTGCATCAGAGCCGTATACCATAGCGATAATATAACAATTCACATCAGTGGAATATACTTGCGTATAAAAATCGAATCCTAAGCACGGCGAGTAGCCTGATGTGTTCAATTGGTTCAATTTTTGGTGATTCTAACTGCCGTAGCGTCAGATCGAATCACACGTTCTTCACTATCAATCCCAAACGCTATAATTGGTGACGACGAAGTGATCTGTACACACACAGCACACACTTTCCCGTAGTAAACAGAACTTCACACACGATCATGACTTCCGCATAGAGCACCAAGGCACACTCGCCTGCCCCGACGTTCTCTCGTTCGCTCCGTCGTTCGCAGACGAAGCCGATCGTAACGAAGTTACTGAGGAGGGAGTAGTGTAGCGTCTCTAACAGATACACACACAATACACAAGCAAATAGTGAAGAACACCGAACGAAAATCGAATGAGAAAGTGCATCCGAGCCGTATACCATAGCGATAATAATACAATTCATATCAGTGGAATATACTTGCGTTTAAAAATCGAATTTTAAGCACGGCCAGTAGCCTAATGTGAAACGCATTGGTTCAATTTTTGGTGATTCTAACTGTCATAGCGTCAGTTCGAATCACACGTTCTTCACTATCAATCCCAAACGCTATACCGGCATGCATACCTCTGATGTTGTCTCTTTCCGAATTGTCGCGTATCTTCCTGCGTTGACTTCATCATATCTTTCTAAGTGGATCACTCTGAGGTGGTTACGTTCTTTGATCTCGCCCTGCACTCATCGTCAAACCAAGGTTTGGACTTAATTGTTTTCTTAAATCCTGATACCTTTTGGGCTGTTTGTTTGATTGTGTCGCTGATCGATGTCCATTTAGTGTCCACACTATTGGCATCCTCTTTCTCACTGCTCCAATTCTCTAGGACGCCAAATCTATTTGTTAGTTCGTCTTGATATTCAACCCTTTTGCGCCGGACTTTTAGTTTATCAATGTCGAACTTTTTGCTCATCTCACGTGACTGCCCATGTGGGTTTTCTGCGAACCGACTCCTGATTTTTCCCATCACTAGAAGATTTTCGGAGTCGCAATCTGCTCCTCAATATGATCTTCATCATCATCATCATCGTCGGCACTACAACCGGGATCTGGTCTTGGCCTTACTTAGCAAGTCTCGTGGCTTGTTAATTTTCCATAATAATTTATTTTTACGGGCAAGGTTATTAGCCTTGCGCCACTATATGATCTTACGTCAAGGATATTCGAGTGGTGTCTTTTGTCTATGAGGAGTTGGTCTATTTGCTTACGCGTTACGCCGTCGGGTGAATCCAAAAAAGCTAAATCTGTGTAGGCTGGTTGATGTTGGAGTTACTTCACCGACTTTGGTATATAGGTCTTTATTTGCCATTCAACCACCAAAACTGTTCGTGCTGTTTAATAATATCATCCCGGTCTCTATTGGAAATAGCTCTATGGAGCCGCAGAAGCTCTTTTTCGGTGCGTGTGACTTCTCGATCGTACCACAATCTCCCGTCTACGGAAGATCTACCTACATGATAAATCAGCGGAACTCCGGATTCATCCTGTATAAGACCGTTCATATCATATTCGAGGAACACCGTTGGGTGAACAAGCCACCCTCTCAAAATACAAAGTATTTGTATAATAACCTCCGAAAATTAGGTCATTGGATGCAACAATTGATCTCGTAATATGTTCTCTGATTAATTTGATCATAAAATTATCCACCCTGTTTATGTAGGCTTCGTTACATAAGGTCTCATTTGGATAAAACCTTTTGTAGTCAGAGTCTGGTGTTCGTTATAATCTGAGACAAGTTCTGAGACATTTCATTTCGAACACCCGAATCTTATATAATATCCATACACAATCATGTAATACACATCCATATATAATGATGGGCCTGATTAGGGCCATATAGCATATAACTTTTACCCTGCTATCAAGTTGGTTACAATGAAATAGCCTCCCTGTCATAGCAAATGCTTTCTTGGCCTTGAGTAAAGCTGCCTCCACATGTCTGTTAAAATACAGGTACTGATCAAGCCAAATCATCATCATCATCATCGGCACTACAACTGGGAGCCGGTCTTGGCCTTATTTAGCAAGTCCTAAGGTTTGTTAAATTTTCCATAATGATTTGTTTTTTCCGGGCAAGGTCATTAGTCTTGCGCCAGAGCCTTCCCGACGGGGAATCGAAACCTGGTCTCCCGCGTGACAGGCGGGTATACTAACCACTATACTCTCGAGGAGCCGATCAAGCCAAATACCACGGTCTTTAACGACACTCTTGGTTTCCAGTTTGTGTTCATGCGGTCCCATGATAACTGACTTTCGCCAGTTTTTTCTTGTCATTCGTGGCTTTATGCAACGGGGTTATAACTAGAATAGCTTCGCATTTCTGGAAGTTTACCTTAAGTTTCCAGTCGTCGCAATGTCGCTGCACTTTATTGAAGTCGCGTTGCAGTAAACTGTTTGATTTCAATTTTCGGGCTGTTTTATATATTATAAGATCGTCTGCGTACGCAATTGCGCCGGGAAGTGCACTTAATATGTCGCTAACGTAAATGTTAAAAAGAGTAGGAGAAAGTACCGCCCCCTGTTGTAAACCATTATTGATATTATACGTTATACTGGAGGTCACTGTTAACCACAAACCTCCTGTTATTTAGCATATCATAAAGTATATAGAGTAGAGGTTTACAAGGAAGGAAACGGGTGAGAATGGATGGGAATTTGGGTCTATTTGTGCATGCCGTAAAACATCTGGTTACAATGCGTATGAATTGTGATGTTTAGATTGCCGGAATTGTGTGTCGGCGGATCAAATGGACATGGGTTTGTTTGGACACGTGTTTGGTTGTACATATAATGCATGTGAAAATATGTATTGTGATGTTTGAATTTTTGGAATTGAATTCAATGTTCGACAATTGGGCGTTTGGTTCAATTTGCTAGACGTTGAATTCAACGTAGATTTGGATTAGGAATGCAATTTGTATTAATTATGGATGTGTGGGACAAGGAAATGCGGCGGGGGGGGGGGGGGGGGGTGGTTGGGCTTCTTGGAGCACTATAATACCACAAATCTCCGAACAACAGTACCGCTGATAATATCTGTAAAACAAACAGAGGTTGGCTACGTGCCTTCGATGTGATAGCCACTGAAGTCCCGACGTCAGCGACTAGTCACCGATCAGTCGGATCGCTCGTCTCTGTATGCTCTTAAGTAGGTCGAGGATATGTTTAGGAGACGAGCTCCAAACATGAGAGCAATATTCGTGCACGGGTCTAAACAGGAGAAGAAGTTGGGCCGGAGTCAAATATTTCTTGGCTGTAAAAAGAAAGCTCAGTTTTTCTGAGGCTGACCTGGCGATACTCGACACGTGTTTATGCCACGATACATTCCCACAGACCGTGACGCCGAGCAATTTTAAGCTTTCCCCAGATTCGAGGGCCTGGCCATTTATCATCAGCTCTGGAACCGATGATCCGCTTTTCTTTGTGAATGTTGTATATTGTGTCTTCGCTGCATTGAAGTCGACGAGATTGGCCCTTCCCCACTGCAGGACCTTATCTAGATACTGATTCAGAGAGTCAATCTGTCTAAATCTCAGCTGGGGCGACGTAAATGCACCTATCGGCTGAACACTATAAAAGGAGGAAACAAGCGTACTATCGTCCGCAAAACTGAACACTTTGTTTTCCGTTGTCTCTAATAAATTATTTATGTGAAGCAAAAACAAGGTTGTAGCCAAAATAGAACATTGGGGCACCCCCGAATTAACAGGATACAGATCCGAATACTCGCCGTCCACAACAACCCGGATCGATCGATTTTCGAGGAAGCTCTTCATCTAGTCGCAAAACTGCCGGTAAAGGCCATATGAACAAAGTTTGTTCAGTAATGCCCCATGCCAGACGCGGTCAAAAGCCTTGAAGATATCAAATGCGACCACCCTTGACTCACCATGTCGCTCAATCACAGATGTCTATATATCGGTTATTAGGGTCAAAAGGTCTCCTGTGGACCGCCTGCCACGGAATCCGTATTGACGATCATTCAGAAATCCGTTGGATTCCAAATACTTAATTAACTCAGTATTGATGATCTTTTCCATCACCTTAGATAACATAGACAGTAATGCAATCGGTCGGTAATTTTGTGGGAGACACATTTTTCCTGTCTTTGGGATTGGCTGAACTCAATCGATTTTCCACCAGGTAGGAAATGTTCTCCGTGCATAAGAAAAGCGAAAGAGTCTAACAAGAGCGGCGATAGTTCTGGAGCACAGTTCTTAAGGACTATTGCTGGTATTCCGTCGTGCCGGTTGCCTTCCTACAGCCCAGTTCACGTAGAATGCGTTGAATAGAACGCGGGCGAAACCTCACATCCCGCATCGAAGACCGTACCGACGCGATCACAGGTGGCTTCAAAAGACCGGAATCGAGGTTTGAATGCGCGGAAAACAAATTCGTGAACACAATAGCTTTATCCTTGGAATTTGTGTTCGGCTAAGTAAATACGCTGCCACTCATTAGGTGCTAATAGGTTAGGGATACATCATACAATTTGTATATCGTATCTTTGGTCGTTGTAAGAACGGATTGTTTATTTGCATTTGTTTATGCTATTGATCTCGAATCCGGCGGCTAAGTGCGAAGTAGGTGATTGTTTGGAGATTCAAACAAAGGAGCATTTCTGGGAGAAGTGCTTGCAGCTGAATCAATAGTTGCAGGCCATTGAGAAGCAATTTAGATGGTTGCACAATGGCGGTTGTGTATAAAATCTATGCCAATTGTATATGGCATCTATGGCAACTCAGGGTCGATTTCCAGTGTGAATATATACATCAATATAGGATTCGGTCTTGGTTGCTAATGCTAAGATGCCTATGAGAATGGAAAATTTGTAAGAAATACCTCATACCTCATCAAGGCATGCATGCCATTGAATTATTATATGAACCGTACCATATCTCCATCGGCTCGGCTTGTCAGCAATTATAATAGATAAATATTCGCTGGCTAGTGTAATTGTTGACACAGTTGTAGCCGATGGGTTTTGCTACGGTTCATAACCATTTATTGCCCCAGTCCCGAGGTTCGCAACACTTGCGACCAATTTCCTTTATCGGTTATCTACCGATCATGGGATTTGGGCACTAATATGATTGACGTTAGACAATCATACCCCAGATCATGCCTAACGATGCTCCGGCCTCTTAAACAAACAAACACACAGTAGTATCACTGTGTTTATCCTATTAATCGACCGCTGGTCCATGGCCACCTTGGGCGAGATGTACGCTTGCACATCTGCAAGGCTAATTCCTCGCCATTATACTCATGTACCGGCACCGTCTTGTAAACAAGACCCAAATTTTCGGCTGACCTATCGTCACCAGAATGTATAGCCTACAACGCCATTATCATGGACGCCTGAGTAAACACGATGTGCATATCATCGTGACCCTTGAAATAGCGTTTTTGTGTATCTTAAAGCAAAAACCTATTTCGTTCTCAGGCGCAGGTCATCAAAGATTTATGGCCCTCGAAATAGCATTTCTGTTTATTTAAGACACAGACACCTATTTCTCCCTTCGGCGATTCTCGCTATCGCGTATCTTTATAATGCCTACAATTCATTACACCAGCCCATGTTTATTCAGGTGCATTTTCGTCGTTGCCGATATGCAGGCTGAAGAGCAACGTACTTATCCTATACGGACACATATAGAATTCTCCCCTATCGATGCAATTCGCGGCCATCGAATCTGATGGATGTGAGTTGCATCGTGGAGTCAGATTTTTACCGCCCAACCGCACACACGTGCCCCGGTTATTGCGTCGTCGGAGTCGTGGGACTATGTCAAGCGATCTATCCTCGAATAGATACAGTTTTTTTTCGAGATGTCAGTATTGCAATAACCGTGTCCGGAGAAAATCTCGTTTGTTACCTGTTCTCGTAGAATTGGTGTTAGGGGGGTGTCTGGTGTATCATTGCGTGACTATTTGTGTTGGTTTTCTTTTTCGCTGTACAACGATTTGATATTAAAAAAATTAATAATTTTCAAAGCGGTGGCCAATGTCAAGTTAAGAAAAGAGTTCTTATGATTTGTAATACAATTATACCTCAACGTGTTACACTATAAACTAAACAATAAATAAACATTCTACAGAATAACAAGATCCGCGTTTTAATTTGTCATCATTCCGCAGTGTACAGTGTCCTGGAACTCGAGGGTGGAGTTCAGTGTTCTTCGCCACGATTGACATCAATCACCAACAACTCCAGGGTTTCATTTCTTCTTGTGGTGCTCTCTCGGCGGAACTTTTAGATTGTTTGGGAAGTGAAGTGAACCCGTGTCGTATCAGGCACCTACTTCACCACCCACAGTACCATCATGACTTATCTCCGTGTCAGTCCGGGCCATCAGCGATACATCCGAAACATAGTCGAAGAATTCTGCCGACGATATCGCGGAATATACAGCGTGACGGGATGGTATCTCACCTTAGGACCGACTCCCACCTAAACCAACCTTTTCTCGAACCGTTCCATTAGCCGAAAGATGGCAAGGGATTTCTCCCGACCATTTCATGGAGTCTATAGCTTAATGGGGTGGTATTTCACCGAGCGACAGAGCGTTGAGACCCCACCTACCACTCGGCCCTTAGTCGCCTCTTACGACAGGCCGGCCTAGCTGCGAGTATATTCTAACTCCCTACTCACAGGACAGAATGGTTATGTTTGATGGATACAAGAGAAGAATATTTTTGGTTCACTGTAATACTTACGCGTGTAAAGTTATCGCGTATGCGACTACGGCAATCTCCTTGTTCTCTAAACATGATTTGTCGCGTGAACAGTATCTGCATTCGGGTATTCTATAGTGTTGGGTTAAGCTATCCATAATAGATTGCGTTAATGCATTTCTTGATTGAAAGATAAAGATATCGATCTATTATATACAGATACGGCGGATACGTTTATTCGGCATACAACAATAGCGGATTATATTTCGTATGTAGTATTTAAGACAATCAAAAATCATAAGGTAATGATATTCCTGTTTGGCTTTTTGGAAGCTAAAATTCGCCAAGCCAATAATTTCCTATTCAGTGCGTCGACTGTGGTAATATCTATTACTCATAAAGAATGGATGAACCATAAATAACTCCGTTTCTTTGACAGAAATACGAATAAATAAGTAATGTGTTGCTCGACGTCTTATGTAGCAATCATATGGTGATGACCATAGAATGTCTTCATTCGGGCATCACCTAAATTATTAACGGAAATCGATTTAATTTTATTTTCCAATTCGTCTCTACGAATATGTCCCTAGAAACAGGACAGTAAGTATGTGGAACTAATAAGAGACACCTCTCTGCACCCCAGTCAACAACAGATGAACAAGTTCGTTCGTTACACGAATCCATCATGTCATAATTCATTTCGAAGAAACAATTTTGTGCGGCCATTTGTTACGATGACCAATCTGTTCTCATCTTTGCATTTGGATTATAAATATATGGGAGTAATCTTATAAATCTACTGATATTAAAAATACTTTGCTGGCACATGCTGGAAAGTATCCCAAAATGCTTCCATTGACATGCATCTTCTGTAGTCTGGTTCGATATTAAATCTTTTGTTATTTAGAAATCAATTTAATCTGCGCCGATCTTTTGCCAAGGAAAACAAAATACATACAAATAAGCACACGTACAAATAGCAGCAGCAAAGAGAACAGCTTATATAAAGCCAAAAAAAAAAAAAAAAGAGGGAGAACTGAACAAAACAAAACAATCAAAGATCAATCGGGCACGTATCCTTCTCGTCCTATTATAACGTATGTCTGAATACATGATGCTCTCAAAGCAATGCCGTTCTCCGTTGCCTTAAACGTATCCTAATAAATCTTCTAAGTTTTCATTTTTACTCCGAGGAACTTCATGTGAGTGGGTTGCCGAGAGTGAGCTGGTGCCGAGGAGGACCATTCCCTACTCCTATACTATTAGGAAATTGGTATAATGCCATATGATGGCAAAAACATGAGCCAGAGTGTGCTTCGATTCAGCTTTCTTGGCAGACGCATTTTTACCCCTTCTACTTGCGATGCCAATAACTATACAAATTTAGTTGCCACGGAAGCCCAAGTAAGATATTAAAAGTTGATGTAAACTTGGGTCCTTCGACTTGACTAGAACGGGCAATACTTACGAAGCAGGCACCAGCGATGCAGGTCCAACTAAAATAATAACAAGACCGGTTGGGATATAAATTTTACGTCTTTCCATTTTTGATCAAAGGAACATCTGTTAGGTTGGTTGTCGGTGTGGCTCCAGTCACGTGGGCAGATGGCTCCTGCTTTGGGGGGGAAAGTGACCTGAATAAATTGTTAAGCTCATCAAAGAGGTTTCGAATAGATTCGTTGTGTGCAGAAATTGTTATTAGAATGTTTTGCCAACGCATACCGCACCAATACAATACGTTCTTTGTCATGTCCTTTCCCAGCTACCCAAACGCGCTCATCCTCACCCCCACCCACGCACACATACAGACACGCA
This sequence comes from Microdon myrmicae, assembly GCA_963931805.1. Classification (NCBI taxonomy): domain Eukaryota; kingdom Metazoa; phylum Arthropoda; class Insecta; order Diptera; family Syrphidae; genus Microdon; species Microdon myrmicae. The sequence goes on along the minus strand of OZ007498.1, from coordinate 187,220,466 downwards.
CACATTCGACAAAAGGTAAACATACATTTCTCATATTCGAATGTGATCAACCGGAAAAGTGGCATACGTAATTTTTGAAGTTTTTCTTTTCGAATTTTGGTCCTTTTTATTTTCTTTTTGTCTGAGGTTTGTGTAAGCCCAAGAATAACGTATTCGGTTCAGGATAATGTGATTCAAATAAAAAGGTTGGAAATCGTTGTACCACACGAAGGATTGCTCTTCCAAGTTTTTCTAATACACAACGAAATCCTTAAAGCTGATCGAAGGGACATGGCGGGGAGATTATATCGCAACCCCACCGAAATGGCTCTTCACTTTGTTTGACTGATACAAACTAAAAGGGTTCTTTTGAAATGTTGAATTATCGAGGATATCAGCGCAAAAGGGGATTTGCGAATAAATTTGAATTGAATAAATAATTTATAAAGTTTATAACGCAAAATGACTCTTTTATTCATAAATACATGATACCTTTGAGAAGGTTGTTCAATATCCAGCCACCTCTTGGCGAATTGACTTTGGGTTAAAGTATTGACTTCGGTTAGATAAATGTAATATATGCTGTTATCTTTGGAATGTTTTCCTTTTCCGACTTGGAGTACATTCATTAGCATTTTGATGTGGTCCGTGGTCAATACATAATTGCTCGGCACGTTATAAACATTTATTTTTATGATTCCTCTGGACTAGGGGAGCACATGTTCCACAGGAATGGCTTCGTTTACGGTATTCTGCATAAGAAAACTGACCAAGCGAAGCAAAATAGAAACACTGATTTAATTTTGGGATAATATGAGTCGAAGAGAAATTCAACTGAAAAACGTGGAATTAATATGTTATTATAAAAAGAAGCAGTGGCTTCATGGTCACTGCAGAAATTCGATCGCCTGCAGAGAATTCAAGATTTAAGAGATTTAAGAAATATATATATATATATATATATATATATATATATATATATATATATATTATATATATATATATATATATATATATATATATATATATATATATATATATATATATATATATATATATATATATATATATATATATATATATATAGTTAGCCATTTTGGAAAGAAAAAACCCTGTAAATTTCCAGCGATCAAATATGTGTGAGGGCAGGATGTAAAGTTCTCAGGCTTGCTAGAGGTGGCACTATAACACATGAAATGACGGTTTTGTGATGTTACCATAATTGTTGAAGCAAATGTCAAATGTGAACTTGATAGGTCAAATATTGTACTTTGTTTTGTGTGTTTTTGACAAAATGAATGAACGTGAATACTGCTCCGTCTATAAATACTTTCTTGAGTGGTTTACGGCCATCAAAAATTCATGCAAGGGTGTTGAAGGCCAAGTTGTCAACATTAAAAAAAAAAACAAGCAGCTGAGTTTAAACGCATTCTTACAGACCAAGGTGAAGGAGCTGTTGGCCAGTGGGTCTACTCGAAAGAAAGCGACGATTATTGTACCGGCTGGATAAATAATTACTAATATTCTTTGGGATTCCAAATTGACCACTTGCCAGTGTGTAACACATATAGTACGGTTCCCTTCCGTGTTTCTTGATCAACGAGGAAGAGAAGTGAACGATGGAGCCTTGTAAGCCCTCGACGTGATCGGTATTAATTTTGATGTATTACGATATTTAAACTGTTAAAAACTATCAATTAGAACTGCCCGAAACATACGCGGACACCAAGGAACGCGCACAGCCGTAGCCGTAGAAAAAACAGACTGATTATTTTTTGAAGCTTAATACACTTTATTTTTGGATCTGTACACCACTCGCACTACATACTAACTACTTTCTAATCTACTTTTCTTCTTCCTTGAAGTCTCCGACGCATCGCCCCTTATCGCAGATCCTTTTTGAGGTTTTTTCTTATCCATTAGCGTGTCTGGCTAATGCAAACAAGAGATTATATTGGACTTTAACTGGAGTCAGAGTCCATGGGAAATGGGTGAGAATATGAATGGGAATTTGGGTCTATTTTTGCATGTCATAAAACATCTGTTCACAATGCGTATGCATTCTGATGTTTAAATTGCCGGAATTGTGTGCCGCGGATCAAATGGACATGGGTTTGTTTGGACATGTGTTTGATTGTACATACAATGCATGTGAAAAATGTGCATCGTGATGTTTAGATTTTTGGAATTGAATTCAATGTTAGGCAATTGAACGTTTGGTTCAATTTGCTTGACATTGAATTCAATGTTAATTTGGGGATATGAATGGGATTGTTGTAGGTGGGTAGATATGTACGTGGGAGGAAAATGGTAGGGCTTCTTGGAGCACTGCACACATCATCATCATCATCGGCACTACAACCGGGATCCGGTCTTGGCCTTATGTAACAAATCTCTCCACCGGTCCCGAATTCGAGCCGATGTCATCCAGTTTGGCACTCCCAGGCTCTGGGCGTCCTGGTCTACGCGATCCCTCCATCGCAGACAAGGTCGGCCGCGCTGTCTCCTTCCATACATCCTGCCACAAAAGACTTTCCGGGCAGGCTCCTCTTCGCTCATTCGACCTAGGTGTCCCGCCCACCCGAGTCTACCGAGCTTGATTTTTCTTACAACAATAGCTTGAAGGTAGATTGCGTACAACTCATGGTTGTAGCGTCTCCGGAATCGACCTCCCTCACATACGGGGCCAACAATTCTCCTTAAGACCTTCCTCGCGAACACGGCTAAGAGTTCAGAGTGGCTTTTATTGATCACCCAGGTCTCGGATCCATACATGGGTACTGGTAAGACCATGGTCTTGTAGAGTAGTAGCTTGGATGTTTTGGATAAATTTCGGGATTTAAAGAGCCTTGATAGACCATAGTAGGCTTTGTTGGATTTGATTAGCCGTTCGCGTATTTCTTCGTCCATATTGTTATCGGCTGATACTATTGACCCAAGGTAGTTAAAGGATTGCACCACTTCAAATTCCACTACTCTGATAGTTTGATCAACGTTAAGTCTTTGCTTCGCAGAAGTTGCCACCATGTAGTTTTTCCCTCATTAATGTGCAGTCCCAGTTTTTGTGCCGCCTGCTCGATCTGGGTGAAGAATTCCTGTACAGCCGATTCGGTTCTACCGATGATGTCGATGGCGTCTGCGTAGGCAAGTATCTAGCTGTACTTGGTGACAATAGTCCCTCTTGTTGTAACGCCAGAGTCACGGATTGCTTTCTCCAACGCCAGGTTGAAGAGGACACAGGCCAGACCGACCCCTTGTCGGAGTCCATTAAAGATGTTTTTTGGTTTGGACAGCAGTCCCGCTATTTTTACTTGACTAGTTACGTTGGTCATGGTCAACCTACAAAGTCGTATCAATTTTATAGTGCTACCCTGGCTATGCTGTCGTAGGCGGCTTTAAACTCTATAAATAGATGATATAATGGAATCTTAAATTCCTGACATTTTTCCATCGCCTGCCTAAGGGTGAATATCTGATCAATTGCTGATTTGCCTGGGATGAAGCCACACTGATATTGACCAATGATGGCTTAGCGTATGGGGCTGTCCGATCTTGTAGGATAGTGGAGAGTATCTTATAGGCGGTACTCAGCAACGTTATACCCTTATAGTTGCTGCACAGTGTGATATCTCCCTTCTTATGTATGGGGCAAATTATACCACGACGCCAATCTTCCGACATCTCCTCTTGCTCCCATACGTGCACCACGATCTCATGAATTACGTGATTTAACGCTGTCCGTCCATGTTTGATCAGCTCAGCTAGTATGCCATCAGCTCCAGGTGCTTTATTTGATTTGAGCTGTCTAATGGCTTTTAATGTTTCCTCAATGCTTGGTGGCGGCAGCATTTGGTCTAGATCTCATTGGTGGAGCCTCCAATTCTTCTGTGAGCTGACCATTTAGCAATTCATGGAAGTGCAGTTCCCATCCCTCCAGAATGCCTTCAGGATCAATGATCAGATTACCCTCTTTATCCTTGCGGTAAGTGCAGTGTGGTGTGTACCGCGTCATACTGTGGATTATTTGGTAGAACTTCCGCGCATGGTGCAAACCTCGCTCTCCACTTTTCTCTATTTCACAGACAAGGTTTTTTCCGCAGGCACTTTTCTTTTGTCTGTGAAGTCTTTTTTCAGATCTTATGAGCTCTTTGTATTTCTCCTCACATACCCGCGTCCTATGAGACTACTGCATTGCCCGGTAAGGAGCATTCGTACGTTCAGTCGCTAGTTTGCACTCATCATCAAACCAGTCGTTCCGATCTCTATGACCACTGCCTAAGATGGAGTTGGCAGTACTAATGACAGTATCCTTAAGGCGTGTCCATTTCTCTTCTACGCCCGGCATTCTGGCCCCAGGAGTTACTCTCCCTCCGTCGAGCTCTTCGAGGGCGAGTCTTAACGCATGACCAAATGTGTTAGGGTATTCTCATTGCGTAAAGCAGCCGTGTTGATTCGAACCTGATCCGCGGATGCAATACGTCCCCGTAAGGCAATCCGCGCTCGGAAATCTGTACCAACAAGATAGTGATCCGAGTCAACGTTGGCATCTCGGTACGTTCGTACCGTCATTAGGCTCGAAGAGTGGCGGTGATCTATCAACACGTGGTCAATTTCGTTGCGAGTGGCTCCATCAGGTGATACCCAGGTGGCTTTGTGGATATCTTTACGCGGAAACCTGGTACTCGCAACGACCAAGTTTTTTTTTATGCTGCCAGTTCGATAACTCGTAGTCCATTGTCATTAGTGTTCTCATGTAAACTAAGGGAACCTGCGTAGTGCCTGAAAACCGACTCCCGACCTATTTTCACATTCAAATCCCCAAGAATGATTTTCACATCGTATCTACTGTTCTTCTTTTTCGTCGTCAGGGGACTCCTCTGTAGGTCCTTGGATTGAACAGGGACAAGGCTCGTCGAAAGCAATCAGTAACTTTTCCCTGTATGTTCGCATCCATCCCCCCGAGCACTACACACACTTACTATAAAATATTGCGCACGTTTTGGTGACCAGCTAGATGCGAAATCAGGAAGAAAAGGTCTGATTTTCAAAAGAAAATCTTCTGGACAACTTACTCCCGAACAAATGTATTTTGGCTATGGGGAAATTGGAGACGTTTGAATTATTGGAATAATTCAGCTCTTCTTTTTGCTTCTGCAACACATTTTGTGTCAACTGAAGGACTGATGGTTGCGTTAAATCTACATTCCGTCGAAAGAGTGTGGGGAATAGTCGATTTAAACTAAGAGCGCTAATTGAAGGTATCTTTGATACGACGCTATAAATGTTTGCCTTGAGGGCGTTCCAGAGACGGATTCCAGTTATTGGAGAAAGGATGGAGACTGAGTGCTTAGTTGGCTGGTGAAATTTCACTCTATTAGGCTAAAGGCTGCGTGAAATATTCCACAGTTGTCTTGGACGACACTTTTTTTTCTAAGAAAAGAAGTGCTGTGGTCTGAATAAACCTATTTTCGGGGAATTCTCTATTTGCAAGGATAGTTGTATCTCGCGGAACTTACTTTTTAGATATTCCATCGCGGGGCGAGACGAAGTTTACGAGTTAAACCGCTCGACGCGTGTTACGCAGTAACTCCCCCACCACCGCTGTCCCAACGAAAACATAAACAAAACTACATCACATATAAAACATTCAAACAATTTAAAAATTAAACTCGTATATTGCAAACAATAATCACAATTTCAATTTGAGCTCTAATACAATTATATTACAACCACATTAATTTACACTTTACAATTAAACATTGATCTATAAAATAAGCACATTCATAAATACAATGTACAATTGCACATAATTAAACACACAACACAAAAAATATTAAATTACATTGAAATTTAAATTACATTAAACTTAAATTGAAAACGGAAATAACTATAGCTGGTGCATTCACCCAGTTTTTCCCCCGGCGATGACATCTTCGAATAATTTCGAAGTTGATCCTAGCCGAGTTTCTTCGTCGGGACAGCAAAATGCATGAACGGAGAGGAGAAAGAGAAAACAAAGAACCGTGTTGACGGTTTTTCTTTTGCCGTGGATTGACGGTTTTTTTCGTGTGCTGTTGTGGTGTCGTGTTTTTTGGTTGAGGAGGAAAAGAGGTGAAAGGCTGCGGTTTTTTTCTGAGAGTGAAATTTTAAAATTAATATAATATGTATATGATACTGCGATAATAGTATTTAAAATGTATTCCAAACATATGTAAAATAAAGCCAAACGTTATTAAACTGGTGCTTTTAATGATTTTTGTTCTGCGGTGTACGTGGAGGACCGAAGAAAAAGGGGGGAAACTGATTTGCCCTGAAAACATAAGAATCATCGGAAAGGGGCAGCTCTTGCGTAGAACCCGGGAGGATCTACGAAATTCCAATCGAGATAAAACTAGCTGTACAAAAATATTCATAAATTCATTTGCAGTTAGCCACCAATAAACCAAACGCCCAATTGATTGCGGATACTGAGGAAGTGGCATAAAACCAAGGAGAATCTACAAGGCTCCCGTTGGTTAGCAATTGACGAGCCAACCGACATCAGCGCAACCATCGACGGCACAAACACCATCACCAGGAACAACAAGAAAGATCCCTCAGCTGATTCGTCGCTAGCCCCAGGTAGGGCCTACCCGAAAAACGTGAGCACCTTCTTATCACAATTTATATTTAATTGTTACAAAGTAAAATATTACAATTAAACGACTGCCAAGAAAAATAACACCTTACAATTGGAACCGAAATACAACAACACGTTAAAACGTTACAATTATTTAATTGCCCAAGGATAATATTACAATTGAAAATCAACATTACAACTATCTAATTGCATTGCAAATACATTACAATTAGAAATGGAATCCACAATTAAATATTACACTAAGTTAAACATTACACGCGTCGCAATTGCTGCAGGTTAGAATCACTAAAAAATGGAACCAATGCTTAACACACTAGGCTACTGCCGCGTGTACGAATTCGATTTCTAAACTCAAGTACACTCAACTCATGAGGAATTGTTATGTCATCGCTATGGTATACGACTCTGATGCATTGTCTTATTCGATTTTCGTTCGGTGTTCTTCACTATTTGCTTGTGTATTGTGTGTATCTGTTAGAAACGCCACATATCTACATCAGGTATCCTGGAGTGGGTTGTGGTGTTTTTAACAGATCCACACACAGTATGTAACCAAGTAGTGAAGAACGACATCGCTCACCGGCGATCCTTTCGCGAGGGTAAAACAGCGGTTTCTCTAGCTGCGATGTCAAATGGGTTGCTTCCAGCCATGACATTCATGGCATTTCGGGATACCGTCCCGAAGGCATACTCTTAATGATGGCAGCCTTTGGACTGAGTTTACTCCTCTCATGTACGACTTATACTGTGAGGTGCCTGTCCGCATGTGAGCTGCATACATTATAATAGAGGTGCTGATGCAGATTATCAACTTCTTTATGTGGTGTTGGGGTTTTCCAACATTGTGTAGCAGTCTAGCTAACACATTAGATGATCTTACTGTTTTGCTACTCTGGATTATATGGAAACAAATATTCTCTAGATCATCTAGATGTGTAGCTACACCCAGTATCGCCAACTCATCTGCATATCTAATGATTTTTACTCCTTCTGGTATATTGACCCTGAACACACCATCACACCTGATATTCCATAACGGCGCGTCCAATATAGACCCACTGTTATTTTATATTCTTGTGGTCCGTCATCGGTGCCATAGAGCAATCTTCTATCCGAGGGATAACATGCTGTTATACGCACTAACTAGGGTGAGACTTGTAGATCGCGTAACACTTCTAGTACCTGATTCCAGCTCGCCGAGTTAAACACATTTTTATCGTGTCACCTAGTGTCACCTCGTCGCAATATTTTTGGTTTCTCCTAGTCACGATGCTCCGGCTATCGCGTTGCGAGCGATGTCGCGCATAACAGATAGAGCCTTACCGGTTTATCTACCTTGCCGGAATTCATACTACCATGCAGAGAGCCCTGATGTCCCCTTAGGGAATTGTTCAGGCGGGTGGCAATTATTCGTTCAAGCAGTTTCCCTGTCGTGTCCTGCATGCACAACGGGCAATAGGACGACGTCGCTTCTGGTTCCTTGATTCCTTTTGGTACAAGCACAAGCCGCTTGAGGAAAGTATCATGTTTGGAGGCATGTGGTAAACAGGCTGCTGAAGACGTCCGGCTTTTCAGTTAAAGCGGTCTTCACTACACTGTTAGGGATACCAACTAGTTCCGGGGTTTTGTTTGTTTTTACAACCCTTCGGTGGTCATGGGAGGTACATATTTTTCTTTCGCCAATGTTCCATTCTTCTTGCGCTCTCAATATCTCATCACACTGCACAAAGAGGACAGCAACGATTCTGGCTATCTTACTTTTACTCTTTTGTATTTCACTACTGTTGTTCTGCAGTCTTTCTATGACTATCCTGTAGGCACTGCCCTATTATTATTATTATTATTTATTGGCCTGTAGGAACCCGGAAGTTCATGACCTCACCGACTCGGCTTCGCCATCCTTCCCTGTCCTGGGCACTCTCCTTCCACGCTTCCCCATTCGATCCGATCTCCTCAAGGTCAAACCTAACATTGTCCTCCCATCTCCGTCGCGGCCGTCCTACCGGTCTCTTTCCCGTTGGTCTACCGTCAAGAATTCTATGCACGGTCCTATCGTTCCCCATTCGCGCCACGTGTCCGGCCCATCTTAATCTTCGCGACTTGATAGCAGTCTGGATTTCCGCAGTCAGTAAACTGCTGAAATCCAGACTGCTATCACGTAACATAAAGCTCCGTGTCTATAGAACCATAATCATGCCAATTGTTCTATATGGATGCGAAACATGGGCTCTCACAAAACGGGAAGAAAACAAACTCCGTCTATTCGAGAATAAAGTTTTGAGAGGCACTGCCCTATGGGTTGTCATATTATTTGCCCCTTAGGGCGAAGAACGTGTCACGTTTTGTGGGTCACATTCCTCAACTCCTTTCGTTTGTTGATGAATTCAGCATGTGGCTGTGGGTAGGGCTTATTGTTGCTTGCTCTTTGTTGCAAGCGTCTTAACCTGTTGCACTTTGCTCGCACCTGAGGAATTCTGGGCTCGACAAATGCAGCGGTTTGGCACCCCGTGCTGGTTATCTTCGTAGTGCCATAGCAGGATCGCACGCGTTAGATAGTTTATGACTTTTCCAGCCTGATTGTTCACATTGGGCTCTGCGTCGAGTTATTTGATTGGGTGTTCCTTTATATAGTCGAGCAGCTTCGCATCGAAGTCCATTTCTTTCCACCAATTTTTCTGGGCTTTCTTCGTCAATCTATCTGCGACAAACTTCCTGTGTGGTAGTATTTGATATATCACGACTTGGTAGTCACTATGGGTGTAGGTGTCCAAAACTCGCCATTCCATGTGTCTTTCCAACTTGGAGCTATTCAAGGTGATGTCGATTTATGACCGCCGTCTCTTATTTATACGTGATGTCATCAGCACCATCATTAAGTAGCACTACATTTAGGACTGCGAAGGCTCCGAAGAGTGCCTGGCCTCTACTGTTGGTCCTTATGGGTCTCCATTTTACCACCCAGGAGTTGAAATCCCCAGCAATTATAAAGAGGCTCTTAGCTCAGCTTTCTTCAGTTACCTGATCCATGGAACATTTGGATTCTTCTATACCCCACCTTGAAGGAGCGTAACAGCCGTCGAAATAAATTCTTCTAACCTTAGCATTAATGGTTACTTATGTGTTGTATAGGAGGATTTCGGGTTGTCCAGATGGTCACTGTTATGCTGCTGTCTTCTTCCCTTGTATTTGTATCGGTGCCAAACCTATACTGCTCGTTGATGAGCACTCGTATGATTCGGCACCATCCTCGTCAACCGTTTGGAAAAGGAGACCGTCTGCAGCTTCACAATGGTTTAAGTTTTAAACGTGTCCCTTTTTATTCAGAAGATTAGCCATCGCGGTTTTGAATGCTTGGCATTTGTAACTTTCTGTTGAGTGTGTGTTACCGTCTTGGCACCCTGATTCACTGAACACGCATGTGGGTTGTGCTTAAAGCCTTTCGCTTGGTGGCCCTTTCTTTCACATTTCAGGCAGATGTCCAAGTGATCTTCTTTGCATTTGCAGGATTTCGGTACATGTCCGTAATGTCAGCATTTGAAGCATCGTATGGGTGTGAAGTGTTCTTATAGCCTGCATCTCATTCATTCGACCCCCACGAAAGCGTTAGTCAGCAAGGTCCTAGTCCTTTATGTCGGCAGGTCGTTTTTAGAGCCAAGAAATATTTTACTCCGGCCCAATTTCTTCTCCTATATAAATCCCAAATTAGACCCACGCTCGAATATTGCTCTCATGTTTGGAGCTCGGCTCATAAACATACCCTCGACCTACTTGAGAGCATACAGAGACGAGCGATCCGCCTGATGGGGGCTGACGTCGGGACTACAGTCGCTATCACATCGAAGGCGCGTAGCCGACCTCTGTCTGTTTTACAGATATTATCACGGGTACTGTGCTTCGGAGATTCTGGGTATTGTTCCACGCAATTCGGTTTATATGCGCTCCACAAGACAATTCGACGGATCGCACCCGTTTGTGGTTCATCTCCCGACGGCGCGAACAACCCTGCATCAGAACCCGTTCCGTTACAGAGTGGGGAAGCTGTGGAACTCCCTTCCCACGTGAGCGTTCTCGGAGCGTTACAACCTGCAGCTGTTCAAAAGGAACTGCAACAGTTATTTGATGGCATCTCGGGGCGCCCACTCGACGCTATAGGGTCGCCTCTCCCGAGAGAAGTATAATAATAAAAAAAAAAGGGTTTCTTTCTTAATCTTTCTAAGCTCTTTACCGCTTCCTTTGGAATCACGTTCCTGGCGGCGAACTCTGTGGCGACCGCTGTCAGGATTCCTGGACAATGGTAAATTCATCTAGGTCTTGACACTCAACTATTATCTCCTGAGTCATTGTTTTCACACTGCTATTTTTCTGTAGCACCTGTTGTGCTTTTGCTTTCAATGTCGTGGTAGCCTCTGGTAGGCATTTCAATTTTGGCAGTATTTCTCTTTTTGCTATCTTTCGAATTTCCCTCACGGTATTTCGGAGTTCACTTAGTTCGTGGAACATATAATAACTCACGATCGATTTGCCGATTTTGTGACTTGAATAGATTACACACGTGCAATCGGTGTTAAGACCAGAGCACACACCAAAATCAGAAAAGTCATCAGCGCCCTATACCAAAGCATTCATGTAACAATCACACACTTTATATAGTAAGTTGAAATATATTCTTGTATATGCGGTCGTGGACTGATGATGATGATGTTATCGGTTCCAATCATGTTCTTCACCATGTGACAGAATGCTGTAGTGTCGTAAAACCCAGGCATCAGCTTTAAACCGACTCCACGTTCCCAATCGCAGAATATCTTACCGACTAATGCCTTCCCCTTTTTTCTTTTTCTCAACTATAAAAAAGTTGATTTTCTTAATTTTAATAATTGAGTAAACAAAAAAAAGGAAAAATAAAAAAGAAAAATTTAAATAAAACTTAACAAAATCAATTTTCAAAAAAAAGGTGACCCATCCAAGGTTATGAAATCATTGACTAATCGTCATATTCCTAACTCTTGTTTGCTTCTTCGCAGCCGATGCACTATTCGAATAGAAGTGAGTATTAATAATCTCGTGTGATTATTGTAGATTGTATAGTAAAATGCTTAGGTGTGTCATGTGGCTGTTAATGTATGCAATGTAAAGGACTATTTCCATCATAAAAAAAACGGAAAATTACCTTGAACGAGTATGTTTGGTTGAAAATAGAACCGTAAAGAAATCGCCCACCCTATATATTTTACTTTAAAATTAATGTAGTTTATAACATGATATTCTATGACGCATGGAATTCACTGGCTCACCTACTCGCTCAAGCTCAATCAGTTCACCATTGCGTCATATGGCTACCTTCATCGGTATTGCAAATTCTCCTAATCCATGCGGATGTTCTGAAGTAGGTCAGGACATTGTGCAATCCTTTCTGCTATTTCCCACAAGACTTTATGTCGCTAAATTAATCCCCTAAAAAAATTGAAAGTGAAAGGGTGAGAGTTCTTGTTTTCCTACACAAAAATTTACTCCTAACCACAGTATGATAATAGCATTCACCACCCACACTGTCTCTGCTACGCAGCAACTCCTTACAATGATGCCCTAAAAGCCTCATTGACACTGCAACAAATTCGCTGCCGCCAACGGATCAGTTTTTTGTGCCTGTTTCCCATAACAATTCCTTCACAGACACTCTGAGGCTAATCATGCTCCAGTAGACATCCTGCTCCACAAAACTAGCAACCCATGCAGATGCAAGACCGCCCTTAAGCGGTTATAAGATAATATTTTCCATTCACAGCCAGTGAAGTATTTTAAGTTTTTCGGTGCTGGTTGCGGACACTGCGGTTAAGCCACCCATTCCGAACGCCTTACCGTTTTTTGGAGTCCAAAGCCAGGCCATCCTAACTATAGACGCCTCTGCCCATTTTCATTATTCCAGAAGCAGTCAAGAACTCTCTGTTCGGCCCTCGTGTTTGCTTCACACCGAACTGTTGTTCCTTTTTCTTGAGTGAGCCTGTGGGAGGATTTGATGTGACAGTAACTGGGCGTCAGTAGAACGTTTGTTTCGCAAAATTAATAAAGTGTTTCCTTTTCTTGCTTACGGTTTTAAGGTTAATTATATAAGGGCTTTAGAGGGCAGGTCGGCTAACCTTAAAGTTCATCCTGATGTGCTCTCGTTCACTATTTCTTGTCGTGGTAAAACTTTGTCTATATGCCGGGGATGGTGGCTGTGAACTTGCTGTGCCCGAAGTTCCTTTTGGATATTCCATGCTTCATTTAAGGTCACAAGAATGCATTCTCATATCGTTAAACTGTAAAAGATGGCAACTGTGTGACTAGGAGTAAAAACTTTGAAATTAAAATGGAAGCACACATCGAGCGGGACAAATAGAGAAAGGGTACCTTGCTGTTTGCTGGTATTCCCATATGTGTGCTATTCATAGGGCAAACTCATCGCACAAGGACATTGAAAGTTCGAACAGAAACTTCCAGTCACGGACATATGAAAATTTAATGTCACATATTTTACTAAACCCAAGAGATAAATGCAAAAGCAGGAACATGAAAGCCGTATCATCTCACTTTCCTTCTCCTATTATTGGTAGCATTTAATCATCATAAAAGGCACTACGCACAGCAGTGCAAGTTGAACATTTGCAGATGCGAAATAGAGGTATTACAAGGTGTATGTGTGAATGCTCATACATATCGACAACTTTCCGAATCAACTTTGCACCAGTGCTTTTGTAGGCGACACAATTCTCGAAGGATTCATATGTTAAGTTAACTCTGCAAAGCCCCAGCAACAACGTTGCGTAAAAGTACAAAAGATACACACACAATACCGCGAGTAAGCATATTTAATATAATAAATTACTAAAGCACATGGCTGTGGTTTGGCTCGGAACAATGAAGTATTGACTAGTCGACGTCTGACGTATGCAGCCAAACACAACACATTAATTAAAAAATGTTATGCTCCTGGGAACTGCTCGAAACCCGAATTTTACAACAAGCACAAGTCCTCGAAGTGCCGACTGTGAATTAAAGAGCATACATGGAGGTTTAAAGCTGTGAACGATTAAATATGGGCTTGGCGAAAGTTTTTCGAAGCCAATGGCGTTTCCGGGCATATTTTATTATGTGCGTAAATTGAGAAGGAATTAAATCCTTAGGGCCTATAAAATTTGTACTGTTAAAAATTGGGAGTACCTTAAAAATATCATTATAGGATTGTGCTTCGATCATTATTAGATTCTGTTTGGAAAGTTACGCATATTGAAAAGTAAACAGAAAATAGGAGTATTTCATAAAGCCCGATATATGTGAATAACGAATAATGAATTCGATCAGATACCACTATTTATTACTATTACTATTTATTGGCCTGTAGGAACCCGGAAGTTCATGACCTCACCGTCTCGGCACCGCCATCGTTCCCTGTCCTGTGCACTCTCCTTCCACGCTTGACCAACTCCGATCTCCTCAAGGTCAAACCTAACATTGTCATCCCACCTCCGTCGCGGCCGTCCTAGTCTTTCCCGTTGGTCTTCCGTCAAGAATTCTACGTGCGGTCATATCGTTGCCCATTCGCGCTACATGGCGGGCTCATCTTAATCTTCGCGACTTGATTACTCTCACTATTGTATGTTTGCGGTATAGCTCTTCCAATTCGTGGTTGTGGAGTTTCCTCCATTATCCCACCTCCTCGTCATATTTACCGCCAAAGACACCCCTTGAAACTTTATTCTCGAATACGCGGAATTTGTTTTGTTCCCGTTTTGTGAGAGCCCATGTTTCGAATGCGTATAGAACAATCGACATGATGATTGTTCTATAGAGATGGAGCTTTATATTACGTGATAGCAGTTTGGATTTCAGCAGTTTATTGACTGCATGCCAACTAGCGTTGCCGGAGTGTAGTCTTTTGTTAATTTTCTTCGACATTTCGTTACTGGCCGTCAGTATTGTTCCCAGATATTTAATCTCTTTGACATTTTCAAATATCTTGCCCCTGATATTTATGTGTGTTCTCTGAGGTCCACCTGCTCTCGTCGTAATCATGTATTTTGTTTAGTCTTGATTTATTTCTAGGCTCACCTCTTCTGCCGCTTGCACGATGGTTTCATTGTTTTTACTTACAGTTTCTAGATTATCGTCCAAAACGGCGATGTCATCCGCATATTTGAGCACTTGTGTGACCCCGTTCAAGGATGATCCGGCCATGTTGTCGTCTTGTACCTTTCTGATGATATACTCGAGCACAAGGTTAAAAAGACATGACGAGAGGCCATCCCCCTGTTTTATTCCGTCCCGAATTTTAAATCGTTCTGAGAGGTGCTTTCTACTCTAACTCGCCCTTTGTTTTCGTTCATGCAGATTTGAATGAGGACGGCATCGTTTTTCGGGATTCCCAGCACAATTACTATATGGTAGAGTCTTTGCCTAGCGACTGAGTCGTAGGCTTTTTTGAAGTCAACGAACAGTTGGTGAACTGTCTCTTCGTATTCCCACTTCTTTTCCAGCAATTGCCTTATTGTGAACATTTAGTCGCTCTTTCTTCGGTTCCTACGGAATCCTTACTGGTTGTCTCACAGTATTTCTTCTGCATACGGCGTGATTCTCGCCAGTATGACATTTGTTAGTATTTTGTATTTGGTTAGGAGCAATGATATTCCTCTGTAGTTTTCGAAGTCAGACCTGTGGTGGTTCCGCCAAATCTCACGGTTTACCTTCCTAAAAAACCCCCATAATCATCACCCATGACGCTCAAGTCCTCGCCAATGCGTTCGCATTCGGCACCTAAAAATGCTGCACGCATTTAAGAGATCAAATCTATGATCTTTAAGTTCCTGTAAAGAAAACTTACCTTCATGCATTCTCTTCGCATACCATTGCTCCTTAAGATTTCTTTATTAACTTACCAGGAATTTCCAATCAATTTCGGCATCTATGTCGCCAGTCAAATTCCCTTAGATGAATTCCTGTAAACAAAATAATTCAAATTGCATTCAATGTAACCGTCATGACAGGGACCATAAATATCGCGCCGTTTATTTTCTCAGCCGCGTCATATACCTTT
Organism: Microdon myrmicae; assembly: GCA_963931805.1. Classification (NCBI taxonomy): domain Eukaryota; kingdom Metazoa; phylum Arthropoda; class Insecta; order Diptera; family Syrphidae; genus Microdon; species Microdon myrmicae. Next base: position 187,204,777 of record OZ007498.1, on the reverse strand, counting down.
TCATACACATTGCGTGGCAACCTTTTTGGTTTGTCTTATCAATAAACAACCCAAGCAGCTGCATATAATTAGCGGAATAGACGCCGAAACCAAATTCTCCAGCATTTCCTAATGCAAATATGAACCCGGTTTCTACTGCAGCCAGAGATGCCATAAAAATCCAATTTGCTTTAGTACCTTTTTCTCCTAACGTCGAAAATAGCGACGAGGCATCGTGTAAACAATGACCCGCATTACCAACGGCGCACTTGGTCATTTTTCCCTATTGTCTTTGCCGCCTGCCTGTTTCGTCGTTCCACTGCACGTGTGAATCGCATCTATCTGAACGACCCCACACATACCACCATGACCTTTATTACGAGATCTGGTTTTCTTGTTCCCACAAGAGAGACTCTACGTTACACTTGTGGGAGATAAAACATATCCTTGGCAAGGATATATTCACACCCTTAAGAGAAGAGTTTTTCTCTCTCTTCCTTTTTTTCTTAGCGAAATCATCTCTGCATGAGATGACGATCGTGGAGTCGAATTTCATACAGCGATCGAGTTGGTCGCTCCGCCATCCACCGTGCCGGCGCCGGCACGGTTGTGAAACAAAAGTCGAGTGTGAATCGAACGCGTATCGAGTCGTATCGGTTAATATAACTTTGTTAGTTCTAAAATCTACTACCGGTATCTGAATAACTATCCTTTTAATTAAACGGAGTAATCAGTGTGCAACGTCGCAATATAACAGTAATTTATCATTTAAAAAAGAAAACAATAAACACCACTTATAATACTCCATTGAACTAAATTTTAGTGTTTCTTTTTATTCCCCCCTGTGCCTAGAGTTTTCTCTTTTGCTTGGTGATCGTGTTTGTGACTGCCTTTTGAATTCGGTGGCTCTCCAGTGTTTCATCCGTGAACAGTGTCTGAGTTCGAGTTTTCGCCAGGTGGATCCTTATAGTGACGATGGCGGAAGGAGGTGAATCCGCGTCGTACGCCGACGCACCACACTTCCTCCCCACAGACCTGTCGCTTTTTTTTTTAAATTGGGGACGACTGTTGAGGTTTTCCATTCTTCCGGAGTGACTTCCTTATCCCATACTGTTTGGATGAACTGGTGGATCTTTCGAGCGGTTGCCTCTCCTCCATGCTTCACAAGCTCTGCCGGTATGCAGTCAACTCCGGGAGCTTTGTTGTTTTTCAATCCATTTATTGCGTCTACAACTTCGTCGAAAGAGGGCTCTGGGAACTGAGACTCGGCTGTATGTGCGTCTGGTGCGTTTATTTGTGGTTTATGGGTGCACACATTAAGCAGGTTTTCAAAGTACTGCGTCCATCTTGTCACGATATTGTTTGGTTCTGTGACCAGACAACCGTTTGTGTCTCGAATTATTTTGGCTTTCCCTCGGTAATCATTTCTAATTGAATTTATGCCGGCATACATACCTCTGATATTCTTTGCTCTAGAATATTCTAGGATTTTTTCGACCCGAGTCTTCTCCCATTCGCGTTTTTTGCGTTTGAAGAGTCTCATTGTCTCCCTCCGAATCGTCGCGTATCTTTCTGCGTTGACTTTGTAGGTGTTATTACGTTGGCATCAGCAAGGATGCGATTTTTGCAAAAACACCACAGATTGTTCGCTAAAAGTGCATCGACAAAACATCAACTCACCAAAATTATCTATCAAAAGAACGCAAACACCACGAACACAATAAATAAAACGACTGAGTTAACTTTAATGTTACTTTATTTTTGTCCACGAATTCACAAGTTGTTACACGGATGGTTGAATCTTTAGGGTTCATTAAACATTAATTATGACACATTACAATCACTTTTAATTAGATACTTAAGTGATATTTTGCCCGAAGTTAACAAGTGTTTAATACGACAAACTATCGATTGAGAATGAACATTCGTCGTGGAAGACAAAAAGAACAGGGTGGGATTATAATACAACTCAAAAGTAGTTGCGTCTACTTCCTATGATAAATTGGGCTCTGTAGTCAAAATCTGCCTCGGGTATATGTGCACGCGGCGGTGGTTAAGAACTGACTCCTGGTGTATTGTGAACACCGTAAAGGTTATTTTCAGACTCCTGGTGAAATCGTCCTCAACATTCCTTGTAGTATCGGATACCTCTGTCGTACCAGGGAAATTCCAATACACATCTGGTCAATTAGAGGGACGGACATTTAGGCTGGCAGAAAATGCAGTCATAAATCATGAGAATGGTTTTCCCATGATGGTGATAAAATATCGGCAAAAACCCAAGGCGGCCTGAGAGCATGAATCTTTTTGACTACATTGTTTATGTAGGAAATCGCCGCCTGGACGAAAATGTTTTCTTTTGTCTACATCGGATAGACAGAAGTTTTTCGGGTAGCATAATGGAACAATGCTGGCGGCGGCAATGGGGTCTTCTGTGATGTAAAATTCACAGAAGTTCGCTCGCCATAGCAACTAGAAACAAAGTTTATTGATCTGGTTTATCCCGCTCATTATGTCCTATTGCAGGGCTATTAGAAATCATTCATTGCACACCTGCAAGCCAGCAAATAGCCCGGCATGTATTTCTGGACGCTAAATGGGCATGGCGACAGTGTTTGTGTACACTTTGATTCTGCCAAGAATGTATCATTTCGTCGGTCGATGAATCGCGTGTGTTATTTTAAATAACGCTCGATCGCTTACAGGTAGCCAACGATGGCTACGCTGTATATCGTCGATAGGACGATCGGCCGATGGGTTTGTAAATGAAGAGTATGATTGGGATATATATGACGGCTATCCAAGTGGATAACCGAATTGTTTTCAGCCATTTTAGGACAGTGGTGAATACTATGGCAAGGTTGTGTGATCTTGCCAGTGATTCGACTTAAGGGTAGATATGGGGTTTAAAGGATTTTATGGGGTTAAAAATGATGCGAGGTTCTTCGGGCCCTGAAGAGCCCCACAACTTCATCATAACTTTCTAAGTGGATCACTCTAAGGCGTTTACGTTGTTCGATCTTCGCCCTGCACTCATCGTCAAACCAAGGTTTGGAATTAATTGTTTTCTTAAATCCTAACACCTTTTGAGATGTTAGTTTGATTGTGTCTCTGATCGATGCCCATATAGTGTCCACACTATTAGCTTCCTCTTCCTCACTGCTCCCATTCTCTTGGATGCTAAATCTATTCGTTAGTTCCTCTTGATATTCAGCCCTTTCGCGCGACTCTTTCAGTTTATCAGTGTCGAACTTTTTGCTAGTCTCCCGTGACTGCCCATGTGGGTTTGCTGTGAGGCGACTCCTGATTTTGCCCATCACTAGGTGATGATCGGTGTCGCAATCTGCTCCTCTATATATTCTTACGACAAGAATATTCGAGTGCTGTCTATTTGGTTTCGCGTTACGCCGTCGGGTGGTATCCATGTGGCTTTATGAATTTGCCTGTGCTTGAACATCGTGCTCTTCACTACCAGATCTTTTGACGATGCGAACGTGACAATTCGAATTTCATTATCATTTGAAACGGCGTGTAGGCTTTCTTTACCTCTAGTTGGTTGGAAGATATTTTGCTTTCCAATTTTCGCATTGAGGTGCCTGGGGAGGATTTTAACATCGAATGATCAAATCCCATCAAATACTTCATCTAGGGTCTTGTAGAGCGTGTCCTTGGTTTCTCCGTTAGTAGATTCTGTTGGGGGGTGTACGTTTATAAATACATATTGTAGAATGGGCCCTGTATTTTTAGCACCGACTTTCGGTCATTAATAAAGTTCACATCTTTTACATGGGGCGTAATCTTCTTGCTTATGATGAAGCCGGTTCCGAGGTGATGGGTATTGGTATCCCCACACGCCAGTGTAAACCCGTTCGTTTCGATTATTTGATGTCGGAGTCGAACTTCCTGAAGCGCGACGATGTCCATTTTATATTGTTTCGCGTTTTCTACGGCCGTCTATCTCGCGCCTAATTTATATAACGTTCGAACATTCCACGCGCCGACGCGTATATCCCGCTTTTTCAGTTTTTCCCCACGTCTTCTTTTTGCCGAGTCGGTGTTTTCTTGATGATTTGTTCCCTTATCGTAGTGTCGGCTCATCACACCTACGCCTACCGGGTTTTTCGTGGGATTGTTTTTTGTATATTGGTTATTCATTTTTGATCCCACCAGACTTGGGGTTTCAAATAGTCCGCCATATCAGAGCCCCCCTTCGATACGGTAAGGTCTGCTTATTAATCTGATTCGACCCGCTGTCAGAGAGGTGCCGTTATAATACAGCTGGTATATCGCTGGCTGCAAACCATCCAATGGGCACGGTGACGCGTAACACCCTCGCTAGCCGGTCTGACATGATTGTCCCTACTGGAAGCATATGTTTCCGTCAGCATAGCCTGAGTCAGCATAGCCTGAGTCAGCATAGCATTGTGATTTAAGCCCCCATACCACGTCAATGTTTCTACCAAGCGGAGGCGATCAGATACCAGCAATTCCTATTTTCAAAGTGGATTAAAAATATCTGTCATTTTTAAAAGCATTTGTACAAATGGTAAATTAACATAATAATCTTTATTTCTGAATTCCATCTGCCAAGCCGCCAAATGATCGCATACTCCAATGACTTGTCATAATTGTTTTGTGATGATCGATCAACGCGATTTAAAACACTCGGTTGTTCTTTACTTTAATCTCTTATTATAGCGTTGAATGTAATAACTGTTTGGTGTACAATGTTTTGTAACAATATAGTTGAATTCGTGATGAAATTAAACTAACTAAACTAATTATTATTGGTCTGTGGATGGCGCCTCTTCGACGACGTCTCAGCTTCCTTTTCGGGTGGATTGTACTTACGGCGCCAGCAGGCCAAGCGATTTATTTGATTAAAAAACGTTGTGTAACTTTACCTTCTTAGATTTGTAATATATCCTGCATATATAGAGATACTTTGTTAAAATTAAAATATTTTTTCACAAAGGGCTAAGCTATCTAAATACCGTCTGGTGCACTATAATTTACTGAGGTATCTGTCACTGATCTTCGATAGTATAGTGGTTAGTATACTCGCCTGTCACGCGGGAGACCGGGGTTCGATTCCCCGTAGGGGAGCCTCTGGCGCAAGACTAATGACCTTGTCCGGAAAAAACAAATCATTATGGAAAATTTAACAAGCCTCAGGACTTGCTAAATAAGAGTTCCCGTGGTAACTCAACTGCTCCAAAAAAAAAAAGAAGAGATATCTGAAAAGAAAGGGGGAAGGAAATATCTAAGGATAGTGTGGACAGGGTTAGTTCGAGTGTTCTCTAACTGCCTGGATGGTGGAATGGTGGGAAAGAAATCGTACAAGACCGGTGGGTCTTGAGTGCGGTAGTAAACGCAGATCACGTCTTTGGCGTCTGATAATCTACGCTTTGGTCGGTGTGTTTTTTTTTAACATTTTTTTATTTTCTTTCTATATTCTTAGTTTCTAAATTAAAGGCTAGACAAAAAATGCTTAAATTCTAGCTTAAATATCTTATATAATAACTTACTGCTCCTTCGCAGACGCTCTAAGCTAAACATTACTTAATATTTGTATAATTTGCCTTTCGGCGACAGAACGTTGTGGTAATACTTATAATTATTTGAAAGACAAAGAAAAATTTGAAAAACTTTGTCAATTTTTTTTTGTTATTTTTTTCTTAAAATTTAACTTACTTAACTTACCTATTTTTTTTTTTTTTTTTTAATTTTATGTAAAATCACTTAGCTTAACTTAACTTAAATCTTATACTACCCTAATTCTAGAAAAGCTAAGTCTATGTAAGCTAGCTGATGATAGTATGATTCTATACCGACTTTGGTATCCAGGTCTTTATATGCCATTCAATCACCAGAACTGTTGACGCTGTCTAATACTATCGTCCCGGTCTCTGTGGGAGATAGCCCTACTGAAGCGCAGGAGCTCTTCTTCGGTGCGCGTTACTTCCCGGTCGTAGCACAATCGCCCGTCTACGGATGATCTACTTACATGATAGATCAGCGGAATTCCGGATCTATCCTGTATAAGCCCTTTCATGTCCAAATCAAGGAACGCCTCTGGTGGAACAAAACCGTTGCGACGCACGTTCTCATAGTACAGGGTATTTGGATAATAAACCCCGAAAATTAGGTCATTGGACGAGCTTATTGCTCTCGCAATATGTCCTCTGATTAATTTAATCATAAAATTATTCAGCCTAATTATGCAGGCTTCATTATATAAAGTCTCATTTGAGTAGTACTTTTTGTATTCCGATTCCGGTGTTCGATATAATCTGAGACAGGTTCTCAGACACTTCCTTTCGAACACCCGAATCTTTTCCATCAAATTTGGACCTATGTTAAACCATACTGGGCAGCCATATATGAGCATTGGCCTGATTAGCGTCATGTAGCATATGACTTTTACCCTGCTGTCAAGTTGGCTACTGTGAAATAGCCTCCTTGTCATAGCAAACGTTTTTCTAGCCTTGACCAAAGCAGCCTCTACATGTCTGTTGAAATACAGATATTGGTCTAGCCAGATGCCCAGGTATTTAACTAAACTCTTGGTTTCCAGTTTATCTTCATGCGGTCCCACGATAACTAGCTTTCGCCAGTTTTTTCTTGTGTCGTTCGTGGCTTTATATAATGGCGTTCTAAATAGGATGGCTTCACATTTCTGGAAGTTGATCTTAAGTTTCCAGTCATCGCAATAGCGCTGCACGTTGTTGAAGTCTCGCTGTATTAAACTATTTATGATCTCAACTTTCGGAGCTGTTCTGTAAATTATGAGATCGTCTGCGTACGCAATAGCCTGCGGAAGTGCATCTAATAAGTCGCTAATGTAAATGTTAAAAAGAATCGGAGAGAGTACCGCACCCTGTTGCAAGCCATTCTTGATATTATACGTTTTATTAGAGGTCACATTACCACTTTTGACCACGAACCTCCTGTCCTTTGACATATCGTAAAGTACATATAGTAAAGGCTTATGTATGCCATGTCTGACCAGTTTGTAATACAACCCTTCGATCCAGACGGTATCAAAGGCTTTTTCCAAGTCTATCAGACAGGCGGCTGTGCATTGGTTCCTACATTTATTCCATTGTATGTCGGAGACCAAGATCGGTTCCCGATTGTAGTGCCGATGATGATGATGATGATGATGATGTCGGAGACCAGTTTAGCTGCGGCATGTGTGGTTTCATGACCCGCCCTAAAGCCAAACTGGTTATTTGGAATAATGCTATTGTCGTCTACCCATTTTAGCAGAGCTTTGTTAATGATTTTTTCAAATACTTTACTGATGCTTGGGAGTAAACTTATCGAACGCATGTTCATTGGGTTTGTACAGTCTTTGCCCTTTTTTGGGATGGGCTGAATGATAGCCGTTTTCCAACGCGCGGGATAATATGTATTATTCAACGCGTTGTTAAACAGGACCGTGTATATGTTTATTGCCTTTGGGGGCAGGTTCTTGAGTACGATGTTAGGTACTCCATCTATTCCCACTGACATTTTGCTTCTTAATGAGTCGAAGATACTCTGGATTCCTTCCCTTGTGATTAAAAGGCTATTAGCCCCACCATTGGCATTAGTGTCAATTGACAGATTATCGTCACTGAATTCCGTAAAACCCGGATTCTCCGATTGCCAATGTGAAATTTCATTCCGTAGGTGCAGGTGATTCAGTCGAATTCTGTCCTCCAGGTCATGATTTCGATGAATGCTTTCATTCACCTTGTACATTTCCTGAAAGACAGCTCCCACAGCGTTCACCTTTTCCAAAGGATCTTCGATCACGAAGAGCTCACTATTGAGGATGGCGTTCTCTGTATCTATGCCAATGTTGGTTAGCAGCTGCTTGTTTACCTCAGTACGTGGAATTTGGAGACACTGAATCTCGTTTTGATTATTTCTCCTGAATATTTTATTTATTTGTGGGAACATATTCGGGTTATTAGTTTTTATAGCTCGAATTCTGTTGTTCCAATACAAATGTGTTGCTAATCTATAATTAGCTTTAAGTAATTGTTGGAGGTTTTTTAATTGAGATTTCAGTGATATTATCTCCTGGTCTTGTCTGTCTGTAAACTGTCTATGTAATTGTTTTAATTTCGATAGCAGTCTGCTCTTTTTCTTGTGGAGTGCGTTTATTGTTGCGTTTCTGTACATGTTAATGTGATCTGTAACTGTTGTTTTGGGAATTGTTTTGTCCATTGTTCGTTTTACGGTTTCGTCCATTTGTTGAACGTATTTGTCGATTTCGTCATTTGTCAGGTTTCTGTTTACTGGCAGATTAAAGTCATTCGAACAAAGTTCTCTTGTTAATGATCTGGTGAACCGCGGCCATCGCATTGCCCTGTAGTTATAGGGTTGCGGGATCACGAATTCCTCCAGATCTGCGAGCTCGCTCGGAAGCTCTATTACTGCCGTGAATGCACAGTGGTCGCTGTCGTATTCAATTGTCCGTAAACAGTTTGTGTTTCGTCTGTTGGTGTTAAGTAATCTCAGCCGTGAGTCGATTAGCAAGATATCTAAGAACGATCTACCTCTGGGGAACGATGGATATTTCGTAGCTAGCAGGTCAGTTCTATATTCAATATGATACTGATTTAACCAACCAGCCAACTGATTTCCTCTGGCATTAGATATATAATTTCCCCAATTTCTATGCTTGGCGTTCATATCTCCCCCTAGGATAAAGTAATTTTTGTCCAGGTGCAATTGTAAGCATCGAAAGAGTGTCTCGAGCGCCGCTATAAATAGGTTTTGTTGGTGCTCCTCAGGTGCGTAGACCGCAATCGCATACAAACCCCTTCCTTGCTGAAGGGGTATGCGGACGATACAGGCTTCCAGCACCCGGAACCTGCGCACTTCTCCACTATATATTACTTTATGATTGATCCCTTTTCTAATAAAGATTGCGACACCAAATCAAAGTGTGCGACCCCAAAATATTAAATAATCTTCCTGAAATTGGTAATTCATAATTTTATTTTTTTTAATATTAAGAGAAAAGTCGAATAAAACAGATAAAGTGAAAGCCAGCAGTAACGAATGCTGGGCGACAGCCCCAGTGATGACCAAGAATTCATAATGGAGCACAAAAGAAAATCTGCAGACAAATTACTTACTCTAACCCAGAAACCGACAACGATGGAAACACAAACTATTGACTACCAAAAAAAGTATCTGGAAGCCGTAGAACACATCAATATACTTAGATTACAGATGAAACAACTCTAAGAGGAAATTCACTCGCTACAAGCACCCACTAAAAATTGAGATGAAGTTGGCATGGAAGAAACGCCTGCTCAACGCACTTGACTAGCCCCATTATTTCCAAAGCAACAATCATTGTCCTGTGGGGAACGAAGTCTGGACGCCGGCATGGGCGCAGGGTTCTACTTCGTCCTCGCCGATTTAGCACAAAGTTCCGCTGACACGAATCACCAGCGATGTCCAAGGAAGCCACGAGAGTCAAAACACTGGTTATTTTCAGTCGGCAAAATGTTCTCTTTATTTTATCCACCGATAGTTATTTTTGTACTTAATGAACCGAACATGAATTAGAAGTCACTTACAAATATCCTAATCTAAGTATCCTCGTACGAACGATGCACGTACACAATACACAAACTAAGTAAACTCTCCGCACTAACTATTACGAAGGTAACATTACAAAATTATAATTCAAACAAAAACATGACTCCGGGTTGTACTCGTCCCTGGCCGCCACGGGGAGCAGAAGACGCACCGACCGGATCGGTGGTTGGAATACGACTTCCCGAGGACAGAACTCTGACTTGAATTCCATCCTCGGTTAGTGTTAAGGAAGGGAAGAGAGAGAGGAAATTTTTCTCTTAAGGGTGTGGCCACCATGGAAATGCGATCTTTTGGTGCAGTGGTGTGTATGTGTGTTCGTACGCATCACCGTGTTTATCGATGCATTTCAGCAAGGATAAACAAAACCTACAGCAAGGGAAAAAGAACAAAGGAGAAGCGACCTAATGCATCGGTCTGTGATTAGGGTCAGCTAAATAAATAAGCTGGAACTCATTAAATGAGAAGTGCATTTGGGATACCGCAAACGAAGTGGATTGTTTATGGTATCGCCAGAAAGCCATTGAAGGACAGCGTTCCTTTGTTTCCACATGGTGCGAGTTAGGGAATTAGTCTCAACGTCTATTGCGCTAATTACATACAGCTGCGTTGGACTGTTTATCGTTGGGTAAAAGGTTCGCCACCTGATGTGTATGTGGTTAGTTTTAATTGTACACATGTTGAGGCTGGGATTAGCCAACTCAAGGGTAAGATTCCCTGATTATGCGATTGTATTATATGTGAACCGATGAATTTTCTTTCAGGGAATTTATGATAAGTTTGGAGAGAATTCTTATAGGGGATTTTAAATGTGAAGTTATGCATGCAGGTAAAAATTCTCTTCTAGGGGTGTGGCGGTTCCGCCAGCAGATCCCACGGCTCGCCTTCCTGAAAAAACCCCCATAACCACAACCCAGTCTGCACCAGCTTTCGCTAATGCAATTCGCATTAGCATCTTAAATGCTTCACGCATCAAATAGATCCAATTATTATAACCCAAAAGTACCCGCAAAAGAATTCTTACCTTTTCAAGCATTACTTCGCTTACAAATCCCCTGTCAGAGTTTTTACTTTCCTTTTCATAAATTATCCTGAAAAGAAAAACCCCGGTTCACATATCATGTAAGCATTCCAGCCAGGAATAATTATCATTGCGTCGCCTATTCCCAGTTTTATTCATGTGTACAATAAAGTTCTTTATGTATACATAGGGGGCTCCTCGATAGTATAGTGGTTAGTATACCCGCCTGTCACCCGGGAGACGGGGGTTCGATTCCCCGTCGGGGAGCCTCTGGCGCAAGACTAATGACCTTGCCCAGAAAAAGCAAATCATTATGGAAAATTTAACAAGCCTTAGGACTTCGTAAATAAGGCCAAGACCGGTCCCCGGTTGTAGAGCCGATGATGATGATGATGATGATGATGATGATGATGTATACATAGGCTGGCGTCCTTTTCTCCCAGCAATAACATTCCCTGACTCGCACAATGTGCAAACCAAAGCAAATACGCATCTCGCGTCTTAAACCTATTAGCACCATGTGCATCGGCATTGCGGCTATCGTAACAGCTGCAATGCATACCATAGACAATTCATATCGTTTAGTTATCCGAATCGCATTTTCTATTTAATGAGCGGCTGCTATTTATCTAGCCGACCCTCATTACCGAACTATGCATTAGGTCATATTTCCCTTGTCCTTTGATTCGCCGAATCTTGTCCCTTATGAACTAGATGCATAAACAAATACAAAGCCATTAGCATCCGACGAGATGCGATTCGTTTGTTTCAACAAACACACATCTCTTGGATGCCCATTCTGCCCCGTCCTTGAGTTTGGTTTATTCCTATGGCCTTGTGTATGAAAAATAATCCAATGTGATCTTCACTCACACATACACAGTCATTGCCAAGACTGTCTTCCTTGTTTCCACCCCAGAGAAACATTTTCTTCTTGGGCAAACTTACCTCAAAACGAGATAATTATCGTGGAGTCGTCTTCCGTCCGTTGACCAGCCTGGTCACAGCCAATCTCCCGCTCACCGCTGCGCACGGTGGCGCGTACGTAGTGCGTCGAGTAATAACCCCAGTCGTGTCTTAATACGAGGGTTGCCTTTTTTATTTCGGGATTAGAGAACAAAAACAAATATTGATCATCGAAAATCACTTTATTGTTTTTCAAAATATTCCCCATGAAGATCTATACACTTTTGCATGCGTTTGAACCAATTGTCGAAGCACTTTTGCCACTCTGATTGAGGTATCTCCAACACATGCATTCTGAATGCAGCAACCGCTTCTTCAGGTGTCGAAAAACGTTGACCTCTCAGTTTGTTTTTTACGTACGGGAATAAAAAGAAGTCATTCGGTGCCAAGTCAGGACTATACGGCGGATGACCCATCAAATCGATGTTTTGGGTGCTCAAAAATGCAGTTGTCGCAGCCGATGTGTGAGAGCTCGCATTGTCGTGGTGAAGAGTGATCCGTCTTCGGCGGTTGTTTTTCCTGATTTCTTGGAAGACAACTGGCAAACAAATGGTTGTGTACCACTCAGAATTGACTGTTCTGTGTTGTTCTAGTGGTACGGTTGCGACATGTCCAGTTTTTCCGAAAAAACAGGCGACCATTTGCTTGGAAGTGATTCGTGCGCGAACAACTTTTGTTGGATTTGGCTCATCTTGAAACACCCAGACAGTCGACTTCTGTTTACTTTCGGGCTCATACGCGTAAATCCACGATTCATCACCTGTCACGATGTCATAGACGTGTTTCGAAGCACCGCGACCGTATTTTTTGAGCATTTCTTTCGACCAATTGACACGAGCCTTTTTTTGGGCGATTGACAAATTGTGTGGGACCCAACGCAAACAAATTTTTTTGACAGTCAAATGTTTATGCAATATTGAATGTATGCTGGTCCCACTAACGCCTAAGGTTGTCTCAATCTCACGATAGGTCACATGACGATCTTCCAATATCAGTTCGCGCACAGCATCAATGGTTTTCGGAACAACAACTGATTTTGGACGACCTTCACGAAATTCATCTTGGAGTGAACTACGACCACGATTGAATTCATCATACCATCGATAAACACTGGTCCTTGATGGAGCTTCATCGCCAAAAATTGAATTAAGTTCATCCAAGCACTGTTTGCTGAGTTAATCCACGCCGAAAGTTGTAAAAAATAATCGCACGAAAATGTTGACGATTTAATTCCATTTTTGGGCCGAGATGAATCTTTTAAGTTACTGTAAACAACACAAATAGCGCTCGTATGTCAAAACGTTCTGAGTGCGTATAACCTCAAAAATGTCCAACTTTACGACAGAGCTGTCAATTGCCGGATTGCAACGCTAGGGTTGCCAAATCCCGAAACATAAGAGGCAACCCTCGTAGTTTACCTTTTAATTTAACGCTTTTTTTAATTAATTCGATTAAGTGTACCCTCAAACATACCGTTTCCTATATGGTGTATTTTAATAAGAAACGAACATTAAAATTAATTTAAAGTGGTGATCACCAGCCAACTCCAGTGTTTTATTTCCCTCGGCCTACTTTCTGTGTTGGTGTTTCCTTTGCTTCGGCGGAATCGCGTTGTGCTCGTCGGTGGATTAATTATGATGGAGGAGGAAGTAGAACGGAGTACCCATGCAGGTACATACTTCCTCCCCACAGGGGCTTTTAGCTAAATAAACTTGATCAATTTTATGCGTGAAGCATTTAAGGTGCTAATGCGATTGCATTAGCGAACTTATAAGATTAGGTCGTAGAGATGGGGGTTCTTTAGGTAAGTAGTCAGTGGGGTTGGCGGAACCGCCACAGTCCTCCAAAGCACCATCTCCCCAACAAAAGAAGACAGCCAAGAATCAAATGCCTAACACACTTTTGGTTTTCAGACCTTTTCCAGGAAAACTGTCTATTTCCAGGAAAACAGTATATTAAAACCTTTAATACTCAAATAGTTATTCACACTTCTAGTTATGTTTGAAAAATGTGTAATGTGTACATGTAAACAATTGTATCACTAGAATTATAAGTTAGCTGTAGCACTTAATGTAAAAGTTGTTTATTTGTCAAATAAACATACTGTTAAAAAAAAAACTGAGCTCGAGACCGTATGCAACGTCTGTAAAAATTTCACATTTAATTTTTAGCTTTTCAGAATGAAATTTGTATGTAAACCAAGAATAAAGGGGTCATGTCGCTGTAGGGGAAGGTTACAGGGCTCTGTATATCACGGCTGAGATATAATTAAAATCCTATACACATCTGTTTTGTAGTGGTAACTACATGATTGCGTCACAAAGTTTTTAAAAATCAGCAGGAATTTAGGAAAGACCACTGTGACATAAACCGGCTTGAAATGTGTAAGTCCTCTATGGGGGAAAATGGGCTACCGTACTATATGAGTTATGGTTAAAAAATGTTGTTTTGTTCAAAGGTTTTAGTAGTGACATCTGTTTGTCCAAGATCTATATTTCATTTGATAAAGATCTATAATTCATTTGGTACACATACCTTCAAATTAACGAGATTTCGGTGTATTATTATTTTTTTGTTACAAGCACTTCGGGAACTACGGGAATGAAATTGGAAATGAAATCTTTGGGATCCTAACGTAGATTACTTTTTGCTCCATTTTATCAACTGGGTGGTATGCATTATGCAGACCAGTATTCAAACACAAGATAAGGAAATAAGAGTTAAAATCAGCCAACCGAAGGCTCCATAATCAAGGCTTTTGAGGAGCTGTTGTATATCTGCACATAGTTCCTTTGTTATAAATCGTAGAATCTTTCGCGCTCTGCTGAACTTCAAGCAAGTTATGCAATATAGGGATTCGAAATTTTCTGTTGTAGTTGACTGAACAAATCAACACCACTTGTGTTGCCCTCCTATCAAGCGCGATTGAGAAATACGTTTTTGTTCCAATCAATGTGAACTATCAAAGCAGTAAACACCCCAGATTGCTCTTGAATATTGCATTTATCCTTTCGCGTAGCACATAGAGGACATGTTATCAGTGAGTCCGCAGATGGTGTAACAATAACTTGAAGAACATTGAAATCAAAATAATTTTTTACGTTGTTTGCTATTCCTGTCGATTGTGCTTTATGACAGTCTGAGAACACTGAATATTTGGAACATCTTATCCGTTATTTTGAAATCGTAACCTTTATGTAAGAAATAAGGACGTAAATTTAGTTGTACAAAATTGCGTAGAAGGTAAGTTGATAATTCAAATACAGTTTGTTTCCCCTCAATTCAATTCAATTTTTATTAAAGTAAATAATCCAGTAAAATTAACATTTAGGAATTCGCAACTAGTTTTTTTTTTAGTGATTTAGGACATCAATTCCTTTACAACTATAATCTTAAATCTATATAATGAAAATAGTACAATTTCAATAAATAATAAATAATTAAGGGGAAACTACAAGAAAAAACCCCTTATTTGAATCCTAAGATAATATTGCACATGCTATTTTAATGTAATAATGACTCCGATAGAATTTTCATAAACACAGTACATGAGTCGTAATCTAGGATAACGCAAGACGAGAAGCGAGAACATTGTCAGAAAAAGAATAATTAATGAAAGAGTTACGATTGATTTTGTCAATAAGGAATACTACTATTTCAACGTTGGCATTTTCATGAAGTTCATGTGTCGAATAATGCCATGGCAAATTAAGCAACATTTTCAGAATTTTATTTTGTGTGTGCGAGCACGATTACACTATACAGGGACGTCGTACAGGAGAATAGATTAAAAAATAGTTTCAAAAATTGTAAATTTGTTTTCAACTTTGTACACACTAATGGATAAAGAACTTATAGCGTTTGCGACGATAGTGACAAACGTGTGATTCGAACTAACGCTATGACGGTAAGAATCACTAAAAATTGAATCAATGCTCGACACACCAGGCCACTACCGCGTATTCGAATTCGATTTCTAAGCTCAAGTACACTCAACTGATGTGGAATTGTTATGTTATCGCTATGGTATGCGGGTCTGATGCTTTGCTTATTCGAATTTCCTTTCGGTGTTCTCCACTATTTGCTTGTATATTGTGTGTGTATCTGTTAGAAACGCCACACTAATCGCGTCGGGGTCACCAATTTGGTGGATTTTTATTTATTGATGCTTGTGTTATGCCGAACACTGCTTGTGAATACAAGTCACTTTTTTTTATCTGACGATATGCCTTTATTTATTATTAACTTTACAAAGTATTCGCGGCGACACACTATTAGTTTTCTTTTTTATTCTACTTGACACTTTTTTATTGGAACACTCACGCTGACACACTCGCCCGTTTTTTCGAAGTATCGCGTATCTTTTCCCTGTGGATGTTATCTCGGAACTGGTTAAATGAATTTTCTACAGGGATGAGAAACTCACCCGGTTGTTCTTCCTTTCTTTTCCGTTCTCTTATCCCTTGGTGTCCTCTCTTTACCAAGAAATTTCTTCTTTCCAGGAGATCGTACCCTCATTTGTCTTACGATTTCGTATTGTTCGTAGGCATACTGTGTGGGTGCACCCCACACACACAGACGCGAACGTTGCTGCCTGCGTGCCCGGAGATATGCCGAGGATCGTCAGGATTTTCACACATCTGCGGTATCCCTTTGTGTACATTACCCGCATGTGGTTTATGGCCCTGGTGATTTCCTCGGCCGAAGTCATTATCTTCGGCTGCGATATTTACATGGTTTTTATTTTCTTGTAGGAACAGTGTCGGTTGTTTGGTTTAGTGTTAAATCCCCGTTCCCACAATAGTCCTTTCGATAAGAAAAACCAAATTGCGGTTGGCTCGAGGGAAAGTCATATATTTGTTTATTCCCTGGCCATGCATTTATCACGTGGGATTTTTCTGGCTGTCGGCATCTGACGGTCCCGCGCCGGCCACTTGTGTTTGCCCAGCTAATGGGTCGTCAAACAATGTCTTTTCTGGGTAGTGTCCTCTGTTGTATATTTTTTCTACAACAATTGAATATAATTATTTCTCTGGTTTTAAACCGAACTTACCCCGGTTTTTTAATTTCTTGATTTAAATCCTGTGTGGGTACCAACACGCGGCTCTCTCTGCTCTTCACACATTATCTATCGTCATCACTCTGAATTCAGTACATCTGATCTGTAATTATAACTCTTTAAATTAATTGTTGACGGCTATTAAACGTTTAATTGTATTTATAATTATTTATTTGTAATTAAAAGTATTTACACAGTCAATATTTAACACATTAAACGTTTAAGTTTATTTATTCATTAAAGGTAGGCCAATATTTAACACATTAACTATAAAGGTAGTCTATTTTTACTATTTAACACATTAACTATAAAGGTAGTCTATATTTACACGTTTAAGTTTAATTATTCATTAAAGATTTTCGCCCGCCCACACGACTCGATTCGAAAATTGAGCGACGACCACACGCCATGAACTCACGAATTAAACAAGAAAGAATATCTCGTGTCTTTTCGGCACATATCCTTTTTCGTTCCGCTTCGACGAGTTATTTCTAGGAAGCGGCGGAATTGGCTAATAGGAGGCGACTATGGCTAATAAAAAGAAGATGACTATTGCAATGTGAGTGGGGTTTTAAATGGGGTTTTACTTTTATTTAAATTATTTACTATTGTATTTGGGGATATTCTATTGTAAAAGGAAATTAGTGATTTGGAGGGAAGGGATCTGAAGGGAAGGATATGTGTGAAGGCAAGAGATGTTAATAATTCAAGGGGGAGTGATAATTAAATCAGCTTTAATTATATAACATTCCTCCCCCCTTACAAAAATGGAGTTTCATTCTTGGAAGAGGAATGAAACTCCTTTTCGACAGCATGTCGGTGTGCGCGTGGCGGTTGCTTTTACATTTTCTTTCTATTTTTATCTAGCCTATTTTTATCTAATTTTTTATTTTTTGTTTTATCTACAGTACTTAACTATATTATTTACAATACTATTGTTTAATATATTATTCTAATAATTTTATTTTTAGTTTATAGTTTTAACTATATTACAATGTTTTATTTTTGATACTGTTTTTGTATATAATATATTTGTTAACAACGTTTAAATACATTATTTACAATGGTTTTTGTTTGTTTGTAGAGGTTTTTATTCCCCAAACATATGTGCTTCATCTGTTTTTCTTCCTATCACCCTGCTGATTCTGGTTACTAAGCTTGGTCTAGTATCAGTTCTGGTTTCCTACAGATACATAGTACTTACCTATAGTAAGTTTTCATCAGTCGTAAAATGGTTTTAGCCGGTTGTTATGCACCACCACGTTTTTCTTGCCCATTTTCAGGACCACGTTTACTTGGCCCTGTATTGCCACTACATTGTAGGGACCCCTCCATATGGAAGCTAGCTTCCCTTGTTTCTGCGCATTCCGCATCAGAACTTTATCGCCCATGTGAAACGTGGAAGGGCGTACTGCACGGTCATGGTACCTTTTGGATTTCCTCTTGGAAATCAATAGGTTACGCCTCGCTATCTCTATGTACGCTGGAGTTTGTACTTTAATAGCTTATGGTAGCTCTCGTGGTTGTACACCGGTTCCGGAGGTTGTTTAATGTTAGACGGTACCTCCGGGGTGAAACCAAAGAGACAATCCATCGGCGTAAGTTTGCTACCTTCGTGTACGTTGGTGTTGTACACGAACGTTGCCGTCCTCAGGTATTGATCCCATGATTGGGAATTTCCATCCACAATACTGCGTAGGTATTCTACGAGTGGTCGATGGGCTCTTTCTAAAGCGCCATTCGACTATGGATGGTACGCTGAGGTTTGAAGCTTCTTGATACGTAGCAGCTTGCACACGTTTTTAAACAAGCTGCTTAGGAAGTTGCCTCCCTGATCGGTAACCAGTTGCTTCGGAGCACCATACCGAGCAACTATTTGGTCAAAGAAGACCGTGGCTACCGTTTCTGCCTCCGCATTGGGTAAGGCGTAGCAATCTATATACTTAGACAGATTGTCTTGAAAAGTTAGTATATATGTATTGCCTGCTGGAGTTCGATCCAGAGGACGGCTATATCTAAATATACCTTGTCGAAAGGCCTCTTTGCAATGTCGGTGATTACCATGGGCATCCGTAGGGTTGGGGAAGATTTCATTGTTTGACAATCCTTACATTTCTTAATGTAGACTTTAATGTCGCGCATCATGTTCTTCCACCAAAAGTTCCTACGAATCTTGTTATAGGTTTTTATCACTCCTTGGTGTCTGCCCAAAGGAGGATCATGGTAATCCCGTAACAGTAACTGGATATCCTCAGGTTTTGTTATCTCCATTCCTTTTTCCGTACAGGGAGGAATGGGATTATCTGGTAAATCAGATTCGTCATTTGTTTGACTTCCCTGGGATCCTTCGCTTTCCTTTAGCTTTTTTGCTTCGGCGCGCGTTACTACATTGCATCTTTGTAGTTTAGGAGTTTCATCACAACCTTGGGGGATGCGGCTCAAAGCATCCGCATTGGTGTTATATTTACCGGGTTTGTACTCTATTTGGTAATCAAACTCCGATAATTTGTGATGGAATTTCGTTAAACGTGACGTGGGGTCTTTTACGTTAAAAACTCCCTTCAGTGGCTTATGATCTGTATAGATGTTGAACCTTCGCCCTTGTAAATAACAGCGGAAATTTCTAGTCGCCCACACAATGGCTAGTAACTCCCTCTCAATGGTGGAGTAATTTCTTTCCGCTTTATTCAAGGTTCGACTTGCATAAGCTACAGGCTGATCTTTGCCTATTTCCCCTTGCGATAGCACGGCACCAAGTGCTTCGCTGCTCGCATCCGTAGTCAGATTAAAAGGTTTGGTGAAATCTGGATAGATTAATATTGGCGGCGAAACCAATAATCCTTTTACTTTATCAAATGCTTGTTGGCATTTGTCTGACCAGGTGAATTTAACGTTCTTCCTTAACAAGTTAGTTAAGGGACGTACTATCCTCGAGAAATTTGGTACAAATTATCGATAATAGTTCGCCAGTCCTAGAAATGATTGGACGTTCTTTACCGTCTTGGGAATGGGGAAATCCCTGACACTAGCTGTCGTGTCGGGATTTGGCATTGCCCCTTTTTCAGAACAAACATGTCCGAGGTAGACTACGTCTTTCTGTAAAAATCTACATTTTTCGGGTTGCAATTTGAGATTGTGATATCTCAATTGTTCGAATACCTTCTGGAGTTCGTCATTATGGTTCTCTAGGTTTTTTCCCATAGATGACAATGTCGTCCAGATATACAAAGCATTCGATACCTTGCAACCCAGTGAGGACATGGTTCATGAGTCTCTGGAACGAAGCCGGGGCTCCCTTCAGCCCGAATGGCATACGTCTGAACTCATAATGCCTGTAATTAGTACTGAAGGCTATCTTGTCGCGATCCTTCTGATCGACTAAGACTTGATGGTAGCCACTGGCTAAATCAAGCGTGGAAAAGTAGCGTGAGTGACCGAGTTGGTCTAAAATATCCTCTATTCTAGGGAGAGGGTACGCATCACCGATGGTTTTGTCGTTCAGTTTTCTGAAATCGACAACTACTCTCCATCGGGTTTTTACATCGGGGCCCGCTTTTTTGGGAACTACTAGGAGGGGTGAGTTCCACGGACTTTTGCTAGGCTGAATGATATCATTCTCTAGCATTTCCCGAACTTGCTTGTTAATTACGTCTTTTTTGCACTCAGGCAGACGGTATGGTCTTTGGTTTATAGGCGCTTGGTCCTGTACCATAGACAATTCATGTGGTATCGCATTGGTATACGTCAGGTGGTCGCCTTTTAAGTGGAATATATCGTTGAACTCCTCACATATTTCCACTATCGATTGACACTCCTCAGGACTTAGGTTTTTCCCTGATTTATTGTTCAAGTTAACTCCCGCTGACGTATTGAGTCGCTTACCGGTCTGTATATTCTCCCGGTTTTCCAAAGGAAAGAAGGCATAGTCCTTTGTTGGAAGCAACTCCACCATTATCCGGTCAATGGTCTGAGGGTAATCTAAGATATTGAGTGCCTCTATTTGGGCAGCCTTCGCCCTTTTCATAATACAATTTGGGAGAAAAATCCCCGATTGTACTTCTTTAGGTATTAGAATTACCTCTTCCCGGATCTTTATGGGGAGCCCAATCATCTTCCTTGAGCGCCCTGGTACAATGACAGGTCTACTCAGTAAGATTTCCACCTCCGAAGGGTTTATTGGTAGGCGTTCTACCGAAGTGTCCCCTTCCTTCCCACCTTTTGGCTTTTGGGCCTTTGCCTGCTTGTTGGGGTAACTGGCGCCTGACAGGTGTTCGCAGTCCTTCCCCTGCGTGGGTAAGGTCTTCGGGTTTTTTCCGACCGCAGTGCCAACCTTGTTAGGTCCCCGTGATCCGGTTTCCCGTTCGGCTGCCTTTTGTCTAGGCTTTCCCGTGCTTACTTTCTTGGATTTATTTGCGAAGTCAACAGAGAAACTTTCAGGATTTGTGATTGTTTGGGGAAATTCCAAACAACCTCCTGGTCCATTAACTTTGCAATAACGCGACAGAAAGTCGTTACCCAACAAGCCGTCTTCTGACATTTCTGGCAACGTGTCTACCACTTCGAAGCTACAGGGGGATTTCAAGATGCAGTTTGAACTTCCCTTGTATGCCTCCTCTAGACTTTCCCTTGCCAAAAAGTGTATGGATGATTATTGCCTTTTGGGCATCCACTTCATACTTTTTGTGGAGTGCTCTAGTCTTTATGAGGCTGATCTCAGCACCGGTGTCCACAATTAGCCTCGTATAATTTTTACGGCCAATGTCTAATTGGAGTTGGACAACTGGAGCTTCAGTCGGCGAAAATTGAGAACAGCTCTGACTATTTAGCGAGTTTAATTCGGTCGGGTTGGGGATGTTCCACCCGACCGTTTGGCGTTTCCCGCTTTCTTACCCATAGCTTTTCGTTTACCAGTTGCCGCCGTTGGTTCTGGTCGATTGCTATTTTGGGTTTTAGTGGAGGGACTCTTTTTCTCGGCGCAGTTACTTCGGTCGGCGCTCTGTTCTGTACTGTCCGTACTAGAGCGGCTTCGACCTGACCTGCCCCTAGAGTGCCTCTGTCGGTGTCTCCTGCCTTTTAAGGTTTTTGCTTTTTTGTTTGGTTCCTTCTTCTTATAGCCATTTGTTGGTGGTTCTGGCCATTCCAGGTTAACCGTGCAGGTTGGTAGGGTTTTACGGCGACATACAGGTCTAGCCGTTGCAGTGTGCGTACAAGCTGGATTTGGGTGAGCTTTTTCCCAGTTGATCTTGTATCGACACTGTTCCCACTTGTGACCGCTACGGCGACAATACTCACAACAACATCGAACGCTGTACGCTCTTCGGTTCGATGTTGGTTGTGGCTGTTTGGAGTTAGAGGGTTGGGCTTGTCCCTGATTTGTTTGTCTCGGGGACTCCCTCTGTTCATTTTGTGGCCTTTGTGTAGGTTGTGGCCTCTGTGCTTGTGGTGCGGGATTTTGTGACGCTGGTGGTACAACTTTTAACCGACAATTTCCTACTTCGTGTCCATACCTAAGACACGAGGTGTAAATTGGCATGTTACGCCGAGTAATGCACTCGTCACGTAGGTGCCCCCTTTTGTGGCAAAAACTGCATGTTACTTCTGCAGTTAGCCGGTGTGGTTGTGCGTCACGGACCTGATGATAATAATCATCTTCGCCCCGTTGGTACCTTCGTACTCCAGGTCCATCGGGCCTTGTCCCGCTGTGTGGTTGATAGTCGTGTGGTGGTGCACGTGCTGGTTCGTATTGGCGGAACGGGTTCCTCGCAGGTTGGGGGCGGCTTACGGGGTGGGGTTGTTCCGTATAGTGTCGAGCTGTTTCGGTCGACCTGCTATAGTAAGCCCCATGTCTCCGAGACGCGTTGTTCGTAGGTTGAGGTTGCCTACTGAACGATTCCCGCGGATCCGGGCTACATTCCCTGTACCTTTGTTCTCTGTGGCTTCTTTCATCCTGTGTTTGTGGCGGGCTCCTTGGTTGGCTATAATTATATCGTAGACTCACCGGGTGGTCCTCTATATAGTCCATGCCCTGTGAGTGTCGATTTGGGCTCCGTCTGGCTTGTTCCCGCCTACTGGCCACTGGATGTTCGAAGTCTCTTCGCCTGTTTACCGGTGGTTCTTTCCTTTCATCATCTTTTTCTGAATTACGAGGCGGGCTGCCCCATTTGTTGTGTCGTCTCGCTGGTACAGGGCGATCAAATTCCTCTTGTCTATTCACAGGTTGGCCTTCTATATTTTCCAGTCCCTGTGAATGACGGGTCGGGCTTTGCCATGTTATTGTTCGCCTTCGTGGTACCAGGCGATCATAGTCATTTGGTCCATTCACAGGGTGGTCATCTATATTTTCCAACCCCTGTGAATGACGAGCCAGGCTTCGTTCTTCGCGAGCCTTTCTTCTTTCCGGAGTTACGAAATCCTCTTCCGAAAAAGGATCCCTGGTATATCGTTCGGGTGTTATTTCCCTAATTCTGTAGTACTCTGGGCGACTGTGATTTTCTTCCCTCTGTGGTTCGGGGTATTCAGTTGCCTTTGATATGTCTCCCATATCGTAGGCATCTCTCTTTCCCTCAAGTCCTTTTTGTCTACTTACCATCCAGAGAAGTTGCGACATGATGCCTTCGAGAGTTTCCTCCTTTATAGCCAATAACTGGCTTCGAAAGGGTTCCTCTCGTATTCCGCGCATCAATACGGATTTGGCCAGTTTCTCTATTTGTGCAGCGCAAATGCCGCTGCTTATGGGGTTTTACTTTTATTTAAATTATTTACTATTGTATTTGGGGATATTCTATTGTAAAAGGAAATTAGTGATTTGGAGGGAAGGGATCTGAAGGGAAGGATATGTGTGAAGACACGAGATGTTAATAATTCAAGGGGGAGTTTAGAGATTAAATCAACTTTAATTATATAACACCTCCGATAGTCGTGCAGTTATGAGGAATCGGTCGAGAAATTGGCCCCACGTGTCTGTGGGCAGGTGAGGTTGAGGACAGGGTATGTATGACCCCTTTACGATTACTATTTATTGGCCTGTAGGAACCCGGAAGTATATGACCGACTCGACTTCGCCATCGTTCCCTGTCCTGTGCACTCTCCTTCCACGATTAACCATCTGATCCGATCTCCTCAAGGTCAAACCTAACATTGTCATCCCATCTCCGTCGCGGCCGACCTGCCGGTGTCTTTCCCGTTGTTCTTCCGTCAAGAATTCTACGTGCTGTCCTATTGTTGCCCATTCGCGCCAGATGTCCGGCCCATCTTAATTTTCGCGACCCGATTACTCTCACTAATATAGGTTTTTGGTATAGCTCTTCCACTTCGTGGTTGTGGAGTTTCCTCCATTGTCCTGTCTCCTCGTCATATTTACCTCCAAAGATACCCCTGTGGGGTAGAAGCAT
This sequence comes from Microdon myrmicae, assembly GCA_963931805.1. NCBI lineage: Eukaryota > Metazoa > Arthropoda > Insecta > Diptera > Syrphidae > Microdon > Microdon myrmicae. Next base: position 187,180,755 of record OZ007498.1, on the reverse strand, counting down.
TGTGCACCGGCGTACGGCGCTGAGTCTCTCCTAACCACCATCGCCACTGAAAGTTCCATCTCCTAACGCCAAAGGAAAAGCGCACATACACTCAGGACACCCCAGCGAAGGTTAATAAAACGCTCCGTTTTGATGTTATTAATCCGTTTATTTATCTGTGTCTATGTTTTTGTTTTAAATGAAGTGGGGTAAAACTAGTTAACGTTAAGCGTACACTTGCAGTTTCACTATGGGATACAATTTATTTTCTGTCGACCAGATTTTATTTTATTCTTCATTTTTTGTTTACTTAGCACGAGAATACTATTAATACACTCGGGGGTGTGTTAAACTCGCGAGTCCGGTATATATCGGGTGTGCGTGCGTGCCGAAGAGCGGCGTATGTAGTAAGACTCCCCGAGGATAAAACTCTGACTTGAATTCCATCCTCAGTTAGGGTTAAGGAACAGAAGAGAGAGAGAACATTTTTCTCTTAAGGGTGTGGCCACTAAGGAAATGCGTATGTGTGCTCGTACGCATCACCGTGCTTATCGATACATTTCAGCAAAGATAAACAAAACCTACAGCAAGGGAAAAAGAACAAGGAGAAGCGACCTAATGCATCGGTCCGTGTTTAGAGTCCGCTAAATAAATAAGCTGGAACTCGTTAAATGGGATTGCATTGGTGATACCACAAACGATGTGGATTGTTTATGGTACCGCCAGAAAACCTTTGAATGACAGCGTTCTTTTGTTTGCACATGGTGCGAGTTAGGGAATTCGTCTCAACGTCTATGGTGGTAATTACATGCAGCTACGTTGGACTGTTTATCGTTGGTTAAAGTGGTCGCCAGCCAATGTGTATGTAGGTAGTTTTTATTGTACACATGTTGAGGCCGGGATAAGCCAACTCAAGGGTAAGATTCCCTGATTATGCGGTTGTATTATATGTGAACCGATGAATTTGCTTTCAGGGAATTTATGATAAGTTACGAAGGAATACTTATAGGGAATTTGTATGCGAAGAGATGCATGCCCGGTAAGAATTCTCTTCTAGGGGCTTTTAGATTATAAATTGCTCTATTTAATGCGTAAAGCATTAAAGGTGCTAATGTGATCGCATCAGCGAACTTAAGGAAGTTAGCTAGCAGTTATGGGGGTTTTTCAGGTAAGTGAGCCGTGGGGTTTGGCGGAACCGCCACACCCCTTAAGACTTTATTCTCGAATACGCGGAATTTGTTTTCTTCCCGTTTGGTGAGACCCCATGTTTCTCATCCGTATAGAGCAATCGACATGATGATAGTTCTATAGAGACGGAGCTTTTTGTTACGTGACAGCAGTTTGGATTTCAGCAGTTTACTGATTGCGTGCCAACTAGCATAGCCGGAGTGTAGTCTTTTGTTAATTTCCTTAGACTATTACGTTATTGGCCGTCAGTATTGTTCCCAGGTATTTATGTTCTTTGACATTTTCATATAACATGCCCCTTATGTTTATGTGTGTTCCCTGAGGGCCACATGCTCTCGCCGTAATCATGTATTTTGTTTTGTCTTCATTTATTTCTAGGCCACCTCTTCTGCAGCTTACATGATGATTTCACAGTTTTTACTTACAGTTTATAGATTATCGCCCACAACGCCAATGTCATCCGCATATGCGAGCACTTGTGTGATCCCGTTCAGGGATGATCCGGCCATGTTGTCGTCTTGTACCTTTCTGATGACATACTCGAGGACAGGGTCCAAAAGACGTAGTGAGAGGCCATCCCCCGGTTCTAGTCCGTCCCGGAATATAAACAGCGCACATACTGAGTTTAGTGCCATCTGGTAGGTAGCAGAGTTGCCTACATCTTGAAAACCAGACAGCTTGTGCTTTGTTACCATTTATTTTTATTTTCCATTCCAACTACTAGTTTATCAAGAGCTGCCTGCAAAGAGTTGTAGACGTTAGTAAATAAGGCACCCGAAGAAAATATGGCCGTATTATTGGCAAACATAGCTATTTTCACCTAGAGATGGTAAATCTGAGACAAATAATGTGAATAATATGGGTCCAAGGACCGGGCCTTGGGGTACACCATAATGGATTTGGTGAGGAGAGGATTTGTCAGTTCCTATACTAACAATATATTTTCTCGGACAAAGAAAGCTCTGAATAATTTTAATAAGCGGTATTGGCAGCTTAAGTTTGAGAACCTTATAAATCAAGGCATCGTGCCAAACAAAGGCTTTTTCGATGTCTAAAAGAACCAGTCCCGTTGCCTCCTTGTCGGTGAATTTACCAGCTATGTGGTTTTTAATGCGCAAGACTTGGTGGATTGTGCTGTGATCACTACGGAAACCGAACTGAAAGTTTGGTAAGTCGTTATTGTCTTCCACAAAACGCTCAATCCTTTCCTTAATGATTTTTTCTAAGAGCTTACTTAGACAGCTAAGTAGACTAATAGGTCTGTAGCTTTCGGAGCTGTTCTTCGGTTTGCGGGTTTCGGGATAGGTATTACTTTTGCTGTTTTCCAACAGTCCGGGAAATAACAGTTCGTAAGACAAGCGTTGAAAATTAACGTTAAATAGTTAAATAGTTTTCTATGAATTTTTTAACTTTGCTTATATTAGTTGCGTAAGTACTTTCAGCTGGTGATTGAGAAAGTACATGCATAGTGTTAGCAACTTCAGCCTCAGTATACGCGTCGCTTAGATGCATAGATATGGAGTGGTTCTTACTAAACGTGGTAGCAAGTAGGTTCGATTTCTCCACTGAAGAAATAAACAACTTGTCGTGAACTTTAAACGGAGGTATATTTGACCCTTTCTTTTTTATAATTTTTTATATTTTCCAGAACGGTTTGCTTGCTTTGTCAAGAGAGCAAAGGTGTTTATTCCAACACTTGTTCCTGTAGGCTGTGATTTCGTTTTTAATGATACTATTTAAGAGTTTAACATTAACTAAAAAACAATCAATTCTACAAGGAACCCATTTTCTTCTTTCAGAGTTTCGTAATCTAATCAGATGTAAGATATTTTCAGGAAGCGGTGCGTTATCAACTGGAGCTGTGGAACATTTAGGTATCGCAAGATCGGCCACTCTATTGATAACAGAAACAAAATTGCTACATAAAATATCAATGTGCTCGCTGCCGGTTATAGAATTTAAGCTAGTATCGCCTACAACCTAGTTCGTGTTTATATATGATTTATAACAATTCCAGTTGGCGGCGGAATAGTTGTAGTATAAACTGGTATGTTTGACCGATACTGTATGCTTCACAGTGAGACTAATCGGAAGATGGTCTGAACTTATGGCTTTAAAAGTTAATGGTAGTGGACAGCAATTTGGAATATTAGTGATATATAGATCGAGAGTTGAGGGGTTCTTGTTAGCAGTCGATGGGATATAGTTGGGAAGAAGTGGATAAAGTATGGAAAAACTAGGGCAGGATTCAGTAACATCTAGTAAAATGTTACCCCAGCAGTTTGCCCTACGACAGATCCACGACTGATGTCAGCAGTTAATATCACAACCGAAAATTACCTTGTTACGAGTATTGAGTTTATACAATTTATGCAGATCCCGCTTAAAGTAAGTCGATTTTTCAATTCTATTTCCTCCAGCGAAATAGACCGAAAAGATATTTACGTTGGAGTTATCACTTGATGCACATCAATACTAATTTCTTCAATTAATTTAAGGTGCAATGAAGGACGCAAGGTATGTTCAATACATTTTAAATTAAATTAATAATTAAAATAAAATGCATGTTCTTCATATTGTTGATGCTTCTCGCATTTCAGGTTATAATGCTTAGAGAGTTAATTAACATGATTACTTTCAGTATAAATATTTGATAGCTAATGAGGTAATGATGTTAAATTGGTCAGATTTGGTGTGACCAGCACTAAGCTTGGATACAACTTCATTACGAAGAGAGTTAATCTCGCTAAAAGAGAACAAGTTTTCATTATTGAGAGTTGCAGATGAATTACTCGTAGTGTGTATCGTATTGTGGGGGTAGATGTTTGTATGCCGAACATGGGCACGCGGTTCACTTCTTCCCCCAAGAAATGCTCCACTGCGAGAAAGGTTCACCGGGTATATCCAAGAGAAACATTAATGAAAACACTAAGATGTTGTTCTGCTGTACTTCTTGGTTTCTTTATTGTTAATTGATTTAAACGTTTATTTAATAATATACACTTTGACTATCCTTTTGTGTTGGTATCCAAGTACAAATGGTGGCGCGAAAAAAAAATTAGGATTAAGCTTTATTTATAAAACCTCCACTCGAACATTGGATTACTTAATGTCACTAAATCAGTTCACATTTAAATTAAATTTCGCTTAGTAGAATTATTTCAACCCTACTGGCACTCGACAACTTAACGACTCTTTAAGCGGCGGCGTGACTTCAGCGCGTTGTGGAGGAATAATGACTCCAGGGGACGTGTGCTCCGTTTTGGTGATGATTAGCGACTGAATGGAATTAGGGTTGAAGATGGGATTTTTTTATTTGCACCACATACAACCAATCGAGATCGTCTTTACATTTGTGCTTTCTCATGTTCTCCGCCCGTCGAGGTGGGTAAACGCTTCGGTTAGTTCGATAGTCGACGGACTAGGGAGAATGAGAGAACAGGAACACTATGTGCAATGATCCCAGGGTGGATTTGGTTTTTGTGTGCATGTATTAATGCAACTCTGAGGATAGCCCACTGACCTAATTCGGCGAAGGGTGTTCTCGGAGTGCATTGAACTGTAGGCAGATAAAATTGTGAAGGAGAGGAAAATGTATCTTGTGCTATTCACCTGTAAGAAGATCTCATTGATCCCCAGCTAATAGACTGTCTGGGAAAAGTCGAAGTGATGCTACTTTGGCTAGGGTAATATTATCGTGGGAAACAAGCTGAGGATTCGATAATTACCCAAGCCATTGGGTAATGGTGCAACCGCGTCGTTTCATCCGACTTGGTTGTTGCTAACCAAAATGAATTGGAATTTCCGGTGGAAATCTCATGGGTTAGAGGAATGGAGTTGCCGTATGGCAAAAAGGTAGCTGAATTCAATTATGCATTACCTGCATAGAATAATGAATTCAGCTAAGCGCCGTTTTTAAAACATGATTTACAGGAGAATAGGTTGGTAGGAGGAATTGGGTTGATTTGACACGCTGTTGGCGGTCGAAATAAGGTGAAACAGTGGGTTGGTTCTCCATGTAGTATAGAGAACCCCCACGGTACTGCCCCCCAGTGACGTAGTCACGAAAGAAAGGCAGCAACCCGGGGGAGTTTGAAGCAGAAGGTGGAAGGAGAGTTAGGTGCCTAGTGGGTTAGTAGGTTTAGATTGCCCAAGGAGACGTGCCTGACTTCGGGTAAGTGGAGCTTGGGTGGTTGGCGGTTGCTGGTGGAGTCGGGTGCTGACTGAGGATCTGGAGCTGAAGCTTCCGGGAAGCAAGGTTTGAGTCTCTTAACACTGACCGTGGATCGTGTGCCTCGGATGTTGATCTCAAAGACACGATCGCTGATGCGGTTGGAGACTCTGAAAGGGCCGTCGTATGGAGGATCCAAAGGTTTTTTTAACCTTATCCACCCTGACAAAGACGTGCGTGCAGCTGTGCAGTTCAGGGTGGATGAGTAGTTTTGTAGAACCGTGCCTGGTCACGGGCGTTGCTCGGACCTTACGAAGAAAGTCGCGGAGGTGGCCCACATCCTGCAGCTGGTTGCGTGGCGTTTCACTTTCCACGAAAAGTTCACCTGGCAGTAGGAGGTTGGTTGTTGCGGAAGCACATAAGTTCTCCTTAAAACTAGTCCTCAGGCCGAGGAGGACAGTAGGAAGGGCGTCAAACCATTTTGTGTCGAAGCCTTGAGAGACCGATGCCAGCGTTCGATCATCCCGTTGGATTCGGGGTGATAGACCCTCGTGCGGCTTGGTTGGCAGCCGAGGAGATCCGTCAGCTGCCTGAAGATCGTTGCTTAAAATTGCGGTCCTCGGTCTGAAGTGATGGTGGCGGGTACGCCGAAACGCGTGACCCGGGTCGCAGTAGACCTGGAACACGCCCCTACGAAGCTTCTCGGGAATGTAGGGTCTAGCGGTTCAGTTGAAACATCCCACCAGATTTTCACGGAGGGTGATTTTGCGCAGCTTGAGTGCTGTATCAGCAGTTAAAAGTGATTCGAGTTGCATGTCCTCCTGTTGGGCCAGAGCTACGTCGACGTTGTTCAGGGTGGGGCGCAAATGAATCGTATCGATTCGAGAAAGGGCGTCCGCCGTGAGGTTTTGTTTACCGGAGATATGTTTCATCTCGGTAGTACACTGGCCGATGAGGTCGGGTTGACGCTCTTGTCGGGGGGAAGCGTTTCCCGACTTTTTCCAGAACGCGAAGACCAGCGGTTTGTGGTCTGTAGAAACGGAGAGCGAGCGACCTTCTACCGTATGACGGAAATAGTGGATTGGTTCTCCATGTAGTAGAGAAAACCCCCACAGTATCACTGATGGTGGTCGAGGACAGGAGTCTAGGTGGATGAAGGAAGTGAAGATTGACGCACAGATCGCGGTAGTGGAGGAAAATTAACGAGGGAGGCAGTGGTTCTTGCTCATCGCTCCGAGGCTGTAGGAAAGTTGAATTGACTGTACCACGTCCACGTGGGGACAATTTGCGGCGAATATCTAAATACTGCTTTCGGCTAATGCATTCAGGATCGGTAGATTTATGTGGCCCACTGCAATTTGCACACTTGATGACATCATTCGATTTGCAGTCAGATGTTTTGTGACTCCCAGAGCAGATAGCACAGAAGCTATTTATATGACAATGCATCGAGCCATGGCCATAAAGCTGGCAATTATGACATTGGGTGACCCTACCTGGAAGATGATTTTTGTAGTCCCATCGAACGATCGTTTTGAACAATGTACGAAAATTACGGTTGAGTTCATTTAATTTTATAGAACCGCGTTGAATGTAAACAATGTACAAGCAGTGTTTGTGCAGGGCTTTTGTTGTTGAGGTAATGGTGATGGTTTTTACATCGAAGCACATTATCCAGAGTGTAATAAGTTCATTTTTCACCATATTGTTACTAATTAAGTCTAATTCGGATAACATAACCTTTCGTGGGCGATTTGCCTTACGCGAGTGAATAAAGAACACACATTTTAACCACAGGAGTTCATTTTTAATTTTGTTGTAAATGCTCCCTGATGAAGAAACGAAACCGTTTACGTTTAATTTTGCTTAACTCACATGGCCCGTGGGGCCATAACTTAACGGATTACACACTTGATCAAATTATATATATGCAGTATAAAGGCAGAGAAAACAAGACAATAGGCTGTGACAATTATTGAGAATATAACGGTTGAGTAATTGAGAAAAATAGCGCGAGCAAAACTGAGAGACAAGTTGTCGGCTTGAAAATCAGGCGGTATATATGAGTTTGTTTGTTATCATTCAAAAGCAGAAGGATCATAATTGAAACTATGATGTATGTCAACGTGACAAACAAGCATTTGGTGTAGATTTACACCTAGCCGATTCTTATCTGACTAAGTTCGTTGAATTTGAAATTGATAAACTAATAAGAAAATAATAATATATTATGATTACATTCAAATTCAAAATACTAGTAAGTAATTTAAAATCAAAGTTCTATATCTTCTTATAAATAATGATAAAAGTAAGCAAGTAGTAGAAAAATTATATATTTTGATTTGTAATTCGTTTTCTTCTTAGAAAATTAAGTCTTATTCATAATTAAATTATTAAGTTGGATTCACAGTTAAAAATAATGAATAAATTTGATTTTTAATGAAGTTAAAACACACTTTGGTTAAAATACATATAAACAAAACACATTATATAAAAAAACTATAATTCTATAAACAATTATTATATATAAACTGTAAATAAGTACGGAACTATTTGTAATGTATTAAATATTATTATTGCATTATTACATTTTAATATCATTTCATTAAGTTGGTAAAATATGATACTACTACTACAAACAAATATACAGAAATAACTACCTATAAATATTCGAAGGTTATTTCGTACTAAAATATTTTATGAATTTATACAACAGGTATCGTAGAACTTGCAAAGGCAAACTTCAAACATTAAATATTAAATCAAAAGTCAAATTTGAAATATTAAATATTAAATGTTAAATATTAAATATCAAATATTAAGTGTTCAGTGTTATATGACAATTGTCAAAAGTTAAATGTCGTCTGTCAAATAATATCGCTTAGATATCAAATTTCAAATATAAATGATAAATACTGACAGTCAAATGTAAAATAACGAAAAGATACATATCAAATATAAATCACAAATGCTAAATGTCAAATGTTAAGCTTCAAATGTCATATGACAAACCTTAAATAGCAAACATCAAATGACAAGCATTGTAATGACATGTGCAAAATAGTCCTTGTCATCTTTTAAATAAAATAAATGACAAACATCGAGAGCGGAAGGTTAAACGTCAAATATTAAGTGTCCGATGTCATCTGTCAAAGTGATTGGTTGATTCATTAGTATCTTCAAGATTGAAAAAATCTCTGATGTAAGTGTTTTATATCTGAGCCTGATTTACTAAGAGGGGACAAAATTAATATTGATCAATAAATAAAAGTTCTTTAAAAAACGAATATTACCGCTAGTTTTCGATGATATTTAATAAGGTAACATTTGGTCTTATATATAAATGTCACAATTGCGTTTCGTGATATTGTAAGTAGGTTATCACTCTAGAGTGTAAATCCCAAGGTGATCTTAAAAGGCTCTTATTTCGACATAAAACATGAACACTAGTTGTACAAGTCAATTCTGCCCATCATATTTGAACGAATATATTATGTGGCATTCATGATCTAGTTATATTCAAATTTCGTCATTCTAAAACCACTTAGAGTTCTAAAGGAGGCGCACGATGAAACTAGCGACAGCAAGTTTTTTATGTGGAGAATCCTTTAGTAGATAAATAATAAATACAAAATGTGAAACGGGTCTAGACCATGGTAATAATAAACGCAATAAAGGTCCAGACCCCTGAGTTCTTTGTTCATAAATCAAAAGGAATGCCTTGACCCTCGATTTAAAAGCACGCCGTTTAAGTCGGACTTATCTCCATCGCTGTTCCTTCATTCCGTCTTTTCAAGGACGCCTACGTGGATAGGATACACCCCAGAAACGAATAGTGAACACATAAGATATCAACAATCTAAATTAGGAAAGAACCATCGGTTGCTAGATTTGTCTTGTTGTGTTATTGGCTTTGTTGAGGCCAAGAGTGTCAGTAAGTCAAAGGACTTGATAAATTTGATTGTTATGTGTATTTATGGCGGATATCTTTCCATTAAAGTGATTTATTCTGCTGCGTATTGCTAATAAATTTTATTCACTCTTTCGGGCGCAACGTACAACCGACCAAACTCCGTCTATCCCCGTGAAATAACACAATTGGCATGCCCATGAAAACCCCAGACAAATTCATATGCCAAAGGAGATTTCACCAGAGAAAATTTATTGTGATGGCCCTCCGCAGGACGATGCGCACTGTGTACGCAAAAGCACACACAGCGATTCGGTAGAAAATGTAAATAAAAATGACGATCTAGCAGAATGCCTCTTAATTGATTGATTCGTTTTAGACGGAAATCCTTTTATCGTTCATTTCGTGACAGCACTCTTATGCGGTTTATAATGTCAAAAATGCCAGGTCGGTACATACGTGTGGGTAATAAAATTCGACTCCTTTTGCAATATTCAAAGGAAACCAGAACCCGTGTTGGGGATGGGAATAAAAAAAGAAATCAAATCCTTTATCTTATTATCCATGTCACTGGCATTCTAGTAGTGCAAACAACCTGCCATTCTTCACTCTGTTAATAGGCGCTGCAACCCTGGCCCAGGTATTATAGCTAGAAGGAGCGCGCGGCAGCCACAACATCGCAAGTTTCCAACCAACAGGTTCTAAGTGCACAATAAATGAAAGAAACTTGAGAGCGAATCTGTGAATGAAGTTGCGGTGGCTGTGCACAAGGACGAACGGAAAATATGGGAAAAGTAGTTGCGCGAGGACATTGTTTATATTTGCGTTGTTAAACAAGTTGTCGGAAATAGCTCATTGAGATAAAAGGCATTTTAACTTATAAAGGATTAACTAAATGGGATTAATTGAAGTTTCTAAGTAAGGTGTGGTACTTCTTGAGCTCCTTCATCTCCAGGAAGTGAAGAGTAAAAAGGTGTAAAATACAAAATACAAAATAATCGAATGCATCTTCAGTATTGAGGAAGCTAATGAAGTTATTGCCGAGACTAATGCTAACGTGGCGTGGGAGTGTGGGGGGTGGATTACAGCCCATCCAAAATCGCGTCACTGCTTATTGGATATTCTACAACAAGCATTGTAAAATATTTAACACGCCACCCTGAAATTGTATTGTCAATGCCCAGATGAACCAGACGTGACTGCTACCCGTAGTCAAACTAGTTGGAAACTCGGCACAAACGATGCTTGATAAAAAACGGAATATCCCTTTTTGGTTCGTAGAATTTAATTGCAAACTTCAATTTCCGAACGCTCTCGGAATATCCTTCGATGGAATCTGGGCAAAAAAATGATGTGGAATTAAAGAAGTAAAAAAGTACAAACAAGAATATACCACGTTCGTTACAGACAAAAAGCCAAAAGATAAAAAAACACTTCGAAATCATTGATGCAACATGATTGAAAAAGGGAAACGGGTGCCAAACGCTGAACGAAACGACATCCACGTAAACATCAATCCACGTTTGCAATCAATGCACGCTTTACCTCGTTGTCAAAACACCCACGAGGGTGACACTTGGCAACCATAAATATTGGACAAGGGAGAATGTAAATTTCATGACATGACGCTTGATGCTCCACCACGCCTTACTTGTTACGCAGCCGACCAATAGAAAGGTGTAAGTTGCTCAATTTATGGTACGAGGGTCAAAGACGATTAGGTACAATCGAAAACCCGGAATAATTACCCGCACATTTAAGCTGTAATTACTGCTGTTGGCTTATGTTATTCAATTTCATTAATTACCCGGGATGTGTATATTAAAACGGGATACTCGAGGTCATCCCATAATCACATCCCGGTAGGTGGGTAAGGGTTTGCTTTTGTCCACGTGCATCCCCACTCCATCCGTAGACATAAACCTCGAGCTAGACACGAGTGTGTATCTCAATCCCCAACCACCGACATGAAATTCAATTAATTTCTATTTACATGAAGCCCGGCAATGACACAACTGCACTGACAAAGTTCAAAAATGATTTATCTTCAATTCAAATTGCAAACAGATACTGAGATACTGAAGTATTCGTTCCTCGCAACGGTCTCCCTTATTTCTCCAAGTTATGCTAATTCCTGCTTGGCGTCCTAAATCAAACCTGCGTCCAACCTGTCGGCGTAGCTGTGCCATTGTCAGCCGAAAAAGGATTTTAATTAAGTCGGCTTTTGGAGAGGAAGTGTCACTGTAATTTAGGCACACTGAATATATATAATTCGTTCGCAAAGGGTTTGTGGATACTCTTCAAAAATGTTTATCTAACAAATGAATTTGAGCGGTTGTATCTAGTTCCATTCGGGCAGACCCCTGTTAAATCTCTAGCTCACTAACGCCACAAAAGTCCCCCTTGACCTATGGCTTCTACCCTTGAAGGGGGCGATTCATCTCGTGTCGTTTGAATCCGATATAACACAATACTCGAAGTGGAGTGAAATCCTTTGGCGGCGGGTGGTCAGGCCTGATTTTTAATTAAAAAGAAATCGTATGATTAAAATTCAAAGAAATTAAATTGAAAATTCAAGATTAACCGCGGGATATCAATCATGTAAATGAACTAGATGCGTAAGAAATTGCTACAAATTTCAGGGACCAAGTACGAAGTAATTAAAATTAAGAATCAATGGCACTAAATGGATTAGAAAATTGAGCCTTTAAGATGGATCTGTTGAATTTGCATGAGAACGCGATTTAATTCGAAATCCAGTCCAACTGCGGTTAAGTAAATTAACAGTTTTTTGAGTAATTTACTTTGTGCGTTGCGTGAAATACGCTGTTGTCCAATTCAATGGTTCATCGTTATCCTACAGCCAATTACAAAAGCAAGGAGAGGCTGTAATCCAATATATATTGCTGTAATGTAAAACTTGGGGCGAGATATTGTATCACAAATGTACCAGAGCAACTAAGCCAACAAGCAAGTGCCAAAGGTAACAGCTTCGTTACGCTTGTGTAGTTGTCTGATTCCATTTGTGAGGGCAATAAATTAGGTCCACTACCTTGCAAGTTTGCCTCAGAAATAAATATATCGTTTTATGAATATCGGCTGGCTCGGTGCCCAAATCAGGACATATGGCCTGTAAGGGTTTATCATGTTTTTGATGGGGCTGTAAAGGAATTATTTTAACCATGTTCACATTAGGGGTATACAATGTGAATTGGGAATGACGTCGAAAATTCAAATTATGTTCACTTCTTTTTTTAATAATTGTGGAATTGAACTATTGACAAATTGGGGTATAGAGCAAAATAGTGTAAGACTTTTATGAATGAAAAAGATTTTGATTTGATTTTTTTGATCGTTCTAATGAGGTCATCATGCATTTTTCTGGTTTCACCGAGAATATCACTGCTATGCGCGATAGTGTGGTCGAGCATCCGGATGCGTCGATTCGTCATCGTGTCCAAGAATTGATCCGCACAACGACCATTTTGTTTATGATTTAGATGACAGGTTTGAACTGTGGGGGTTTTCTATGTAGTGTATAATATGCATTATGCTGCTTAGTTTTTAGGAAGGATTTGGAAATATGAGTATGGTAATTGAACAATTCAATTTGTCTAACATTGGATTGAATGTTAGTTTGGGGATATGGATTAATGATAAAGTAGGTGGGTAGAAATGTATGTGGGAGGAAAATGGTAGGGCTTCTTGGAGCACTACATCTATACCTCAAGGAGAACCAACCCACAACGCCAACCAGTCTTGACCGCTAACAGTGCGTCATCCTACCCTAACCTGCAATCCATCTCAAAACATGCAAAAATAAATTTCAATCTGCAAGCGCATACACCCCAAAACTTGCAATAAAACACATCCCAAAACTCCTAACAGAATACAGTTCAACAGAATATATTCTAATCATCCCCGCATACACTTTCCCAAAATTGCTTCGGTCAATCCTTTACTGAATTCACATTCCCTCTTTGCGACCAAGCAATCACAATTTCCCCGTAATTCATATGCCGTAATAAAACGTATATTCAAATCTACAACAAACATTAACCATCTCCCTCAATTACATCACCCCACATACATTTTCCCAAAATTTCTTCGGTCAATTCTCTACTTAATTCATATTCCCTCATTGCGACCAAGCAATCTTAATTTCCCCGTAATTCATATGCCGTAACAAAACGCATATTCAAACCCACAACGGAACATTAACCAACGCCACCAACTATACCAAGCCGCATACATTTCCCCGAAATGACTTCGGTTAATATCCTTTCTAAATGATATTCCCTGCTTGCAGCCAAGCAATTTCAATTTCCCGGTATACGCAACCAAGGAATCCAACACAGCTTGTACGGGGAGGATTCGCTGGAACTGGATTCTTATGCGAGCATAGCAACTCTTCTCGAAATTCCTCGGAAGTGACAGTAAGTTTATTTCTGCTATGAAATTTTTTCCATTTCATTAGTCAGTCGTTGTCCAACCGCCACTGAGTGCGCATCCGCCTTTTATTACCCTTTAGTGAGTCGAGATTCATCCGCCGCTGCGTCCACACACAATCAGTCAAGTCTCAACCACTGTCAAGTTCGGGTGCGTACACACGCGATTTTGTCTATGCCCAAGTCAGACGAGTCGTTAGTAAAGCCAATTCTCAATGCAAATGTAGTCGCGGTGGTTTCGTAGTCGATCCTGAAAATACTCGGAGGGGCCCCATCGCCAATCGATCGCGTGAATTTAATCGGGATTTAAGGAGATATCGCTGCCGAATCTGAGTGTGTGTAGTGAAAGGCGGACAAAGCAAACGGGTTCTCCGTGCCCATGACTCAACTGACCCTGCGTTAATTCTTGCATAAACGCACCGAACATATGTTGCCGAGTTAATATGAAATAAATACAAACGATATAGTGAGTAACGACCTCCGTGAGCTTACTTTATGAACAATATTAAATACTGTACGTTAGGAACACCAGCGAAGTGCTCTATGTGTATGTCCCGATATTCGAAATAAACGAGAATTAAAAAAACATTAAAATAGCAAACAACTTCAGCGTCTTTGTCTCTTTATTCCTCCTGGGTGAATAATTTTCTGCGGAACGTCATTGGGGATCTCGGTGAATCAGTGTCATACGCTGGCACATCAACCTCGTACCCCCACAGAACCTATTCATGTACAAAGTCTAGTTGCTACAGGAACTGAAGCTTTTGACAATTTGAAGTGTCGCCAGTCTGTTCAACGGATGTATGAGATGACTGCAATGAAAATTCATAATCATTTTCACCGACTAGGGTCCCCTCTGGCTCAGTGGCTTCGTAAACAAGTAGAACTGTCGTATCTGAGCGGATGAAAACACCAGAATAATGCTTGAGAAATAGTGGTGTCATCGGTTTAAAAACAATGCCGAACAAGCCATCATCATGAAAGTTACATAAGATATGATGAGGGAGTTTTTGTGAGTGAAACCGACTGGCATATTTTTTTAAGTGGTATATGCCGCACAGCGTATGCTTTCTTTTCTGCTTCATTTTTCACTACTTGTTGCGTGTTCGTGTACATCAGTTGGAAACGCCACAATCCTTAAACCATTCAAGAGCTACATGCGGCCCTTACTGGATGCATTTACAGTGTCGACAAACAGTTATATTGCCAGGTCATCGAAAATGTATATAAGGGGAACGCGGCCATGTCGAATATTTGTTTGATATTTTGTTCCATCTGTGGGGAGGAGAAGTATTGTGCCAGGCATGGACACTCCGTTCACTTCTTCCTCACCATTCACTTAATGCAAGCACCGCCAAAAGTAAATCACAAATAAATGAACGAACGCCGCATCGTTCGTTCACAACCAGGGGTAAAGGGTGAGAGATAAACACCCAGGACACTGCGACACAATAAGGAAACAAAACCGTTGAAATAAAACACACAAGATTGTTTGAATAATGTCTAGACCTTTATTATTTATTTTATATCACTGCCGCGAGATTTTTTAATTATTGTACTGGTGATAATGCGAGTGATTGTATTTTTAAAACGCGACACAATTAAAAAATTAAACGCTCGGACACTCGCGACGTCGAATTCAACGCATCTCCGCAACGCTGGCGAGAGCGGGAGCGACGCGACCTGCTCGGTCGGTGGAAGGTAAGAGACTCATCGATAAAACCTTCGTTTGGGGTGAGTTTGTAGTGTGGTGGTTGATATCCTCTCCACTAAGGATATGTATTTACTTACCACCAGAGAAACGTAAAGTCTCTTGGTGGAATAGGAAACCAGATCTCGTAATGAAGGTCATGGTGGTGTGTGTGAGATCGTTCAGATCTGATGTTGTTTACACGTGCTCGAAGGCAATGGAACAACGAACAGGCGGGCGGCAAAAATAAAGGAGGAAACGACCAAATGCATTGTTCGGTTATGCGGGTCATTGTTTACGCGATGCGTCGTCGCTATTATCGACGTTGGAAAAAAAGCGGTAAAGGGATTGGTGGCAGAAACGAATCCCTTGCCTGGATTTGTATATGCAGGGTAATTAGTTTGTGGAGACGTACGAAATGGATTATTGTTTGTCTATTGAACAACGAATCGCTGGTCGGCTTGTTGCAGCTGTAAAAACAAGCCGTACGACATTACAACGATAACAATGGGTGCCGAATGGTTTGTATTTATGGTGCAAATGCACATTAAGGAACTATTTTAAGAATTTTAGATAATGCGTTGTATGCATTAAATGTCCTTGAAAAAGGAAAATGTCTTCAGGAGCCAATGCAAATGCATTGGCGGGAAACAATGGGAGTTGGGTTGTAATAATGGGGGTTCTGCCTGATAAGTTAAGAAAGAAATCTTACGGAGAATTGTATGCGAAGAGATGCATGAAAGGTAAGTTTTATTTTCCAGGGGCTTTTTTAGATTAATGATTTGATCTCTTTAATGCGTGGAGCATTTAAGATGCTAATCCGATTGCATTAGTGAAATTAGGAGATTGGGTGAAAGTTATGGCGATTTTTCAGGAAAGCGAACCGTGGGGTTTGGCGGAACCACTACACATCTAATTATAATTGATCAATTAGTCGAATAAAAACATAAATATTGGAACTGAATTTGCCGTCAGAAAATAGGTCTTAAGGCGACAGTCGTTGCAACTAATGAACTGGATGCAGAAAACTTTTGTTGTTATATTTTCCCCATCTATTGGAAACCTCTTCATAATCGAGTTTTTAATTACAAGTGCTCCCTCTATAACACAGTAGATAGGTTCTAGGCAATTGCCATGTTGTATAAAACTGTGTTATGTGAAACCTAGAGCTGACCCCGACCACAAAAAGGAGGGTTGCGTTCTGAAAAATTACTAATTAGATGGTAGGAATATTATTTTAACATTGGGATGAGTCAAATCTTATGGGTGAGATGGAGCATTAATAATATTAATAGGAATAGTATCCTGAAGCTCACATTTTTCCATTTTAAAGAATTTTTCAAGGTCTGACACAATTTAAAAGCAGTCTTTAATTAAATTTCCATAACCCACGTTCTTGAATATGCTTTCCAATATACCGGTAAGGTGTTTTTATTGACAAATACACGTGGATTTAAAGATTTATAAACTAGCAAAGGTTTGGTCATAAATTCTCCCGACACGTTATTGCACAAAGTAGAGTTATATGATCTTTAGACGCCTTAAATCAGGGCGGAGTTGTCGGGATTGAAAATTTGAGGTGTTGTATATCCTTATTCTTGTATAAACTTTCGATTTTTTTTTATGAACAAGTCCTGGCAGCTTCAAGGCCAGCCTACGCAGTTTTTGAACTCTCATGTTATGTATTGCAAAACGCTTTTTAAAATTTTCAAACCAACTTTTCATCATCATCATCGCCACTACAACAATTTAACAATCTCTCCACCGGTCCCGATTTCGAGCCGATGTCCTCCAGTTTGGCACTCCCAGGCTCTGGGCGTCCTGGTCTACGCCATCCCTCCATCGCAGACAAGATCTGTCGCGTCATCTCCTTCCATACAACGTGTCACGAAGGACTTTCTGGGCAAACTCCTCTTCGCTCATTCGAGCTAGGTGGACCGCCCACCGGAGTCTACCGAGCTTGATTTTTCCTACAATATTAGCTTCAAGGTAGATCGCGTACAACTCATGGTCTCCGGAATTCTCCAACGCCAGGTTGCAGAGGAGGCAGGCCAGGCCGTTCCCTTGTAGAAGTCCCTAAAGATGTTTATTGGTTTGGACAAGAATCCCACTATTTTAACCTGACTAATTACGTTGGTCAGGGTCAACTTACAAAGTCGTATAAATTTGTTTGGAATGTCGAACTCTCTCTTGGCATTATATAGTTCTTCCTGGCTACGGTGTTGTAGGTGGCCTTGAAGTCTATAAATCGATTATATAGTGGGATCTTAAATTCCAGATAGTTTTCCATCGCCTGCCCGAGGGTGAATATCTGATCAATCGCTGATATGCCTGGGATGACGCCACACTAATATTGATCAATAATGGCTTTAGCGTGTGTGGCTATGAGCTGTCTTATGACTTTTAATATTTCCTTAATGCTTGGTGGCGGCACCATTTGGTCTTGATTTTGCATTGCCGGAGCCTCCAATTCTTCTGTGAGCTGACCATTTAGCAATTCATTGAAGTGCACTTCCCATCGGCCCAGAATGCCTACAGGATCGGTTATCAGATTACCCTCTTTATTCTTGCAGTAAGTGCAGCGTGATACTGCGGATTATTTTGTAGAACTTCCGCGGCTGGTGCGGACCTCGCTCCCTCATCATCATCATCATCGGCACTACAACCGGGATCCAGTCTTGGCCTTATTTAGCAAGTCTCGAGGCTTGTTAAATTTTCCATAATAATTTATTTTTACGGGCAAGGTTACTAGCCTCGCTCTCCACTTCTCTCTATTTCACAGACAAGGTTTTTTCCCAGACACTTTTCTTTTGTCTGTGAAGCCTTTTTTCAGATCTTCTGAGCTCTTTGTCCTATGAGACTGCTGCATTGCTCGGTATGCAGCATTCGTACGTTCAGTCGCTAGTTTGCACTCATCATCAAACCAGTCGCGCCGATCTCTAGGACTACTTCTCCACTATTATTCCGCGCAATTTGGTCTAATGCGCTCCGCAAGACAATCGGACGGATCCCGCCAATTTGCGGTTCATCTCCCGACGGCGCGAACATCCCTGCATCAGAATTCGTTTCGTTACAGAGCGGGAAAGCCGTCGTACTCCCCCCCCGCGCGTGTGTCCGGGAGCGTTACAACCTGCAACTGTTCAAAAGGAACTGCAACAGTAATTTGATGGCATCTTGGGGTGCCCTGTCGGCGCTGTAGCTTCTCCCAAGGGAAGTATATTAAAAAAAAAGATGGCAGTTCTAATGACAGCATTCTTTTTAATGCGTGTCCATTTGCCTTCTACGCCCGGCATTCTGACCCCAGGACTTACTCTCCCTCCATCGAACTCTTCACGGGCGAGTTTTAACACATGACCAAAGGTCTTGCTGGCGTTCTCAATGCGTAAGGAAGCCGTGTTGATCCGAATCTGATCAGCGGATGCAATACGTCTCTGTAAGGCAATCCGCGCTCGGAAAACTGTACCAACAAGATAGCTCCTCGATAGTATAGTGGTTAGTATACCCGCCTGTCACGCGGGAGACCGGGGTTCGATTCCCCGCCGGGGAGCCGCTGGCGCAAGACTAATGAACTTGCCCGGAAAAAAACAAATCATTATGGAAAATTCAACATGCCTCAGGACTTGCTAAATAAGGCCAAGACCGGTTCCCAGTTGTAGTGCCGATGATGATGATGAAGATAGCGGTCCGAGTCGACGTTGGCATCTCGGGACGTTCGTACCGTCATCAGGCTCGACGAGTGGCGGCGATCTATCAACACGTGGTCAATTTGGTTGCGAATGGTTCCATCAGGTGATACCCAGGTGACTTTGTGGATATCTTCACGCGGAAACCTGGTACGCGCAACAACCAAGTTCCTTGATGCTGCCAGTTCGATGACTCGTAGTCCATTGCCATTAGTGTTCTCATGAAAACTATAGGAATCTGCGTAGTGTCCGAAAATTGGCTCCCGACCTATTTTGAGTTTTAAATCATCAAGAATGATATTCACATCGTATCTTGGGCGGACATTGAGGGACCGTTCGGCCTTATCGAAGAATTCTTCTTTTTCGTCATCAGGGGACTCCTTTGTAGGTCCGTGAACGTTTATAAGGCTTATGTTCTTAAACTTTTCTCCCACGCGAGGAGTGCACAGTCTTTCGTTAACAAACCAACCTTTACGCATTACAAACTCTAATAAATTATGTTCACCATCTATGTGGGTTGACAGAAGATTTTCCATGTTCTTCAAGTTGTTTATAAATGCTTTTTGCTTAATGTTGTTACCGTCCAATAGAATTATTTTTTGACAGTAATCATCAATTCACATGCTGAGTGTCTTTTTTATTTTCTCAATAATTTGCGCACGGGGACGAGTTGCATATTTTGCGCATATAAAAGATCCTGCATTCTGCGCAAGGATAATAATCTTGCCGGTAAAAATACATTATTATGGAAAATTTAACAAGCCTCGAGGTCAAGACTGGATCCCGGTTGTAGTGCCGATGATGATGAAAGATCCGGCATTAACCATACTTTCTACTTCCTTTTTGTTGTCATTTTTCTTAATAGTCCGGCCTGTTGCTTCATTTAGATTAAGAATTTTTTCAATGTGAATTGCTCCTTCTTCTTTTAAAAGTCGATCCAAGATTTGTGTCTTTACATAAATTTTCTCATGAACGTTTATTTTTATTATTATTTGATGTGGATCGAACTTAAACTTGATAATCCAAAAATAATTCAGGAAGTAAAGACGGAAAAGTCACACCTTAACGTATTGTGGTTCGATGCAGACAATTTGTGTCTAGATCATACAAACCAAAGAGGGCTGGCCGTTCTCGGGCCTCGGCTCTCGGGAGCTATTGAGTTCCACAACATAGGACTATACAAGGATGCCGCATTGCATTTTATCCCTTTCAATGCGGTGGGCCTTCTTCCAACCCACACGGTATCTCTGAAACAACAGTTGTCACCACGGAGGGCACATTGACTGGGCATGAAGCTTTTCGCTGTAACATTGGAAAAGAGTTATATACGGATAAATTACAATTTATGTAAAAATAGTATAATCCATTATTCCTTTCTGTTATTATTTTAAGGCAATTTACAAGGGTAGGCTGAAAAGTGATGCACGCGTGCTAGCAGAACGCGAAAGAAATGATCTTCAGAAGTGCGCCTGGCGGCCAATGGAAGTAACATTCCCACCCAGTGTCTTTCGAGAGCTGGAAGTGTGGCGTGCTCTAGGGCTATGCCAATCCGACTTAAACAGCGTGCTGTTATCGAATTTTTAACAGCTAAGAAAGTGACTCCTACTGAAATTCATCATTGTTTGAAGGCCGTTTATGGCGACGATGCTGTGGATAAGTTTACTGTAAATCAATGGGCAATAAAATTTCGTGGTTGCTACTCTGTGTTGTATTTTATATTGATATTTTATTCGAAATCAGATTCCCTTGGGCTGCGCCAATGTTGTATTTTCTATTTTACTGTTGTTGTTGAAATTGTTAATGTGTTATGCTGTGGTAATGTTATATATAATATAGTATACAATGTTATGTTTTTGCTGTGTGTAAACGAACTGTATTTAATGTTATGTTTGTGAGTGAGTGTGGAATGTTGTATCTGGGGCAAATATGCTGTATTGTTGTTAGGGTTATATATTGTTGGTAATTATTATATGCTGGGGCTTTGATCTATTTTCCGTGTATTGATATTTTTAATATTTGATAACTTTTGATGCTATATTTCTAATTAGGATGTATTTGGGATAATGGCCAATGATATATTGTTAATTTGTATATTGATAATGACATGCTTGGGATGTGGCTGCGCCAATTGCAACAGTTTGAAGCGCCATAGACAGTCAGTTGCAACAAATAGATATCATGTTAGGTTATGTTTGGGCGGCAGCCAAACGCAATCGTGGTCTGAGGAGGATGTGGTTTTCAGTAAAACTTGTCGACGAGCGCCACACTGCGATCACTTATTTTCATAGTTCGGTAATCTGAACTTTCAACATCTTTCCACGGCACACAGTGATGCCCCAGTCTGCTTTCGATCCGCTACTGGAACCGTTCTTTAGGAGCGGTCACCCACCGCATCACTGGAACTGCAGCAGTTCACAGAGTCGTTATTGGCCGGCGGTTATATTTCCTGAGAAACCAAAAGTTATTAAATTCACTGGTTACCTGGGAATTACTCGATTCATCTGTAGCAAAATCACTTAGTTATGTGCCGGCATTGGCACAGGTTGACTAGGATTCTCTAACAAGTTACGGTCTGCTCGTCTAATCAAATTTCCACTTCACTAAATTGGCTGATTACGCGTGTCAACTCTCGATCTGTTTACTCCTAATTTCCTTTCGTCCTTTAAGTCTTATATCCCTTTACACTGAAACTCGGTCAATGATAACACACACTCTTTTGCAAAACGGATCCTGATGGGATTTATCCTTTACACTTGATTAATCTTCGCTTCAATAATACCAAGCCGGATTAGCTGCGTTGGTGATGCACTTTTTACTTACTGGTATACGCTGGTGAGGTAATACACTTATCACACACCAAATAATCCTTACAGGAGCCCTTGGACGTCCTGTTGCTTAATGCCACTTTTTATATACCAGCAAAATAAAACACTAAATGCTAATTTGGTATCTTCATGATACCGTTTATTGGTTTATTACTAGTTCTATGTGCACTTATAACAGAGAAAATTTTATAGAACCTTTTCTTTAATTTTATGTATTTACACAGAATTTCGTGTTTAGTGGTCAAGAAGGCTATTTCGTATACAAGATTTAATTAGCGCGGGAAACTCTTGCACTGATGCTGCGACTGAAACTCTACTCGGATCGTGCGTACTCCACAATGTATCGGACTCGACTCCTTTACGACTATTTCATCGACTAAACTACTTTTGCGCGCGGATCACCATCTTTGCTTGTGATGCGAACTCATGGGTGGTCGAACGGTGGGAAAGAGAATTCGTCAAAGCATCTTTGGAATGAGTACCTGCAGCTATCCAAATACTGCGCTGGGGATTAGGGTGTATTTCGGATAATTACACAGTGCTGGTTATGTTTACAACCATGTTAATTGCGTATTGCATTCCTAGGGAATCATGGGTCGAATTCCAGTGTGATTTATTTACACTATATTTACACTAGCAATGAATTCGCCTCTTGGCAGCTATGCGCGAATTGCGCCGGTGATTTGAAGATTGCATAAACGCCGCCGTGAGTACGGGTGCAACATGAAAATCTGTCGCGCACATGTGGGACAGTAAATGCAGGCAGACAGGGGTTCTGCTGATTGTTTTCATAATCCACTTCGGTTATCTAGTATGGCGACCGAAATGTTTTCTTTTTTTAGAACAATGCTGAGATGCATTGATGTATGCGGTACTGGCGTACCGAATTTCTTCTAGGAAAATTGATATCACGCGTTAATTGCGTGAATGTCCTTGATGGACAGATGCTTGATGTTGGACGCGATTTGCAAAATCGAAAGATAATGCAATCGGTGGGAGAATGCTTGGGGAAGTTATTGCGCTTGCATAAGCAAAAATGATAACATTAGTGGAGCTTTAGGAAGGAAGATTTGGAGGTAGGTTGAAGAGGTAGCAGTGGCGTTAGTATAAACGCCACAGATCCACCAGCCTGCCCGTAGAAGCTCTTGTCCGGAACAGAAAACACAATAAAACATTCTCTAGCATTGATTCCTTTTGGTTCATTTTCCATTTATTTCAGCGTGCAATCAAACAATGTTTCATGGATATGTAACGGTTGAAACGTTATCATCATCATCATCATCATCGGCACTACAACCTGGAACCGGTCTTGGCCTTATTTAGCAAGTCCTGAGGCTTGTTAAATTTTCCATAATGATTTGTTTTTTCCGCGCAAGGTCATTAGTCTTGCGCCAGAGGCTCCCCGACGGGGAAACGAACCCCGGTTTCCCACATGACAGGCGGGTATACTAACCAGTATACTATTGAGGAGCGTGAAACGTTATCACAGATCTTTAATCACGGCGAAATTAATTGGAACAATCAATTATGGGTACTTTTACACAATTCCATATGGCATTTATTTAACAGGAAAAAAACACACTCCCGCATCGTTTAAACCTTGTGGCTATATCTCGTGGTAGATTATATTTTAACAATTATATATTATAATTTTGTTCTCACACTGGTTTGCTTCTGCTGTGCGGGGATGTCTTTTATGGTTATTTTTCCTCTGATTTTCTTGTTTGTATTTATTGAATATACGAATTTATTTAAAGGGTTCAATCAGATTAGTTTTTCTTTCCTTTCTATTTCACAATGAAGTAAGTATTAAAACGGTTTAGTTTTGTTTTTCTATTTCACAATTATTCAACTACTTAAACGGTTTAGGTTTTAGTTTTACATTCATGAATATGCAAATTTACTTATAGGGGTTCAATCTGATTAGTTTTTTTTCTTTTTTGTGGTTTCAACATAACCGCACGCCATAACCTTCCATTCAATATCCTTTTTTGTTCCGCTTCCTCAATACAGGACGATTGTTATTTTGAGGTAACGGAATTAGGGAGACTATGGCTGTGTGCAGTATGATAGTGATTTTGAAATAGGGGTTTTAATTTATTTTAATTATTTATCTACTGTATTTGTATGTGATGTGTTGATATTGGTAAAGGATATTCATGTGCAGACACGAGACTGCAAAAATTAATATGGAAAATTTAACAAGCCCCAGGACTTGCTAAATAAGGCCAAGACCGGTTCCCGGTTGTAGTGCCGATGATTGTGATGAATTATATAACACTCGTATGTCTTTACTTTCTATTTTTATTATTTTTTAGTTTTTGGGCCCGAGTCGCCCGACGTTTCCTTTCTTTTTTTTTTTTTGACGTCTTGACACAATCACGGCTACCTCTCGACTCTCCATCTTTCGAAGAGAGAACGCGCCACACCTGTTCTTTCGGAATTCACAATTCAACGAAAGCAAGATCGCGCATTCGTACTGTTGGAACTCAACGAAAGCAGGATCGCGCATTCGCTTACGGTGATCGTGGATCGTGGACTTTAATCCCTCCCCCAATCTTTGCATATTTATTCTTATTTAAATTTAATCCTAATTAGATTTAATCCTCTCGCTCGGTGGGATATCGGGGATGGGGGAGGTTACCACGTAACACCTGGAAAACTTATAAATGTTGATGGAACACAGCCTGAACCTGAAGTTTGAATCTATTCCACATCCTCCATATACGCCCTATCCCGCGCCATGTGAATTTTATTGTTTCCCTCTATTCAACAGAGACCTTAAGGGTAATCATTATACTTCCGACGATGGGGTGAGAGCCGCTGTTGTGTCCTGGACGTTGGTCGAAAAGTATAAGCCTCATCGATTGAAAAATAAATATCTGATTTAGAAGCTTAAGAATTGTACTTTAACATATTTCTTGGGTGATTTTGCTATTTTGTTTTTGTTCGTGTTGCACAAATAAGTGTGCATTACTTTTCAGCCTAATCTCATATTATATATTCGACTCTGTTTCCAGATAACTCCACACCAAAGGCACAAAGTTGTCTTCGGCTGAATTAACCCTTAAAATGTTTGCTGTAGGTGTTAATTCACATCCGGCTTAAAAGAAGGGGATAACTTTCAGCCTACTCTCGTAATTTCGAATATGTTAAACAAAAATCATGTTAGACAGACTGTAAAATTACATATAGTGTTGTACAAACGTCTTCGTAACTTTCTTATCGTGGTAGTCGGAAGTGGTGTTACACGATGGTTTCCGCAATTTATCTATCATTCCAGAGCGAACTTGTATTATTTATGATGCAATATGTTGCAGGATGTCATGTTATATGAGGGCTTCTTTAGTCTTTGTCTTTTGTTTTTTCTTGTCTACACTGATTCGAGTTTGCTTGTCTTAACTATTTTTCTGTCGTATACTGATTCGAGTTTACAGGCGAATCAACTCCATAAATACTCGAATAAAGTGCTGTTTCTGCTTGTTCTAACAATTTCATTGGGAGAATGTATTCAACGTCGTTAATAGTGGTTAATAGATAACCCATCACAGCCTTCTTATTTCGTTGGATGGATCATGATATTTATAAATGTATATCCTCGTTTTTCCGTTCGATTTGTGGACGATGCATCCATCAATGTTATTCATTTTTTGTTTTTACATCTTCCATAATATGCATCGATATGATTTCGATAAATTCCATAGTGAACTTCGATGAACTGCTATTATCGACTGTAATCGATTAGGTATTAACTTCCTTATTTAATATCAATGCCGAACTCCATCGTCCCCACGGAAGTGGAGTTCATTATTAACATAACATAAATTTATCTTTAAAACCGTCCATCAAGCATCTGTAGGTATCCTTTTCTCCATTTTCAAGTAGCTCAAATTCTCCCTCATCCCGTGATACAGGCACCACAACTGCTTCATAGTTTACACGTCTGCTGAACGATAAACGTCGATAAATAATCCTTGGTTGGTACGTCGAACCAAGCAAGTCCTCATCATAGTTAACCTCATTGCCATATCGTCAATTCCACCTAGCTCGCCCCCAGCGAAAGTCTGAAATTGCCCACATTCATCTCCATGCCTCCACGGTTTATTGTAATTTCCGATTAATCTGCCTGTACGCGTCATTTACGTCATCAGTTCCAGTGATGCTGCCACAGAGGCCCTATAAACAATGAGTTCAACTGCAGCCACTGTCTGTAAATTGGGGATGCAGCAAAGATCCTCTTTCGACGACACCAAATATGTCATCATCTGTGAGACCTCCAGTCAGCGGCACTAGCATTCCAAGTTGTCTATCTGTACATTTGGTACCATCTACATATTCGTAGGAACCTATATAGACGCAACGATGTTCATACGTCTGGTTTTACAGAAAAGCCGACTACAATGCCCCTATGCGAGTTGTGCCATATGTCATCGTAAACAAGTTGCATCGAGCGTTGTTGCGAATTCAGGATAAAGCGATTGTCCTCACGTCATCCACCAGCACCGAGCCAACCACTGAATTTGGATATCCTACGATTCGTGGATATAGGCAGCTGTCTGTATCGCATGCACTTAGACGCCGTTCATTCAATAAAGGGTCAGTAAAGTGTGTGAGACCAAACAGGCATTGGTGTATATTGTTCAACGGAGCTTATTCCAGGCCATCATATCGCTTTTGACGCCAGCAGAAGTCCGGAACAATATGAGGTCTTTGTTGGTGAGTGATTGAATTTGCTTAAAGGAGTCCGTTGACTGAAATTGCCACCTTCGGTTAAGGTATCCACCACCAATGCCGGTGTAGATAAACGAACCAGCCTACCAACGTCACGACAGAAGAGATAATCACCTTCGTGTGGCAGGCAATGCTCTTGTCATTCAGAAAAGTTTATTTATTTAGTGTCGTACATCCTTTTATGGATGATGGACATGGGTGTAAGGCGATAGACAGAATGGTATTCCCATGTCTATCTTGACAAATGGCAGCTCAACAAACGTGCGAGTTCGAAGAGTAGAAAGATTTATAATCGGCCAGGACAGTTCAATGAGGTGACAGTCTTCTATACTTCATTTACTCGGCTAAAATCCATCTCTGCACTGAGATAAATAGTTGGGATCAAACATGGTTAACAGCACTCAAGTCTTTGCAATTAAGAGGGTGATGTTATCGGGTTGATGTCACAACTTCCGACAGCTGAGGTTATCATTTTAAGACAGGCTGGATCCAATATCTTCGTGTAAGAGTCCTTTCTCACTTCCATTGGTAAAGTATATTTGCGCATCAGCCGTAAGCAATATATATACGAGATCCGGGTATGAATGGCAAACTTTATTAGGAACATATACAGGAAAATCTACGATCAAAAAAAGACATTTTAATTGGCAGCAGTGGTTTAGGAATGTCACGAGTAAGAACAAGCTAAGTTGCTCTAAAGCCCAAAACAACTACCGTTTTTGAAATAATAATTTTTGCAGGAAGATTCTTGGAGTGTTTGGCATATTGTACCTCAGAGAATGTCAACAAACCAATCCTAAAGCGTGTTCGAACTTTTGCCCACACACAACAGTATATGTATATTTAATATGAATGACAGCTTCACCACATAACCATCCATGACATAATTCGAATATGTTCTAGAGCTGAACGCGAAGTTTTGTTTTCATCCTACCAACTTCATGTAATTTAGTACTACTATACTATTTATTGGCCTGTAGGAACCCGAAAGTCCATGATCTTGTAGCGTTCTACGAACGCACAATTCCGCGCAGGTAAGGTTCCTACCTTCAAAGAACTTACTTACCTGAGAGCGTTGCACGCGCCCACAGACGTGTGCACCAAAGTCCCCCCATAGGGCCTGCAACTCGCAGCCAACGTTGAGACCGACACCAAAAAGCAAGGAACTGAACGTCCCCAAGACTTTTAATGCCAAGCTCAACATTCGTAAGTCACCATACATGAAACAAAAAAGAAACATTCAATCTGCCTGCGCCCAGGAACATTCCATTGAATCGGCAATTTCCAACGTCTATGCAATGAAAATGAGCCGATACACGGTGCACGTGCGGGTATTCTACCACAAAGACCACCCAAATCCGTCGATACAATAATGTATGTTGTTCATCCGCTACCAGATTCCTGGAAAACGTAAACACCTCAACGAGATACGACGTGAATTTGTGCGAGGGTAAAAATAACAAAAGGAACTACTCCTATCCCACGGTGCCTTTTTTGTATTTCACACCCATTAGAAAGATCTAATGGATTTCGGGTCTATTGACAAAAGTCAAACAAAACCCATGAACCATACGTCCATTCAAATTGCAGGATATCTTTCGGCCTTCGCGCCAGATGTGTTATGTAAATAAGGCGGCATACAATCGACAACCGTCGAACTGAATTTCGACCACCACCACGGATGGTGATAATGATGTTCGATGATGAGCGAGTTTCTTCTTTCAGGAATGAAAAATCACCCCTGGGACGTGATAACATGCTGCTTACAGAAATTCGGAAGTTCTGTTAGCAGAGCAATTAGGAAAATTACCAGTTTTGAATCTGGATATCTGAGTGGGCAGACAGTCAGTTAGATTCGAATCGTCAAGGAGACGAGACATAGAGCCATTTTTATCGTCACGCGACGAGGAAAGCGAGAGAACCAGATCGAGGAGGGATATATCAACGCCGCGCGATTACTTTAATCTTCGAGCGGTCCGCAAGGGTAGTTTCGCGAGATAATTTGAGTCCCTGTGTGCAATCGTAATAGTGTCGATTTTTCTTTAGGTGCAAGTTAACGCCTCCTTGCTTTGGTGTAGATGTGCTAAAACACCCAGTGATAAAATACTTGTAATTTAGCTAACGGAATGTAACGTTAAAAGAAAAGAACAATTACAATACAAATTGAAAGAAAACAAAGATTCGTGTGTTTAGTTTGACATTGCTTCCGCTCTGTGGTGTCCTTTGCCTTCCTGATGTGTGCGGACAGTGTTCGGCGGAACACTTCTTTCGACAAAGACTAAATCCGCCAAAACCTCACCAAGTCGACTCCGCCATTGTTCCCTGTCCCGTGCGCTCTCCTTCCACGTTCGACCATCCGATCCGATCTCCTCGAGGTCAATGTAATGCTATTTTTAATACTTTAGGCCAAATATGGCAATTAAATTCCAAGTTTGGACGGATGCATGCGTTGAAAATCAATTGGGCTAAAGTGTAGGGTTCCCAATAAAGATGATACGTTCGGTTTCTCAGTAAGGACGAGATGTTTTTAGAAATAATTAAAATACAAACGAGTTAAAATAAATGCAGAAATTTAAAATTTAAAATACCACAATTTTTAAGCCAAACTGTACTAAAAATAAACGAAGGCTAGTGACGTTTCTACAATTTTAAATATGGTTGGTATGGCA
Source organism: Microdon myrmicae (assembly GCA_963931805.1). NCBI lineage: Eukaryota > Metazoa > Arthropoda > Insecta > Diptera > Syrphidae > Microdon > Microdon myrmicae. The sequence goes on along the minus strand of OZ007498.1, from coordinate 187,151,461 downwards.
TTTTAAAAACATATCCTATCTATTGCGATTGTTGGAGACGGAGCAGCACACGACGGCCGACTGGCAGACTGAGCATCGCACGTTTTATACTCTGACTCTCTTTGTTCCTGTGACAACATGCGAACGAGGGAAAGGAGACACAAAAACGAATATAAGCAGCGGCCGTTGTGGAGTTGAGAGGAGTACAAGTCAAGCAGTCAAACGCTGCACATCAATATTGATAAGGAGATTAACGGATAGATTGGTTATATTTAAATAAATTTGAATTAGTAAATCGAGTTTACAAATTGGTCCTTCGAGCCGGATCCAGTCTATGGATCCAATCGACTGCTGCCAGTTCGCAGTGGACAAACGAGTTACAGATTCTTACGTCACGGCATATCAGAGGATTCATGATCCGAGGGAAACACAGCACCTGCCGACTGGACAACACAACGCTGTGCAACGTGGGATCCAAGCGTTTCAACTACAACGCATTGAAGCACACCCGCTGCGACCAAGCATACAGGCGGTCGTGCAGCCTAACCAGCCAGCAGCAAACAGCAGCGCACTCAGCGTAAGCTACAGCCGATCCACAAGCATCGGATTCAAGTAGCTAGTGGCAATTTCGATCCACAAGCATCGAAAGGAAGACAGCTAACTCACAATGGCTACCAGTGATTCGCCAAGCAAGGCAATGGCGGATCAGACTGTTCTGGCAAGCAAACGAAGACGGGAAGTCCTTAAGGGATTCCTGACGCGGTTGGAGGAGTTCGCGACCAAGGCGAATGAGGTGACCAGAGAGGAAGTCGCATGCAGACTAAGCAAGCTGGAAGAGGCGTTTAAATCCTTTGAGCGCCTCCAGGAAAGCATCGAGGAGAACGACCCGGACCGGGACATCAGCGTGGAGAACGAGGAGCGAGCAGCATTCGAGGAGCGATACTTTTCGATGCAAGGCAGACTCACCCAGCGGTTGACCATGGCAACAGGCACAGGTTCGACCGCATTGGAGACGTCAGGAGACACCCCGGGAACGGTAACTACTACAACGTTAACAGCGGAGCAACCAGGAATGGAGAGGCTGCTTGACACCATGAATGCCAGCCAGAGGCTCATAAACAGCTTGGTGGAACAATTGGGTACGCGGTCCACGGAACCGACAGCAACGGATTCTACGAGTGGAACGACCACCCGAGCGGTCAAATTGAGGCATATCGACGTGCCTACCTTCGATGGGGACTACCAGCAGTGGGTAACGTTCCGAGACCTGTACAAACCACTCATCCCCCAGTTATCAGCAGTCGAGAAATTCCAATTTCTCCGGACTTCTTTAAGAGCGGACGCACTATCAGTGGTTCGCAATGTTCCGGTCACGGCGGCAAACTATCTGGAGGCCTGGGCTGCACTGGTCTCGCGCTATGACAAGAAGAAGCTCATCGTGGAGGCACGATCACTAATGACGATTCCAGCTATGCAATCACCAGGTGCTACGGAGTTCCGCAGATTCATCAACGGCCTCTTCGAGCAGGTTCGGGCTTTGCGAGCCTTGGAGCTACCAGTGGAGCACTAGAGTTGTTGGCTAGTTTTCACCACAGTCGAGAAGCTTGATAGTGAGACTAGGCAGTTATGGGCTCGAGAAACCAGCAGGAACGAGATGCCGACATTCGAGGAGCTGACTGAATTCCTGGAAGCCCGCCTCACTGAGCTAGAGAGCCTCCCGACAGCGAAGAACTATTCAAAGGGTCACTTTGTTCGGGACAGAGGTATAGCAGCCGGCCCACCCAGGAAGGCGTACTCGGCAATCACATCAGCAGCGACGGCTAACTGTCCCAGATGTACGCAGCCGCATCCATTGTTCCGATGCAGCTCATTCAGGAATCTCTCAGCTCTACAGCGAGATCAGTTTGTCCACCGCCAAGGGCTATGCAGAAATTGCCTCAGTCCAGAACGCAGCATTAACCAATGTGAGAGAGGGAACTGCCGAGAGTGTAACGGGCGGCACGACACCCTGCTGCATCAATCGGTGGACGTTCCGACGTTATCACCGAAGGTTGGACCATCAGAGGGATCTTGCGCGACAGTACAAACCTAGGATTCACTACTATAGTAATAGTAACGGTGATGGACGACAGGAACCAGTTGGTTCCTTGCCGGGTGCTGCTGGACTCAGACTCGACCACATCCTTAGTCCGAGAATCATTCATTCAGCAGTTGGGGCTGAGACGCACGCAGACGAAGGTGAAGATAAGTGGCATAGGGGAAGCGAATCCACAACTCAGCCGAGGAAAGGTCGAGATGCTGCTGAAAGGCCGAACAGGGAAATAAAGTATTCGGATAACGGCATTGGTGATGGGACAATTGACTTCGGATCTGCCGTCAAGGTCACTGGAACATGACTGGAGAAGCTTTTCATCGCTGGGATTGGCCGACCCGCTATTCCACAAATCAAGACCCATTGACTTGTTGCTGGGTTCGGACACTATCTTTCAGATCCTGCGCGATGGACGACTGATGGATCCCGATAGTAAAATGATGGCGCAGAACACCATATTCGACTGGGTAATCGCAGGGAGTTGACCAGCTCTGCTCGATCAGGAACAACATTGCTGCACTGTCACTCAACAAGTCGACCCATTAGAGGGTACATTGCCAATAAATATTCCTACATATAACGATGTCGACAACGGTAAAGCTGCGACTACGAATTGTCAGCAAGCCTCTTATATTCCGACATCGGTGTATCAAGGTGGAAATGAACTCGGTGTTTCTCCATCATCTTCCACACAACCACAGCAACAAAAATTCCAAAATTATAATTCACCACCTGCTTCTAATATAACTCAGCAACCCTATTCCTCTGGTGCCACAAACACAATGACGGGCACTACGTATATAACCTCTCAAGTAACAAATGAACCACAGAGTTCTTATCAGGTATCTTCACAACCTTATTCAAATTCAGGGACTCCGCCGAATGGGCAAATGGAAATTCAACAACAACCACCACCACTGCAACAGCATCAAACTTTGCAACAGCCACAATCGTTGCAACCACAAATTATTCAACAACAGTCTGTGCCACAACAGTCTGTACCACAACAGTCTGTACGACAACAGTCGGCGCCACAACAGTCTGTACCACAGCAACCAATGGCACACCGGTCTGTACCGCAGCAATCCATGCCACAACAATTTATGGCACAGCGGCATGTCTCTCATCAAACCTTGCCACAGCCTATGACTCAGCAATCGGTGCCACAACAGCATATGACACAGCAAAGTATGCAGCAGCAATCTGTTTCGCAACAGTCTTTGCCCCCACCACCTATGGGGCAGCAATCTATACCACACCAATCTAAAGGCCATCAAAATGATGTACCGACTGCGTCAAATCCAGCGGATTACTTATCAAGGGGCCTTAAAGCAAAGGAGCTTACCGGAGCAGAGCTGTGGTGGCGAGGACCCACTATTCTGCGAGACAAGGAGCTGAAGTTGCCTCGGACCCCCGCTCACCAAGTCCGAGAGACGGATACCGGAACATCGGTAGACCCCGAGGAGCGAAAGTCATCGTGCGTCGTAATACAGCAAGAGGAGCTGTCCATTACAAGAAGAGTCTCCAGTTTCACTCGAATGGTGCGAACAGTAGCGTGGCGGAAGGCGGACCTAACGGCCATTAGAGCCGGGAGACAAGTATCAAGACGAAGCGAACTGGATGCGCTCGACCCATTCATCGATGACCAAGGTATCCTCAGGGTGGGCGGAAGACTAGAGGCAGCGAGGATGGAATACGAACATCCACCAATCTTACACCGGCAACATCACCTTGCAAAGATCATAGTGAGGGATTTGCACTTGAGACCGATGCAGGCTGGAAGCCGGTTACTGCTCGCGGCGGTGAACTCCCGGTACTGGATCATAGGGAGTCGAGAACCTGTCCGGAGGGTCATCGCTGAATGCACGGTTTGCGTTCGTCACAAGGGACGGGTGCTATCTCAACAAATGGCCGCATTGCCAGCCAGTAGGATTAATCCCGCACGGCCATTTAGTAACACCGGCGTCGATTATGGAGGTCCTATCACTCTTCGGACATGGAAAGGACGCGGCGCGAAGCGAGTCAAAGGCTACATCTGTCTCTTCGTATGCTTGGCAACCACGGCAATACATCTCGAAGTGCTTAGCGAGCTGTCCAGCGAGGCTTTCTTGGCAGCATTAAGGAGATTTCTCGCGCGTAGAGGTTTTTGTAACACTTTATGGAGTGATAATGGTACCAATTTCGTTGGGGCATGCCGAGAACTGCGAGAAGTTTATGAGCACATAAACCGGAAGGATACCCAGGACCGGATCATGACGGAATTGGCCACCAACGGCATCACTTGGAGATTCATTCCCCCGGCAGCGTCCCACTTTGGTGGCTTGTGGGAGGCATGAATCAAGTCCGCGAAGCATCATCTGAAGCGAGCTATTGGAAATGCGTTTCTGACGTTCGAGGAGCTTACTACCGTGTTGGCCCAGATCGAGGCTTGTCTGAATTCCCGACCGCTGGTCGTCCTGCCAACGGAGCCTGGCGACCCCGAGGTGTTGACCCTCAGTCATTTCTTAGTTGGAGGACCGGCTATGAGCGTCCTGGAAGTCGATCCGGGAGAGACAACAATCACTTGGCGGTCCAGATGGAAGTACTTGCAGGCGTTGCATCGAGCATTTTGGTACCGGTGGAAGAACGAATACCTCCACACGTTGCAGGCTCGCAACAAATGGTATCATCCGGAACCAAACCTAGGAAATGCGGTCGTGGTGCTTCTGAAGGACGAGCAACTATCTCCGACCTATTGGCCCATGGGAAGGGTCATCGAGCTTCATCCTGGCACAGATGGCAAGGTGCGGGTGGCAACTGTAAAGATTCAGGGGGGAACCCTGAAGCGACCGGTCACGAAGTTGGTCCTACTCCGGTTGCGGAAGATAAGACGGTTGAACCGACAGTTCAAGGTGGGCGGAATGTTGGAGACGGAGCAGCACACGACGGCCGACTAGCAGCACACGACTGCCGACTGGCAGACTGAGCATCGCACGTTTTATACTCTGGCTCTCTTTGTTCCTGTGACAACATGGGAACGAGGGAAAGGAGACACAAAAACGAATATAAGCAGCGGCAGTTGTGGAGTTGAGAGGAGGATTCGCCGCACCATACTTCGACTTCATCAGTCGAGTTCTAACCACCGACGACATCAGTCACGACTTCACAGTGAGAGCTGAGAGAAGACACATCCTGGACAGTGATACATACAGTGATACATACAATTTAAAGTTATTTAAAACAAAATAAATAAATAAAAAATTTATAATTTAAATTTAAAAAAAAAAAAATAATAATAATAAATTAAAAAAAAAAGTTCTTAGTGAACAGGAAACATCTTTAGGTTCGTTTATTTAATTTCACCTATATTTTCAAATTTGTAATTTAGAAGCATTTTTTTTTAGATCTGCTTGTTTCCCTCTTGGTTTTTGTTTGTTCCTCTTCTCTTTTCCTTGCGCCCCATGCGTTTCTTGTCTCTTTTTGTGCTCGATGGTTGCAATATCGAAATAGATGGATACCTGCTCTTCTTGTGGTGTGGGCCACCAGCCCGATCAGGGCATGATGGCTTTCATAAAGAGATTAAGGGAGGACCTCGAGGCTCTCAAGGCAGAAAACGCTGTCTTGAGAGATAAATTGTCGCGACTGGAAGCCGCACCACCCGCATCCCCGCCCAGTGCCAGTTCGGAGGCTTCTGATTCGGAATCGGAGCTCGAGCCCGAGTTGGAAAGTCCCGCTGAGAGTTCCGACGAAACAATGGACGACGGTGACTCGCGCACCCCCACCCCAAACTCGTCTAGAGCCCCTAAGCGGAAAACAGCGCTTCCAATAATAAACTGCGAAGGAGGACCCTCCAATAAGCGTGTGGCCACCGGCTCCCCGCCAACGCCGCACCCCAAACTGTTGTCGAACCCCGCGATAACACCAACTCATGTGAGGGTCGTACCTCCGCAGGAGCCTTGCCCACCACGGCCAACTCCACTAATTAACCCAAAACCAAAGGCTGCTTGTGTTCCCAACACTGTTCAGGCAGAGGTCGGGGAACGCCCACCTGTTTCTAAGAAGAAACAGCAACCCGGGGTCTTTGCACGAGACCTCAATTTAAAAAATTTCGTCGGTGATATGAACCGGCTAGGGATTTCTAACTTCAAGGCAAAGACCTTAAGTCCATCCCATTCAAGGCCAAGGAGGTGAATTATTACACCTTCACTCCGGCCGACGAAAAGTCGAGGACAATCCTCTTAAAACGAGTCGCTGCCTCTTGGGAAAAGGACGACATCGTAACTGCTCTTGAGGCAACATTTCCTAACGTCAAATTCATTGACGTCAAAAAATTCTCTACCCCACAGCGGTTTGTGAACATCAGACCGCAAAGATACACCAAGCTGAACATATGGCAGCTTCTCCTTGCCCCAGGAACCGACATAGATTCCATAATACGGACAAAGTCGCTTCCAACTTTGCATCAGCAAGTTGTCTTCGAGGTATTGTAGCGTTTCCGCCAAACCCTACGGTCTACTTACCTGAAAAACCACCACAACTACTACCCAACTCCCTTAAGTTTGCTAATGCAACGGTATTAGTACCTGTAAATGCTTCACGCATTATATAGATCACCATCTATAATCATAAAATCCCTATAAAGAAAACTTACCTTCATGCATCCCTTCGCATACAATTTTCCGTAAGATTTCTTTGTTTGCTTATTTGGTATTCTGAACCAATTCGGTACCAGACAAATTCCTGTAAACAAAATAATTCGGATTGCATTCAATGTAACCGTCATGACAGGGACCATAAATATCGCGCCGTCTATTTTCCCAGCCGCGTCATATACCTTTTCATACACATTGCCTGGCAACCTTTTTTTGTTTGTCTTACCAACAAACAACCCAAGCAGCTGCATATAATTAGCACAATAGACGCTGAAACCAAATTCTCCAGCATTTCCTAATGCAAATATGAACCCGGTTTCTATTGCTGCCAGAGATGCCATAAACATCCAATTTGCTTTTAGCACCTTTTTCTCCTAACGTCGAAAATAGCGACGAGGCATCGTGTAAACAATGACCCGCATTACCAGCGGCGCATGTGGTCATTTTTCCCTATTGTCCTTGCCGCCTGCCTGTTTTCGAACACATGCAACAACATTGAATCTGTTCGATCGCGCACATATACCACTGCGCCACTAGTTACACCCTTAAGAGAAAAGTTTTTCTCTCTCTTCCTTTTTCTTCCTTAGCGAAATCATCTCTGCATGAGATGACGATCGCTGAGTCAAATTCCATCCTTCGACCGGACCAGGTCGTGTCTCCTATCGCTTCCCTGGTGCGCACAGGGAAGCGATAATCGATTATAATCGTTCGAGTCGTTGTCTCCAGTCGTGAGTCGAGAGTCGCGTTGGGTAACCACGAAATGTATTCGTGTTTTCCCCTGTCGAATAACATTTAAAGTTAAAGTTACATCCAATCGTTTTGTTTTTAATTGTGTATTTGTGTCACCGTCATCAAACAGTACGCAATAAATTAAAGTGAAATAACCATTTAAATCTGTGGCAGTGTGTTTTAAATTCTGAATGGTTTCCCCTGGTGATCGTTCGTTTACAGGCCGCGGCGGAACTCTTTTTTTGTGTGAGAACGAAGTGGAACCCAGCGACCATGTCGGTGCCCTGACTTCGCTCCTACAGTATTTCATAACAGAGAAATACCTCAATGCAGACGTTGCCAACGTTTCGGGCATGTCTCCCGAAACTGCAACATGAGTCGCCGTTGCGTTCATTGCGGAAAATCCCATGATATTGGCAAGTGCGAACTACCGCTAGCGAAATACGATCCCGCAACAAATGTGCAGGATGAAATAACACTGCCAACTTGCTGCAACTGCGGCAACAAAGGGCATCCGGCCAGTTATAAAAATTGTCCTAAATATAAGGAAATTAGACAAAGATCCAAGGAGACTCGAGCTAAGCAAACAGCCAAGTCAGACTTCGGAAAACAGGCCACACAAAACCTCATCCAAAATGGATTCACATTTGCCGACATGTTTAGGGGTCAGCAGGCAAGGAATACAAAAACTCTTTCAACTCCTCCCCCTCAAAAACATATTCAAGTCCCTAAGCGAGCCCCGGTAAAGGCCAACACGACGCCTCAAATTCAAGCGGTGGTGCAAAAGCCTCCGAGGGGGCAATCTTCAATGCTCGAGAAACTACTTAGTTTCTCCCGCTTAATTGAAGATATCCGACCCCGATATGAGAAACTATCAACCGAGGCAGAGAGGGAGGCCCCCCTTTTCACTGCATATGGAAGACATACCCTCCACAATGGATTCCAAAATTAAAGTTATCCTCTTAAATGTCAACTCCCTTGTTTCGCATTCCAAGCGTATGATAGTTTCTGACTTCATAAAGGAAAGCCGGGCGGACGTGGTACTTGTAACCGAAACTAGGTTGCATCCATGTCACCGTCCCGTATTCCCAAACTTCTCCATGATTCGAAGAGATCGAGCCCTCACTGGCGGTCCCACCATCAACGGAGGTGGAACTTGTATACTGGTTAATAGCGGACTTCGCCATGAAGCTATTGACCTTCCACACCTAGAGTCCATAGAGGTATCTGGAGTTGAACTGCATCTGGCTAGTAATGCTAGAGTGAATATATACTCCGTATACCACTCGCATAAAACCAATAATGGCCCCATTAATCCCGAAGATATCGGCAAACTAATAAGGACCTCAGGGCATACACCCTTCATCATAGGCGGCGATTTTAACTCCAGACATCCCCACTGGAACAACTCTGTCTCTTGCCCAAATGGCACAAAACTGTACCAATGGTACACCGCAAACATGTATGCCCTCAACTTCGAAATAGCCGCACCTACGGTTGGTACTCGAGGTAACTCAATTCTGGACATATTTATTGTGTCCAAAGACTTACTTCCACAAATCACTCCTCCTCAAGTTTCAGCGGGTGTATCTGATCACAACGCTGTGACCACATTCATTCGCGGCTATCGAGCATCTCGGGCTCATATCAGATACATGCCCGATTATGGGCGGACAAATTGGGACAACTTCAATATTACATTGAACGATAAACTCCACCATTTCTCTCTTCCCACTGACATGAACCTAACGACGGTTGAGATAAACAACGTTGAAAAACGACTTCACGAGATTCTAGTTGAAACTTCGGAGACTCATGTCCCGAAGTACAAACTTGAAAAGACCTATCAGATTCCCCATGACGACATCACTCTTCGTCTCATCCGGGAGCGTAAAAAGCTCTGCAGAATGAGATATCGTCACCGCTTTACGCAAAGGGAGCCATTATTGCGATCCGTTATTCACGATATTGGTACACTGATAAAACAGAGAATCCAAAACAATCGTACCCGACAATTGGAAGACAAGCTGAAGGGTATTCAGATGAACCAGAACGTTTATAATAATGTTAAAAAGATATGTGGCACTTCCCGCATCACTGGGCCAATTATGCACAATGGTGTTGTTGTCAATAACGACACCAATAAAGCAAATATCATCGGAGAGACCTTCGAAAACAATCACAAACTCACTCTCCAAGATGGCGACCCGGAAACTAATGCAATCGTTAGTTCAGAGGTCCACAGTAAGTTGGATGACTTCAACGAGCCAATTGTTGTCTTTAACCCAACTAACAGTGCATACTTCGATGACACACGCGATAATGGTCACGGTTTCATCACACCAAATACCCTACAGAGTCTGGTTAAATCTCGACACCCTAAGAAGTCACCTGGTATCGACAACATGTCATACCACTCGTTGCGAAGGCTTTCTGCCTTATTCTTTATAAAGCTCTCCATTCTGTTCAACCATGCTTACAACATGGGGTACTTTCCCCAAGCTTAGAGGCACGCTATTATTTGTCCAATAGCAAAAGTTGGGAAACCAACGTATCACCCCTCAAGCTTTCGCCCTATCTCGCTTCTCACTTGCATCAGCAAAATATATGAAAAATTCATATACGAGAAGCTAAATAACTTTGTCAGTGCCAGGCACCTAATACCTGATTTCCAATTCGGATTTCGAAGAGCGCACAGCACCACTATGGCTCTCAATTTATTTCAAAACCACGTCTGCGTGCGGCTCTTTAATAAGGAACCCACCGTTGCGGTAAGCCTAGACATTGAAAAAGCTTTTGATACGACTTGGATCGAAGGTCTCGCTTTTAAACTACTGAATACTGGCCTCAGTGGAACGCTATGTAGCATCATCTACCAGTTCGTTCGAAACAGAACCTTCCAAGTTAGAATGAATGGAAAGCTTTCCCGAACTTTTCACGCTGCTGCAGGCCTACCACAGGGCTCCATTCTAGGCCCCATCTTATTCAATATTTACACCTCCGATATTCCCCGCCCTGTGGACTATGCTATGCGGATGACGTCCTGGTGTACACGTCAACCAAAGGCCCTAACCTCGCAACAAATCGACTCAACCGTCACTTGGACGAACTGTATCAGTATTACAGACGATGGAAAATCCGACTTAATCCATCCAAAGCAGTATCCATAATTCTTAGTAGTAAACACTCCCAACCTGCTTCTCGATATTCACAGAATATTCGAATAAAAATGGGAGATACTACGATTAGACCGCAGGACAAGATGAAATATCTCGGGGTCACTTATACCCCAAAAATGAATTTCATCAAACATGTGGCCCACCTTCTCCAAAGGGGCCTCGGTCGGTCTAAGCAACTGCACAACATCTTGAAGTGGAGGAACAAAGTTGACACCAAAGTTAAGCTTCTCTGCTATAAGCAGCTAATCCGATCTGGAATATCGTACGCCTTTCCCATATGGTCCTGCATATCTTCGGCTCAAATTGAAAGACTTCGGGTTTTCGAAAGGAAACTCCTCAGAAGATGCACCAATCATTCTAGAAGGCCTGACGGTCGTCATTACCCCAACTCTCACCTATACGAAGGCGCCTCCATTACCCCTATCGACGAGTACTTGCTTCAATTAGCATATAAGTACCTCGAAAACATTCAGAACAGCGAGAACCTACTTGTACGGGACTCTTGCGTTCTTGACCCTTCTCTCTCTCGATCTCTTCGGATCAAACCCCCACAATTTCTTCTTCAGTACAAAACTGAAGAAAGCACCCTTCCCAACAACATTCCCCTCTATAATAGAGGATTCCTGGACCCATCCCATTGGGTCTACTATTAACAAACCAAACACATGAACGCACAGTACAAGACGGCACAAACACAAACATACACACCGACCAAAGAGCAGATTATCAGACGCCAAAGACGTGATCTGCGTTTACTACCGCACCCAAGACCTACCGGTCTTGTATGATTTCTTTCCCACCATCCCTCTATAAAAGTAGTTAGAGAACACTTGGACTAACACTGTCCACGCTATCCTTGGACACCCCCCATTTTTTCTTCTCTTTTCAGATGCCACGAGACCGAGCCCAACATCCTCACGGATGTGGGTGATTCTGGTTATCGCAAGATGACCAGAAGTCAGAGACAAGATGAAGGACACATATGTCCTGTCTCGCTAAATTCGGCCTTCTCGCCACAATTTTTTTTTTTTTTTGGAGTTGAGAGGAGTACAAGTCAAGCAGTCAAACGCTGCACATCAATATTGATGAGGAGATTAACGGATAGATTGGTTATATTTAAATAAATTTGAATTAGTAAATCGAGTTTAGAGCGATACTCATTATTTGCTTTTATAAATATATTGGCCCCGGAAGCTTTACATATATTTCACCCCTTAATATATCCCCAATTCATTACATTTTCCCCAGCTTCGAATATGTGCTGGTTGCAGTTAAGAGTTGATTTGTTTGAATGTAAGGTTTAGCAACTTCTATTATTTATGATACAAATACCATTCTGAGACGAACGCTTTTCGTGCTCTTTAATTATCAAACGCAGCGTTGTATTTTGGAGAGATTGGATCCCACTTGGCAATGCAGTTCTCGTTTTTATATCTTGTTAAAATCAGAGTCTTTCATCAGAGAATGCGGCATACACCAACAATTGAGTGAGAAGTTTGACGGGTTTGCTTACAGCAGTAGGCGAAGCTCAACGTGTTTTCATTAGCAAAAGAATTAATTTTGGGTAATACAATAGTTAAAGGATCATTAATGAAAATGAAAAAATAGGGAAGGTGACAAAACGGAAGCGGACATCTTATAACATGCAAATTTAACACCAACCAATATAACCTGGATTGAATGCCCAGAAAAATAGTCACTGCTCCATTGAGTAAGAGATTCGTTAATTCCAAAAGAATATGGATTTGAGAAAAATGTGGTTGGCTATATTCCGGCGAGTACTTTGGAATATTCAGAATATACAGCATTGTGAAAACTTATAGACTCAAACTTAAATTTTCAGTTTTCTTGGAATGAGTAAAAAACTTTTATGATTAGTTTTGTGACAAAATATTGTCAACCGGCACTATCTCAGGGAAAACTCTTAAATGGCTTAATTAATGTTCTGAAAAAAAACCCAAATTTCCCCTTTGAAAAATTATAAACTCAAGACATTTCTATTTTAATGTTTTTTATAATAATTTATTGAATATGGAATGCTTTATCCGTTATTTCTTATAATAGTTAACATTCTTCGTGGTAGACTGGAAATAAGATTGCTTAAGGTGTTGTCGAGTATGTTATTCTATGCTTCAACAATTCTGTCTTTGAGTTGTTTAGCATTTTGAATTTTTGGCTTTTCCTGATCGTACACCGCTCTTGCCAGGACCCCCCACGGGTTCTCAATAGGGTTTATGTCTGGATTTAAAGTTAGCCACCTTAAAAGTTTAATTCCATGGTCTTGAAATCACGTTTTTGTTGTTTGTCCTGTATGGATAGGAGCGTTGTCTTGTTGAAAAATGACATCTTCGTCCCCTGTTAGGGTTATTAAAGGAAGAAGATGCTCTTCCAAGACCTCTTGGTACTTTTTGGCGTCCATTCTTCCAGAAATAAAAACAATTTGTGTTTTCAAACTGTCAATTAAATCTGCCCAGACCATAACTCTTCCTCCTCCTAAAGGCCTGCGTGACATGATTTTCCTTTCTTTTCTGAAATATTGCCAATAGTACTTGGAGCCGTCGGAGCTGTCCAGATTAAATTTGTTCTCATCACTGAAGATCACATTTGACCACATTTCCCTATGTTGGATGTGCGTTCCTTAATTTTTTTTTTTTTTTTTTTTCATTTTTCAACATTTTTTATTTCCCTTTTTTTCTTAGATTCTGAATTATAAGCTAGACCAAAAATGCTTACATTCTAGCTTAATTATCTTATGTTATAACCTACTGGTGCTAGGAGCCACCTGTGATCGCGCCGGTACGATCTTCCATGCGGGATGTGAGATTTCGTCCTCGCACTATTCAACGCATTCTACGTGAACTGGATTGTAGGACGGCAACCGGCCCGGACGGAATACCAGCAATAGTCCTTAAGAACTGTGCTCCAGAACTATCCCCGGTTCTTGGCAGACTCTTCCGCTTATCTTATGCACGGAGGACCTTTCCTGCCTGCTGGACAATCGCTCGAGTTCAGCCAATCCCAAAGACGGAAAAAAAGTGTCTCCCACAAAATGACCGTCCGAGAGCTGTCTATTTTATCTAAGGTGATGGAAAAAGTCATCAATACAGAGTTAGTTAAGTATATGGAGTACAACGGACTTCTGAATGACCGTCAATACGGATTCCGTGGCAGGCGGACCGCGGGAGACTTTTTGACACGTATAACCGATATATGGACATCTGCGCTTGAACGGCATGATGAGTCAACGGCGGTCGCATTGGATATCTATCTCCAAGGCTTTTGACCGCGTCAGGCAAGGGGCATTGCTTAGCAAACTCCGTTCATACGGACTTTCCCACCACCTTTGCGACTGGACAAAGAGCTTCCTTGAGAATCGACCGATCCGGGTTGTTGTGGACGGTGAGTGTTCGGATCTGTATCCTGTTAATCCGGGGGTGCCGAAAGGTCCTATTTTGGGTCCAACCTTGTTTTTGCTTCACACAAGTGATTTGTTAGAGACAACGGATAACAAAGTGTTCAGTTTTGTGGATGATAGTACGCTTTGTTCCTCCTTTTCGAGTGTTCGGCCGATTGGTGCTTCTGCGTCGCATCAGCTGAGATGTAGCCAGATTGACTCTCTGAATCAGGATCTAGATAGGGTCCTGCAGTGGGGAAGGGCCAATCTCGTCGACTTCAATGCAGCGAAAACACAATATACAACATTCACAAAGAAAGGTGGATCATCGGTTCCACAGCTGATGATGAATGGCTAGGCCCTCGAATCTGGTGAAAGTTTGAAGTTGCTCGGCATCGCGGTCTGCGGGAATGTATCATGGCATAAGCACGTGTCGAGCATCGCCAGGTCAGCCTCAGGAAAACTGAGCTATCTTTTCGAGCCAAGAAATATTTTGCTCCGGCCCAAATTCTTCTCCTATATAAATCCCGAATTAGACTCGCGCTCCACGCAATTCGGCTTATATGCGCTCCCCAAGACAATCCGATGGATCGCACCCGTTTGTGGTTCATCTCCCGACGGCGCGAACCTCCCAGCATCAGAACTCGTTCCGTTACAGAGCGGGGAAGCTGTAGAACTCCCTTCCCACGCGAGTGTTCCCGGAACGTTACATACTGCAACTGTTCAAAAAGAACTGCAACAGTTATCTGGTGGCTTGTCGGGGCGCCTCTCCTGAAAGAAGTCTAATAATAAAAAAAAAAAAAAAAAAAAAAAAAAAAAAAAGATGTATATATATATATATATATATATATATATATATATATATATATATGTGTGTGTATGTATATACATTTTTTTCATTGCTTAAGACCCTAATTTAATATAACTTCAATCATACTTTACCCTAATCCTAGAAAAGCTAAATCTGTGTAAGCTGCCTGATGTTGTAGTTATTAAACTGACTTTGCTACATAGGCCTTTATCTGCCATTTAACCACCAAAACCGTTAGTGCTGTTTAATAACATCATCCAGGTCTCTATGGGACATAGCTCTATGAAACCGCAGTCTTCTCGATCGTAGCACAATCACCCGTCCACGGATGATCTACCTACATGATCAATCAGCGGAACTCCGGATACAAAGTATTTGTATCATAACCTCCGAAAATTGGAAAATTGGGTCATTGGACGCAACTATTGCTCTCGTAATATATCCTCTGATTAATTTGATCATAAAATTATCCACCCTGTTTATGTAGGCTTCGTTACATAAGGTCTCATTTGGGTAATACCTTTTGTAGTTAGATTCCGGTGTTCCTTATAATCTCAGACAAGTTCTGAGACATTTCCTTTCGGACGTCTTCGTCAACAATCTTTTCCTTCATATTTGGACCTATATTGAACTACACTTGGCATCCATATATAATCATGGGCCTGATTAGGGTCATATATCATATAACTTTTACCCTGCTATCAAGTTGGCTACTGTGAATAGCAAATGTTTTCTTGGCCTTGACCAAAGCTGCCTCCACATGCCTGTTAAAATACAGGTACTGATCAAGCCAAATACCACGGTATTTAACCACACTCTTGGTTTCCAGTTTGTGTTCATGCGGTCCCACGATAACTAACTTTCGCCGGTTTTTTCTGGTGTCATTCGTGGCTTTATGCAACGGGGTTCTAAATGGAATAGCTTCGCATTTCTGGAACTTAACCTTAAGGGGGAGCGAACATTCAGGGCAATGTCTCTGCTTTCAACCCGGCGAAGGTCAGGACGATCCTTGTCCCCGTTCAATCCAAGTTGACATGCAGTCTCCGCGTGACACCCTGGATAGCTACTTTGACACCCGTCAAGTAGTGAACCAATGCATACAGCGACATCCTGAGAAAGGTTTGCGCAAGGCTAATAACCGTGCCCGGAAAAACAGATTATCATGGACAATTTAACAAGTCTCGGATAAGGACCGGATACCGGTGGAGAGATTTGCTAAATAAGGTCAAGAC
Organism: Microdon myrmicae; assembly: GCA_963931805.1. Taxonomy (NCBI): domain Eukaryota; kingdom Metazoa; phylum Arthropoda; class Insecta; order Diptera; family Syrphidae; genus Microdon; species Microdon myrmicae. The sequence goes on along the minus strand of OZ007498.1, from coordinate 187,135,414 downwards.
CGGATCCCGGTTGTTGTGACGATGCTGTAAAGCTGAAAAGCGTATCAAATACCAAAAACTTCCAAGGAACTTGTTTTATTAACAATTATCAATTGTTAAAAACTATCGGTTCAATTTGGCTTACTCTGTATATGCAGGACATCGTCGGCGTGGAAAGCGTTATAAAAATGTAAAATCATTTATTTATTCGGAAAAACAAAATAGTTTTGCTTAGCGAGGTCTTGACATTTCGGGTAACATTTTGCCACGAGGGTCAAGAAGACGAGAAATGATAAACATGATTTCACCAATAAGTCGTAATTATTTTAAAGAGGAAGGGAGGGACGTATAAATTGAATTGATATTCAGATTGTCTTACTGCTGTTGCTTAAACTCACCCAGAATGAATAAATTCGCCAAATTTTCCAAGGAATATACAAGGTTAAATACAAATAGAGATTTTAATATTTTATGTTTCATTTGCACCCACAAAAACAGGACAATGGTGAAATTCTGTGCTTGAGTCCTTCTTGCCATTTGACTCTGAGGAATCTAGATTTGATATCTAAAACATGAGCTTGTTCTGGTGAAATGTTATTTAATGGAAACAAAATATATAAATCTTATGCCACAAATTCAATGTCGTCAACTGCAGATTGAAGCCGCAAAGGTGTCCATCCTGAAAAATGCATCGTAACCACAAAACTCTGCTCCATCACCGATGTCAGCCAGCAATCCGAAACATCGTACCCGCTGCTTATGTTGCAAAATATTGCCATAAATTATTATGAATCACCTCTAGGATCAGGATGACGGTGCTCGTTGCAAATCCAAAGATAAGTACGAAAACTGCTGATGTGAATGTCTGCATATCAACCTGTGCACGAGAAAGTAGAGAGAAAAAGAGGAGTTCATATAGTGGAGGCGGATAGTGAGGTGCTACAATTCGCAGAAAACAAAATGAATGTACTTCCATGCAGACGAAAGGCCATGGTGAGAAACGATGTCCTAGCGCTGCTCTTTGTGTCCTTTGCTCGTGGTTCAATGTGATGCGATATGATGTAAGAGGTAGTGGACTGGGATAACCACCTTTGGTATTGCTACAGAAATACACGTAGACGGATCAGTGTTTGGGGGAAGGGGTTAAAAATTCATTTCCACTAAAATAAGAGACGCCCGGATCGGGTTGCGGGGTATTTAAACTTGGGGTAAATAAAAAATTATATAGAGCCCGGCAGCACTTTGGCTTGTGTCCTTGCAAGAGAGATCTCAGTAAGGACCAAAATAACTAGACGCACCTTAACTCGGCAATGACTGTACTAATTTTTCAGCAGGAATGCCACCATTCGTCGAAACGAGAAGGTCACCGGTGAGCAGGTGGCTGTATGGGAAAGGAGAATGATGAACAATAAAACAAGTCAGTATCCAGCAGCCAAGGATACTACAATCGGCTCTTGTCTAGGCCAAGTTCCGCGACAGCAATATATGCAGGCAAAATGAATTAATTTCCTCTGTTCATCCAGGAAAGGTGAAATAATCCTGGTAACATGTTTCCACTTTATTTCCTTTATACCCTTCTCAAACGCCAACTCCACGGAGGGGGAAATTCCATTAACTGTATCTTGTTCTGACTACTTTATATTGTCCCATGTATGTTAGTACTTACCCTCAAATCATCGGTATGAATAAGCTTAACGCACCGCGGTTTTGGGGAATGCCAAACTTTCCTCTGGTAATCCATTAGACCAGCTTCTATGGACCGGCGTAACCTGGAGGACGAGAAAGTGATGTCATGAAAAAATATTAAGTTCGAAACGAATAGGAAGGACATTGCACTGGATTGCAAATTTGTAATTTATTGCCGAGACATAGTTTTGTCTATTTCTCCTCGGCAATTTTGTAACGATCAGCGATTCATGGGGCTGCTTATACACCAGGACGTGGTCTACTGAATGAAATGGCATTGGTGATTTTATTGCCAGTTCGACGAAATCCAGAAGTGACTGGCAGTGAGTGTTTTTGGTCTGACAATGTATTGCTTCGGCAGTAGTATGTCATGTACGCTAGAATGGTTTTTAAACGGCTCTACACGCATAGAGTGCGATGATTTCTAGTCTTATGTAGGATAGCCCCAACAGCAGCGCAATGTGGCGTGAGCCAACAAATATTTATGTGTTTTTGGGAAACACATTAATAATAGCTTTATTTGTTTGGTACAGCAACTATGACCGGTAAAACTATTAAGGCTGGTCAAAAACTCAGTTTTCTATTGATGTATAGCTGAGAGCTTAGGTGATCGTGGCTCGGGTCTCATTCGGTTGAGCTATAGGTCTAACAATACGGTCAGGAGTAATGTTTGGTTATTAATTGGCACTCTCTGAAGTAAAGACTCCTGGAGGTAAATGATAAATAATCATAGGCCTGAGGAGGGGTTTACGCGAAACAACATGGAAGTAGTTCAATAAGAATCCAAATTATCAAAAACTCGGGTCCGTTTGTGAAACATTCTCAACGTTGGCCTGGTAACGGAGGAGTTTCATTAATTCAAATGTAAACGCCAATATTCCAGTTCTAACCAAGACGCAGATTATCTCGCCAACCAATGCGACATATCTTCGTATCCCAGGATACGACTTTCGTGCGAGATTTTGTTTTAAAAGTGAACTCTGCGATTTCATCAGAGAGAAAAGCGGTTTTAGTTTGTCAACGTGACAGGCATTCGAATCTAAGAACTTGGTCATTATTTGGATGAAAAACGTGTTGCGGCATTAAATTTCTTTACTAGCTCTACCGCTCTCCGAATTACGATCGACTGGCACAACTTGTTGACCATCTTTCACACACCGTTGACTGGGCACAAATCAACCATATCTGAAAGCCTTGGCGACTATAATGTACACAGTTGCAAATGGTTAGCAAATTTTAAAAGACTAGGTTGAGTGGCTAGCTCTGGCGCAAGACTAATGACCTTGCCTGGAAAAAAAAACAAATCATTATGGAAAATTTAACAGGTCTCAGGACTTGCTAAATAAGGCCAAGATCGGTTCCCGGTTGTAGTGCCGATGATGATGATGATGAGTGGCTAGCTGAAATGTTTTCTATTATCTGCCGTCATTTGACTCAACTAGTGGAGGAGCCCACGAGAGCATCGGATTGCCAGAGCAATTTGAAAAACATCTTAACTCTGTTCCTAACATCTGATCGTTACACCTATTCCGCACATACGGTCTCTATGAGGAATTCGGATCATTGTCTGATATCTGTTGTGCAATCAGTAGCTTCTCAAACATTCATCGAGTGTGGGAATATAGAGCTATCAACATGTTTGTTTCAGCATCAGCCGCCTATCCTAGAAGCTCAGATGTTATGCCTGCGCAAAGTCAATCACGGAATTTATTTTGATGCGAATGGGACTTTACATTCCGTATAGTATAAAATTTGTCCGATAAACCTTGGTTTGATTAAATATGTGAACAGTTTATAGCAGCTAAAAATGAGGCTTTTAAACTGTGGCGCTATATTTCAACTATTCTATTCTATTTATTGGCCTGTAGGAACCCGAAATTTCATGACTTCACCGACTCGACTCCGCTATTGTTCCCTATCCTGTGCATTCTCCCTCCACGTTCAACCATCCATCCGATCTCCTCGAAGTCTAACCTAATATTGTCCTCCCATCTCCGTCGTGGCCGTCATACCGGTCTCTTTCCCGTTGGCTTACCGTCAAGAATTCTATGCACGGTCCTATCGTTGTTTACTGACTGCATGCCAACTAGCGTTGCAGGAGTGTAATCTTTTGTTAATTGCCTTCATTTTCATTTCATTACTGGTCGTCAGTATTATTCCCAGAAATTTAAATTCTTTGATATTTTCAAATATCTTGCCACTGATGTTTATGTGTGTTCTCAGAGTTCCACCTGCTCTCGCCGTAATCATGTATTTTGTTTTGTCTTCATTTATTTCTAGGCCTACCTCTTCTGCCACTTGCATGATGATTTCACTATGTTTACTTACATTTTCTAGATTATCGCCCAAAACGACGATGTCATCCGCATAGGCGAGCACTTGTGTGACCCCGTTCAGGGATGATCCGGCCATGTTGTCGTCTTGTAACTTTCTGATGACATACTTGGGCACAAGGTTAAAGAGAAATGGTGAGAGGCCATTCCCCTGTTTTAGTCCGTCCAGGATTTCAAATGATTCTGAGAGGTGGTTTTCTATTCTGACCCGCCCTTTGTTTTCGTTCATGCAAATTTGAATAAGGGCGGCAATTTTTTTCGGGACGCCCAGCTCAACTAGAATATGGTAGAGTCTCTGCCTTGCGACTGAGTCGTAGGCTTTTTTGAAGTCAACGAACAGTTGGTGAACCCTCTCTCCGTATTCCCACTTCTTTTCCAGCAGTTGTCTTATTGTGAACATTTGGTCGCTTGTTGACTGGTTCCTACGGAATCCACATTGGTAGTCTCCCAGTATCTCTTCTGCGTACGGTGTGATTCTCGCTAGAATGACATTTGTTAATATTTGGTATGTGGTTGGGAGCAGTGATATTCCTCTGTAGTTTTCGCAGTAACGTTGCCCGGAAAAACAAATTATTATAGAAAATTTAACAAGCCTCAGACTTGTTAAATAAGGCCAAGACCGGATACCGGTTGCAGTGCCGGTGATGATGATGACATACCTCTGATTTTCTAGGATTTTTTCGATCCTTGTCTTTTCCCAGTCGCGTTTTTTTTGCGTTTGAAAAGTCTCATTGTCTCTTTCCGAATCGTCGCGTATCTTTCTGCGCTGACTTCATCATATCTTTCTAAGTGGATCACTCTGAGGCGTTTACGTTCTTCGATCTTCGCCCTGCACTCATCGTCAAACCAAGGCGTGGACTTAATTGTTTTCTTAAGTCCTAATACCTCTTGGGCTGTTTGTTTGATTGTGTCTCTGATCGATGCCCATTTAGTGCCCAGATTATTAGTTTCTTCATCCTCAGTGCTCCCATTCTCCAGGATGCTAAATCTATTCGTTAGTTCATCTTGATATTCAGCCCTTTTGCGTTGGTCTTTTAGTTTATCAATGTCAAACTTTTGCTCGTTTTCCGTGACTGCCCATGTGGATTTGCTGCGAGCCGACTTCTAATTTTGCCCATCACTGGAAGGTGATCGGAGTCGCCATCTGCTCCTCTATATGATCTTACGTCAAGGATATTCGAGTGGTGTATTTTGTGTATGAGGAAGTGGTCTATTTAAAACGTTACGCCGTCGGGTGGTATCCGTGCGGCTTTATGGATTTGCTTGTGTTTGAACATCGTACTTTTCGCTACCAGATATAGTTGGTTGGAAGATGTCTTCCTTTCCAATTTTCGCATTGAGGTTCCCGAGGAGGATTTTAACATCGAATGATGAGATCCCATCAAATATTTCCTCTAGCGTCTCGTAGAACGTGCCCTTCGTTTCTGCGTCCGTAGATTCTGTTGGGGCGTGTACGTTTATAAATACATAATTGTACCATGTTCCCTGTATTTTTAGCACCGAGATTCGGGTTTTTGTTATTTTTTTTTTTTTATTAGACTTCTCTCGGGAGAGGCGAACCTATAGCTCCAAGTGGGCGCCCCGAGGTGCCACCAGATAACTGTTGCAGTTCTTTTTGAACAGTCGCAGGTTGTAACGCTCCGGGAACCCTCGCGTGGGAAGGGGGTTCCACAGCTTCCCCGCTCTGTAACGGAACGAGTCCTGATGCAGGGATGTTCGCGCCGTCGGGAGATAAACCGCAAACGGGTGCGATCCGTCGGATTGTCTTGCGGAGCGCATATAAGCCGAATTGCGTGGAACAATACCAAGAATCTCCGAAGAACAGTACCCGTGATAATATCTGTAAAACAGAAAGAGGTCGGCTACGCGCGATCGACGTGATAGCGACTGTAGTCCCGACGTCAGCGCCGAGTCCCCGATCAGGCGAATCGCTCGTCTCTGTACGCTCCCAAGTAGGTCGAGGATATGTTTAGGAGCAGAGCTGCAAACATGAGAGCAATATTCGAGCGCGGGTCTAATTTGGGATTTATATAGGAGAAGAAGTTGGGCCGGAGTAAAATATTTCTTGGCTCGGAAAGATAGCTCAGTTTTCCTGAGGCTGACCTGGCGATACTCGACACGTGTTTATGCCATGATACATTCCCACAGACCGTGACGCCCAGCAATTTCAGACTTTCGCCAGCCTCGAGGGCCTGGCCATTCATCATCAGCTGTGGAATCGATGATCCACTTTTCCTTGTGAATGTTGTATATTGTGTCTTCATTGCATTGAAGTCGACGAGATTGGCCCTTCCCCACTGCAGAATCCTATCTAGATCCTGATTCAGAGAGTCAATCTGTCTACATCTCAGCTGAGGCGACGCAGCTGACCAATCATCCGAACACTCGAAAAGGAGGAAACAAGCGTACTATCATCCGTAAAACTGAACACTATGTTATGCGTTGTCTCCAACAAATCATTTATGTGAAGCAAGAACAAGGTTGGAGCCAAAATAGAACCTTGGAGCACACCCGAATTAACAGGATAAAGATCCGAACACTCGGCGTCCACAACAACCCGGATCGATCGATTCTCGAGGAAGCTCCTCGTCCAGTCGCAAAGCTGTTGGCAAAGTTCATATGAACGAAGTTTGCTCAGTAATGCCCCATGCCAGACGCGGTCAAAGGCCTTAGAGATATACAATGTGACCGCCCCTGACTTGCCATGCCTCTCATTTGCAGATGTCCATATGTCGGTTATAAGGGTCAAAAGGTCTCCCGGGACCGCCTGCCACGGAATCCGTATTGACGATCATTCAGAAGTCCGTTGCACTCCAAGTACTTAGCTAACTCTGTATTGATGACTTTTTCCATTGCCTTAGATAAAATAGACAGTAATGCTATCGGACGGTAATTTTGTGAGACACTTTTTTCCCGTCTTTGGGATTGGCTGAACTCGAGCGATTTTCCAGCAGGCAGGAAAGGTCGTTCGTGCATAAGATAAGCGGAAGAGTCTGCCAAGAACCGGCGATAGTTCTGGAGCACAGTTCTTAAGGACTATTGCTGGTATTCCGTCCGGGCCGGTTGCCGTCCTACAGTCCAGTTCACGTAGAATGCGTTGAATAGTGCGCGGACGAAATCTCACATCCCGCATGGAAGATCGTACCGGCGCGATCACAGGTGGCTCCAAAAGGTCGGGATCGAGGTTTGAATTCGCGGAAAATAATTTCGCGAACACATTAGCTTTATCCTTTGAATTCGTGACCAACGTCCCACTGTCTGTCACCAACGAAGGGAAAGAGAAGGATGGGAAGTTACCGCTGACAGCCTTTGCCATTGACTGGAAGGAACGCGAACCAGTTGGGCACCGAAGGAGCTTATTGATCACCCTTTCGTTGTGAGCATTCTTCGCGGTATCAATCGCTTGGTTGCATGCGTGTCTGATATCATTAATTTAATTGTACATCTTTTACATGGGGCGTAATCTTCTTGCTTATGATGAAGCCAGTCCCGAGGTTATGTGTATCGGTACCTCCGCACGCCGGTGTAAACTCGTTGTTTTCGATTACTTGATGCGGGAGTCGCACTTACTGAAGCGCGACGATGTCCATTTATATTGTTTCGCATTTTCTACGACCGTCTGTTTCGCGCCTGGTTTATATATCGCTCGAACATTCCACGTGCCGCCGCGTATATCCCGCTTTTTCCGTTTTCCCCTACATCTTCTTTTTTCCGAGTCGGTGTTTTCTTGATGATTTGTTCCCTTATGTTAGTGTCGGCTTATAGCGTTTGGAATGATAGTGAAGAACGTGTGATTCGAACTGACGCTATGACAGTTAGAATCAGTTAGAGACGCTTTAGCGTTTGAAATAATAGTGAAGAAGATCGTGTGATTCGAACTGACGCTATGACAGCTCGAATCACGAACAAAATTTTACCTAAGCGTTACACACCAGGCTACTGACCGTGTTTAGAATTTGATTTCCATACTCGACTATATTCCACTGATGTGAATAATTTTTATTATTTATCGCTTGGTGTACGGTTCTGATGTATTTTTCTTATTCGATTTTTTCGTTCGTGTTCTTCACTACTTTTGCTTGTGAATTGTGTGTATCTGTTAGAGTTGCCACAACGCCACAGGCTTATCACACCTACGCCTACCGGGGTTTTCATTGTTTTTTGTATATTGATTCTTCATTTTTGATCGCACGAGTCTTGGGATTTCAAATAGTCCGCCACATCAGAGCCCTTCTTTGATATGGTAAGGTCTGCTTAATGCTCTGATTCGACCCGGTGTCAGAGAAGCGCCGTTATAATACAGCCGGTATACCCCTGGCTGCAAACATTCCAATGGGCACGGTGACGCGTAACACCCTGGATTAGGGGTGGTAGATCTTTGTGTGTTACTCCTCGCTAGCCTGTCTGATATGGATGGCCCTACTGGAAGCGTATGCGTATGGTATACAATCTCATTAGAGTTATTAACCAATCTGCCAGAGGTGAAGAACGTTCTGATGTGGAGACAGTTCGGGTAGGCAGTTCGGTTATCTGACGGAGTCGATGTGAGCGCATTTATTATCGGGTTGGGATTATTGGGAAGATTTTCGATAAATTTGATGGACAGTTCGAGGAAGCGTCGATCTATACGTTCAATATTAGCGGCATAGTAGCGCGCACTACTGTTGTAATATTTGTGGGAGTTGGGATGTCGGTTGAGGCCAGTGATAAGTCTGAAGCATTTCCTTTCGAAGATGCGTAGCTTCTCCATTTGGGCGGGTGTGATATGGTACCATATCGGGCATGCATATGCGAGAGTGGGTCTGATTATCTGTTTGTAGATAAGTGATTTAACTTTGGGAGAGAGACCATTCGGCTTGTACATCACTTTTCTGCAGAGATTAAGTTGAATTGTGGCTTTGCGAATCGAGTTTTTGGTGTGGGCGGAGAAGGACAGATTGTTGGTGAAGGTTATTCCCAGGTACTTTAAGGTTTTGGAGGGTTTAATTATATTGTTATTTAACTTGATTCTGATTTTGTTATGGCAGCGTATGGTGTTGTTAGTACAATTCGCATTTCGGCCTTTAAACACTATGAGTTTAGTTTTGGCTGGGTCGATTCGGATTTTCCACTTAGTAAAATATGCAGAGAGATTCGGGAGATAGCTGTTAATACAGTTTCTTGTCTCCTTGACAAACTTGTTGCTTGAATAAATTAAAGTGTTATCGGCATAATTCAGCATTACTGTGTTAGGTGACAGTGGCTGCGGGGTGTCTGAAGTATAAAGGAGGTATAATAATGGTCCGAGAATGGAACCTTGGGGAACACCCGCGGTTATACTGTATGGTGTCAAAAGAGTTGAATTTATTTTCACCATGGACTTTCTATCAGAAAGGTAGGAAGCGAGAAATTTTATGGTGTGGATGTTTAATCCGAACATTGAATGTAGCTTATAGAGCAGTCCTGCAATCCAAACGCAATCGAATGCTTTTGCTATGTCGAGAGAGACGCATATTGTAGGGGATTGGTTTTGGCGATTCATTGTCACATCATGTGTCAGTTTTAGCAGAGCATGACAAGTTGAGTGTTGTGGACGAAAGCCAAATTGAGAATTCGGGATAAGGGCGTTGTCTCTAGCAAATGAGAGAAGATTTTTGTATATCTTACATTCCAAAACCTTACTAAGCGAATTTAGCTGTGATATGGGACGGAAGTTAGCCCGGTTGTTGGAAGAACCGGATTTACTAATAGGGACTATCACCGCTGTTTTCCAACATTTTGGGAAATGTGAAGCGTTTATTATGTGGTTGAGAAGAACTACCGAATTCAATAAGCGTTTTTATATGATCGCAAATGTGGATTCCGGCGTAGGCCATCTGCGGGAGATCCTTTGAGCTTTGGGATTCACATCTGCAACTGAAGAACGTGCCGAGTAAAAAACAGTTGCATTAGATATATTCGAGGCCATTGACGCGTTTGGTACAGACCCTTACTCAGCAAGCTCCGTTCGATTGGGTAAGTTTCTCGATAAACGATCAGTTCGAGTTGTTGTGGATGGAATGTCTGCAGATTCCTTTCCATAAATTTCAAGATTCTATATTGTTGCCAATTCTTTTTGCTTTACAATTTAGCCGGTCCACGTAACAATGTCGAAAAACGCCATGTCCGTCTTTTGCTTTTCCGGTTGTTTTTTCTTCTTCGGCTTCCTTTGGGAGCTATGCCCTAGCACGGGGTACACCGGAGATTCCAGAGTTTTTCGCTCTCAGGAAATAAACTTGAAGGCGAGGGTCCAGGTGGAACAACCATTCTCTTTTGGTGCCCAGTGCCACAGATAAGGTTCATGATCTTCTGCATCGCCAAGTCGTTTGTTGCAACTATAATAAATGGCTCCGCTAAAATATCAATCATAATAATGTAGGTACTTAAGGAAGCTGACACATCTAGATGTATACGATTGCTTCATTATTTTTAAAGCGAAGTTCGAAGCGTCATATGGAATACTTGAGGTAATTTTCAAATACAACAAACTTTATTATAGGCGCCGTTTGGAATGTATGTAGAAATTATTTTAAAAAACTAACCAACTCATGTCAACCACTAACTACTTGCATGCGCCACAACAGTAATTTATCTTTTAACACATTGATACGTTCAAGGATATTGCAAGATCTAGGAGCAAGCGTTGATACACGTACATATATGTAGATGAGGTTTTTTCACTTCCAATACCGTAATGCTATTCAATGCTATTTTAATATTCGTGGTTAAACGAATTACAGGAAATAGAAAATATATTGTAACAGACAAATACTAGTCTCTCGCATGGAATTCATGCAGAGAAGCATATGTGTACGTGCGCGAGTGTTTGGTATACGTCAAAACCAGGCTGCTTTCAAACGATACCAGCCGAAAGGGATTTAGAAATTTAGCAATATTCAGAATAATCGGAGTGTGCACAATTACCAGGACTAGTTTGGAATGCAGAATTCAGATGCTGTTCGCACTGCTGGTACCAATGCAGCCCATGAAATGAATAAAATTAAATGATACGAGGCATGGAGAGTAAGGAGATAAGGAAACTTAAAGCTTATTGTGAATGGTTTTGAATTAAAATGTATTAGAATCCTTGTCAGCTCTTCATGAATAAGGCAATACTGACTGGCAGTTGCCATAACCAGTACGAATTGTGGCAGGGGTGAATGCCTTTTATCTAAAACTTGATGTTTGATGTTGTGTGGCTGTCGTGGGGTGGGTGCTGCACAGCTATACGTAAAATATTTTTTACATATTCATGGATTACTTCTCTTCTTCTCCTTGTGGGTTGCAATTGTGGTTGCCTCACTATCTAAGGTATTGTACCGGTAGTAATAAAGGCCGGGCGTAGTTCTCGTACGCAAAAAGAAATCATATTACAAATATGTTCCCTTAGGAACAAGGACCAAAATCCTTCTGGATTCTTTGAAATATTCTGTTGTGTAATTTGAAGACATTTACATAAAATAGAAGTAACTGTTTCCAAAATCTCATGTGATCAACTGCACTCAACTGGTTGTTATATTGAAAGCACTCTTGTGCCGGTCGATATATTACTGATCTGAAATACAACACATACAGTTGGAAAACCGGTTAGCACTATTTTGACAATGGAGAATGTATAGCAATTTATATTTCTGTTAAATAAAAAATATTTTGTATCAGTGTTCTATGTGGTTTCCATTCCTACAGATTTTTAATGATAGATCGTGTTCTAAAGAATTCAGGACACAGATAAAGGTGAGCAATTTGTAAAGCCATTGACCTCAATGAGGAATTAAATTGAACCAAATACATACGGGTGGTATCCTCTTTCAGAAGATTTTGAGATACATAGATGCCCATGTCGTAAGAGAAAGAGAAAATATACATTGCCATTACTCATATAATTCTTGCCGTTATACTTATTACTGGAAAAGTGTTGATATTCACCATCTCGGTATTACAGGATCATATCTTTTGAGAGGAGTTTATAGAAACATTGTCTGGTTGGAAAATGACGAGGAATTTTTAAAATTATTTCTACTTAGTGGTGTTGCGTGTATGTTTTACGTAGGCTTTTTATATTAATGGCGGTTCATAAGCAAGGGAAATGACGAAACACTCGCCGTATGATACGACAAAGGTAGCATCATAGACCTGAATAAAGTCTACATAAAGCGGGTGCAGTTGTAAGACATGCAAATTTACTGTAAAGGTGTCATTGGTAGTCAAATAAAAAAATTACTACCGATAAACACGTCTATTGCTAATGGAGTGTTTGTTAAGTTCGTTAGAAGATCTAGCGTTTTCAGGCTAGCTGGTTCCGAAAAGAACATAGACGAGAGGTAACTTTACTTTCGAAAGAGGTTTGGGGGTGTCTTGTCTGGATAGGTTACAGTAAATCATAAAAAATGCAAAAATGTGTCATCAGTTCTACGTCTGGTGATGAATGGCCATACCCTTGAATCTAAGGAATGAATAAATTTGCTCGGCATTACGGTCTGTGGGAATGTGTTGTGGGATGAACACGAACACCGCCAGATCCACCTCTAGAAAAATGAGTTGTCTTTTTAGAGCCAAAAATATTTTACTCCAGCCCAACTTCTTTTCCTGTATAAATCGAAAATTGGACCAACGCTCGAATATTGTTCCCATGTTTGGAGCACTGCTGTTAAGCATACCCTCGATCTACTTGAGAGCATATAGACATTGGCGATCCGTCTGATCGAGGACGTAGCGCTGACATTGGGATTGCAGTTACTATAATATTGAAGATGCCTAGCGGTTTTTTGTCTGCTCTAAAGTTATTATCATAAGCTAGCTTCGTAGTATTATTCCACGAAATTCGGTTTATTTGCGCTCTACAACGCAACCCGTGGGATCCAATTTGAGGTTCATGTTTCAAGGCATGTTCATCTCTGTACCACAACCCATTCCGCTACAGAACGAGAAAGCTGTGGCACTCCCTCCAACTGTCCAAGAAGAATTCCAAGAGTTTTTAATGGCATATCGGGGCGTCGATTCGGTGTTATATTAGCCTCTGTTGTAAAAAGGATATAGAAAAAAAACACCAAAAACACTGTATCTAATACTGTGCATATCGAAAGAAGAGGAACAGCAGATACTAATATCGCCGAATATATAATGTCACATCCCCGCTACTCACAACTCAATTATTTATTACTGAATATCAACGCAATGCATGATCATCAAAAGGGACAAAATGCATGTGGTCAGTACAGAGATCGATGCATGGTTTGCGACTCGCGGTCGTATCCGTGTTCTATCAAGCATTAGAACATTCGAAAATCTACCTCGCTGTGTAGTCTATTCGTTCATTCTTTGTATTTGATATTAATTCGTATGTTCTTCTTCCTATGGCAGATGTGTTATATTTCTGTTCCCTTTGGGTAAGACTCTGTGGGGGAGGTAGTCGTGGCGCCTACATGGGCGCGGGTTCTACTACCAACCCACTCTGCTAAAAGTTCGACGAGCACCAAAGAAAAACTGTTCACTCGAAAGAAAAACGAAACAAGATCCTGTGGCGGTTCCCTTGAACGCCACTACTCATCTTCCCATTAACCAGGTAAAAACTTCTAACCTAGAGCATTCAAAACGATGTAAAACAAGTATTGTGGCAATTCCATTGAACGCCACTACTTACCGTACAACCTATGATGAGGAAACAGTTTCCTTAAACACATGAAAAACATGTACTTACCTTCAATAGTTGTACCAATATCTTCAGAAATGCTTTAGAACTATAATTGCGATGACGCAAAATTCACCAGCAACAGATAAGTGTTTTTCCACAAGGGCATGGTTGCATTAAACGCATCATGTGCCTTAAAATCAATTTGGTTGCACCATCAAGCAACCAAAATTAACCAAACCATATCAATGAGATATACCCTTACGCGTCAGTCGCACACATGCAGGAGATGTTTCATCTTTTCCTTTTGCATACATGCCCACGACAATTACATTAAGGCATACGCCTGACCGCCCAAGGAATTCGAGTTCTCATAGTTGGAAAATGACCATCGAGAATTCGACTACGTGGAGATGCCGTCACCATGTGCACGATCAGCATAAATGCTTTACGCAGTCGCTGATCGTGTAAACGCCTTAATCTCTACGTCGAGATATTTGCAACCATGCCAGCTAATGTTCCCCTTGTGGATTTGATCGATCCACGGTCCGGATGCTTGTGGCCACCATGAGCTGCAGAGACGATCATCTTGTGTGTGTTTCACCCCTTTTTTGCTGGACCAAATGCAAGGAAGAACATCAATTATATGGTCACCGATGCGATGGATGGGATTTTTGGTATCCTGTCGCTTCGGTTAAAATAATCAATTGTTCAACAGATCCCGTGGAGGCAAGTTGGGCCTCCACGTTAAGCAAACTGCAAAAAGTCGAGTGTGGTATCCTTCAGAGGCAAGTCAGTGCTGTCTTAGTGTCCGTGTTATAATTTATTATTTTTGTTTTCATATAATGCTGGCGAATGTCTGTACAGTGCTTCGGAATAGATATAAATATTTTTACTTAAAATAGAGAATTTAAACATTAACAATAACAATTGGAAGCACGAGTGAGATGACCTTCAGCGAGGATAAATTAAGATCTGGTGCACCTTAAATCCAAAACAGTAAGTCAAAGTAAGTAAGTCAAAGAACCGCCATAAAGATGGACAAACATAGTGTTTCATTTTTTTCCTGGTGTGAACGGTTGATTGCGGATTATTGACCCTTCGGTTGTGATCAATTTGCGGCGTTACCCAGTGTTTGTTTCTATGACTGGCGGTATGATTAGACAGTGAACTATTAGATTGAGAACAGGGTTCGGCGATTCTTTTAATCGTGATGGAAATCTTCGTAGAACCTGTGCCAAAGCAGGCACAAAGACGAAGATGTCTCCCATAACCCCACAACACAACGTCCACGAGGAGCAAGTAAGATACACAAGCTTTCACAGCACAGTAAATGAAACACTTTGGTTTATTAGTTCAAATAGTTCTTGTTCGGATTTTATTGATGTACATATATTTATTTTGTTGTATTTTTTTTACAGATTTATTTTTGCGGGAAGGCACATTTAATAATTACTCGCACTTAATTCCGAAACACAGCGAATTTTTGATTAATACAATTTATAGGGTCGATGTGCAAAAGAACGAAATTAATATTTTTGTATAAACGACTACGAACTGAAATCGAAGTGTTAGTTTCCACTCCGTACCGGCGTCGGTACGGGGAATGGCAGGCGACCCGATTGCCTTGCTCTTTGAAATACGACTCCTCGAGGATAGACCTCTGGCTTGAATTCATCATCATCATCGGCACTACAACCAGGAACCGGTCTTGGCCTTATTTAGCAAGTTCTGAGGCTTGTTAAACTTTCCATAATGATTTATTTTTTCTGGGCAAGGTCATTAGTCTTGCGCCAGAGGCTCCCCGACGGGGAATCGAACCCCGGTCTCCCGGGTGACAGGCGGGTATACTAACCACTATACTATCGAGGAGCCAAATTCTTGAATTCAATCCTCAGTTAATGGTGAGATTCGGTGAAGAGAGAGAAAATTTTTCTCAATGTGGTGAGTAACCAGCAAGGGAATCCTACTGGCCGAATTCCGGTGGTGTGAGTGTGCTCGTGTAAATCGCTGTTTGCTCATGCACGAGGTCATGAGAACGTAAATAAACGTCGAACCGAAATTAGACAAAGGGATCGTGAAGATCATTGCTTACGATGTGCATTGTGGCTATATAAATACACGGCAATGCATCGGAGAAATGGTGCTAATGGCTTTTTATTTGCATTTGAATATGCTGGTGAAACCAAAGCTATTTAGGTATAGGATGGGTGATCGTGTACCGCATTTTGCTGGACAAAAGGGATCGAATATATTGAGGTTCAGCTATATGAATAGGCTGCACTCCTTAGGTGTGAATGCATTTGGGATACTTCAAACAATTTGAATTGTTTATCGTATCGCCCGAATGCCTGCGGACGAATCGAATTATTTTGTTTGGCACATGATGTGTGCTGAAGAATTCGGTTTTAGCGGCTTTGCGTTGCTTGTTTGCGGCTGGGTCCACAAGCTGCTTTGGTGTTGCATTATGTCGTTAGACAAATAAGTCGCCAAGCAATGCGCATGCAGGAAAAATCGACCAGATTCCAAGATTACATTAAATGTGAACCATAATGTATTTGGAGAAACGCAATGATGCGTTGATGCAAGGAATCATGATGGCCTTGGTGGTGGACATGTGGTGCCCACTTGCGTAGCACGATTGCTTGGCATACAAAGGGCATAAAAGGGCGAATTTGAAAGCGAATAGATGCATCGGGGTAAGAATTCTTTTACAGGAACTTTTAGCTTATGCGTTAAATAACCTTGATGCGTAAAGCTTTTACAGGTGCTAATGCAATTGCATTAGCGGGAAATTATGGAGTTTGCGGAGTTTAAGCACAGGAAGCTTGGGGGTAATTGGGCAAGTAGACCGTGGCGTTTGGCGGAACCGCCACAACTCCACTCCTTTATAGCTTGGTCTAATGTAGTGTTTTCCGAAAATTTCGTTCATATTTTTTGATGCAAATTTTAAAACTTCCAAACTAAACTCTTGATTCCCGTTAATTGATAAGCTATTAATCCTTTATAATGAGACAAAAAAAAGGGCAAAAAGAAAGAGTAAAATGAATCATCTATTTTAGTATACAAAAATATGAAATTGTCATTCAGCTGATAGTGTTATTCGTTCAATAATATTGAGTTGAGTAAAAAGTCAATTCGTATTTTTTTCATGTTTTTATATAAATGACAGAGATTAATCAAAGATATTCTCCGTTTAGTTCGACGACCTTTTGCCACAATCCTAGGATCACCACAATTTCCCGTTCGTAGAAAAACCTGTCTTTATTGGTAAAATAAGGTGCTGATTTACCTCCCCGTCTGAAAGTAACGCTATTTCACCCAAGGAGTATTGAGGAGAGCAAAACAACTGGAAGTCTGATGGTGCAGGGTCAGGAGAGTATACTGGGTGGGGCAACATATGGCATCCGAGCTCCAATAATTTCTGACGGGCCGCTAATGACATGTGCGGTCCCGCGCTGTCTTAATAGAACACAATTCTTTTAGGATTGACAAGCTTCCGACGTTTCGGATGACTGATTCATTTAGACTCTCCAATTGTTAACAGTACTCATCTGAGTTGGCCGTCCGGTTCCTCGGTAAAACTGTAGTAGGTTTCTGTTACAGGAAGCGCGTCTCCTTATCCTGAAAAGGATGTGGGATCTCTTACAGACCGCTCCTGAAACAACGCACTACAGCAACGGGTCGTCGTCGTGCTTCCTCTGATCCAGAGGGAAGAGCAACGTGCTTAATTGGGCATCAGTCCTTGGTTTCGCTGGTTTTCCGTGGGGGCCAGGTGATACTCCGAATCTGCGAATTTTACCTTTTGTGGAGTTACCACGGCTGTACTTACGCAGTGGTTAGTTAAGGAATGAAAACAAGGTTTGTTTTGTTTTCTTAAGCATAAGCGTTTTATTAAAGATTTTATTTAATTTATTTTCCTTGGGGATTACTTCCTTCTGGCTGTACTTCTAGTGTATGTCCTCTTCAAATGTACGTCTTCAAATGTATGTCTTCAAATGTATGTCCATTCGGGACGCATAATTATGTTTAACTGTGGCCCGGAGATCATTTTACTATTCCTTTATAAAGGAAAACAAATCGAGATTTGTATCTCAAAAATGGGCAATTTCTTATACGAATCTCGATTTTTGTATCTTGAGTGAGATGCTCAGTGTTTATTTAAGATAAGAATTCAATTTCTTGAATTCTTACGAAACTATTGCGCAGATGTGGACAATAGCTCAAAAAATAATGCACCCTTCCAATCCCACCCCACTGAGAACATAACATTCCTTTGATGAAGTTCTGCTTTTGACATATTTTGAGGCGAATCGCCACGTTGAGACCAAGACCGTTTACACACCACATTGTTTTAAACAATCCACTTCTCATCACCAGTTATCATTCTTTTCAAAAAAACTATCGTTTTCTTCACGTTTCAATAGTATACCATAGGTGTTTATACACACCGTTAAATGAATTTCGTGAGGAATCCAAAATTCCAGTTCATTAGTGATTCGAATATCAAGTTTCTTCAAGTGGAAGTGAACGCGTTTTTAAGTAATCTTCAATGTTTCTGCAGTTTCGTGTCGTGTAATGTAGGTTTGACTTGATTAGTTCCACTATTTTGTCGTCATCAACCTCGGTGAGCGGAGGGTGCGACCAAACATGCAGGCCAAAGTCTCGGCTTTTAACCCGACGAAGACCAGGACGATCCTTGTCCCTGTTCAATCCTAGTTGACATGCAGTCTCCACGTGACACCCCTGGATAGCTACTTTGGCATCCGTCAAGTAGTGAACCAATCCTTGCCCGGAAAAACAAATTATTATGGACAATTCAACAAGTCTCGGATAAGGACCGGATACCAGTGGAGAATAAATAATAAGGCCAAGCCCGGGTCCCGGTTGTAGTGCCGATGATGATGATGATGAACCTCGGTGGGCCTTCCTGACCGAGGAGCATCTTTAATACCAAAATTACCAGCGCGTATTTTGTGGAATGAGTTTTGGCCTTAGCTTTCTTGTAGAACATCGTCATCATAAACTTTATGAAATTTTTCACAAGTTTGACGCGCGTTCTTGGCTTAACGGATGAAATAAAAGTAAATGATGGGGAAAATAGGACAGGTAGGTCTACCATCTTCAACTTATTGTAAAATCTCTAAAACTCGTCCAAATCGTGCGATTTTTTTGTTTTTAGTAAGAATAAAGCTCAAACTGTCAGCTGTTAAATGACACATGACATTGTGCGAATGACTCCAGTGCTGCCAAAGCTGTACTAACACCATTTGTTGCAAAAATGGGTAATGCCTGAACGCATTAATTCACTGCGTGGCGGTATACCCATTTCTATATGATGGGAATGTTCACTTGCCTTCGTGCTGTATCTCCAATCTTCGGCCGGACCTTAGAGTTTTTTGCCGCCCGGAGAAAATTATTATATATTGAAGAAAGATACTTAAATTATTTTAACACGTAGAAAGATATTTCCTTTCCCTACTAGTCTTTCTGTCTTTTTTTCTATGAGTGTTATGTCTTTCTACAGGAAAACGTTGTTTTAATTCCGGTGCTTTTGATTTGATTTTAAATCGACCAAAAACTGCAGTCATATATGTACGAAGATTTTTGTACAAAACAAAAGCAAAAAGATGTGGCACACCGGATTTGTTTTTTTGGCTACCGCAAATAAAAATTATTTTTATTTTGTTTGTTTGAGTTTAGTGAAAATGTATTTAAAACTATTCGTACACTTACCCATAAGTTATGATCTTCCTTAGAGGGGATCCCTTTTGAACAATGCTCACCATTTTCTGTTGTGGAAAGAGGGTCACTTCAGAAAGCTCACAAATCTGCTTCTCGGTGAAGGTATCAGAGATTATTTTGTACGCTGCAGCCGCTTCAACATGGAAGGCAAATCCTTACCAAAGAATACAAAAAACAGATAAAACCAAAGCTAATGTAAAATAGAGAAGTCTACAACATGTCACGAATAAGTATAATCTTTCTAATGAATACTATTCGCAGCACAGGGATTTTCATTCCGATTACCATGCGGTCTGGAAATTCAAATTTCATTTCAAAGACACCACGATGAGTATTAGGGGCTTAGAATAGAAAATATTATATTCATAATCAGGAATTCTTATTTGGTGAGGGTTCGGTGCATTCTGGGAAGGATGGCATTTGCTTTGTGGTTGGTTATGGCACTTACCGCTGGCTTATTCGCTACAGACTCGTTTACTAGACAAAAAGGCTTTACTGCGGTGTAAACAATATCAAAAAAAAAAAAAAAAATTAAAAAATTGTGCAGTTGCTTATGTGTCTCGCGGGCGGTTGCAAGCTTATCTGAACGGGGACTTATTCAAGGGTTTATTTTATATCATTACCTCCCTGCTTAATTCTTGCTACGCCATCCTTTGCATCGTACCAATTTGATGCGCTGGGATCTTCGAAGACTGGGACCATTGTGCTTTTGTATTCGTGATGGAGTGATGTTGTATTTGCTGAATCTCCTTTTGCTAAAACTTTTTTGGTGTACAATTCAATAGCGTCAGGATCACGTGTATGCTGTGAAAAGCAATATGTATGAGTATTAAATATACGTTTCTCATTTTCAGTAGCCATTGTTTTTACCAAAAAGAAATCTCGTGTGTACGGGATGTCTTCAATTCCAATCTTCAGGGAACTGGAAAGTAAATTCCGCAGTGTTTTGATCGTCTTCGGTTTCTCCAATAGCAACGTACCGACGACACTGGCCGAATAGAACTGATATATACAAAATGAAAACAGGAGGATCGTGATGGCGGCACATCGTCCGGAAATCAAATTCGTCGGAAGCGGTAATCCTGTAGGACAAATTTGAAGTACTAGAAGTTAGATGGTGAGTTCATAGCTCAACAAGTTATTGTTGATGTTTAACTAACTTATAAACCTTAAATGCAGCTGTTGAAAATAGGTAAATCGTTGCACAAGTGAGGGGCTTTTCAATTCGAGGTATTCTTTAAGCTGGCAATACCTTCTTCAAAGACGGTCAATTTGACAGCTGACGGCTAATTATTGCCTGTTTTGCCTTTTTATAATGGATAGAATTACTCTAGAATAACGTTTGCAAATTGTTAAAAAATTTGCTTCGGAAATTTAAGGGCTCAATTCGTGAAACTTATCGCGTGCTGTGTATTTTATTTGCTTCAATGCCTTGCTTATTTTTATATTTTATATTTTTACTTGCGTGGCCATGTTAATAATAAGTACTTCCGAATTTGGAGCAAAAACAATCCAAAAGCCACCGTTGAAAATCTATTACATTCACGAAAAGATATCGTTGAGTGTGCTTTATGAATCAAAAGAATCATTGGACTATTAATTTTTTCAAAAATGGTGCTGGTGCAACGTTACGGGCAATAAAGACCGCTGCAGAAACATGATTACATTTTATGTGGCTCCGCCCCGATCTCCCATTTTATTTATTTATTTATTTTTTTTTTTTTTTTTTTTTTTTTTTTTTTTTTTTTAATATAATTCTCACCGGAACGGCGCACTCATAGCCGCGAAATGCCACCAAATAACTGTTGCAGTTCTCCAGGATCACTTACGCGGGGAGGGAATTCCACAGATTCCCCGTTCTGCAACAGAATGAGTTCTGATGCAGGGATGTTACCGCCGTCGGGAGATGAGTCCGCGATCAGGCGGATAGCTCGTCTCAGTATGCTCTCAAGTGTGTCAAGGGTATGTTTAAGAGCAGAGCTCCAAACATGAGAGCAATATTCGAGCCCGGGTCTATTTTGGGGTTTATATAGGAGAAGAAGTTGACACGGAGTAAAATATTTCTTACCTTTAAGAAGATAGCTTAGTTTTCGTGAGGCGGACCTGGCAATGTTTGACACGGGTTTACGCCACGATACATTCCCCCAGACCGTGACGCTGAGGAATTTCAAGCTTTTCACGGATTCGAGGGCCTGGCCATTTACCATCAGTTGTGGATCCGAGGATCCAGTTTTCTTTGTGAATGTTGTATACTGTGTTTTCGTTGCATTGAAGTCGACGAGATTGGCCTTTCCCCACTGTCCGACGTTATCCAGATCCCGATGTAGGGAGTCAATCTGTCTACATCTCAGCTGGTGCGACGTTGATGCACCAATCGGCCGATCATTCGAAAAAGAGGAAACAAGCGTACAATCATCCGCGAAACTGAAAACTCTGTTATCCGTCAACTCCAACATATCATTTATGTGAAGTAAAAAATAAAGCCAAATAGAACCTTGAGGCACTCCGGAATTAACAGGATACAAATCTGAACACTCGGCGTCCACAACAACCCGGATTTCGAGGCAGCCCTTCGTCCAGTCGCAAAGCTGCTGGGAAAGTCTATATCAACGAAGTTTGGTCAGCAATACTCCGTGCCAGATGCGGTCAAAAGCCTTAGAGATATACAATGTGACCGCCCCTGACTCGCCATGCCGCTCAATTGCAGATGTCCATATGTCGGTTATAAGGGTCAAAAGGTCTCCCGTGGAACCGCCTGCCAGGGAAACCGTATTGACGACCATTCAAAAGTCCGTTACACTCCAAATACTTAATTAACTCGGTATTGATGACCTTTTTCATTACCTTAGATAACATAAACAGTAATCCAAATAGCCAGGAAATAAAAACAATTAAGTCACTAATTAAAAATCTTCAAAAACTGATCCGTGACAACTATAGATCAGTAATTAATGAAGACTGGAACAACAGAACTCGAGCCATTAAAGCTAGTGGGCCGAATATGTTCCCACAAATAAATAAAGTCTTTCGAAGGAAAGATTATAATGACATTCCATGTCTGCGAGGTCCGCGGACTCCCGAGAATTGTCAAACTCTGCTGAACGCAGGACTTACTCTGGATCACATTAATTCTAACGGGAGTTCATAATAATCGAGGATCCGCAAAAAACTCAATTGGTGCTTGTTTCGAAGCGGTGTGTAGATTGAACAAATCGGGACATTCTAATCTTGACCTAGAAAATAGGCCATTTCAAAAACATATTTCGCTACGGAACGAACTTAACAATTAGCGTCTTTTACGTCGAAGTTTCACTATCTTTAGTGAAAATAATAGGGCGGCGCCCCGCTTAGAAATCTAAACACTAGCATATTTGTACACAAGGATGAACTGACGGACATCCTTAGATCGATTAAGATCAAAAAATCTTCTGGAATAGATAGTATTCCAAAATTTGTCCTAAAGCACTTACCTCTTGAAGTAGTGAAGGTTTACACTATTTTGTTCGATAACGCTCTAAATAATGTACATTATCCAACCCAATGGGAATCTGCAGTAGTCCATCCCATCCCCAAAAAGGGCAAGGACAGGAGCAATCCAGCCAATTTTCGCTCGATTAGTTTGCTTCCGAACATCAGCCAGGTATTCGAAAAAATTATAAATAAAGCATTGACTAACTGGTGTGAGGAAAATGGTATTATTTCGAACAACGAGTTTGGTTTCCGATCGCAACATGACACAGTTCAAGCTGCGACAAAACTTGTTTCCGACATACAGTGGAACAAGGCGAAGAGACAATGCACAGGGGCCTGTTTGGTTGACTTTGAAAAGGCTTTCGACACCGTACGGTAAGAAGTTATCAAATCTAGGTATTACCGAATATTTATTATACATTATCTACGATATGATAATGGGTAAACAATTTGTAGTGAAATGTGGAGATATAATCTCTAGCAAAACCTTCCACGTCAAAAACGGCTTACAACAGGGAGCAGTGAATTCTCCCATTTTATTAAACATTTACACTCGTGATCTAGTGGGTTCTCTCAACCATGCAATCGCGGCCGCCGACGACATTGTGGTGTATAGATCTGGAGAAAAGATTGATGTCATCAACAGACTTCTGCAAGATGATTTCAACAAAATCAAACGTTTTTGCGACGACTGGAAATTAAAAATAAATTTCCAGAAATCAGAGACTATCCTTTTCAGAACACCACTGTCCAGTGCATCAAGGGACACAAAACGGAATTGGAAAACATTTTCTATTGGGGGAAGTAATAATCTTCCACTACAAGTAAAAACTGTAGTCAGATACCTTGGAATCTGGCTTGATCAATATGTTTACTTTGATAAGCATACAGCAGCTGCTCTTACAGCAGCTAAAAACGCATATGCAATGACACAAAGACTCTTCCGTAGTAGTCTGCTGGACCCCAAGGTGAAAATAATTTCATACTCAGCATTCATTCGACCAATATTGGTGTATGGCTGCCCGGTATGGTACAACATATCCCCATTTTACATGGAGAAGTTTCGGGTGTTCGAGAGGCAGTGTTTGCGTTCCTGCCTCGCAATGTATAGAACCCCAGAGTCGCAGTATAAGAAATACTATCCCAATAAAGTCCTGTATGACAAATCAGGACTAAACAGAATAGATAACTTCATTATCAAGATTATCCGTGGTCACACAACTAGGACAATGTGCAGTGAAGATGATCTCATATCGGTAGCATTCTATTCCAATGATATGTACGAGGGTTGCCTCTTATGTTTCGGGATTTGGCAACCCTAGTGTTGTAATCCGGCAATTGACAGCTCTGTCGTAAAGTTGGACATTTTTGAGGTTATACGCACTCAGAACGTTTTGACATACGAGCGCTATTTGTGTTGTTTACAGTACCTTAAAAGATTCATCTCGGCCCAAAAATGGAATTAAATCGTCAACATTTTCGTGCGATTATTTTTTACAACTTTCGGCGTGGATTAACTCAGCAACAGTACATGGATGAACTTAATTCAATTTTTGGCGATGAAGCTCCATCAAGGACCAGTGTTTATCGATGGTATGGTGAATTCAATCGTGGTCGTAGTTCACTCCAAGATGAATTTCGTGAAGGTCGTCCAAAGACGGGCGAACTGATATTGGAAGATCGTCATGTGACCTATCGTGAGATTGAGACAACCTTAGGCGTTAGTGGGACCAGCATACATTCAATATTGCATAAACATTTGACTGTCAAAAAAATTTGTTCGCGTTGGATCCCACACAATTTGTCAATCGCCCAAAAAAAGGCTCGTGTCAATTGGTCGAAAGAAATGCTCAAAAAATACGGTCGCGGTGCTTCGAAATACGTCTATGACATCGTGACAGGTGATGAATCGTGGATTTACGCGTATGAGCCCGAAAGTAAACAGCAGTCGACTGTCTGGGTGTTTCAAGATGAGCCAAATCCAACAAAAGTTGTTCGCGCACGAAGCACTTCCAAGCAAATGGTCGCCTGTTTTTTCGGAAAAACTGGACATGTCGCAACCGTACCACTAGAACAACGCAGAACAGTCAATTCTGAGTGGTACACAACCATTTGTTTGCCAGTTGTCTTCCAAGAAATCAGGAAAACCAACCGCCGAAGACGGATCACTCTTCACCATGACAATGCGAGCTCTCACACATCTGCTGCGACAACTGCATTTTTGAGCACCCAAAACATCGATTTGATGGGTCATCCGCCGTATAGTCCTGACTTGGCACCGAATGACTTCTTTTTATTCCCGTACGTAAAAAACAAACTGAGAGGTCAACGTTTTTCGCCACCTGAAGAAGCGGTTGCTGCATTCAGAATGCATGTGTTGGAGATACCTCAATCAGAGTGGCAAAAGTGCTTCGACAATTGGTTCAAACGCATGCAAAAGTGTATAGATCTTCATGGGGAATATTTTGAAAAACAATAAAGTGATTTTCGATGATCAATATTTGTTTTTGTTCTCTAATCCCGAAATATAAAAGGCAACCCTCGTATATAGAGAGTATTCTCCAGAATGGGTTTATTCCCCTAGAAGCGTTCCCTTTCTTCGATAAAAAAAGGACTTATCCAAGACAAACGTGGAGTCCCTATTATTTACCACGCTTCCTGTGGTGCCAGGGATAAACGAATGCTCTATGATAACGATATCTCTAATATTTCAGATCGCCTGCGTTTTAGTATGGTGATCGGTGAAAGAGATAAATCAATAAAAGATCGATCTCATCCCAACTGGTAGTGGATCAGTGATGAAGAAAGGAATATACGTCCCCAAACATAGTATGCCTCTCAGACGCCACGCTTTCCTTCCTCCTATCGCAATTCCCAATTATTTTTATTTTTTTATTTTTGATTTTAATTTAATTTTAATTTTTTATTTTTTTTTGTATTCCTTGTTTATGTTTGTCCGTTTTGTTTCCTTTTTTTTTATTTTGCTTGTCAACCCCCTATATATGTAATTTAAAAAAAAATTATAAAAAATACATGATATAGAAAAAATAGAATACATTTTAAAAAGAAAACATCAATTATTGTGACATCTTATAAAAACAGTTATTGTACATCGAAAGGCATAAGAAAAATGATAATGTATACCTTAGAGTGCTTGCGAAGAGCCAGTAAGTTAATGTAAGAGTGATATTTGTAAAATAGAAGTTAACATTTAGTCTTAAGTAAAATATGTAATTGAATTGTTAAATAAATGCGGATATAAAACAAAAAATAAATATGTACCACACCAGCATCCCAAGGAATTTTGTCTATTTGTATCTCATAATGGAATCCGTATATATAATCTCTCAATCGTACATGCCTGATTTTATCAAAAATTAATTTTGTTACCGAAGGCAAAATTGTCAAAAAAAAAACTGAATCTAAAATATTTCAGGGTGTTTTCTTGAGAGTAATGCGAGTACATACAAAAAAAATGCATGCAGAAAATCGTCTACACCTGTAACTGCCGTATATCAACCCAGCACACATAAAATCGTGACAAGTGAATTTAAAAGGACACTAATAAAACCATCTACTGTTCGCATTACCTTGCTGGCATATTGATCCAATAAAGAAAGTCCAAGACTGCGAAATCATTTGCAGTTTGTCCATGATTGAGTGTATACAACACCGTATGGAGCGATTGTTCCTTCGCGAAGAAATGTATCTTTTCAAAGCTTTTCTGATCCGTCGGGGATGAGCTCCTTTGGGCCTGGAAAATGCTCTATTGACGGGTTGAGTGACTCCGGCGCCATAATCAATACCGTCCATTGCACTACCCATCAAGTTTTTACCGGCATTATATTCTAAGGGGACTTGGCTTCTTATACCAACGGTAACCGGAGTTGAGAACCTCATACACTTTGTATTGGATGTTGTTGCACTGAAAATTCTCTTCCCTTTACGCCCTTAGGGAAAATGTTTTGATTTATGATTTTGTTTCGGAGGTGTGTACAACTCACAGAATCCCGTGTCTCCATGGACACCGCATCTCCGCCTTCCAGCAATTGCATTCCGCTTCTGTGTATTTGAACCTAATTCAATATCTATTCGTTTTCTCCTTCGTCTTGGCCGAATACTATTTTGAAGTACACCAAGGGCTGTAATGTCTGTCGTCGTGTTGGAAAATCTTTCCATGTGAACCGTATCTGGAATTGAAGAGAAACTTGTATTGAAAGACCAACTCAACAAAGGATAATTTACCTTTACCTTCGTTTAATGTTTGCTCAATAATTGTTAAAATAGCAAGAAATCCAATGGTGATACCTCCGAAGATGGTAAGCAAGACCCAAACATCAAAGCTGAAGGGCTGAAGGAACACAATCTTGTTCACCGGCAAAGTACGGGGATGACGAAATATAAAACACGGTCTGTTAAAATCCAAAATAAACAACTTGAGATACCGGCTTGGAGGGTAACTGACCCATGGTGTCAGTTTGCGTACCCTAATTTGAATAAACAACAAACAAAGGTCGGGATATGACCAATTTTGGGGCCGCATGGAGGCCTGCTTAGTCATGCGAGACAGCCATCCGTTCTGTACCCTAAACTAAGATGACAAACACGAAAATATTTTGGTAAACCGCCGTTTGGCTTTTGGAGCAGCTGTGAACACGGTCCCAAATGAAACCAGTAGTAACAGGAGCAGCAGTGGTTCCATTTTCAGCAAGACCAACAGCAATAGGAGTAGCTTTAGAGGTAGGATCAACAATGGCAGACCGAACGGTTGACAAGTGGCCACACAACCCCAAAACGATTCGAGGCATCGGCGGCGGTGGCATTTGCGAACATAATCTTCTGGATATTAAGAGCAGAGGGTTTTGGAAAATGCCTCGTGGCATCTTGGATTACTCGGTCAATGTTTGCTTTAGCTATCACCGGATAATGGCTTTTCGTGAAACGTGTCACGTTATTGTGCATACAAATGAGGCTATCACGCACTTAATTATTTTCCGCTGGATCAAGGAATTACAATTGAAAAGTTCAGTAATGTGGGACGCCGTATGTGGTGAATCGTAGTGGGTATGAAAATAGTGTATAGGCGAGGTAATAAGCGAATGTCAGATCCACATTCAAGCTCGGAAATGACTGGTAATTCATTATACAGCCAAAGAAACCGATTATAAGTGAATACTTGAAATATTCCTTTAATATTGTCAAGCAGAATTTTTAGGTGAACCGCAGAGTTTCAATAAAATACTACGAGAGGAAATTGAGACCGGGTACTTCTAGCTAGGATAATGAATCGTAGGATTCCTTTATCAAAGCTATAAAGTTATATGATAGGCGAATAGAGGGATCCGGTAAGAAAATTGATGCCCTCGAGTAAAAGGACCTTGTATTTTAAACAAGAGAAGTAATAACTGAACAATTTAAATAATTCAACGCACTGCCGTTTTAGCAAAATCACGTTACACTAATTAACGTACATTGGGAGCTGATTAGTTCGCTTCTCAATATTGAAGAAATACGTTCTACAAATAAAGTGGTGTGGGCGGATGGCGTCTTGCGGTTAGGATTCCGACGCGACCTTGCAACCATTTTGTTTTCAAATGTTTCCCCTTCGACGTACAAGCTCGTCTACCTTTAATATAATGAAACATTCACGATCTAACTTCTCGATTTACGAGGGTGGGTTGAAAAGTTTTACCTAACGAAGATACAAGACATTTTTTCTTAAAATTTATTTTTATTTTTCTACATAGTCTCCCCTCACTCTACACACTTCTCCCAGCGATGCTCCCACTTCTCTAACTCGTCCAAATAGTACTCGGCGTTTTTCTCTGCAAAATAACTGTTCACGAAAGTGATTGCCTCCTCATTTGATCAAAATCTCTGTCCTCCGAGCGTCATTTTTAGATAAGCGAACAAAAAGAAGTCATTTGGGGCTAGATCTCGTGAGTAAGGCGGATGGTCAAGCAATTCAAACCGAAAATTCGTGGATTTTCGCCATGGCAACTGTTGAGGTATGACACGGCGCGTTGTCTTGGTGAAAGACGATTTTCTTTTTCTGCAAATGTGGCCGTTTTTCCACAGTTTCTCCCTTCAGTTGGTCAAGTAATGATGGTAGTATGCTTCTGTAATGGTTTCTCCTTTTTGAAGATAATCGAATAAGATAACTCCATGACTATCCCAAAAACAGTTGCCATCACTTTCCCAGTCGAAAAGTTTGCTTCTTTTGGAGCCGATTCCCTCTTTGCAGTCCATTGTTTTGACTCTATTTTTGTTTCGGGCGTATAATGGTGTATCCAATCGGCGGATTTATTGCGCCTAAACTGCGCCAACAGCGCATTGAAAATGTCAATTCAAACACGTTTTCGGTCTAACGTGAGCAAACGCGGAATCCAACGCGAGTTATGGTTTTTAGGTAACCGCCTAAAACCAAAGTTCATAACACCGAGGAAACGACGACCAAAACCTCTTTTGTACCAACCAGTGCGAATTTTTTAAACACAAAGTCTTTTTCTTTGTTTTATTTCTTTTATTGACTATTTTTCTTTATTGTCGTTAAAAGAATATTTTGCATTATAATTGTTACTATCTGCCTTAAGTGTCTTACTGAGTTCACATTCTCCTTATTTACGTTACAGACACTTAACTATTTGAGATATAGGTCATTTCACAGTTCTCTTCCTTTTTTTTCAATTTCGTTCTTGTTTTTTCTTTCAGTTTGCACTTTAGTTACAATTTGCCTCTGATTTCTTTTACTGAGTTCCAACATTACTTAATTTACATAACTTTGGGCTATCTTTCATCCTCTGACTGCACTAACTCCGTGAACTCCACTTTTCACTCTTCCATTATCGTAAGCTGAACCAATCTATATCCGGATTCCCTAGGTCCGTTTACTCTATCAATCACTCACCACCAGACTGCCTCCTATCTTGTTTCTACTTCTTCTCTTTACCTCAAGGTCAACACCTTCCGATGACGACAATTCAATTTCGCTCCCCATCGACCTACTTCCTAATTAGTAATTTCAATTTGCAATTGCGTTGAAAAGCGACGTCAGCCGATATGCCTTCATTGGTTTGCGTCACAGTTCAACTTTCGCGATTGCAAACTGACCCAATAAGTTTTGATGTGCAATTACACAATTTCCACTGCAACGGTTGTGGCGAAATGTGGGGCAATTAATTGCATTATCGCTGGGGTTTACCCGAGTTCAGAATCAGTTAGCGTTTTTTGGTTTAAGTGCACCAATGACCTCATGTACAGTCACTGATACACTTAACACGCGCGGACAGCTTTCTCATGCCTAAACCTTGATTTAATATGTGACAAACATGTTCTTTGGACAGTTTCATAGTCTCTGCTATCTCTCTCACTTTAATTCGGCGGTCGTCTAGCACCATTTGGTGAACTTTAGTGACGTTATCGTTGTTACAGTTTTTGGACGTCCCGAACGTTCATCGTATCCCAAGCTCTCACGGCTACGTTTAAATTCAGCTGCCCAAAATTTCACAGTGGTAAATATACACAAAGTACAACTCATCTTTGATTTGCGTTGGCTTATTGCCTTTCAAAAACAAAAATTTAATGACAGCTCGATACTCAATTTTGTCCATTTTCATAACAACACTCACATCCGCTGACTCAAACTACTGTCAAATAAAAACGAGGCGTTCAAAATGGCTAAAATTTTCGTGAGTAATTGTCAAAACATGCACAACTACATTCACTATCTCTTATTGACGAGTACTGTTATCTTCATGTTGCGGTCGGAAACTTTTCAGTCACCCTCGTATCTAATTGTTGAATTATGTTTATTTATCATTTAATTATCGTGTCCCTATTTTCAAAAAAGGCAACTGATCTGACCGCAATAGCCGAGGGGAATATCATTGTTTCCAATCACATACTAGCAAATGTAATACTAGGAAGAATCACATCATATGCAAAAGAAATACTAGGTGGATTGTTCACATTAAGGCAATTGTTAGAAAAGAAGTGGGAATACAGAGAAGCGGTCTACCAACATTTTTTTTTAACTCGAAAAAAGCCTACAACTCTGTCGTAAAGCAAAGACTATGTCATATTGTAGTCGAGCTGGGAATCCAGCAAAAATATGCCACTCTCATTCAAATGGGTATGAATAAGAAAAAACGAGTTAGAATAGAAAAACACCTTTCAGAACCATTTGAAATCCAAGACTGATGAACACAACTGTTACATAACATAAAGCTTCATATTTATAGAACCATAACCATGCCAATTGTTTTATACGGATGCGACTCATGGGCGGTTATAAATCGAGAAGAACACAAATTTTGCGTAATTAAGGATATAGTTTTAAGGGGTATCTTAGGGGCTAAATATGACGAGTACACAGGACAATGGAGGGAACTTGTTACATAGTAACTCCTCCACCACCCCTGTCCCAACGAGAGAACATTAAAACATAAACAAAACTACATACCATAAAAAACATTTAAACGGTTTAACAATTAAACACATACATTACAAATAATTATCACAATTTCGATTTAAAGTTACATACAATTATCTTACAATAACATTCATTTAGAACATCAAATAAATACATTCCTTTTTGCCATTTAAAATTTCACATAATTCAACACATAACACACAAAACATTAATAAACATTTAACGTTACAAATATAAAACATAATTGAAAACAAAAATAAATATAGCTGGTGCATAAACCAAGTTTTTCCCCGGCGATGATATCTTCGAATAGTTTCGAAATTGACCATCGTGGGGTTACTCTCGTTCTGGCAACGGTAAAACTGGGAACGGAGAATGAACGAAAAAGAGCAAGAAGAAGGAAAGCAAAAGACTCGTGTTGACGGTTTTTTCTTTTGCTGGTGGCTGACGGTTTTTAATTTTACAGTGGGTTGGAGGTGTTTAAAAGAAGCAGTGGTGTTTAAGGAAGGAAGAAAGTAATTGTGTCATAAAAAGTAGAATCCAAAAAGATTCGCATTAAGTTTTTGAATAAAATGTATGTATATTGATGTTACTTTAACTACTGTGTGAAAAAGCATACTAAAAGGAAGGAGATATTAACACCTATACCCATTGAATTAAACATCCGCATTGCGTTTTCATTCCAAACTACTGGTGGACAGTTTCGAGTATCGTGCAGTGGAATTTTGCTTGCTTAAATGAAGAATGAAAGGTCAACATCCAGAGCCGCCCCAAGGAGAGGACAAAGTTTATGACTCTGTAAAGGATGGTTTACCCAAACCAATTCCCACAGACGACCCCGTTTTCGTTTTCAACTAAACCAAGGTAACCAAGCAATTAGCAACAAAAAAAAACGAACTACACGTACGTTTTATAATATCATAAATGATATTATAAAGGATCATAAATGCACATTTGCAAGATCCTTGGCTGATTGTCCGTTTGTGTTTCCCCGTTGAACCGACGCCGAAAGGATAGTGAAAGGAAGCGGCGACTGGGAAGAAGGGCCATGCAAAACAAAGAAGATATCCTTCGACCTGCAGGGCGAAAGATAGTTTTTGTTCGGGGAGGAAAACAAAAACTAGAGCGATTTGGTTTTCAGTACTTGACCGAGGCGGTCATTTGTGATAGTGGTTCGTGTAAAAATTCTTCGTGGTGTCGCCTCACTTAGTGGTCCGCAGTAGAAATTATCTTCGTTCACATAAAAAAGTAAAATAACAAGAAAAAAGAAGGAGCATTAAATTAATCTAATTGTAAAACAAAATAAATAGAGTTTACATTAATAAGTGTAAAGTCAACAGTTATATTAGTAAAACAATATAATATATGAGAGGCGGTTTAGATTTTAATACCAGAATGAAATCAATTTCAAACAGTAACTCACAATAAGAAAAATTCGTGTCGTTGAATAAGTGGAAAAATTGGTTTTAACTGTGGATAAAATAATTTATCTTAAATATATTCGCGAACAAGAAGTAAGTAAAAAGGATTGATAATAAAATAAAAACGGTCAAATCTAAAAAGCATAATCTCAGTGTTTTATTCATCATCATCATCATCATCATTCGCACTACAACCTGGAACCGGTCTTGGCCTTATTTAGCAAGTCCTGAGGTTTGTTAAATTTTCCATAATGATTTGTTTTTTCCGGGCAAGGTCATTAGTCTTGCGCCAGAGGTTCCCCCACGAGGAATCGAACCCCGGTCTCCCGCGTGACATCAGTGTTTTATTGCCAAGGGACAAATCGATCCGTAAGGACCAGCAAGACCCAGGTAAGCGGTAACTCATTACATAAACCCGAATCGGGTAACGTTAAGGAACCTGATTAAGATACACCAACATAAAGCATAAAACCATACAATATCCTCCAAGTTAACAACATTACTACAGTTTCACAATATTTTAAGATATACAACAGTGGGAAGACAATGTAAAGCATGATCTTGAACGGAGTAAAGAGACGAAGCGCGATGGAAAGTACACAGGGAACGTTGGCGTAGCCGAGTTAGTGAGGTCATGAACTTTCAGGTTCATACAGACCTGTGGCGGTTCCCGTGAACGCCACGCTCACCTTCCCATTAACCATGTAAAAACTTCCAACATAGAGCATCCAAAAACGATAAAACAATTATTGTGGCAATTCCATTGAACGCCACTACTTACCTTACCTTGATGAAGAAACAGTTTCCTAAAACATATAAAAACATGTACTTACCTTCCATAGTTGTACCAATATCTTCAGAAATGCTTTAGAACTATAATTTCGCTGATGCAAAATCCATCAGCAACAAATAAGTATTTTTCCACAAGAGCATGGTCGCATTAAACGCATCATGTGCCTTAAAAGCAATTTGGTTGCACCATCAAGCAACCAACATTGGCCGAACCACATCAATGAGATATTGTGGGGAAAGGAAGCGTTGTGCACCGACGTACGGCGCTGATTCTCTTCCCCCTCCATCACAAGTGTCACTGTCCAAGTTCCGCCGACACAAAAGGAAAAGCAGACATCGATCAATTGTCACAGAACTTGCCATCACCAAGTGAAAATATAAACACCAACACAGGACAAGTAAAAATAGATAACACACTATTACTTGGTTTAGTTATATTTTTATTTTAAAAGGAAAAAACGCTATTATTGTGATAACTAGTTTGAGATACAAGAACTAATTCGAACACTGATTGTACGGACTTGGGGTGCAACACGAACACGACTCCGAAATATATATATGCGCGTCTCCGCAGTGACGGAGAGCGGGAGTGAAGCGTGTCCGTTCTGGTCCGCGGATGTAAAAGGACTCAACGATATACAATCGTTATTAAGGAAATTCAGCCAGTGAATTTGGCTCTCTTAAATTAAGGGTGCAATTCCTGTTCCGAGAGAGACGTAAAGTCTCTGTTTTGGGTAACCAAGAGATCTCATACAGAAGATCGTCACAGTACACGTGTGTGTGTGTACGTCGGTTCTTTTCATAGATCGAAGCTATGATGCAGAGCCTGATACACAAAGAAAGGGAAAGGGTTCGTCAGATCTTTGTTTATGTGGAAAGGTTATTGGGAAACGGATCCAGAACTAAGTAGGATAAAAGAGATTTATGACCTGTGAGTTCAACTGAGTAATCAAGTTGCAACTCGTTAAATGGTAGACGTATTTGCGATACGTTTTGGTGATTGAATTGTTTGTGTATCGTCAGAATGCATGTTCTTAGCCAGCGATCTTTTGTTCGCGCTTTGGTGCATTGGTAAGGGATTAGTCTCAACGCAGATGGTGCTAATTACATGCATTTTCGTTAGACCGTTTATCGCTGGCTGAAAGGGGTCGCCAGCCGATGTGTGTGTAGATCGTTTTTTGTACACCGAGGCTGGGAAAATAGACAGCTCAATATTTATGATCCCTGTCATGATGGTTTCATTATATGTAAACCAAATCATCTTGTTTTCAGGTTCTTGGTTTGAGATTCCTGATAAGGTAAGAAAGAAACCTTACAGAGAATTGGTATGCTAAGAGAATGCATGAAAGGTAAGTTTTCTTTACAGGGACTTAAAGATCATAGATTTGATCTCTTAAATGCGTGAAGCATTTTCAGGTGTCTAATGCGATTGCATTGGTAAAAATGTATGCGTCTTGGGGTGAGGTAATGGGGGTTTTTCGGGAAGGTAAACTGTGAGGTTTGGCGAAGCCGGCACGGTACTCCCCCCCCAGTGACAACGTCACGAAAAAAAGGTAGGGCTATAGGGGTTTGGCGGAAGCGCCACAATATCCCCTAACGAGTCTGCCGCACATGTGCAGGGGATGTTTCTTCTTTTCCTTTTTATCCATGCCCTTATCGGTCTGTCATCCGATCGACAAATACATTATGGCATACGGCAGACGGCCCAAGGAAGTCGAGTCCTCAAAAATGGGAAATTACCAGCGAGAATTCGACTGCTTGGAGATGCCGCCAAGATGTGCACGATCAGCATAAATGCTGTACGCAGTTGCTGATCGTGTAAACACAAAATATTGTTCGAGATAGTTGCACCAGCTGCAACCATGCCAGCTAATGTTCCCCTTATGGATTCGGTTGATCCACGGTCCGCATACTTGTGGACATACACCATGAGCAACAGAAGCGATCATCGTGTGTGTGTTTCGAGCCCTTGTGCCGGGACCGATACAAGGAAAATCATCCCCTTATGTCGACAAGCGGAGGATGAAATTGTGTCTTTTAAACTAAATCAATCTCGATACGGATTCTACGGATTCCGTGGAGGCAAGTCAGGCCTCCACGTTAAACACAAAATATAGAGTCGAGTTTCAGCCGCCAGTGGGTGCACATGAGCCTAGCGTTAACGGAGTCGAACCTGAATGTGTCGTTGAAAGTATAATACATTTTATCTAAATATAAAATATATCTGACTGTATTCTATCATCTATAAATATAAGTGAAGCTGAATGTGTTGTTTAATTATAATCAATTTTGACTGAATGTAAATAAATTTAGACATGGGGCGTAAGTTGCGAACTATTTCAGGTGTAAGCTTATATAACGAATAAAAGCTGGAAAGAAGAATTGGAGTCGTTTTTAGTTTCTGCACCGTGATCAATGACTAGCGCGTTGGGGTGTCTTAGTGAACCAGTGCAATATAAAGCAAGAAATCCCCCACAGACCAATAATTAATAATAATATTATAATAATATAATAACGTCATTTAATCGTTTTTAGATCTGACTTCGATAAGTTCGTATGCAGACTCACCATGCTCAACGTAAACTAGGCTTGCACCAAATGGCCTGCCCCTCAGTTTCTGTTCACATGTTCGCTATACGTTTTTCACTTCTCTTTTATGCACAATTTTTGTGAAGACCGGTCATTACCAGTCTTTCCTGCCGTGCGAATCGCTCAATCATACGATGACTTCGCGGAACCCTACACAATAAGACTGTGGTTATATTTTTGCAACGTTCACCAGAGAAATTTTTTGTCCTGGATGCCGGACTTTTCCATATGAGCACAGTACTACTGTGTCCGGAGAGTTACAACCTGCCACTGTTCAAGAAGAACTGCAGCGGTTATTTGGTGGCATCTCGGGGCACCGTGTCGGTGCTATTAGTTCACATCTCCTGAGAGAAGTATAATAAAAATATTTTTTTCAAAAACCTTACTATCTATCTACACAACTATTCTTACTTTAAATATTTACTAATTTTTCTTTACATAGGAGAACGTATTTCAGGTTCGTTTTAAATAATCCTTTCGTGGTTATATGCGGTATCTGTCAAGGTAGCCCCTTTTTATACTAACTATAGCCAACATTGATATAGATATCAATCATACTTGTATTTTTCTTTATACTGATGATGCAGTATTTTTTAAGAGTATCATTTTGCGACCTAATTTTTTTCTCCTTCAAATAGGTTTTGACAACTTTCCCTTTTTGTGTCTTAAGAATTGTGCGGAACTTAATATTACCAAATGCCAATCAATTTACCTTTTCACGTAAGAGCATTCAATCTGTTTCCTGAACATATTTCTGACGGAACCTTTAACGATTGTTTAATCGATCCCTTAATGGCTGAGTTGAAGGAGGTTGTGTCTTGCGTTTGATTATGCAAACCTAGGTTCAACTGACGACTCTTGCTATTATGCAGTTCGACACAATTACTGAGTGGTAGGTAGGGTCCTAAATCCCAGCCGCCCGGTGAAATAGTACCCCATTAAGCTATAGGGTTCGTGAAATGGTTGGGAGAAATCCTTGAGCATCTTTCGGAGATTGGCTGATGGACCCGATCGAGAAAAAATAGCGTCTTAGGGCGCTAACTCAGTGTTATAGATTATCCTTTCCTGCGAGAAGTACACTAAAAAAGAAAAAAAAAGTAGCACGATCCCGTTAGACTTCTTTTGTCCGCCATCCTGCGTGAATATGACAGTCAGAGCTGATCGTTTTATCATGAGATTCAACGACGTTTCCTATAACCGACTTTCCGGGGATTGAGAATGGGAAGACACATTTTGATCCTGGGGTTGTATATAAAACCGTCTCAAACTGAAATACTCTAACGGAAGGTAGGTATGCTGAATGTTTTGGGAGACCGAGGTTTAGACTATAAGTGCTGAGGTTAAAGTGGAAAAAGGTTATACGCAATGGGCTATTTAAATATTTGACCCCTGCAAACCCTGTAGCTTACACATCTGTTTTCATAACGGCTTATGACAGCTCGTATTCGAGGCGTCAGTTAAAGCGAGTTTTTGTTATGGAAGGCTGCTTCTCGTTGGTAAGTGATGGGTGAGCATTGTTACTATACAGATCGTATGGATGTGTTGTTGGCATTTTTACTTGCATTGTCGGATGCGTCGATACTCTCGGAATTCCGTTTTGTAATTTCCGGGTTCCTGTGGTCGTTGGACTCATCATAACACATGTCACATCGAAATTATAGTGATCGATTTTGGGCTTGGTTCAGACGTTTTGGTGGTTTTACGTGTTTCAAATCTATCGCCGAGAATCACATCGTCATCGTCTTCCTTAGAATATGCATTTGGTTTTTTAAATCTTGTGATTATCTTGGCTGTTAGTACCATCGGCGTTTGTTAGCGTTTTCTTGTTTCCTTTTATGTATCTTGATAGAGGCAAATGACACTGGTGGTGAATCATCTCAGTTTAGCGGTGTCCTCGTTGCTCGTCCGTTGCTCAGTTCAATGTTATTGCTGCTCTTTCAGATGTACCACATTTAGAAGACTGCACCATAATATGTTGACATCGAAGCTCAGATAATGGAATTCATTTACACATTTCGAGAAAGAATTTAATGCAGCGGTTGCTATTAGCGAAGAAATAATAAAATTACTTAACACATTTTTTTTTTGAAATAATTAGTATTAAGTATTTGATTCACATCACATTGGGGCCACTAGTTCGGTGGTTTTAAGTGATCACCGCTGAATACAAAAATAAGAAAATCAGTTAGTTAATTATTTTTGATGCTACAAACTATTTTTTGTGTAATTGTCTGTTCTTATGTTTGAGTTACAATACAAAGAGGAATTCTTAAGTTTTAGGTTACACACGAAAAGTGAGCAAAAATGATATAGTATCGGGGAAAATGCGGCCTAAGCAAAGTGAGGCCTATGCCCCAACACAACAACAAAAACTGACGCCATCGAAATTTCCAGAGAATTATAAATACGTGGTTGCCGTTTTTCTCACTTTCGTAGTTTGCTCGTGAATGTTCGTAAATTGTTGAGAGGTATTATCGTTCAAGAAAGGAATTTTGAATATTTTCGGTGGCGTGCAACTATTGTTTAACACTTTGGATTGTAAAGCGGTGTAATTTCCGAGCTGCAACAGGACTCTTTTGAAGTGTATGTAGTGATCCTAAATCACTACTCTCACGCAATTTCCTATAACCCCAACCTAATTCCCATAGTGAATCATATGAGCGAAAAGTTAAACCAAAAGTTAATTTATCGCACATTCATTCAATTTCTAATTACCTTACATCCCAATCCAATTGAATCATATGCACGATAAATTTAAACGAAAGTCCATTTGTCGTGTATTGATTCAATTCCCTATAACCATTGAAATCATGAAATGTCTAAATCTAAATGCATTTCATAATTTCTCCTTCCGGGAATTTATTCAAATAAATTTCTATCCACTTCTCAGAATCCTATTCCAATTGAAGCACACACAACTTGTTTGTGCTTCTTGGAATTTTTAAATAAAATTTTAACCAATCTCTGTCATCACAGAGTATAAAAGGGCGGCACATTTTGATTTCATGATCAGTTACAAAACTGAAGAAAGCACCCCTCCCAACAACATTCTCCTCTATAATCGAGGATTCCTGGACCCATCCCATAGGGTCTATTTCTGACACACTACAAACACGCACGCACAGTAGAAGACAGCACAAACACTCATACACACACCGACCAAAGCGCAGATTATCAGACGCCAAAGACGTGATCTGCGTTTACTACCCCACTCAAGACCCACCGGTCTTGTACGATTTCTTTCCCACCACCCCCCCATCCAAGTACTTAGAGAGCGCTTGAACTAACCCTGTCCACACTATCCTTAGATATCCCCCCCCCCCCCTTCTTTCTCAGACATCTTGAGACTGAACCCAACATCCTCACGGATGTGGGTGATTCTGGTTATTGCAAGATGACCAGAAGCCAGAGAGAAGATGAAGGACACATTTGTCCTTGTCTCCTTAAAGTCCGCCTCTCACCGCCCCATTATTTTATTTTTTTTATTTCATGATCAGTCGGAATCCAAAGGCCAAGGCAACGGCCAAAAGTAAAATTAAAAGACAAATTAATAATTAAATAAAATAAATTAAAAGAAAAGTAAATCGCCTATTAATTTGACCATCCGGCCATTAAAGACAAGCGGATCAGAGCGACACCATATCCCCCAATCTGGGTAAGAAGTAATATACAAAATATATAACCTTACATGTATATAGGCTAAACTCTTCTAGATTTAGGATCAGAATTAGGTGACAAATGTGTTTTACATATAAAAATAGATACAACGGTATTTTTTTAAGTTTCTTAGTTTGTTATCAAAATATATGAAATTAACAAAGTGTTACAGGTTTGGCGATCGGAATTTTGTATTTTAATTTGGAAACTTTTGGTTGTTATCTTTACTGCATTTGTTTTATGTCCACACTTTAGAACTCTTGCTCAAAATGAAACTGACATTTAAATATGGAACACCAACCATAAAGTATAATGGCAGGATGAGTATACCATTCAATCGAAGGGTGATCGAAAAATTCAATAGATTTTCAAGATGTTGGGGTAATTTAATGTTTAACTTCGTAAGTTAGCCCAGAAGAAACTTTTCGGAAGCTTATTGTGAGCTAATAAATCGGCCGGTAACCCCACTAAACTTACCATTTTGACGCGAGTACTATATAGTGAATATATCTTTTTTTTTTGGACACATTTATTTGCGCGGGAATCGGTTTTGGACTTCCAATTGAATTGTGGGAATTGACCTTAGATTGAACAATGGTTACCCGGGGTGGATGCCGAAGGGAGCCATTAGCGAACAGTACAGTTCTGGATAAGCTACAAAAGTAAGACCAAAAAAACTAGTTTTTCAAGCTATGTTCAGTTTGGAGTGACGAACTGAAATTTTACTAAGCTTTTAGTCATATTATAAACTCAAGTAATGTTATGCCTCACGTTTACAATAATCAGACACTCAAAGCCCATTTTTTCTACTTTATGGACATTTAAAAACTCGAAATTTTGTAGTACAATATATTGTATTCTGTTGCATTTGAGAGGTGGAAGCTTTTGTTTGTGTTACTTTTCTCTGATAGATGATTAAGCTACAAAAATTAAACAAAAAAAATTATAATGATAATAATAAAACGCCAAGTTTCTCACGACAATACGAGAAAATTCCTCTAAAAGCAATTACCTTTCTTCAATCCATAAATTTATGCAATTAATCGTGTCTGACAGCAACTACATCAGTAAATTCCTGCCAAGACCGTCGACTATTTCTCGTGCAATGTCTAGAAGTTGTAGATGTGCCCCTCTGTCCTGAAGTCCACTTCCTCTTCAATCCAGGAATGTGTACAACTCAACCTGGTGCGTAACACGGGCAAACCTAATTTTCCAATTCCAATATACAAGTATCTCTTCTAAAGTGAAAATTTATTTCCCATCTGTGCCGAAGGATTTATTTTCAATTAATCGGTGGCGTACTCACATCTCCCTAGTCCTCCCACAAATAAGGACATTTGTTTGACTTACACGGCTACTTGCCTATCAACACTCGGTAAACAAGAAAAATGACAACCTAATCGTTGTACAAACACACCACCCGCAGTGCTATCATTTTTCATCCAATTGACAGGCAACAATATGCCAAATTAAACCCCCTGCCCATAACCACAACATTTACTTACTCAATGCATCAGTCGGCCACCCTAACCCTCGACTTACCTGGCAATCCAAGTTCTTGAGGTGTAATCAATCACCTTAGCCCGTTCGATCCGGAAGAATATTGGTGATCCACCGATGTCGGTTTGACGTCGTACAAGGGCTCCAATCATGCCATCAAATTTGCCGTTTCGCAGGTAGCCCCAGGACGAGGTGCGGGATACAACAAAGCTTTAAAACGATTATATAATAATTGAAAAACATTCTAGAGCATTTAACCTTTTTAAATACGCATTCGTCCTGATGAGTCTCACCTGAAGTTGAACATATCCCGGACGTAGGATAGCAGGGCGAAATTGAAACGGTGCATCGAATCTATGTGGGTGTCATAATGATGTGTCAGGTAATATTCCAAACTGTGACTGAGATTCCGGTTGATTATCTGTTCCGCAAGGATGCGCAGGGGAAGAATATTCACATTAGTGTAGTTGAATACACACGGCCCATATATAACAGCCGCCCCAATTGAAAAGCAGCAGAATTAAGAATTTATCCCGAACAATATGTAGCAGAGGTGCAATAGGAATTGCTACGGGGTGGACTCTAGACAAATACTACGATTGTCCATCGCACACCACTTCTCCGCACTAGTCTTTTACTGTCGTAAGGATCCCAGGGAAAGTCAAACACAGAGAGTACCAAATGGCAAAGGATTTTGGATTGCGGATACCCGGTTAGATGTTGACAAAACAACAAATGGGTATCCTCGGGAGAACGTGTCGTTGAATTTATTCTCGTTCTCACTATACACGGCCAGCAGCAGTAGTAGCACTCAACTAAGTCGTATTCTCGCTTACGGGTGTAATCTAGAACATCCCGGCTGTGAGAATACCAAAGAATACCGCAAAAAAGAATGTAAATCTTCATTGTCTGATTTTCGTTATCCTGTCACTCCTTGCAGGACAGAACATACTCGAATGACACATGGGAAATCAGATCACACCAAACACATCCTCATACACTTACATCACTAAGACGGAATTTATTTAAACAAAAAACAAGGATCCACAAACTTACCACAATCATGCAGCGTAAGTGAACATTCCTCATGTCCATCCGACGAATAACTGTGGTGGCCTGACGATACCATTTGCGCCATTCTAGGCCCGAATCCTCGGAGAACTTTCCAATTTCTGTTATGTTCAGTGTACCTCCGTACTGGATGCCTGGACTCCTGTGTGTAAATGCGTAGAAAAAAGGTATAAGTGGGTCGTTTCGTCATTCAACCAGAGGGTGCTTTGATTAGGGTAGCTGTTAAGGGGTTATCAGACGGATTATGTGTTGTTCGAAATTATGTACCACTTGCCTTAAGGTGCTCTCTGTGTGTCTGTGCAAATAGCTTGTTCACACAGAAATGTCAAGTTGTGGCAATTTCTTGGACAATTCATTGGTAGACCAGGCTAATAATTTGGGTCCATGGGCTGTTTAGCATTCAACTCCTGGAAATCGGCTAAGAAACTAGTTTTATGCACACTCCTTTCCGGGAAGTGGCATGCCATGTTTTTGAGTAATTTATGAAGCTCCATTCGACAGAATGTGTATGTCTTCTGAAGGGTTAGACATGACAAGTCTGGTGTAGGCCACATATTAAGATAATTAAAAGACCGACCTCTTCAATGAGAACACAAATCCTTCTAGTCGAACAATGGAGCATGGTTATATATTTTATTATATGTAGCAAATGTTTCGAAATCTGATGCACTATCTGAGCGAAACCATTGTGTCACAAGATTTAGTTTGACCACCGAACACGCACATGCCGGCTAAACCAGTTGCTAAGAAAAAAGTATATGGGAAAATTTATGTCACTAAGGCTACTTATTTTGTATTTCGGTACCGACATTTACATCTGTGAATGTTAAAGTAGACACAAAAACGTTTTTTATTGTACACTATTTTTTATCTGATTTTCCACTGTTCATCCAAAATGGACCGGAAGCAGTCTGACTATCTCTTAAAACAACACACTTTTGTGCAATACACTTTTCTTTTAATTGCCGCGAATATACAAAATTTCAGGGGAAAATAAAATATACAAAACTTCAGGGATTTTCTTTGAATATTTTTGAGAACGAAAGCACTGAGCGTGCGGAAGGCGGAGAGAGAAGGTAGAACTGGAAAACGATGTCACTTGTTCATCCGAACGTATGCAGTTAATTTTTAAAGTACAGTGGAACACATTCTTTGCTTCTCGGGTGTTATAGGAAAATGTTCGAAGAAGTGAGGTACATTCACTAAGTTCAGTTAGCAACACCGGTCATAGTACCTACAGAAAAGAAGTAGGCGAGATACGTTGCAATTAGGGCTTTATGAGCGTACTAAAAAACGTATGCCCGCGTTCACATTCAGATTCACTTTTAGTTTCGTTGTTGTATCTTACCAAGGAAATGTTATCAGAGAGGGTCGCCCAGTGTGTTGGGCACGTGCAACTGACTGAGTGGCTACTTTTGATAATTACAACGTGCGTAGCTTCTCCTTAACCGGTCACTTGTGGCGATCTCCCACGTGTCGCGAGAATTAACAGATGACGTATCTACTCGTCAAACACAGAGTAAGTTTCGCTTCTGAAATTTTTTGTCAAAAAGACGGTTTTATTTTATAAAATGAATAATTTTATTACTATTTCTTACGTAGTCGCTTAAACATATACTATGGACATAATAAACAGAAAACTTGGGAGAAATCAAACATCTATAAAAGTTAAACATTTGAAGTGTGTGGTGTGCACGTAAACAAGGAACGGCACCTAGTGGCACTTTGCACGTTGAACACAATTACCGCGATTTTTTTCTGATTTTTTTTATAATAAAGTGCAGTCTGTGGGAGGGTGGGACGGTGGAAAGGGCCGGCGGGGGGGGGGGGGGGGGGTAGATCGCGACGCCAGCATGGGCGAAACTTCTACCTCGTCCCCACAAATCACGAAAGTTCCGCCAAACCGAATTTACTCCACCAAGGAATGCACACCACGAAGACGAAGTTATATATCGCCATAGCACCAAAGACTGTCACCAAGTAAACTGTTCGCACCAGATGTGATTAAAACACAGTCGCGTGAGTGAAAAATAAAACACTATGTTTGTCTATGGAGCGGATGATCTTTTATTTGATATATATTCGCGGCGACTATGATATACACTGTTTCGATTATTACATTTTTTTTGGAACAACTCGACAGAACACATACGAGGGTTGCCTTTTATATTTCGGGATTAGAGAACAAAAACAAATATTGATCATCGAAAATCACTTTATTGTTTTTCAAAATATTCCCCATGAAGATCTATACACTTTTGCATGCGTTTGAACCAATTGTCGAAGCACTTTTGCCGCTCTGATTGAGGTATCTCCAACACATGCATTCTGAATGCAGCAACCGCTTCTTCAGGTGTCGAAAAACGTTGACCTCTCAGTTTGTTTTTTACGTACGGGAAT
The DNA here is from genome assembly GCA_963931805.1 of Microdon myrmicae. Taxonomy (NCBI): domain Eukaryota; kingdom Metazoa; phylum Arthropoda; class Insecta; order Diptera; family Syrphidae; genus Microdon; species Microdon myrmicae. Next base: position 187,090,693 of record OZ007498.1, on the reverse strand, counting down.
AAAAAGAAGTCATTCGGTGCCAAATCAGGACTATACGGCGGATGATCCATCAAATCGATGTTTTGGGTGCTCAAAAATGCAGTTGTCGCAGCAGATGTGTGAGAGCTCGCATTGTCATGGTGAATAGTGATCCGTCTTCGGCGGTTGGTTTTCCTGATTTCTTGGAAGACAACTGGCAAACAAATGGTTGTGTACCACCCAGAATTGACTGTTCTGCGTTGTTCTAGTGGTACGGTTGCGACATATCCAGTTTTTCCGAAAAAACAGGCGACCATTTGCTTGGAAGTGCTTCGTGCGCGAACAACTTTTGTTGGATTTGGCTCATCTTGAAACACCCAGACAGTCGACTGCTGTTTACTTTTGGGCTCATACGCGCAAATCCACGATTCATCACCTGTCACGATGTCATAGACGTGTTTCGAAGCACCGCGACCGTATTTTTTGAGCATTTCTTTCGACCAATTGACACGAGCCTTTTTTGGGCGATTGACAAATTGTGTGGGATCCAACGCGAACAAATTTTTTTGACATTCAAATGTTTATGCAATATTGAATGTATGCTGGTCCCACTAACGCCTAAGGTTGTCTCAATCTCACGATAGGTCACATGACGATCTTCCAATATCAGTTCGCGCACAGCATCAATGGTTTTCGGAACAACAACTGATTTTGGACGACCTTCACGAAATTCACCTTGGAGTGAACTACGACCACGATTGAATTCACCATGTCGTCGATAAACACTGGTCCTTGATGGAGCTTCATCGCCAAAAATTGAATTAAGTTCATCCATGCACTGTTGCTGAGTTAATCCAAGCCGAAAGTTGTAAAAAATAATCGCACGAAAATGTTGACGATTTAATTCCATTTTTGGGCCGAGATGAATCTTTTAAGTTACTGTAAACAACACAAATAGCGCTCGTATGTCAAAACGTTCTGAGTGCGTATAACCTCAAAAATGTCCAACTTTACGACAGAGCTGTCAATTGCCGGATTGCAACACTAGGGTTGCCAAATCCCGAAACATAAGAGGCAACCCTCGTATAGCACGAAAGGAAACTGACCCCGACTCGTAATGAGTACTTGTGGGTGAATTTCGCGTGTCTGCAGCGCTACAAACAGCGGGAGTTATGTGACCAGCGTGGTCAACGGATGGTAAATGACTCACCGACCATAGAACTCTGACCTGAATTCCATTTCAGGTTAGGGTTAAGAAAAAGGAAAAGAGAGAAAAACTTTTCTCTTAAGGGTGTGGCCGCCACAGAAATGCACTCTTTCAGTGCGGTGGTGTGTGTGCGTGGTTGTTTCATGAATGAGAATGAACCTAGAACAAAGAAAGGGCATAAAGTGCATTCATGGGATACGATTTCGGTAAAGCAAATAAAACCGAATTCGTCGGATGCTAATGGGATCTTTGTTGGAAATGTGCGTCGCGGCTAAACAAAGAGACAACGATGCGATGTGGAAATGTGCTAATTGGTTTTAGCTAGGTTACTGGGAAATGGTGTTTATGGCATTGCTAGTGAGGGTCGGTATTGAATTCCTATTTGCATTTGTTTATGCTGTAGGATTTAATTGATGCCAAGAGACGGGGAACGCATATTTGCTTTGGTCCCTTGGGTCTAAGTCGCCAGCCAATGTGTATGTAGGGAACATTGTTGTACACATGGCGCGGCTGGGAAAATAGACGGCGCAATATTTATTGTCCCTGTAATGACGGTTACATTGTATGCAAACCGAATCATTTTGTTTACAGGAATTTGTCTGGTACCGAAGGTGTCGAATTGGTTTGGAATTCCAGATAAGTAAAGCAAGAAATCTTACGGAAAATTGTATGCGAAGAGATGCATGAAAAGGTAAGTTTTCTTTACAGGGACTTTTTAAGATCATATATTTGATCTATAGGATGCGTGAAGTATTTTCAGGTACTAATGCGATTGCATTAGTGAAGTTAGGAAATTGGCTGAATGTTATGGGGGTTTTACGGTAAGTAGACAGTGGGGTTTGGCGGAACCGCCACAAGTCCATCGAGAGATATGTTTGCTGGTGAACTTCCCGATATATACTCCGGGAATGATTACCCGCTCAAGGGCATCGCTTTTCGTGATTGTTCTGATTGTTGCGATTCGGTGAGATAGGATGCAATCATGTCCTCAATATACTGTAATAAAAAGTTTTCCTGCCCTAATTTTACATCATTATTTTTATATATTGGAAATGAGATTAAACACATAACATCTAAAAGGTGTAGAAATATTTTCTTATAATATTCCTTTAGCGTTTTCCTTGCTGCTAAATATGCAATAATTTTGCCAGCACTCATAGCTACTCCACTCATTTTACTGCCGCAATTTACAATTAGTTCGCGTATTTTTTGATTACTATTACTATTTATCGGCCTGTAGGAACCCGAAAGTTCATGACCTCGCCGACTCGACCCCGCCGTCGTTCCCAGTTCCGTGCGTTCTCCTTCCACGTTCGACCAACCGATCCGATCTCTTCGAGGTCCAACCTAGCATTGTCCTCCCGCCTCCGTCGCGGCTGCCCTGTCGGTCTCTTTCCCGTTGGCTTACCGTCAAGAATGCTATGCACGGTCCTATCGTTGCCCATTCGCGCCACATGTCCGGCCCATCTTAATCTTCGCGGCTTGATTACTCTCACTATTGTAAGTTTGCGGTATAGCTCTTCCAATTCGTGGTTGTGGAGTTTCTTCCATTGTCCTTCCTCCTCGTCCCATTTGCTGCCAAAGATACCCCTTAGGAGTTTATTCTCGAATACGCGGAATCTGTTTTCTTCCCGTTTTGTGAGAGCCCATGTTTCTCATTCGTATAGAACAATCGGCATGATTATGGTTCTATAGACACGGAGCTTTTGTTACGTGATAGCAGTTTGGAGTTCAGCAGTTTACTAACTGCATGCAAACTAGCGCCGCCGGAGTGTAGTCTTTTGTAAATTTCTTCGACATTTCGTTACTGGCCATGATTATTGTTCCCAGATATTTAAACTCTTTAGCATGCTCAAATATCATGCCCCTGGCGTTTATATGTGTTCTCTGAGGTCCACCTGCTCTCGCCGTAATCATGTATTTTGTTTTGTATTCATTTATTTCTAGGTCCACCTCTTCTGCCGCTTGCATGATGTTTTCACAGTTTTTACTTACAGTTTCTATATTATCGCCCAGAACGGCGATGTCATCCGCATATGGGGGCACTTGTGTGACCCCGTTCAGGGATGATCCGGCCCTGTTGTCGTCTTGTACTTTTCTGATGACATACTCGCGGGAGACATGGGGAGAGGCCATCCCCCTGTTTTAGTCCGTCCCGGATATCAAATGATTCTGAGAGGTGGTTTTCTATTCTAACTCGAACTTTGTTTTCGTTCATGCAGATTTGGATGAGGGCGGCTTATTTTTTCGAGATTCCGAGCTCAACTACAATATGGTAGAGTCTTTGCCTTGCGACTGAGTCGTAGGCTTTTTTGAAGTCAACGAACAGTTAGTGAACCGTCTCTCCGTGTCCCCACTTCTTTTCCAGTAGTTGCCTTATTGTGAACATTTGTTCGATCGTTGACCGGTTCCTACGGAATCCGCATTGATGGTCTCCCAATATGTCTTCTGCGTGCGGTGTGATTCTCGCCAGTATGACATTTGTTAGTATTTTGTATGTGGTTGGGAGCAATGATATTCCTCTGTAATTTTCGCAGTCAGATCTGTCACCTTTTTTGAAAATAGGGACGACTATTCACGTTTTCCATTCTTCCGGAATGACTTCCTTATCCCATATTGTTTTAATCAGTTGATGGATCTTTCGAGCGGTTGCCTCTCCTCTGTGCTTCACAAGCTCTGCCGGTATACAGTCGACTCCGGAAGCCTCGTTGTTTTTCAATCCGTTTACTGCGTCTACAACTTCGCCGAAAGAGGGCTCTGGGGTCTGAGCCTCGGCTGTATGTACGTCTGGCGCGTTTATTTGTGGTTGATGGGTGCGCACATTGAGCAGGTTTTCAAAGTACTGCTTCCATCTTGTCACGATATTGTTTGTTTCTGTCACCAGACAACCGTTTGCATCTCGGACTATTTTGACTCTCCCTCGGGAGCCATTTCTAATTGAGTTTATGCCGGCGTACATACTTCTGATATTCTTTGCTCTGGCATTTTCTAGGATTTTTTCGATCCGAGTTTTTTCCCATTCGCACTTTTTGGGTTTGAAAAGTCTCATTGTCTCTTTCCGAATCGTCGCGTATCTTTCTGCGTTGACTTCATCATATCTTTCTAAGTGGTTCACTCTGAGGCGTTTACGTTCTTCGATCTTCGCCCTGCACCCATCGTCAAACCAAGGTTTGGACTTAATTGTTTTCTTAAATCCTAATACCTTTTGGGCTGTTTGTTTGATTGTGTCTCTGATCGATGCCCATTTAGTGCCCAGATTATTGGTTTCCTCTTCCTCACTACTCCTATTCTCTAGGATGCTAAATCTATTCGTTAGTTCGTCTTGATATTCAGCCCTTTTGCGTAGGTCTTTTAGTTTATCAATGTCGATCATTTTGCTTGTCTCCCGTGATTGCCCACGTGGGTTTGCTGCGAGTCGACTTTTAATTTTGCCCATCAATAGAAGGTGATCGAAGTCCCAATCTGCTCCTCTATATGATCTTACGTCAAGGATATTCGAGTGGTGTATTTTGTGTATGAGAAAGTGGTCTATTTGGTTACGCGTTACGCCGTCGGGTGATATCCATGCGGCTTTATGGATTTGCTTGTGGTTGAACATCGTGCTTTTCACTACCAGACCTCTTGACGCTGCGTACGTGACAATTCGAATTCCATTATCATTTGAAACATCGTGTAGACTTTCCTTACGTATAGTTGGTTGAAAGATGTATTCCTTTCCAATTTTTGCATTGGGGTCCCCGAGGGCGATTTTACCATCGAATGATGAGATCCTATCAAATACTTCCTCTAGGATCTCGTAGAACGTGCCCTTCGTTTCTTCGTCCGTAGATTCTGTTGGGGCCGTACGTTTATAAATACATAATTGTATCATGGGCCTTATATTTTTAGCACAGAGATTCGGTCATTAATCAGTTTCACATCTTTTACATGGGGCGTAATCTTCTTGCGTATTATGAAGCCGGTTCCAAGGTTATGTGTATCGGTACCTCCGCACGCCGGTGTAAACTCGTTGGTTTCGATTACTTGATGCGGGAGTCGCACTTACTGAAGCGCGACGATATCCATTTTATATTCTTTCGCGTTTTCTACGACCGTCTGTATCGCACCTGGTTTATATAATGTTCGAACATTCCACGTGCCGACGCGTATATCCCGCTTTTTCCGTTTTCCCCTACCTCTTCTTTTTTCCGAGTCGGTGTTTTCTTGATGATTTGTTCCCTTATGTTAGTGTCGGCTTATAGCGTTTGGAATGATAGTGAAGAGCGTGTGATTCGAACTGACGCTATGACAGTTAGAATCAGTTAGAGACGCTTTAGCGTTTGAAATAATAGTGAAGAAGATCGTCTGATTCGAACTGACGCTATGACAGCTCGAATCACGAACAAAATTTTACCTAAGCGTTACACACCAGGCTACTGACCGTGTTTAGAATTTGTTTTCCAAACTCGACTATATTCCACTGATGGGAATTATTTTTATTATTTATCGCTTGGTATGCGGTTCTGATGTATTTTTCTTATTCGATTTTTTCGTTCGTGTTCTTCACTACTTTTGCTTGTGAATTGGGTGTATATGTTAGAGTTGCCACAACGCCACAGGCTTATCACACCTACACCTACCGGGTTTTTCATTGTTTTTTGTATATTGATTCTTCATTTTGGATCGCACGAGTCTTGGGATTTCAAATAGTCCGCCACATCAGAGCCCTTCTTTGATATGGTAAGGTCTGCTTAATGCTCTGATTCGACCCGGTGTCAGAGAAGCGCCGTTATAATACAGCCGGTATACCCCTGCCTGCAAACTATCCAATGGGCACGGTGATGCGTAACGCTCCGGATTAGGGGTGGTAGATCTTTGTGTGTTACTCCTCGCTAGCCTGTCTGATATGGATGTTTTCATTGTAGTTTAAGCCCCCACACCACAAGGTTTCTACCCAGCGGGGGCAAGTTTTGATTATACGATATAAAATATTGTAGCGAGCTTAGGGTTCGCTGGATTAATTATTTTCATAAAATAAGAGCCGTGAAATCGATTTTCTGTTTAAGACTTTATTCGTCTCTTAATGAGAAACGTTCTTCACTTTTCGTTAATCATTTCGGTGACACTTCTGTCACTGGCGACTTATGGTTTTGTTTTTACTGCTCAGTTTTTTAGTACTTTGATTTGGAGACCTGCCAAATGTCCAGGTGGTTGTCCTATGCGTCACTATATATTTAACGCATGGGTTCTGAAGAATCCTATCATCGTAACATACACTTATACAAAACAATTGGTTGATTCCACTAAGGAAAGGCGAAGGTGAAAATTTCGTAAATTCCTAAATGCAAATTGTTGCAAACACCTTTAAAAAAAGTGCGTTGGTCTACCAGCTTACGAGGGTGGGCTGAAAAGTTTCCAACCTCAACATGATGTTAGCAGCACTTGTCAATAAAGGCTAGTGAATGTAGTTGTGTTATCTTTTGACAGTTACTCCTCAAAATTTCAGCCATTTTGGACAGGTAGTTTCTATTTGACAGTCGTTTGAGCGAGTCGATGTTTTTGCCGATTCCCCCTTTGCAGTCCACTGTTTTGACTGTATTTTTGTTTCGGGCGTATAATGGTGTATCCAAGTTTCATCGACAGTAATTAATCGGCGCTAAAACTCGGGTTTATTGTGCCTAAACTGCGCCAACAGAGCGTTGGACATGTTAATTCGAACACGTTTTTGGTCTAACGTCAGCAAACGCGTCCCCCAACGCGCGGACAGATTTCTCATGCCTAAATCTTGATTTAATATGTGACAAACCTTTTGGACATTTTCATAGTCTCTGCTATCTCTCTCACTTTAATTCGCCCGTCGTCTAGCATCATTTAGTGAACTTTAGCGATGTTATCGTCAGTGTTTGCAGTTTTTGGACGTCCCGAACGTTCATCGTAACCCAAGCGCTCACGGCCACGTTTATATTCAACTACCCAAAATTTCACTGACGTAAATGATGGCACAGAGTCCCCAAACACAGAGTCGAACTCATCTTTGATTGATTTGCTTAGGCGTATTGCCTTTCAAAAAGAAACATTTAATCAAAGCTCGATACCGAATTTTGTCCATTTTCACAAACACACTCACATCGATTCACTCAAACGACTGTCAAATAAAAACGACGCATCCAAAATTGCTGAAATTCTGGCGAGTGCCTGTCCAAAGATAGACAACTACACTCACTAGCTTTTATTAACGAGTGCTGATATCTTCACGTTGAGGTCGGAAACTTTTCGGGCCACCCATGCATTTCAATAATTGAAATAAAACACCAAAGAGTGCCGACAGTTGCCAGGCAAGACAACTATGTGGTAAATTCATTGCGTGCAGTGTTTCGGGAGCATGGTATTTCAACTCCCACTAAAAGACTTGTCATCAAATTTTGAGGGTTTGTTAAGGAATAAATGAAGCCGATAGATGGCGTCAAGAGTTCTATCCGTAAAAAACGAGTCCGGTATATCTTGTGGTATATTTGAACATATGGTGTATTTTGTATTTTTATGTATCTGAATTGCGTTGCTGTAATCGTTTGCGTTTAGGCAGCACCACCTTCTGTTGGAATTAATGAAATGGCACCATCGCATGATATACCAGATCGGATGTGCGGGAATTTTCCGGGAGGCTCTTCTCCATGATATATTATATTGTGTGTTGATCAATCAAAGGATTAGCTGATGTAGTGATCAATCATGAGTAGTTCGAAAATGAATTATGTGCGGCAGACCATTCGAATATACCCGGTGTTGGGCTGACTTTTCTTACAAAGCAACCAAAGGCCGAGGGTCAACCATTCAAAAACCATCAGAGTGGATGAACTAGCCAGATGACTATGTCAGTATCGATTGATATTTATTCATAGCCGACCCAGTGACCTTATGTTTTAATGTTGGGCCTTCACTAAGGTGACGAATTTTATACAGAATGCGAAGATCTTCGTGTTAAATAAAATAAGAAAAAAGAATTCCAGCAAGTGTGCCAACAAGACAACGCAGTTATTTCATTCGCAGCTATGGGCTGGACTTATATTAATACAAAGCAAACCAAAATCTCGTGCGTTTCCAAAAGTTTTGCAAGTGTATTAATACCTGAAATAAGTCGATGAGTTACCATTTTATTCTTAAAACGGGAGACATCCTCATCTAACCCTCCAGTACCTGCAAATCTAATCGCCACATGTTTGAACGAATCCTCTACGTACTCTACGTCTTAAGCTTTGAAGTAAATTAATCTTCATCAGATCGCGATCGAACAATAATTCTATCAGTTTAAATGGGTCTTGTTAAATTTCATTTATTATTAATTCTCGGTGATTATAACCCGTTTGCTTTGGGTTTGTAGTCTCACTAAAAAAACTCAACTATTAGACACTAATAAGATTGGATTAGGTTCCCTTACTATTGAAAAATGCGATTGCATAAGCCTTCCACAGATGAACGGCAATTTCTAGCCCTTGCCAAAATTGGACGATACTTAAGAGTAGACCATTGTAGTTGGTATAAGACCCAAACTCAAAGCTTAAGCCTACACCTCCACTAGAGGATACCCCTCGAGAACGCATGCTGAAACATATCTTTATGAAACCTTTCATATGAATAATATCAAGACACTCAATCCGAAACGTAATCAGCTTAAGCAATTTAACCCATCAGCAAACAGGGCACTTGTATTCTTCCTGTTCTGCAAAAGTAACTACCTGATATCTAAGTAATGATGCATGCGAGCGGATATAGCAGGAGTACTTCTGTCAATACTTACCAGACATCATATAGCAGGTAGTAATCCTTCCTGGGATCCTGGTTATGATTGATTCGCTTTGCCAATATTAGTTCAGTGTTTATATTGATGTTGAGTTTTTTGAGATGTTTCCCAATAAGCAACTTATTTAGTTGATCATCGTTATTGGCATCGTTGTCGGCCGACTTAGAGTCTTTGTTGGTATCCGGTTCGTTGTCTTCTTTAGCTTTATCTTTGCCATGGATTGTATTAGCCGTTGACTTAGAGTTGATATCAGTTTCATCAACAGCGCTGGCCGCAGTGACATCGTCGAAAGTAACGTTATTTTGTGGCAGCTTGAAGTCATCTACCACATCACCATCGACTTCATCATCGTCTTCATGGCGATTAAAAGTATAATCCCCAATCAAAAGCCAATGATAGGATGAGTTGAAGAGTCCTTTGTTCGATGCCTGTTGTGAATATACGAGTATGTTGAATGTAGATATATCCGATAGTTGTAATATACCGAAGGATGGATGCAGGATTTGCAGACAAAGATGTATAAAATAGATGGAAGAAAGAAAAGAAACAGAAGAGACGAAAGAAACAAACTGATAACATATTTATTTTCTCTCTTACTCCATCCCCTAGTTATCCGGATCCACCTAAACCACTTACCTCCATCTCCATGACTCACATTGAGTTCCCTTTCTGGTCCTGACAAGAGAGATTGCAAACAAAAACAAAACTAAAAAACTCACAAGGACTTTTTCTGTGTCCTCGCTGTCATTCATTCGATTTCAGGGACAAGGGATGTAATCGGGATAATTGTGGATTACTGAGCCTTTCTCGACAATTACGGAAATTCAACAACTGATTTTTATCGTGCCAATGGATTATGGTAATGACTCGACGTCGGCCCGACAATAGCGAGCGGGATGCGCGTCTCCGCGCCATCGAATTCAACAGTTTTTATGGCTTTGATAAGGGTCAACCCGAGGGCCCTTAGGAATTGATAATGTAGTGAGTAGATGGAAGCTTTCACATTAATAATCCGGGATCTGTTTAAGTTCCCTTGGTCTGTTGCATTACTAGTGAATGGCTTTAAAATTGTACAATCTTAAAGGATGCGATCAAGTTTAAGTTATAGGGTGGCTGTGTGTCCTGTCAGCGAGTTCATGGCTCTCCGTAGTTTTATAATGTGAAAGGAAAAACAAAAGTGTACAAAATTTACCATTTCTTCTTCCGGGGTTATGAAAGTTTGATAGTATTTAGCGAGTACAATATATAGTATTTATTGTTGCAATACCATAAAAAGAGACTTTATGGTCTTGAGAAAGAAATATAAAGTGATTGATAGAATTGAAATTAACGCTGCAAATTATAACTTGAGTTATTAGGACTATAAACAGGTAAGAGCGGATATATTAGTTGTATAACCCTGAAGGGTTACTAGCTGAACGCATCGGTTCTACGGTTCTTTCTCGGCTAATAACTGGCTTTTGTATCCAACCTCTCTTTTTCCTTGCATCCGTACTTTGACATAAGAGGGTATCTTCAAATCCCCATTAATAGATACAGAAATCATAATAGTCGGAATAACCTTTTTGAAAACCAACCGATTTTGACCATAGAACACCTTGTATTCACTTTTTTGAATAATTTCGCCATAAAATATTCTCATATTCGTAATGTGGAGACTATTGAATGATTTACCGAGCAAGTGAGTAGGGCGTTTGAATATACTCACACCTAGGCGGATTTGTCGTAAGAGGCGACTAAAGGCCAAGTGGTAGGTGGGGTCCGAACGCCTTGTCGCCCGGTGAAATCCCACCCCATCAAGCTATAGGCTCCGTGAAATGGTCGGGAGAACCCTGGCCATCTTTCGGAGCTTGGCTGATGGACCGGTTCGAGAAAAGGTTGGTTTAGGTGGTAGTCGGTCCCAAGGTGATATACCACCCCGTCACGCTGTACATTCCACGATATCATCGAGAAAAATCTTCGACGGTGTTTCGGATGTGTGGCTAATGGCCTGGACTGACACGGAGTTAAGTCATGATAGTACCTTCTGAGATAAAGAATTCCGGAGGGAAACTAATTTCCCGTTCGGATCTCCGGGGGGACTGTGGGGGTTCTTTTTAGCTTACCCGAAGAACCTCCCATACCTACAACCCAATCTCCATAGTTTCACGCTAATGCAATTGCATTAGCACCTGTAAATGCTTCACGCATCAAGGTTATCTAACGCATAACCTGAAAGTTCCTGAAGGAGAATTCTTACCTCCATGCACCAATTCGCATTCAGAATTCCCTACAAGAATTCTGTCCGTCTTATCGGATCATAAATCCAAAACTTTCGATTTTTCCGATTTGTTCTCATGGCCTTGCCCTATGAAAGAACCAATGTCCACACATACATGAATACCATCATGATATCCTCTATGAGATCCAGTTACCTACCGCAAAGAGAGACTTCACGTTTCTCTTGTAATAGGAAACGCACCCTTAATTAAGAGAGCATGTACCCTGGCCGAATTTCCCTTACTAGCGATTCGAAATCGCTAAGTCGTTTTCCATCACCCGAGCGAGCCGGTCGGTCCCACTCCCACTCCCCGGTGCGCACGGGGACGCGAATATATCCCGTCGAGTTTCGTGTTAATTAACAACAGAAACAAAAAGTTATGTGCACCCAATAGACCTTATATTAAATCCGGGATCAGTTATCGAAAATAATGTGTAAAACTCTTCTAACTCGTTAACCAATAAAAGAACCTTTAATAATAAACGAAAAGTGAATTTCAATAAATTACTTCTTGTGGACGGTGTGTTGCGAAGTTTTCTTTTGGTGTTCGGCGGTACGTGCTTTTAGTGATGACGGAGGAAGAAGGAAACCCGCTGCAGTACGCCCGCACACCATACTTCTTCCCCACAGGACTATGTCAAGAGGAACATCATGCAGCTATTACGATAAATAACGGAACTTTAAGAGGTTCGTCATCGCATAATCGGGTTCGCTCTCGAGGCTCTGCCCATGCTCAACTGATAACGGCATTTTGTAACACCAGGGGAATCGATTTCACCAATACAAATGTAAACGCCGTCCACCAATATTTGGAAACAGCGAAACCTGATATGCTTGCTCTAACTGAGAACCAAGTCGATTAATCAATTGATTCGACATATCTTCGTTGCTCAGGATACGACTTACATTCGAGATTCCGATTTAAGGGCGGGGTCTGCGTCTTTACGCTGTCCGATCACGCTTGCCGCAGGAGGCGTCGGAACCCAATAACATGGACATCATATGGTTCAGAGAGGCGCTGACGAATTCCGTGGAATTCCTTTGTTGTCTTTACCGCTTCCCGAATGATGAGCGACCGGCGACACTTTTCTCAACCAGCCAGCTTCTGAAATTGTTGTCCTTGGCGATTTTAATGTGCGCAATTCCGGCTGGTTGGTACATTCTAACAGAACGGACGAGGCTGGGGGGCTGGCGGAGCTATTCGCTGTTAACCACAACTTGACTCAACTCGTGGAGGAACCAACGCATGTTCCGGATACCCGAGGAGATTATGCGAACACCCTGGATCTTTTTTGGCACCCAAACCGAGTATTTATACCGTAGAGGTTTCTGCGCCAGTGGGAAACTCAAATCACTGCTTGGTATCTGTCGCGCAAGCACATCAAACGAATAACCGGCCTAGGCAGCTTCGCCATGTATGGAAGTATGGGGCTGCCCACTGAGACGATTTGCGACAGTACTTCGCATCCTTTCCATGGTCGGAGCTGTGGTTTGGGAGACTCCGATGTTAACGCTTGCGCGGAGACGATCACAGAGATTATTCTTCTCGGGATGGAGATCTACATTCCACATTCCATCAAAAAAAGTTCATCTGATAAACCGTGGTTTGACAAAAAATGCAAGCAGACTACAGCGGCAAAAAATAGAGCTTGTAAGCAATGGCGCCCCAATCCCATCGATGTTAACAGAACGAATTTTGCTAGAATCAGAAACGCTCGCAACCAGGCGGTTGATACCGCGATGAAAGCTATTAACGACAGAGTGGCCAATAAACTCCGTCGGTGCCCCACTGGCCCGCGCTCCTTCTGGTCAATGGCAAAACCTGTCAGCAGTAACTTCGCTTCCTCCCATTTCCCCCCGTTGGTGACAGACAGCGGGACGTTAGTCACAAATTCAAAGCATAATGCTAATGTGTTCGCGAATTTATTTTCCGCGAATTCAAACGTCGATCCCAGTCTTTTAGAGCCACTTCTGATCGCGCCGGTACGGTCTTACCTGCGGCATGTGAGATTTCGCTCGCGTACTACTCAACGTTTTCTACGTGAACTGGACTGTAGGAAGGCAACCGGACCGGACGGAATACCAGCAATAGTTCTTAAGAACTGTGTCCAAAATTATCGCCGGTTCTTGGCAGACTCTTCCGCTTATCTTATGCACGGAGGTCCTTTCCTGCCTGCTGGAAAATCGCTCGAGTTCAGCCAATCCCAAAGACGGGGAACAAGGGTCTCACACAAACTTACCGTCCGATAGCATTACTGTCTATGTTATCTAAGGTGATGGAAAAAGTCATCCATACTGAATTAATTAAGTATTTGGAGTACAACGAACTTCTGAATGATCGTCAATACGGATTCCCTGGCAGGCGGTCCACGGGAGACCTTTTGACACTTATAACCGATATACGGACATCTGCGGTTGAGCGGCATGGTGAATCAAGGGCTGTCGCATTGGATATCTGCAAAGCTTTTGACCGCGTCTGGGACGGGGCATTGCTGAGCAAACTTCGTTCATATGGACTTTCCCAGCAGTTTTGCGACTGGACGAAGAGCTTCCTTGAAATTCGATCGATCCGGGTTGTTGTGGACGCCGAGTGTCGGATCTGTATCCTGTTAATTCGGGGGTGCCACAAGATTCTATTTGGGCTCCAACCTTGTTTTTGCTCCACATAAATTATGATGAATGGCCGGGCTCTCGAATCTGGGGAAATCTTGAAATTGCTCGGCGTCACGGTCTGTGGGAATGTATCGCGGCATAAACATATGTCGAGTATCGCCAGGTCAGCCTCAGGAAAACGGAGTTATCTTTTTAGAGTCAAGAAATATTTTACTCCAGCTGAACTTATTCTTCTGAATAAATCACAAAATAGCTCGGCTCCTAAACATACCCTGGACCTACTTGGGAACGTACAGAGAGGAGAGATCCGCCTGATCGGTGACTCGGCGCTGACGTCGGAACTACGGCCGCTATCAAATCGAATGCGCGTAGCCGACCTCTGTCTGTTTTACAGATATTATCACGGGCACTGTTCTTCGGAGATTCGTGGTATTGTTCCACACAATTCGGCTTATATGCGCTCCACAAGACAATCCGATGGATCGTACCAGTTCACGGTTCATCTCCAGACGGGGCGAACATCCCCGCATCAGAACTCGTTCTGTTACAGAGTGGGGAAGCTGTGGAACTCCCTTCCCACGCGAGTGTTCCCGGAGCGTTGCAACCTTCAACTGTTCAAAAAGAACTGCAACAGTTATTTGGTGGCATCTCGGGGCGCCCAGTCGGCGCTATAGGTTCGCCTCTCCCGAGAGAAGTCTAATAAAAAAAAAGTTCTTGCAATATTCGATCGATTAATAAATTTGCAAAAGATAAATAAATGTCAATATGATTCAATCAGTGTGCAATCTGATGCCGGCCGAAATAGATTTTTAAGGTCTATTACAAAACATATTTCGCATATTTCTACGAAAAAATCCATCCACGACATTAACAAGTCACACGGAACTGTGAACCCTAAATATCCCGAACAAATTCTGAAGTTGATGGGTAACGTTTGAACAGAGTCTCTTACGTTTTTCCAAGGTGGCGGCCATTAATACGACATCATATTCACAATGTGGTTAAAACAAATTTGCAAGATTCAAAATAAACAAATAAAAAGTACTTCAAATCAAATCATTTGCCTGAATATTCTGCATGTGTTAACATCTACCAACACATATAAAGAGTTGCGTATAACATTTAACAATATCACGGTAATTAAAAGAACGTGTGTTTGATGGCACAAGTTGTTTCAAGGGGGAAGGGAATCAGGAAGGAGGTCCTGGAGGATCTGTCATTGTCACCGAAAATACATTAATCGTTAATCGTTGGAGATGTTGCATGTGGAGGAAGTTGTCAATGAATTTTTAACAAAAAAAATGTTTGCGTTATAGTCCAGGTCTATGACTGTTTTATATCTCCAGTCCAAAAAAGAACTAACATGTCGCCATTTTCCTCGTGCAATGCTGCCGTAAAACCTCGTAAATGAGGTTTTGAAGTTAGTCTCCAAAGATGGTTTTGAACACATCATTAAAGAGTGGCGAAAACGATGGATCATATGCGTTGTGTTGCAGGGAACTTACATAGAATGCAATTGAACTGTTACGTCTTAAGCTTAGAAATCAAGAGATTTATTGGAGTATTGTCAGTCTTTATTGAACATCTCCGTACCATTAAGTAAAATAAGACATTGCATGCTTTGTATCGGCTGGATCACATCTATTGTACTATACATGTGTTTCCCAGCAATAAATAAATGAATACTTTTTGGTTGTTGTGCGTGCTTGATGGAAATTAACGTGCTATTTTGGACACATAATGTGGGTAAAAGATTATAAAGATTAACAAAGTCGCATTTTATAGACCTGTAACACATTCTAAATGTCTCGAAATTGACTATTAAACCACTACCTGATTTAACTTCGGATTAAACACATTGGACTCGTATGTCATCATTATGAGTGTCTGGTAAAGTGGGCTGTTTATCATTATGTTAGTGAAGTAGAAATTTACTTAAAATACAGCGACGGTGTCGACTTCGCTTTGGATGATATTTTCTTTAGAAAGATAAATAGTGTTGACCAGGCAAGACAAGTATTATTACTACACTTCTTTTGGAGCCTTGCACCCCGTTGACATTAATGAGTACCGAGGGATTTAAGATTAGTGGTTTGTACATTGAATTGGAAACATTTTGCAAAGTGATTGGTTTCTTGTAATTGTATGAGCGGGTATGACCACTATAGTGTCACCGCTATGCGCATCAGTAGTGGTTTACTTTATATAGGGTGGGCCATGCATTTTTGCAAATGGCAACACTTGATTTCTTAAAAACCGTTAGGGGGAGGGGCACGCGAGTGGCGGAGAATTGTTTATTCCGTTGTTGTTGGAATTGTTTATACGTTTATTACGCCCCGCCAATCGCGCGCCCCTCCCTCTAACGGTTTTTGAGAAATCAAGTGTTGCCATTCGCAAAAATGTATGGCTCACCCTCTTCATCAACTATGATAATTGATGTAATCAAGATGTACGAAGGTGTCCACAAACCACATAACGCATTTATTAGCCATTGCTACTCCTTTACATGACGCTATCTGGACTTTAGCGGGAATTAATTCTTACGGAAATTGGAATATACAATTAATTACAGGAACAACGTTATAATTGGTAATTATGGAGAAACTCTATTGTGATATCTTAACCAAGAAAACATAACTCAAAAACGATCGGAAGGGTTTAGAACTATAAAAGAGGAAGTAAATAAAGATGTGGTGATGTCTAGATAGGTAATCTCCGAGGATGTGATCATTCCTAGTTGCATTAATGAAAATATAAATGGTAAATGGCTTGTGTCGATAGTAAACAGCGGAAAAGCTGCGTAATATAAAAGAAATTGCAGAACGGGGGTGCAACTTAACGGATTTTGACATAGAACAATGAAAGCGAGTGGAAACGTTCGCATAGACCACTTAAATAGTTAGAGAAAAAGTAGTTTTTTTTTTTTTGGAAATCGTGTGGATGTAAAACGGCATGTTCAGTATAGAGAATAAGAAGTTATCTAACAAAAAGGTTAAAAAAAAGAAAAACATGAAATCCAAAAAAAAAAAAAAAAAAAAATTGATCTGAGCCAATATTCATTAAATGTTATAGATATCCAAAGATTCAGGAGGAAGAGTTTCGTGAGCAGGTTCAAAAATAAAAACATGATGATAGTAATTCTCCTTGGAGTTCACCATTGTGGATTACGCTAAATAAGGCAGACGCCAGTGGAAAAAAAAGTGGCGTATGGTGATCGATATCGTAAGTTAAATGAATTGACGATTGCGGATAATTACCCGTTGGTCTCGGTATTTTTGTCAAATTCAACTTTATTTTTTGTCAAGTTCAACTTGATTGGTGAAGATTTATTGATATTGCTTTGTGAGAAACTTCTAGCTGTTCTGCAAGCTCTTTTCGAGTTTGACATGGACTTTTATCTGGTAAAACTTGAAGTTCTTCGTCGTCACATTTCCTTACCGCACCTGGACGTGGAGCGTCCTCAAGACTAAAATTTCCTTTACGAAATTTTGTAAACCACTTTTTACTGTTGAATGACTCACAGAATGTTCACAAAAGGTCGAATTAATCAAATCCCCGGCTTGAGCTGCATTGTTTTTTTCAAAATAGAATGCAATGGCGTAATTGGTACTTATCGAGAGCCATCTCTTACACAACTGATGCACACGGAATGACAGCTTGTAAATGTCTAAAACTTAGTCATAAAAACACCAATGACTAAGCTACATATATCTAAAATGTCGAGCGAATTGAATGCCGTCAAGTAAGTTTTTAATGGAATCATCTTCAGAACCGAGTTTCTACTTATATATATGTGTATATATATATATATATATATATATATATATATATATATATATATATATATATATATATATATATATATATACAGTGGTGGAAAAAATAATAGAAACAAGCTTGTTCCTCGACATTAATCGTTAAGAAAAATGTATTTGGTCAAAAATAAGAATTACATATATACTAACAGATTTGGTGCACTGTAATACATAAAAGAAATAATACATTTTTAATAAAAAAAAAGCAAGAAATAGTGAAAAAAAGTATTGATTCGGGTTTCACTTGGATTTGATGGGAAAAATAATAGAAACAAATTAGTTTTCTGTTTGTGTTTTGTGAAGAATTAATTTACAGTAAAAGTGATTCATATCCTTTTAAAACTTAGTTGTTGCACCATTGTTTCAAGGGGACATTCCGGTTTGTTCGGTTCAAAAAATTAATTCTTTTTTGCTTAATCGATAGTTTTATCCTTCAAAAATAATATGTTAAAATTTGGAAACGAAATCTTAGGCGGTTCCAAAGTTATAAGTCATTAAAGGGTCGCGTTTCCCGCGGATACAAATTCGTATCATAGGTGGCAACTACCGTGTATTTAGAAAGATGCAGACTATCCATTTATGGGCATTAATTTGCTTCGCTGTTGGCTTGGGCCAACTGTCACTTCTTTGAATCTAGCTGTTAGTATAAAAAATCCCGATGATTTCATGAAAAAAATCACATTTATCTTTTGTTTAATTTATCTCCAAACTTTGAATGCGTTTTTCTCGAAACGCCTTTTTTGAGTGCGGTGTAAGCGATAATATGAAAACAGTGCATGCGATTCTTATGAAAGTTCGCACACATATTTTTAACAAGCACACGCAACCTGTGAGTGAAATACTTATTTATTTATTTATTCATTTTTTTAGTTATAACTAAAAAATTGAGTAAAAAAGGGCCGATAAATCAATTTTTTTCAATAGACCGTCTTTTTTTTGTTTTTATTAATTTTAAATTTTTTTTACTCACATTGGGCTAAATATATTTAAGTTCAATAAACTTTTTGCATTTTTCGTATTTTTTCACCGGGGACGAAAATAACCCTTACACGAGCAGAACGGATGACTAACTTTGAACACCTGGAGGGGGGGTTTCCGGTTCCGGAGTGACTCGACAAAGTTTACAAACGTAGTCGAAAGACGAATAAAATGTTAAAAAAAAATTGTTGTTATATCTTTAATACTTTCTCTTAAAAAAAAATCATGAAAATAACTTATTTTTTGACCCGACAAACCGGAATGTCCACTTGAGTGACTGCTTCGCACCTTCGTCCCATGGAATTGACTAGTTTGGTACAAGTCGCGGGTGGTATAGAGTACTATTCATCTTTTATTTTGGACCGAAGTTCTTCCTTATTTTTGCCTTTGCAGTCTCCGATCTTGCGCTTAAGAA
Organism: Microdon myrmicae; assembly: GCA_963931805.1. Classification (NCBI taxonomy): domain Eukaryota; kingdom Metazoa; phylum Arthropoda; class Insecta; order Diptera; family Syrphidae; genus Microdon; species Microdon myrmicae. The sequence continues at coordinate 187,071,670 of OZ007498.1, read as the reverse complement.
TGCCCAATATGTGTTCTATTGGGTTAAGATCAGGGGACTGCGATGGCCACTCCCTAACATCGACTTTGTTTTGAAGATACCATTCTTTAGCCAATTTTGAGCTGTGCTTGGGGTCATTAACTTGCATAAACTCCCATTTAATAGGCATGCCCTTGTGGCGACTCTAACAGATACACACACAATTCACAAGCAAAATAGTGAAGAGTGTTACGACCACAACCACCCATCCCATAAAAATTACCCTTTTGGAGCTAGTCTCCACCACTAACGGCGATACACGCCAAAAACATCCACTTAAAGGATGTGACATAATGCTAAATTAAAGCATTACCCCATACACCTCGTCCCGCATAAATTGATAGCAAGCAAATCGAACTAAACGTTGAATTTGCACTAATCAATTAAACTCCAAGCAAATTGAACTAAACGTTCAATTTGCTCACATAAAAAACTGGGAAACATAATCATTGAACCAAGGGTTCACCACAACAACCCCTAAGAGCCAAATGTGCAGGCCAGATGCCGGCCTTCAAACAAAACCATTGAGTATCATAAAAAATTGCGCGCCAGCAATTTTACGAGACCTCAGAAAAATGGTTATCTAAAACAATTAAAACAACCAACGCCAGTCTTCGTTTTAACAAAATTAAGTTAAAACAAACAAAAGGAAAATATTCGCCTTTGTATCGATTCCCCACGGAAAAGATCCTGGCCCATTCGACTACAATAAACAACATAGAGAATCAGAAATGCTCATTAGCACAATTCTCTATTTGTATTCCCTAACGTATCCTTACAAAAGGGATCCTTGCCGAGTCGGCTAGAACAAACAACAGGCATCATAAAACGAATTACACATTCGTTTAGCGCATATCAACATAGAGGATTATAAATGTGCATTCGCACGATCCTCTGTTGATTTTTCCCTTTGTGTTTCCGCGTTTGATCCCAAGCCGGGAAAGATAAAGAAAGAAATGCCATATCCTTCGACCTTCAGGATGAAGAAAAAACAGGTCTTCGTTGGCGGGTTGAATTTTGAATCTCGACCGAGACGGTGAGATAACGAGGAGTTGGTTGTAAGATTTCGTCCGGAACGGACATAGGGAAAGAGTTCGCGTACGCCGAGGTGTCGATTAAAATTAGCAAATTGTTTTCAACGTGGTTCTTCATTTCAATTTATTCTTTTTAAAATAATCCGATACATCTCCCTGGAGGAGTATAAGAAATAGTTTAGTTGAAATCATCATCTGTATAACGCATTAACGTGTCCGGGTATCAGTGTGTCTGTGTAATATATTTAATAATAATAAAAAAACAAAGAAATATAAATATACGGTAGTTATTGATTATATTATCTGTTAGATTTCTTTAATACAACAAATCATCTGACGAGATCTGTCGTGAATACGAAAGGAATACATTAAATAAGTGTTACACAAGTAAACATATAATTAAGAAAAGAGTTGTTTTACTTAAAGTGTATGTGGTTGTTGAAAGGAGTGACTAAAGATTTATCAACAAGAGCACCACACAAAAAATCGAATAAGAAAATACATCAGAGCCGTATACCAAGCGATAACATAACAATTCACATTAGTAGAGTATAGTCGAATTTTAAAATCAAATTATAAAATCGGCCAGTAGCCTGATGGGTAACGCTTAGGTTCAATTTTTTGGGTGATTCAAACTGTCATAGCGTCAGTTCGAATCACACGTTCTTCTTCACTATTATTTCAAACGCTATAATTGGTGACTACGACGTGATCTGTACACGCAGCACACACTTCCCGTAGTAAACAGAACTTCACACACGCAATCATGACTTCTGCATACAGCATCAAGGCACACTCGCTTGCTCCGAAATTCTCTCGTTCGCTCGTCGTTCGCACCGAATCTGATCGTAACGAAGTTACTGGGAAGGGGGTGGTGTTGCGACTCTAACAGATACACACACAATTCACGAGCAAAATAGTGAAGAGTACCAAACGAAAAATACATCAGAGCCATATACCAAGCGATCACATAACAATTCACATCAGTGGAGTATAGTCGAGTTTTAAAACCAAATTCAAAAACGCGGTCAGTAGCCTGATGGGTAACGCTTAGGTACAATTTTTGGTGATTCAAACTGTCATAGCGTCAGTTCGAATCACACGTTCTTCTTCACTATTATTTCAAACGCTATACCCTCTTCAGAAAATGGTAGCAGTGTAGTGCTCCAAAAAGCCCTACTACCTTTTCCCCCCATTCCTACATCCAAATTCCAGCTATCTTAAGCTAAAACCCAAAAACCTATCAAAACCCACAAAAACCCAAACATGATCCAAAATTCGCAATAAACGAATCAACCATTCGTTTATAGCCTAACATTTGCCCCCACGGCATTATTAACCCAAAATCCGAATTAAAATTAAAAGTTACAGTAAACGAATCTGATATTCGTTTACTTTTCACATTTGCCCCACAGCATCACCAAAATCCAAATGTAGTGCTCCAAAAATCCCTACCACCTTTTTCCCCCATGCTTACATCCAAATCCTAGCTATTTTACCCTAAAACCCAAAATCTTATCAAAACCCGAAAAAACCCAAACATGATTCAAAATTCGCAATAAACGAATCAAACATTCGTTTATAGCCTAACATTTCCCCCCACGGCATAATTATAACCAAAACCTAAATTAAAATTAAAATTCACAGTAAACGAATCTGATATTCGTTTATTGTTCTACATTCGCCCCACGGCATCAACGAAAACCAAAATTCAGAGATCATTATCTCTATCTGAAAGTTTTCCATTCAGGAAAACAAACAAAAAACCAAAAGCAGATACATTCCCACATCTGCGCAATAGTTTCGTAAGAATTCAAGAAATTGAATTCTTATCTTATGCAAATACAACATCTCGCTCGAAATATCCAAAAATCGAGATTGTTGTACGAAAAGGTGTATCTTTGAGATACAATTTTCGATGTGCTTTCCTTTATAAAGGGATAGTAAAACGATCTCGAGGCCGCAATATCTAAATCCTCCTGCCACAGAGCAGTACTTTTTCTAATTCTAATTCTACATCTGCTGTAATAATCTAATATAAAATCCACAATAAAACTTTAACAAACATTAAACTAACTTCTTTTAAATGCTTTGAAAATTGTGTGTTGTCACCAACGCTGGATGATTCTTTCTTTTGTGTACGAGGACGACTCCGAAAATTAGTACAGGAACCGGTACTAAGGTTGCAGAGCATAAGGACGTTATCCCCTAAGTTATGTCCTACAAACAATCAGGACGTTGCTCTTCCCTCTGGGTCAGAGGAAGCACGGCAACGGCCCCTGGCTTGAGGGTGTTGTGTCAGGAACTATCAACAATGAGATCTAACGTCCTTTTCAGGACAAGAAAACGCGCTTCCTGAGGAACAACCCCCACAACAGCAGAACAGCACAACGATGTTTAAGATTTCTACATAATATTTAGCACACATTTTGTCCTTTATAAGAAAAATTGGCCAACACCAGATGCTGAAAAGCATCCCCAAATCATTAAATTGCCTCCACCATGTTTCACTGTCTTTTTCGTATACTTTGGATCGAATTCTGAGTTCATTGGTCGTCCGACGTACATTTTTCCATCGGAACCAAACAAATTAATCTTGGTTTCACCCGACCATAAGATATTATTCCAATTCGCACGGTGGAGGTGTTTTTTTTTTTTTGTTGGCGAAAACGAGTCTCTGTTTATATTTTTCTTGCTCAAATATTGAACTTTTCTGGGACTTCTTCCAGGAAGACCCGCTTCTATTCATCATCATCGGCACTACAACCGGGAACCGTCCTTGGCCTTATTTTCCATAATGATTTGTTTTTTCCGGGCAAGGTCATTAGTGTTGCGCCAGAGGCTCCCCGACGGGGAATCGAACCCTGGTCTCCCGCGTGACAGGCGGGTATACTAACCACTATATTATCCCGCTTCTATTAGTCCGTTTCTAATTGTACGATTCGTACAAGGTGGGTTTGTCATTTTTTAATTCCGTTAAAGAAAAAAACGACTTGTTCTTGGATAATCGGATTAGCAGTTTGTCGTATCGTGAGGTTGTTTTTATTTTTCTGCCTCTGGTTTCCATTTTGGGACCTGAAAGAAGAGCTGTGAATATTTTTATCTTAGAGCACTTCATTAGATTGGCTATTTCAGGCATTTCTTAATTTTTTTATCAATTCACGATCAGAACTAGTGCAATGTACTCCACGACCCATTTTCACAAAATTGTTGACGTCCGGCGCCGTGCTTCCTCGGAATGAGGGAAGAGCGGGGACCTTTGATTATTTCTCTATTTAATATTATATTTTACAATATCGATTATTCTAATAAACTCTTTTTATTTAAGTAGTTTAGTCACGATGAGAAATGTTTATTTATATTTATTTCTTTTTGTTTATTTGTTGTCTTCTTAATCTTATCTTAATCAATCTCAACTACTTCTCTCTCACTGTGGATTACACAAACTCAAAACTCCAACAAAACTCAAAGTAAAACTACTTGAACTGCTTCTCAACTCGAACTGAACTGAACTACTTTTACAATTGAATTTTTTCTCTACACTGTGTTCTAATTTACTGTAAATTATAATATGAACAAAACAAATTTTCTCAAAGTATTCCTTTAGTTTCTGTGACTTTTAAATTGAATAAAATTTGAACGAAAATCAAAGTGCTCTGTTTTGAAATAAAAAGGGGCAAGTTATGAAAAGGGGCAAGTTATGAAATGTACTGTAACTGTAACCGGCTTGATATATTATTGTGTAGGTTTATTTATTTATTGTGTATGTATTAAATGAGATGTTAGATATGTAAGAAGATTCAGTGTTAAAACTAATAGGGGTAGTATTCTGGAATACAACAAAATTGTATTTATTTATTTTTTTTTTCCTAACAAACATTAAAAGACAAGTCTAATAAATTTACGAAGATTTCAATAAAGACGAACCAGTAATTTACTTCACAATAACGATTGAAGATTGTGGTGATGGTTTGTTTCTATTATTTTTTCTAGACGAAAAATACTTTTCGCTTTATTTTTTACTACTATGTTTTGCCGTTGTGGGGGTCGTTCCTCAGGAAGCGCGTTTTCTTGTCCTGAAAAGGACGTTGGATCTCTTTATTGATTGCTCCTGGAACAACACACTTCAGCAAGGGTTCGTTGCCGTGCTTCCTCTGACCCAGAGGGAAGAGCAACGTCCTGATTGTTCGTGGGACGTAACCTAGGGGATAGTGTCCTTATACCCTGCAACCTCAGTACTGGTTCCTGTACCGATTTCTTTGGAGTCGTCCTGGTATATATATATATATATATATACATATATATATATATATATATATATATATATATATATATATATATATATATATATAAAGAATCATCCAACGTTGGGTGCCAGCACAAAATTTCCAAAGTAGTGAAAGAAGTTTTATTTATTTTGGATTTAGTTTTATTGATTTAATTTGAAAATAACTGCTCTGTGGCAGGAGGATCTAGATACTGCGGCCTCGAGATCCTTTTGCTATCCCTTTATAAAGGAAAACACTTCGAAAATTGTATCCCAAAGATACACATTTTCGTACAACAATCTCGATTTGTTGGGTATTTCGAGCGAGATGTTGTATTTACACAAGATAAGAATGAATTCTTACGAAACTATTACGCAGATGTGTGCATGTATCTGCTTTTGGTTTTTGTTTGTTTTCCTGAATGGAAAATTTTCAGATAGAGATAACGATCTCTGAATTTTGAATTTTCATGATGCCGTGGAGCAAATTTGAACAATAAACGAATATTAGATTCGTTTATTGTGAATTTTAATTTTAATTCGGATTTTGGATTAAACTTCGCCGTGGGGGCAAATGTTATGCGATAAACGAATGTTTGATTCGTTTATTGCGAATTTTGGATTATGTTTGGGTTTTTGTGGGTTTTGATGGGTTTTTTGGTTTTAGATTAAAATAGCTAGGATTTGTATGTAGGAATGGGGGAAAAAGGTAGTAGGGCTTTTTGGAGCACTACAACTAGGCAAAAACAAAAAACTGATAAGGCCAAATTGATGCGTACTGTTAGGTACGGTTCGGGTATAGAATTGGTGTGGAAGAAAAACCAAATTGTCCGCAGTTACTGATCGTTGATCGTTATCTAAACCTTTGTTTCTATTATATATATATATATATATCTCCAAATTTTCGTTACCGAACTAAAACGCAGTTCGCCCCTCTTCTTGTGTGACAGTATGGGGCCTGATTTGAATGCCTTGATTTATTTACAAGTTTTCCGAAAAGTTTTTGTAAAAGCAAATTTTTTTTTGGTCAAATTGTGGATTAGTGTAATGAATCAAGATTTATTAAGACACGAGTCTTGACTATTTGTTTCGTCTAAATGAGTGCTGTTATTTTGCTATTACTCTTCTAAACCTAATTAAACCGTTATTTTGCTATTTTTCTATTACTCTTCTAAAACGGATGTTTGCTCCTAATAAATCCAGGCGACAAGATCTGTTGCTGCATATTTTGGGATGGTAAGCTGCCTTATTGTTAAGTCGGACTTATTTACCAACCAGTTTATATCGCGCTCCGTTATCGTCTATGGCTCCATAATGACAGAAAACCCAATGGGGGGGCTGTGTCTTTCCCAGGATTACAAGCAGCAACAAATTGAAAATGATTTTTGGGACATCCAGTATAAGTCATAAGTATAAACAAATGTTTTTGTCTGCTTAAGACTACCGTAAAAATTCAGAATATAATCCTGCTGAAGGGAGGTGTCGTATGCATAGTTTGGAAAATTGTCCAAAAGCACAGTAAGATGTTTTTAGTTACTGTAACTGTTCCACTTTGCTTTAGTTCTATTGAATATTTACTTATTTATTCTTATGCGTCGTCTAACTATCGCCAACGTGAAATGGAGGCTGCTGTAGATTCTATTTTAGTAAATATATTTACTTATTAAACTCTTTTTAATTGAAGAATGTTTGAATTGAAAACAACTTTTGGGACCAACTGTATCAAAACATTGGGGCTTTCAAGCTTATTAGACTCGGCGCACACATTTTACACCACCGTTTAGATTTTATTACACCTTGTTAAAATACATCATATTTTCCTTCCTTTGTTTGCGTAGCTAATGAATATGCGGTTAATATAGTGCCAGATTTATGGATCTTACTTCTTTACTACGTTCTTGATGAGTTCACTTTCTTCTCTCTCACTACTGTAAATGAAAAGTGATAGAAAAGTACGCTATTATCCTCCATATCGTGCACATCCTGGAGGATTCTCGAGAGATTACAAATCAAGATGAATGATTTAATAAACATAAAACCTTTCATTAAAAAACTTTGTTCTATCCTCCATAAACTTTTAAACTAATTGTTAGCTGTGCCCTTAAGATCGTAATTTACCACCACCACCATTAAATATCCAGGGAAGTTTAGTAGACTCAAAATCGACACAAATACTCACCATCTCGATAACTTTTCGACTACCGACTCCGCAAGACAGATCTAGAACAACGAATTGACGTAAAGTTTCACTTTGAAGGAATTTTTCAAGCGTCTCGAATTCTGCGCCTCTCGGACCATTTACATTGTCAACACCTTTTCCCGTTTCGTCAATGATTAATAGATCGATTCGTAAAAGTTTAATTAAAACGGCTCTAGTTGCAGGATACTTCTTGCATCCACACTCACTAGAGGTGTCAGTTGTGCCATCTGCGCAATCCCTGCACCGGGGATTAACCTTTCCGGCGAATAGCGCTCTTAATATTGTCAACGAGTCAATATTAATCGATGTCCTTGTTTGTTCCTCTTGTTGCCTGTTCGTTGACCCGTGCTGGCATGTCAATAAGCTTATCCTTGGTATGTGTTTGTTCTCCACACCAAGTTCATAAATTAATCGATGTAGAAGGACATCTCCACGGTTTCCCATATCGCAGTCCTGTTCGATTTTGCATTGAAATGGACGCGCTGATAGTGGTATGGGTAACAAAGAGGGATCGTTATAAGATGCACCAGTTTGCTGAGCGTGTTTTTCACCCGATTCAGATGCAAGGACTGTTACCAATCGATTGATGGTGCACAACCACATTAAAACTATCATTACAGTATTAACTTGCGTTGAGTTATAGCACAAAATTAACATTTTAGGATACACCAGTCACACAGGGAAAGACTTTCACCGCTTCTTGATGTCGTCCCGTTGTTGCTTCTAAATGACTGAACGACTTTTATAGTCCTGCAATCCATTTTGTATGGCACATGACAGGGAAGGACGTGCGCTGCAGAACTGATCACTTTGATTGTGAATGACGTGTACAATTACTGTGTCCTGTGCATTAAATATCCTCTTACTCGGAATCGAGTTAGAGGACTTTGCGAAAAGGTATTGAAAAGTTTTTCAATTAGCTTGACTTTGCCTAAAAAGTTATTCAAAACGAGGTACGATGCTTTTTATGGATATCATTTATGCAATGGACTTGCTGTGGACAATAATCAAGAAGCTGAATGTGATATGTGAACAATGTGTGCATTTCAAGAGTGCTCTTAAATAGCAAATTAAGTTTCGGGGCAAGTGTATTTTAAAATGCGGTTAGTGCTTGCAAAGTTGGAGCTTTGAACCTGTTTCTCAAGGAATTCTTTAACCTACTTCATTACAACTCGACAATTTATGGGACGCTTGATTGCTGTTTTGCTTATTTGAATATCGTGTTTGTTGTATAAACAATATAAAATAGTTTGGGAAAAAGATGTGCATTGATTTCGCTATATGATTTTAGTGATAAAGATTAGTAGTAGTAGTAAAGTATGCTGTATGGATTTGTGCTCGCTTGGAAATTTGACATTCCGTACTAAAAACATTCCTTAACAGTTTTTTGATTGTTCGATTCAGTCGTCGGTTAAGGACGTGTGGGGATTAGGCGTTTTGTGCCAAACACGGACACACGGTTCACTCCTATCTCCATCCGACTGTCACTAATTGTTCCGACACGTATCAAAGGAAACACCAACACAGGACAAGTAAAAATAGAAAACACACCATTTCGTTGTTTAGCTGTATTTTTATTTTAAAGAAAAACACTATTATTGGAATAACTTGTTTAAATCCATGGATTATTTTTCCGTTTCATTTTCTTATTGGTTACTAACATTTTACGTTACGTTTAAACTTTCACTTAAATTTATTCTTTAGTTTTGAATGTATATCAAAATCGAACAACACATAAAATGACAACATTTTAATTAATACTTCCACCAACTTTGACACGATCGCCGACATGTCTGCGGTTCGTTACGTTTACAACTTTACGAAAATACTTTAACACCGGGTATGTATTTACGCCTCTCCGCTGCCGGCGGAGAGCGGGAGTGACGCGTGACCATGGCGGTCAGTAGATGGAAAACGACTCACCCAGGATAGAACTCTGACATGAATTCCATCCTAGGTTAGGGTTAAGAACAGAAGAAGAGTGAGAAAAACTTTTCTCTTAAGGGTGCGGCCGCCAAGGAAATGCACTCTTTCAGTGAAATGGTATGCGTGTGAGACTGTACAGATCGATGTTATTTACACGGCTCGAAAGCAGTGGAACAACGAAACAGGCAAGCGGCAAAGACAAAGGAGATTTATGATCCGTGTCTATGCTGTGCATTGCAGCTATCATAGACGGTAGTTCATCGGAGAAAAGTGGTATAAGCAAATAAAGGCATCATACAGACATGGATGAGTGGTGCGGATGCGTAGGTAAATGTATCGCCATTAGGAAGAAGTGCTAATGGTTTTTCTATTTACACAATGGGAAATGTGTATCGCTGGTGAGGCTAAAGGGATCGAATTGTATACATGATTACATGCGAAGGAATTCGTTTTATGACTCTAGGGTAAGATGAGAGTATTTGCTTGTGTCCGATGGCCAAAGAGCTGCCGCGGCCGTGGAAATGCCAGGGACATGTAGTATGCACATGTACGGCGGAATTGCATTGGTGGAACAAGGGTCGGTAATCTATGGTGCATATGCACGTTAAAGAATCGTTTTTAGGAATTTCAGATAATGCGTGGTATGCATCAAATGTCCTTGGAGAAGGAAATGTTTTCAGGTGCCAATGCAAATGCATTGGCGTGAAACAATGGGAGTTGTGGAATTCCTAAAAAGGTGATGAAGAATTCTTAGAGAGAATTGTATGCGAAGAGATGCATGATGGTAAGTTTTCTTTTACAGAAGCTTTGAAATAAATAAATTCGGTAAGCTTAATGCGTGCAGCATTTACCGGTGCTAAAGCAATTGCATTAGCGAAGTTAAGAGATTGAATGGGAGTTATGGGGGGTTTTTTAGGTAAGTGTACCGTGGGATTTGGCGGAACCACCATAGACGTATGATTTGATAGTTAAAAAAGAGAAAATTCGCATATATTTTAGAATTTTGCTTTGATTCAAGTGAAATAGCACGCAATGTTTATAGTCCCAATACTGTCTCATTCAATTACGAGCAATTATTTTTTTTCGTGGGAGCCATTCATAGCTTCTGTAGTATTCCAGAATACTACTGTCCTTATAATTATTAACTTTAACACTGAATCTCATTAATTATCTAACACATCCTTAAAACATTCTCTTAACATATCTAACATTCTCATTTAATATATATCCTAAATAAACATCCACTATATTCTATATCAAATCAGTTTCAGTACACTTCATACATGCCCCTTTTTTCATAACATGCCCCTTTTTTCATTTGAAACATGGCTCTTTGATTTTCCTTCAAAGTTTGTTCAAAATTAAAAGTCACAATAGATTAAATAATAATTTGATAAAACTGATTTTGTTCAAGTAATAATTTACAGTAGATTAGAACACAAAGTTATATAAGAAGAGGGAAAATTTCATTGTAAAGGCAGTTGAGATTAGAGAGAGAGTCGAGAAACAATAGATTAAAGAGTCGAGAAGAAATAGAGATACAGAATAGATACAGAAGAGTCGAGATTAGAGAGTCGAGTAAGGTCGACTAAGATTGGAGATTAAAGATAAGAGATAGAAGACGAGAATAGAATACAGAGTTGAAGAAGTTAATAAAACAGAGTTGTAAAAGGAAGTTATTAGAACGGAATAAAGAAGAGAAATAAAAAGAAGAAATCAACAGATTTATTAATATAAGAGAAAGAAGACGGACAGAAAGACGAGATTGAAAGTTTATATAAAAGGTCCACGCTCTTCCCTCTAACGAGGAAGCACAGCGTCCCGGACGTACAACACTTCTCAACAGTTTCAGAACACTCATGAGTAAACCGCGAAAGTGGGAGAAAACAGCAGCACATTTTTTTTTGTAATAAAATCCTTTATTGGATATGAATAGTACATTCTTAACAATTTAATTTAATAGTAGGTTTAAATTGTACTTAATTTAGTTTAATTAAGTAAAACGTGTAAGGGTTTACTGGACCAGTGTTCAGCTCCCAACTCGATTTTGGTATGTTAGATTATAACATGTTAATTCGTGAAGTTTCGTCCGTTTTAGCCGTTTCAATTCGTGGGTAATATCCAAGTGCTGAATAGCTTCTACGTTAGTATGATTATGTAGGCGTCTTTCGTGTTTGACAGCATATTCTTGGATACCTTTGTTACGCACAAAACCCTCAACCCCTTCGTACTTCTTTGGAGCTAGTCTCTACCATTAATCGCGCATACATTAAATATCGCGATATCAATTCAATATCAAACAAATTGAACTACACGTTCAATTTGCTCATATTAAATTTAACTTAAACCCAAGATGTGATAAACGAACCATATGTTCAACACGCAAAATCCCCTGGACCCGAATCTGCTGACCAGATGATCAACTTTCAAGTAAAGTTGTTGAGACCCAAACCATTTCCCACAGGCAATATCTTTTTCCATTCTTCTAAAACAAACAACATGCGCCATAAAACGAACCACACGTTCGTTGGTTTAGCAGGAAGTAGGAACGCGGGGGAGTGGGGGGAAGTTTGTGGGAGAAGGTGATGGAATGACATTTGATAACGATGAAGTTCAAGGCAGTTATTACGGCACTTTATTATAATTTATATATATATATATATATATATATATATATATATATTATTTATATAACAATGCAATACATATAACGTGCTCCCAAAACAACAAGCACTCTAATATAATGAACAAACTCTTTCAACTAATTTCTTGTTGATTTTTAACTTCACCAGATAATATTTACAAGATTTACGTGCAGGTACAACTGCCTCTGTAGGTGGTAGGCCGATAGAAGTCACGTTCAAAGTTCTGCGGCGCGATCGTAAGGTACTGAGGCATTATGTGAATTTGTTTTCGTCCTTATAGTTTGAAATACGTAAGAAGGGAATCGAGCGGCGATCTAACAACGTAACGATATATTGTGTTAATTATTTTACGATTCTATCAACTGCAGGATCCCAGAACCGACGGCACAAAGTGAGAATCACATTATGTGAATTCATGTACAGATTTCTAATAGAGTTCCTATCGCCAGGGTACTTGAAAATTGTCCTCGGCGTCGTGTTATCGTAATTCGAGCTGCATAATTCTCAGATAACATTGCCTCCTACAGGGATAAGTACATCCATGGTTTTGCCATCCTTTTGATGAATGCTCCTTTAGGGGTGAGAATACCTGACCATTAGGCGTTTCTTTTCGAAATGTTGATGGTCTGTTGGGAGGTGCTACTTACTCCATTAAGATGCTCACAAAGAAGCCACAAAGTTACAATGAGGTTGGTTTTAAAGAATCACAAATTTGTTTACCCACTTTCATGAATTGTATTTCAATTTGAAACCATGTCCTCGAGATGTAATTATGAAATATACTCCCTCTCAACTGAAGGGTGAATTTCCCACAATATGATTTGCTTTTAAAAACTGCAGTGTTTAAGCAGATTAAAGACAATGTTACTGTCCTGTAGCTGTTCATGGATTGCTAGAATAAAAATTCCCCGGAAGTCAACTTGTGACAGTCCTAAGTTATGCAGTCATTATATTTCAAAGTGAATCTGCAATAGCATACATTCCCGAACCGCAACAGAATTCACTTCTAAAACCTGCAACAACATACATTTTAAATCATCTCCCCCATCTACAATCAAACCGCATGCATTTTCCCAAAAACCACTTCGGTTCATTTCCTACTTAAACTATATTTCTCGCTTGCAACCAAGCAGCTTTTAATTTTCCCCAAAAACCATTCCGGCTCACTTCCTACTTAAACCATTTCTCTCGCTTGCAACCCAGCAGCATTTAGTTTCCCCGAAAATCATTTAGACTCCCATACTACCTAAACCATTTAAAATAACACCAATTCTCCTTACTGGTAAGTCATCAGCACGTTGCGTTGCATTTTTCGCGAAACAACCATCGCAACGATCAAAACCCACGCTCCTTTGTTTAACCGACAACCCATGCCCATACTTGATTATGCCTCGGAAATCGATTTCTCCGTACGCACAGCAACAGAAGAATCTAATTCAGCCAATACCGCAGAACTTCCCTGAAACAAAATTTTCCACGTCGCCATAGCAACCCTTCTCCAAGTGGCAGTGAGTTTACTTAGCAATGACTCCACTGCCACGACACCCTGAATGGATTCTTGCATTCATTCAGTCAGTCGCTTTACAACCACCGCTGCATGCACACACACCCCAGCGTCGTTCCACCGCCACCGCGGTCGGCCACGCCGCGTTGCACACCGCGGAGTCTCTCGCCAACCGTTGGAGCGCGCACACGCCACGTCAAGTCGAGATTCATCCGCCAAACGGTGCACACGTTTTCGAGTCAAAGTTTATTCCTGAGGTGTCCACACACGTCACCAGAGTCGAGTCTATTATAATCAAAACTTTGGTCATTCGGGTCGATTGTTTCCTAACCAAGCGAAATTCAACTGTGCCGTGCTACGTAATTATACCGAGTCAATGCCGGACGTCCAACTTATTGCATTCGGTTCGAAATAAACAAAAAGACAGTTTGATTTCAGTCAGTTGGACAGGAAAATTACGAAAACTAAAATTTTGTGAACGCATTGAGAGCATCAACTTTTAAATGAATGTATTGTGTATTATTGTCGAAGTGCCCGTAATTAAATTTATAAATTCATTGAAAACGATATTATAACAATAAAAAAAAAACAAATCACCAACGAAATAAATTGTGTTTGATTTTACCATCTTTAAAAACAATTTTCGGCGGATCGTCGTTGGGGATGATGGTGAACCCGTGCCGTACGTTGGCATCCATACCTATACCCCCACAAAGCTGGTGTAATTTAGAATAGCCACTGCGTCATGAGAGGATGTCATTAATTTTTGAATTTCCATAAGTCTGTGATTGATTGCAACCAGCATGCATTCGATGGAAGCTTAATGATCCATGCTCGAAAGGATCAAACCTCCGACTCAATTAGGGAGCCAACAATTAGTCATTATCTTTTTGTTAGTAAATTGACGTGGAATAAAACTAACACACAATATTCAAAATCGTATCAGAATGTATTTGCCAACTTTCTATTTTTCTCGGTGTATGATTTTGAAACATACGTCTTAAAACAATGCTTTTTTCATTCAACAATGGTAATTGTCGCAGAATATGTGCATTAAATATTTAGGAGATATAATTTTGTCGTTCCAGCATATTGGACTTGCGACGTCTACTTCCAGCAAAAGAAATCAATTAAAGTGTCGGTAGATGTCCTTCAAGCCAACGATTACATCCACTTACTGAAACCTCAGTCATCAATTTGGATATCCTTTTTGGGACACGACTACAGCAGGCCAACGACAACCAGTTGTTAGACTCCTACAATCTGGCACTTAAACTACGACGGACATTCTTCATTCTGGCAGATCGGATTGATGTGCGTAATAACGTATGGAAATTGTTTTATTTTCGTGATACTCACCATGTGGAGCGAGGACGTATGGTCGTGTGTCGCAGATTTGAAAAAGTCATTTTTCATTTTTCATAAGCCGGCTGAACAGGCAGACGACAAGGATGTGGACAATCCCAAAGAAAAGGTATGCCAAAAGAAAAAGGGAAATTATACTAATTCTGTAACACAGACAGGTGACAAGGGTCTGCAGCTAGACGTAGATACCACTCGGTTTGTTGTTTTTGTTTTGTCTTCTGAAAACCAACAAGGCGGCCGTAGGAAATTCAACAACTCCATCTGTTATAAAGAAAAACGCAAAGGAGAACCTGATGGGTTCTATTTCCAGACAATGATGTTAATAACTAAAATGATATTTTACCTTGCAGGAAATCCTTTCCATCTATTACTAAGCAAAACGAAAACAGAAAAATGAGCTGCGCTAATAAATTACTTGAAAACTCATCTATATGTCATGCCATATGCCGATTGCCCGTCATATCCTGATAATGGTTCTTATCTTAAATTATTCACACATCCGTAGGACGATTCATAGTTCAAATAGCTTCGTTCAACGAGTGCCTTTCGGAATTAAAGCTTGTAAAGGTATCGTGCCTCCGTCCTACCATCGTTCTTTGCTTTGATGGTGTCATTTATTGCCGTACAAAATTGTAATATACTCGAGATAGCATCTTGTAAAGCGGGTAAGTAATCAGAAGCACGTAGCAAGCTATTCAGCAGTAAAAATTTGACCCATCACGATGATGGATTTGAATTTAAATAAAAACTGTCCGTCCCGAATAGCTCTCATGTTGAATAGTCGTGTTCACATTCCTCCTCAACTGAGCGCACGACCCGTTCGAAGTTATTGCTAAAAATGCAAAAGCACTTTCACAATATTTATTCTGCATATCCAGAGGACATCTCTTCAAAGTTTTCATTATAACTCGTTCAGGTACTGGCTTCTTATGTTAATGTCCTGTCATCAACGTAACACCAGGTAGTGTATCGCTCTGGAAATAACCTGCAGTATCGTCATGCACACCAAACGAATAAATTTAAAATATATAACGATAATTGATGCGGGGATAAGGGTAAGCATTTGTAAATTGAAACCGTAACTCCGGAGTTAGTTCCATCGCTATCAACATTGCCGTCGTGCCTTCGTATTTCTTCGATTCGAATACTTCAATCAATTTTATCGACCTCGGTTATCCTTCACATATACCCCCAGTATTATCCATAAAACGAAGGGGCTTTTAACGGAATTAAATTCGATATTATGCCACAATTTGAATAAAATAAGGAATAATCTAAGTGCGTCATCGAACATCATCAATAAGTTCCGAGAACTTAAGTACTAACGAATGACATTTACGACTAGGTCTGGTCCTCTTCCAATGATAGCTTTCATTTGCTGGTGCTTTCATGAAAATTGAAAGTCGCCCAATGCTCACCCTTCGCAGCTTCGCCATATATACATTTGACGGATGCTCCATTTTATTTTATTATCATTCCCAAATGAATCTGTTATCCTGGTACACTCCCAGAGGCTCACCGGCATCCTCGTTAAGGTGTTTAGCTGTTTCTGTCGGATTTTATAAAAAACAAACTAAAGGACAAAAACAAATAGAAAGTTCAACTTTATATTTCCGATGTCGCTAGCGATATAAACGATGGAAATTGGAGATTACCTCTACCCAGGGCCAGACCATCTTACTTCTCGAAGCGTCAAATTGAATTGGGTTAATTTACGTCATATTTAAGCATCATTAAGTTCTATGTCTTATTTAGACATTAATCAATATTTTAATGGAGGGCATCGGAAGCTTTCTCGAAACGGTGAATCATGCTCGTTTTATCCTGTACCTTCCTTTTCAATTACCGAGAATTTTGTCTTTCCAAATATTGTTGCGTTTGAGGTATTTGAGGTAGATGTGTTTTGGGGCGGAATATGATTCCAGAATTTTGTGGATTAAGTCGTCTTAACAATACACCAAATTCTCATTTTTAAGAGGGAATGCGTTGGTTTTTGAAACTGGATTTTAGCCGGTTCAGTGGAACTGCATATTGACTTGGGCGACTTCATCCCTAGCAGGAATCTCGTTGCGGTTTCGTACTGAAAAGCTACAACTCCGTTGTCCTTGGAGACTATGATGAAATATTCTGCGGATTTGTTCAGTAGCTCTGATCTCTATGTGCTTACAATTGAGGTGCCCGTCGGCAATATGAAAATTAGCTCGAGTGAATTCTATGTGTTGGTGGAAAAATAAAAAAATATGAATTTTTGTGGACCGAGGTCCTTTATTATTTCACTACTTAACACTATTGGTCACATAGGTCGATGAACCCCGTTCAGGGTTTTTATTTTATATTTATACTTATTATATACTTATTATTATATTTCTTATCTTGGTTGCCAAGTGAGTCATTTTGTCTCAAGTCTTATCTCGGTCAAGTTTGTGTTATTCGTTATCTATGGTGGTCGTTAACTAGTGAGTCATACTGTATGTGGTAGTTTGTGTTGTTTGTTATCTATGGTGGTCGTTAACTCCCCCCTGCTCAAACAAAATCGTCCCGATTTTCTTGTTGGAGACGTGTTAATTCGTTTTGATATCTGACATTAAATTGTTCAATGCTTCTTTGTCTTTTGATCTCTAATATACATTTTGTTATTTTACATGATGTGATTACTAATACTATTATACATATTACTAATGTTATTACAATACTTTTGTGAGGTTTGTAAGTTTGTGGTGCCGATCATGGGCACAGATTCACTTAATCCCCAACGTATAATTTCGACGATCTCCGAAAGCAAATGTATGGGGTATGTTGTCTCTTGGCTATGTACAGGCAGGTGTACTGGTTCTCCAAGGGCCCCAAGTTGTCCGTCATTGTCCACAACTTCCAGAAAAATAAAACACTGTAGTACCTTCTGCCATTTATACAAGAATAAATTTATTTTTCCAAATTCAAAAAATGGGCCGTGCACTAAAATAATACAACTTTTTTTTCAATTATTTAATTTGATATTGATATTTGCACACTCGAACAACGCTCTTACACAATATAAACAGTTTCACGCAATGAATGAAATATTGATATTTGCACAACTCAAACAACGCTCTCATACAATATAAACAGTTTCACGCAATGAATGAATATTTCCTGTTCAAGGGTTAACACACACAATCTATATAAACGCAAATCGATATGTAACGAAAAGGACTCGCTTTTTCTAAACACGATTAAGGGCTGTTTATCTACTTCCCTTCTCTTTGTCACTTGGCACTTGACTTCGATCTTCTTATATTTAGTTTAACGTGGAGGTCCGACATGCCTCCACCGAATCCAAAACGCGATTAAATTATTTCATCGAAGCGATAGGATACCAAAATCCCATCATCGCTTCGGTGAGCATATTTGGTACGAGTATTCTCTTTTGCTTAGATGCCACTCAAAAAGGGGTGGAAATATACACACGATGATTGCTTTCGCTGCTCATCGTGTGCGTCCGCAAGTATGCAAACATTGCATAAGTCCCCTTTAAAAGTTCGCAGCAGGTGCGAGTATCTCGACAGCAAAAGGGTTGCAATGTTTACACGATCAGTGGCTACGTAAAGCATTATTGCTGATCGTGTACATTTCGCTGTACTCTGATGGTAATTTTCCATTTGCGAATTCGACTGCTGTGGCGCCAGCCGGATGCCCTCATGTATCGGTCGTTCGATGTGGGCATGCTTGCTAAGGCAGAATACCTTTTTCTGCTGGTGTGCAGCTGGCGTGCAAGAGGATATCGTGTAGATATTGCACAGGCAATATTGGTTGGTTGGTTGATAAACAAAATTGCCTTGAAGAATATAGCGTTTGATGCCGCTGTAATTTCACTTCAGCGCGACTTAATGTTTCACAGGGCTTTTCTTTTATTTAGCAGGTACAGTACAGAAGGTAAGTACAGGCTTTTAATGAATTTCAGGGACTGTTACCTTGTGTACCTGTAAGGTAAGTAGTGGCGTTCAATGGAACTGCCACGGTACTTGTTTCTCCTTTGTCGTATGCCATATTTGGGGGTTTTTACCTAAATTGTGGGACGATGAGTGTTGGCGTTCAGGAGAATCGCCACAAATGAAATTGCACTTAATTAATTTTAATGTTTCTTTAATTGATCTTTTGATTTTTATAGTTTTACGGCAATGTGTTGATACAGAGATAAAAGTTTTATAGATTCTTTTAATAACATTAAGTTACTTTCAACATTCGAGAGTTCGTTTTAACAGATAATTTTAACATTTAAGATTTTGTTCCTATCCAGTACAATGTTGTAGGATAAACGGAAAAACTTGCCACCAACAGTCAATAGGGTGAAACGCTGAGATCTACCTAAAGTTTTACTTTTACACCGAACTAGACACTTAATTATAACACACTTACAAACACACTTGATTAGTTACGTAAGTGGAATTGACTAAAATTAACATGATGTTTAAACAACAAACTATTGGATTGTAAATAGCACTCGTCGCGGAAAACGAAATGAACTGAGCAAGGTGACACTCAAAAGTAGTTGCGCCTACTTCAAGTGATAAAATCGGACTCCTCGTCACGTCGACACTAGACTCTCTGCAAGCTGCGCTATACTGACCCAACCCCAAGGAATGAGGTGGGTTTCCACTCATGTCATCGTAGGGGAAAACACTCTTTCCTTCCCCCCAACGACCAAAGAGAAACCGATTCGCATCTCATTGGAAAGGTTCCCATAGACATCGTCCCGATAGGTTGAATGTCTTTACCTAGGAAAGAAAGACAAACGAAACATGCGTTGGGTGAAGGAAGCGGTGGGAAGAATATGCAGCTGGTCAAATATGATGACCGATGTACGGAGGCTGGCTGCTCTGCCATCATAAACGATCCGGGATAGGTTTTCCTGTTGATGTTATGTCAACAGAACTTCGCATACGATGGTAAAGGCTAGAATGCATGGGTGCATGTTTGTTTTAGGAAAAACGTATCGTGGGACACGATCATCGGTACGATTGTTTGAATAACAATCGTGATCGTGTCCGATCCAGTGGGTGCTTATCGCTTATACCAGCGGTAAGGGCTAGCGTGGAAGTCGTTTAGTTTAGGAAAACTATACGTGGGACATGATCATTGGTATGATTGATTGAATAACAATCATGGTCGTGTCCCATTCGGTGATCGGTTGTCGCTTGGGCGATCGATCATCGGAAATCTGGCTTGCAGATGAAGCAAGCAAGTTGTCCAGCGTTTCCTTTTTGTGGACCAACGGATTGTTGGAACAAGAACACACAGAAGGATTGGCGTGTGTTTGATGGGCATGTGGCCGCCCATAAGAACCGATCGGTTCATGACAGATGAACCGAGATGGTTTAGTTGATGCAATTTGTTTGATGCTATGGCAAGATGGTATTCTTGCCGTGGGCTTATGTTTCATGTATGACTGGTCGAAGGAGAGCTTTGAACAGCTCATATTCGGGTAAGCGGCTTAATGATCGGTAATGGTATTTGCAGGTTGGGAAAGGGGAGTTGGGGTAGGACGATGGGTGGTTCTGTGGGGGTTCTCTATATTACATGGAGAACCAACCCACAATTCCAACCACAATTTCCGCCTTATTTCGGCCGCTTTCAGCGTGTCATACTAACCCCTATCCCATCGCTGGTATTCACATGAGAACCATTGATTTCCCAAAGGACGCATAGCTAAGCTCATTACCCTATGCAGATAATGCATAATTGAGTTTAGCCACCCTTTTGCCATACGGCAACTCCGTTTTGCTATCCCATGAAATTTCCATCGGAAACCACATCATGTCGGTTAGCAACAACAATTCGAAGCAAACGACACTGTGGCATATTCATGCAACTGCTGGGGAATTTATCTAATTAGTTCCCATGATAAATTGCCCTAGCCAATTTGGCGTCACTTCGGCTTTTCCGCAGATCATCCATTCGCTTGGGATCAATGATCTCTTTTCGCAGGTGAATAGCACCGGCTACATTTCCTCTCCTCCATAATTCTGTCTCTATACGGTTCAATGCACTTTGAGATCACCACAGCCGCAACACTAGGGCAGTAGGTCATTCTCACAAACTGCATTTGATACCAGCACACACAACCAAACCCACCCCGAGATCATCGTACATCGTGTTTCTGTTCTGTCATTCTCCCATGTTCGTCGATTATCAATTAACCGATTATTCAACACACTTCGACGGGCGTGACAATGAGAGAGCAGACGCGTGATCTCTATTGGTTGTCCTGTGTGCAAAAATAGCATACATCATTTCATCCCTTTTTGATTCAGTCGAGTATCAATCTCTGAAGCGCGCACACACCACAGAGTCGTCTTGCCGCCGTTTAATAAGTCATGTCTAAATTTTCATTACTGCGGTCACAGTGTTAAATCTTGCATTTCTTCCAATTGTACATTACAAAAATAAGTTTCATGTAACCAAAAAAAAAAAAAAAATAGACTTGTATCAACGCCTAGTTTTTAAAATAAAAATTCAAAGAACAAATAAAGTAACAAAATAAAAACAATGTTTTCTATTCCTTCTGGTGAACAATTTGCGGCGGAATAACATCGTTGGGGGACAAAGTGAATCCGAGTCATACGTTGACTAACATACTTCTACCCCCACTGTTCTTCGGGCGCCTTAAAGAGCCCCCACACTTCTAATTGAGCGTTCTTCTAAGGGTATTATAATTTTTAAGAGTGAGTCGATATTGGAAAGTTTTAATTCATTGTTCCTTGCCAATACTTGTTTGATTACAAAGTTCTCAGTTAATTTATTATGGATTGCTTTTTTAGTTTCTTCATGTAGATGTTGATATTTTAATTCATCGATTTTCAAGACGTGTGAACACACTTAAGTGACTTTTTTGACACCATCGATAAATTGAACGGCATGGATGTTACGTTCTGTAGGGCTTGTTCCTCAGGAAGCGCGTCTTCTTGTCCTTAAAAAGACCTTTGGTCTCTTTGGTGGACCGCTCCTGAGAAAACCGTCCTACAAGGAGGCGTCGCCGTACTTCCTCTGATCCAGAGGGAAGAGCAACGTCCTGTCGTCGGTTGAGGTTACTCTGGCTTTCCCAAGCCCTTGTCTCCGCTGGGATTTGCCTGTTAATTTGGAGGTTTTTGGGAAAAAATTTAAAGATCAATTTGCTTACGGAAAAACTTTTATTGGTCAGCTCGAATATCAGTTGGATACTGTACAGTTGTTGTTAGGCCTTCGGAATACTGGATGCTGGGAGCGGGATACTGCTCGAATGATTCAAGTGGAATGCATTTATTGTGCTTCCTAAGTGAGCGCGGGTGTTGAAGTGAAGCTCTACTCAAGTGAGCACGGGTGGTAAAAGTGAAGTGAAGCCTCGATATTTCTTTACCATTCCTTTATAAAGGAAAGCAAATCGAAAATTGTATATATACACATTTTCGTACAACAAACTCGATTTTTGGATATTTCGAGTGAGATGTTGTGTTTACATAAGATCAGAATTCAATTTCTTGAATTCTTACGAAACTATTGCGCAGATGTGGGAATGTATCTGCTTTTGGTTTTTTGTTCGTTTTCCCCAATGGAAAATTTTCAGATAGAGATAATGATCTCTGAATTTTGGTTTTCGTTGATGCCGTGGGGCGAATGTAGAACAATAAACGAATATCAGATTCGTTTACTGTGAATTTTAATTTTAATTTAGGTTTTTGGTTATAATTATGCCGTGGGGGCAAATGTTAGGCTATAAACGAATGTTTGATTCGTTTATTGCGAATTTTGAATCATGTTTGGGTTTTAGGGTAAAATAGCTAGGATTTGGATGTAAGAATGGGGGAAAAAGGTGGTAGGGCTTTTTGGAGCACTACATCCTCCCCTCCTTGAAAAAAAGAAAATTTATCTTTATGAGATTAATTTTCTGGAAAATGGTGTGATTGGGAATAAAGGATGATAGTATCGTGATTCCATCTTTTTTGACATAGTAGCTTTAGGTATAAAATATTATTACAACTGTGTAATTTTTGTAGTTTGTTTCTTTCTTAATATTAATGTATTCGTATTTATGGTCGTGTATCGAAGTTTCCACGATGGTTATTTATATAATTAGAATATTTTCTTTATTTCTAAAAATTTTCGTAAATAATTTCTTATTTTCTGAGTATAAGGTTAATTGAAGAATGTTTTGTAATTACATAAGTATCTGAATTTATTATATTAACATTATTTCGTATTGTAACTTTGGGTTTCTTTTTTTTTGTTTTTGTTTTTATAAAATACTTTGCAGAAAGATACATAGATAAGTAAGGTTTTTATGGTTTATTCTTACAATTTGTGTATTACATAGAATTTTCATTGTTTACATATAAATTTTCATTATTTACATATATTATGTTTTTTTTTTTTTTTTTTTTTTTTTTTTTTTTTTTTTTTTTTTGAGGATTTTTCACTGTTCTTATTTATTTGTATAATATTTTTATGTAGTTTGTACGTAAAATTAAATTCTAAAAATTTTTAAATTTGTTTCGAGTTATACTACAAGATTTTTTTCTTCTTATTTTCTTAGGATTTATTAAATTTAAAATTAAATTATAAAAATTATTGAAATTCTTATTTTACCGTTGTTTCATATTGTAAGTTTCGTTTTTTTTCCTTCATGTATATATATATTTTTGATGTTTTGTTTGTTTATTTTGGTTATTTAAAATGTTGTATAATATTTACAGAATTATTTATTTCGTGTACAAGTATTTGAAAAGAAAAATTTTGAGGCAAATTTTAAATAGATTATCGTGGTATTTTGGTAGAGTATTACTTTATGATTTTTCTAAGGGTTTACTATACGTATATACATTTATTATTACAATTTTGTTTTTTTTTTTTTTTGTAAGGTTACCTATACATATATACATTTACCTTCCTTCAACTTTTATTTTTCTTCGGAGTTTCTTATTCGTGTTTGCCTAATCCACAAATGGTTTTATATTATTGTTGTGGACTATTCGGGTTCCTTTTCCTAATTTGAGGATTGAATTTTCTTCGGATAGGATCTTTACAATTTCGTAGGGGCCTTTCCACAGGGAGGTTAATTTGTTAGGTCTTGAATGATTCTTTAATAGAACCTTGTCGCCAACATTAAATTTCTTACGGCCTACTTTTTGGTCGTAGTATGCCTTAGATTTTTGTTTTTTCTCTATCAGTATTCGCGTAGCTGTACGATAACCATGTTGTAATCGCATTTTTAATTCGTTTGCGTAATGGTCGTAGTTATAAGTGCTTTCGGGGTTTTGTCTGAGAGAACTGGGTATTTCGGCTGGGAAACCATATAGTAATTCATGCGGCGTGTAGCCTGTATTACTGTGGGGTGTAGTGTTATACACAAACATTGCGTAAGGTATCCAGGTGTCCCAGGTGAGAGGATCCTGGTTTACATAGTCGCGGAGGTATTCCACTAGAGTTCTATGACTCCGTTCTAGTGCTCCATTTGTTTGTGGATGGTAGGGTGCTGTGTTTAGTTTTCTCATTTTAAGTAAGGAACAAATGTCCTTAAAAAGTGCGCTGAGAAAATTTGCACCTCGGTCAGTTAATAGAGAAGATGGTATGCCGTGCTGGCAAACGATGCTTTCAACGAAAATCCTGGCCACGTCCTTGGTATCGGCGCTGGCCAGTGCGTACGCTCCTGAGAACTTTGCCAAGTCGTCTTGGAACGTTAGTAGATATTTATTTCCATTATAGCTGATTGGTAATGGTCCTACTTTATCTAAAGCGACTCTTTCGAAAGGTTTGGAGCTTGTTGTGGTTATTTTCATAGGAATTCTAGGATTTCTTCCACTTTTGTTTATCTGGCAGGAGGCACATTTCCTAATATACACCGCAACGTCAGCGGTCATTGTGCGCCAGTAATATTTTTGCTTCAATCTATTGATTGTTCGGGTAGCTCCTTGTTGTCCTCCGAAAGGAGGTATTGGTATTCTGCGAGTAACTTTTGTATTTCGTTAGGATCTGTTAGAAGCTTCTTTCTATTGGAGAAAACGTACATTGTCATGTTGAGGTGAGCAAAAGTTTCTTTCGGCAGGTTATTGAGTGCTACTTTTGATTCGTTTTCTATCAAGGGCACTAAAATTCCAATGGAATTGAAATTCCGCTTTTCGCAAATCTTCTTCAGATCAATAAGGGAACTCTTAGCGGTTTCCTGGTCGCTTAGGTTTCTTAAGGGCAATGGCTATGTGATGGCGCATAACCTATCTTGCTCGTGAAACGTAATTTTACCTACTTTTGGTTTGGTGAAGTTTGGGATTCTTCCTGCCAAGTTTTCTTCCTCAGCAGAGTCTATCAATGGGACGATTATGATACGTAGCCCAAGTTTCTTTTTGGTATAGATGGACCCTGTTTGTTCTTGCCATACAAGATTGGTAGAATCTTTGTATGATTGTGCAGCCATATCTTCTTCGAGTTTGGCTTTACTTCGTGTGGTGACGAGGATGTTACTTTTGATGGGATCGACTGGGGTAGTCGTTGTTATACGCCTGAGAGCATCAGCATTTGCATTTTGCTTTCCTTTTCTATGGACGATAGTATACTCATACTCTTCGAGGAGAATTCTCCATCGCATAAGTCTAGATGTAGGATCTTTTCGTCCTATAAGCCACTGTAGAGAGCTATGGTCAGTGACTATTGTAAATTTCCGTTCGTAAACTTATGGCCGGAACTGGGCTAATGCAAAAACGATTGCCAATAATTCCTTTTCAGACGTTGTATAACGAGTTTCGGCGTCGTTTAAAGTTCGGCTAGCGAAAGCAATAGGTTTATCTTGGCCTATTGTTCCTAGAGATAGCACTGGTCCTAACGCAACATTGCTAGCGTCAGTGGTTATTATAAACTCCCGGTTAAAGTCTGGATAAGCCAGTATTGGTGGGGTAATAACCTTTCTTTTTAAAGCTGTGAATGCCTCATCACAAAAAGCATCCCAATGAAATGGAACATTCTCCCTGAGCAATCTGCTTAAAGGTTTTGCCAGTTCGGCGAAACTTGGAATAAATTTTCTGTAGTAGCCTACAAAACCGAGAAAAGATTTACGTCTTTTTGTTTCTTGGGCGTTGGAAAAGTTTTTACCGCTTTCGTTTTTTCTGGATCTGGTTTTATACCATCCTTTGAAATAACATGCCCCAAGTAGGTGAGCTCTTTCCTTATGAAGTGACACTTTTCTGGTTGTACCTTCAGATTGTGCCTCTGTAATCGCTCGAAAACTCTGGTAAGTCGGGAATTGTGATCGTTCAGATCGTATCCGTAAATTACAATATCATCTACATATACGAAACTTTCTATTCCTTGGAGACCCATGAGCACATTGTTCATAAGCCTCTGGAATGTGGCAGGTGCGTTTTTAAGTCGGAAGGGCATTCGATTATATTCGTAATGTCCGAAGGGGGTGCTAAACGCTGTTTTTGCCTTGTCTCTACTGTCCACGCGTATTTGGTGAAAACCATTTGCTAAGTCTAAAGTGCTAAAATATTTAGCTTTTCCTAGCTGGTCCAAGATATCAGTAATATTGGGCAATGGATATGCATCTCCGACTGTTAATTTATTGAGTGCCCTGCAATAACAACCACTCTCCATCGTTTTGTCCCATCAGGTCCTGCCTTCTTGGGTACAAGTAAGAGAGGGGAATTCCAAGGACTGAAACTTTGTTGTACTACTTCGTCCTGAAGCATTTTATTCACCTGTTTGTGAATTTCTTGCTTGGAGCTATCTGGTAGGCGATACGGTTTTATATAGAGAGGTGGCTTACCTTCTTCCGTAATGGTCTGATGCTCTATGGCGTCAGTATATGTGAGGTAGTCGCCCTCGATAAGAAATAGGTTATTATAAGTGCGACAGATATTCAGGATAGATTTTCTTTCCTCCTGGTTACAATGACGCAACTCTAGGAGTGATTCTAGCCGTTCAAGCCTATTTGTTAGAAGATTTTGGGTTTCGTCCGCCTGTAACACATTGTAGTCATCCATATCTTCCCATCCGAGTTCTATCTCGTTGGTGCTTATTTCCTGATCGGTGTCTAATGTGTTCATTAGTAATACCTTTATTTTGTTGTCCTGTGGTGTTGTCAAACTATTACCCAGATATATCTCTGGCATGATCTCGGATTTTATAATAATCAGTTCTTGACTGGATTTTTCTTTAAAGGGGATCTCCATTATTTATTGGGATCGCGGTTGCAATTTTATGAGATCAATTGTAGGATTTTGTTTTAATTTTTCTGGGGATATTGGCGTTTCAGGTTCATATTTTCCTGAGCTTAGTTTTGCAGTTTCCTTAACTTTTCCGTTACCACAAACTTTGTTTAAATGGGAAGAGGAAGATTCAAGGGTGGTTGGTTTCGTTTTGTTTGTCACAGCATCAGATCCGGCCCGTAGAAAAACGGATTCGGATGTTGACTCACGAACGGTGTTATCCAATTTTTCATAAATGCCTGTATTTGTTTGTGTTGAAGTGGTAGACTTGTATGTCGTTACCCTTGTTGGTGATCCCCTGCTATCGATTCCGTGCCATCCCCAGAAAAATGCTTGCAACAAAGAGCAAGAAACCGTAACACCTACCTACAGTTGCATGCAGAATTCGTCAACAAAGGGAAAGAGTTGAGGAATGTAATCAGCAAAAGTAAATATGACACGTTCTGCTCCCTAAGGGATGAATTACTACCCATGGGGCAGCGCCTACAGGATATCCATGACAAGACTACAGAACAACAGCAGTCAAATGCAAAAAGTAAAACTAACATGGCCAAAATCGTTGCTGTTCTCTTCCCGCAGTGTGATGAGGTGTTGAGGGTGCAAGAGGAGTGGAGTATCACTGAAAGAGAGATACCTTCCATGACCTCCGAAGAGGTGCTCTTGGCTGCAAGGGTTGTCAAAAAAAAAACAAGACCCCGGGGCTGGATGGAATCCCTAACGCTGTAGTGAAGACTGCTTTAACAAAAAAGCCGGACGTCTTCAGCAGTCTCTTCACAACCTGCCTTCAAACAGGACAATTTCCCAAACGATGGGAAAAACAGCGGCTTGTTCTTGTTCCAAAAGGCGTCAAGAATCCATCGGGGCTCTCTGAATCGCAGTATGGATTCCGGAAAGGTAGTTCAACCGGTAAATCACTATCTGTGGTGTGCGACATCGCTCGCAATGCGATAGCTGGAGCACGATGGCTAGGTAGTACAAACAAATATTGGGCGGCGGCGACGCTAGATATTAAAAATGCGTTTAACTCGGTGAATTGGAATCGGATTCTAGATGCTTTGCACGATCTACAAGTTTCACCCTACTTGGTGCGTAGCAAACTATCTTTCGCATGAAAGACTGCTGTATGATACAGATGAGGGACTACAGGAATATAAAATAACAGCGGGTGTACCTCAGGGATCTGTATTAGGTCCGCTGTTATGGAATATAATGTATGATGGTGTGCTCAGAGTCAATGTACCGGAGGGGGTTAGAATCATTTGGTACCCAGATGATTTGGCAATAGTGGCCGTAGCTAAAAATCTAGATGACCTGGAGAATATTTGCTCCCAAGCAATCCAGACCATTAAATGCTGGCTAGATATGGCCGGACAGAAATTAGCTGGACATAAGACGGAGGCAGTTTTAGTAAGCAGCCGCAAGAAAGTTGACCACCTTGATTTGGTAATAGAAGGACAAATAATCAGATCCAGTCCCTATATTAAATATTTTGGTGTTATACTCGACAACAGGTTGAGCTTCAAGGAAAATGTGAGGAAAACGAGTGAAAAAACGTAAGAGTATGCGAAGTTTTAGCGAGACTGCTACCCAATGTTGGAGGACCCCGGCCCCACATAAGGAAACTCATAATCAGTGTCAACACCTCCATTATAATGTTTGCAGCTCACATATGGGTAGGAGCCGCACAGTATAAGTCGCTCATGAAGGGAGTGAACTCAGCACATAGGCTGGCATCACTAAGAGTATGTTGTGCATTCCGAACGGTATCCGAAAATGCTATAAATATTTTGGCCGCGAGGACGCCACCTGACATTGCAGGTAAAGAAAACGCTGCATTGCATAAGGTCTCCCAAGAGAATCGTCGGAGAATGCGGTCACAATTAGAGCTCTCAAGCCTAAGAGAATGGCAATGAAGGTGTGATTCTTCCACCAAAGGTAGATGGACCTGTGGGTAGTTTGTACTTGAGCATCGACAAGGACGCGGATTCAATACAAACACCACGTACAACACGCAGCGAAAAGGAAACAAAAACCGCAACGCATCGATCACCATGAGCAAATAAAAGTCACTGGGTGGTTCTATTGTTCTTTTACTTAGTTTTCACTACTCCGCAACCGCGGGTCCTCTGGATTCTCTTGCGATTATGCGAAGCCGTCACGAGCGGAAAAAGAAAATGAAACACTCTGGTTTGTTTTAACGACACTGTTTTTATTAATATCTGTGATGACGATTAATTTTACAAAGTTTCTTTTATTTTTTTAATTGTTTTTATTTACACTGGTCATTCGCATACAACTGTTTCTTTTGATAGGTAACGCAGCACTTATATTACGGTCTGGTGAATTTGTTAACATAGAAGCAAAATATCATAAACGCACTAAATGACGAAAGGCCACTGAAAACGGTTTTAATTGAATGTTCCCATTAAAAATAACTTAAGCGATACGGCGTGATTAGAAATAATAGAAAACTAATAAATAAACTGCCGACGGGAATAAAATGTCAAGACTCGCCACACACAAGTTGACTCCGAGGAAAAAGGCTGACTGACTAATTAGTGCTCACCAAAGAAAAGGGAACCTCAAAGAAACTGAAAAAGAGGAGGAGCTACACGATTAACTCGAGGTAGTTAATCGTGATTGGACCGGGTGAAATAGGCATACATTATGCGTATGTGTGTACGCCTCGCATACGATCGTCCGGCGACCCTGGACGGATGCCAACATCGCTGCAGCATCTTACATGAATGCAAACAAAAACATCTGGTCATCCTATGGGAGGCCATAAATCAACATCTCGGTTGACGATGTGAATTCCCTTTGGTCCACCGACGGGTGGCGGCCGTTATTAGGGATTTTTTGTATGCATAGCATTCTGTGGTGCCAATGCTATGTTTAGATATTGCAACGAATATAGGGTGCAGCCATTGCCAGATGTTGAAAGTAAACACTTTCTGGCTGCATCCAGTTCGTTTCTTGTTTGCGGTCCCTGAACGTGGGGACCGATAATAGGAAACCAGCGATTGCTGGTAATTAGAGAAATGTTCGGTTTGCCTCAGCCGAAACCTTGTCGGCGGTGGCAAACCAATGGGACCAAATAGCCGCATGCAAGAAGTGCCATGGGAAAACAAATAAAACGAGTCAACAAGGAACTCTTTGTTGATGTTGTTTCCATAGCCTAAGGCTATGGAAACAAGATGCCCCTGGGCAGAATGTATGCCTAAGGATAGGATTTCAAATGCCACGGCAATGTGATAATCTTTGCCGTGGACTTATGTTTTTCTTAGGAATCAATGCCCGGTCGAGGGTGAATTTTCGATGCCACGGCAAGGTGATAAGCTTTGCCGCGGACTTAATATTTTTTTAGGAATTAATGCCTGGTCGAAGGTGAATTTTCGATGCCACGGCAAGGTGATAAGCTTTGCCGTGGACTTAATGTTTTTTTAGGAATTAATGCCTGCCCGAGGGTGAGTTCTCGATGCCACGGCAAGGTGATAAGCTTTGCCGTGGACTTAATGTTTTTCAGGGGTGGTGTTGGAGAAAAAGGGGTTTGGGAGGAAAACCCCCCACAGAATAGGTAAGCTGCCTAACGGATATTCAAAACAGTTATCCGATTGGGTAACCGTATTAATTCCAGCGATTTGGCTGGGGGTAAATGCCGTAGCAAGGTTACGCAACCTTGCTGAAGTTCGACCGAGAGGTAAGTCGTTCGCCTGGAATAGTGGGGATCGAGCGATGCATGGCTCTTCGGGCCCTGAAAAGCCCCACAGACCCACACCATGATACCTGATATAGAAACGTGGGTGAAAATAAAACATGGCGAGCTGAATTACCACTTGACTCAGCTAATATCAGGACATGGATGCTTTCGGCAATACTTGCACAAGTATAAGCATGTGAATCACCCATACTGCTTGTATTGCGAAGGCAAAATAGAAAATGCGGAACGCGTACTCACAGAGTGCGTGAGATTCGAGACCGCGCGAATTATTTTGGAGAGACATATGAGACGGACAGTTACTCCGGCAGGAGCAATAGAATACACGCTTAGTTCTAAACAGGCATGGTCCGTACCAAATGGTATTCTCTGTGAAATGAAGCAGCAGTTGCGATGCGACGAGCGGAGTAACAGGTAAACCCCGTCCCGCCCAGCGATGGAATATCTAAAAGAAAGTTCCGCGGGGATCAACGGGAATATGAGCCTGGCGGGAGGTGGTTATAATCGGTAAAAACCCGGCATGCCTCTGGATCGGTCAAGAGGTATCTTTTGAAGATTTCCACCTTCCTGCCGAAACCAAAAAAAAAAAAAAAAAAAAAAACACCACAACTCAGAATTAACAACGTCAAACAAGGCTGCACACCAATCTATAGTGATCCTAATATTTGATAATTGAAACAGGCAGTTAGCTACAAACGGTGTTAAATGATATAGCTCTAAGTTATCCATGGATTGTAGTGACACCTAAAGAAGTATGTAATAAAAGGAGTGAAATATCTGCGATCAGTTTATTCTCCCATCATCACAAGACGGTTTTGATAAATTACTTTTTTGAAATAACTATCTCAGCTTGTCCTCTTATCTAAAGTAGAATAATTTGTCACTTATCATACTAACATTATCGCCAGCATTAAAAGTTCATGAGAGATAGCGTTGATTGTCGTGGCATTTATATGACCGTTTGTCACGCGCTCTTACCACTTTATAATATTGACTACCACCTAATTTTCTAAATCACCCTAAACACAGCAAAATAATGCAGAGAGACCATAAAATCCAAACAAATAATAGTCGTAAACACGCATTTTATATCAATAAATATTTCAGTTTGTTGGCACTTACTTGCGAGGCAATGTTTGCGAAGCCTTGCAGAGCCTCAGCCATGTCCTGAATTCAAAAGCAAATGTGCGAGCCCACACACCCGGGTGTGCTTCGTTGTTCATTAGGACATTATCCCAATGCAAATATCACGCTGAGAAGCGACATAAATCGCTGTATAACATTTTATTTGGTTTTGTAATTATGAGGTATCGTTGACACCATTTAAAATACTTCGGGGTAAAGGATTTTGAAGGTGCGGCTATTCGTGTAGCAGGCAACACAAAATTGCTTCACCAGCAACTGAACCGTTCGCGACTTCTACTCGTTAGTGCTACCTTGAAATCTCTCCAGAAACATGCTAAGTAATGCCGCGACGCCTTAAAAAAATTATTATAAATAAGACAAGAAAAAGGAAAATAATTGTCTGTATTGAAGAAGGACCTAGCACGGCCAGACTAAGTTATATTTATTTTATTGGAAATCATGTATTTATTAACACAACCGCGCTAGGACTGTTTGTTTTCATTGGATTTAAAACAGCATTGAATTTTAATCGCATCAGAGAATACTTTTTTAATGGTAATGTTATTGGCTGTAAAGAGTATAAAAAGTTTCCTGCATTCGAAAGGACACGCGTTAGCTGCTTTTACGTGTACGATATCATCTGAGAATAGGTTCGCGAGTTCGTGAATCCCAAATAAATAGATATACAATACTTATATGGTATGTGTGATAAAACACATTTCAAAAAGAAACTTCCAGGAACGTGCATCCCAAATAAACAACATAGGAAACTCGTTTGAGTGTTGAAACAACGACACCAACTCATAACGCTTAGAGCTTGTACCCTAAATAAACAAAATAAAATACCCATTTGCGATAAGCCAGTGCTAATACCAAGTGCGAGGTCGGCACAGTAAACACAAGTTTAGAGTATTATCGCCCTTAGCATCATTTCCCAGAATAACATTATTTATTCCAGTAAAACATGAAGAGTTGATGCAGTAAGGGTAAGACCGTAGGATCAGGTCTTTCCTAGTCAGCTATGACTGTTTAGCACGTTTTATTAGGTTGACATGTGAAGCAAATAATGAAACAATATATTGATCTGCTTTCTGTAAAAATTCATTCATGAGTTTGTGGCACTAATGTTGTCAATGGGATATTAAGGAATTTCCACTGGTATTCGATTTAAGAAATTTTAGCGTCCTTCACCGTCTGCCTTTAGGCATTACACACTTTATAATGTTAATCCCTATTCCCTTTGTTTCTTCTGCCTCTCCCCTTTAGGCAAAACGAGTGTTTTGTTTTACGTTGGATTGACACTTGTAGGTGGTATTCTTCGAAAGATGCCATTGGCCGAGTACGAGGGTTGCCTCTTATGTTTCGGGATTTGGCAACCCTAGTGTTGCAATCCGGCAATTGACAGCTCTGTCGTAAAGTTGGACATTTTTGAGGTTATACGCACTCAGAACGTTTTGACATACGCGCGCTATTTATGTTGTTTACAGTAACTGAAAAGATTCATCTCGGCCCAAAAATGGAATTAAATCGTCAACATTTTTGTGCGATCATTTTTTACAACTTTCGGCGTGGATTAACTCAGCAACAGTGCTTGGATGAACTTAATTCAATTTTTGGCGATGAAGCTCCATCAAGGACCAGTGTTTATCGATGGTATGGTGAATTCAATCGTGGTCGTAGTTCACTCCAAGATGAATTTCGTGAAGTTCGTCCAAAATCAGTTGTTGTTCCGAAAACCATTGATGCTGTGCGCGAACTGATATTGGAAGATCGTCATGTGACCTATCGTGAGATTGGGACAACCTTAGGCGTTAGTGGGACCAGCATACATTCAATATTGCATAAACATTTGACTGTCAAACAAATTTGTTCGCGTTGGATCCCACACAATTTGTCAATCGCCCAAAAAAAGGCTCGTGTCAATTGGTCGAAAGAAATGCTCAAAAAATACGGTCGCGGTGCTTCGAAACACGTCTATGACATCGTGACAGGTGATGAATCGAGGATTTACGCGTATGGGCCCGAAAGTAAACAGCAGTCGACTGCCTGGGTGTTTCAAGATGAGCCAAATCGAACAAAAGCTGTTCGCGCACGAAGCACTTCCAAGCAAATGGTCGCCTGTTTTTTTCGGTAAAACTGGACATGTCGCAACCGTACCACTAGAACAACGCAGAACAGTCAATTCTGAGTGGTACACAACCATTTGTTTGCCAGTTGTCTTCCAAGAAATCAGGAAAACCAACCGCCGAAGACGAATCACTCTTCACCACGACAATGCGAGCTCTCACACATCGGCTGCGACAACTGCATTTTTGAGCACCCAAAACATCGATTTGATGGGTCATCCGCCGTATAGTCCTAACTTGGCACCGAATGACTTCTTTTTATTCCCGTACGTAAAAAACAAACTGAGAGGTCAACGTTTTTCGACACCTGAAGAAGCGGTTGCTGCATTCAGAATGCATGTGTTGGAGATACCTCAATCAGAGTGGCAAAAGTGCTTCGACAATTGGTTCAAACGCATGCAAAAGTGTATAGATCTTCATGGGGAATATTTTGAAAAACAATAAAGTGATTTTCGATGATCAATATTTGTTTTTGTTCTCTAATCCCGAAATATAAAAGGCAACCCTCGTATGACTTAATATCTATTTAATTGTCTGGAAGTGCCTGCGGGCTAAACCCACGTCCAATTTGCACATACCCTTGGATGATCTCACACGGATCATCTTTCTACATATGGTGAACATTTTTTATTATTAATTCTTTTAAGGATCCTGTGGTCTGAGAAATTTCTGGATGACAGTGTTGAACTATATTATAAAAAATTCCCATCCTGTTGAAGTGGAACATTTGCTTATGCTAACTGCATAATTTGCCCGGTTCTTCCTGGAATCGGTTACATTCGGTGATGTTGTGTTTTACGATTTGTACACATCTTTGCAGACCGAGTAGTGTGAGGCATTCTTTTACTTGGACCGGTAGTAGTATTGGTCAATTTACCCACAATCTGTCAGGTGTTGGTCACGTAGAATTCTACCATGTGGTCCTGTCCTCCACTACCAACTGTCAAGTTCCGTCTTCCTGTGTGACATTGGTTTCGGCACGGAAAGTTAATTGGTGAAATACGGGTCTTTGTGGGGCTATATCCTGTTTAAGAAATATTGTGTTTTTCTTTAGATGGGATTATATGCCCGTTACTAAAAAAAAATTGTGGTTATTACTTGATTTTGGCTTGATCAGTATTTTTTAGTGTGGACAAAAATAAAAGAAACCGAAAATAACAAGAAGGTATAAGTAAAATTTGGGGGGATGGGTGCGAACATACAGGGCAAAGTCTCTGATTGCTTTCAACCCGGCGAAGGTCAGGACGATCCTTGTCCTTGTTCAATCCAAGTTGATATGATCACACACCTGGATAGCTACTTTGGCACCCGCCAAGTAGTGAGCCAATGCATGCAGCGACATCCTGAGAAAGGTTGGCGCAAGGCTAATAACCAGGCCCGTAAAAATGAAATATTATGGCAAATTTAACAAGCCTCGGATGTGGACCGGATACACGACGGCGACCACGGAAACGAAAATGGCTAAACGATTTAAGAATTTTTTCATGGAACGTCCGCTCACTATACAGAGCTCGAGCTGCACAGCAGCCAGCCGATGCCCTGTCCGAATATAAGGCTGACATAACAGCATTGCTAGAAATAAGATGGACGGGGAGTGGTGTTATTCAAAGAATAGAGTATGACATTTATTACAGCTGTCACGTAAAACACCATGTGCTCGGGGTAGGCTTTCTACTCAGCGAAAAACTGAAGCTTCCCATCATCGGTTTTAATGCAATAAATGAGGGGCTATGCACTCTTCGCGTACGAGGCAAGTTTAAGAACATAAGCCTCATAAACGAAGAATACTACGAGACCGTCGGACGGGCCCTCAACGCCTGCCCAAGATACGATGTGAAAATCGTGCTTGGTGATTTGAATGCGAAAATAGGTCGGGAGCCGGTTTTCAGGCGCTACACAGGCTCTCATAGTTTGCATGAGAACACTAATGACAATGGACTACGAGTCATCGAATTGGCTGCATCGAAAAACTTGGCCGTTGCGAGTACCAGATTTCCGCGTAAAGATATCCACAAAGCCACCTGGGTATCACCTGATGGATCCACTCGCAACCAAATTGACCATGTGTTGATAGATCGCAGCCACTCCTCGAGCCTGATGACGGTACCAACGTACCGAGGTGGCAACGACGACTCGGATCACTATCTTGTTGGTATAGTTTTCCGAGCGCGGATTACCTTACGGAGACGTATTGCATCCGCGGATCAGGTTCGAATCAACACGGCTGCCTTACGCAATAAGAATACCAGTAACACCTTTGGTCATGCGTTAAGACTCGCCCTCTAAGAGCTAGATGGAGAGAGAATAAGTCCTGGGTCAGAATGTCGGGCGTAGAAGAAAAATGGACACGCCTTAAGAATACTGTCATTAGTACTGCCAACTCCATCTTAGGCAGTAGTCGTAGAGATCGGAACGACTGGGTTGATGATGAGTGCAAACTAGAGACTGAACGTAAGAATGCTGCATATCGGGCAAAGCAGCAGTCTCATAGGACGCGGGTGCGCGAGGAGAAATACAAAGAGCTCAGAAGATCTGAAAAAAGACTTCACAGACAAAAGAACAGTGCCTGGGAAAAAAACCTTGCCTATGAAATAGAGAAAAGTAGAGAGCGAGGTCCGCACCAGGCGCGGAAGTTCTACCAAATAATACGCAATATTACGCGGTACACACCACGCTGCACTTACTGCAAGGATAAAGAGGGTAATCTGATCACCGATCCTGAAGGCATTCTGGAGCGATGGGAAGTGCACTTCAATGAATTGCTAAATGGTCAGCTCACAGAAGAATTGGAGGCTCCACCAATGCAAGATCAAGACCAAATGCTGCCGCCACTAAGCATTGAGGAAACATTAAAAGCCATAAGACAACTCAAATCAAATAAAGCCACTGGAGCTGATGGCAGACCAGCTGAGCTGATCAAACAAGGAGGGACAGCGTTATATCACGCAATTCATGAGATCGCGGTGCACGTATGGGAGCAATAGGAGATTCCGGAAGATTGGCGGCGAGGTATAATTTGCCCCATACATAAGAAAGGAGATATCACAGTGTGCAGCAACTATAGGGGTATAACATTGCTGAGTACCGCCTATAAGATTCTCTCCACTATCCTACAAGACCGGATAGCCCCATACGCTAAAGCTATCATTGGTCAATATCAGTGTGGCTTCATCCCAG
Organism: Microdon myrmicae; assembly: GCA_963931805.1. Lineage (NCBI taxonomy): Eukaryota > Metazoa > Arthropoda > Insecta > Diptera > Syrphidae > Microdon > Microdon myrmicae. The sequence goes on along the minus strand of OZ007498.1, from coordinate 187,034,356 downwards.
GCAAATCAGCAATTTATCAGATATTCACCCTTAGGCAGGCGATGGGAAAGTGTGAGGAATTTCAGATTCCATTATATCATCTGTTTATAGACTTTAAGGCCGCCTACGACAGCATAGCCAGGGTAGAACTATATAATGCCATGAGAGAATTCGGCATTCCAAACAAATCGATGCGACTTTGTAGGTTGACCATGACCAACGTAACTAGTCAAGTAAAAGTAGCGGGATTGCTGTCCAAACCAATAAACATCTATAATGGACTCCGACAAGGGGACGGTCTGGCTTGCCTCCTCTTCAACCTGGCAATCCGTGACTCTGGCGTTACAACAAGAGGGACTGTTATCAGCAAGCCCAGCCAGATACGTGCCTACGCAGATGACATCGACATCATCGGTAGAACCGAATCGGCTTTACAGGAATCCTTCACCCAGATCGAGCAGGCGGCAGAAAAACTGGGACTGCACATTAATGACGGAAAAACTAAGTACATGGTGGGAACTTCTGCAAAGAGAAGACCTAACGTTGGTCAAACTATCAGGGTAGTGGAGCACGAATTTGAAGTAGTGCAATCCTTTAACTACCTTGGGTCAATAGTACCAGCCAATAACAATATGGAAGAAGAAATACGCGAACGGCTGATCAGATCCAACGAAGCCTACTATGGTTTATCTCTGGAAATCCCGAAATTTATCCAGAACATCCAAGCTGCTACTGTACAAGGCCATGGTGTTACTAGTACTCATGTGAACGATACACACTGACCGAGTGCGGACGTGTTTTAAATTCGCCGATCGAGATAAATGTAAAAGTTACTCTTATGAGTCGCGAGTGAAATTTGAAATAATAAGACTATTTATAAATAAATTAATTCTAGTGACAAGAACACTCAAAACATAGTTATTATACATAAATATAAACAAATAAAAGAGAACGAAGCCACGTGGTTTGACAGTCAAAACAAACACCGTTTAATACTAATCAACTGTGAGAGTGTATGTGAGCACATGTTTAGCGAAAAAAAAAAAAAACTGAAGTAAGAGAAAAACAAAACAAAAACAATAAATATAAATAAAAAAGAAACAAAAGGAACTAAAATATACAGGGAAATTACAAAGTGAAGCCAACCTAAGAACTGGTTTCAAACAAAGACTGGCCTGCTATCTTGGATGCAACAAGCTCGGTGTATGGGCCCTCAGCATGCAGAATGGCAGACAAAAAACAAAATATTAAAAAATTAAAACCGAAGTCCGCGTTAATAAAACGCCCGGCGAGCTCCCCACTAACACGAGCTGCAACAAAAATAAACAAGCCAAACGAGGCAATAGCAGACTTGCTCGAAAAGGCGCACAAAATGAAAGAGGACAATCTATTCCCCGCGGTTCCATATAATGACGGCCAGCTCACCAATAACATGTTTGCATGTTTAGCGACTACCGACACTGAGGACGAAGAAGATGAAATCAGCGATCTTGAAACAAGGCTAGCCCGAGCAAGGGCGCAATTAGCAGAGAAGCGTCGCAGGAAAAAGGAATTTGCTGAAAAGGAGCAGCTAATAACGAAACAACAACAGAATCAGCAACAATGTGCACAACAGAAGCCAAGCCAACAAAAAGAATGTCCACCACAACAGATGACGCAACAACAACCACAACAAGAGCAACAGGCAGCAAAAAGGAAAACGAAGATGCCACCCATCAACATTACAGATATGGACTGTAACGAACTGGTAAGTCTATGTAAGCTTTCTATTGGGGAAGATTTTTCAATTAAAAGACTGACAGGGAACAGGTTGGCCATACAGACAAATTCGGTTAAGGATTTCGAAAAAATGAAAAATGTGCTAAAACGGGCCACCGCGGAATTTTACACCTACACCCCGAAAGAAATAAAGAATATAACGGTTCTACTAAAAGGCGTTGACCCTGAAACAGAACCAGAAGTTCTATTACAAACGCTGCGAGAGCTTAACTGTAATGATATTGAGTTTATCGCAGTAAAACCTTTCAATACAGCTAGGGCTAGACGCGAGAATAGAAAATTACCATTCTTCCTGGTGCAGCTGGGCCCTGGGAGCAAAATTGGTGGACTTAGGAAAATCACTATCCTGAACCATCAAATTGTCACATGGGACAAATTGAAAAAAAGCAGAGATATAATCCAATGTCTTCGCTGCCAAAGGTTCGGGCACTCCGCAGCAAACTGCGAAATGCAGTATCGATGCGTAAGATGCGGACAGGACCACAGCGCAGAACAATGCACGTTAGGTAAAGAAAGGGTAGACGACAGATCTCTTCTAAAGTGTGCAGTTTGTAAGAGTGAGGGACACCCTGCTAATTATCGAGGCTGTCCTAAGTTCCGCGAACTACAGGAAAAAAAGTTTTCACAGCAACGAAAATCAGAACGCCCGATAGTTCAAGGCCGACCAGCACTAAATGTAACACCCCAGTTCTCGTATGCTCAAGTAACAGCTGGCAGGAGAAACACGCCACAACCCACGACACGGGTACCGCCGCAGCATACTGCGCCTCCAGAAACAGTAACACTAGCAGATGTGCTCACAACCTTGCTCGCTATTCAGACGCAGATGACACAAATGCAAAAACAAATAAAAGAACAGGACACTAGACTAGACTGGGTCTATTCGCAGTTGTCTAGCCAGCCGTCAATATAAACCCCCCAACAGAAAGCACAATTAAGGCTTTAGTCGTGAATGTAAATTCACTTATCAGAATCGAGAGAAGAGCCGCTCTCTTTAAACTGTTGCAAGACGAAAGTCCAGACGTGCTACTGGCTAGCGAAACTAAGCTGAATCAGAGGCATAAACTATGTCACACAAACTACGACATTATACGAAGAGACCGACCCAACTCCACACAAGGGGGAGGGGTGGCAATCTTTATTAAAAAACAACTTCAACATAAGGTAATATATAGTGGTGAGATTCGCAGATTTCAGGTGCTTGAAGCGTGCATTATCCGCATACCCCTCCGACAAGGTAGGGGGATGTATGTGATATCTGCCTACGCACCAGAAGCACATCAACAAAATCAATTTATAGTGGAGCTAGAGACTCTTTTCCAATGCTTACAACTTTACTCGGAAGGGAACTATTACATCGTGGGTGGCGATTTGAATGCTAAACACCCAAATTGGGGAAATAGCATATCCAACACGAGAGGGAATCAACTAGCTAGTTGGCTAGATCAACATCACATTGAATATAAAGTTGACCTGCTAGCTACAGAATATCCTTCTTTCCCCAGAGGGGGCTCGTTCCTCGATATTATGCTTATTGACACACGCCTTAAACATACACATACTAACAGACAAAATATAAACTGCCTACGCACAATTGAGTATGACAGCGACCATTGTGCATTATCAATATTGATAAAAACACCAAGCGAAGTTGTGGAACTCGGTGAATGTATGATACCGCAACCCTATAACTATTGGGGTATGCGATGGACGCGTTTCACGAGAACCTTAACAAGAGAAATTCGCTTAAAAGACATTAACCCTCCTACCAACAGAAACATACCCAACGATGACATCGACAAATACATACAAAAAATGGACGAAACCATAAAACAAACTATGGACAAAACAATACCAAAAACCACACCTACGGACAACATCAACATGTACCGAAACGCCACAATCAACGCACTCCACAGAAAAAAAAGTAGACTTCTGTCGCAACTAAAACTACGGTACAGACGATTTATTGATAGGCACGACCAGGCGATAATATCACTGAAGTCCAGATTAAAAAATCTCCAACAGCTGATAAAAGCCAACTATAGGCTATCAGCAAATCTGTATTGGAACAACAAAGTTCGGGCGGTAAAATCCAACAACCCTAGTATGTTTCCGCAAATTAATAAAATATTTAGACGGAGTAATGCAAACGAGATTCAGTGTCTCCAAATACCACGAACTGACGAAAACCAACGAATGCTGGCAAATATAGGCATAGCCACAAACAACGCCATCCTAAATGACGAAGTTTTTGTGTTTGAAGATCCCTTGGAAAAAGTGAATGTTGTAGGGGCCGTCTTTCAAGAACTGTACAAGGCAAATGAAGTAATTCGTCGCAACCATGGCTTGGAAGATAGAGTTTTACTGAATTATGTTCATCTTCGAAATGATATTTCACAGTGGCGATCGGAAAACCATGGTTTTAACGAATTCAGTAATGAAAATACGGCAAACGCCGAGATTACTGTCGAAAGCGCCAACAGTCTTTTGATCACTAGTGAAGACATCCATGGCGTCTTTGCATCATTAAGAAACAAAAAATCAGTTGGAATCGATGGAGTACCCAATATCGTACTAAAACATCTTCCTCCAATCGCAATGGACATATATGCAGTATTGTTTAACAACGCTCTGAACAACGCACACTATCCAGTACGTTGGAAAACGGCCATCATCCAACCGTTACCAAAAAAAGGGAAAGATAGAACAAACCCAAAAAATCTGCGATCGATCAGTTTGTTACCGAGTATCAGTAAAGTATTCGAAAAGGTTCTAAACAAGGCTCTACTTAAATGGGTTGAGGACAATAATATTATTCCAAATAACCAGTTTGGTTTTAAAGCTGGTCATGAAACCACACATGCCGCAGCTAAACTGGTTTCAGACATTCAGTGGAATAAAAATCTGAAACAGTGTACAGGTGCCTGTTTGATTGACTTGGAGAGGGCCTTCGACACCGTTTGGTTAGAGGGGTTATATTACAAGCTAATGAGACTAGGCATTCATAGACCACTACTGTATATACTATACGACATGTTGAATGAAAGGAAATTCATCGTCAAAAGTGGCAATGTGACCTCTAACATTACTTACAATATAGAAAACGGTCTGCAACAGGGAGCGGTGTTATCTCCGATCCTTTTTAATATTTACACTAGCGACCTGGTAAGGTCTCTTCATCAGGCTATTGCGTATGCAGACGATCTGATAATATATAGAACAGCACCAAAAATTGAAATCATTAACGGATTATTACAAGGGGATTTCAATGATGTTCAGCGATACTGCAACAACTGGAAACTCAAAATCAATATCCAGAAGTGTGAAACCATCCTCTTTAGAACACCACTGGCTCAAGCTACCAGAGACACCAGGATAAACTGGCGAAAGCTAGCTATTATGGGACCACACCAACAAACACTGGAAACCAAAACCGTAGTCAAATACTTAGGCATCTGGCTGGATCAGTATCTATATTTTAACAAACATGTGGAAGCTGCCCTAGCCAGGGCAAAGAAAGCTTACGCTATGACAAGAAGACTGTTTCATAGTAGTCAACTTGACAGCAGAGTTAAAGTTATATGCTACATGGCTCTCATCAGACCGATGATCATATATGGATGCCCAGTGTGGTTTAATGTGGGACCTAGCTTAATGGAAAAGATTCGGATTTTTGAGAGGCAATGCCTCAGGACGTGCCTTAAGTTACATCGGACTCCTGAATCCGATCACAAAAAATATTATCCCAATGAAGCGTTGTACAGTGGGGCCAATATAAACAGAGTGGATAACTTTATGATCAAGCTGATCCGAGGGCATATTGCGAGATCAATGAGCTCACAGAACGATTTGATTTTTGGTGCATATTACCCAAACAATATGTATTATGAGGTGGTACGTCGCAATGGCTTTATTCCACCAGAAGCATTCCTTAGTCTTGACATGAACGGCCTCATACAAAATGAATCCGCTATACCGTTGATTTATCACGTGCGTCGGTCGGGTATAGATAAACGAATATGTTTTAATCGAGAGGTTGCGCACACTAATGAAGAGAGCCTGCAGTTCAGTACTGCAGTAGCACAGAGAGACCGAAAAGGCGCGAATAAGCAACACCAGAGATTTTGGTGGCTGAGTGGCACATAAAACCCAGTTTCCTTATAAGACTAAAGAAGTAATAATAATAATAATTAAAACAAAAAAAAAAAAAAACCCGACAAACAACGGAAAGCTTACATAGATTTAGCATTTCGAAAATTTAGTTTTGATGTTAAGTTTAGAATAGAATTAAGTTAAAAAAAAAAAAAAAAAAAAAAAATCTTTAGATAGTTTAGTATTTAAGTTAGATATAAGGTAAAAACAATAACAAGAACAAAGTTTTTTCTTTTCTTCATTTTCTTTGTATCCAATTAAGTTCCCTAAAAATTCATGTAAACAAAATAAACCATAATGTCGAAAGACAAATTTTCATGCTTTAAGCGTATGCATGTAACTTAGAGAGTCCGCAAGGGACCAGTAAGTTAAGAAATAAGATAACATAAGCTAGAGTTTAATCATTTTTGTCTAGCAAGTAAGTAAATTATAATAATAGGAAGAAATAAAAAATGATATCTATAAAAAAAAAATAAAAAAAAAAAAAAAAAAAAACTAGTACTCATGTACGGATCCGAGACCTGGGTGCTCAATAAAAGCCACTCTGAACTCTTAGCCCCGTTCGAGAGGAAGGTCTTAAGGAGAATTGTTAGCCCTGTATGTGAGGGAGGACGATTCCGGAGACGCTACAACCATGAGTTGTACGCAATCTACCTTGAAGCTAATGTTGTAAGAAAAATCATGCTCGGCAGACTCCGGTGGGCGGGGCACCTAGCTCGATAGAGCGAAGAGGAGCCTGCCCGGGAAGTCCTTTGTGGCAGGATGTATGGAAGGAGACAGCGCGGCAGACCTTGTCTGCGATGAAGGGATGGCGTAGACCAGGACGCCCAGAGCCTGGGAGTGCCAAACTGGATGACATCGGCTCGAAATCGGGACCAGTGGAGAGATTTGTTAAATAAGGCGAGGACCGGTTCCCGGTTGTAGTGCCGATGATGTTGATGATAAGTAAAATTTAAAGACATTGTCGAAGTTATCGTTTTGTATTACGTTGAAATTAATTGTCAATAAAGATGAACTCTAAGTGACAAATACCAGCAAGTTTTATTATACTTAACTTATCACGGGTGAACAGTTCCTTTCGTATTTGATGAAACATTTTCGTGGTGTGTATGTGAAACAGTGTCCGTGTTGACATACCAACGTACATAACCCCACAGGTCTGCCCTGTGTTTTCACATTTTGCCCATTGAGCGTTTCGGTGCTGCAAATTTGCTCTTTGCAAAAAAGCCTGCGTAGGTGACACCTGGTCGTGTGGCCACTAGATTGACTTGTTCTTTACGAGCGAGAGTGTTTTCTTTAGTCAGTTTGGTAAGTTCAGCTATTTTTTTGCTAAACTCTTTATATTTAAGACAGTCTAAATAATTTGTAGGATGGCCCATTTGTATACAGGTGTGGCAATAAGCTGTACTAGATTCGTCTTTCATGAGGTGACATTCTCCTGGTACATACCGATGCTCGCATTTCATACATTTATAGCGCCTGGGGCAGGTGTTAGCTCAGTGTCTGAAGGATTGACATCGTCGGCATTGGATTGGGCCAGAGTTTCCTTTCCAGGAGATAGGCATGTTATAAACGCATTTAATTTTCATTATAGTTTCAGGTACTTTCCCGGAAAGTAATTGTTACATATCCATAACAGAAACATGACATGAATATAAAATAAACATAACAAAATGAATATATCTCTATAATGTCATTCGAATGCAATTATATTTTAAATACCTAAATTACCTATTAACAGGTACACATTCTTGTAACTACCTGAGGTACAATCTATTAAGATTGCAATGTTAGATTTTAAGTAAAAACACAATTAAATACACTGAAATGTACTGGAGAAATCTAGTACATTCGCAGTGTATACCAGTTGCGCAGCAGCTGGCACCAACTGGCCGATTGTGGCCACGATGAGGTCATAGCGTCCCTTTTTGAATTGGCAGTTATGCCCAAGCAGCAGTCCGCTACCAGCCATCATCGTGTGCACACCGTCCGAGACATTGCCGCTGATCCTACATAAATTAATAAAGATAAATAAACCGAAAGATCGCGTTCGTTTTCTTTTATATAAAGTTTGTTGCTAACGAAAGATCGTTGGGTCAAAACCATAACTAGTAATCTCACTACAAATAGATCGTAGAGAATATTCAGTCGCTTAGACTTAAGTGTTTCCAGTCTTGTGACTTTTTCGACTATGTTTGGATATATTAATTCTAATTCAGACAAGACATCCTCGGGCTCGAAATCAGAAGTAAGACCTCTTAGGACGAGGTTGACTGATCGGTTTTGTTTGAGTGTAAAAGAATGGGCATCTACTTCGGGATTGTCTCTGAGGATTTTGATGAGTTCCACATGAATTATGGGGTCATCTACATACAGTTTTCTTTTCAAACTCGAGGCGTACATCACCTTGAAATTAAGCGATGGAGCTTTAACTTTCAGTTCCCAAATAAGTCGTTTCACATTCGCGTTATAGATTACAATGTGTGGACAAAATATTATTTTTTTGGGAGCAACGGCCTTACCTGTAGTTTTTGGTTCACTGACGTGTTCCTGTTCTTACCTTGGTGCTTGTTTGTCCGTCGAGCTTATGATGGAGAGGTCTCCAAGGATATGGAATCTGTTGTTGCCGCCCCTGTTACTGCCGGTGGTCTATTATTCGTAAACTTTTGGGGAATTCTCGTTGGGTGATGACGTGACGGGTTGAGGCTAATCTACCCGTGCGTTCCGGTTGTGTTTTCGTTTATTCCGATTTCTACTGCTGTAGAGAGCTAAGAGTTTGTTGCGGCGCGTTTATTCGAACTAGGATTCCCTAAGCAAATTTGCTTTGGTGGCAATTGTGCTGCGGATTTGCTTTTCGATTGGGGTTTCTGAATTCTTTCCTTCCCGCTTACATTAGTTTAGGGTATCTCCGGCGCCCCGCTGCTTGCCTATTGAGGTTTGGTTTCAGCCATGTTGCTGCGGGCCATGAAAAAAACCACGAAATCGTTTATAAATTTCGTGATCTTTGATTTTTGTCTTTGCTGCTGTTAGTTCATTGCGTCCATTCATGATGACTCTCCAGAGCATAGTGATTATATATGCCAAACAGTAAGTGCGGTTTGAAAGAAATAGTAAAGATAGGTAGGAGTAAAAATACGTTGGATGGAAAACGGCCTATCTTTGGTTATGTGGGTTTCCAGTATGTTCGCCAGAAAAGCGCATTGCACTACACACAATCCGAGAACGAAACCACTAATGAAAGACGAAAGTGAGTATCCTTTACGGTTTTTCAAACACAAATTGTTGCAAGTATTATGTCCGTGTGACAACGAAAGTTGACTGACTAACTAAACAATCAACCAATCCGCTATTTAATTTTTGATTTTTTTTTTTTTTTTTTTTTTTTTATTAGACTTCTCTCGGGAGAGGCGAACCTATAGCGCCGAGTGGGCGCCCCGAGATGCCATCAAATAACTGTTGCAGTTCTTTTTGAACAGTTGCAGGTTGTAACGTTCCGGGAACACTCGCGCGGGAAGGGAGTTCCACAGCTTCCCCGCTCTGTAGCGGAACGAGTTCTGATGTAGGAATGTTCGCGCCGTCGGGAGATGAACCACAAACGGGTGCGATCCGTCGGATTGTCTTGTGGAGCGCATATAAGCCGAACTGCGCGGAACAATACCACGAATCTCCGAAGAACAGCACCCGTGATAATATCTGTAAAACAGACAGAGGTCGGCTACGCACCTTCGATGTGATAGCGACTGTAGTCCCGACGTCAGCGCCGAGTTTCCGATCAGGCGGATCGCTCGTCTCTGTATGCTCTCAAGTAGGTCGAGGGTATGTTTAGGAGCAGAGCTCCAAACATGAGAGCAATATTCGAGCGCGGGTCCAATTTGGGATTTATATAGGAGGAGAAGTTGGGCCGGGGTAAAATATTTCTTGGCTCTAAAAAGATAACTCAGTTTTCCTGAGGCTGACCTGGCGATGTTCGACACGTGTTTGTGCCATGATACATTCCCACAGACCGTGACGCCGAGCAATTTCAAACTTTCCCCAGCCTCGAGGGCCCGGCCATTCATCATCAGCTGTGGAACCGATGATCCAGTTTTCTTTGTGAATGTTGTATACTGGGTCTTCGTTGCGTTGAAGTCGACAAGATTGGCCTTTCCCCACTGCAGGACTTTATCCAGATCCTGGTTCAGAGAGTCAATCTGTCTACATCTCAGCTGGTGCGACGTTGATGCACCAATCGGCCGATCACTCGAAAAGGAGGAAACAAGCGTACTATCATCCGCAAAACTGAACACTTTGTTATCCGTTGTCTCCAACAAATCATTTATGTGAAGCAAGAACAAGGTTGGAGCCAAAATAGAACCTTGTGGCACCCCCGAATTAACAGGATACAGATCCGAATACTCGCCGTCCACAACAACCCGGATCGATCGATTCTCGAGGAAGCTCCTCGTCCAGTCGCAAAGCTGTTGGGAAAGTCCATATGAACGAAGTTTGCTCAGCAATGCCCCGTGCCAGACGCGGTCAAAAGCCTTGGAGATATCTAATGCGACCGCCCTTGACTCACCATGCCGTTCAATCGCAGATGTCCATATATCGGTTATAAGTGTCAAAAGGTCTCCTGTGGACCGCCTGCCACGGAATCCGTATTGACGATCATTCAGGAGTCCGTTGCACTCCAAATACTTAACCAACTCAGCATTGATGACTTTTTCCATCACCTTAGATAAAATAGGGAGTAATGCTATCGGACGGTAATTTTGTGGGAGACACTTTTTTCCCGTCTTTGGGATTGGCTGAACTCGAGCGATTTTCCAGCAGGCAGGAAAGGTCCTCTGTGCATAAGATAAGCGGAAGAGTCTGCCAAGAACCGGCGATAGTTCTGGAGCACAGTTCTTAAGGACTATTGCTGGTATTCCGTCCGGGCCGGTTGCCTTCCTACAATCCAGTTCACGTAGAATGCGTTGAATAGTGCGCGGACGAAATCTCACATCCCGCATGGAAGACTGTACCGGCGAGATCACAGGTGGGTGCAAAAAGCCGGGATCGAGGTTTGAATTCGCGGAAAATAAATTTGCGAATACATTAGCTTTATCCCTTGAATTCGTGACTAACGTCCCGCTGTCTGTCACTAACGGAGGGAAAGAAGAGGATGCAAAGTTACCGCTGACAGGTTTTGCCATTGACCAGAAGGAGCGCGAGCCAGTTGGGCACCGAAGGAGCTTATTGATCACCCTGTCGTTGTGAGCCTTCTTCACGGTATCAATCGCCTGGTTGCACGCGTTTCTGATTCTGACAAAATTCGTTCTGTTAACATCGGTGGGATTGGAGCGCCATTGGTTAAAAGCTCTATTTTTTGCCGCTGTAATCAGCTCGCACTTTTTGTCAAACCAAGGTTTATCAGACGAACTTCGTTTGATGGAATGTGGAATATACATCTCCATCCCCAGAAGAATAATCTCTGATACCGACTCCGCGCATGCGTTAACTTCTGAGTTTCCGAAGCACACCTCGGACCACGGAAAGGATGCGAAGAAGTCTCGCAAATCGCCCCAGTTAGCGGCCCCATACTTCCATACATGACGAAGCTGCCTAGGCCGGTTGCTTGCTTGGTATGCAAGTGCTTGCGCGACAGATACCAAGCAGTGATCTGAGTTTCCCAGTGGCGCAGAAACCTCTACGGTATAAATACTCGGTTCGGATGTCAAAAACAGATCCAGGGTGTTCGCATAATCGCCTCGGGCATCCGGTACTCGCGTTGGCTCCCCCACGAGTTGAGTCAAGTTGTGGCTTACAGCCTCAGCCTCGTCGGTTCTGTTAGAATGTAACAACCAGCCGGAATTATGCACATTAAAATCACCAAGGACAATAATTTCAGAAGCTGGGTGGTTGATCTGTACCCAGTCGACGGTATATGAAAGATGATCGAAAAATGTCGCCGGTCGATCGTCATTCGGGGAGCGGTAAAGACAACAAAGAAATTTTACGGAATTCCTCAGCACGACCCTCAACCATATGATGTCCATATTATTGGGTTCCAACGCCTCCATCCTCTGGCAAGCCAGATTGGACCGCGCGAAGACGCAGACTCCGCCCTTAAAACGGAATCTCGAATGTAAGTCGTATCCTGAGCAACGAAGATATGTCGAATCAGTTGACGAATCGACCTGGGTCTCAGTTAGGGCAAGGATATCAGGTTTCGTTGTTTGTAAATATTGGTGGATGGCGTTTACATTGGTATTGGTGAAACCGATGCCCCTCATGTTACAAAATGCCGTCACCAGTCGAGCGTGGGCCGAGCCTCGAGAGCGAGGCCGGTTATGCGATGACGAACCTCTCAAAGTTCCATTATTGATCATGATATCTGCATGATGTTCCCCCTGACATAGCCCCCCCCCGGAGATCCGAATGGGAGACTAGTTTACCTCCGGAATTCTTTATATCAGAACGTACCATCATGACTTATCCCCGTGTCAGTCCGGGCCATCAGCCACACATCCGAAACACCGTCGAAGATTTCTCTCGGCGATATCGCGGAATGTACAGCGTGACGGGGTGGTATCTCACCTTGGGACCGACTACCACCTAACCAACCTTTTCTCGAACCGGTCCAGCAGCCAAGCCCCGAAAGATGGCCAGGGATTTCTCCCAACCATTTCACGGAGCCTATAGCTTGATGGAGTGGTATTTCACCGGGCGCACAGGGCGTTGGGACCCCGGCTACCACTCGGCCTTTAGTCGCCTCTTACGACAAGCTGGCCTAGCTGTGAGTATATTCTAACGCCCTACTCACAGGGCAAATTGTCCTAAGTTCACTATTGCAAGCCCAAGTCATCAAACTTCAAACATACTGATACTCGTAACGGCTACGCATATATGGCTATATAACTATATGGCGTTGGTCGCGAATTTATGTGTTCTAAAAGTTCTGTTTATGAAAGACCCATCGTCTAAAACCTGGAAAAAAGCATAGGCGTTGGAGGTTTTGGACAATTCATAGAGTGAAATTTTAAAAGGTATCTACTTATCGTTAAGCCTCATGTTATCTTACTTGTGTTTGACGTCATACTTTGTCGAAAGCCTTAAGTTGTTTTTTTACCAATAAAAGTTAAGGCAGATTAACAGACACTCGTGGTGTTTGGTTTCAATTACATTGCTTCTACTTACTTTATTACCAACCGCATCAGCCTCTGAGCAGTAAAGCTTGTACTGAATAAAAAAAAAGGCAAAATAGGTCGAAAATTTAGTATCTCACTCTTCCGGGCTTATATTAGTATGATGGGCATATTCAAGTACTGTGTATGGATAAATTCCAGCCGCCCCAACGAACCGCATAATATGAAGAGGGAATTCGTATTAAATGTAACTAAAAAGAGCAGAAAATATTACTTTCATACAACGTCACAAAATCATCATACCATCGATCCCTGTTTCAGCCAAAACCTTCGTCTCTTCGGAAATACATCCCACACCCCGTCGACAGTCAACATTCAACAACCAATATCCAAAGTGCAACAGTGGAATCCCGATGTACAGCACCTCTCTTACCATTATCCATAGCACCATGGCGGCGGTTAATCTGGTTTTCCTCGATGACAGTCGGTTTTGCAGGCTGTTTCAAAAATATCTTTTAAAGTTTTTTTTAAAACACTGTGGCTTTGACTACGAACAGCAGTGCCAGCACATAACGCATGAAGCATCAATGTTCCGTAATAAAGATTACAAACGATCGAAACGTGGGAAACTTCTTAATAGCGATTTCAAAATTCGTAGCGTACTATTGCAGACATCTTAGCGTTCCGTTTATCTCTTGTCGCCTTGCACGTCATGTAGTGTAGCACTGATCATAGCGTGCAATCAGTCTCAGGCATATGCGACAGATTCAAATGCTCAAAATCAACCGGTTGCAAGTCCTATATTATCTCGGTATGCATGCGGTGCCACACCGGGGTTGAAAAATAGACCGAAGGGAGTTACTAAATCTTTAAAATTTCATGTCACGTCTCCATCGTACCAGATGAATATCTTTGACTATATATTGAGTCAAATATGAAGTGTCCAATGTGACAGTGCCGAAGTTAAAGTACATTACATGAGTTAGCTTTCCGCTATCGCAAGGAAACGTATCCTCACTGTTATGATACCTGAAGATGAGAATTGGAAATAACGTTGGAGCACTACCTTAACTTGAAAGTGATTGCATTATACCTGCCGAGAAGTGTCCATATCAACAAGAAAATTGTTTTAATGCCATGAAGTGCACTCACTCTCTGATTTGCGAAGAACTATTGTTTAATTTTTAATCCTTTCATCCTTTATATGTGAACGCCACGCAAAGGCTTAAAGGGTTTTGCTTATTTGGTAATTTTTGAGTTAAGTTTTGACTCCGACGCGCACGAGACTTTCATTTCATAAAAATAATAAAATTACTTCCACGCGACGACATCGTAAAAGAACCGAGTGACGCTTTGACGTACATCAGGATCCTAGAGCCCATCGTCCAACCAACAAGAAGGTGGAATAAACGGATAATCTCATAAAACAGCCTCTCGGCGTTGTGTGTTGTCCAACGGACTGGACACAAAATTAAAATGTACTCCGTTTTGCACTCTTGCTCGCCTTGACGTTCGCAAAAGCTGAAGTATGTCCTGTGGTAGGATGTAGCTGTTAATGTTACTGAATAAGGGTGTAGTAAGTGCCGTATAATACGAAAGGAAATGCTCATGGTGTGGATGCAACAAGGGTAAACAGTTACGACTGCCTTAAGTTGCCAGCTTTAACAATGAGCTTTGATGAATGCCCCCAAGCCAAACGAAAATAGATCCTTCTGTGATACGTGTTGTTAATGCCTAGACGTGATGTTAGTATGTGATGCTTGGGCTTTAAATATCCTAAACACATTTGTAGGATTGTGGAATAGCAAAGAACTTGTGCAGATTTGCTAGAATAAATTCGGGTTTTAGTTACTAGTACCTAATGCGAACCATATAATTAAACTTCTAGTGAAAATAGGTGGCGCCTTCTCCATTGAATTCACGGTCGTAAACTATCCAGTGTTTGCTGAACGGAGTGGAAGGGAGAGACAGAGATTCTGATATTGTTTCCAATGTTTGGTATATTTTACCCTCATGACCGGGTACCCGGGTACCCATTTCGTCGTAATTTCACGATTGCTCGGCCTAGTAGACGAATTTCGGTCCCATGTCTTAGATCATCTCGATTCAAACGTTTCTGAATGATAATTACGAAATTTCAATGAAAAAAAAAATTTTTTTTACTTTCAAATTGACATTTTAAAAAATTGTACTCTGAGCCACGGCCGGGTACCCGGGTACCCCATTTAAAAAGCATTGAGAATGATGAAGAATGATGCAAAATTGAATGTTAAATAGTTAATTAATAATTAATTATTGATAATTAACTATTTAAATAACTAATAATTAATGAAAAACAATAAAAATGCATTTAAATTAACAAACAGATTTATTCAGAAGGACTTCTGTGACATGCATTACATTCAACCAACGTAGTTGCGTGTTCGTCGCAAACCGGCATTTCACATTGCCGACACACGTTTCTTGTTTTTCGCCACTTTTTCAGAGCCTGCGATAAACAAATGTGGCAACAACCAGTGACCTTTTTTCTTCCTGTACTATCCAGGGGCGGACATGCTGTCTGGGTCGTCGGCACCAGCGACTGAACCTTGCCGATGATGGACTCGATTGCAAGTTTGTTGAGTAATGCCTCATGATTTGAACATTTTCCGAGCGTTCATGAATACTTGGCAGGGCAAGTTGTTCGCTTAATTGGAGCAAAAACATACGACGGGCGTTCGTCTTTTTCGGCAGCATGGAGTTGTTCTCTTTATAAATGACGAACGCCGCGAGTGCGCTTACATCGAGGACATTGGAGAACATTGCCAAGGGCCACCTATTCGTCCGTCGGTGTGTCGTGTATCTGCCGGCCATTTGATCCATTGTATCAACACCAGCTTTGTACCGATTATAGTGCAAAATAATCTCGGGTTTTTTCTGTGCGTGGTCAGCGACTGCCATGTTCGAGTGCATCGTCGAAAGCAGTATAACTGTTTTATTTTTCTTCGGCACATACGAACAAATCGTCGTTTTGTCGTGAAAGCCGAACAGTGTGGATAATTCTGCACGATCCTTTGATGCAGCCATCTCCTTTGGAATATAGGGTTTGTTTTTTCGTAAGGTTCCTACTACAGTCAGGTCCCACGATAATAAAAGTTTCGCGAGCGGTAACGTCGTGAAAAAATTGTCCATACAAATATTTCTTCCACTCCCTTTGTACGGTGCTGCTAATTTTTTGACAACATTTTCACCTTGATTTTTTTCTCTAACATTGCAACTTTTCGCGGGTGTAAATAATGCCTTTCAGAGGATATGCATTTTCAGCATCACAAATTCACCACACTTTGATACCATACTTGGCTGGTTTTGATGGAATATACTGAGTAAATTTGGTTCGCCCACGGTACGGATACAGCTGCTCGTCGATGGTAAGTTCTGTGCCGGGCCGGTACAGAGCGGACAAATTTGCATTCAACATCGCCCAGATCTCACTAATTGGAGCTGCTTTGTCCTCTCTGGACCGTTCCTCTCGTGTCCGCGCATCATCAAATCTGATAAAACGTAAGATATTCCAAAAACGATTGAAACTTATTGTGGCCCTGTATAGGGCTCCTCGATAGTATAGTGGTTAGTATACCCGCCTGTCACCCGGGAGACCGGGGTTCGATTCCCCGTCGGGGAGCCTCTGGCGCAAGACTAATGACCTTGCCCAGAAACAATAAATCATTATGGAAAATTTAACAAGCCTCAGGACTTGCTAAATAAGGCCAAGACCGGTTCCCGGTTGTAGTGCCGATGATGATGATGATGATGTATAAAGGGAATGATGACGTTTTCCACATCTCTGTAGTAAGGTCTTTGTTTCCATTATTGACCCCTGCTGCAATTAGAATTACAAAAAACGAATACATCTCTTGACGATTAACATTTTTCCATGTTCTCGACGGTCGATTTGAATTGTTTGCATTCCACTCTCGGATAACTAGATCTGCCTTCTGATTCGTGTAACGAGTAATCAAATCCACCATTTCGTGAGTAAGAATCCTTTTGAATGTTTCAGCCACTGAGAGTGTTTCGGTCGAGCGATGGGGACCAGCTCTTTGTCTCACAATATTGTGACGGAGAGTTTGAGTTGTGTTAGGAGGTGTTTTTTGCCATACAGTTTTATCTCTCGCGACAAACGTACGTCCAGTTGAATCTAGAAAAAAGAATAAAAATAATAACAACGCGTTGTGCATGAAAAAATAATCAATAAAACGAAAAGAATTATTTTTACCTGCAGTTGAAACTGCATCGGGATCCCCGTTCGTATCATTCTCATCTTCGCTTTCAGAATCGTCAATGTCTGCTTCAGATACGTTATCAGATACCTCGTTTTCATTTCGCTCGTCAGGAATCCAATCATCGTCATCACTATCAGAAAGGTTTATGCTCTCGTCGTCAGATTCACCACACACGCTTTTCAAGTAGGCATCTCGTTATGCACTACATAATCTAAAAACAAAAATACAACAACAAAATTATTTAATATTATTAAATACATTAACAATATTAATTTTAATATTATTACCTGTTGAATTGAGCACGTGTCAACAAAGTCGTCATTTTGAAGATGCTCAGATGCACAAAGGACGCCACGCTTTCTCTAATGCCGGATTCGAATGGTTTCACCATAAACTCGCAAGTTATAAATAGAAAGTTGACGGTACAAGTTATTCGTCAACCGAATACTCGAGATCCCTCTACCAGGTATAACTGAATTTGTTACACACCTGCCGATCCTGACCTTGCTCTGCGCCGATTTCAATAGGCCTTTTGTAGCTGCAGATAGTCAAAATTCTTTATATTTATAAAAAATAATTATATAAAATACATAAAATATTCACAATATATTTGTTTCTGATAAACAAATTAAAATCTATTGCAAAATATTTGTTTTAACATTGTTAAAACAATGTTTCTATATGTGGGTACCCGGGTACCCGGTCATTGACTACTGTCGGTAAAGTTCGTTATTTTCAACCATTTCAATGAGAGTTTGTCAATGAGTTTTCAAGTTGCCTCTTTACACCTGTTGTTGAAAAGGTGAAGTAGTGTATGCTATTTCCGTGGCTTCGATTGACATACGTGACATACGGGCACATAAACAAATAATTAGCAAGATTGTTTTTTTTTAATCGAGGAAAAAATCGGAGAAAGTTTGAATTTTAGTTTTGCAAATCACTATAAAGCAGTTTTACATTAACTTACTGGCGCATCGCAAGCACTCTAAATTACACAATTGTTGCGGATTCGCACTGGATGCAACCAGCGAATTCGCAATTGAACACAAGCATCGCCACCATTCAACAACAGTCAGCAAACAGTTGTCATAACAACGCATAAACAATAAAATTGCTAGCTGTCAACCAACTTCAATAAGAATTTACTTCTTCGTTAATCCTTTCAAGAGAACTTTGCATCAATAATAATCCCATTATAATCGACCTAATCAAATCAATAAAGTCACATGTTCAGAAAATAAACTCAACACGTTTCACTGATGTATTCTGGAGGACGTTTATTTCCTGGATTGCTGCTCATTTGATAGGTATTCTTTTCCTCTTTTACCCATTTTGCTTCTATCGGTGTTTCAACACAATAATCGCTGCACGACAGGAGACACAACAGTGAACGTGATTGAACTCTGCTCCGACGACATTCCTCGGTCGGCAGAGATCAAACTACGTGTTGGTCGCTTAATTGCCAACACATTTATTGGTCCTTCGAGCCGGATCCAGTCTGTGGATCCAATCCACTGCTGCCAGTTCGCAGTGAGAGAAAGAGTTGCTCAACGTGCAGCTACCACCGTCGCCAAGTTCGCGGTGCAACCAATCGGAATTATTAGCAGAAATAAATCAAAGTTCACCACGGCTTTGCAAAATCATAGTTTTACCAAAAGGGACGAACGAGTTGCAGATACATAAGTCACGTAAGTGGAGTAAGTAATTTCAACTTGTACCACATCTCATTTCCCCACTTCGGGATTGAAATGATCTAACTCACTTTATAAAACAATTCATTAGAGTTAGTCAACAATTACAATTTATAATGTAAAGAGCAATAATCTGTTATCATTCGAAATAATTAAGTAATCTCTATAACGCTCATTTATACAAGGAAACTGAAACCGAATTGAAGAGTATTGCACCCAAACAATAAATTAGATTAACTGCGCGTTTATAGAGACAACGGAAAACACACCATTTGATACGAAGTGCTGCTATCATCTCAGTCATCGTTCGACCGTAGGAACTTTCTAACATTATAGTCGATCTAACAACAGCCGTGCAGACCGACGCAAAGTTCGTGGCGCTGCAAAGGATCCAGCAGTGGATCAGACGCAACCGCTGTGCATTAACGCCACCAAATCAGTGACGCAACACTGAGCTGCCCACATGGCAGCTACTATACTACCACTCCAGGTTCGTGGTGCAGTAACCAAAGCTGTCCCAACTACAAATACATATCGCTGCCCAGTCGCAGCTCCAAGGTCCAGCATAAGGACCGTCCGCCGTCATCCGCGGCATATTAGAGGATCCAGTCTGTGGATCCAATTCACTTCTGGCAGCCCGCAGCATATAAAAAGGTTGCGGGACACACCAGAGTCCAGACGTAAAGACCCACCGTTGTCAAGTTCGTGAGAACAATCACGTCTACGCCCAGAAAGCAGCACAATGACAGCGAAGTCGACGATGACAACGGTTGCATTGGGCGAAAACCTCATGGCGGCCCAGTTCGACGCACATGAAAAGATGATGGGAAATTTCAATAAGTTCAACGAGAGGGGGCCACCGACGCTGGCCATAGTGGAGGCGCAAGAGCCGACCTCCAGCTGAACTGGGATGAGATGCTGAATCGGCATGAACAGCTCATATGCCTGATCATTCCATGGACGGCCATCATCCAACGGTATTCTGAAGAGCGACTCATCGACCAGGTCGAGGAAACATACCTTGCCGAGGCCACGGTGCTTGCTGAGGTAAGGCACGCGCTGATCGCCGACCGTCCGGCCGTTTACAAAACTGCGCCGGACACCGTGTATCAACCCAACAGTCGCTTGCCGCCATTGATGGCGCAACCACCTTGGTGGCTGGGAGCTCCATCCACACCTGGCATGCGTATGCCACCTGGCCATTTACCCAGAGGACCAGCAAGGAAAGATGCAAAGGCGCCCGATGCACCGAAGAAATTCTCTTATGCAACCGTACCAAATGAGATGTTGTATTGCCATTTGTGCAAGAAGCACATGTGGGATGATCAGTCGTTCGAATATCATATTAAGGGACTTAAAGCCAATTTGATTCGTCAAGAAGCTAAAATCGCTTGTTACGGACCTACCTCGCGCCCAGGTCCCCCCTAACATCCACAAATCCCCTTTCGTAAGTCTCCCCTCTCTACCTCTAAAAGGAGAACAACTCGCCAAGTAGCTAATTTGCGTAAACTACTTTGTGCAAATTCTACTTGGTAGAGAAAAAATAAACACGCTCAACAGTTGAGAACTAGCGAATTGGATCGTTCCAAGCGTCTAGGCTCCCCAACTACTGTGGACCACGCCGACCAACTCGACATTAGCGAGTTGCTCCCAGTGCAGCTGCCAGAAGTCAGCGCTAAACAAGCGGTTAAGGAATCACACACACTCCCCATGAGTAACCAGCAGGCCATCGAACGGAAAGAGGCCTGCCCAGGAAACGAACCGCATCCCACTCGAGTTAGTAAGCACCAACAGGCCGCCGACCAGAGTGGCGCCTGCCTACATATCAACTCGGCCCATGTCCCGATGCTCGGACCAACGCCGAAGCCCCAACGGCAATTGATGCTGCGAATGTGCTGTGCGGCACAACATCAGATGGCCGTTCCTCGTGGGTTGCGAATTTACAACTCCGACCTAGATGATTCGGCTGTGGAATCTGCCTTCTCCATAGTCATCATCATCATCATCATCATCGGCACTACAACCGGGAACCGGTCTTGGCCTCATTTAGCAAGTCCTGAGGCTTGTTAAATTTTCCATAATGATTTACTTTGTCTGGGCAAGGTCATTAGTCTTGCGCCAGGGGCTCCCCGGCGGGGAATCGAACCCCGGTCTCCCGGGTGACAGGCGGGTATACTAACCACTATACTATCGAGGAGCCCGTAGTACCTTTTTGAAATTAGATTGTTATTGATCCATATTATGGATCAGTTGTTTTTGTTTTGTATATTGTTATACAATTTATCTTGATATCCATTGCACTGCGTAATACTTACACACACAGGATAAATATTCGTCATACGCACACGCGCACCCGTTTATACTTAAATATGCTATTCTTTTTTTTTTTTGCTTTTTTCTTTCTTTTACGTCCGGCCGCTTGCATCAGGCGGCAAGATGAACAAGAGGTGTTTCTTAAATCCGCTCTCGCCAGAGCACCGTTACGTGATTTATGGATGACCCCTAAGGTAGATATAATTGCAGTAAACCATGCCTTATCTGTCGATTGTTCTTACGGCGAGTGTTTTTGAGCTATCTTCCGCGCCAATATTCTTGACGGAATCGAAGAGTGAAATCATCAATGGTCAACTTGCTGCGGGTTGACCTGTGGGGAGGATGTATTGTGCCTAACACGGGCACTCCGTTCACTTCCTCCTCCATCATAAATTGTTCGCCGCGTAAAACACTGAAGAAAAAGCACAAACACGATCACACAAGTAAAAATAAAACACTCGATTGTTGGTTGGTGATCACCACATTGAATTAATTTTATTGTTTGTTTCTTTATTTAACGATAAAAGCATCTTATATTTCACTTAGGACTTGTTGGGTTTATTCTTTTAGTTTTGAATGTATATCAAAATCGAACAACACATAAAATGACAGATTTTAATCAATACTTTCACCAACTTTAACTAAAGTTACTTGTACAACGCGAACACGACTCCGGTATATATTTGCGCGTCTCCGCAGCCGGCGGAGAGCGGGATCGGCGTGACCATTGCGGTCAGTGCATGGAATTCGACCCCACGATATTCAATCGTTGTGGGGTGAGTTTTCCCGAGAGAAAAAGTGTTTATCTCGTAGTAAAAATAAGAAAAAAGGACTTGGCCATGTATGTGTATGTGTGAGTGAAGATCAAATTGGTTTTTTTCATACACAAGGCCATGGGAATGAATCTGAGACAAAGAAAGGGAAAATGTGCATTCATTGTGATGCGAGTTCGGCAAAGCAAACAAACCGAATCTCCTTGGATGATACTTGGTTTTCTGTTTGCTCTTGCCACTGCTGATGAGAAGCAGATCCCGAAATATGAGAAGACAAAGGGAATTTATGATCTGAGAGTTCAACTGAGTAAACAAGGTGGAACTCATTAGATGCTAGATGCATTTGGGATAATTGAAATAACTTGAATTGTTTGTCGTATCGCCAGAATGCCCGCGGAAGAACAGCGTTCTTTTGTTTGCACATGATGCGTGCTAAGGAAATTTGTTTCAGCGTCTATTGCGCTAATTATATGCAGCTGGTTGGGTTGTTTATTGTTGGGAGAAAAGGTCGCCAGCCAATGTGTATGAAAAGGGATTTGTTGTACACATGATGAAGCTGGGAATAGGCGACGCAATGATCATTGTCCCTGGTTGGCATGGTTACATGATATGTGAACCGAATTGTTTTCTTTTCAGGGATATGCTGTCGAACAGAATTCTTAAGAGGAAGTTTGAATTCAAATAAATGAATGCAGGTAAGAATTCGCTTACAGATACTTTTAGGTTACATAAATTGGATCTATTTGATGCGTGAAGCATTTAAGGTGCTAATGCGATTGCATTAGCGAAATTATATGATTGGATGAAAGTTATGCGGTTTTTTTTAGGTAAGTGAAGTGGGTTTGGCGGAACCGGCACATGCCTTTGGCGAGGTAATGTAGCCACTTCGGCGATGCGATTAATTGTCTATGAAAATCCCGAGGAAGTACGTCACACGGTGAATATGATGCACCAGAGCGAATGCCGTCACAAATAAAACATCGGAAATCGCCTTCTACTTTAACTTTACTTTTATTATATATTTTGCACAAATCGTTAAACATACAATAAGGTGTCTTAGGGACATATTAGCGATCACACACATCTTCTAACGCTCTACGTTTTAACACCGGTGTAACGCGATTCAATTCCTCCTATTCGTTCCCTCCTATCCGACCGTCTGTTCTCTCCGCTCGGAAGTCCTATATCGACCCTTTGACGATTCGAATCTAACTAACCATCTCCATCCAAAAACCAAAACCTGATACAGATCGTATCTACGTCTGCCAGAAGAAATCTTTCATTTCATCCGCTAACAGAATTTTCCACAGCATCTGTTAGCGGCATGTTATTAATGCCCATGGGTAATTTAGGTGCCTGAAAAGGAGAAAGTCCCTCGACGCATACATCCTTATATCATCATCACCATCCGTGGTGGTGATCGAAGTTCGGATCGACGCTTGTCGATTGTGTGCCGCCTCTATTTGCATAAAACGTCTGGCGCGCAGAACGGAGATGATTGTTCGGGCGTACAGCCCGTGGTTGTTTGCCTTTTGTAAACACAACCGAAATCCATTAGATCCTTCTAATGGGTGTGAAATTTTTACAAAGGAATCGTGGGACCGGAGTATTTCCTTTGTTGGCGTTGCACTTGTAAATCTTCCGAATTATCTTGTTACGATAATTACGGTTGTTTACAATTTTGGCCGCGGATAGTCGATATGCTTTCTTGCGTTTAGCTGCCAGCGTATGCATCCGTTGTTATTTATCTACCGAAAACGTAATTCCTGGTAAACATCGTGCAGATGCTTTGGATGGAAGATTTATGGCCTGTAATCTGGAATTGTTTTTGCATACTATGAATGGATGCGTTGACTCGATGCTGAAAGTTTTTGAACGTTAAGTTCCTTGTTTTTTTCATGTCGGGTTCAACATTGTTTCAGCTTCCTATGCCCTTGTTACAGGTCTGATTAAGAGCTTTGGGGACACGTGTCTGTGGGCACGTGTAATGGATAAGGTAAGTAAGTTTCTTGAAGGTTTGGAACCTTACCTGGGCGGAATTGTGCGTTCGTAGGACGCTAGAGGCCTATGCCCTGCTAGCAGTATAGATCGAGCTGTCGACTACCTCCTTCGTGGAGACGCAGTTCTGGTAAGATTACCTACTGGTAACAACAGGTTATTCAAGGCCCTAATACTTCACCATTTACAAGGTGTATATAACTGGAACTGTATAACTGTAATATAGGCGCATATCCGGTCTACCTATTTTTTAGGTATTACCACGGTGTGAACTTGATGTATGCATTCGACCTCCACGGACATTCTACCTCGATATTCCTCAATCACACGGTTCACTCTGAACCATAGAAAATCATTCTTTAGCCGAGCCACACAAATATGAAATGCTGTGATCATGTGTTTTCTCGTTGTTTTAATATTCAGTCATTTACGGTCAATATATGTATATCAATGGCTTCTCTTCTTATCCCCTTTCTCTCTCTTCTTATACTTACAATGCACTTTAGCATTTAGTGGTGCCTCAAAACTCTCTTTTGAGCACGAGTTTGTAAAAAGGAACCGTGATACGTCCATATATTATTAAGTAGCCTCATAAGTCTGACTCATATGCTAACTTTTTTGCCGAATGTTTTTGGTTTCTATGGCCCCGAAGGGATCTCGGCATATGGCATGGTAGTTGCCACGAAGTTATTATAAGAATAAGCTTTCTTTCATCTTTTGTCTTTCGTTTGGAAGTTTTGGGCGTCTATGTTAAGTTGAAGTATTTGAAATTTGGAACTGCAACATTTACTTAGGAGCATTTCTTTGCACTGAGGATCTTCCCTGACGTTGTGTATATTTAGACTCTTGACATACCTGAGCTGCATAATGTAAGACTAACTAAATTGAAAGACATTTGGAACACTGAGGTGAAAAAGGATCTTACACATACAAATTTCAAACTCAGTTTCACTTTCATAGCCTTCAATTCTTCGAGGATTTCCTCCAGCGAAAATTACCGGTCTACTCTTTCCTCGTTGTCCATCTCTTCCAATACAGCTTTAACACTCCGAAAGCACTCAGTGTCATCGGATGTTGCGGTGTTTTCCCTTTTTGCGCTTTTTTTTACTATAATACTGTTCCACTATGGCGCAGCAAGTTTATGCTCACATTCAATATCACAAATTTATACAAGATGTTCTGCTCCGTGTAGTTGTGGCCATTCATTTTAGATTCTTGAAGATACATCGGTGTATGAAATACGTATCTCCAAAATCCTTGGTCGAACTGACAGGAGTAGAGATCGGGCTCTACTCAGAAGAGACAATCTTGGCAAAATCGTATTCAGTTTAAACTGAGTTCTCTCCTTGATTATAAATAACTATCATGATGGGCACCAAATATGATTCAATTCGGTGTTCTTGCGCAGGGATTGAACGAACCTAGATTGATTCAGAAAAATATTAAATCGCACGGGGCAAAATTGACAGGTCCCCGTAATCAATCAGTACGAACACTAGTGCCTGCTGTTTATATAAGCTTATCAATCAAAATCTTCTGACATTAGGAAATGTCAAGAATTTAAAATTAATACTTTTATCATTCTTTCATTGCTTGGCATAATGCGAAAGACCTCCTTTCGGCTTCCGGATGCGTTCCTTTGCAATAATAGTCTCCGAAAAGACCGTCTTCTTCCCTCAGGGATTACATGTGGGCATGGTGAAGTTTTCGCTATCGGTAAGGATGAAGAAGGACAAACACACTTGTAGTATACGTGTGCATGTCTGAGCGCAGCGATGTGTAGCACTGTGTACTCATTTATCATCTATTATAAATGAAGTGAAATATCGTAGCTAACAGATGCACACCTGCACCGAGAGTTTCGTTCCAAAGTTCAGCCTCTTTAACCAAGCATCTTAGGTCGGGAGCCTCTGTCCGCCTCCATTGGCCCACCTCATATCTAGAATTGAAAATGTGCTGTCATCAAGAAAATCAATTTATGTGCACGATAAGTGAAAAACTTTCACCATAAAACTATAAAGTTGTCGGCGTTTGATGTTCCCTTTCTATAGTGTGCGTTAGGTGCGGTCCTTTCCGGTATTTACTGAATGAAACTTATGGAGCGGATAGGAATTCTTTAATATGACTTTGTGTGAACGCCAGAGGACATAAGAATTAATCGCTTTTTGTTAGGGAATAAAACCGAATACTGAATAAATAATGAACTAAGAAAACAATTAAGTTCCTCTTCGTGGTTGTAGGCAGTTCTGGAATGTAAGTTACGAGCTGGGAATTTTTACATTTCAACTAGATGGAACGCTGTAGACGGCCTGGAGGTAGCACGAGGGGCCAACTGGTCATTTAGACGCAGAAATTAAGGCAGTGGCAATATGAAATATTTAGCCGGAAGTTCAACAAGGTTTACTGCAGACGTTATCGAGATCGCATCTGTGATGATCAAACATGTAAGATGTTGAAAGATGGTAAAGTGACAGCACCAAATTGGCGAGTGGGTTTGCTAAGAAACGCATTTTGTCTTCTGACTATTGATTTATACGCGTGTCACATATTCTGAGAAGACGATAAGATAAGCTTATAACTACCCCACGAGCTGAAAAGTCACGTGGTTTTTCAATAATGAACGTGACGCATTTCGAGAGGCTCATTTGTCATTGGCTTATGTATGTATGTTTCGTGACAATTCGTCTATTCATTTACAAGCTGCAGCCGTTTGAGTGACGCTACTTTCGCCTTCTTCGAACAGAAATATCGCATCTTGATCAAACATTGCTTTTTGATGGGAAAAGCTTCTGAACAATCATTGCAATGGTTGGAGAAATGTTGTTCCACACCTGGTCCTTCGAGAACAACAGTTTAGTGAATTTAAAATAGGTAGTACAGGCACCGAACACGCACCTCGCTCTGGAAGGCCAAAAGAGATTACAATTGAGGGAATCGTAAAGCAAGTGCATCGAATTGTTTTGAGTGATCGCAAAGTGAAGTTGCGTGAATTAGCTGAGGGCATCTCAAAAGAACGGGCGGGATACATTTTGTACGATGCTTTGCAGATGAAAAAACTATCGGCGCGTTGGGTGCCGCGTTTGCTGACCGTCGACCAAAAACAGCAGCGCGTTGATGATTCAATGGGCGGTTTGGCGTTGTTGCGGTGAAAGTGGACGTTTTTCGACGTTTTGTGACGATGGATGAAACATGGATCCATTACCATACGCATGAGTTCACGAAACCCACGAAAGCGACTGAAGCCGCCAACCCCAAGTTGAACTTATATATGAGTACATTTGTATTCAATACCATAACTGTTTAGGTAATGCCAGAGTCTACTGGATTAACAAATTGCAATAATATCAGTTTTCGAAACTTATCGTCATTATACATCAGTTTACAGGAATATATTCATATTTTGGGCTCAATCCCCAAAGTCTGTCACATCCTTTTCATAATCTTATCTACTGACGAAGTCAAAACTTAATAGAATCTCTTCACAAAGTTAGTCGACAATTTAATTTAACAAACTAACTTTACTCTTCCTAGCGATGGTGTGACGGTGCCGCCAAACCCCACGGTTCACTTACCTAAAACCCCCATAACTTCCATCCAATTTCCTAACTTCACTAATGCAATCGCATTAGTACCTGAAAATGCTTCACACATCATATAGATCAAATCTATGATCTTAAAGTCCCTGTCAAACAAAACTTACCTTTTATGCATTCTCTTTGCATATAATTTCCCGTAAGATTCCTTTCTTTATCTTATCAGGCAGAACCCCCATTATTACAACCCAATCTACATCAATTTCCGCTAATGCAACAACATTAGCACTGTGGGGGTTCTTTATACTACATGGAGAACCAATCCTCAATTGCAACTTAATTTCGACCGCCTACAGCGCGTCACATTATCCCCTATCCCACCGTTCAGCTATTTTACCTGTAAAATAAAGCATAGCTGAATTCATTATTCTCTGCAGATAATGCAGAATTGAATTCAGCTACCCTTTTTGCCATGCGGCAACTCCATTTTTGCTAGCCCATGAGATTTCCATCGGAAATGACATCATGTCGGTTAGCAACAACAAGCCAAATCAAACGAAGGTGTTGCATAACCATGCAACGGCTGGGGTAATTCCAAATTATTCGAGTTTGGTTTTGAATGATAAATTACCCTTCGGCTTTTCTTCAGATCACCCATTCGCTTGGGATCAACGATCTCATTTTACTGGTGAATAGCGCAAGCAACATTTTCCTGTCCTTCACAATTCTGTCTTTCCGTAGTGCAATGTACTCTGAGATGACCACAATCACCGCACTAGTTCAGTGGACCATCTCAGACGCTGCATTAATACACACACACTAAGCCAGTTCAACCCTGGGTTATTGTGCTTTCCCTTTTGATTTCTTCATCCTTGGTTCGCCCATCGACGTCGAAGGTGTACGTAAGTACTTATCCACCTCAATGAGCGTCGAGAATTGAAGCTAACACGGGAGAGCCCGATTACCATTGGGTGATCGTTGTGTAAAAGAAAGAATCCAGAATTTCATCCCTAATTCAACCAGTCGCTACACATATACTATCGGTGTCAGACACGCTGCTCTGAGTCGAGATTTTTAACGGCTACCGTGGTCGGTCAAAAGAAGTCGAAAGTCAGTCGCTATCCAACCACTACCGCCGGAGGTCACGCCGCCGCGATTCGTGAAATCAATCGTGAGTTAATACTTAATAATCAAGAACTTCATAGTGCACTAGCTAAATCGAAACGCTATTTTTGCTATTTAAATTCGTTGCTTATAGAGCAACGAGAAAAATATTCTCGGCTGAAGAATCGTATTGTTGCTGAACTAAAACAAAGTGTAAATTTGGCATCGATTCCCGATCGATTGTGTTTGGGTGCAAAGTACAAAGAAAAAAAATATCAACTCAAGTGTACCTTTACAGTGTAAATCCAAAATCACCAGCGAACAATAAAGATCCATAAAACAAATTACAAGAAAACCAGGATATGTTATTCCTCCTCTTCTGCTCATGGATATTTTCGTGAAGTGTGTTCGGAGGAACAAGTGTTTGGGGAAGAAGTGAATCGTGTGCCCGTGTCTTGGTGCTATACTTCTTAACCCCACAGCACCTGTAAATGCTGCACGCATTAAGTTTCCCGAATTTATTTATTTTCAAGCTTCTGCAAAAGAATTCTTACCTGCATGCATAACTTCGCATTTAAAATCCCCTATAAGAGTTCTTTCTTATCTTATCCTAAATTCCCTGTAATGAAACTCAGCGGTTCGGATAACATACGACCGCATATCAGAGAATCTTACCATGAGTTGGCTTATCCCAGCCTCAATATGTGTACAAAAAACTATTTACACACACATCGGCTGGCGACCCCTTTAGCCAGCGATAAATACTCCAACGCAGATGCATGTAATTAGCACCCTTCACATTAAGACTAATGCCTTAGCAATGCACTAAGCGCAAACAAAGGAACGTTGTCCTTTGGCAGGCATCTATAATCGTATTCCCAGCTTTTCCCTATTGACAAACAATCTTCAATTTTTGTTCGTCGCCACAAACGAATTACCTGACACATACAAAGGCATGCAAGGGAGTCGTTTCTGCCACCGACCCAAGATACGATATACAATTTCCGTTGTATAAAGTATCGCATCCCATTAACACCTTTTTTTTCTAACGTCTATCATAGCGACGTTGCACAGCATAGACATAGATCATGAATCTCCTTTGTCTTTGCCGCCTGCCTGTTTCGTTGTTCGACTGCCTTCGAACCCATGTAAATAACATCGATCTGTTCGATCGCGCACACACACCACTGCACTGAAAGAGTGCATTTCTGTGACGGCCACACCCTTAAAAGAAAAGTTTTTCTCTCTCTTCCCTTTTCTTAACCCTAACCTAGGATGGAATTCATGTCAGAGTTCTATCCTCAGTGAGTCCATCCGCCGGCCGCCATGGTCACGCGTCACTCCCGCTCTCCGTCGCTGCGGAGACACACATATATATATATCGGAGTCATGTTCGTGTTGCAC
Organism: Microdon myrmicae; assembly: GCA_963931805.1. Taxonomy (NCBI): domain Eukaryota; kingdom Metazoa; phylum Arthropoda; class Insecta; order Diptera; family Syrphidae; genus Microdon; species Microdon myrmicae. The sequence continues at coordinate 187,004,259 of OZ007498.1, read as the reverse complement.
CCCAAGTCCGTACAATCAGTGTTCGAATTAGTTAATGTATTTTAAACAGTGCCACCGTAAAATGTTAGTATCCAATAAGAAAATAAAACGGGACAATAATCCATGGATTCAAACAGGTTATTTCAATAATAGTGTTTTTTTTTAAATAAAAATACAACTAAACAAGGAAATAGTGTGTTTTCTATTTTTACTTGTCTGGTGTTTGGCTTTTGCTTTTGTGTCGGCGGAACAACAGATGAACCTTTGCGCATGAACAATTAATGATGGAGGAGGAAGTGAACGGAGTGCCGTGTATTGGCACAATACTTCCTCCCCACAATGGCTCCTGAAAATACCTTCTAAAAAAAAAATAAACTTAATACCATGCAGTCCCCTCCTGTAAAAACAATTATCGTAGTAATCTGGTGGCTACTCGTGTGTAAAACCAGGTTTCTTTCTAATAACGTGCACATTTCATAGGTTTTAAAAAAATACCAGATGTAAGGAGGACATGAAATTGGGGAAGGCGTAGTGTAGTTAGGCAGACTGGAAAATATGAAAAAAGGTCGGATACATGAATAAGTACCGGTAAGCTATCGTTCTATAAATCTGCTGGTTCTTTCGCAGAGAAACTAGTGAGCTCACTAGAAAATTCCGTCACAATTCCAGTTAAACTCCAAAAATTAAAGTGGATTGACAAGCCTTCTAAACAGTGGCACTGATTCCGTTCTTTTCTTTTTTATTGTTATAGCCTAGCTTTTGGGTCACGAAGTCTGTCAAAATAAATATAAACATATAATGTGTAAATCGCATAATAATGGATCGGGAGGTGAATTTATCGAATTCAATATTTTTGTAGCGATTGTCACTTGATCTTCAATACATTTTAACGACAAATAACGTTTCCGCCGCTTCACCACCCTTTGACGACAGTTGTCGCACAATATTGTCGTATGTGACTTATTTCTTATCCCCAGTTATCATCCGGTTAAGAAATGGGTCTACATCGTTAGGTTCTGTCAAACCCCACTGAGTACTTAAAGTTTGGATGCCAACGTATGGCAAGTATTCCAATAACTCCCCAACGATGTTGCTGCACGAAAATGATCTCCGACACTGTTATTCTTTACACAAGATTTGCTCCGCAGGAAGACAGGAAAAGAACAAAAAAAAAAAAAAAACCTTTTTTTATTTATATAACTTAATTAATATTTAGTTTATTCTTTTGATTTTGATAACACTGGTATTTCCCTTGAATATCTTAGGCACATATGTATTTCCCATCAGTTGTCGTCCTCGAGATGCGCACTCTACGTGGGTTGAAATTCCCTTTTTTTATTACACCGACTATGTTGAAAGTTAAAATAGCGCGCGACACTTGTTGTGTGTATGAACACCTCGGTGGTTGAAAAACTTAACTTCTCCGGCAGCGTGACTACAAGCAATGAAAATTGAATAGCGACTGGTGTGAATTAGGGATGAAAAAATTCATATTTCATTCCACACACAGGCAACCAAAAGAGACCACGCCTCTGCTCTCTCAACCTCACGCCCGTCAAAGTGTGAGTAACTTTTGTTAATAGGGTAACTGACGGACATGAAGAATGAGAGAACAGAAAACATGATACGCTGTGATCTCGGGGTAGCTTTGGTTGTGTGTGTTGGTATCAGCTACTGACATGACCTGGTGACCCAGTGGTACGGCTATGGTGTAGTCGGAGCACATTGAACCGTGGAAAGAAATACGAATGAGAGGGAAACCTAGCTGATGTTACTCCCCCGCAAAAAGAGATCATTGATCCCAAGCGAATGGGTGATCTCAGGGAAAGTCGATAGGATGCCGCTGATGTTTGGGAAATAATTCGCGTGAGAACCAGACTCTAAGACGCTGAAATAACCCCAGCTATTTTGCTATGATGCAACAGCGTCGTTCGTTTAGACTTGTAGTTGCTAACTGACATTACGAGATTTCCGTGGTTAGCAAGAATGGAGTTGCCGTATGACGAGAATTTAGCTAAACTCAATTATGCATTATCTGCAAAGGATAATGAGTTTAGCTATACGTCCGTTTGAAATGTTTTACAGGGGAATACATATAAAGGAAATGGGTAGGTATGACACGCTGAAAGCGGTCGAAATTAGGTGGAAATGTTGGTTGGAATTGTGGGTTGTTTCTCATGTAGAATAGAGAAACCCCCCACACTTACCTAAAGAACCCCCATCCCTACAACCCAGTCTGCATAAGCTTTCGCCAATGCAATTGCATTAGCACCTTAAATGCTTCACGCATCAAATAGATCAAGTTCATTTAGCTAAAATCCCCTAGAAGAGAATTCTTACCTGCATGCATAACTTCGCATTTAAAATCCTCTATAAGAATTCTCTCCAAGCTTATCATAAAGTCCCTGAAAGAAAGTTGATCGGTTCATATATAATACAACCGCATAATCAGGGAATCTTACCCTTGAGTTGGCTTATCCCAGCTTCATCATGTGTATCATAAATCACCTTACGAACACATTGGCTGGCGACCTACACCCAAGGGACCAAAACAAATATACGCATCTCTTGGTACCAATTATATCCTACAGCATAAGCAAATCCAAATAGGAATTCAATACCTGCCCTTACAAGTGATGCCATAAACACCATTTCCCGGTAATCTAGCTAAAACGCATTAACACTATTTCTTCGATGCGTCGCGTCTATTTATTTAGCCGCGACGCACATCTCAAACAAAGATCCAATTAGCATCCGACGAGTTTCGGTTTTGTTTGCTTTACTCGCATCCCATGAATGCACATTTTCCCTTTCTTTGTTTAGATTCGTTCCCATGGGTTTGATCCATAAAAGAACCAATGTACACACATACATGTGTACCGTGACGATCTTCTGTATGCGACCTGTTTGGTTACCCCAAAGAGAGACTTTACGTCTCTCTTGGAATCGGAAAATGCACCCCTTAATTAAGAGAGCCAGTTTCACTGGCCGAATTCGTTGAGTCTTATTTCAACCACTAACCGGAGCGGTCGTCGTCCACCCACTTTGGCGTGTGCATCGGAGTGCACACGCCCCGAAATAGTGTTCATACTTTTTACACTGTCGTGTCCAGAGTCGCCTGCCACAAAAATGTATTCGGTGAGTGTAGTGTCCCATGCAGAACCATTAAATAATAGTTGCCTCCTCCGGTTGCTTCTTACAAATTTGTTACATTAAAATAAAGAAACATCAACGACCAACAATCGAGTGTTTTACTTGTGCGACGTGCAGTGTTTTTGCTGAACAATTTTCGGGAGAAGACTGTGTAACATTTGGTGAAAGTTGTGGGCACGGAGTAGAACTCTGCGCCCACGTCGGTGCCACGATTTCGCCCCCACAGGTTTAGTTAACGCTTTGTGGATGAAAATCATGTTTTGTTTTTTTTGCGGCAATTCGCGTGACACCCCAACATCGTGTATCTTTATAAATCCAGCTTTATGCAGATACCTTAAAACGAGTTCGTGTTTGATCTTCAGTTGGTCGACTGCTAATACGCCGGTGTATTTTGATCATTTTCAGGTTTTTATCGACATTTTCGACGATGGGCATCTTTTAAGAATTCTTTTTAGCATGGAATGTCACTTGTCCAACGGGTACCCTTTTGAATATATTTAATCAATATTTTACGAGATGTATTGGGAGTACATATTAGTTTGATCTGTTTTTCTAACCCCAAAAAGGCATTCATTTTCGAACAAAATGAATGAATAGATATTTCAAAGTATTGTCTATCGGTGGTTGCTTTTGTTTTTCTTACCACTCAGGCAATTTTCAAATTTCGCATCTAAAAACACCTTATCTTTTGAGACGATTCAATTTTTATTTCCAGGAATGAACCGGTGACCTTTTAAATCGTTCTGCAACCGTCGGAGCAACTAGTAATCGGAAGGAGTAAACTTCAACGAATACGGTCGTTTTTCTTAAAAAGAGGCGACTGTATAAAATATGTCATATATGTCAGCCAGTCAGGTGACGTAAGATATATTTATTACTTATTGAACAACTAATCCACTAACAGAAAGAGGCTAATTGACGAAAGAGGTATGGCGACAATCAACCATATGAATCAATGCAAGCTTTCAAGTTAAAGACTTCATAAGCTTCATAAGACGATAAAAAATAATTAATCAGGATGTTAGATTGTGGTCAATTTCCGAAACTAAAGGTGATGGAACCCTGCCCTCTCGCAAGATTTGGATTACTATCTTGTTGGTATGGTGCTCCTGGCACGAATTGGAATACCAAACGGTATCAGCCGATTACTTTCCGATCAACACACGCTTTGGAACCTGTATTGTTACTGTTTTTAATTGCACAATATAATATATAACATTTTTATTGAGTGCACTCACGGTTTGCTGGATATGTTAGCTTCACCTTTATTTTGGGGAGAGAAGATCTTCCTTGTTTTCAGAAAAACCACGCCACTTATTTGTCTTCCTTTTTTATTTAGATGTTGGGTTTCGAAATCAGTTCTAGTTTTCATTTACAAATCACAATTTCAATTCTCACTTTTGATTTAAAATGTTTGGATTTAACATTAGTTTTTCATTTACAAACTTAAATTAAAATGTTCACTTTTGGTTTTAAACGTTTGGTTTCAACATTAGTTTTTCATTTATAAATTTCAATTTCGCTTTACATACTATCTTCGTTTTGGATGCTATCGTATTTGAATTGTCTCTTTACTACACACAACTGACGCTTCCGCCACGGATGTCTACAAATACCATACGGCACGAACAACGAACAACCACTGACTACTCACTAACAACAGGTACTCTCCCCGTTCGGGCCCTTCTATCTGATCGCCCATTTCCGATCGCACAGTCATCCCATTTCCCCACTCACTAAATGTGAATAAGCTCTCGGGAATTTACTTAGCACTCAATGAGCCCAGGGAGAATGAGAAAATTACAAAGGAGAGCAGCTTGATTTAGGGTTTGATTTGGTTTCGCTTGCAATGAAAAGCGAAACCAGAAGGGTGACCGCGTGACCTCGTTTGGAAGTTTGGGTAATTCTCGGAACGCAAAACCACAAGTACATTCCCAGAATGGGAAATGGAGAGCGTTGAAAACTATACTCCTGCATACTTATCACCCGATGGAAACTATTCCTAAGTGGATTGCCTGTACTTTTTAAGGGGAATATCGGGTTGGGTTCTTCTTTTGCATCGGAATGTCCAAAAGTAATTTGTGGATAGGCTAAGCTGTTTCGCTATGTAGAAATAGAGTCGTCTACCCATGTTTTGCTGTTGTTAAACAGCGGGATAGATTATGGTTATTTCAGTTAAAATAAAATAAAATTCGGGGGTGCCGCAAGGTTCTATTTTGGCTCCAACCTTGTTCTTGCTTCACATAAATGATTTGTTGGAAGCAACGGATAACAAAGTGTTCAGTTTTGCGGATGATAGTACGCTTGTTTCCTCCTTTTCGAGTGATCGGCCGATTGGTGCATCAACGTCGCACCAGCTGAGATGTAGACAGATTGACTTTCTGAACCAGGATCTAGATAAAGTCCTGCAGTGGGGAAAGGCCAATCTTGTCGACTTCAACGCAACGAAGACCCAGTATACAACATTCACAAAGAAAACCGGATCATCGGTTCCACAGCTGATGATGAATGGCCGGGCCCTCGAGGCTGGGGAAAGTTTGAGATTGCTCGGCGTCACGGTCTGTGGGAATGTATCATGGCATAAACACGTATCGGGTATCGCCAGATCAGCCTCAGGAAAACTGAGTTATCTTTTTAGAGCCAAGAAATATTTTACTCCGGCCCAACTTCTTCTCCTATATAAATCCCAAATTAGACCCGCGCTCGAATATTGCTCTCATGTTTGGAGCTCGGCTCCTAAACATACCCTCGACCTACTTGAGAGCGTACAAAGACGAGCGATCCGCCTGATCGGGGACTCGGCGCTGACGTCGGGACTACAGTCGCTATCACATCGAAGACGCGTGGCCGACCTCTTTCTGTTCTACAGATATTATCACGGGTGCTGTTCTTCGGAGATTCTTGGCATTGTTCCACGCAATTCGGTTTATATGCGCTCCACAAGACAATCCGACGGATCGCACCCGTTTGTGGTTCATCTCCCGAGAGCGCGAACATCCCTGTACCAGAACTCGTTCCGTTACAGAGCGGGGAAGCTGTGGAACTCCCTTCCCACGCGAGTGTTCCCGGAGCGTTACAACCTGCAACTGTTCAAAAAGAACTGCAACAGTTATTTGATGGCATCTCGGGGCGCCCACTCGACGCTATAGGTTCGCCTCTCCCGAGAGAAGTCTAATAAAAAAAAAAAAAAAAAAAAAAAAAAAGTGGTATGGGGGTTTTAGGGAATCGCATTTTTCTACGCAAAACGGATGTGAATCAGCTTAATGATTCGGGAGAGTTTTAATTATATAACAGTATTAGGTAATAAGGGAATGTTTCGGGCCAGAAATGCCAGATCTGAATGGAAACACGCTATAATGTCATTGGCTGCTGTTTTAGGTAGCAGCCGTAGATATTGGGTGCACTACTTTTATAATCAGTGCAAGGTATAGACTAAACGTTAAACTGCTGTCTACCGAGTAATACAGTTATAAAATCCTACGTGAAAAATTTGTCTTCCTAGGCGGAACTTAGTGAAAGAATTTCAGATATCGTCCGGGCCTAGAGTGGACCAATTATTTTAAATTCGCAGGATCATTTCTTAATACGCACCCTCTAAGGGATTATTAATGCCGTGATATAACCAGAAAATAGAGCGTAAGTGATACTGTAACACACTGTAACTCATCACATACAGAGAAGCATACACTTCTCTGTATGTGTATTTTAACATCAAAATTGTTTCTTTTAGGGTTCGTAATTGTTTTTATATAATGATGAGAATTCGTTTAGGTTTCCGTTGTGATACTATTACTTATTATATATGGTCATTCGAAAAAAGCACCTACATTTTCCACTGATGGCAACCCTGTATATAATTACTCGTGGTGTTTTTTGTTTTGGTAATAGGTAATGTTTTTATCTGACTAATAATGCAAAATTAGCAACGAAATCAGTGAGTGCGACTCAACGACAAACGTCTTTAAAAATCATCATCTCGAGGTTTTAGTTCAGACCGACTGTTTGCTGTCGATTCTTAGCTCTCGCGTTCGTCTTGGACGACGGCTAAACTTCGGCTATGAACTGAACTTCCATCTGCATCGAGAGATAAATATCTATGATGTGATTTTGGTATGTAATTTATAAAATCCTTTTTACCTTTAATTTAAGGCTCATTACAATCAGAGCATACTATTGTATTTACGAATGTGATCTAAACGTTCTTTAAGTTGCACACCCGCATTCTTTGTTTACCCAAGCTTAAGCGAATGTTTACAATCCCGATTTTATATCATAACCCCAAGTAAATTGTGTTTGCACAAGTGTCGATTCGATATCAAGAAATTTTTGTAAATCGACTTGGAAACGTTTTCATGTATTTATTTGTGACCTTATAAAGTTATTCCATTTCTGTAATCCATTCAGGTTTCATGCATTTTTACAAGTACCCATAAATAGAAGAATTCACGACATATGAAGCCCATTATCGTGGGAGGGGGCCAAAAAGTCTAATTATTTGGGGCGTGGGAGCCGTTATTGCAAGCGGCATGGGTAAAAAAAGGTTGGTGAAGATAAAAGAGATATAAAAGATATAACAAAGAATAGAAGAAAAGGATTCATTTCATTTCATTTTTAAAACGTTTTTTTATTTTCTTTTTATCTTAGTTTCTAAATGACATGCTAGACAAAATACGCTTAAATTCTCGCTTAATTATCTTATATTATAACTTACTGGTCCTTCGCAGACGCTCTAAGCTAAATATTACATAACAATTGTATAATTTGCCATTCGGCGTCAGAACTTTGTTTGTTGCAGAACTAATGATTATTTAAATGACAAAGAAAACTTTGTGTCGAATAGAAGAAAAGGAGCTAGTGTCAGGATGCTCTGGATTTGTGTTTTGTAATTACCTACTTGAGGGAGTTATGTTTTGCCAAAAAGGTCGTTACAAAACATTAGTTTAACATCACTAAGCAAGTGGGGAAGGTTAAACTATATATGTTCATATAACTGATTTCATTCAAATACGAGTAGCAAATAAACTGTTATAATTTACTATTTGACATTTAATTATCATAATCCATCTATTACAAGTGAAAGCCTGCCCCGAACTTTTCGCCTTTTACATAAGGGGGCATATTCAAGTTCCACACTCTAAAGATCACTTACAATTGTCGAACACTACCCCAATGCGAAGATTCAACTCCAACCTGGAAGAATGTCTAGACACAGGAGGGTGTCACATTTCACGGGTATTTAATTAGAGAGTGACTCGAAGAATGAAATTGTGGTGGGTCGGATAAGAACGGGCTAAATGAGGCGAATTGTGGAATGTGGAACCCAATAACTCTGCTTAAGAGTTTTGTACAGTTTGGTAATAAAAGTTTCAACACGATACGCCAGCTCTCTGATGTGTAACTGCTATAGTCAATGAGAGCAATTTCTTGAATTGTGTCGCCACCGACATTGATTTTTATCTCTGTCGACACAAGCAGAAATGGCTTAGATAGGGTGGAGCTCTTGATGAACCAAGCGCGTTTTGCACAGAGTCCGGTAAATGGTTACTCCTTAGAAATCGTATAAATGAATCAATCGGATTGATAAAAAGGGGAAAACAGAAAAATGGTTTAAAAGGGTATGCCATTGAAAAGAGACTCTCTCCGTGAACAAATCCTTTAAAGTTTTTATATCGATTTCTCATTGAATAGGGTACGTCTTTTGCAAGTTTCACTCGCTCAGTGATTTGGTGTTTCCCTTCTTTCGCAGACTAGGTATTAGGACGTCAATATAACCCGACAGTCAGTCATGTGGTGTGACTACCATATATGTATGTACCTCCGCAGACCTAGGCAGCAGCGACAGTTTGTCTACATGATGGTTTATGATTATATTGAAGAACCTTTGCATACAACCTCCAAGAATGGTTGCAGCTGCAGAGTTTTGAAATTAATATTTTTCTGGATAAATTATGTGTTTTTCTGTATTAACGTCTTCTCAACGTCATGGGCCAGCCTGTACACAACGCTGCTCCAAATACACGTGACATGCTTTATTTCGCAATCCTCTTGAAATTAATGCATCTCGAGGGAATTACTGCTCTCTAGGTATTAATTAAAGTAGCAAATTGCAAATTTGTTCAACTTGTTCAGGCACATTCCTGTTGACATATACGGAATTTTTAATTTAACCCCTTCGATCCTGTTGGGCTACATATGTTCCAGTGGTAAGGTTAATAACGGCATTCCGGATTGAAAGGGTTGAATTAGTCAGGTATACCAAATTTAATTTTTTATCCGTTTCTAACTTGATAGTACTACAACAAATAGCTGTGTCAAATTTGTTGTTATTATATTCATTTACGCAATAGATACGCCTGTGTTTTGTGAGCCATCGGCTTGAAATTGGCGATTTTTACAACATCTAATTTTTTGACGATTTACATACAATTTTTTGTGAGTAATGTAATTACTGCTATTGAAGCATTGAAAATGTGGCAGAAGGTCTGTGGCGTTTCTAACAGATACACACACAATATGCAAGCAAATAGTGAAGTATACCGAAAGGAAATTCGAATGAGCAAAGCATCAGAGCCGTATACCATAGCGATAACATAACAATTCCACATCAGTTGAGTGTTTGAGTGTTTAGAAATCGAATTCGTACACGCGGCAGTGGCCTGGTGTGTTGGGCATTGGTTACATTTTTAGTGATACTAACTGTTATAGCATCAGTTTGAATCACACGTTCTTTCACTATCGTCGCAATACGCGATAGGCCCTCAGCGACTAGCTTAAGTCGATTACCCAAACACACGATGGTCGTAAAATCTTCAAAGGAGTATCGAACGACTCTTGAAGACACCACAAACATCACCTGATACGCAACACATCAAAGAAGTCAAAGATTTGGTTATCAAAGATCGTCGCTTGACAATTGTAGTGCTCCGGAGAGCCTTACAATTTCCCTATCCCATAGAAACAATCTCCTTTTCCCGCATACAAATCCCTACACCCAAATCAACATTGAATTCAATGTCAACCAAATCGAACTAAACGTTCAAACTCTCAAACATTAAATTCAATTCAATTCAAATTCCGAAAGGATCCAAAGCCCAAAACGTGCACGTGTCTGAACAAAGGCATATCTATTTTCCGCTGACACGCAATTCGGGCAATCATAAACATCCCAATGCATGTCGTCACATGCCTGATGTTTTATGACTTGTAAATGCACCAATTCTCGCTTGAATATCATCCATAACAATCGGATGTCTTTGGCGAAGGAAAGGAAAAGAGAAATTGAAAAAGAACACATATGCCACAGGTCAAACATTCCGATCGGTGCATGGACCGGGCATATCGCCGACGTCCGATAAGGATACAATCTATGATTGACGCTAAGTCAATAGAGCCTTTTCCCACGCTGGCTAGGCACAGGGTAAATGGGATAATGAGGCTGGCGGGGCATACCGTCATAAATTATAGAAATCGGTGTCCTATTCTGTTGGTCTTATATTAACAAACCTCGAGGAGACGATCGAGGTTACAATGCACGAGTGCATATTATCTTAGGATATGTTTCGATAGCCAGCGTGAAAATCGTGGCTACTCGTTGTTTAGGTAACATAGCCTGTCGTGACCGATGCTGGTGATCGTTCCCAGAAGCGGCAACGGATCATATAATTGGTTGTACTGGTATGCGAACAAATATGCATACGTGAAGGCCAATGGTTAATTTGGTTTTTTTTCTTCGACAATTAGATCGCAGGCATGCCGTTGGAAATCTGACTTGCAGATGTGCAAGCCAGCAAGTAGCCCGAAATGTCTTCTTGGACAATGGATGGATGAAAAGATAACGCACGGAAAGGTTGGCGTGTGTTGATGGATATGCGCCGTCCATTGTTCGGTCGATACATGCCAGATGCACCGAGATAGCTCGGTAGTTTGATGTCATGGCAAGATGATAATCTTGTCATGAATTTATGTTTCCAGGTATGACCGCTCGAAGGAGGGCTTGGGACAGCCCGTAAAAAGGTTAGCTGCGTAGAACAGCTACTGTAAGCTGTCTATGGGGTATTTGCAGGTTATATGGGGTTGGGGCGATGCGTGACTCTTCGGCGCCTTGAAGAGCCCCACAACATCCATATGGAAGAAACGTTCCGCCAAGCCCGCAATTCGAGCCACAGCCAAGGCGAACTACCAACCAAACTACCCACACAAACAAAGCCCTCATCAAACCAAACACCTGCTCCATCCAGAGTAGAAACAACTACGAAATCAACCACGAAAAACGAAAGACCACCGCCAATCTACATCACAAACCCGACCAGCACCAAAGCACTAATTCAAACCCTGCAAAATGCCCTGGGTCACCGGAATTTTAGCACCAATGCAAAAGGATCTAGGACTTCCATAACAGTCAGATCATTAGTCATGAAGGGCAGTTAAAAATCTGTTAGAGGAACAATATCAGTTCTTCACCTTCCAGCATCCGAACAGCAAACCAGCTACCTTTATTATAAGGCACATCGATCCCGAATGGACCAACGAAGAAGTGGGACTGGAAATCGTTAGGATATGTGCACTAATAAAGATCAATAAGATGGACTATTTCCAATCACCGTATATGAGGACAAACAACGTAAAAAACCTCCGGATCATACAAATCCCACCTAATTAAGACATCAAGCAACTTAAACAAATTAAATATTTGTTTACCCAAAAAATCGCAATCGAAGAGCCCCACAAACAAGAAATTCTTCATTGTAAGCGATGCCAAGACTCAGGACACTTGGCGGTTTCATGCCACCAGCAAATACGTTGCGGCAGATGCGAAGAGGATCACGAGCTCGATGAATGCACGGTAAATCCACAAGGCCTGGAACCTGAAACAGTATAAACCGTCAACGCTGATGGATCCATTACCACAAAAAAGATCACAGCAAAATGCTGTAACTGCGGAGGCACTCATCCGGCAAATTTTTTGCAATGTCCTCAGAAGCTAAAACTCCAGCAAAGACGGAAATTAGCAACAACAATTAAATCAACATCAACGAAACCAACAGTATTGCAGGAAACAAAGTCAACCCGACCCGGAATATCCTACGCGAATGCAGCAAGAGGAAACCTCAACACTACCACTCCCCCTAACAACAATAGTAAAAATTTCAATCTGGTCATCATGGGTTACATCCAAAGCTTACAAGCCATGCTACCTTCGCCGAGGAAGATGTCAGAAACAGAAAAAAAGGTCAGATTTTTTTACTAATAACATCCCATATTCTTTCCAGCTCTCTTTAAACTAACCAGTATCTCCCTCAACACAGAATCCATTTACTGTAACATACGTAAGCAACACCTCCGGTTGTTTGTTGAAAAGTTTTCCCCAGATATCCTCTTCCTTTCAGAGACCTGGCTCAAACCAAATTCCCGAGTTTCCATTCCCAATTATACTTTAGTTTCTAACCCCAGAACTAATGGATCTCATGGAGGCACCGGCATATTAATTCACAAAAAATTTCAATTCAGTGAAATTAGATTCACCGATATATCCAGCATTGAATACACAGCAGTAAAATTTTCCTGTGAGAACAATAAAGTGCTCGTCTTAGCATCCATTTATATTCACCCTTCACGACAACCAGATTTCCCAGATACTGACATTTCGCAGATTATACAACAGTCCGTTCTCGCTCCATTTATAATCGAAGGAGACTGGAGTGCTCGTCATACAGCAGTCAATGATAATAAATGCAAAAAATATGGTCGCCAATTGCTAGCCTTCCTCCCATCTTATCCATATACTTACATTGACTCCCCATTACAGCCAACTCGTGTCTCTAGCCCAGCCAGGTCAACAATCGACTTCTTCCTCAAGTCCGACGATGTTTATTCAGCGGGTCCAGCTACAGCCTCCTTTATATTTCCTTCTGATCATGGTTCCGTTCACACCATGATCTAAATCCCCTCTCTCAACCCACTCTACTCGTCAAACCCTGTCCCAAACTTCACCACAACAAATTGGAGAAAAGTCAATAGGGACATATCGATAAGTTTCTCTGACTTGTATATCCCTGAAGCATCTAACTTACTCCCTACTGAAATCGATCAAGCATCTTTAAGAATAGAGCAACAACACCCCGACAACCATTCCTCATAACTATTTAGGAAAGCCTTTGCCCAGCATTCTAACCAAATTATTGCGCCTTAAAAAGCAGCTCCGCCGAAAACTTCATTCAAGGTACTGTCCCTTTATTAAAAGCCAGATCCAACTCCTATCCACTCTGATAAATGAGCAGTTGAAAAAGTGCGCAGATGAGAACTAAATCTCTACACTTAGTAACATCAAACCAAATCGTGATCTTTTCAAGAGCATCAACCAATTAACTGGTCGTAAATATAAACCCCGAATTGACCATCTCATTAACCCAATCAGCAATAATATTGCCCAGTCCGATACGGACATAACAAATTGCCTCGCAGAACACGTTGCAAAGATTCATCAGCAAAATAATTCTCTCTCAACTCCTGGCTTCGAGAACACAGTAAACGAATACATATCTAACAGATTATTCCCATCTTTTACTCCTTTCATCGGTGAATTTAACGACACAAACATAGCTTCACACCCCTTAGACACTACAAATTTTCTAACTGTAGACGAATTATCCGAGATCGTAAGATCAGGAAATAACAAAAAGTCAACTGGATTAGATGGAATCCCACGCCTTCTATTTAAAAGGCTACGCCCACCGAATCTGTGGCGGTTCTCGCGAACGCCACTGGGTGTCCATTCATTACCACCAGGTAATCTCCCTCGCGTGCCCTATATCATGAAAAGCGTGTACTTACCCCATAGGAAAAGCCCTGTAAAACAGCAATGATTGCGGACATAAAATGCCACCAGCAAGAATGCTAGAAATCTAAAAAGCAGTTTGGTCGCAACATCCCGCGACCAACATGAACCCAACCAAATACACAGTACATGTCTCGGGTCGCATTCCTCTACATTGAAGCGCAACTTGGTGTGCCTCTTGGCAACCAATATTGCCCGTGCAATATCTGCACAATATGCGTTTGCACGCCAGCCTTACACCTGCAGGAATGTGTATCTTTCCTCTGCATAGCATGCCCATATCGATCGGTCATGCGACAGACCGAGACATGAGGCATCCGGCTGACGCCCAGGCAGTCGAGTCCGCAAATGGAAATTTACCATCAGAATTCGACTGCGAGGATATGCCAGCGAGATGTGCACGATCAGCAATAATGCTTTACGCAGTCGTTGATCGTGTAAACATTTCAACTCCTGTGCGAACTTGCAATCATGTAGATTCAGATGATCCCATGTCTACATGCTAGGGGATACACACGTTAAGTCGTGTGTGTATTTCACCCTTTTTCTTGTTGCTTAACCAATAAGCTTAATCGCACCGTATATGGGCATCGAAGCGATGGATGGAATTTTAGTGTTCTGTCGTTTCGATGGCCGAGGTCAATCTCGATTCGGATTCCGTGAGGGCAAGTCGCGCCTTCACGTTAATTTACATCCCTATTGGGCTGTCCCAAGGGATTTATTCAAACACAGTCGTTGAGAGAAATTGAAAAGTTTCAGTTAAAACCGTCGCGGTGCGCCATATGCATAAAATAAATATCTACGGTGTTTTGGGTAACAAAGTTTTCCTGTGTTATACATTAAATTGAATGTTAAGAATACAACGCACTTTTGTTACTCGTCTATAGTGTAAAATGTATAAATAAGAACTACTACATAAAATAAATATCTACGGTGTTTTGCGTAACCTATTCGTCCTAAGCCTAGTATGACTTTTATTTGGATAATAAGTTCGGTTAAGAAGGCGTTTCATATCTAGTGGAGTCAGATACTGAACGGAACCAGTGGGCAAACGTGGTTAACCTGTGCCCCTGTGGCACCCTGCTTGACACGCCACGTAACAAACTCCATAAATCTACTTCCCATCCTCATTCTTCTTAATCATATAATTAATGCACCGCACTTCCCAGAGAACTGGAAAACTGCGGTAGTAATTCCTATTAAGAAGCCTTGCAATTATCGTCCAATATCCCTATTAAATGCACTAAGTAAGATACTTGAACGCAAGATCTACCAAAATCTTTTCTAATTTGCCTATGAGAATGCCCTCACCCCTAACTCTCAGGTCGGATTCCGTAAGCGACAATCCACATGTCATGCTCTACTAAAACCTACACACGATGTTACAACTGGTCTCCAAAACCAAAGCCCTACTGTGTGTATATCTCTCGATATTTCTAAGGTTTGATTGCGTCTGGATCTCAGGGCTTCTGTACAAACTGCACTCCATATTTAAACTAAACTCTCACACAACAAAGCTCTTAGCCTCTTATCTTTCTGACAGAAAATTCGTTGTGAGAATAAATTCTTCCGTCTCAGAAACTTCGAACATAACCGCGGGTGTTCCCCAAGGCTATGTTTTAGGGCCAATTTTATATCTGTTATATACCGCGGATATTCCTCAACCCGTATCTCCTAATGTTGTGATGCTGAACTATGCTGATGATACATTAATTTACTCTAGAAGCAAATTTGTTAAGGCTGCAAGAAACAGTATTAACAACTTCCTCCCTAACATAACAACATATTTCAATAAATGAAAAATTCACCTTAACCCAAATAAAACGCAGCTCATAGTATTCAAGGGCAAACACAAGCACTGTACAAACAACACTAGACGCTGCCACAACAAAATTAAACTTAACCTAAACAACACTCTAATAAAACCCTCCAAAACCCTAAAATAGCTGGGAATCACTTTTTCTAATAACTGGACCTTTTCCTCCCACATTAAAAATTCCCTTCATAAAGCCACAATTCAGCTTAATCTCGGTAGAAGAGTAATGTGGAAACCTAATAGTCTCTCTCACAAAGGCAAACTGCTCATTTACAAACAAATTATCAGGCCCACACTCACGTACGCGTGCCCATTGTGGTACCATCTCACTCCCTCGAAAATGGAGCAGTTGCGAGCATTCGAAAGAAGATGCTTTAGGTATGTCTCTGGCTTACATCGTCGTCCTAACTCCTATAAGTACTATAGTAATGTCGAACTCTACAATACCGCTGGTATTGAGCGCCTCGATAGACGATTCTTCGAGCTGTCTATCAAATTTATTGAAAACCTACAAAATAATCCCAATCCCATAATAACCTCGCTCTTAGAGAACCCTCTAGATATCAGAACTAACTATTCCAACTGTCTCCACACCAGAGCTATATTCGCCTCAGACAGACTGGTAAATGATTCAAACGAGATCATATACTACTACACCGAAGTTACCCCTAGCCAGTTCAAATACTGTAACGTCCAACCATTTTCCAACATCCTATGTTTCTCCAACGAACAACCGGAAAGAAATACTCTTCCTCAAACCCATAACTGACCTCACTCCACATCCTTTAATTCATATATCCCATTAATTATAAAACTTTGTTTATGGCTTTAGGAAAATCATACTGTAATCAGGCTAAATTAGGTTATGTTATTTATATAATTAAGATTAAGTTTAGCTTAAGTAAAGTTGAAAAAATCAAATTCCTGGTTTTCCGACCTTTTCCAGGAAGATAATACTACTAAATTTATAAACACGCATCTATCTTGTATCTCATAAAATATTGTTTGGAAAATGTATATATTATTATAATAATTACATGTAAGTAATTGTTACGAAATTAATTTTAAGTTACTGTATTACTTAAATGTACAAATTCTAATTGTGGTCAATAAATACAGTTTTGAAAAAAAAAGATCTCTGGGGGCAGTTGATAGATGTACATGGTCCTTGGAGGAAGTGCTGCAGGAGACCAACAGGATAGTAAATCCTGAACAAAGCAGAACGAAAGGAATAAAGAAGACCTGTACGGCTTAGAAATAAAATGGAGTTTTATTCTGATATCGGGCTGTGGCTCACGCCCCTTTCGTTTTTCTTCACAGATTGTCGCTAATACCGAGGATCACTTGCCCACGTAAGCCAGCAGAAGACGATGGCTGTTGCCCCAGGAAGTTTGCGGCACTAGCAATCGACAGCGATCGGTCGCTACTCTTCCTTCAGGTTTGAGGAAGCACAGCGGCGACCGCAATGGGTCCCCTCAGGAGCGGTCAATAGAGATCCCTCATCCTTTTCATGACCAGGAGACACGCTACCTGGGAGCGAGGCCAATAACTTAATACCAAGACAATGAGAGACATGGCTGATAGCAGGTTGGATCAATAAACATAATCGTGAATGATGTTATGTGCTTGAAAAGAGTCAAATTTATATATTTATTTGACTTAGCACTGTGTGACTTCCGGTTATGAGGTAAATTCAAAACACCACTCCGAAAACAGGATTGGCCTTCAGAAATCGAGTTTAACAAGTGTTCTGGAGATTCCAAAAAACGGCGAAATCGATTTCAAAATTAAAGATTTTACATGTAATAACCAAATTTCGGGTCATAATCGTTCACAATATTAAATGTATCTAAATTTATGAATTTATACATGTGTAAACGTTTCTGGCTGCACATTCACCAACGGTTAAGTGTAATCTCTGACAATACAGTCAACAGTAGAGACGGCATACTTAACTTACAAGATTGATATCGCACTGAGGGTCGGAGGCTATCGGCTCCGATTCTATCATGAGGTGTATTCCTCCCTCCGAATTGTTATATAAGATGGATTAGGCGGACCTCGTCAGACGGTTTGGTGGCAGGACTTTACGAGGAACACCTCTCGATTGTATCTGCTTTCGCAAGGAATCCAATTAGTTTCCCTTAATCGCATTATTCAAAGCGAGCATAATATTCAATCCTAAAACGCTCAAAGGACTCAAGGTCGGCGCTGCAGGCCGGCGCCATGTCAAATTAATTTCAATCGGTGTCCAGGTGAATTTATCATCGAGTGGTACTACTTAGTCTCAACTTATGCCTTTCTGTCCTTCGATGTTCTGTTACCTTTGAAGAGAATTTGAATAATTAAGCCGCTGCCGTAGGCAATTGAAGGCTTAAGTTTTCATAACCGATTGACGATAATAGATGGAACGGATAATCATTTATTTATTTCGCATTATACTATACTCGGTCACTTTCAATGCGTCCCGTTCGTGCGGAATTATGAAGTGCTCTTAGTAATTATCCCGGAGGCAGATGATTCAATGTAACTCTAGTGTTCGTGGGAGATTTTGGTTGAAGTATAAATGAAGTGACACTTCGTCACGAAAGCAACAGCCTTAGCTGACATTTTTCAGGCAGCAGAGAGCATAAGGGTAGGCATAAGTGAGGAATTAGTTAAAAACGGTTGTGTGGAGGAGCACGTGTGTCGACTGAAGGAGAGTTCTGGAGCTCCACCGCTCCTTGGTCAGACGAAATTATATATTTTTTTCGCGGTCTATTTTTATATTGTTAACAAATCCTGACTTTTAGTGCTGTGCCAGGACGTTTGGTGGACAAATCGAGTGGGAGAGTTCCCTGCGCGCCAGGGAAGACAGTAAGGCAACGGCTGTACAGCAAGTCCCATAATTAAACCGACAGTCTAGTGTTGAAATTAAAGTTTTAATTACATATGGGAATATTATTCGTCATTATTTTTCTGGTGTGTGTTTCGTCTTTTCCTACTGGTGCTTTTGGTAGAAGTATTTTCTGTTCCTTCTTGTTGTAGCTGTTGGAAAATTTAGATTAATGAGGAACAGAGGTGGGCGCTTGTGGGACCAATAAGAGAGATGTTCAGTTTATTTTTGCCATCGGTTTGGATACGGCGATGCAGTGTTGCATGGGATGTCACTTTGTTGGAGATGATTATGAAAAATATCCTCTCTGGGAGTTTTGTTAGAATCATCGTGTCTAGATCGAAAGTGGAATGGAACACAATGATGGAGTAATAGTCATTTTTCATCAACGACGATACATTTTAAGGTTATGGTACAACAATGAGGAGCAGCTGCTGTCACAGTGGCACAACAGTGTAGCAAGGTACTTTAAAGAAACTGCACTAATATATGCTTGTTAGTGAACTCTAATTGACAGATGAGACATTGTTGTTGTACTGAATAGGTCATACGTTTCGTAGCATTATTCATTTCTAATTTCTGGGTGATTTTCTTATATGAACAATGAAACAGCAGGTTCAATAATTGGAACTTCGCAAAAGATCGTAAAATAAAATTTTTATATGTAATAAAATGAGGTGCTACAATTCATTGGTCATTGCGCGAGAAACTTTCAAGGGATTTTCCGTTGGTATTTGTGGGTGTAGTTCTTCAGAGCGAAGTTTGGTGTCATATCGCTTCCTAACGTATTTGATCAACGATTATGGAGATGAGTCTGTTCTCAACACAATATATATGTCCAGATTGCGCCCTTCATTAGAATACAAAAATAATTCACTTATTATTCACAAAACTTTATCCGCGTGCTCAAGTTAGAGTACACTTTATATCGAGCTTGACTTGCGAGCAAACTCGATTCTGTAGGGGCGAGTACTTTACAATTTCGTTTTTCTATCGACACGTTGTCTCCACTGGGATAGTTAGTACATCCGACTGGTGGAGTAGCTTACGTCTGGAATTCTGTATCTCAGAAGACACCAACATCTCTTATTGTCAACTCAGTTTTGGCCAAAGCTCCTGAACATAGTCAAAGATTTCTTCCGATCATATTACTGAAAATGCAGCGTGACGGGGTGCTGTTTCACTTTGGTACTGGCCTACCAACCGAGTCCATCAACCAAGTTCTGATAGATGGTCGAAGATTTTCTCCACCATTTCACGGAGCTTATAGCTTGATGGGAGAATACGAGTATTACATTGGTCGATAGGGCGACGTTGCGCCATCTAACATTCGGCCTTTGGTCGCCCAGCCCTGCGATGGCATATCTAAAATAAAGTTCCAAGGGGATCAACGGGAATATATCCAGGCGGGATTTAGTTTGAGTCGGTAAAAATCCAGCTAGCCTTTGGATCGGTCCAGATCAATTTTTTGAAGATTTTTACCTTCCTACTGACAAAAAAAATACATATATACATATATATACGTGCCATTACATACGTGTATTTAGTAGGCGTGCAAGTAGAAACATGACTTTTTCGTCAAATTCAACTTTATTGGTAAATATACTTGTTGCAGTTGTTATGATCCGGCGCCGTGCTTCCTCGGATGAGGGATGAGCGTGGACCTTTTATTTTTCCTTTATATAATTTTTCAACTTATTACTTCTTAATTCTCAATACTTATTAAACTTAAACTGAAACTTGACTGTTAACTGTAATCTCCAAAAACTTACAATTCAATTGCTAACTCAAAACTCAAACTAAAACTAACTTTACAATTCAATTTTTCCTCTTCTTATAGGACATTGTGTTCTAATTTACTGTAACTTATAATATGAACAAAATTAATTTTAACAAAGTATTCCTTTTACTCTCTGTGACTTTTAAATTTTGAATAAACTTTGAACGAAAATCAAAGTGCTATGTTTTGAATGAAAAAGGGTGCATGTTATTAAAAGGGGCATGTTATTAAATGTGCTGTAACTGGCTTGATATAGAATATTGTGAATGTTTATTAATGGTATGTATTAAGTGAGAATGTAAGATATGTTAAGAGGAAGTTTTAAGGATGTGTTAGATAAGTAATGAGATTCAGTGTTAAAGCTAATAAGGGTAGTATTCTGGAATACTACACAGTGCAACAACACAATTAAAACACTAAGCAGACCAGACTTGTCGAAGACGCATTAATTTTACAGCGCCTAAGAGTATGCAGTGGATAGTTGACTCGGGCAAGGTTGCAGTCGCAACTAAGCTTTGTATGCCGCTGGATGAAATTCGAAGAGTGCTCTCAGGCAACGGAGAAGGCGGTGATATGATGTTCCAGTTAGAACCGTTGCCAGCAGAGTCAGCTCTCTTCGGTGTTAGGTGAGACGCATGTTGTTGACCAGGTTGTTGCAGGACCGCTGCAACTGTTGAGTTTTTACAGTTCACCCGGAGCTTTCGACTGCGTTTGACGTGTTCATCTCGGTCGCGAGTTCTCATTACAACCATTCCCAAACGCGATAGATCGCCTGATACCGGGGACAATTGCTTGTCCTCGGATAAAAAACTTCGTTCCACAATGCATCCAACAAGTGGGCTTGGTAAAAACCCCTACCGTAATAAATTCACTCCCCTACAATGCCATCCAGATACAGATAATTCTGAAATGGACGAAACTGATTCGCCAATAATCAGAAAAGTGTATGTGCCACCAATCGAAGTGCTGCAAAAATCACCAGAATATGTGCATAGCCTCATGAAAAAGCTTAAAATATCCAGTTATTCAATAAAAAAATTAACAATTGGTATAAAAATAATGTTCGGAACTATTGAATCATTTAATATTGTGTTAGAAAAACTAAAAGAGGATAATTGTCAATATTTTTCTCATGATATTAAAAGTGCTAAAACTTTCAAAGTTATTTTGTATGGACTGGATGATATAAAAACTAATGAACTCAAAGCTGAACTCATTTCGCTTGGCTTAAAATGTTCTGATGTTAAAAAAATTGAAAAAAAACATGGTAAATTTACTGACTTTTTTTATCTCATTCACTTTGAAAATGGAACAATTAAATTAAGTGAACTTAAAAAAAATTATCGCTCAATTTTTCACACCCAAGTGAGCTGGAACTTCCAAAGGAAAGTCAAAGGTAAGGTGACACAATGCTTTAATTGTCAAATGTTTGGACATGGTGAGAGAAATTGTCACATAAAAGCATATTGTGCTACTTGCGCTGGTTCACACAAAACAAGCGAATGTAATAACGCTTCTGTAAATAAGTGTGCCAACTGCAACGGCAATCATAAAGCTACTGACGTCACATGCACCAGTAGATCTAAATACTTAGAAATAAAAGAAAGATCATCTGGAAGATCCAAGATCCATCCAAGAACTCATTTCGCTGCATCAACTCAAATTTCTAATCATCAAGCTTGCCAAAAACCGATTTCGTTTGCCTCTATGAGTGATTTTCCTACGCTTCCACAGCCACAGCGACGACTGGGACTGACCAATGCTCCGAGCAAAAGCTTTCCAAATTCAAGCCCGCAAATTCAAAGTTTACCACCAACAATTAATGCATGGGAAAATGACTCACGCGGCGCTTCTTCATCAAACAATAACAATAATTTACCCAACAACAATTCAGCACTCTTCACAATCGAGGAACTAAATTCCTTGTGCATGGAAATGATCTCAAATTTATCAGTTTGTAAAACGAAAATAGAACAATTTAATGTGATCGCGCATTTAGCCACTAAGTTTTTATACACTAATAATGTTAAGTAAAATGGCAGATACACATATAAAAATAATTACTTGGAATGCTAAAGGCATACGTAATAAATTTCATGACTTTTTAAACTTTTTAAATAGCTATAAAGTTGATGTTGCTCTAGTAACAGAAACTTGGCTTAATTTTGATATAAGACTCCCATCCTCTGACTTTAACTGCTATCGTATTGATAGAGTAGACTAAATGGGTGGGGGAGTGGCGATTCTTATCAGGAAGTCAATTCATCATTCGCTTTTACCTGTAATTCCAACTAGGCTTGTGGAGAATGTAGGTGTAATGATTAAGTTAAGAAACCATAATCCAGTAAAAATCTATTCTGTTTATTTCCCTGGTGGATCTTCGTCTGATATTAAAAGAAAATGGCTCAAGCAAGATTTGAAAAAGTTATTCACAATGAATGGTGAATATTTATTAGGTGGTGATTTTAACTGCCGGCATAGAGATTGGGGGTGTGTAAGAGCAAATGCTTGGGGCAATATATTGGCTGCCCTTCCATTGGCACTACCAATTAATATTTTTTATCCACCTTGTCCAACTTATTTTCCCGCAGGTTCTCGTGGCATCCCCTCTGTCCTTGACTTGTTTGTGTCAAATGTCCCTGGTCTTATAACAGAACCCGTTTCGTTAAGTGCTCTCAGTTCAGATCATAATCCTGTTTTTTGTAACCTTTCTTGGTTGGGTGAAAGAAAGATTCAATATTTCCTGGACATGAAGAATGCTAATTGGAATTCATTCAAATCAAAGATTAAAATGAGCCTTCAAAATAGTACTACAAATCTTGAAAGAGTGTCTTGTAAAGATGATGTTGACCTTATTGTACAAAACTTTACACAAGCTATAATTTCTTCGGTTGATGAAAGTATTCCCAAAAGAGTAAAAAAAGATATTTTTAAAAAACTTCCAATCCATATCTTAGAGCTTATTAAAGTGAGAAACATTCATCGAAGAAACTGGCAGAATTACCGTCAGCCCTTTTCTCGATCAATGGTTTCCCATTTTAATGAGCGCATTACTGACCAGATACAAATCCATCGTAATAGAGAATGGAACAAAAAACTGAGCGTTATGGATAAAAATGCTAAACCGTTCTGGAATGTGGTGAAGTTAATCAAGAATAAAAACCGTAAAATACCATTTCTAAAGGATTCTTCTACTACTTTTTTTTACAGGTTTTGAACAAGCAAACCTATTTGGAACAAGTTTTTCAAAAAATCACTTGGTCTCTCAGCATTTGGGTGAATTTGAAACTAATGAACTTGTCGGTAACAGAATCGAAAGATTCGACACCACAAACGAATTAACTCCTCTAAATGCATTTGTAGAAGAAGAAAACGTAAGAAATGTAATCAAGTGCTTGCAAACACGAAAAATAGGAGGACTAGACAAAGTTAAGAATGCCTATCTAAAACAATTGCCTCATATTGGAATTAAATACTTAACATTTATAATCAATGCATGCCTTAAATGTCAATACTTTCCTCAATGTTGGAAAAAAGCAATGGTTGTACCTATCCTTAAGGCTGGAAAAGCCCCAGATAAACCTGAAAGTTACAGGCCAATTAGTTTACTTAGCAACATAAGTAAAGTTTTTGAAAAAATCCTGAAACAACATATTTTAAAAGTTGTTTCAGATAAAGATATTTTCCCCGATATCCAATTTGGATTTCGACGCTTTCACAGCACCTCGCACCAGGTTAAACGAATTTGCAGCCATGTTCTAGACCATCGTTCACGTGGTCAATCAACTGGCATGATATTGTTAGACATTGAAAAAGCTTTTGATTCCGTATGGCACAATGGGATAATATATAAAATGATACAGTTCGGCTTTCCTTTGTATTTGTGTAAGGTCGTCCAGAGTTTCTTATCCAATAGATGTTTTCAGGTTCATGTCAATTGTGATGTTTCTAGATTGATATTTTTTGATCGTGGCGTCCCCCAAGGCTCAGTACTTGGTCCAGCTTTGTACAATATCTACACTTCGGATTTTCCAAATCTACCGCAGTGTGAATCAGCTATCTTTGCTGACGACACTGCAGTATTGGCGTCGCATGAATTTTCTCTCAACGTTGAGACAAATCTAAAGCTTGCGATCGAGATACTTGAAAAATATTATATGAAATGGAAAATCAAGCTAAATGTCGGGAAGACACAAGCCATCTTTTTTACACGAAAGAGAAAAGCTTGCTATCTTCCCAGCAGTCAGCTGCAAATAAATGGTACCACGATTGCATGGGAGCAATCCGTAAAGTATCTCGGAGTTCATCTCGATACAAGACTCACATTTAAACAACATATTCAAAGTACTCTTAATAAAATGAGTATTGCTATTAAGATGCTTTACCCTTTTATTAATCGCAAGTCTTTACTCACAAATGAAAATAAGATTATTATTCATAAAGTTATTTTCCAAGCTAAACTGTTATATGGGTGTCCAGTATGGGGTAACGCTGCAAGGTGCCATTTAAAGAAGTTACAGGTATCACAAAACAAAGTTTTGAAAATCATGCTAGACCTCCCTTGGCACTATTCAACCTTAAGTCTCCACGGAAGGGCGGATGTTGAATTGATTTCTGAAAGAATTCGTAAACTAGTATATAACTTTAACATCAGCTGTGAAAGTTCTGAAAATCCTCTCATAACCCAGCTTCTTGCTTAATTTGTCATAATTTCATGTAAATATTTACATTTTATATTATTTATTATTGGTTTTATTTTTTTTTTTATTTTTTTTTTATTTTTTTTTTAATTTTTTTTTTTTTTTTTTAATGAAGGTTTTTCTTTTTCGTATTTTCCTTCGATTTATTCTTTTAATTATTAATTATACATATTTTTCTTTTCTTTATCCAAGATAATGTTTCAGTTGTAAGATATAACTTATCAAATCTCTGATTTGTAAAATGTGCGGTCACAGACTTTTTTTTTTGAAAATATTATTACGAAATAAAAGATCTCTCTCTCTCTCTCTGTTGAGTTTTTACAAGAAAGATCGTGATTCTGTATAAATAACTGCGAAGAGTAGTGAACTTAACGTGTGGTTTTCCCCTTTTTTTTTTTGGCAAAAGCTGACAATCCTTCCAATGGTTGAATAAAGGTGAATTGCTATTAACCTTTCGTTCTGTGTTTTTTGCCTCTCTTTTTTGCTGGGTTCGTAACGAACCAACAATACTTATACAAAGATTGGTTGACTTTTTTTGATGAGAAACTCCTAACTGTTCTGCGAGCTCTTCTTGAGTTTGACACAGATTTTCATCCGGTAAAACTTGAAGTTCTTCGTAATCAAATTTTTTTACTGTACTTGGAGGTGGAGCGTCCTCGAGACTAAAATTTCCTTCATGAATTCTTGCAAACCACTTTTTTACAGTTGAATGACTCACAGAATGTTCACCCAAAGTTGAATTAATCAACTCCATAAGTTGATCAGCATTTTTTGTCATTTGAGAACAGAATAGAATGCAATGGCGTAAATGTTGCTTATCGACATTCATCTCTTATGCAACTGATTCACATGGAATGACAGTTTGTAAATGACTAAAACATAGCCATAAAAACAGCAATGTCTATGCTACATATTCGCCATATTCCTATGAGAGTATTTGTCCAACCTTTTTCTTCCGTTCTTATGTATTAGTTTTAGTATCTCTAGGTGAAATTTTTTTTTTAAATTTTGGTAGAAATTTAGTAAATCGTCCTTAGACTTATTGTGTCAATGTCCTTTTCCCAAATTTGTTAGCTACATAGAGATGTTGAGGGCAATTGGGCATCGTTATGTCTCTTACTTGTCCAGTCAGGTGTGGAGTGTATCGCCCCTTTGTATACTGATGTCCCAAATATTCTTTCCAACGTCATATAAAGTAATGTGAATCCCCTCCGGGGTGCGTTGAGATCTCTTGAAATTTCACGAGTTGTGGAGCCTCAAATGTCTCGCCTTGCTTAATTTATTTTATTCAATCTGTACAGGGAAAATACCACTCTCTGCTTGTTCTCTAACTCTCTGAATAGTATACTGCTTATAAATTTTTAGATTGGAATCGATAGTAAACCAAATAGTCCGAAGTACTTTTTCAATATTTTATTTGTCATGTATGGAATCTTCGGTTGTTCGACCGGCGCTCTGCCCTCTTGGAGATCTACTGATCGCGACATTGAAAACTACTGCCCTTTTATTGTTTTCTTAGTTGAGAATTGTCAACTATTTTAGTGTCAAAATTCCAAGAAGCACCCACAAGACTTTGTGTGCTTCAATTGGAATTGTGTTCTGGGAATTTGTTAGAGGTTTGGTTGGATAGGTTCTGGGAAGGGGAATCATGAAATACGTTTTGAATTAAGCATTTCATGGTGTCAGGAATTTGGGAATTGAGTCAATGTACGACGAATTAACTTTTGGTTTAATTTGTTGTTCATGTGACTCAATATGGATGGGAGTATGGATTAGTGTGAAATTGAATCAATGTGCGACAAATTAACTTTTGGTTTAATTTATCGCTCATATGTTTCAATATGAAATTGGGATTTGCGTTATGGGAGGTATTGGGGATTTAGATGGGATTATTTAGGTATGTTGGGGATTTGGATGGGAGTGGCGATTTAGGATCGCCACAGAGAATACGAAAACAGATAGTCAATCAGTCACAACTCTTTTGCCACGTTCTTTAAACAATCTTTGCCAACAAATTTTATGTACCTTGTATATTTTCTTTTATTCCTTTTAACCCATTGACATCATTTTTATTGAAAAATGGTTGCAGAATCTCAATGGTGAACTCATACTCAAAACAATTACCATCTTACTTCCTTCCTAGTAATAGTGTTACGACCAGCGTCGGTACGATCAATTTGTGAAGACGGAGCGGCGAAGCAGGCGGTTGCGAGTACCGGCCTTTTGGGCAGAAGTTACGAGAAGTATATTTTTACTGGGAAAGTGTTTTGTTGCGTACAAATGATGTCGAGGCATAGGGTTTCTAATTGGGACGATTTGCGAGAATTCTTCGGATCCTTTCCGTGGTCAGAGGTGTGATTTGGAGACTCCGATGTTAGCGCAGGCGCGGAATCACCAACATAAATTCATCTTATAAACCGTGGTTTGATGAAAATTGCGCACAGATTACAGCGGCAAAAAATAGAGCTTTTAAGCAATGAATTTTGCTAGAATCAGAAACGCGTGCAAACAGGCGATTGATACCCCATTAGTGACGGACAGCGGGGCACTAGTTACAAATTCAAAAGATAAAGCTAACGTGTTCGCAAGTTTATTTTCCGCGAATTAAAACCTCGATGCCGGTCTTTTGGAGCCACATGTATTCGCGTCGGTTAGGTCTTCGTTGTGGGATGTGAGGTTCCGCCCAAGTATTATTTAACGGATTCTACATGGACTGAACTGTAGGAAGGCAACTAAAGGCAACCCTGTTTAAACCTGCTTGACATGAGTGCTCAGCTCTGGAATGTTTAAATCAAAAAATTCAAAATTGTTATTAGAAGATAAGCTACTTGCTATGTCCGGTAGTAAAAACAAGTATTTTGGAAGAAAAAGGCGGAGTTTTGAAGTTTTGCCTCTTTTTCGCATCGAAAAAACTTAATGTATAATTTTATTACGAGACAAAAGTACACATGTGTAGAATAATATGTGAACATTTTACCTCGATCGGTTGAACAGTTTTTTCGTAATCACATCAAGTAGTGTTATATACTTAATAGCGGTTAGTTATCATCCCCCCTAAAATACATAAAATTCTGACATATGCATATCCTTCCCCAATACCAAAACATCATTTTAACAGTATAATAGAATATTCCCACCGTGCAATAGACAAATATTTAAAATAAAATAACACCCCTAAAAATACCTAATCCCTATCCCAGTAGATAGTATTTGGTTCACAATAAGGTCCCAAATATTATAAACTGAATGCAGCAATAGTTTCCACTAATTTCGTTTTCTCACAATGACAACCGTTCCTGCATTGAAGAGGAAGCGAAACAAAAAAAAAAAAAAAAAAAAAGAAAGAAAACGGATATGCATAGACCGAGGACAGGATAAGCTTCTCCTGAATTGTATCGTGAGCGCGTGCGGTTGCGTTTAAATACTCAAATTAAAAATAATGTAAAGGAATTAAATGTGAATAAGTTAAAGGACTTATCAAAAATAGTTCATGTAAAGGAATTAAATGTGAATAAGTTAAAGGACTTATCAAAAATAGTTCATGTAAAGGAATTAAATGTGAATAAGTTAAAGGACTTATCAAAAATAGTTCATGTAAAGGAATTAAATGTGAATAAGTTAAAGGATTTATCAAAAATAGTTCATGTAAAGGAAATAAATGTGATTAAGTTAAAGGACTTGTGGCGGTGCCGCCAAACCCCACGGTACACTTACCTAATAACCCCCATTACCTCATGCCAAGACGCATATGTTTTCGCCAATGCAATTGCATTAGGCACCTGAAAATGCTTCACGCATTAAATACATCAAATCTATGATCTTTAAGTCCCTGTAAAGAAAACTTACCTTTCATGCATTCCCTTCGCATACCAATTCTCTGTAAGATTTCTTTTTTACCTCATCAGGAATCTCAATCAATTCGGCACCTTCATTGCCAAGCAAATCCCCCTAGACGAATTCCTGAAAACAAGATGATATAATCATCTTCTCGATCCCTTTGTCCTTGCCGCCTATTATAGCTACAATGCATAGGTTAAACAATGATCTATATGATCCCCTTGTTTTTCGATTTTTCAGCTTCATTCCCATGGCCTTGTGTATGAAAAAAACCAATGTGATCTTCACTCACACATACACATACATTGCTGTCTTTCTTTCTTGTTTCCACCACAGAGAAACACTTTCTTTTTAGCGTAAACTCACCCCAAAACGATTAAATATCGTGGAGTCTTATTACAACCAACGTTCGTGACGGTCGGTTCACTCCCGGTCTCCGCCTTCTGCGGAGATGCGTTTATAACGTGTCGTTTGTGAAGTGCTGGTTGACTTGATAGCTCGTCTCAAATTTAAAGCTATAGTCAAGGCTAAAGTGTTCGGAATTAAATAAACTGCAAGCGAACTTTTTCTTCTTATAATTGAATAAATTGACTGTCAGGTATAAATTAATGAGTCCAGTGTTCGATCGTGAAGTGTAATAAAATACAAATTAATTAAGAACTGCGTGCGTTTTACTTCCTTCTCCTGTATGTGACGTTTCCCCTTGATAAACAACGGCGTGTTTGTGGGGACGTGGTAGAACTGTCGCCCGTGCGGCGTCGCGATCTCGTACCCCCACAGACTTATCATAAATAGTTCATGTAAAGGAATCAAATGTGAATAAGTTAAAGGACTTACCAAAATAGTTCATGTAAAGGAATTAAATGTGACTAAGTTAAAGGACTTATCAAAAATAGTTCCTGTAAAGGATTTAAATGTGAATAAGTTCGGAATAAAGAAAGATAAAGTACTTATCAAAAATAGTTCATGTAAAGGAATTAAATGTGAATCAAATGTGAAAGAAGTTAAAGGACTTATCAAAAATAATTCAGGTAGAGGAATTACAGGAAAGTTGTTCATCAGACTACCAGCGGGACTCATCTACAACATCTAGGCTATTCCACCATAGACAAAGTAGGACAAAAAAAAGTTGCCACCACTTTCCCAGCTGAAAAAAACAGTTTTAGCTTTTTTTTTGGAGCCGATTCCTCTTTGCAGTCTACTGTTTTGACTGTATTTTTGTTTCGGGCGTATAAAAATGTATCCAAATTTCATCGACAGTAATTAATCGGCCCCAAAACTCGGATTTATTGCGTCTAAACGGGCCAACAGAACGCCGGAAATGTTAATTAGAACACGTTTTTGATCTAACGTAAGCAAACGCAGCACCCAACGCGCGGACAGCTTTGTCATGCCTAAACCTTGATTTAATATGTAACAAACACCTTCGTTGGACATTTTCATAGCCTCTCCTGTCTCCCTCGCTTTAATACGGCGGTCGTCTAGCACCTAGTGGTGAACGTTAGCGATGTTATCATCAGTCATTGCAGTTTTTGGACGTCCCGAATATTCATCGTCTGCCAAGCTCTCATGGCCATGTTTAAATCCAGCTGCCTAAAATTTCGCTGTGGTAAATCATGGTGCAGAGTCCCAATACACAGATTTTTGATTTTTTTTGATTTGCGTGGGCATATTGCCTTTCAAAAACAAAAATTTAATGTCTCTATAAAATTTGTCCATTTTCACAAAAACACTCACATTGACTTACTCAAACGACTGTCAAATAAAAGCTACGCATCCAAAATGGCTGTAATTTTGGTGAGTGACTGTCAAAAGAAGCACACGAATTTTATTTGCGAGTGCTGCTATCTTCACTTTGAGGTCGGAAACTTTTCAGCCCACCCATCTACATTTAACCAAAAGAAGACAGCACCAAACCAGAATCGTAAAATTATCTGCTCCACCAGAGCAGTAATGTACTAATCACAGCGTTTGTAGCGAATTAAGATACATGCACGGACGCCATGGTCGAATGCGTTGTGCGTTAGTTTCAACCCTTTCTCGGGTGGGGTACGAATCACTTTCTTCACTACCTTACAAAATGAATTCATTCGATAAAAACTATTGTATAACAATTTAAATAAAGTAATTTAAATACCCCTGAAATTGCCGACAGGTGATATTTGTCTAGTGTGGAGTAATTGAGTCGCGTTTCTCCCGAATTACACTGTTTACAACATATTTTTTTACCCAAAACATTTCTTTTTGTTGTGGGTTCCCATGCCGTTCCGTTATTTGAGTTTTACGTGGCCACAAATATCCCGTCGTGTGCACTTGTACGATCCCAAGAAAGTCCGCAGTTGATACCTATCAAGGGTGTCAAGCAATATTTTATTACCTTTACCACGGTTAACTGAGCTTGGGTCCTTTTCGTCTCTACCCGATGCAAATATGAACTCCGACTCCAGATCCAATCGCAAAGGTTTATCCGTTCATCTGCAATTCGAGTAACAGAACAAAAAGAGGAAGGTAATTCGGAGCTCCATTTTTATGCTTTGTGAATCCCACACATTTCGACAAGAGTTCGAGATGATTGTACTACGACTAGCCAGACCGTTTGAACATAAAATACCTTGAAACCTTTTTCCAGAGATTACTCGTATTAAACGTTGTTCATGTCCAGATCCTGGTTCAGTGCAAATACTTATTCCCTTACGTATTCCTCAGGCAAAGCGCCCGGACGGTGGGGTACAATCTCGGTACGAATACATTGACTCGCATATGGACCATCAAATAAATGCCGGGCGTAAAATAAGGATTCGAGGAAAAGTTTGTCGTTCACACTGGCACAAGGATAATATTCGAAAATTGCTGAAAATTGTATCCGCTCGTTCAGCAGGCGATAGTTAGAAACCACGTAAGGGTGGGTGTGAAGATGCAGTTGCATAGAAAACATGGAACTTTGGTACCGGATGCTCCTGTTTGCCCATTGCGAGGTGAGAATTCGTTTTAGAATGAAATAAAGAATTCATGGGGGATGTACATGTAGGAGTCTCTACACTACGTCCTCGGTACCGTGCAGACGGAGATGTAGGGACCATCCTGCAACGTGTGTTGATAACCCGTTCCTCCGCAATGACCTTTTATAAACGAATTTCACATACACTGGATGCTTGTGGTAATTTAAATACACTTTAATTCAATAAGAAATGGTGATTTATTAGATCTAATAATCGAGATCGAGGACTTCCTCTTGCTGGCAAACTGATAAGTTGGGACTATTTTTAAAGTATAAATAGCAATAATTTAATATGTATCTGTATATCCATTATGTTGTTCCCATGATTTCATTACAAAATCGGCGTAAAGATAGATGTATGGGTTGAATAGGCCTAAGGAAAAACAAAGAAGAAGCAAGGAAAGTTTTCATTCCGGAGTGTAGAACATAATCAGTTTCATCGCAACACATTTCTGTGCGCTATATGATTTCTGACTTTGGTGGTAGGCAAAGGGATTCCGTTTTATATACTTTTTTCAGGAAAGGCGAAATTCTAGGGCTCTGGGTCAGTGCCTTAGATTGGTAGTAGATAACTATAAGAGAAGTTTTTGAATGGTTGAAAGTTGTTGCGCTCTGGAAATACTCGTGGTAGACGGAAATTCGACAGTTTTTTCATTCACCATCAAAACGATCTGCGGCTTGATGTGATCCATCGGATTGACTTGTGTCGCGCAAATTAACCGAATTCCTTTAAATAATAAAGAAGAATAGTCGTCAGGGGAATATCTGTAAACGAGATGACGGTCCGCGACCCCCCTTCGATGGGGCGGTGACTGTGGCCTTGACGTCATATCATGCCACAAGTCTCTTTAGGATTCTTTTGATTTTCCATTGTGGGCAACCACCGTGCTTTCTCACAATAGTGAGAAGAGTGACGACCGTTTTTAAGTTGAGTTAAGTTTTTTAAGTAAAGCGCGGGGGGGGGGGGGGGGGGGCGAACATACAGGGCAAAGTTACTGATCGCTGTCAACCCGGCGAAGGCCAGAACGATCTTTGTCCCTGTTCAATCCAATTTGACATGCAGTATCCACGTGACACACCTGGATAGCTACTTTGGCACCCGACAAGTAGTGAACCAATGCATGCAGCGACATCCTGAGAAAGGTTGGCGTAAGGCTAATAACCAGGCCCGTAAAAATGAAATATTATGGCAAATTTAACAAGCCTCGGATGTGGACCGGATACACGACGGCGACCACGGAAACGAAAATGGCTAAACGATTTACGAATTTTTTCATGGAACGTCCGCTCACTATACAGAGCTCGAGCTGCACAGCAGCTACCCGATTCAAGAAATAAGATGGACGGGAAGTGGTGTTATTCAAAGAAACGAGTATGACATTAATGCAGCTGTCATGCAAAACACCATGTGCTCGGGGTAGGCTTTCTAGTCAACCAAAAACTGAAGCCTGCCATCATCGGCTGTAATGCAATAAATGAAAGGCTATACACTCTTCGCGTGTGAGGCAAGTTTAAGAACATAAGTCTCATAAACGTTCACGTACCTACAGAGGAGCCCCCGGACGACGAAAAAGAAGAATACTACGAGAACGTCGGACGGGCCCTCAATGCCTGCCCAAGATACGATGTGAAAATCGTGCTTGGTGATTTGAATGCAAAAATAGGTCGGGAGCTGGTTTTCAGGCAATACACAGGTTTCCATAGTTTACGTGAGAACACTAATGACAATGGACTATGAGTCATCGAACTGGCAGCATAAAAAACTTGGTCGTTGCAAGTACCAGATTTCCACGTAAACATATCCACAAAGCCACCTGGGTAGCACCTGATGCAGCCACTCGCAACTAAACTGACCACCTGTTGATAGATCACCGCCACTCCTCGAGCCTGATGACGGTACGAACGTATCGAGGTGCCAACGTCGACTCGAATCACTATCTCGTTGGTACAGTTTCCGAGCGCGGATTGCCTTACGGAGATGCATTGCATCCGCGGATCAGGTTCGAATCAACACGGCTGCCTTACGCAATGAGAATACCAGTAAAACCTTTGGTCATGCGTTAAGACTCGCCCTCGAAGAGCTCGACGGAGGGGAAATAAGTCCTGGATCAGAATGCCGGGTTTGGAAGAGAAATGGACACGCCCTAAGAATACTGTCATTAGTACTGCCAACTCCATCTTAGGCAGTAGTCGTAGAGATCGGAACGACTGAGTTGATGATGAGTGCAAACTAGCGACTGAACGTAAGAATGCTGCATACCGGGCAATGCAGCAGTCTCATAGGACGCGGGTGCGCGAGGAGAAATACAAAAAGCTCAGAAGAAAAGTGCCTGGGAAAAAAAACCTTGTCTGTGAAATAGAGAAAAGTAGAGAGCGAGGACCGCACTACCAAATAATCCTCAGAATTACGCGGCACACACCACGCTACACTTACTGCAAGGATAAAGAGGGTAATCTGATCCCCGATACTGAAGGCATTCTGGAGTGATGGGAAGTGCACTTCAATGAATTGCTAAATGGTCACCATACAGAAGAATTGGAGACTCCACCAATGCAAGATCAAGACCAAATGCTGCCGCCACCAAGCATTGAGGAAACATTAAAAGCCATTAGACAGCTCAAATCAAATAAAGCCCCTGGAACTGATGGCATACCAGCTGAGCTGATCAAACAAGGAGGGACAGCGTTACATCACGCAATTCATGAAATCGTGGTGCACGTATGGGAGCAAGAGGAGATGGCGGAAGATTGGCGTCGTGGTATAATTTGCCCCATACATAAGAAGGATGATATCACACTGTGCAGCAACCATAGGGGTATAACATTGCTGAGTACTGCCTATAAGATATTGTCCACTATCCTACAAAATCGGATAGCCCCATACGCTAAAGATATCATTGGTCAATATCAGTGTGGCTTCATCCCAGGCAAATCAGCAATTGATCAGATATTCACCCTTAGGCAGGCGATGGAAAAATGCCAGGAATTTCAGATTCCAGTATATCATCTGTTTATAGACTTTAAGGCCGCCCACGACAGCATAGCCAGGGTAGAACTATATAATGCCATGAGAGAATTCGGCATTCCAAACAAATTGATACGACTTTGTAGGTTGACCATGACCAACGTAGGTAGTCAAGTAAAAAGACCGGGATTGGTGTCCAAACCAATAAACATCTTGAATGGACTCCGACAAGGGCATGGTGTGGCCTGCCTTCTCTTCAACCTGGCGTTGGAGAAAACAATCCGTGACTCTGGCGTTACAACAAGAGAGGCTTGTGGGTAGTGTATGTTGGTATGTCAACACGGACACGGTTTCACATACACGCCAAAGATTGTTCACCGAATTGTCTACAAAAAACACCAGCACGGTTTCACTAGGAGAATTCAGTCACGAGAGAGTGGAGCACAGCAGCGGCCTCGATGATCGCCAATAAAACACACTGATGAACTTCAATTTAATATTTTATTTTAACGATATTTTAGTTAGTCGTACGATTATTTCACAAATGTGGTGATTATTATGCTATTAATGTTACCGGTAATAATCGCAGGTGGCAACTATTTAATCGAGTATTGTTCGCACGAGGGCAATTGTTATTCTATTAATGTACAGGTGATAATCACTAGTGGCAACTATTTAATCGAGTATTGTTCACACGAGAGCAATTGTTATTCTATTAAAGTACAAGTAATAATCACTAGTGGCAACTATTTAATCGGGTATTGTTCAAGAGGATAACAAGGCGCGACCGATCTCTAAAAAGACTCACATCTGACTCCATATTTAATGCCCACAAAAGAAAAGGGACACCCAAAGAAAACCGTAAAAGGGGAGGAGCTACACGATTAACTCGAGGTAGTTAATCGTGATTGGACCAGGGAATAGGCATACATTATGCATGTGTGTGTATGCCTCGCATACGATCGTCCGGCGACCGAGGATGGGTGCCAGCATCGCAACTGCATCTTCCACGAATGCAAACAATGAATATCTGGGGTGAAAACGACACGAACCGAAGATCTGGTCATCCTATGGGAGGCCATAAATCAACATTTAGGTTGATGGTGTGAATTTCCTTTTTACACTCTGTGGTGCAAATGTGATGTTTAGATATTGCAACGAATATAGGGTGCAGCCATTGCCAGATGTTAAAAGTAAACTCTTACTGGCTGCATCCAATTCGTTGCTTGTTTGCGGTCCCTGATCGGTGGGGACCGATAATAGGAAACCAGCTATTGCTGGTAATTAGGGAAATGTTTGGTTTGCCTCAGCCGAAACCTTGTCGGCGGTGGCAAAACAACGGGACCTAATAGCCGCATGCTAGGGGTGCCATAGGCAAACAAGAAAACGAGTAAACAAAGAACTCTTTGTTGATGTTGTTTCCATAGCATAAGGCTATGGAAACGAGATGCCCTGGGTAGAGTGTATGCCTGAGGATGAGATTTCAAATGCCACGGCTATGTGATAATCTTTGCCGTGGACTTGTGGCGATTCCGCCATATCCCACGGCTCGCCTTCCAAAAAAAAACCCCATAACCATAACCCGGGTCTGCACCAGCTTTCGCTAATGCAATTCGCATTAGCATCTTAGATGCTTCACGCATCAAACAGACCCAATTATTATAACCCTAAAATCCCTATAAAGAAAACTTACCTTCATGCATCCCTTCGCGTACAATTTTTCATAAGATTTCTTTGTTTGCTTATTTGGTATTCTGAACCAATTCGGTACCAGACAAATACCATAAATATCGCGCCGTCTATTTTCCTAGCCGCGCCATATACCTTTTCATATACATTGCCTGGCAACCTTTTTTGTTTGTCTTACCAACAAACAACCCAAGCAGCTGCATATAATTAGCGCAATAGACGCTGAAACCAAATTCTCCAGCATTTCCTAATGCAAATATGAACCCGGTTTCTATTGCAGCCAGAGATGCCATAAACATCCAATTTGCTTTTAGCACCTTTTTCTCCTAACGTCGAAAATAGCGACGAGGCATCGTATAAACATGACCCTCATTAAAGAGCGAACCATTTGGTCGCCTTTTCTTTTGTCTTTGCCGCCTGCCTGTTTCGCTGTTCCACTGCACGTGTGAATAGCATTGATCTCAACGATCCCACACATACCACCATGACCTGTATTACAAGATCTGGTCTCCTATACCACCAAGAGAGACTTTACGTTTCCCTGGTGGTAGGTAAAAAACGATATCCTTATTGGAGAGGATATCGTTTGAGTCTTATTCCATCCTCCGACCACGCTGGTCGCACGGTGAAACTCCCGCTCTCCGCGCCACCAGCGGAGAAGCGTAAACAGTAACACGCGAATATATACCCGTGAGTCGTGTGTGTTTTATTTTTCAACTCTAGAAAGTTTTAGTTATTTTTTTTTTCCACGTAAATTTATCCGTGAAGCTATGAAATAACGTAAATTTATTGAACCCAAATTGTTTATTATCGAAAACATATAGTGCGGCAGAGAAAAAAAATCGGTATGCAATAGTCTCTTTGATAAAACAATATCCTTAAGTCA
Organism: Microdon myrmicae; assembly: GCA_963931805.1. Lineage (NCBI taxonomy): Eukaryota > Metazoa > Arthropoda > Insecta > Diptera > Syrphidae > Microdon > Microdon myrmicae. The sequence goes on along the minus strand of OZ007498.1, from coordinate 186,966,747 downwards.
TACGAAAGTGTTCAATAGTTTTTTGTGAAAAATCATCGAATAAATCATCCAAAAATGTAAAAGACAAGCAATAAATAATTTATAAATTTTAAATAAAAACAAACTTTGTGCAACAAATCCATAGCCGTGTGTTTTGCTTTCGTTGATGTTTCCACTGCTTCCTCGTAATCGTTTAGTGTTCGGCGGCATTATTATTGATGATGGAGGAGGAAGTATAACTCGCACCCATGCCGGTGCCACGACTTCCTTCCCCACAGACTTAATGTTTTTCAGAAATCAATGCCTGCCCGAGGATAAATTTTCGATGCCACGGCTAAGTGATAAGCTTTGCCGTGGACTTAATGTTTTTTCAGATATCAATGCCTGCCCGAGGATAAATTTTCGATGCCACGGCTAAGTGATAAGCTTTGCCGTGGACTTAATGTTTTTCAGGGATCAATGCCTGCCCGAGGATAAATTTTCGATGCCACGGCTAAGTGATAAGCTTTGCCGTGGACTTAATGTTTTTCAGGGATGGTGATGGAGAAAAAGGGGTTTGGAAGGAGAACCCCCCACAGAATAGGTAAGCTGCCTAACGGATATTCATAACAGTTATCCGATTGGGTAACTGTATTAATTCCAGCGATTTGGCTGGGAGTAAATGCCGTAGCAAGGTTACGCAACCTTGCTGAAGTTCGACTTAGAGGTGAGTCGGTTCGCCTGGAATAGTGGGGATCGAATGATGTATGGCTCTTCGGGCCCTGAAAAGCCCCACAGGCTATTATCACCAAGTCCAGCCAGATACTTGCCTACGCAGATGACACCGACATCATCGGTAGAACCGAATCGGCTGTACAGGAATCCTTCACCCAGATCGAGCAGACGATACAAAAACTGGGACTGCACATTAATGAGGGAAAAACTGAGTACACGGAGGCAACTTCTGCGAAGACAAGACCTAACTTTGGTCAAACTATCAGGGTAGTGGAGCACGAATTTGAAGTAGTGCAATCCTTTAACTACCTTGGGTCAATGGTATCAGCCGATAACAATATGGACGAAGAAATACACAAACGGCTGAGCAAATCAAAGAAAGCCTACTATAGTCTATCAAGGCTCTCTAAATCCCGAAACTTATCCAGAACATCTAACCTGCTACTGTACAAGACCACGGTCTTACCAGTATTCATGTGTGAATCCGAGACCTGGGTGCTCAATAAAAACTACTCTGAACGCTTAGCCACGTTCGAGAGGATGGTCTTAAGGAGAATTGTTAGCCCCGTATGTGAGGGAGGATGATTCTGGAGACGCTACAACCATGAGATGTACGCAATCTACCTTGAAGCTAATGTTGTAAGAAAAATCAAGCTCGGCTGACTCCGGTGGGCGGGACACCTAGCTCGAATGAGCGAAGAGGACCTTGGCCGGAAGGTCCTTTGTGGCAGGATGTATAGAAGGAGACAGCGCGGCAGACCTTGTCTGCGATGGAGGGATGGCGTAGACCAGGACGCCCAGAGCCTGGGAGTGCTAAACTGGATGATATCGGCTCGAAATCGGGACCAGTGGAGAGATTTGTTAAATAAGGCCAAGACCAGATCTCGGTTGTAGTGTCGATGATGATGATGAAAATAGCGGGATTCTTGATATTCGTATTTGGGTTTGTTTTACTTCAATAGTATTAATTAGTGCCATCCACGAGTGTGGACACCAAGCCAGAGATTTTAAAAAATGGATTCATAATTTAAAAAAAAAAATTGTAAATAATTATTTATCATCATCATCATCATCGGAACTACAACCGGGAACCGGTCTTGGCCTTATTTAGCAAGTCCTGAGGCTTGTTAAATTTTCCATAATGATTTGTTTTTTCCGGGCAAGGTTATTAGTCTTGCGCCAGAGGCTCCCCGAAGGGGAATCGAACCCCGGTCTCCCGCGTGACAGGCGAGTATATAATTATTTATATCATATATGAATAGTTAATAACAAACAAACAAAAACAATAAAAATCTTGGAAATGATAATTGTGAAACCAGATTCAATTTTTCCTTTTTTCTCTGATATAATCTGTAAATTTTGTTTAAAGTAAAAGCAATGAAAAATAAAAATACTGTACACCGAAAGGTTACATATTTGTATAGAAAACAACATACATGTACTGAGAATAATTTATAGTGCTCGTACAGAGCCAGTAAATTTCATCAAAAATGTAACAACATAAAATAGACTTAGCATTTAGTCTAATATTGTGAAAAAAACCTCATCTGTACTTTTTTGTTGCCAATAAATGCGTTAAAAAAACACCAAGCCAGAGACTGCTTTCTTATTACATTTTTTACTTGGTATTTATACATTCTACTACTACAGTCTACCCAGAATTTCTCAAGAAAACAACAAATTTGAATTAATGATCAAAATATATTTTATCGCCCTTTCCGAGACAATACACTTATGCCAAGGATTAATCCAATCATCCATACATACACACATCGATCGAAAGAAATCACAGCGAACCATATCTGGTAAGTACAATGCTTGTTCGATCACACGAGGGTTGCCTTTTATATTTCGGGATTAGAGAACAAAAACAAATATTGATCATCGAAAATCACTTTATTGTTTTTCAAAATATTCCCCATGAAGATCTATACACTTTTGCATGCGTTTGAACCAATTGTCGAAGCACTTTTGCCACTCTGATTGAGGTATCTCCAACACATGCATTCTGAATGCAGCAACCGCTTCTTCAGGTGTCGAAAAACGTTGACCTCTCAGTTTGTTTTTTACGTACGGGAATAAAAAGAAGTCATTCGGTGCCAAGTCAGGACTATACGGCGGATGACCCATCAAATCTATGTTTTGGGTGCTCAAAAATGCAGTTGTCGCAGCCGATGTGTGAGAGCTCGCATTGTCGTGGTGAAGAGTGATCCGTCTTCGGCAGTTGGTTTTCCTGATTTCTTGGAAGACAACTGGCAAACAAATGGTTGTGTACCACTCAGAATTGACTGTTCTGCGTTGTTCTAGTGGTACGGTTGCGACATGTCCAGTTTTTCCGAAAAAACAGGCGACTATTTGCTTAGAAGTGCTTCGTGCGCGAACAACTTTTGTTGGATTTGGCTCATCTTGAAACACCCAGACAGTCGACTTCTGTTTACTTTCGGGCTCATACGCGTAAATCCACGATTCATCACCTGTCACGATGTCATAGACGTGTTTCGAAGCACCGCGACCGTATTTTTTGAGCATTTCTTTCGACCAATTGACACGAGCCTTTTTTTGGGCGATTGACAAATTGTGTGGGATCCAACGGGAACAAATTTTTTTGACAGTCAAATGTTTATGCAATATTGAATGTATGCTGGTCCCACTAACGCCTAAGGTTGTCGAAATCTCACGATAGGTCACATGACGATCTTCCAATATCAGTTCGCGCACAGCATCAATGGTTTTCGGAAAAACAACTTATTTTGGACGACCTTCACGAAATTCATCTTGGAGTGAACTACGACCACGATTGAATTCACCATACCATCGATAAACGCTGGTCCTTGATGGAGCTTCATCGCCAAAAATTGAATTAAGTTCACCCATGCACTGTTGCTGAGTTAATCCACGCCGAAAGTTGTAAAACATAATCGCACGAAAATGTTGACGATTTAATTACATTTTTGGGCCGAAGAAGAATCTTTTAAGTTACTGTAAACAACACAAATAGCGCTCGTATGTCAAAACGTTCTGAGTGCGTATAACCTCAAAAATGTCCAACTTTACGACAGAGCTGTCAATTGCCGGATTGCAACACTAGGGTTGCCAAATCCCGAAACATAAGAGGCAACCCTCGTACATACAGAAATTACACTTAATAACTTTAACTCGAATTTAAAGGAACGCGTAACAAAGTTTATCAACAATTGCGAGGTCTGACATATCGAAAAATATGTTAGGCATCAAAAATAAGTCACTATTAAAAATAACCGAAACCCCAATGAATCCAAGGGAAATCATACATGTAGATGTATTTTACAGTTTAGAAAAGTCGTTATTCCTAACCATAATTGATAAATTTTCGAAACACGCTTGTGCGATAAATAAAATAAAATTTCAGATAGAACTCGAACAGAATTAAAAAGAACCCTTTCATATTATTTCAGGCAATTCGGTTACGTAAAGAAAATTATAGTAGACAACGAATTAGGATTTAAGGCAATCCCAATAAAAGAATATTTAGGAGCAATTAATACAGGAATCCATTGTACATCAAATAATAATCATACATCAAATTCTGACATTGAACGCTTACATAACACAATTAATAAACACATACGATTACTAAAACACGACGAAACAACCAAAGACGATTCCGTTGAAAACAAGATTTTTAAAATTATAAGTTATTATAATAATATAACTCTGCAACTCACCGAACACCCATTGATTTCGTTAACGGGCAAATACATCAAAATGAATACAAAGATATTTACGAAAACATCCTTACTAAGAAACAAAAAACTATAGAAACGTTAAAGCAAACTCGCAAAAACGATACCTTAGAAAGTGGACAACATTTAATTAAAGAAGATAGAGGAGGAAAAAATCATTTAAAATATAGAAAACTAAATACGCAAAAGATTGAACAAGATCATATTGTTGATACCCAAAACCAATTCAAATATTATAGAACAGATATTAAACATAAGAAAAAATATCAAGACCCCGAGAATCCCACAATTAGCATTAAAAACCTAATAAAAGCCAAGACGAAATAAAAACAAACAAATTGTATATACAATACGTTTAAACGTTCAGAAATATTTGAACCTCGAATCACTTTAATTTTAAAACTCGAATAAACAAAATGTGAAACACACATAGGTAATTCTAATTAAACTAAATAATGCACGATTATGTATTTTTCTCCATATAACTATTAAAACTATACTTAACACATAAATAAGAAATAGTTATGACAATTACCCTCTATTTCATTTTGTATAAATTATATCATTTCTACATGTAACTGAATTTAAAAATACAATTTTCTTAAATAATAAAAAAAAAATCTATGTAAGTACTATATGCATAATTTTGCAAACGAGACTTTTTTTATTGTTTTGTTTTTTACACTACTTTCCTAAACATTTCATGGGAGGCTCAATCTAACGGAGAGGGTGTGGGGGACGAGCTCGTGGCACCGACATGGGCGCAGGGTAATACTTCGCCCACACAAATTAGAAGCTCCGTCGCGAACTGTTCACCAATTCTGCTTCGTTGTTATGTCCGGAGAAGATGATACGGCCGTCGATTAGTGAATGTGGAGCGGACACAGAACGAGAAATAAACACAGGATATTGTTTTATATAAATTCCTTTCCTTTTATTTTTCTAATGTTTAGTCGACGGGAAGTGCACTTTCACATTGTTCGTATTATTTGTATATTTTAATTTTAAGTAAACGCTATTTTTCAATTCCACTTTAACTGTTACTGGCGCAGGGTATCGGGAAATATCCCGGATTTCGTTTAGAAAAAGGACCCGGCTCTATATCAATAAAACACACTGTTACTAAAATCTAGGGGGTTTAATTCACGACTCCGGGGCATGTGCACTCCGATGCACACGCGAAAGGGGGTAACGACGACCGCTCTGGTCAGTGGTTTGAATGCGGCTCAACCGATATCCTCTCCAATAAGGATATCGTTTTTACCTAACACCAGAGACACGTAATGTTTCTCTTGGTGGTATAGGAAACCAGATCTTGTGATAAAGGTCATGGTAGTATGTGTGGTGATCGTTCAAATCGATGCTATTCACACGTGCTCGACAGCAGTGGAACAACGAAACAGGCAGGCGGCAAAGACAAACGGAAGAAAATGACCAAATGCGCCGTTGGTAATGCGGGTCATTGTTTACGCGATGCCTCGTCGCTATTATCGACGTTAGGAGAAAAAAGGTGGTAAAAGCACATTGGATGTTTATGGCATCTCTGGCTGCAGTAGAAACCGGGTTCATGTTTGCATTAGGAAATGCTGGAGAATTTGGTTTCAGCGTCTATTGCGCTAATTATATGCAGCTGCTTGGGTTGTTTGCTGATACGACAAACAAAAAAGGTTGCCAGGCAATGTGTATGAAAAGGTACATGACGCGGCTGGGAAAATAGACTGCGCAATATTTATGGTCCCTGTCATGACGGTTACATTGAATGCAATCCGAATCATTTTGTTTACAGGAATTTGTCTGGTACCGAATTGGTTTAGAATACCAGATAAGCAAAGAAAGAAATCTTACGGAAAATTGTATGCGAAGGGATGCATGAGAAGGTAAGTTTTCTTTATAGGTATTTTAAGATTATAGATGGTGATCTATATAATGCGTGAAGCATTTACAGGTACTAATACTGTTGCATTAGCGAACCTAAGGAAGTTGGGTAGTAATTATGGGGTTTTTTTAGGTAAGTGGACCGTAGCGTTTGGCGGAACCGCTACAAGGGTGTTACATGTCGCCATAGCATAAATACTACATTATGAATATATTGTGGGCGGTTTTTATTTGGTATCGTCAAGGATACGAGTTCAATAAAAACTCCACTATTGAAAAACACAAGAACACTTACTGCCCTGGAGAAGATGGTAGAAATAAACACGGCTGGAAGTCCTTTGTTGACGATACTCAACTATCAACACGTCCGAAATTCCTTCGTGGTGCGCCCAGTCGTCCTATTGCTAGCAGCAGCCTTTGGTCCAGAAGAAATAAATAATACAACGCTTTGTGTTGGTGTTGAGCAGTGTTTTTTTATTGTCACAAATTCCTTTTTTGTTACAAGTCACAAATATTAATTACGATTAAAAGCACATCTTGATATTCAAAGAAAGTCAAAGCACTTGTACAGTTGAATTATTCTAATCGCGACACTGTTCATTTATTTATAAAACGTTCGATTCGCCGTGCAATCGTCAGAAACAAGAAATGGCAAAAAAAGGATTAGTAGTTATGATTTAGGGCACTCTAACGGTGGTGGATCACACCGAGGTGGGAGGGGCGAATCGGATCTACTTGGCGACGGCCAATGGGCGATCGAAAAAGAGTTAAATAGGAGGATTTCTCATATGCCCGTATAGGATAAGTACGATGCCCCTTCGCCTGCAATACAGACAACGATCGGTCCTGCACCTGTTCAAACAAATGAACGAGCATACGTGGCTGCAGGCATTGTTGTCATAAATCATCGATGATGCATGCCTGAGAACGAAATAGGTTTCTGCGTCCTAAGTAAACAGAAGATGCATTTTGTTTGGTTCAGCGCTATTGTTCTGGTGCATGATGTAGGACAAATATTTTGTTGACATTAAGTCAACAGAAACCTCGCCGATGATGGCCAGGGACCTGGCTGGATGGCTAAACGTTTAGTTTGGGCAAGCACCGTAGGGCATGGTCATTACTATGATTATTCACTTAGGAAACGACACTTGAGACACGACCAGGGTATGATTGTTTAAGTTGCAATAATGTTCATATCTAGTTCTACGATCGGTAGGTAGCCGATAATGGGAAATTGGTTAAAGCTATTGGGAACCTAAAGATATGGGGGCAATATTTAATTACCGAATGGTAGGGAAACTATCGGCTGCAGTTGTGTCAACAAGTACGTTGGTCGACGTGTCATCTGGACTAACGGATTGTTGTTTGGACGATCGACCGATGGTCCAGCCGATAAGGCGAGGATGGCCATGTCATGCACGTGTGTGAGAAAGTGCTTCTCAGCAATGCTGTGGGGGTTCTCTATACCACATGAAGAACCAACCCAAAATGCCAACCAATCTTGACCACTAACAGCGCGTCACCATACCTAACCTGTAACCCATTTCAAAATATGCAAAAACAAATCCCAATCCGCAAGCGCATCCAACCCGAACTTGCAAGAATCCATCTCCCGCTCTGCAATGAAAGGCATTTCCCAAAACTTCCAACAGAATACAATTCAATAGAATGCATTCTAAATCGTCTCCCTCAATTACATTGTGACGGTTCTTGCGAACGCCACTGCTCACCTGTCAATATACACCAGGTAACTCCCTTTGCATAAGCATCCTGTTTTCAATAGAGCAGGTACTTACCTGCATTGGTTATACCAATAACCACCTAAAATATGTGGAGCACAATGTTTGCTGATACAAAAAATGCATCAGCAACAACAGACATTGCCTACACCAAGCATAATAGTGCGAATGGCACCATGTACCACAAAGGCAAATCCGGTTGCAAACGCCGCAGTCACCACTGCCCAAAGGTACCCGTGTAATGCCCCTAAAATACAAATCGGTACATATTACGTAACCGACGAAAATCACCAAGAGTTGTCCAATGTTAGGTGCGTCCGCCACCCCATCAATTAATCATTTTCGTAATTTTAATATAATTTGTTTTAAGGTGGTATGATGGTAAGGTGGTGGAGGAATTGCACGATCCAGAAGTGAGTTTTCGAACACGCCCCGATTCGGGTGTGGATCGTGCAGTTCTTCGAGTTCGAATTCGGTTTTCGAAGTGGGCGTGAATGGGGAGCGAAAGAGAGAAAGGGTTAATGTTTTTTTTGATGTACGGGTTTTTTGTTGACGTTCCGTTGTTGACGGGTTTTTTGGAGACAGATAGAAAAACGGTTGTTAACGAAAGAAAAGAAAAGAAAAAGAAAAGGCAGAAGTATAAAGAAATTGTCCGGTGTGTGTTAATCCTTTTTGTAAAGAAACAGAATAAAGAAAATGTAAAGAGAGAAGGAAATTGAAACGAAAAAAAAAGTGAAAAGTAGTTTTTTTTTTTCATCAAAGAAAAATTGCAGAAGGGCAAACTTTGACGTTAAAGTGATTGCGGGTCTTTCCTGTGAAATTGTGTGGCCTCAGTCGTTGCTTTCTGGGTGTAATAAGCCCGGATTCATTTAACAGCGGTTGTTCGGCAAGCTAAAAGTAACTAATCAGTGCCGCATCGGGAGAACATCCAGAGGAGCCGACACTGGATAATCTACAAACTACATTGCTGGATTTGAACTAGAAGACATTTAACGTTGTGTTACCTATTGGGCGATCTTAGTGGATATACAACTCAGTGTTTACGAAATTGTGTTGCAAATGGTGTTGCAGATTCACAAAGGGGAAACTAGAACACATTTCGGAAACAAAGGACGGCACATAGGGATCCCTCTACAGCAAGGGCAAGAGCCCTCTGAACCGGTTGGAGCCGTGGCTCGGCATCGGGACGTCGAGATGAATAACGAGGTAAAAAGAAAAAATCTAACATTTTCACACTAAATCCCCACAGCGGAAGTGCAAGGCACGTACTATAATATTACACACTGGCTTTTAACAAATTATCATACTACACCAAGCACACAAGAGGAAAGGATTTTTCCCATACACGTGCATGGCACTTAATATAAGCGGACGCCAGCAACGCGCGAACCGATCAGCACCAATGTGCCACACAGTGCTGGTCGAACAAGCACATCCTACCATGGAAATGCGATGTACACGATCAGCAACAATGCTATACTCAGTCACTGATCGTATAAACAGTTAACCCTGTTCAGAACAACTCGCCCAGCTGCGAATGTGTTTATGTTTATTTTGATTCAAAGTCTATGGTTCGCATGCTGGGCGACACATGCGATGAGCACAAAAGGGGACCATTGTGTGTGTGCGTGCAAACCTTCTGTGGCGGCACACCGATGCGAAAAAGAAAATTACCAAATATAAATCATGGATGGAGTTTTGGGATTCGGTCGCTAGAAGGCATTAGGCAATGGTGGTGGATACTATAAAGACGGGCAGCGCTTCGTAATGAATTAATAAAAGTCTCTCATGGGATGTCCCAAGAGATCGCGGCGAACGTGTGCGGAATAGACAAGTTCTTGGCGTAATTGATGCAAACTTCATTGTAAAACACATTGTGTGCGGCGTACGTTAAAAATAAAATTAACCTAAATATAAACTAAGAGTTCGCGTAGTTTAAAATCAAATTAATCTAAATATTAACTAAGAGCTAGTGTATGAAAAAATTGAATTAATCTAATGGAGTCGGATTATGAAATATCGTTTCTTTTTAATATTTGAAATAAAGAACCTTTTGTTTTGCGTTACCAGAGTAACCAAGTGTTTTTCTTAAACGACGAAAATTCACTGGCAGCGGCCGGACTGGGTTGGCGTTCCGCTACTACCACTGAAAACATTAACGCTCTACCTACCACTATATATAAACCCCACAGTGGTGATCCAGTGGGTACTGAACACGTACACCAGGACGAACATCACAGCAGCGCCACCGGATTGCACCCATTTTCATCGCCAGGATCTAGATTAAACCGCAAGTTTTTTTAAAATCTTATATTTTTTTACCTTACTTCCAGTTTTGTCCAAAAATACATTTTTCAGTAGTCTTAGCTCCGTCTGAGTATTTTTAGAAAAATTCTAGATTAAGAATACATACATAACTATAAAAATACATTTACCAGTAGTCTTAGCTCCGTCTGAGCATTTGTAGAAAAATCCTAAATTCCAAAGTCAAGCATAAATATAAAAATACATATATAAAAATAAGAATACAATACTTTAGAACAAAATACGCGTGACTAAAAACCCAACCGGGAGCAAACAAAGTAAATTCTAAAAAGTATAAAGCGACGCACCCGCTTAGTAAGCCCCTTCAGGGCAGCATAGCAACAGGTATTCACACCTGTACGTTAACAAACGCGTGGCCTGCACACTTTTTATACGCCACGGTGGTCAATTCACTGCACTCACCAGCGATAGGTCTTCCATCACCTAACAGAACTACAACTTGTCCGCACACCAACCGTATCCTACCTAGGGACGGTTCCATCACCCCTTGAAATACAATGGCCCAGTTTACGAGGTCAAAGAAAGCTCAACAAGAGCCCCAACTGGAATCACAGCGAGAGTCTCCCACGGAGCCACCGTTGACACCACGGGCGGAGCTGCAGCGGGAGCTGGGAGTACCGCGCTCGGAGTCTCCGGCCTTCGTGGACGCGCTCTGTGTAGAACAGCCCACAGATTCGCGACAGGAGCAAACCCGCGACACACGCCCTCACAGATCAGAGTCCCCAGTATTAGTGAACGCGACGCCGACAGAGCAGTCACCACGTGCTGCCTCACGTGATTTGCGCTGCCTGCCGAGGAGGAGTCAGAGCTGTGGTTCACCATGGCGGACCTCATATTCGAGGCGGCGGGCGTGAGCGAGGAGAGACCACGCGCGCTCGAGGTTATGAGGGTGTTAAGCCGAAACCAGCGCACGCACGTAGCACATATAATACGAACCCCCGGTAGCAGCCCGTATACCGATATGAAGGAAACACTCCTCAACGCGCTCGAGGAGTCTATTGCCAAGAGGCACCAACGTCTATTCAACGAGACCAATTTCGCGGGGATGAAGCCATCGCATTTCCTCACACATTTACGGTCAATAGCGGGAAAGGGGATCTCAGATGATGTCACCAGACCCCACTTCATTAGGTGCCTCCCGCAACAAGCACGTCCCACCTTAATCGCACAGCCTAATCAAAGTCTGAGTTCGCTGGCCAAGATTGCAGATGCAATCGTAGAAGCGCAGACCTCTCGTTGGTCTGCGCTTCTACGATTGCTACCTTTCAGGTAGCGACTATTAATCGATAAAACGAACCGCCTTCACGATACCACTCTTCATCCCATGCTTCCCCGCGCACGGTCAGAAACCCCTTAGCGTCACCGCCAATCGCCACAGACTCGTCGCAAACTTCAGCGCATACACGAGACTCAAGGCAATTCCATTCCCGGCAGCCGGGACCCTCGCGTTACGAGTTAGGTTTACAACGCGAGATCGCTCAATTACGTGCCGAACTACGAGACTTCGCGCGTGCGGCCCAAAACCACCCAACATATCAGTGGCCCCAGACCCAGACCACCGCAAGTCAAGGTGAGCCTCTGAGAGGTGCCACTAGCACGCGCGGTAGGGCCACACCACAGACGACGGCGAACCCTCAAAGGGCATTAACACCCGCCTGGTGTTCATACCATCGGCGTTTTGGGGCAAAGGCCCCCAAATGCACACAACCCTGTGGGTGGAAGCCCGTAAAACCAGCACCAAACGCGGATTTAAACTAGGACGGCCGACCGCAACTCCAGCGCAAACGGTCGGGACACTCCAAGTAAGTCGCTTAACAATCAAAGACCCGAGATTGGATATAAGTTTTACGGTCGACATGGGCGCCGACATATCAGTTTTACCTAAGTCATACGCTTCGCAAAATAGAACGCCTAGCAGACTCCAATTACTAGCCGCGAACAACACATCCATAGCTACTTACGGACGTAAGTACCTACGACTAGATCTAGGTTTGCGGCACCCTATAGGTTGGCACTTCATAGTGGCCGACGTCTCCGAGCCATTAATAGGTTCGGACTTACTATCGCGCTACAACTTGCTGGTCGACACCGCGAACAATAGACTAGTGGAACAACGGTCACTTGGCCATCCGCCTGGGGAGGCCCCACGGACGCCACCCGAGGCCGACATCACATGCGATGCAATTCCGGCTCTACTGGAAGAGTATAGACACTCGACAGTACCGCTTCCCAATCAGGAGCACATAGAGTCCGAGGTTTACCATCACATCGAGACACGGGGTCCACCGCTAAGCCAACGCCCGCGACTCCTAGCACCGGACAAGTTGCGTGCAGCGCGCACAGAATTCTACTACATGCTGGAGCAAGGAATCTTCCAACCTTCAGTCAGCCCATGGGCCAGCCCGCTGCACCTAGTTAAAAAACAAAGTGGCGAATGGCGCCCATGCGGCGACTACCGACTGCTAAACGCGGTCACAATCCCTGACCGATATCCCATCGTACACTTGTATGATTACTCATACAAACTGCGCGGATGCACTGTCTTCACGACCCTGGACCTCACCAGGGCTTACCACTAAATACCAGTGCCCCACGAAGACATCCCAAAAACCGCGGTCATTACCCCATTTGGACTATATGAATTCAAGGTAATGACTTTTGGTCTCAGAAACGCCGCGCAAACATTTCAAAGGTACATCGATTCAGCCCTGCGTGGGTTGGATTTTTGTTACGCCTACATCGACGATATCCTGATCGCGTCCTGCAACCGGGCGGAGCACCAGCAACATCTTAAACAGGTGTTAGAACGCCTCCGCCGATACGGACTAATGATCAACCCAGACAAATGCCAAATTGCCAAGGAGCAGGTGAGCTATTTGGGTTATCATATCAACAATCAGGGTATTCGGCCTCTCTCAGACAGAGTAAAAGCTCTCAACGAATTCCCACGTCCTACCAACGTTCGCGAATTACGACGTTTCCTGGGCATGCTTAATTTTTACCCGCCAACATTACAAAATGCCGCGCATGTCCAGGCCCCTCTAAATGAAACTAAGAACTAGTGTATGTTAAAATCATATTAATCTAACTACAAACTAAGAACTAGTGTATGTTAAAATCAAATTAACCTAACTATAAACTAAGAACTAGTGTATGTTAAAATCAAGTTAACCTAAATATAAACTAAGAGTTCGCGTAGTTTAAAATCAAATTAATCTAAGTATTAACTAAGAGCTAGTGTAGGAAAAAATTGAATTAATCTAATGGAGTCGGATTATGAAATATCGTTTTTTTTTAATATTTGAAATAAAGAACCTTTTGTTTTGCGTTACCAGAGTAACCAAGTGTTTTTCTTCAACGGCGAAAATCCACTGGCAGCGGCCGGACTGGGTTGGCGTTCCGCTACCCCCACCAAACAATAAACCCCACAACATCACCCCACATATAATTTTTCCCGAAATTGCTTCGGTCAATTCTTTACTTAATTTATATTCCCTCCTTGCGACCAAGCAATCTTAATTTCCCCGAAATTCGTACGTAGTAATAAAACGCATATTCAAACCTACAACGGAACATTAACCATCACCACCAACTATACCGAGCCCCATACATTTCCCCGAATTTACTTCGGTTAATATCTTATTTAAACGATATTCCTTGCCCCAAGCAATTCCAATTTCCCCCGAAAACCACTTCGGTTCATTTCCTCCTTAAATTATAACTCTCGTTTGCAACCAAGGGACAGCTAATTTTCCAAGAAACAACCACAACGATCAAGAGCCCTGATAATACTTGGCTATGCCGATTTCCCGGTATACACAACCAACGAATCCAACTCAACTTAAATGGCGAGGATTCGCTGGAACTGAATTCCTATGCAAGCATAGCAACTCTTCTCGAAATTGCTCGTAAGTGCCAGTGAGTTTATTTTAGCTTTGACTCCACTGCCACGACGCCATAATCTTTTTCCTTCCAATAATTAGTCAGTCGAGTCACAACCGCCATTCAGTGCGCACCGCTGCCTGCAAGCATTTGCTTAATTTCAAATATTTCCATTCAACCCGCCCAGTCGGTGTTGACGTAGTGTATTTTGGGAGTCGGTCATCAGAACCTGACGTGCGTTTCGGCCACCTTACGTTTGGCAATCCTCGCGTATCAAACAGCCTTTTGCAATATAACGCGGCGCAACTCGGGCAACTGTTAGGAGCATGCGGATTTACCCAACCACCAGATGCCGAAAGTCGCGAAGTGTCTCGAGGTGCTATTTTCGAGAGTCTACGTTCATTGTTATTCGAGTTCAATCTGCAAAATTTCGCGTTGGAGATCAAACCGAGATTAAGTGCTCCTGCAACCGTGGTTAAGAGAAATATAACACTGAAATAACTTTAAGTAAAAGGGGAGATTAATTAATAAGCGAATGTTTAAGTGAAAATAAAAATAAAAAAGGAAAACATTAACATTAAAACCAGACCAGTGCGTTTTATTTCTTTTCTTTCTCCCCCGTTGGTGAACGTTGTCAGTGTTATTTACACAGTGGCGTGTTGGGGGTACAGTGAAAGCGCGCCCGTTCTGGCGCATACATATAACCCACACAATGCGCATTGACATGGTCGGGAATTAATGTCGGTTACATGAAGAGGTAACCGATTTAGATTTCGGAAACATGATGCGTTGGATGCAAGCATGCCCCCGGGTGAAAGTTTCATGCCACGGTAAGATGGTAATCTTGCCGTGGGCTTATGTTTTCAGGTGGAAGGTGATGCAGAGTAGCTCGTTTTCAGGTAAGTAGAATGACTTTCCTGGTAAGTGGGAGACAGGTAAAAGGGAGTGGGTGGTTGTTTGGGAATGCCTTACGGAACACTCACAACATTTCTCTTAAAGCAATTTGTAAAACCCAATATGTGTACGCTACATGTCGCCATAGCGTAATTACATTTTAAGTACCTTTTCTTTAATTACGTTTTTATATACCTTTTAAAATATACACAGATAGACATTTTGTGTATTGATCCTTTTTCTTGTAATTACCTGATGTGCTTTCTGTTGTCCTTCAAAATGCTAGATTTTAAGTGATATAAAAATATAAGTTAGTCTAAGAAAGTAACTCAAGAAGCAAAGGTGCTTTTAATAAAGGACTCTTGGCTAACGAAAGATCGTTGACTACAATCTGTTAAAACTAAAATTTCTAAACCCATCAATTTTGCTATCAGGGCTTATCGGGCCCCTTTTCGACAACTCCTTTAATCCGACCTTAATGGAATCCAAGCCACTGGAACTGAAAGACGAGTTTTCACCGGGCCCTGATGGAGTACATGCAATCCTCCTCAAGAAATGCTCATCCATTCTCTCCCTTCTCACTGATCTTTAATCTCTCACTCTCCCAAGGCATATTCCCCTACATTTGGAAAACCTCCTTCATCACCCCTATATACAATAAGGTTTCCAAAAACGATGTCGCGAACTACCGCCCTATCGCCAAACTGTCCCACTGACCAAAGATTCTCGAAACAGCCTATACGAATCTCTTAGTTTTCGGTGCATATCTTTTATTTCACCAAGGCAACATGGTTTTCTCAATGGCCGATCAACTACAACCAACCTCGTTGAGTTCATTTTATTTACATTCTCAGCACTAGAAGAAGGTTACGAGGTCGATATGGTCTCGACCGACCTCAGTAAAGCATTCGACAAACTCTCACACAATCGAATTCTCTTCAAATTATCCGCGCTCGGCATCGAACCTAGATCGTTGAAATAGATTTCTTCCTATAGAAAGGATAGACTTTATTTCGTTCATTTCAGGTCCAGGATATCCAACCCTTTCCTTGCCGCCTCTGGGGTCCCTCAAGGTAGCCACCTGGGTCCTCTCCTATTTATACTTGCCACTAATGACATCGATAAGGTCATTAAAAACTCCAGCTTGTACCTATACGCTGGTGATACCAAGTTATACAAATTCATCGAGTCACTACTTAATTCTGTACTGCTGAAATCTGACCTTGACAGCTTCCCGACTTGGTGTGACAAAAATTGCTTTGTACTTAATATCGCCAAATGCCAATCTATAACCTTTTCCAGTAAGCGTATTCACGTTCCTATACCCTCCATATCCATTGTCCAATGTATTCGAGATTTTGGGATCCTTTGCGGCAGGGAGCTTAACTTCCGCTCTCACATTGATGAGACCATCCGGAAAGCCAATTCTGCCCTCGAATTCATGAAAAGATGGTCTAAGGAATTCTCGATCTCTTTACTTTACCGTCGTCCGTCCACTGCTTGAATATGCTAGCCAGGTATGGTCTCCTTATCACAAGATCCATATCTGTAGAATCGAAAGTATTCAACGTCGCTTCGGCCTAGGGTGGGATAACTCCTCAATCCTTCCCCCGTACATTAACCGCCTCAAGTTAATCAACTTCAGAACCGCTGAGGAGTGCGGGGTCGTGCCTGACATTATATTCTGAACACAAACCCTAGAAATACGTGTAATCCGCGCCTTCTCAACACCCCCCTCTTATGGTCTCAAGGAACCCCCGTGGGGGGCGAAGTTGTGGCTCCGGCATGGGCGTAGGGTTCTACTCCCCACAAACACTTTTCACTCACCGCTCTTTGATTGTTCCGCTGCAGCAAACTGTTCATCAGAAAAACAAAACAAGGACAAAGGGCATCCCTAATGGTGATGTGCATTGCAGTTGTATAAATAAACCACCGGTCATCAGGGAAATGGTGCTAATGGATTTTACTATTTACACAATGGGAAATGTGTATCGCATTTATTACCGACGATGGCTTGTCGACTGGACAAGAGATCGTGGTCGGGTATATTGCAGCTGAATAAACAAGCTGTCCGACGTTGCTTTTTATCTGATGACGAAGGTTGCCGAATGGTTTTGGACTCATGATGCCCGTTTGATATGAAGAATTCTTTTCAGGGAATTTACAGAAATGCATTTGCATGAAAGAAAGAATTTTTGTATGGAATTTTATGTAATGCGTTGAATGCATCAATTGTCCTTGAGAAAGGAAATTTTTGCAGGAGCTAATGCAGTTGCCTTAGCGAAGCAATGGGGTTATGGGAGCTTCAGGACTAGAAGCTTTTAGGTAATTTGGGAACGCGTTAGTGGAACTGCCACACCCCTTTCGCGAATGCTGAGAAATGTCAACTCCAATTCCACCTTGTTCGTCTTCGACCTTTCTACCCATACTCTCAAACACCGCCTCCTAAACAATTCTCACCACTAATCTTTAGCGGCGCTTGCACACTCTACTATAACCTGCTCCCACCTCTTGCCCCTTCTCCCGCCTTCTTAATTGGTCCAGGTTCCTTAGGTTAAGCCTAGTTAAGGTAGTTCTTAACCTCTCTAGTTTGTAACTTATATATACTCTAGATGTTGGTAATTATGTTGTTTGGGGGGATGGGTGCGAACATACAGGGCAAAGTTGCTGATTGCTTTCAACCCGGCGAAGGCCAGAATGATCCTTGTCCCTGTTCAATCCAAGTTGACATGGAGTCACCACGTGATACCCCTGGATAGCTAATTTGGCACCCGCCAAGTAGTGAACCAATGCATGCAGCGACATTCCTGAGAAAGGTTGGCGCATGGCTAATAACCAGGCCCGTAAAAATAAATTATTATGGCAAGTTTAACAAGCCTTGGATATGGACCGGATACACGACGACGACCACGGAAACGAAAACGGCTAAATGATTTAAGGATTTTTTCATGGAACATACGCTCACTATACAGAGCTCGAGCTGCACAGCAACTAGCCGATGCCCTGTCCGAATATAAGGCTGACATAACAGCATTACAAGAAATAAGATGGACGGGGAGTGGTGTTTTTCAAAGGAAAGAGTATGACATTTATTACAGCTGTCACGCAAAACACCATGTGCTCGGGGTAGGCTTTCTAGTCAGCCAAAAACTGAAGCCTGCCATCATCGGCTTTAATGCAATAAATGAAAGGCTATGCACTCTTCGCAAGCGAGGCAAATTTAAGAACATAAGCCTCATAAACGTTCACGGACCTACAGAGGACTCCCCTGACGACGAAAAAGAAGAATACTATGAGAACTTCGAACGGGCCCTCAATGCCTGCCCAAGATACGATGTGAAAATCGTTCTTGGGGATTTGAATGCGAAAATAGGTCGGGAGCCGGTTTTCAGGCACTACGCAGGTTCCCATAGTTTGCATGAGAACACTAATGACATTGGACTACGAGTCATCGAACTGGCAGCATCGAAAAACTTGGTCGTTGCAAGTACCAGATTTCCGCGTAAAGATATCCACAAGGCCACCTGGGTATCACCTGATGGAGCCACTCGCAACTAAACTGACCACTTGTTGATAGATCGCCGCCACTCCCCGAGCCTGATGACGGTACGAACGTATCGAGGTGCCAACGTCGACTCGGATCACTATCTCGTTGGTACAGTGTCCGAGCGCGGATTACCTTACGGAGACGTATTGCATCCGCGGATCAGGTTCGAATCAACACGGCTGCCTTACGGATTGGGAATACCAGCAACATCTTTGGTCATGCGTTAAGACTCACCCTCGAAGAGCTCGACGGAGGGGGAATAAGTCCTGGGGCCAGAATCCCGGCGGAGAAGAGAAATGGACACGCCTTAAGAATACTGTCATTAGTACTGCCAACTCCATTTTAGGCTGGTTTGATGATGAGTGCAAACTAGCGACTGAACGTAGGAATGCTGCATACCGGGCAATGCAGCAGTCTCATAGGACCCGGGTGCGCGTGGAGAAATACAAAGAGCTCAGAAGATCTGAAAAAAGACCACAGACAAAAGAAAAGTGCCTGGGAAAAAACCTTGTCTGTGAAATAGAGAAAAGTAGAGAGCGTGGTCCGCACCAGGCGCAGAAGTTCTACCAAATAATCCGCAGAATGACGCGGTACACACCACGCTGCACTTACTGCAAGGATAAAGAAGGTAATCTGATCACCGATACTGAAGGCATTCTGGAGTGATGGGAAGTGCACTTCAATGAATTGCTAAATAGTCACCATACAGAAGAATTGGAGACTCCACCAATGCAAGATCAAGACCAAATGCTGCCGCCACCAAGCATTGAGGAAACATTAAAAGCCATTAGACAGCTCAAATCAAATAAAGCCCCTGGAGCTGATGGCATACCAGCTGAGCTGATCAAACAAGGAGGGACAGCGTTACATCACGCAATTCATGAAATCGTGGTGCACGTATGGGAGCAAGAGGAGATGCCGGAAGATTGGCGTCGTGGTATAATTTGCCCCATACATAAGAAGGATGATATCACACTGTGCAGCAACCATAGGGGTATAACATTGCTGAGTACTGCCTATAAGATATGGTCCACTATCCTACAAAATCGGATAGCCCCATACGCTAAAGATATCATTGGTCAATATCAGTGTGGCTTCATCCCAGGCAAATCAGCAATTGATCAGATATTCACCCTTAGGCAGGCGATGGCAAAATGTCAGGAATTTCAGATTCCATTATATCATCTGTTTATAGACATTGAGGCCGCCTACGACAGCATAGCCAGGATAGAACTATATAATCATCATCATCGGCACACAACCGGGATCCGGTCTTGGCCTTATTTAGCAAGTCTCTCCACCGGTATCCGGTCCTTATCCGAGACTTGTTAAATTGTCCATAATTATCTGGTTTCTGGGCAAGGTTATTAGCCTTGCGCCAGTAGAACTATATAATGCCATGAGAGAATTCGGCATTCCAAACAAATTGATACGACTTTGTAGGTTGACCATGACCAACGCAACTAGTCAAGTAAAAAAGTGGGATTGCTGTCCAAACCAATAAACATCTTTAATGGACTCCGACAAGGGGACGGCCTGGCCTGCCTCCTCTTCAACCTGGCGTTGGAGAAAGCAATCCGTGACTCTGGCGTTACAACAAGAGGGACCATTATCACCAAGTCCAGCCAGATACCTGCCTACGCAGATGACATCGATATCCTGTACAGGACTCCTTCCCCACATCGACGGGCGGCACAAAAACTGGGACTGCACATTACGATTCCGGAGACGCTACAACCATGAGTTGTACGCAATCTACCTTGAAGCAAATGTTGTAAGAAAAATCAATCTCGGTAGACTCCGGTGGTAGGGACACCTAGCTCGAATGAGCGAAGTGGAGCCTGCCCGGAAAGTCCTTTATGGCAGGATGTATGGAAGGAGACAGCGCGTCAGACCTTGTCTGCGATGGAGGGATGGCGTAGACCAGGACGCCCAGAGCCTGGGAGTGCCAAACTGGATGACATCGGCTCGAAATCGGGACCGGTGGAGAGATTTGTTAAATAAGGCCAAGACCGGAATCCGGTTGTAGTGCCGATGATGATGATGATTATGTTGCTTGAATTAATTAAGCCAATAAATGGGGGGGTGCCCCCCCCCCCCCCCCCCCCCCCCAAACACATCGAAACTATGAAAAATGGCAGTTTGGCATTGCTGCTGAGAAGATTAGGTGGAGAATGGACAAAGGGTTCTCACCAAAAATTTTCCCCAAAGAGTGCCTGTTACGAAGTAACTCCCCCATACATTTGGTCCGCTGAAAAACCGCCTAAAATAAATAAGTATGCATACACAAAACAAATACACTTCCTAACATGCCTCAAAACCCGTCCTGTGCTTGCCTTTCGTGTAAAAAAATGTCTAGAGGTATTTAGGAGTATTACAACTAGAACCTTGAAGGCTTCTAAGATTCTTGACTCATTCTATTTGTTTTAGTGTCTATAGGTTTTATATCTTATTAACAAAAGTTGTCACCTCTAATTATGGAATTATTTTTTCTATCAGAAAGCAATTTTGATCAGGCTGTATTCTTTTTTGGTGCAGCTTACCATCTGTAGAACACTATTCCGCTGACTTTGTTACAGGCAAATAAATTCGTTGCTTGTTTGTCGTGAGGTCTATTGGGAGATGTCCAGTGGCCTAGACAGGTCTTATGCCACTCGTGTCCTCTTCGTTAGGCATCATATTATGGATGTATGCTGACAGCATTTAATTACTGTACTGATTGTGTAAGTAGGTCTTACGAAGTTTCAGAGTGCTTAAGTTTACTTGGACGCGCATTTGGTCGAATTCATATCGCGTTTTTGAATGTTCGACACTTAAAGTTCCCTTTTGGATGTTTGTTACCGGTGTCGTAGGTCACATATCATGGCTTTATGTATTTGACATCCCTTTTCTTTATGACTCTTTTGAGTCGACGATATTGGAGCAATCTACTTGTCAAGGGGAACATTTTTGTTATTTGCTTGGATTCCCACACAAAATTTGTATTGTGACCCGGCAAGTACAAGTGTTTATCTTGTGTGGTTGCTTAGGATATTCACAAGGGACTTTTTGCATTTTTCGCCAAAGATTACCTTAATAAAATGCGAAATAATGCACCTATTTTATTGTTGGCGGAGAAGAAAAAGTCTTTTAGATTAATTTAGAACACGTTGATTCTGTGTAATCGTGGATAGCCCCCCTTTACCAGCGAATATTATGTGATGTCTAGTTTTTCTATTTAAACTTGAATTTGTTTAACGAAGTTACGATAAGTCAGAGACAATCAGATGCAGCTTATGCATTCCATTCACTGCACTTTAGCAAACCCTTTCTATTCTATTTGCAATTTGATGTTATTATAACAAGTGTGTTGTCAACATTTGGTGCAAATATATCTTATTAAGTAGTTTGTATTATCCTTTATTCCGTAATAGCAATCTTGTTTATCAGATATGAGACTCTAATTCAAATAGAAATGCATTTCAATATACAATGCAAAAAGACACCAAAAGGAAACGAATTCCGTGCGACATGTTTCTCGAAAGTTGATACTCAATTTGAATTCATTCAAGTAACAACACAAGTACTTTGACATAGTATTCCAACCGAACAGTGAGATATATCCCTCACGATTCAACCTCTGAGGGGCCGTATAGAGCACAAAGGCATGTGAATGCGATAAGCTACAAACAAACACTCAGAATATATTACACTTTAATGGTTTAAACAACTGAGCCATGCAGGATAAGAAAAATCTATATCGTTCCTCAAAGTGAACCGAGGGCGGGATCCCGACGAGGACGAGGAACGACGGAAACACATAGAGACAACAAAACGATGAAGGGTAGAGCATATTTAATAATATATCCTTGAGATGCAGACACGTTCAGTGGCGCAAGAAAGAGCAAGCTTAACCAACGTCACCCCAAACTGGCAAGAGGGCTGCAGATTGAAGCCTGAGGGACAACAAAAACAACAACTTCAACCATCACTAGTAACACCACCCCACAACAGGAGGTTCGTTGTGCTTCTGTTTTGGTGCATTTGCCATGATAAATAATTCTCTGCGACTCAAGTGCAATATTCTGTTGAGTGTTTTCGTATTCTCTTATTTTTTGGATTTTTTTTATATTCCTCTTTAATCTGGTCTACGCCCGGTTGATACCATAGCCACGGTCCAGCATAGCGTTCCGCAGCCCATCACTGTACGAAGAAGCCGGGAACTAGGATTACCCTCACCCCACACCTAGTAGAACTCGCGACCACCATAAGGACGCTGTGTTGTTCTTTGTTTGCTGTTATACTTTAATGCATTAAGATGTCAACTGACTTAAAGCGAAAAGGACAATTGCAATAGGTTATATCATACGTTGTGGTTGCCTGACTGTGTGCACCCAAGCGATGTTGGCAACTCGAGTGTAACCAACGCTTACATTCTAATTTGAACGCCAAGCAACCCACACACGCTCTTCTAAGTTCAATGCTTCTTTATTCAGTAAATTAAATCAAATATGTACAGGACGTGGGTATTAATTATTATTACAATTTAGTTTTCGCTATAAAACACTTGATCCGTCCTTCGTTTGCTCTTGGAAATAAATTGATTTCGGATTTTCACCTTCGGCTTCGAGCAAATTGCGTAATCCGACAATTCCATCACACCACCTTAAAAATAAAATAATAATAAAAACGTCAGAAAAAAATGGCGCAAAAGCCAAAAAATCCATTTCGTCAAACAATGAAATGCACAGTGGAGAAAACAAGGACGTTTCCTCGTTACACCTACTTAACATTGAATCCCTAGTGTATCTGAAAGCCACTTAAGAGCCTAGTGCCATGCCAAAAGGATAATGGCATTGACAGTTACACCACGAATAAATCCACTTTAACTCAGGGACTTGAAAACGAATCTGACATAAAAACGACTTACTTCGCGGTACCGTGAGGAGCACACGACGGAAAAGACAAGTCGCATCAGCAAAGAGAGTACTGATGCCAATGGAATTATTTGACGAAAAAGGAACAAGTTAAAATCATTTTGTCTTTGTTATGCAAAAAAGGACATGCTACGGAATGCGAGTTTTTCTGACGCACGGTGAAGAGCACACCGTCGACACTGTACACCGTGCGGCGTTTCCAGCACGATACTCCCTAGTCTGTTCGCTCCCCAGCGTCTTCTGCTGTATCAATTTTTGTTATTCTCATTCTACAACAGTCCCTAAAACATAATGGGTCCTTAAGGAACCTACTTATACACCTCAGAACAAAATCCCTTTCTGTTTGTTTTGTTTCGTTTTAGTTGTCCTTCAAACTGTGTGTGTCCCAGTCGTCCTCGTCATTCCGCCTTGTCGCGCCATTTTACAAACAAAAACACACTTTGAGACGTTACGACCCTCCATTCGCATTCGCTCACGATAAATGCTCGCCTCTCGATGTCGGTATCCTGCCATTCAAGGAAATTTGATCTGCAATTTGATATTTCCCCAGTCATTCGGTTATCTGGAAATCATTTTAATCGTCATTTTGTACCGCTTCCTTTTCCTTGTGCGTTGCTCTAATGCTCTTCGGTGAATGTATGTTTTTTTGCCATCGCAAAGTCTTATGTTAGTCTTTTTTTGAGGAGAAAATTAAGTCAGAGGAGGAAAATGTCTAGAACTAAATTGGAAGCGGGGTTTGACCGAGGAGGGTTATAAAACGCGGACTCAGAAAGTCTCTTTGGCCATTATGCAAATAAATACTAGGTGCAGGGGTTAGGGGTTGGGTCAGTTAATGGGGCTTTTTAGCTGAAAGATAAGGACACATCGCGTTATCCTTGTAAACAAATGTTTCATATTTTTGTATATACTGCAAAAGCAGCAACAGGAACTGGAGTTATGGCGGAGCAGACCATAAATTCCTTGTAAGACTCACAAAAAATAAAGCGAAGAAATGGAAGGAGCTCTTAAGGTCATTTCAGACAGCAGCTATTGTGTCATGCTCATTAAATTATCCTTTTGTTAATCCTTGTGCGTAAGGGTGGCGAAGGGTCGTCTATCATTCGAAACGAGGCCGCTATACTGGCGGTGATGGTGATTTTATGTTATGTCGTGTATTGTTATGCTATAATCTCCGTTTGCACATAAATTTGAGCTTTTGTGTAGTGTCAGGATTTCGGTATGAGCGACGTCGGACAGTTAGAATACGTGCAATTGATGGCCGTTACACTTTAATCGTGCTAATGCTGGTGAATCAAGATTTAGTGCTCCCTTTGAAGGGGTATACCTATAAACAATGGATATATGGCTCCTTAAAGTGGTGTTTTTGGCAAACTTGCCAAAGTAAGTGGGTTTTAGAATCAGTGATAACTGCACTCACTCCCACACTCTTTTCCTCCCTGGAGAAGAATAACTGTTACTTGAATTTCAAGACGTCTTTAGTTCTGTGGGTCTTAAGTTAGTTAATGGGAGAAGGTGGAATGCCCATTAAATTCCTTACCAATTTTGGTTTGGTCTCGCCGACACTTTTATCAAATGAGTATCTTTATTCCAAAATTAATGATGGGCCCTAGAAACTTTAAAGTACGACTTGTTAAGCTTACGACGTAAGTGGTTGATGTGATCTTTTATTTCGTAATAATATTTTCAAAAAAAAAAGTCTGTGACCGCACATTTTACAATTCACAGATTTGATAAGTTATATATTACAACTGAAACATTATATTGGATAAAGAAAAGAAAAATATGTATAATTAATAATTAGAAGAATAAATCGAAGAAAAATACGAAGAAGAAAAACCCTCATTTAAAAAAAAAAAAAAAAAAAAAAAAAAACAATAATAAATAATATAAAATGTAAGTATTTACATGAAATTATGAAATTATGACAAATTAAGCAAGAAGCTGGGTTATCAGAAAATTTTCAGAACTTTCACAGCTGATGTTATAGTTATATACTAGTTTACGAATTCTTTCAGAAATCAATTCAACATCCGCCCTTCCGTGGAGACTTAAGGTTGAATAGTGCCAAGGGAGGTCTAGCATCATTTTCAAAAGTTTGTTTTGTGATACCTGTAACTTCTTTAAATGACACCTTGCAGCGTTACCCCATACTGGACACCCATATAACAGTATAGCTTGAAAAGTAACTTTATGAATAATAATCTTATTTTCATTTGTGAGTAAAGACTTGCGATTAATAAAAGGGTAAAGCATCTTAATAGCAATACTCATTTTATTAAGAGTACTTTGAATATGTTGTTTCAATGTGAGTTTTGTATCGAGATGAACTCCGAGATACTTTACGGATTGCTCCCATGCAATCGTGGTACCATTTATTTGCAGCTGACTGCTGGGAAGATAGCAAGCTTTTCTCTTTCGTGTAAAAAAGATGGCTTGTGCCTTCCCGACATTTAGCTTGATTTTCCATTTCATATAATATTTTTCAAGTATCTCGATCGCATGCTTTAGATTTGTCTCAACGTTGAGAGAAAATTCATGCGACGCAAATACTGCAGTGTCGTCAGCGAAGATAGCTGATTCACACTGCGGTAGATTTGGAAAATCCAAAGTGTAGATATTGTACAAAGCTGGACCAAGTACTGAGCCTTGGGGGACGCCACAATAAAAAAATATCAATCTAGAAACATCACAATTGACATAAACCTGAAAACATATATTGGATAAGAAACTCTGGACGACCTTACACAAATACAAAGGAAAGCCGAACTGTATCATTTTATATATTATCCCATTGTGCCATATGGAATCAAAAGCTTTTACAATGTCTAACAATATCATTCCCGTTGATTGACCACGTGAACGATGGTCTAGAACATGGCTGCAAATTCGTTTAACCTGGTGCGAGGTGCTGTGAAAGCGTCGAAATCCAAATTGGATATCGGGGAAAATATCTTTATCTGAAACAACTTTTAAAATATGTTGTTTCAGGATTTTATTACTTATGTTGCTAAGTAAACTAATTGGCCTGTAACTTTCAGGTTTATCTGGGGCTTTTCCAGCTTTAAGGATAGGTACAACCATTGCTTTTTTCCAACATTATTATTATTATTATTATTATTTATTGGCCTGTAGGAACCCGGAAGTTCATGACCTTGTGGGGGTATAAGTGTAGATGTGCCGACGTACGGCACGAATTCCTTATACCTCCCATCGATCCGTGGGAAATGTTCATCTTTATTGAAGAATGTGTAATTGTAAACATTTATGGGACGCACGTCCACTTCCTGGTTGTACCGAATCCGATGCGCATATTGGACGACATCTCCTTCGAGTGGATAGATAAATAAACGATTGAAGTCTAATTCGAATAAGTGAGTTAAGACACCAAAGTAATCAATAAAAAAGATAACAGATAGCACTGCCAGCAAGCGTTTTAATTTATTGAAAATATTCACTAGTGAGAACATTCCGATGCGGTCACACAACACATAACTCAGATAATATTTCTAATAATTACAATTACAACGTACTGGTTGAAACGACTTATTTCACAGTGTAGGATGTCCGCGGACGAGCGTGTGCATGAGCATGCACACGCGGTGGCAATTGGCGACACCACCTCCCTTGATTAAACACGTTAATTGACTGACTTGAAAAGGGAAGAAATTGGATACAACCAAAAGAGAACATACTTCTGCTCTCTCATTGCCACGTCCTTCGATGCGTGGTAGGTTACATCGGTAATCTGATGATCGAAGAGAGCGGGACAATAAGAGAACAGAAACATGCTGTACGATTATCTTGGGGTGGATTTGGTTGTATGTGCATGAATCAATGTAGTTCTGAGCGGAACTCGTTGACCTGATTCGGTAGTATGGTGAGTTCAGTGTACATTGATCCATACGAAGGCAGAACTGAGAAAGAGAGGGGAATTGAGCTGATGATATTCACCTGCAAAAAGAGAACACTGATCCCCAGCGAATGAAGTGTCTGGAGAAAAGCCGAAGTAACGCTAGGGAAATATTATCACGTGATTCAATCGAATGTGGTGATAAATTTCCCAAGCGGATCTGCAATGATACGACAACTTCGTCCGGCTGTATTTGGTTGTCGCTAATCTACATGGACACGAGTTGTCGTATGGCAAAAAAGGTAAGTTAAACTCATTTATGCATTATCTGCGTGGTACAATGAGTTTAGCTATGTGTCCTTGGTGGAAACATGCTTTGCAGGTGAACAGGTAAGTAGGGGGAAATGGGGTTGATTTGACGCGCTGAAAGGCGGTCGAAATTAGGTAGGAAATGTTCGTTGGAATTGTGGGTTGTTTCTCATGTAGAATAGAGAAACCCCCCACAACCTCACCGACTCGACTTCGCCATTCGATCCGATCTCCTCGAGATCAAACCTAACATTGTCCTCCCATCTCCGTCGTGGGCGTCCGGGCGGTCTCTTTCCCGTTGGTCTACCGTCAATAATTCTATGCACGGTCCTATCGTTGCCCATTCGCGCCACGTGTCCGGCCCATCTTAATATTCGCGACTTGATTACCCTCACTATTATAGGTGTGCGATATAGCTCTTCCAATTCGTGGTTGTGGAGTTTCCTCCATTTTCCTGACTCCTCGTCATATTTACCTCCGAAGATATCCCTTAGTACTTTATTCTCGAATACGCGGAATTTGTTATCTTCCCGTTTTGCGAGAGCCCATGTTTCGCATCCATATAGAACAATCGGCATGATTATGGTTCTATAGACACATAGTTTTATGTTACGTGATAGCAGTTTGGATTTCAGCAGTTTACTGACTGCGTGCCAACTAGCGTTGCCGGAATGCAGTCTTTTGTTCATTTCCTTCGACATTTCGTTACTGGCCGTCAGTGTCGTCCCCATATATTTAAATTCTTTAACTTTTTCAAATATCTTGCCCCTGACGTTTATATGTGTTCCCTGAGGTCCACCCGCTCTCGCCGTAATCATGTATTTTGTTTTGTCTTCATTTATTTCTAGGCCCACCTCTTCTGCCGCTTGCAGTATCGACGCACTAATAATCCCCAAGGATAACCGACATAAATATATATTAGGCAGCTTACCTTTTTTGGGGGTTTTTCCAAAGCTCTTCCCCACGGTCATTCCTAAAAGCATAATTCACGGCAATATTATCATCTTGCCATGACATCAATTCATCAACAGAGCTTCCGCGACCGAACAATGGATGGCACATATCCACCAACACACGCTGATCTTTCCGTGTGTTATTTTCGTACCCATTCATTGACCTAGCATTATTTCGGGTTGCTTGCACAGCTGCAAGCCAGATTTCCAACGGCATGTCTACGATCTAGCTTTCCGTAAGCAAAGAAGATCAAATCAAACATTGGCCTTTCAGGCGCGCATATTTTGCTTGGATCTAAGCATGACCGATTGTATGATCCGTTGCCGTTTCTTGGAACGGTCACCAGCATCGGTCATGGCCACCAATTTTAGTTTACACAAAGTAAACATTCAAGCGGATACTTTCGCCTGACAGTGCCTTTCAACGGGATTAACACATCCCTAACATAACATGCATCGAATCATACGACCGAAATTTGTTTATGCTAGATGATCTAACAACGGCCATGCCCAATGTTCGATACATTTTTCCAAGATAGATTTCTGCCTTCGGCAAGGGTTTTATTGACTCACGTCAATCAAGAATCTATCCCTTGCGTATGGCGGCAGTTTATCTTGCCCAAACATGTAGCAGCCGATTCGATCTGCTACATGAATTTTTCTCTTTTCCTTTTTGTTTTGGACCTTCGCCATTGGCGGCGGTCCTTTAGTTTTTTTTTTTTGGTTTTCGTCGGATGTCTGTAAAGAGTCATCCAACAAAGAGTCAGATCTTAACCATCGCGAGAGGCACAAGGTATCGGGGACGTGGCCTCTATCGGAGTCTAATTACAACGTCTAAGAGTGTGCACGCGTCGAGAGTAAAAATGCTACCGCCTGTCCAATTTCTCCGCGACTAGTGTGAAGTGGCTAAACCAGAATGAAAAAGGTCCATTCGCGGATGTTGCATCTACTGCTTGTCGTGTCCAAATTTAAAATTAATTAACAACAAAATAGTTCCCAATGAAAACTGATGCAATAAACCAGGAATAACAGTGTGAAGATTAATTAACTCTAAGATTGGTGTAACAATCTGGATAATGTTATATAGGCTCCTCATGAAGTAAATTAAAACCGATCATCGTTATGTTAGAGTTTTATCCAGTAAATAAAGAAAACCTTTTAACTCGTAAACACTCACCGTGCAATATTACACCACTTCTGTAGATTAACTTATAACAGATAGAAAAACAATACGATGTTCAATAAAGTTTAGACTATTAAATTCACTTAAGCGCTGGATATATCAGTGTGTTTCGTTTGTTTTCTGTTTTCTCAGGAGAACTTTGTTTTCTTTTGCAGCGTGTAGTAGTTGGTGTTTTTATTGAACCTGCGTTCGTATCGACGCACTAATAAAAACTTCCACAATCTTCCTTTTATTTCTAAGTATTTAGATCTACTGGTGCATTTGACGTCAGTAGCTTTATGATTGCCGTTGCAGTTGGCACACTTATTTACGAAGCGTTATTACATTCGCTTGTTTTGTGTGAACCAGCGCAAGTAGCACAATATGTTTTTATGTGACAATTTCTCTCACCATGCCCAAACATTTGACAATTAAAGCATTGTGTCACCTTACCTTTGATTTTCCTTTGGAAGTTCCAATTCACTTGGGTATGGAAAATTGAGCGATAATTTTTTTTTAAGTTCACTTAATTTAATTGTTCCATTTTCAAAGTGAATGAGATAAAAAAAATCAGTAAATTGATCATATTTTTTTTCAATTTGTTTAACATCAGAACATTTTAAGCCAAGCGAAATGAGTTCGGCTTTGAGTTCATTAGTTTTTATATCATCCAGTCCATACAAAATAACTTTGAAAGTTTTAGCACTTTTAATATCATGAGAAAAATATTGACAATTATCCTCTTTTAGTTTTTCTAACACAATATTAAATGATTCAATAGTTCTGAACATTATTTTTATACCAATTGTTAATTTTTTTATTGAATAACTGGATATATTAAGCTTTTTCATGAGGCTATGCACATATTCTGGTGATTTTTGCAGCACTTTGATTGGTGGCACATAAACTTTTCTGATTATTGGCGAATCAGTTTCGTCCATTTCAGAATTATCTGTATCTGGATGGCATTGTAGGGGAGTGAATTTATTAAAGTAGGGGTTTTTACCAAGCCCGTTTGTTGGATACATAGTGGAACGAAGTTTTTTATCCGAGGACAAGCAATTGTCCCCGCTATCAGGCGATCTATCGCGTTTGGGAATGATTGTAATGAGAACTCGCGACCGAGATGAACACGTCAAACGCAGTCGAAAGCTCCGGGTAAACTGGACGTAAGTTGTTAATTTGTATCTCATGGCAAATAATTCCAGGTGTCACGAGTTTCAACTTATCATTGTATGATTGTTTATTCATTTATTATTTTTCTTTTACAATTTTCCAGGATGAGTTTGTGCCGGAAGCCAAAACAAATTTGGTTTCCTTAGGGGCCTTCGGGTACGCATACTATATATTCCGTTATCACATAAATGTTTCTCCAATGCAAGACTTTTTGATGAGCATAAGTTGAAATAAAAAGTTTGGAGCGTTCCTGACAATTAAAGGGTCAATTGAAAAGTCCCCGGCCTTCCATAGTAAAACATATTTTTTTGGCAAAATTCGTTTTTTTTATTCAACATAATTCCCTTCGAGGGTGATACACTGATTATAGCGACCCTCCAACTTTTCGATACCTTTTTTGTAGTACGATTTGTCCTTTGCTACAAAATAGGCCTCAGTTTCGGCGATCACTTCTTCATTCGACGAAAACGTCCTCCCAGCGAGCATTCTTTTGAGATCTGAGAACAGGAAATAGTCGCTGGGGGCCAGATCTGGAGAATACGGTGGATGCGGAAGCGATTCGAAGCCCAATTCATGGATTTTTGCCATCGTTTTCACTGACTTGTTACACGGTGCATTGTCTTTGTGAAGCAGCACTTTCTTTTTCTTCAAATGCGGTCGTTTTTCGACGATTTCGTCCTTCAAACGGCCCAATAACGGTGTGTAATAGTCGCTGTTGATGGTCCTTCCTTTTTCAAGATAGTCAATGAAAATTATTCCGCGCGCATCCCAAAATACAGACGCCATAACCCTGCCAGCCGACTGTTGCGTTTTTCCACGCTTTGGGGTGGGTTCATCGTGTGCAGTCCACTCGGATGACTGTCAATTGGACTTCGGAGTGAAATGATGGAGCCATGTTTCATCCATTGTCACATATCGACGCAAAAACTCGGGTTTATTACGCTTGATCATCTCCAAACACTGCTCCGAATCATCAACTCGTCGTTGTTTTTGGTCAAAAGTGACCTCGCGTGGCACCCACTTTGCACAGAGCTTTCTCATACCCAAATATTCGTGAATGATATGATATACATGTTCAGTTGATATCTTTAGCGTGCCTGCTATTTCATTCAATTTCAATTTACGGTCATTCAAAATCATTTTGTGGATTTTTCTAATGTTTTCGTCGGTAACAACCTCTTTTGGGCGTCCACTGCGTTCACCGTCTTCGGTGCTCATTTCACCACGTCTAAACTTAGCATACCAATCCTTGATGGTTGATTTTCCTGGGGCGGCGTCTGGAAACTCGTCATCAAGCCAAGTTTTTGCTTCAACTGTATTTTTTCCCTTCAAAAAGCAATATTTTATCAACACGCGAAATTCCTTTTTATCCATTGTTTTCACAATAACAGAAGTTGCTTCACTCAAAATACTATTATTCACAAACTAATGATACGACATCTGTCAAATTTATACAGGCGTCTTTTGAAGGTTAGGGTTAACTAAAAATCATATGGATTTAATTCTAGTACTGCCACCTATGTGCCAGGCCGAGGACTTTTCAATTGACCTGTTATATTACTAAGATACTTCTGTGGGGAGGAAGTATTGTGCCAATACACGGGCACTCCGTTCACTTCTTCCTCCATCATAAATAATTGTTCCGACGACCAGAACACGATTCCGCCGAAGCAAAAGGAAACACCAACACAGGAAGTAGGCCGAGAGATATAAAACACTAGCGTTGGTTGGTGATCACCACTTTAAATTAAATTTTATTTGTTTGTCCTTTACTTTCTGAACTTTAATTGGAAATGCAACACACAGCTCATTACAATGTTCAAATACAGGCCCACGACATAGAACACGATAGACTTCGACATAACACTACTGACTCGTACTGAGACTTGGCAATGTATGTGTGGGTGAAGATCACATTGGTTTTTTTCATACACAAGGCCATGGGAATGAACCTGAAAAAGGGAAAATGTGCATTGTAGTTGAATAAATAAATCGCTAGTCATCCGGGAAATGGTGCTAAAAGCAAATTGGATGTTTATGGCATCGCTAGTAAGGGTAGGTATTGAATTCCTATTTGGATTTGTTTATGCTGTAGGATTTAATTGATGCCAAGAGACGCGGAATGCGTATTTGCTTTGGTCCCTTTGGGTGTAAGTCGCCAGCCAATGTGTATGTAGGGAACATTGTTGTACACATTGCGTGGCTGGGAAAATAGACGGCGCAATATTGATGGTACCCTGCCATGACGGTTACATTGTATGCAAACCGAATCATTTTGTTTACAGGAATTTGTCTGGTACCGAAGTTGCCGAATTGGTTTCGAATTCCAGATAAGTAAAGCAAGAAATCTTACGGAAAATTGTATGCGAAGAGATGCATAAAAAGGTAAGTTTTCTTTACAGGGACTTTAAGATTATAGATTTGATCTATATAATGCGTGAAGCATTTTCCGGTACTAATGCGATTGCATTTGTGAAGTTAGGAAATTGGCTGAATGTTATGACGGTTTAACGGTAGGTAGACAATGGGGTTTGGCGAACCGCCACGCTTCTGCTGAAGAGCCCAGTCTAACTTCATCCCCAAACTCCTTATTTTTGTTATTTGCCTCTTTCTTATTATGTTTTGGTATGGTTTATTCTAAAATAATAACGTTTATATTGAGTTTTCCAATATGGACGAAATGACTTTACAATCAATTAAAATACTAAATATTTGAGATAAAACTAAATTTTTGTATTATTTTACAGTATGCACAGCTATTTTAGAGTCAAACTATACTAAAGACAAATGACAGCTAGTGACATTTCCATTTAAAATATGCTTGACATGACGTTTTCCTATTGGGAAACCCATTATTTAATTTTAAAAACATACTGTCTTTATTGCGAAACCCTTAACTTTTCTCAGGAAAGACGAAACTATAGCTCTGAGTCAGCGCAGCCAGTTAACTGTTGAGGTTTCTTTTGAATATTTGCAGGTTGTAACGCACGGGAAACATAGGGAGGGAATCCCATAATTTTCCAGTCCTGTAATGAAACAAGTTTTTGCGCAGGGTTGTACATGCCGTTGAGGGATGAACCGCAAGTTGGTGTGTATCCGTCGGATGTGGGACGTAAATAAATCGTATTCCTAAATCGGGTCTCCCAGAAATAGTCTGTAGCGGTTCCGCCAAACCCTACGGTCCACTTACCTGAAAAAACCCCCATAATTACTATCCAACTTCCTTAAGTTCGCTAATGCAACAGTATTAGTACCTGTGAATGGTTCACGCATTATATAGATCACCATCTATAATCTTAAAATCCCTATAAAGAAAACTTACCTTTTCATGCATCCCTTCGCATACAATTTTCCGTAAGATTTCTTTCTTTGCTTATCTGGAATTCTAAACCAATTCGGTACCAGACAAATTCCTGTAAACGAAATGATTCGGATTGCATTAAATGTAACCGTCATGACAGGGACCATAAATATTGCGCCGTCTATTTTCCCAGCCGCGTCATGTACCTTTCATACACATTGCCTGCCAACCTTTTTTGTTTTTCTTATCAATAACCAAACCACGCAGCTGCATATAATTAGCGCAATAGACGCTGAAACCAAATTCTCCAGCATTTCACAATGCAAACATGAACCCGGTTTCTGCTGCAGCCAGAGATGCCATAAACATCCAATGTGCTTTTAGCACCTTTTTTTTCTCCCAACGTCGATAATAGCGACGAGGCATCGCGTAAATAATGACCCGCATTACCAATGGCGCATTTGGTCATTTCTCCCTTTTGTCTTATCCGCCTGTCTGCTTCGTTTACCCATTGCCCTTGAGCATGTGTAAACCACACATATACGAACGATCGCGCACATACCACCAAGAGAGACTTTACGTTTCTCTGGTGGTAGTGTAGTGCTCTAAAAAGCCCTACCACCTTTTTCCCCATCCATACATCCTAATCCCAGAAATCCTACATCAAAACATTAAATCCTATCAAAATCCTGAAAAACCAAAACCAAATCCAAAATTCGCAGTAAACGAATCAAAATATTCGTTTATCGCTTTGCATTTGCCCGCACGGCATAATTTAATCAAAAAACCAAAACTAAAATCAAAATTCGCAATAAACGAATCAAATATTCGTTTATAGCTTTGCATTTGCCCCACGGCATAATCTCAATTCAAAATCCAGAAATACATCAATCTGGTAATTTCCCTAGAAAATTAAACAAACTAAATCCATGGCAAATCACACCAGATGTTCGAATTTGCCACAAGCAAACAATACCCAAATACCATTTCAAATCCTCACATGCAAATAGATTGATGAAGATTCAGAAAACTGAATCTTATCTAAAACAAACATTGAGCATCGCACGAAATGTATTGAAAATCGAGATTGTTGCACGAAAATGTGTATCTTTGGGATACAATTTTCGATTCCTTTTCCTTTATAAAGGAATAGTATAGTGATCTCCGGGCCGCAGTTAAATATCATCCGTTGTCCCTGAAGGAAAATATCCTGGAGAAGGGCGAAGTTCAAATTAAAAATAAATAAAATACAAAAAGGAAAAACGAGCCTTCTTTTTCATTTTACTGGTGAGTAAAGCATAGGTACACCCTCAAAGAGAGTACTTCTGAAGATCTGGAGTATCACCTGGCCACCACGGAAACCAGCGGACTTGCGAAGACTGAGGCCAAACCAAAAGGACGTTACTCTTCCCTCTGGATCAGAGGAAGCACGGTTAACGACCCCTTGTAGGACAAGATTTCAGGAGCGGTCTGTTTTAAGAGATCGCCTTGTCCTTTTAAGGATCAGGAGACTCGCGTCCTGAAACAAACCCCTACTAAACAC
Source organism: Microdon myrmicae (assembly GCA_963931805.1). Lineage (NCBI taxonomy): Eukaryota > Metazoa > Arthropoda > Insecta > Diptera > Syrphidae > Microdon > Microdon myrmicae. Next base: position 186,930,860 of record OZ007498.1, on the reverse strand, counting down.
AACAGTAGGTAATAACGATATCCTTATTGGAGAGGATATCTATCACGGCACAATAAACCCACCCCAAAAATGCGAATCATCGCTGCACCAGATGATTATCGCGGAGTCGATTTCCAACCGCCGATCGAGCAGCATCCTTTCGCCGCAGCAGAGTGCGCACGAGAGTGTGCACCAATATTGGTAAAAGGGCTTTAAAAAAAAGGTGGGCACAGGCGAATTTTGCCTGTATTAAGGAAGACCAGTAAGGGGTCGAAATGTTCGAGCGAGACGGAACCGGCGTCCTGTTGATTATGTGCTACGCGGAGTAGCTAAAGTGTGATGAGGAGCCCGTTTGAAGGAGTCAAATTCCATCCTCTGGCCGCAATGGTCATGTGATCTCCCGTTCCTCGTTTCGCGCTCGAGGACGCAAATATATTATGTCGAGTCGAGAAAGCCGATTTAAGACATAATGCTTTGTAAGTTGTAAACGTGTCCAAGTGAAGTATTGAAAACTCTCAAATTTATAATGAACGTAAAAGAAAATAAAGATCATTTACTTTTAAAGCAGTCTGTTTAACTTTTCCTCCAGTGTCTATTTCTGCTCTCATATGGTGGACATTTGTTTTGTTTCGCTCAGTGTTTTGTGTCCAGTGATCAATATATGATGGAGGAAGAAGAGAATCCGAGGGCTATACGCCGGCGCAACATGCTTCTACCCCACAAGTCCCCGTGACAATATTTGTAGTGATAGTGACTGTGCCCTGCATTTTCGATTAGGCATCATTTCTTGCTGCTACTGATTTGATTAGTTTTGATGGAGGTGTTGGGTTTTTTTTTTTTTTTTTGTTTGTGCCAACGGACGTGGAATCTACATAGATACTAGCAGCCCGTGCTACTATCATGCACGATTCGTCTACCTGGAACGACGGTTCCAAGTCGCACACCTGCGTACTAAACCACACCCTCGCCCCCGTCAACCACTCTCCCCGCGGGACTGCCGTTAGGTATTACTTCGCGTGGCTGGTTAGCCTTATGCCTTTTTAAGCCGCTCTCTCCATGTCAGCTATTTGTGCTTGCCTTACTTTCTCGATTCTTCTAAGTTCGAGTTGCACTTTGGTCACATATGCGCTTATCTCCATCCAGTTATCCTCGGAGCATAGCATCTGCTCTAAGAGGTCTTGCGGGTAAGGCCGGTCAGGAACTGGGTAAGATGTTAGTTGCAGGCACCGTGGTCTCTCTTCATCCAGGTGGCGATAGATGGGGTTCATTTGTACGTCCATCTGCCTTTCGTAGTGTTGGCCATATGGTTAATGAAGTTGCTTTCTCTTCCTCCTGGATCTCCTTGACTGCTGTTGGTTCCAGTTGCCTTGACGTTCTCCTGTTGTAGATTTTTAACATCTCGTCCGCAAGGATATCAATTGGAACCATTTCGGCTACGACAAAAGCAGCTTCGTCCGACATGGTTCGGAAACCGCTGATGGTTCTTAATGCACAGAGTCTATAGACTGACACCAGCTTTCTCCTCGCTTCCTTCGTCGTCAGTATACTGGCCCAAACAGGGGCGGCGTATAGTAGGACCGAGGTCACTACTCTAGACATCAAGATTCTTCGTGGATATCCAGGTCCTCCGATGTTTGGTAGTATTCGAGCAAGTGCTGCTTGCAGCATTGACGCTTTTTTGCTAGAATACTTGACATGCTCTTTGAATTGTAGCCTGTTGTCGATCATAACTCCTAGATATTTTATTGCGTTTTTCGTTTTAATAATTTGATCTCCGACCCTTACATTCATATATTCCACCCTTTTTCGGCTAGTTATTAAAACCGCCTCTGTTTTGTGGTCTGCTAGCTCGAGACCAGCGGATACCAGCCATTCTTTGACTTTCACCACTGCCTCGTTAGTACCTGTCTCTATCGCATGAATATGTTTTGCCACTGTCACAAGGGCAATGTCGTCCGCAAAACCTATCAACTGGGCCTGTTGTGGCAACACCACTTGCAAAACGCCTTCGTACATGAGTCCCAGAACTGATCCTTGTGGAACTCCTGCTGAGACGTTGTTGTAATGGTGTAACCATCGTCTGTTGCATACCTCAACTTCCTGTTAGTGAGGTAGCTGGAAATTATTCTCTGGAGGTAGTGTGGGGTGCCCATTCTGTGAAGCGCTCTATTTATGACTGGCCATTTTGCCGAGTTAAAGGCATTCTTTATGTCTAGTGTTACAACTGCACAGTATTCCTTTGTGCCCCAGCGCCATCTCTCTCCACTTATTGCTTCAACTATTCTCTTTATGGCGTCGACGGTGGAGCGCGATTTTCTAAACCCGTATTGTTGGTTCGATAAGGCTGCTTTTTCTTCTGCTATGGTTAGCAGTCTTTCGTATATCACTCTTTCCAATATCTTTCCCGTAGTGTCAAGAAGGCATATTGGGCGATATGATGAGGGTTTTCCAGGTGGTTTTTTACTTTTTGGTAGGAGCACCAAGTGTTGCAGTTTCCTAGTATCTGGAAAGACACCTTCCTCTAGACACGTTTGCATGGTGGTTATAAACATGTCTGGTCGACTTTCACCTGCCGCTTTCACCGCCTTGTTTGGGATGCCGTCAGGACCCGGCGCCTTGCCGTCCTGTATCCCCCTACATGCTGACTGTAGTTCGTCTGCCGTGACTCTCGGGATGTCCTCCACCACTGTCTCGCTTACTAAGTCGTAATGTGGGGATGTGCCTTGTGGGAATAGTTGGTTTACTATTGACCTCAGCATTTTTGGACATGATATCTGCGGGGACCTGGAACCCTTCAGATTACTCATTACCATCTTGTACGCCGTACCCCATGTATTTATATCGGCTCCTTCGCATAGGCTTTTGAAGGACCATGTTTTGCTGTCCTTGATCGCCTTTTGTAGATTGCGCCGTGCTGACCGGAACTCGTCCAAGTGCTCTTGGAAGTTGGCTGTCCTCCTAGACCGCTGCACTTTACGTCGGGCTTGTAGACAGCGAGTCCTGAGCGCCTCTATTTCCTCATTCCACCAATAACAAGGTGTAATAAATTCTCCGTTAGATCGCCTGGGCATAGCTGCATCGCACGCTGTCGTGACAGCACGGATGAGTTGGTGTGACTGGGCTTCGGCTGTTTCAGCATTGGTTACATCGTTGGTACTCAATATTAATTCAAAGGACTCCTTGCCAAAAAATGTGTCTTTCCATTGGCGCTGGTTGTCAATTTCCTTATGTGGGAATTGGTCGTCGAACTTTGGACAGCAGTCTCGCTAAAACACTGCGTATTCTTGACGTTTTTTCACTTATTTTGCAGGTATTCCTTGAAGATCAAGCTGTTGTCGATAGTAACATCAACATCATTTGTAAAGGCACTAGATCTGATGATGCGTTCTTCTATTTCCAAATCAAGGTGCTCAACTTTCTTGTGACTGATTATTAAAACTGCCCCCGCTCGGCTTTATCTAGCCAGCATGTAATGCTATGGATAGTATGGGAACAAATATTCTCCAGGTCATCTAGATGTTTAGCTATGCTCACTATCGGCAAATCATGGGTATACTCATTGATTCTTACTCCTTTAGTACTTCGGCTCTGAGTGCACTATCTTACATAATATTCCATAACAGCGCAGCCAATAAAGACCTCTTGGGTACACCCGCTATTATTTTATATTCTTCTGGTCCGTCATCGATGTCATAGAGCAGTGTTCTATCCAAGAGATAGATTGGTATTATAAGCGCCAATTAGGGTGAGATCGCCCAACGGATCTAGTATCTACAATAATTCCACCTCACCGAAATAAATTCATTTTTAACGTCTAATGCCACCACGGTGCAATATTTTTTGGTTCCTCCTAGCTATTTTGCTCCGACTATCGCGTTTCGAAAGATGTCGCACTCAACAGATAGGGCTTTACCGGTTGATCTACCATTCCGGAATATATACTGTCACTCAGAGAGCCTCCGGTTTGCCCTTAGTGAATAGTTCCAGATGATTGGCAATTACTAACTCAAGCAGTATCCCTGTTGTGACCGGTATACACAATCGGCGAAAGGACGACGGCGCTTCTGGTTCCTTAATTCCTTTTGGTATAAACACAATCCTCTGTTTTTTTCCAATGTTGAGGGAACTGTTTTGACTGGAGATAGATGGTGAAAAGGCCGCTGTAGACTTCCGACTATTTACAATAGTTAAAGCAGCCTGCACCACGGCGTTGGGAATTCTTATTGTTTTCAATGGCACTTGCATCTTCGATGGTTACCGGGGGTTTGCTCTTTTAGTGATGTTCCATTTCTCTTACACTCCGGCTCTAATTTTGGATTTGTGCAAGAGGAGAAGTTGGCCTCAAGGAAAATAAAAGAACCTCGGAATTAATAGAATGGGAATCCAAAGACATGCCATCTATAACGACTCCAATCGATCGATTCTCAAGGAAATTTTAATCCGGTCGCAAAGGTGTAGGTAAAGTCCACATGAACGTTACTTGGTTGCTTGGCTACGCTCTGTGCCGAATATATCCAATCAAAAGCCGCGAATTTATCCAATGCGACCATTCTTGATTCACCGTGTTTTTCAATCGCGGATGCCAATCGAGAAGCTCAAAAGACCTCCTAGGTGAACACTTAGCAGTCCGCTGTACCATCATCATCGGCACTACAACCGGGAACCGGTCTTGGCCTTATTTAGCAAGTCCTGAGGCTTATTAAATTTTCCATAATGATTTGTTTTTTTAGGGCAAGGTCATTAGTCTTGCGCCAGAGGCTACCCGACGGGGAATCGAACCCCGGTCTCCCGGGTGACAGACGCTGTCTGACAGATACCCAAAAATTTAACTTGTTGATCGTCATTTGATGAGTGGTAGGGACAACAAAGGAATCTGATGACTTCCCCCTGCACGTCTTCAATCCAGATGATGTCCAGGTTATTGGATTCTAATGCTTCTTCCCTTTGGAAACCCAAATCAAACTTGGTGAAGTGGTGAAGACGCAGACTCCTGAAAGCAGAGCCTGACATGATTGAAAATATACAAGGGAAAATTATAAAACTTGTATTAATGAATGAATGAAGTGAAGGCAGAGCCCCCAGTTTATTTCGCTTAGTACAAGTGGTATAAACATATAAACTTATACATAGACTTACGAACTAACTTAAAAACTAAGGCATGATGGTTGGGGGTTGGGGATTAACTTTAACGTAAGTTAAAAACTGTGAAACGGGAAACTAAACAAAGGTGGATAGAATAATAGTATAAGTGGTAGGTCAGAAAAGGGCAAGGATAAGCCGGATGCTAGGGTGTGAGCATGAGTGCGGGAGAGTGTAGGCGGTGAGCGGGGTGGGGTCAGGAGGGGTAAGACAGGAGACCACATCTGAGAGCGGGAGAGGTGAGATTGAGGTCAAAGAAGGTGGGGTGAGGGTGTGCCCACCCCTGCATTCACGAAATGGGTTCATTAGAGCCGTAAGGGGTGTGATGGGCGGGCAAAAAGAAGAGGCGAGAGTTTCGCAGGATACGGGGATTAGTGGAAAATGTGATGGAGGGGAGCAGGCTTGGGCAGTTGATTGAACCTGAGAGTAGATGGTGGATGTGTGGTGTTGGTTTACCTATGCACCAAGCACGGGTGCGGATTCAGCTAAAACACCACCGATGTTACGCAGGAAATTATTCTGGCAAACACTGTTCTCCACGATAATAAGGATGAAATAAAAACACACTGGTTGTTGGGTGGCCTGATAAAACTTTATTTTGCTCGATTTATTGTTTAATTAGATATCACAAGTAGGGTTTCCCTCGCAGGGGTAGAGTTCTATTGGATGACACAACGTTATTCACGACACATTTCAACAATGCTTGGTAAAACTTTACTTTGATTAATTTATTAACGCAAACATCATTCACAAATAACAACCGACGGAAATAATACTCAACTGATCTGCCCAGTCTAGGGGTTGAATTCGGACTCTCTAAACGCCACGTCCGCGGTACGTGTCCGTTTCGCGGTAGTTACTATCTGACTAATTAATCCCATTGGAAATCATTAAAGGGAAAGAATCCCGAAAGAAACTGGAAAGGAGGCGGAGTTACACGATTAACTTGATGTAGTTAATCGTGATTGGACCGGACGGGGTAGTCATACATTATGCATGTGTGGGTGTGCCATGCATACGATCGTTCGGCGACCGTGTGGATGGCGGCACATCGCTAGTGCATTTTCTAAGAATGCAAACACTAGCATGTGGGGTGTGAAAACCCAAACCAATGATTTGGTCATCCTAATGGAAGGCCATAAATCATCATTTCGGTTGCCGATGATTAAACATTGCAACGAACATAGGGTGCAGCCATTGCCAGATGTTGAAAGTAAACATTTTCTGGCTGCATCTTGATCGTTGCTTGAATACGGCCTCTGAACATGGGGATCGAAAATTGGAAGCCAGCGATTGCTGGTAATCCGGGACATGTTTGGTTTGCATCAGCAGAAACCTTGTCGGCGGTAGCAAATCAATAGGGGCAAATAGCCGCATGCATGTTATGCCGAGGGTAAACAAATACAACGAGTCACAAGGAACTCTTGTTGATTGTTGTTTCCATAGCTTAAGGCTATGGAAACGAGATGCCCTGGCAGAATGTATGCCTAAAGATAGGATTTCAGATGCCATGGCAATGTGATGATTTTGCCGTGGACTTATGCTTTTTATTTAGGAGATAATATGCGCCTCGGGGGTGAATTTTCGATGCCACGGTAAGGTGATAAGCTTTGCCGTGGGCTTAATGTTTCTTAGGGAATATGGTCTGGCCGAGGGTAAGTTTTCGATGCCACGGCAAGGTGATAAGCTTTGCCGTGGATTTAATGTTTTCAGTGGTGGTGATGGAGAAAAAGGGGTTTGGAAGGAAATCCCCTACAGAATAGGTAAGCTGCCTAACAGAACTTCAAAACAGTTATCCGATTGGGTAACCGTAATAATTCCGGCGATTTGGCTGGGGGTAAATGCCGTAGCAAGGTTACGCAACCTTGCTGAATTTCGACCGAGAGGTAAGTCGTTCGCCTGGAAAAGTGGGGATCGAGCGATGCCTGGCTCTTCGGGCCCTGAAAAGCCCCACATCACTCCCTCCCCAGTGACGTAGTCACGAAACAGGTAAGGCAGGTTAGGGGGTGGTTAGTTGGTTATGGGCGCGCGTATGAGCGCGAGTACGGGGAGGTTGTGCTGGTGGAGTAGGAGTGGTGTCAGTAGGTGGAGGTGATTCTGGAGCGGAAGCTTCCAGAAAACAGGGCTTAAGCCTTTCGACGCTGACCGTGGATCGCTTGCCTCTAATGTCGATCTCGAAGACGCGGTCACTGATGCGGCGGAAGACTTTGAATGGGCCATCATAAGGTGGGTCGAGGGGTTTTTTGACCTTATCCACCCTGACAAAGACGTGCGTGCAGCTGTGCAGTTCAGGGTGGACGAAAAGTTTTTTGGAGCCGTGCCTGGTTACGGGGGTTGCCCTAACCTTACGTAGCAGGTCACGGAGATGTCCCAATTCACGAAGTTGGTCACGCGGTGTTTCGCCGTTCAGGAAAAGTTCTCCTGGAAGAAGGAGGTTGGTACCATAGGTAAGCTCTGCTGCCGAAGCACCCAGGTCCTCCTTAATGCTTGTCCTCAGGCCGAGGAGGACAGTTGGAAGGGCGTCAAACCATTGTGTGTCATTATGACACATGAGTGAGGTTTTAAGAGATCTGTGCCAGCGCTCTATCATCCCATTTGATTGTGGGTGGTAGGCGGTGGTACGACTTCTTTGGCAGCCGAGAAGATTTGTTAGCTGCCTGAAAATTGTCGCCTCAAATTGTGGACCTCGGTCCGAAGTTATGGTGGTTGGTACACCGAAGCGTGTGACCCAAGTTGCATAAAAGGCCTTGGCGACTGATTCGGCAGTAACTGCCCGGAGAGGTGTCGCCTCTGGCCATCGCGTGCAGCGATCCATCATAGTGAGGATATAAGAGAATCCTCTTGATGGAGTAAGCGGTCCCACTATGTCTATGTGGACATGGGCGAAGCGTGCCGTGGGAAGCTTGAACTGTGCTGGCTCCAGCACATTATGCCGTGCTACTTTGCAGCGCTGGCACTGGAGACAAGCACGGGCCCAACCGGTGAGATCTTTATTCATCCGGGGCCAAATGAATTTGCGACGGACAGCAGCGGCTGTTGCTCGGCCGCTGGGGTGGGCTGGGTTGTGGTAAACCTGGAACACGCCCTTACGAAGTTTCTTGGGAATGTAAGGTCTAGCGGTTCCAGTGGAGACATCACACCAGATTTCGCCCAAAGGGTCGCGAAGGGTAATTTTCTTAAGCTCTAGTGCCGTATCGGCAGTTAGGAGGGACTTGAGCTGTTCGTCCTCCTCTTGAGCTAGGGCAAGGTCAGTGTTATTCAAGGCGGTACGCAAATGAATCGTATCGATTCGAGAAAGGGCGTCCGCCGTGACGTTCTGTTTACCGGAGATATGCCTGATCTCCGTAGAATATTGCCCAATGAGGTCTAATTGACGCTCTTGTCGGGGGGAGGCATTTCCCGACTTCTTCCGGAACGCGTAGACCAATGGCTTATGGTCTGTTAAGATGGAGAGTGAGCGACCTTCTATCATATGACGGAAGTATTTAACAGCGCTGTAGATCGCGAGCAATTCACGGTCATAGGCGCTGTAACGTCGCTCAGTGGGACTCAGCTTCCTTGAAAAGAAGCCAAGTGGTTCCGGTCGGCCTTCAATGTCCTGTTCAAGGACGGCTCCGATTGCGGTATCCGATGCGTCGCATTGGATAGAAAGTGCCGCTCCCTCGAGAGGGTATCGGAGTAAGGTGGCATTTGCCAATTGTTCTTTGGACAGTTGGAATGCTCTATCAGAGACTTCTGTCCAATTGATGGGGCGCTTATCACTGCGCTTAGCTCCTTTCAAAAATTCATTTAAGGGAGCTTGAATCTGAGCGGCATTCTTCAGGGTTGGGCGGTAAAAGTTAAGCATGCCCAAAAATCGACGCAGCTCACTTACGTTAGTAGGCCTGGGATACTTCATGAGGGCCTCCACACGGTCTGGAAGTGGGCGAATGCCCTGGTTGTCAACGACATAACCCAGATAGGTGATTTGCTCTTTGGCGTATTGACACTTTTCTGGGTTGATGACAAGACCGAATTCGCGGAGGCGCTCTAGGACCTGACGTAAGTGGTGTTTATGTTCGGCGAGGTCTTTGGAGGCGATGAGAATGTCATCAAGGTATGCATGGCAGCAATTAAGACCTCGTAAAGCCGTGTCGATATACCGCTGGAATGTCTGTGCGGCATTCCGGAGGCCGAAAGTCATCACTTTGAACTCGAAGAGTCCGAAAGGTGTAATGACTGCGGTCTTGGGGATGTCTTCAGGGGCCACCGGAATTTGGTGGTATGCCCTGGTGAGATCCAGGGTTGTGAAGACATTGCACCCTCGTAACTTGTACGAAAAATCGTAGAGGTGTGCAATTGGGTATCTGTCCGGGACAGTTGCTGCGTTCAACAGCCTGTAATCGCCACATGGGCGCCACTCACCAGAACGTTTCTTCACTAAGTGGAGTGGGCTTGCCCAGGGACTGTCCGACGGTTGGCAGATACCTAGTTCGATCATATGCTCGAACTCCGCGCGCGCCGCACGTAATTTTTCCGGAGCCAGTCGACGTGGACGCTGGCTCACCGGGGGACCACGTGTTTCTATATGATGAAACACCGTGGCCTTATGTCGGCGTTGGTTAGGTAGAGGAATTGTTGTACTCACAAATTCCTGTACCATAACCTGGAATGGGTCTAAGCACTCTGTGGCCCCTGAAGTTGCCGCTGGTGATGCCGTCATGGGCAAGGGGGGTGCGGTTGGAGCCACAAGTCTGTTATGGGTCGAATCGACCAACAGATTATGTGCGCCTAATAGGTCGGAACCTATCAGGGGTTCATTCACGTCCGCAATGACGAAACGCCAAGTGATCGGACGACAAAGACCCAATTGCAGTGTCAGCTTTTTACGTCCGTACGTAAGTATCGGCGTATTATTTGCTGCTGACAATTTGAGTGCGGCTGGCACGCGGTTACGCGGAGCAAACGATCGCGGGAGGACTGAAATATCGGCGCCGGTGTCGACAGTAAAAGCGATATTCAGTTTCGAATCCCGGATGGTTAAGCGACTTATCGTAGGGGTGCCGGCCGATTGCGCGAGGGTGTCGGTCGGCAAAATTAGTTTAAAGAGCGCCTCTGGTTGGTGGAAGGTTGCGTCCAACCACAAGGCGCTTTGCAATTGAATGCGCGATCACCATATCGCTGGTGATTGGCGCACCAAGGCAGAGTAACGGCATTATCAGGTATGTTCTGCCTATTAGTATTGCCGTTACGGGGAGGTCGAGCCGGAGCTCGCTGGGTGGTGGCCCGGTGAGGGCCATTTTGGGTGGGATTGGCCCTCCGTGGGGCATTTTGGGAGAAATTTTGCCGATTAATAGGACGGTTCGGCATGGCTCGATTCTGGGCGCTTCGAGGATTGTTCCTCACCTCCGCGCGCAATTGCGTTATCTCGCGGAGGAGTGAGGTTTGGAGCGCCCGAAGGTCAGCAGGAGTTAGTTGTGTGGGTGGACTTCTTTGGTTGAATGCGTTGGGGCCTGCCTCTGGATTCCCCTGAGGGAAATTGGTTGAGGCGGGCCTTCTATGAGGCAATTGAGCTTGAGGAGAATTGGGAGTTGAGACCAATTGATGGGCTGAGAAAGGCAGACGAGGGTGCCGTGCAGGCTGGGCGGCGTGTTGAGAAACCGCCGCTACCTGGTACGCTGGAGGCTCAGAATACTGATCTGAGCTTTCCATAATTGCGTCCGCAATTTTGGATAAATAGCCCAAACTGTGATTGGGTTGGGCTATAAGTGCCGAACGGGCATGCTGGGGAAGACACCTCAAAAAGTGAGGCTTTATTAGGTCGTCCCCAATCCTGGTCCCCGCTATAGAGCGTAAATGGGTCAGGAAAAGAGATGGTCTCATCCCAGAAAGGTTGGATACAGCGGCTAAACGTTGTTGCCGCACACTTCCTGGCTCGTCCAATGCGTCGAGCAGAGCTTCACGCATGTTGCTATATGGGTTGCGGCCGGCCGACCTTATTATGTGTGCAACATGCGGTCGTTGAGTGCGGTCAAGCACTTTCAACAGCTCAACTGCACGAAGTTGTTCGTCGTGCAAGGCTGAGGCCTGGAAGATGCGGTCTGCCACTGCAAACCAAAGGTCTGGGTCCTCCTCATCGAAGGGGGGAAGTCCTATATTAGGGTGACGAGTCCCATTCCCGAGGCTGGAAGCATCGTGGAATTCTTGGGACTCTGAAGGTCTTTGGGGTTGTTGTGATGTGCCGGCACGAGATGTGGGCATCATAATGCCAGAATCCATCAATTGGCCGGCACTAGGGGCGGTAGAGGAAGTCGGGAGTGCGTTAGAAGAAGGAGGTATGGGTCGTTTAACGACACTGGGGGTAACTGGTGGTGCCAGGGGGGCAGGCAGTTCAGGTGGGTCTTGATTGGTATCGAGTTGCTCAGTCGGGAAGTCGATACTGGAGGCGTCGTGAAATTCAAGGGGCTCGGGTTGTTCCTGGGCCTTTTGGGCAGCGCTATTTCGTGTGACAACCATAGTGTTTTGCACGAAACAGGACTGAAATTAAAGGTGTAGGGGCAGATCTAGATATTCACTACTTAGAACGCAGAAATGGGCGCAAGAGGACGCGAAAAAATTAGAGAGGTCGCCGAAGAATTGTCGCGCACTGCGAGCTGGGGTTGGGGCTATTACCGCGGTTTATCTCTTAAAGAGATTTCGATCTTAAAAAAAAAGAAAAAAAAAAAAAAAAAAAAAAAAAAAAAAAAAAACTCAGTGAACTCCGGTAGTCGGAGTTCGAGCTAGAATCACCAAGGATTGAAAATGAGCCAAATGTGGATGACGTGAAGTCGTGTAAAGTCAAGGGACGTCGAAAAGAAGTCGTGCGAAGTCGGAAGTGGAGTCGTGATGTGAGTGCGAATGTGAGCGAAAAGGATTGCGTGTTTAATTGCACCCAGAAGGGGTTTATAAATGCTACTATTTGTTTTCTTTTTGTATATAGACAGAAGTATGATTTTTTGAAAATGATCTTATTATATTTTCTATGTTCTAGGCAGCCAAGATAATTTATATTCAAAATTGCTTTTAATTTCTAAGCTAGTACCACATCAAATAATAGTTATAGAAACAGTTGTTTTGATTTTGTATTAGTAGTGAGTGGCACCGTTTAAATGTGATAACATATGTATGTATACCTTCTAAATTTAAGATTAGGATTCTATGAATACCGGAAAGGATTACAATTATTATTTAACAAGAATACCGGGTAAATTGATATAACATATCCATAGAGAGTATTGATATAACATCTATGAGGTTTCTCGTTGAAAACTTAGCTCATGTGTTTTTAATTTAAATTTGACTTACTATCTAGTTTTTGATTCAATTCTTAAACGGCAAATATTTCTTAGCAAGGAGATAGTTGTTCCCTTGCTGGATTCTTGGGCTGTCTTATGGTGAGATTAAATTTCTTATTTTCTTTAAGTTTGTGTTTGCGATGGTATCGGTTACTCTCTTAATTTTACATTTAATTAATTGGATACGAAAAGAATTACTCGCCCTTCTGTGGCTGGAATAATTGCCTTTACAGTGAGGTCTAAATACAGTTCAATGTACTTTCAGTATGTGCGTGTTAGTGGAATAACATAGTTAAAATGATTATTGGGTACCCGGAATGGTAAGGTTTATAATTAGATCCAAAAAAAAACTTTAAAATATGAATTGAAATTTATGTTTTCATTTATTTAAATGCACTTTAATGAAAAAGAATTGGGTAAATAAATTAAATTCTAGCTGAAAAAATGTAAACAATTGCTTATTGGGATTTTAGATAAATTGCTTGCAAAGTAACGCAAAACTGCATATATATGAGGAACAAAATTGAAAATCCTTTAGATGCCTTAAATTATTATTAAATGTTGACTGTATTAAGTATAATATTTTTACCAAACGTCTCTATTTCTGGGATAAGTCGTATAAGTTAAACACAGTAGTACAATTTGATTATCGGTTGGAAACTGGATATGTTTACGTCGTCGACTTACCCATTTCTCAGTTGAGATGTTGAAACGTTGTTTAATTGTTGGTTGCGCTAGACACGCACGTTGAAAGCAGCTACAACCCTCCGTTGATGAAATTAAAGTTGTGGTGATTGTCCTACTAGGGAATCTAAGTTTACTGCGGCGACACTGAGTTGTTAAAATGAAGGTCGTCACAGGGTAATCCTCACTGCACTTAGTTCTTCGGGAAGTCACTGGTCACTGGCTCGTACTGTCTTTTTGTATTCTCAATTTTTGCGCCACGGTCACTGTTTTCAATTGTCACAGCAGCACAAACGTTAAATTAAGGTGCGTGTTCAACTTTTTTAAAAAAACGCGAACAAAAACTGTCGCGGTCACCAATGTGGTGTTGGTTTACCTATGCACCAAGCACGGGTGCGGATTCAGCTAAAACACCACCGATGTTACGCAGGAAATTATTCTGGCAAACACTGTTCTCCACGATAATAAGGATGAAATAAAAACACACTGGTTGTTGGGTGGCCTGATAAAACTTTATTTTGCTCGATTTATTGTTTAATTAGATATCACAAGTAGGGTTTCCCTCGCAGGGGTAGAGTTCTATTGGATGACACAACGTTATTCACGACACATTTCAACAATGCTTGGTAAAACTTTACTTTGATTAATTTATTAACGCAAACATCATTCACAAATAACAACCGACGGAAATAATACTCAACTGATCTGCCCAGTCTAGGGGTTGAATTCGGACTCTCTAAACGCCACGTCCGCGGTACGTGTCCGTTTCGCGGTAGTTACTATCTGACTAATTAATCCCATTGGAAATCATTAAAGGGAAAGAATCCCGAAAGAAACTGGAAAGGAGGCGGAGTTACACGATTAACTTGATGTAGTTAATCGTGATTGGACCGGACGGGGTAGTCATACATTATGCATGTGTGGGTGTGCCATGCATACGATCGTTCGGCGACCGTGTGGATGGCGGCACATCGCTAGTGCATTTTCTAAGAATGCAAACACTAGCATGTGGGGTGTGAAAACCCAAACCAATGATTTGGTCATCCTAATGGAAGGCCATAAATCATCATTTCGGTTGCCGATGATTAAACATTGCAACGAACATAGGGTGCAGCCATTGCCAGATGTTGAAAGTAAACATTTTCTGGCTGCATCTTGATCGTTGCTTGAATACGGCCTCTGAACATGGGGATCGAAAATTGGAAGCCAGCGATTGCTGGTAATCCGGGACATGTTTGGTTTGCATCAGCAGAAACCTTGTCGGCGGTAGCAAATCAATAGGGGCAAATAGCCGCATGCATGTTATGCCGAGGGTAAACAAATACAACGAGTCACAAGGAACTCTTGTTGATTGTTGTTTCCATAGCTTAAGGCTATGGAAACGAGATGCCCTGGCAGAATGTATGCCTAAAGATAGGATTTCAGATGCCATGGCAATGTGATGATTTTGCCGTGGACTTATGCTTTTTATTTAGGAGATAATATGCGCCTCGGGGGTGAATTTTCGATGCCACGGTAAGGTGATAAGCTTTGCCGTGGGCTTAATGTTTCTTAGGGAATATGGTCTGGCCGAGGGTAAGTTTTCGATGCCACGGCAAGGTGATAAGCTTTGCCGTGGATTTAATGTTTTCAGTGGTGGTGATGGAGAAAAAGGGGTTTGGAAGGAAATCCCCTACAGAATAGGTAAGCTGCCTAACAGAACTTCAAAACAGTTATCCGATTGGGTAACCGTAATAATTCCGGCGATTTGGCTGGGGGTAAATGCCGTAGCAAGGTTACGCAACCTTGCTGAATTTCGACCGAGAGGTAAGTCGTTCGCCTGGAAAAGTGGGGATCGAGCGATGCCTGGCTCTTCGGGCCCTGAAAAGCCCCACAGATGAAGAGGATGTCGGCATGGATTCTGCGCTCTTGAAGTGTGTTAAAGTTAATTAGGCGAAGACGGCTTCTGTATGGGGGTAGAATCAGAGGATTTTCCCAATTCAATCCTCGGAGGGCAAAACGCAAAAAACGACGTTGTACGCTTTCTACCCTGCGAATATGGGACGTGTAGTGAAGGAACCAACCGCTATATAGAGCGATCTGGAAACGTAGGGATTAGAGAATTCATTCGACGAGCGTTTCACAAAACCAAGGACAGAGTTGGCCTTGAGAATAATATCATCAATATGTGGGTTGAAGTTAAGCTCCCTGTCACATAATATGCCAAGGACATGAATTGTTTGTACAGGTGTTATTTGTTGGTTGAGTAAGACATAGGAGCGTAGCGGGGAGGGTGTAGGATGTACTATCCTAACAAATTCAATTTGGTCACTGAAAATGTGTCACAAATATTTCGGGTAGGTCTTTTTACATATATTATCGTGATTAGACTTCATGATTATGTTGTAACGTTCAAATATTTCTCCCGATTCCCGTAACTGAACCAGAATGCTCCCATTTCCACCATCTTCTAAGTTTATTGAAGATGTTGAGATGAGCGTAGACAGTTATCATTCGAATTGTAAGAACATGAAATCATGTTAGGTAGGTGATCCCAACACGAACATTCACTATAACCTTGACGGTTGCCTAGTCCCTTAGCTGCACTCTTCGTTTAAGAGCATTAAAATATATCTTACGTTATGAAAAACATATATAATCTACCATTACTGTATTGACCTGAATGAAATTATCCCGCGTGGTTGTACATATGTTCAACATGAGATGTGACATCTGTCAGTCAGGAATGTTTCTCAAATGGATGTTTTTCTCCTACTGACTTTGATACTTCTCATTAATGCTCTATCTTATATGGATAGTGTTCCTTATTGCACGAAATCGGTTTAAGCTCAGGCTTTCAGTGATCCAACTAGACAAAATTGTTGTTGCCTTAGATTTTTTTATTTATTTATCTAGTGCATTAAACATTATTTTTAACATATGCGGCAAAGCAAAGCTTTAACAAGATAATTTTCCACAAACTGAAAAGGACCTAAGAGCTTTTCTGTCCACTACTTCAGGGAATGGCCCTAACATGTTCCTACAAATTTACGTTTTTATATCACCTCATAAGGCTGACTAGTAAGATAGTCGTAACTCCTGTCGACAGAATAATTCCGAATATGAAATTTTCATGATTCCAGACACCTAAAAGGCATTCCTTAAAGTGACTAAAAAGCATATGAACCGCACGCAAAGCTAAGGGCAAATCCATTCATAGCTCGTGTTCCTCCGCAATAACGAAGAACACACACCAATCTATGCTTCGTGAATAACCCGCCCATCCGACCCCGTTCTTCTAATAATTCCATCAATTCTGTCACGTTCAAACCGTTTAAGTGAAACCGACACCATCCGTTTCCCCGACAGGAAGTAGGTGCAGCGTGGAAAAGGATGACTAAAACCATTAAACCGCATAAGCCCACAAACGTTAGAAGTCACTTAAAACTCTCCAAAAACGTTTGACATAATCGGATCAAATTAGTGGGATTAGGAAACCTTGAAACTGATGTTGCCGTTATCGACAACGAAGCACTGCTAGGGCTTGTGGAATGCTTTCTAATACAGAGCCAGTGATTCACCAACTACAATAGGAACACGCCGTGTCCCAACTGCTCCGACAGTAAATTTGAATTGCTCTATCGATTGAACATCCCCAGACCCGTTTCAAAGCTTGCTTTCATTGAGTCTCCATAATCGATCCAAAAATGACCAAGACGGGTTAAACTATGTGGAACCATTTAGTGTCGAAATGGACGTTGTACGCCCTTGCTATCGGCACCATTCCGGGCATTCACAACAATAGATATGAAATTCAATATAAGCCTGACAGGCAGGGCTACAAAAGCGGATCACCACCCCAATCCCACCCTCATTAGATTCGCTCGCCGTGCGGCGGCCTGGGTAAATCTTAACCGGAATTGATTTTCCGCAAAAGTGTTTCCCTTCCGTTTATTTCATCCTGCCGTACTTCTCCGTCCGCTCGTAGATTTTTATTGAGTGGAAACGTAACAAGTGTATCGCATTACGAAATCATTATTGACAGACAATTTATTGCACACTTGTTGAGATTCAGCTCAGAGGGGTTGTTTTGTTATGGTACCGTTGTTTGCTGCCTGGTGTGTTATTCATCTTCCTTGAGGGGATGAGCCGTATACGAGTATGCATGTTGGGTGGTTTCCTTTCTTTCTGCCGTCATGCCGTCATGCCATATGGCGGCTTTTTAGCTTCCCTCCTAGGATTTCGCATTTCTTTTCAAATTCTTGAACAATGTCGAAATATCCATGTTTTCGGTAATTTGTTTGGATTTGTGTAAGTGCGGTTTGAGCTAAGTGCCACCACTCTCAGCGGGAGAGTGTTCGGGACTATTTGTATGATAGTCGGACGCTTAGAGGTTTGTAAGTGGCTCTAGTTGCAAGTTTGATGTACGTTAAGAGATACGAGTAACTCGGGCCCTGGGAGAATTGTAGCTTACAACGAACTTCAATTGGAGATAAATTCAATCAATTTCAAGAGCACATGTAATGCATGGCTGCTCCTCTGAGATACTTTTTGATTGCGGGATAGAAGAAGCATGTAAGAGAATGTAACAGAATTTGATTTTTAAAAGGGCCAATGGAGTTTTTAGTATTTCATATTCTGCGGATCATACTATTTAAAGGATGGGTCGTATCATAAAGTTCGCATGTCTGAATGTGTGTGCGGACATACTTAATACAATGGAGCGAAAGAAAAGGACATCGTGAATGAATTGTGGTTTCGATAAACTTTTCTTAGATATCTTCACTCTACAATCGACTGATATTCGTCTTTCACGTTACTGTTGATAGCGAATCTGTATTCTTTAGGAGCGATATGAGATCTCAAATACGTATTATAGAAATCGGGTTAACTTTTTTGCGTTGGTTGTATTAGTCCTTAAGAAGATTAGAAGTTGGGCCAAATCTTACTAAATAGGGTAATTTGATTTGAGTTTACTAATTTCATTTATACGGGGCTATAAAATAATGAGAAGTATGATAATGTACCAAAGTTCTACAACGCTTCTTTTATACAAAGATTGTCACCATTCTGAAGACATATTAGTCGGGCTGTATTGTTTGTTTGTATAAAATCTATTTATTTTTTATTCTACCGAATAATTGACATTTTTCAATAAATTTTATATGAACACCGGGAATACCGTTACTGACATATCCTTTATTAAAGGCAGCGAATATTTTTAACGTACCCTTTTTTTTACACAGACAATAATTCACTGAAGAGTGCATATTACCCAATCACACAACTTAACCTTAGAAAGATAAAACTTGTTACTACCACAACAACCTTACAATTGATAAGTCTGCTTCTGTTTGTCTCTAACCCTTATGTCAATGACCGGGTACCCGGGTACCCATTTCGATTTTTTAAAATGTCAATTTGAAAGTAAAAATTTCGTAATTATCATTCAAAAACGATTGAATGGAGATGATCTAAGACATGGGACCGAAATTCGTCTACTAGGCCGAGCAATCGTGAAATTGCGACGAAATGATTACTGTCGGTAAAGTTGGTCATTGACATAAGGGCTAAAGTATCCGAAAAGACTTAGTAAGGCACTTGACGTATTGTAGTTCCGATATGTTTCCAGTTTAATGAAACAATGCATACCCCATTTAAACTAGTCTAGAATAGAATAAATCCCAGAATTATGGTAAAGTGCCGACGGGGTTGGATTTGATGTCTTTTTTGGGTTGCTGATATAAAAAAGTCATTCCGAACTATATCTAGACTATAAGGGGGATGCGGTAGAACGTAAACGTTTATTTGTTTGATTAGCAGCAAGTCATTGTCGTGATACATTTTAATGAGGATCTGATCGCTCTCTTCGGAGGTAAATCTCCAGTAGCTGCTTGAAGCTGTATTTTCGTTAAACCTCGATCGGAGGACATTATCACAAACCTGGATTTTGGAGGCGAAATTGTATACTTGTCCTTTATTATGGGGTTCACTCCAGACTATTGTTTCCAGATTTGGTATGTTCACAGTGAATTCTTTCCTATTTTTAGTCATACCATAAGATGGCGATAAGCGACAGTAGTATCGGTCTGTTTTAAGCACCCCTTTCGTATTTTCGTCATATAATTGTTTATTTATTTATTTATTTATTTAGGATTAATCCAAGCAGCTTTAGTTAATATAATATAACAACTTACAGACTAACTTAAAAACAAAAATAGTAATTAAAAAAAAAAAGGAGAAAAAAAAACAAGGAGGGAGAAGAGGGCTTGAGGTGTGACAGTGAGGGGTACGTCTACACAGTGGTATGGTGCGAGGTTGGAGAGCTGGGGGGAGAGGTTTGAAATTGAGGTGGGGTTAGGGCTGGTTTATTCTGGGACGTCGTTTGATGGCAGGGGTGGAGAGGTTGAAATCAAAGGAGGTGGGGAAAGAGTTGGCCTGTCGTAGCATACGCGAGATGGGCTCGTTAACGCCGTAAGACGTGCGATGAGTGGGCACGTAAAACAGACGAGGGTTCCGCACATTACGGGGGTTTGTATAAAATGATAAAGAGGAGAGCAAGCTTGGGCAATTGATTGAGCCTGACAGAAGGCGATGGATAAAGATGATGTCACCATGGATTCTGCGCTCCTCAAGCGTGTTAAGATTGATTAGAAGGAGCCGGCCTGTGTATGGTGGGAGAATGAGTGGGTTTTCCCAGTTCAGTCCACGGAGGGCGAAGCGCAAGAAACTACGTTGAACGTCCTCGATCCTACGAATGTGAGACTGTTGATACGGGGACCAGACCTGACTGACATATTCGAGTAGTGGCCGGACAAAAGTTGTGTAGAGGGATCGGGTGACGTAGGGGTTTAGGAACTCCTTCGACCAGCGTTTTACAAAGCCAAGGGCGGCGTTGGCCTTTAGGATTGTGTTATCGATATGTGCGGTAAATCTAAGTTCCTTGTCACATAGGACGCCCAGGTCGCAAATTGATTCAACCGATGTTATCGGTTGGCCTAGCAAGAGATAGGAACGCGGCTGGGAGGGGGAGCGTTTCCGAGAGAATGTGATTGTGTGACATTTGGCGATATTCAGTTCTAGGTAGTTATTTTGGCACCATGTCGAAAAGCTGTCAAGATCCGATTGGAGAAGTGAGGAGTCAAGGGGAGAGCGGATTGTCTTGAAGATTTTGGTATCATCCGCGTAAAACGAGATGAGGGAACGATTGATGCACGAGCCCATGTCGTTTATGGTAAGGATAAATAGTAAGGGGCCGAGATGACTGCCCTGGGGGACACCTGAGGGTGGAGAGAAAGGATCAGAGAGGGTGGATCTAAATCGCATCCGACAGGTTCGAAAGTTAAGATAGGATGAGATCCACTTAATCAACAGCGGTTCAAAACCAAGGGAAGATAATTTAAAGAGAATGAGGTTATGGGAAATCTTGTCGAAGGCCTTGCTAAAGTCGGTAGTGACTACATCAACCTCATCGCCGTTCTCTAGGGTGTGTGTGGTGTGAATTCGACAAGGTTGGTAGTAGTGGACCTGCCGGAGAGGAAGCCGCGCTGGTTAGGAGAGATAATGGGGGTGCAGCGAAAACATAACCCTTCGTATAGAAGGCCTTCGAACCATTCATTTTACTATGCATATTATTTATATTGGGACATCTTTATAATTATTAAGATCTTTGCTCTGAGACTGCGCGTATGCGTGTGACAAGATGGTACTGGTATGTCATTATGTGCACGTTTTTACAAGTTCAAAATGTATTGCGACCACAAAGCGAATACCTACATCTTACAACTTACACAATTTTATAAACGTATATAATAAATTTTTTACTTCATAGGTACTTTTATAAATAATGTATGTCTTTACATTATAAGATAGTATAATGTACAGTCTTTCTGGATCTATTTTGTTTAGAATGAGTTTTAATTAAATTACGTGGAATCAAAGATATAAAACTTTATGAAAAAACCATGTAAAATTTGATATATTGTGTTTTGAGTCTTAGACCACAATTCTGAATGATTTATCATTGATGCGTTTTTTTTTTTAAACATACTGTAAGTAAATAGGTACTATCAGTGTATGTTGAGATCCCCTATCGTGGACCCCCATTTTAATTTCATGGACCCTCAAATTTTTTTTCGCTGACGTGGACCCCTTGCAGGTTGTCATAGACCCCTGGGGGTCGATATAGACCACTTTGGGAATCACTGGTTTTCACCTTGTTCTTTGGAATCTTTTAAAGTTTAAAGTTTATGTCAACAACAGTTTAGTTTCAGGGAACAAACTGTGTGTTATATGACAAAATTGGGTAACATTTATGGAAAACGGTCCCAAAAAGTAGTGGGAAAAATATGTACGTGTCAGAAAAGCGGTGGATGCTATTTAAGTGATACTTAATTATATATATTATAGTATACTACATTCTTTACGAATCAAGTGAAAATTAGAAAATTTAGTTAAAAAGTTATGTTTTTATCCAAATTATCTTATGAACATTCTACAATATAAAGAACAACTATCTACTTGTCCCCCAATCGCTCCTATTTTAGTTTCTTTCTTAAGCAAAGATCACTTTTATTTCAATTAGAGTAATATCACTCTTTGTGAGAATAGCATGTATTACCATGCACGGGATTTAACGTTAAATAAACCTTCTTCCATTTCAATAATATTTTGGGAATTCCTATCTAGTAACTTAAAAAATGGATAAGAAATAATTAGTTCTTGAAGAAATAGCAATTTACAATATGAAGAACAAAACGTGTGTCCCATCTTTTTCCCTAAAGCCCGGAAATCAAGTCCACTCATTGACTTTTCAATTTTTAAACTGAT
This sequence comes from Microdon myrmicae, assembly GCA_963931805.1. Classification (NCBI taxonomy): domain Eukaryota; kingdom Metazoa; phylum Arthropoda; class Insecta; order Diptera; family Syrphidae; genus Microdon; species Microdon myrmicae. The sequence goes on along the minus strand of OZ007498.1, from coordinate 186,908,937 downwards.
ATATCTAAAGACATTTGGCGAATAGAAAGAGAGAGGAAAACAATTGACCAACTTGCTCTTCGTATTACTGACCAGATAAATTGATTTATCAGAATCTTTACTCTACACCAAATAAATTGTATAACCAAATGGTGGACTCGGGTACTCGTAAAGCCATTTCTCGGTAAAATTCCACTTTAAGTTGAAATAATGCTATGCCTTGGATATGTGTTATTTATGGATAACGTATAACACAGACAGTTGTCCTGTAAATTGATTTCCTTAGAATATATTTTAGTTTAGGCTCTACCTTTCTTTCAAAGAAGCAAGACCCATCACTCCGTGCACTCACTACTGCAATCAAACAATTTACAAATTACAGAAGAATATCATTGCTCTCAAGCATATACAAAATACTAACAAATGTCGTACGCAGAAGAAATACTGGGACTCTACCAATGCGGGTTCCGTAGGAACCGGTCAACAAGTGACCTAATGTTCACAATAAGGCAACTACTGGAAAAGAAGTGGGAATACCGAGAGACGGTTCACCCACTGTTCGTTGACTTCAAGAAAGCCTACGTCTCAGTAGCAAGACAAAGACTTTACCATATTGTGGTTGAGCTGCGAATCCCGAATTCAAATTTGCATGAACGAAAGGAAAGGGCGAATTAGAATAGAAAACCACCTCTCAGAACAATTTGAAATTCGGGACGGACCAAAACAGGGGGATGGCCTCTCACCATGGCTTCTTAACATTTTGCTTGAGTATGCTACAAGAAAGGTACAAGATGACAACATGGCCGGATCATCCCTGAACGCGGTCACACAAGTGCTCGCATATGCGGATGACATCGCCGTTCTGGGCAATAATCTAGAAACTGTAAGTAAAAACAGTGAAATCATCATGCAAGCAGCAGAAGAGGTAGGCCTAGAAATAAATGAAGTCATAACAAAATACAGGATTACGGGGAGAGTAGGTGGACCTCAGGAAACACATATAAGCCTCAGAGACAAGATATTCGAAAAAGTTAAAGAATTTAAATATCTGGGAACAATACTGACGGCTAGTAAATGTCGAAGGAAATTAACAAAAGACTGCATTCCGGCAACGCTCAGTAAACTGCCGAAATCCAGACTGCTATCACCTAACATAAAGCTCCGTGTATATAGAATCATAATCATTCCGATTACTCTATACAGATGCGAAACATGGGCTCTCACAAAACGAGAAGAAAACAAATTCCGCGTATTCGAGAATAAAGTTTTAAGGGGTATCTTTGGCGGTAAATATGATGAGGAGGCAGTACAATGAAGGAAACTCCTCAACCACAAATTGCAAGAGCTATATCGCAAACCTACATTAGTGAGAGTAATGTGGCGGCGAAGATTAAGATGGGCCGGACATGTAGCGCGAATGGGCAACGATAGGACCGTGCATAGAATTCTTGACGGTAGACCAACGGGAAAGAGACCGAGAGGACGGCCGCGACGGAGATGGAGGAGGGAAATGTAAGGTTTTACCTTGAGGAGAAAGTGCGCAGGATAGGGAACGATGGCGGAGTCTAGTCGGTGAGGTCATGAACTTCCAAGCTTTGATCAAAATGCTGAGGTCTGCCAAAAGCCAGATACAGCAACGAAGCGCAGATCGATGGAACAATGGTTTGTATGTGGGCTATTGTTTTGGGTCAAATACGAACCCCAATTATGTAATTGCATGCATCTTAACTGGGCCAACTAAGTGAAAATGAAAATATTGAGAAATGCGGATGACTCGTGCCAGTCAATTGGGTTATACGTTCAAGGCCCCAGCTGAATGAAATGCATTGTTTGCACTTCGGTGCTCATAGTTTGAATATAAAAAGAGTGGTTGCAAATGGTCTAGGAAGAGAATTAACAGTAAACAGTTCCGGGGTGGTCATCCCCAACTAGTAAAGTAGTATAATAAATAATATAAATATATTGTATACGAAATCATCTCTAACCAATAAAGAGATTGAAGGCAATAAAATGTATTACTTGGAAATTGTCTCCAACCAATGAAGACGAACAGGAGCGGGCCAGCGGAACACCACAGGACCTAACAGCCTCAAACAGTATCCCCGAGTAATAACATGCCATTGGCGCAGCCAGCATACGTACAGCCGGTGCCAACTTTAAAACATTTTATGTGATACCTTGCCAGGTATTACACGAGTAACGTTTTAGAATATGGCGTAACGGATTTCCTACACTCTGTGAAATTTCCACCTGAAAGCTATGATCTCTTCGGTTTTGTTGTCGGCCACATGGAAACAATGGTCTCCTCGGTTGATAACTTGACTTTTGAAGACTTTCGACCCTTTGGGAATTTTTTGGATTTATCAAGTGGGATATTTTCTAATATATTATATTGTTTCTACTAGACTGGCTTGACTTTTCAAGTGATTTGACTGGACTTGAATGTTGCATTGTGTTGAATTGTCTTCCTTTATTAAGGCGTTTAATCTGGACAACAACGTCAATTCTTCCGTTGAGTTTAGAGGAGGGGAACATTGACCCTTGGAGCTCAAATGATATTTATAGCGTTTGCGATAATAGAAGAACCGTTTGATTCGAACTGACGCTATAGCGATTAGAATCCGTAAAATATAGAACCATAGCTCTACGCATCAGGCCACTGCCGCGTGTACGAGTTAGATCTCTAAACTCAAGTACACTCAACTGATGTGGGAATGCTATGACATTGCTATAGTATACGGCTTTAACGGATGTGCTTTGATTCTTCGAGTTATCTTTTCGGTGGTGTTGTGAGGGTTGTAAGTATGTGTGCCAAAACATGGGCACTTAGTTCACTTAACTCCTCCAAACAATTTCTTCTCCATTATTGTCACCAAAAGTTCCAGCACCAAAAGTTCCATCACCCAAAGGAAAGAAATGAATTTCACTGGTGTAGTTTTGTGTTTTTATCGTTCTTTATTGTTCATTCGAATTTACACTTTTAACAAATAGATGAAAGGTGGACGTGTCAAATTAATATCTCGCCTTCGCGCCAAATAAGTAATTGTAACCAGTCTATTTAAAAGGGCAACGCGTTTCACTTTCTCAATTGGCTAACGGGACACTACGTTTGTCTGACAACACTCCCCTTAGCTTCTGACTCAAGCGTGTGCACCAGCGTGCATACGCTGCGGTAGTTGAATAATGACTCACTTGAATTAGGGATGAAGATGGATAATTTAATTTTTGCACACCGGACAACCACTAGAGATCATCTTAAGGCTTCTGCTCTCTCATGTGCCACGCCCGTCGAGATGTGGTGAACACTTCGGTTAATTCGATAGTCGACGAACATGGGAGAATGAGTGAACAGAAACACAATATACTATGGTCTCGGGGTGGGGTTGGTTGTGTGTGCATGAATCAATGCAAGATTGAGGGTAACCCACTGACCCAGTTCGGTGAATGTGGTGACCTCAGCGCGCATTGAACTGTAGGAAGACAGAACTGTGAAGGAGAGGAAAATTTAGCTGGTGCTTTTCACCTGCGAAATGAGATCATTTATCCCCAGCGGATAGAGTGTCTGGGGAAAGTCGAAGTGTCGCTACTGGCTAGGGTAATATTAACGCGGGAAACATGTTATGGACTTCGACAATTACCCAAGCCGTTGCATGATTATGCAACAGCGTCGTTTGATTTGACTTTTTGTTGCTAACCACATGGATTTTAATTTCTGGTGGAAATCTCATGGTTAGAGGACTGGAGTTGCCGTATGGCAGAATGGGAGCTGAATTCAATTACGCATTACTTGCATAGAATAATGAATTCAGCTATGCGTCCGTTATTGCAATATGCTTTTCAGGTGAATAGGTGAGTAGGAGAAATTGGGGTTGGTTTGACACGCTGTTGGCGGTCAAAATTATGCGGAAATAGTGGGTTGGTTCTCCATGTATTTAGAGAACCACCACAGTGTTGTTCTTCACTAATAGTCGTGTGTGTATCTGTTAGAAACGTCACATATTTTCCTTGAATAATTATTTAATTTCGTATGATATCACCACATGCGTGGACTATTGGCGGGAATGACTCAATTCGACATTAGTTGCTACGTGGATGGACGTCGCCAACCACCAATCCATCGCCAATCACCAAGATATCGCCAAATGCAAAAGCCGACGCTGTACGCAGGTGAGAACCATCACCTCGAAAGATCAAGCGCCGAGTTAAGGTCGAAGATCGGAATCAACCCGAGGACTGCCCGCATAGCGACACGACACTGCGCACGCCGGCCAGGACCAAGGATTTGGGGAACAGGAACCCTAAACGTTGAATAGGGAATTAATGTATGATTTTTCGTAGAGAAAAATATTCCGTATAGGAGAAAATGTGAATTCAATGGATTTTTCATTGAATTATAATTTTAAATTGCGTATGTAACACTTACTTTGACGATTTTTTTCCATTCTACCATTCCTCGTTGCCGTCACAATGTGTGACCGATCCTATTCAAACTTACCTTGTTATGTCATGTATTTAATGTACTGATAGGTCCTCTATATTTGGTGCAAGGCTAATAACCTTGCCCGGAAAAAACAAATTATTATGAAAAATTTAACAAGCCGCAGGCTTGTTAAATTAGGCCAAGACCGGATCCCGGTTGTAGTGCCGATGATGATGATGAGGTGCTCTATATATTCGATGACTAAATTCAAATACTGTCTTGTGAAAATATGAAATAGTTCCATACTGGATAGCTGTACACCAGTATAGGCCGAATGAGTACCGTGTACCATATGATATTACAATATTTCTCAAGCCCCGTGTGACGACTTTGTTATATTGAGTTTTGACACTACAAAAGTAGTAACTAAGTGTTTATTGAAATACAAATTCTCATCACGCCAAATACCAAAATATCTCTCAAAACTTGTCTATGCCTAACGCAATCGATTTAGTGTATGATAGTTAGACTTTAACTAGTTGCAGTAATATTCAATTCTCTTAAGGTTCTCAATCGTTTAGACAAGTTGGTTGTTAACGTACGTATTAAAAGGCATTGAGCGCCTGTGGGGTTCTTCAAGGCGCCGAAGAGCCACGCATCGCCCCAACCCATATAACCTGCAAAAACTTGCTAAATCCATAGCCAGCTTACCTGTTTCATTACTTCTCACCAAGATTACACAATCTTGCCATTGCATTAATTGCAATCTATGCCCTGAAATACAATTCGGTTGTTCCCTTGGATAGCCGACATAAAACATGCGAACACGGCTGAGGAGCATTATTCCTAATTTTTTTAATATACATTTTTGTTTCCCCTGATCGGCACCCATGTCCATTGCAAACCATTAGGAAAACTTCCATAGTCTTCTCATCGGCATCCATGTCAATCATTCTCACAGCAATCTTACTGTGTTTGCTTTTCTCAAGCAACCACCAGATCCCACGATCATGACATGCAAATCGATGCCTATGCAGCTGCAACCAATTATCTCGGATCGGCTGCATAGGCAATCCTAATGTATTTACATTGGCCTGTTCAAACAAATCCGCATCTTAGCGCTTGCCCTTTTTGATACCATTACGGTATACACAAACGTTTTCGGTCTATACACGCTTATGTTTACACAGCTGTCTATTTTCTTCGATACGTGTTTCAATGCGCGTTTCGTTCGTCCTTCCTTCCAATAGGAAGACATTCGTTCCAATCGAAACGATATCTTACAAGCACCTTTCAATGGGACGCGGCTCGGTTCTCATTGGTCACAGCGTGTCGAAGGAATGTTTCTCCTGCGATGGTGTGCGTTGAAACCCATCGCAGGCATCGAGGCTGGGTCAATATCACTGAGCTACAGGGAGTCAGATGTTTATCTCCTTAGCGGACGGTCGCACCCTTTAACATTAATCTCAGCCGCGTTACATAGAGTCAGGTCGTAACCACCAGCGTGTGAGTACGAGTCGGAAGTTTTCTTTTCGGTACGGTCGTCGCTTATTTATAACAACTCTTTGTCATAGTCTGCGGTAATGGTTCTAATGTCGAAATTTAAAGATCGTTGATGGTGATTGTTAAATGTTCAAACAATGTGAATAAAACTTATTTGTCGTCCAAGCCAACATATCGTTCAGAAATAAAGAAGAGTTAATAGTCTAAACTAAAACTACCATGTGTTTTATTGCCTCTGGGGATATCAGTGTGTTGCATCGATCTTCGTTTTTTTATGTTTTATCACCGCTTAGTCGGTGGACAATTACACAGTGAGCAATCCGTGGGTGCTTCTACGAACCCACGTCCGTGCAGACGTAAGGTAGAAAACCCCCCACAAGCCTACTAAATGATTGATATAAATAGAAGAGTCGACGGAGCCTTGTTGTAAGCCATTTTTGTGTGATAGGTGTGTTGGACTATGTATCGATACAATTAGTCAATCAATCTAAGAATGTATTTTGTAACTACAAAGCAACACCCTCTAAATTAAGTTAATGGAAAGCAAATAATTGTTCCTAATGGGAAACCACATGATATGGTATGCCATTAACCTACAGATTTGAATCTAAGTACAGCACTGCCGACAAACTGAACACATTAAGTTCTTATTCAACTAACCGCAATTCCCAGTAACTTAACGAGCATGAATTACTTAAATGAGCATGTACGGTTTAATTGATCAAATCAGCATTGTATTTCTGTTTGGTGTGTTTGAACAATACACATGTTCCAGGAATTCAAAACCATTTGTAATTTTTTCTTAATTAACACCTTTCTATCCTTCTTGCCCATGATATGAGCAACGCATACGGGTGTTAAGCAACATGTTACATTTTACATATCTTTTTGGCCAGAAAAGCATTTATCCGTCCATTGATACCTATTGAAAATCCCATTCCATGTTCCCGCAATAGTTAACCCCAAGGTAAACATTTTGTAGTTGGAATGTCGGAAGCAGCATATTCGGTTAACCTCACCCTAAGCGTGGGCAAACCTAAGCATGTACTAAAATAGCTCATATCATGTGAGTAACTCCTGGTAGAGCTCGGCTATCGACATTCTCCAGGATCCTTTAGCTATCAAGCGCAGTCTTTTCATGTTTAATGATCCTCCTGTGGCTTCAAGTTTGCATATGTACATCAATGCGATGTCGGTTGCTCGTGACTTTAAGGAAAATTAATCCTCAGTTATCCTTGCGGATATTACTTGAGTTACCGCTCAATTATGAACTATTTTTCTTTTTCTGCTTAATACTCATTACCCGGAAAATGTTTTCTAGACTTTGCTTTAAGTTTTGTTGTTGCCGCTTTCTCTATCCGCGACTTATATGAAAGTTTCCTGTGTCGGAAAAGAGAGTAATAAGGAAAAAGTTAGCCCAGCTAAACGGAAGTTTGTGGTAAAAAATAAATCTTTGCAAGTAGCATCTTCGTATAGCTTGAAACCAGTCACAATGATAAGCTTTGGTTCGTTTTTCTTTTTCTCCCTTTTTGTTTCCTTTTTTTTCCATGGTCAGGCTTACCTCATTAACCTGACAGAAAATATGTATCCACGGGAAGAGGTTGTTGCGTGAGTAGACAAATGTTGGGCAATTTGTGTAAAATTCTTTTAAATGGCTCTTCGTCTTGTGATAACTTACGGTAAAATTCTGCTGGACGAGATAAGTAAGTTTGTGATGGACACTTTTTCTGTATCGAAATAGTACCTTGTTAATCATTAGTGGTACTCATATCATATAGTGCTGGGGCGATAAGAACTTATTTGCGGAACTTGTTAGATAGGACAGTAAGTTTTATTCTGCTTCTTGGACTTTATCAAAAAATCGTTGCAGTACTTTTTATTAACCTTTTTTATTATTTAGACCTTAGCTACTTTCAGATTCGCAGTGCGCACAACTTGTTATAATGAGATTCAACTTGGTACAGTGACATTTAAGTTGTTCATTTGAAATGTATGCATTCTTTCGGCACACAGATATATTGGTACACTCTGTGAGCTTCAAACACAGTGGCTAGCAAATACTCTGTATATAACTATTTTCGTTAAGGAACACTGTTTGTCAAACTCAACCTTTTAATTAAAAAACAAGAATATATTTCACAGACGGAAAGACACTATACTGGTATATTCAAATTTACATTTTTGTACTGGGTTATATTGGAACCGTATATATATATTTTTTATACTAGTAATATTTTTGGCTGTCCGTTGAATTCAATCAATTTATGTTTATATATTTTGGTTGCATAATATTCGATTCATAAACCATGATGCAAAACCTCTTTCAGGAATAACAGTGATTTGTTTTTGATCTTGTTCTATACTTAAGATGCATTTTTAGGAGCAGTAGTTTAAAAACTATTTTTGTTCAACTTTACGTGTTGCGAGTTCACGTCGGCGTGAGCCCTTACATTTCCGTGATCTGTGCTGTCGCTCACTCTTGTCTTGATCGATGATATTGTGGGGGTTCTCTATACTACATGGAGAACCAATCCACAATTTCAACCACAATTTCCGCCTTATTTCGACCGCTTTCAGCGCGTCATATCAACCCCTATACCACCGTTCGGTAATTCACCTGCAAAACATGTTTCCCAAAAGGACGCATAGCTAAACTCATTATCCTATGCAGATAATGCATGATTGAGTTTAGCTATCTTTTCGCCATACGGCAACTCCATTTCGCTAACCCATGAGATTTCCACCGGAAATCGCATCATGTCGGTTAGCAACGGCATAATCTGATCAAACGACGCGGTTGCATAATCACGCAATCGCTGGGGAAATTATTAAAGTATTTAATTTAGTTCCCACGATCAGATTTCCCTAGCCAAGTCGGCGTCCTACTCACTTTCCCCAGACACTACATTCACTGGGGATCAATGATCTCTTTTCACGGGTGAATAGCCACAGAACATTTTCCTCTCCTTCCCGTTTTTATCTTCCCCGGGTTCAATGCACTCTGAGATCACCACAGTCATCGCACTAGGGCAGTAGGTCATCCACAGAGTTCTATTGATACGCGCACACAAAAACCAAACCCACCCCGTGAGCATGGTACATTGTGTTTTTGTTCTCTCATTCGCCCATGTTCGTTGACTATCGAATTAACCGATGTGTTCACCACACCTCGACGGGCGTGGCAAATGAGAGACCAGAAGCGTGATCTCTATGGGTTGTTCGGTGTGCAAAAATTTAATTACCATCTTCATCCCTAATTGGGATCAGTCGCTTTACATCCACCACCGGTGACGGTCACGCCGCACAGAGGTTCCGCCAGATCCCACGGCTCGCCTTCCTGAAAAAAACCCCCATAACCACAACCCGGGTCTGCACCAGCTTTCGCTAATGCAATTCGCATTAGCATCTTAGATGCTTCACGCATCAAACAGACCCAATTATTATAACCCTAAAATCCCTATAAAGAAAACTTACCTTTTCATTGCATCCCTTTGCATACAATTTTCTGTAAGAATTCTTCTTGACCTTTTTAGGAATTCCATAACTCCCATTGTTTCCCGCCAATGCATTTGCATTTGCCCCAGAAAACATTTCCTTTTCCAAGGACATGTAATGCTTTCAAGCATTATCTGAAATTCCTAAAATTGATCCTTAAACCATAAATAGCAAACATTCGATACCCTTTGTCTGAGTTAAAATACTATGTCGTCAGCTTGTTTTTACAGCTGCAACACTAGCGATTCAATAGACAAACAATGATGCATTTCTTTCGTCGCCACCACTAATTGCTTGGCATACCTAAATGCAAGCAAGGGATGCGTATCGGCAATTAACCCAAGCTACGATATACAATTTCCATGGTATAAAGTATCGTATCCCATTAACACCTTTTTTCCAACGTCCGTCATAGCGGCGTTGCATAAACATGACCCTCATTAAAGAGCGAACCATTTGTTCGCCTTTTCTTTTGTCCTTGCCGCCTGCCTGTTTCGTTGTTCCACTGCACGTGTGAATAGCATTGATCTCAACGATCCCACACATACCACCATGACCTTTATTACAAGATCTGGTTTCCTATACCACCAAGAGAGACTTTACGTTTCCCTGGTGGTAGGTAAAAAAAACGATATCCTTATTGGAGAGGATATCGTTGGAGTCTTATCCCAACTACCGGACGGAGCGGTCGAGCCGTTCAGTATCCCGTGTAGGGTGTGCTCGGAGTGCACACCCTGGAGTCGTAATTCAATCTCCGTGGCGGTCGGGTCGCTCACCATCCACCGTACCTCCGTCGGTACGGTGCGAAACAATGTTTAATCCGAGTCGAGTGCGTTTATAATAAAAAAATAATTTTTCTCGTGCGCTGATGTCGGGATGGATGAATATAATAGATCTAAAATTCTAACATTAATAAAACCAATATAGATGATTAGTCAATGTGTTTTAATTTTTATCCGTGTACAGTGTTTTCACTATTTTCACTTGTCTGTTCCTGTGAGTGTCGGGTTTACTTCTTGCGTTGGTGTTTCCTGACTTTGCGTGATCGGTTGTGACGTAGTTTTGCTGTTTCTGTCGAGTACTACGAATCTTAGTGGCAGTGATGATGGGAGAGGATGTGAACCAGTGCAGTACGCCCACACAACTTACTTCCCCCCAACAGATCCATTGGCGAAGGATGATACTACGATGATACGATTTATCGAAGTTAAGAAACTCTATAATACTGACGTTCGAGTTAATTCGTCTATTAATTAGAAAAAGCAAGATTCGAGATGCCGAGATGTTTAGAACTTTTTAAGGTGCATATTCGTTTATAACTTGGATTCAATCCAAAGGAATTGTGCGGTTTCAAATTCCGGACAAAGTATTCATTTTTGTTTTCCAGATCTCAGATAGATGACTTTTAAATGAACTCTCAAGCGGAACAGAACTCAATTACGACCGTATATAGATGTTAAAATGCTTCAAACCTAGACTGTTGGGAGTTCAACTATCTTCTCGATAGTCTCGAAAAGTATTTGTCATAGATGAGTTGTGTGAGATTTGCAGCCACCGATTGAGCGCGAAGTTGCAAAACCTTCATTGAGGAGTTCTCCGGCTCATTGCAGTCCCGAAGGTGTTATACACAAAAGCTATCGTGCACGCGAAGAACCGAATAATGCCGAACACTCAACTGGAACACTTTCAATAATACTCTATCATCATCATCCACGGCACTACAACCGGGATCCGGTTTTGGCATTATTTAGCAAGTTTCTCCACCGGTCCCGATTTCGAGCCGATGTCATCCAGTTTGGCATTCCCAGGCTCTGGGGGTCCTGGTCTACGCCATCCTTCTATCGTAGACAAGGTCTGCCGCGCTGTCTCCTTCCATACATCCTGTCACGAAGGTCTTTCCGGGCAAACTCCTCTCTGCTCATTCGAGTTCGTGTCCAACCCACCAGAGTCCACCGAGCTTGATTTTTCTATAACGTTAGCTTCTAGGCAGATCGTGTACAACACATGGTTGTAGCGTCTTCGGAATCGCCATCCCTCACATACGGGGCCAACAATTCTCCGTAAGACCTTTCTCTCGAACGCGGCCAAGAGTTCAGAGTGCCTTTTACTGAGCACCCAGGTCTCGGATCCACACATGAGTACTGGTAAGACCATGGTCTTGTACAGTAGTAGCTTGGATGTTCTGGATAAATTTCGAGATTTAAAGAGCCTTGATAGACCATAGTAGGCTTTGTTGGATTTGATCAGCCGTTCGCGTATTTCTTCTTCCATATTGTTAACAGCTGATACTATTGACCCAAGGTAGTTGAAGGATTGTACTACTTCAAATTCGTGCTCCGTTACCCATTGTTAGTGTTAATAATTTAAGTGGCATATATAATGGGCAGCAGGTTTTCTGCTTGCACTATGAACAGATTTGATTATAGGTAATTCGAATGCTTGACATTGAAAAGGCTGTGGTGCTATTTTCCTCCCACATTACATTTTCCTCCCACCTATAAGAAAATCCATTTAATACCCCCAACATAACACCCGAACCTAGTATTTATACCGTAGGGGTTTCTGCGCCACTGGGAAACTCAGATCACTGCTTGGTATCTGTCGCGCAAGCACTTGCATATCAAACGAATAACCGGCCTGGGCAGCTTCGCCATATGTGGAAGTATGGGGCTGCTAACTGGGACGATATGCGAGATTTCTTCGCATCCTTTCCATGGTCGGAGGTGTGCTTCGGAAACTCCGATGTTAACGCTTGTGCGGAGTCGGTATCAGAGATTATTCTTCTGGGGATGGAGATGTATATTCCACATTCCATCAAACGAAGTTCGTCTGATAAACCTCGGTTTGACAAAAAATGCGAGCTGAGTACAGCGTCCAAAAATACAGCTTTTAAGCAATGGGGCTCCAATCCCACCAAGGTTAACAGAACGAATTTTGTTAGAATCAGAAACGCGTGCAAACAGGCGATTGATACCGCGAAGAAGGCTCACAACGACAGGGTGATCAATAGGCTCCTTCGGTGCCCAACTGGTTCGCGCTCGTTCTGGTCAATGGCAAAGGCTGTCAGCAGTAACTTTGCTTCCTCCTCTTTCCCCCCGTTGGTGACAGACAGCGGGACATTAGTCACGAATCCAAAGGATAAAGCGAATGTGTTCGCGAATTTATTTTCCGTGAATGCAAACCTCGATCCCGGCCTTTTGGAGCCACCTGTGATCTCGCCGGTACAGTCTTCGATGCGGGATGTGAGATTTCGTCCGGGGACTCTTCAACGCATTCTACGTGAACTGGATTGTAGGAAGGCAACCGGCCCGGACGGAATACCAGCAATAGTCCTTAAGAACTGTGCTCCAGAACTATCCCCGGTTCTTGGCAGACTCTTCCGCTTATCTTATGCACGGAGGACCTTTCCTGCCTGCTGGCAAATCGCTCGAGCTCAGCCAATCCCAAAGACGGGAAAAAAGTGTCTCCCACAAAATTACCGTCCGATAGCATTACTCTCTATTTTATCTAAGGTAATGGAAAAAGTCATCAATACAGAGTTGGTTAAGTATTTGGAGTGCAACGGACTTCTGAATGATCGTCAATACGGATTCCGTGGCAGGCGTTCCACAGGAGACCTTTTGACACTTAGAACCGATACATGGACATCTGCGATTGAACGGCATGGTGAGTCAAGGGCGGTCGCATTGGATATCTCCAAGGCTTTTGACCGCGTCTGGCACGGGACATTGCTGAGCAAACTTCGTTCATATGGACTTTCCCAACAGCTTTGCGACTGGACGAGGAGCTTCCTCGAGAATCGATCGATCCCAGTTGTTGTGGACGGCGAGTGTTCGGATCTGTATCCTGTTAATTCGGGGGTGCCCCAAGGTTCTATTTAGGCCCTAACCTTGTTCTTGCTTCACATGAATGATTTGTTGGAGACAGCGGATAACAAAGTGTTCAGGTTTGCGGATGATAGTACGCTTGTTTCCTCCTTTTCGAGTGATCGTCCGATTGGTGCATCTGCGTCACACCAGCTGAGATGTAGACAGATTGACTCTCTGAATCAGGATCTGGATAAAGTCCTGCAGTGGGGAAAGGGCAATCTTGTCGACTTCAACGCAACGAAGACCCAGTATACAACATTCACAAAGAAAAGTGGCTCATCGGCTCCACAGCTGATGATGAACGGCCGGGCCCTCGAGGCTGGGGAAAGTTTGAAATTGCTCGGCGTCACGGTCTGTGGGATTGTATCATGGCATAAACACGTATCGGGTATCGTCAGATCAGCCTCAGGAAAACTGAGTTATCTTTTTAGAGCCAAGAAATATTTTACTCCGGCCCAACTTCTTCTCCCATATAAATCCCAAATTAGACCCGCGCTCGAATATTGCTCTGATGTTTGGAGTTCGGCTCCCACGCGAGTATTCCCGGAGCGTTACAACCTGCAACTGTTCAAAAAGATCTGCAACAGTTATCTGATGGCATCTCGGGGCGCCCACTCGGCACTATAGGTTCGCCTCTCCCGATAAAAGGCTAATAAAAAAAAAAAAAAAAAAAAAATTGAGTTCAATATCAAACCAAATCGGACCGAACGTTCAAATTCTCATTTTTTGAATCAAATTTATATAATATTTTTTGGTGCACCACCGTGCTTCCGATTCCCCGGGAAGAGTGGGCTACCGTGGTTGTCCTTCATGGATGTGTCGAACTCGTGTATATTTGTTTTTCCGAACAAAATACCGAAGGTGTTACCGCACGATTATATTAAGCCACTAGCGACGTAAGGGTCTTTACACACGCGAGAACAACATTGTTTGCTAAAAGTCAATTGGAACAGACATTTAAAATTCAAACACAATTGCTGCTTTGGCAAAAAGGACATTAAATTCTCGGATTTCATGGATGTACAAACAACTTTTGAGGAACTCTTCTCCTTCCGTACGTTACTTACTAACTCTCCTGCTCGACTCCAGTCAAGTCACTTTTTCAAGGTGTTCACATTCTTACTTCAAAAATCTAATCCTCAAATATCTTTCTTGGGGTTTTTGTTTATGTTAGCCATCTGGCCACAAGATCCGTGGGAATTGGTTGTTAGTTTAGGATTTGGGAATCCGTGTCTATTAGCAAATCATAAAACATCTGGTATGCGTTTGGATGTTTTATGATTGCAAGAATTGTGTGCCGGCGTATCGAATAGATATGCCTTTGTGCACTTTTAGGTTTTGGATCTTGTAGGTTTTCTAGGTGCTAATTGCTTTTAGCATACATGGGAAAATAATGCATTATGCTGTTTGATTTTAGAAAATAGAATCGAACAATTGCATTGAATTGAATAAATGAATTTGAATTCAATAAATGAGAATTTGAACGTTTAGTTCGATTTGGTTTGACATTGAATTCGATGTTATGTTGGGGGTATTAAATGGATTTTCTTATAGGTGGGATGAAAATGTAATGTGGGAGGAAAATGGTAGGGCTTCTTGGAGCATTACAAGGCCAACCCTTGACTTCAGTAGCCAAGGATGCTCACTATGCTGCGATTTGTATATTCGTAAACCGAGTCATCCAAAGACGATCCAATATCCCTTCACCTATGTGAAAATATAATATTAAAGATTGCTATCCAAACCCAGTAGTCTGGGTATCCAACTTTGTAATCAGTACAGCCGTGAGCGAGCAAGGGGTACATACGTCTGCTCAACAGATTATTATAATATTTTTAACAAATGAAGGCGTTAAACTCTCGGACATTTTTTCTCAATTGAAGGCATAGTTTGGTGATGATGCACTGTTTCAGAATCGTGTGTATACGTGGGCCAAAGACCTTAAAAGTGGGCGAGAACGTATCGGAAACGAAAGTCATGATCAACGCACAAGGACAAGTCGTACAGATGACAACACCCGTGCCGTTCTAGAGCTTATTGAAAGTGATAACCGCTGAACTGTTGGAGAAATCTCATCAGACGTGAGTATCAGCTATGGAAAAAGCCGCATACCGAAATAAAAGACACACCGCATCCTTGACAAGGGATTTGTTGGAAGAAATGGGAAACCCTCGAACACCCTCCTTATAACTCAGACTTGTCTTCATGTGACCAACTTTTGTTCGCACCCTTGAAGGAATCACTTGGAGGAAAAGAATTCGAA
Organism: Microdon myrmicae; assembly: GCA_963931805.1. NCBI lineage: Eukaryota > Metazoa > Arthropoda > Insecta > Diptera > Syrphidae > Microdon > Microdon myrmicae. The sequence goes on along the minus strand of OZ007498.1, from coordinate 186,893,408 downwards.
AGCAATGAAGGAGCACGTGCGTAATTGGCTAACAACTCGCCCTAAATCTTTCTACGAACAAGGGACATTAAAGCTTCCAAATCGGTGGCAGGAGACTATATTGAAAAATGTTGATAGTATAGTTAGAGTGTAACATTATCTAATAAATGTATAAAAAGAAATTACTGTTTATATTTGATTCACCCTCGTAATAATAGTATTAAAGAAATAATGATAAGGGAGATTGGTAAAATGTTAATAGCAAAAGAAGAACAAGAGCGAAATATGTTTGCGAATTTTAGCAAAATTATTGGAATCGGAAAAACGCAGGAAAAATTGTTCATTTATTTCATTTTATTAAAGGGTTGTCATTAGAAGATGTGATAAAAATGGGTAGTTAAAGCAACTTGTTTTCAAAAGTGAATAAACCTTTCTTATCCAAGGTGGTCTAAAAGTTTCCGACCTCAACGTGAAGATATCAGCACTCGTCAATAAAAGCTAGTGAATGTAGTTATGCATCTTTTGACAGTTACTCACCAACATTTCAGCTATTTTGGATGCGTAGTTTTTATTTGACAGTCGTTTAAGTGATTCGATGTGCGTGTTTTTGTGGGAAATGGACAAAATTGAGAATCGGGCTGTCATTAAATTTTTGTTTTTGAAAGGCAATTCGCCTACGCAAATCAAAAATGGGTTGAACTCTCTATATGGAGACTCATTTACCACAGTGAAATTTTGGGCAGTTGAATTTAAACGTGGCGATGAGAGCTTGGGAGACGATGAATGTTCGGGATGTCCAAAAACTGCAACAACCGACGATAACATCGCTAAAGTTCACCAAATGCTGCTAGACGAACGACGAATTAAAGTGAGAAAGATAGCAGAGGCTATGAAAATGCCCTAAGAACGTGCTTGTCACATATTAAATCAAGATTTAGGCATGAGAAAGTTGTCCGCACATTGGGTGCAGCGTCTGCTCACGTTAGACCAAAAATGCGTTCGAATGAACATTTCCAACGCTCTGTTGGCGCAGTTTAGGCCCAATAAATCCGAATTTTGGCGCCGATTAATTAGTGTCGATGAAACTTGGATACACCACTATACGCCCGAAACAAAAATAGAGTCAAAACAGTGGACTGCAAAGGGGAATCGACTCAAAAAAAAAGCAAAAACCGTTTTTTTTTTCGGCTGGGAAAGTGATGGCGAGTGTTTTTTGGGATAGTCATGGAGTTATCTTAATCGGTTATATTCAAAAAACAAAAGTCATTACAGGAGCATACTACGCACTTGACCATCTGAAGGCAGAAATTGCCGAAAAACGGCCACATTTGCAGAAAAAGAGTATCCTATTTCACCAAGACAGCGCCTCACAACTCAGCGGTTGCCATGGTGAAAATCCATAAATTATGGTTTAAACTGCTTGACCATCCGCCTTACTCACCAGATCTAGACAAAAGCGACTTCTTTTTGTTCCCCAATCTAAAAATTGCGCGCGGAAGACAGAGATTTTCGTCAAATGAGGAGGCAATCACCTTCGTGAACAGTTATTTTGCAGAGAAAAACGCCGAGTACTATTTGGACAGGTTAGAGAAGTGGGAGCATCGCTGGGAGAAGTGTGTAGAGTTACAAGGAGACTATTTAGAAAAATAAAAGTAAGTTGTGAGAAAAAATGTCTTGTATCTTTGTTAGGTCGCAAACTTTTCAGTCAACCGTTGTATATGCGAGTGTTAACTTGCCGGATTTTCCTGTGTAGTTTAATTATCTCCAGTGTGTGAGGGAAATATGATGAAATATATGACACAAATCCGTTTTCCCTTTTAGCAGTACTTACAAATACAATATATAGGTTGTATAAATTACAAATTACGTTTCGGTGGTGCAGTTGAAAGCTCATTTGGGGCATGTGTGCAGATGTGCTCCTGTTTAATTGACGGCTTTGTGGCACTGACACGTGTTGGCAATACAAATTCTATTTCTATATTCTAAATATTTCATTGTTTATTTTTTTTTTCTTCTCTAATGAAATTTGTAACGTCACATTGGTGAATAACTCTCTAATATTATACATTTGAGTTAACTAACCATCCCCATTAAGTAGCCGAACCTATGATCTAGACGCCCTCATTACCATAGGAGGACTAATCTATCCAGGAAACACTAATCTAATCCAGGTGCTGCGTTTCGTGTATATACAAGTGTGTCTTTTATAGTATACGATGTGTCTGCGAGTACTTTTGTTTCTTCTGTTGGGTACACGCTTTTCCGGACAGTTAAAAAACGCTTAAACGCTATTCAAAAATGATGTCCCTTCAAATACCCTGAATTAACCAATCTAAATGCTGCAATATTATGGTAATTGAAAAGCTATACTTATTTCTGGCACACTCGTTGTCCTCTGTCCTGTTTATACAGTGGGAATTTGTGAGATCTTTTATGTCATAGAATTTGATTGCACACGTTCGCTTGATTGAATTCGAAAATTCCTTTGTTAAATGGCGACAATTGTGTAACGTTCAGTGTCCTATTAGAATACAAAATCACTTCTAGCCAACGATGAGCACTGCTGTAAATGTCCATTAAGTTTTATGGACATTCAAAAGCCGGTATTACCAGTTAAAAGTTCGTTTTTATGATGATTGTGACAGTCAAGAGACCAATCAACATGCGATTATCCAGGCAAATATCCTAATCACAAAACTTTTGTAGTCCGACATCAGGCTTCGGACATCGTTCGGTTTTTGTCATCGATCTAATCGTACTCTGTCCATTTAACGTGAAAACATAGCCACTCAATCAATACAAGGAAAAGCAGCAACAATATTATTTTAGCCAGGCGACCGGGCAACGCAATTAATTACGTCTAACAGCCGCACTCTTGATGGCGGCCCTTGTCAAAAGGGACTCTGCGAGTGTCCTTCTACGGAATTCTTAGCGGGCCATTAATTTCTTAATAATCAGATCAACAGGAACCCAGTGAAATACGTTAAAATAACGAGGCGTCTCTAATGAAACCGCCCGTGCACCCAAGGGCTTGGCGACCCAACCAGGCGGCAGTCCCCCTGGCCGCTTCCAACCCTCCAGGTTTGCCCCTTTATTTGTATGTTCACATACCAACACCACCTCTCGTGTTCGCTGTTTTACCAAAAGACATCCTTTTGCGATAAAAATCGAAGTGGCAATCACAAACGTAATCGCAAAAAGCGCCGAGTCGACGAAATTGAAAGTGCAAACAAAACAAAACGAGGAAGTGCCATTATTTGGGAATGTCCTGTGAGCTTTCTATTTCCGAAGCTCACTCCTGGCGTAAGTGTAAAGTACGAGAAAGCGACAGGCAACGCACAGGGGATCTAACGGAGGGTGACGTCTAGCAGGTCTGGTCATTGAGATAACCGGTGAAGGGACAGTCACACCAGTTGGTGGTGCTACTTCTGTTGAAATCGCGCCACAGCGCTGGTGGACGAGTGTCGTAATCTTGATTGCTGGAATTAATTTTATGGCATCCAATGTCGGCAGGCGGAAAGGCTGAATGAGTACGTTAACAAGGTTTTTTTTCTTTTGTTTTTGCCGGTATTTTTTTTATTCATTGTCAAGGATTTCCGTAACTATTTTGCATTTGTTTCCTTCCTGTGGAAGACTTATCTGAGGATAACGTTCACGTATTGACAAAGGCAAGTAAATTGGATGTTGGGCTGTTGGATTTTGAATCGACAGTACGTATGTAACGCGGGTATGCCGTTCTTCCTGTTCCTTTTTTCGCAATTTATACGGAAATAGGTGGACACTTAAAGAACGGATAAAACGCCGGAATGACGGAAGAAGTAATCCTGCATCATTGTTTTGTACACTGTCATGTCCGCTCCGGTGCGTTGTTATGAGCACTAGGCACGAAATAAATGACCATCCAAGTTTTGAGTCCGTGTATGATTTTCTAACAAGGGAAACTGCTAGTATAGGATAACAACGGAAATGAATTGAATTAATATAAAATAGATTGTGGGTAATTTGTCACATAAATATATCATACGCGCACAAGAATAATTTATGTCACAGCGTAGAGAAGCTTTGTACATTCAATTCAAATTGATATCGTTTGCAGTGTCGAGGGAATGCGGGATTAGATTGAGCGTCCTACACTCGAGGAGCTCGGCTCAAGAACAATTGACTGTATCTCTTCGCAGATTTGTATGGGTGAAACGGATTATGATTTTCAATTATTTATAACTTAACTTATAGATCTAAAGCAATTTTCTGCGTACTTTCTGATCGAAGCGTTCCGGATAAGTATCGACACATGGGCATGTGGCGCTTCCGCCAAACCCCACGGTTCACTTACCTAAAAAACCCCCATAACTTCCATCTAGTCTGTATCAACTTTCTGCTAATGCAGTCGCATTAAGCACCTGTAAAAGCTTCACGCAATAAAATTCACCAAATGTATTTACCTAAAAGTACCTGTAAGAGACTTCTTACCTGCATTCATTTATTTGAATTCAAAATCCCTCTTAAGAATTCTGTTCCAAACAGCATATCCATGGAAAAGAAAACTTATTGATTCACATATCATGTAACCATCCCGGCCAGGGATAATTATCATTGCGTCGCCTATTCTCAGCCTCATTCATGTGTACAACAAATCCCCTTTCATACACACCTTCCTACCAAAACCAAAAAAAAAAAAAAAAAAAAAAAAAAAAAACCTCCTTCTTTCCATTTTTTACCAACCAATTGGGATATGTTTGCTTAAGTTTAAAAGTCTTGAAAGAAAACGAAAGACGCATTATATTCTTAAATAGATCCTAGAGCTTCAGATATTTTGTCCCATTGTGCTAAAATTAGTTAAACAAGTTCCAGGAAGTCAATATAATTAAAAAAAAAAAAGTAAATACAAACATAAAGTAACATGGTTTAAATTAAAAATAATTCACAAGAGGCAACAAGATAACATATATTTATATATTTTCCTTTGGTTTTGTTGTTCTCCCCAAATTTCTGTTTTTCTGTCGCTTAATTCGATATGTTACATATTAAACAGATATACTTATCTTGATGCAACAAAATTTACTTAACCTCAGTTGTTGTCCATTTCCTGCCTTTTATAGTTTTTAAGCGTGCTAATATATTGTCAGTCAAAACAAACAAAATAAAAACAAAATAAAAACAAAATACGTATTACTGCTATATTATTAAAAAATAGTAAACATTGTAAACCCACAATTATATATATCGACAAGTGACACAAAATAAACGCACCGCGGCCCCATAATTTCCTTACCTTTTTTTTGTGCGTGCTACCATATCTAATTGAATAGAAACGTTTGCTGCAAATTTCATCCTTTTAAAAAAAAAAACAAACAATAAATATTGTAAGCCCCTTCAGGGTATTTAGCAGTGCACAAGCGTTTTAACAAGATGCACAGCACGACTCCACATGATTTCACGTCACACACGACTCTCTTCAACCCCCTTCTGCTCGACCCCCTTCAGGCCCCATAAACATACAACTCCACCCAATTTCACGCGACTCGCTCAACTCCATTTATTCGACTCCTCCTTTTCAACGTCCTTCGGCTTCACGCCACCTTCACGCCTACCCGACTTCTTTCCACTCTTTTCGATTTCGCTCGGGTTTATTCAATTCCGACGCCTTCTCAACATATTGGCGCACATGCCCGCCAAACGCAGTTTATGCGACTCTGTCCGCCTCTGCGCGACATCTTTCTTTCGTCACGCCGGTTCCTCACTGAACCTCAGCTACTGCGCGTAGTAAAACTACCAGTAGGACGCCCGGTTACAACTTCATGCGACCCCGCTCACCATAGTTCGACATCTTTCTTTCACAATTCCGGCTCCTCACTATACATTAGCTACTATGCGTAGCATACAATTAGTAGGACGCCCGGTTTCACCTCACTCTCTACCCAATAGGCAATACACGCCCCACTATGCCATCACCCTTATCAGGTCCATCAACTACACTTCGGAGTGCGCATCTATACCTCTAGGTCGCCCTGCGGTTGGACACAACCAACCACCCACCAGGAGCCCCCTAAGCAAAGTCACCTAACTTCTTCCCAAGCGCGACGGGCCGGCACCTCCTCACAAGTTGCCGTTCGGTCGAGGTCGCAGCTGCCGTTTATCGAGCTCTGTCGTCGACACCGGTGCTGATATACTGGTCCTCCCTCGATCGGTAAGCCGCGCAACTGGAGTGCCGGCCCCCTTTTACCAGTCCCAGTGGCAAACAATTCGCCATACAAACGTATGGACGAAAGCCACCGACTCTGTACTCGGGTTTTTTAAATTTATCCACTGACACTTCGACGTACGATGTCAGTGAGTTTCAATAGGTTTCATCTCCTGGCACTTCGTTGTACGATGCCAGCGAGCCCCAATAGGCCCCGTCTCCTGACACCTCGTCGTACGATGTCAGCGAGCCCCTATGGGATTTGACCTATTAGAAAGTACAACCTGTTGGCAGATACCGCCAACAACAGGTTAACACCCACAGCGCATCTATCTGCATCTTCCCTCATACGCTACTTCGTCAATGCGGACGCGAGCAGATTTCCGATCGGTTCCGACCTACTCGGACGATAAACCTGTCGGTTGAAGCGACCCACAACAGGCCAATGGACCACGCCGCACACCTTGCCCCCGACGGCATCAAGCGGTAACACCCGCGTCCACGACATTTATCGACAAAGGCCCAAACTATACCAGGAACCCGTAATCACGACAGTTCCTCCAACAATCCCTTAACAATTACCACGCCTCCCGAAGTACGCAGGGTCAACTTGTTCTCCAAGCGTTCAGCCCTCCTCCCAGCACCGCACCACCCACTCGAGCATCTCTTCAGCCCTACCTCCTTTATTTCGTGACTACGTCACAGGGGAAGGGGGGGGGGGGGGGCTGTGACGGTTCCGTCAAACCCCATGGTTCGCCTTCCTAAAAAACACCCATAACTCTATCCAATCACATAATTTCACTAATGCAATCGCATTAGCACCTTAAATGGTTTACGCACCTAGGATTATCTAAGGTATAATCTAAAAAGTCCCTTTAAAAGAAAACTTACCTTCATGCATCTCTTCGCATATAATTTCCTGTAAGATTTCTTTTCTACTTTTTCAGGAATCCCAAAACCTATTCGGTACCTTCGGTTCCCAGGCATATTTCAATTTCCCACACCTCCACCGCCATCTCCACCGCATACCTGAAACATTTCCTTTTACAAGGACATTTAATGCATACAACGCGTTAGGTAAAATTCCTAGAAATAATTCTTTAATGTGCATATGGCATCATGAATCCCAAGACAGTCGGCACCCTTTGTCTGTGTTAAAATCCTATGTCGGACAGCTTTTTTTTTACAAATGCCATAAACCATATTTCTCCGCATGTAAACATGCATAAGATCCAACTCATCGTTTGTTTTTCCACTAACAAACAATCTTCAATTTCTTTCCCTGTCGCAGCTAAATACCCGGCATATACAAAGGCATGCAAGGGATTCGTTCGCCCACCAATCCAATTAGCACCATCTTTTCCCAACGTCGATAATATCGACGACGCATCGCTAAATATTGACCCGCATTACCAACGGCGCATTTGGTCATATCTCCCTTTTGTCTCTGCCGCCTGTCTGCTTCATTTACCCATTGCCCTCGAGCACGTGTAACAACTCGGATCTGAACGATCGCACACATACCACTATGATCTTCATTACAAGATCTGGTTTCCTATTCCACAAGAGAGACTTTACGTTTCTCTGGTGGTAGGTAAAAACGGTATCCTTAGTGGAGAGGATATCTACCACGACACCACAAACTCACTCCATAAGCGAGTCATCTCTGCACGAGATGTTTATCGCTGAGTCCATTACCATCCGCTGCCCGCCATAGTCGTTGCCGACTTCAGCTCTCCGGTGCGCACGGAGACGCGAAAAATCACCGAGTCGCGCGTGGGTAATAGTTTTTAAAGTATTTTCGTAAAGTTGTAAACGTAACGAACCGCAGACGTGTTGGCGATCGTGTCAAAGTTGGTGAAAGTATTAATTAAAATTTTGTCATTTTATGTGTTGTTCAAAACTAAAGAGCAAATCTAAGTGAAAGTATAAACGTAACGTAACTGTATAAACAGTTGTTAAAGTTGTAACAAAATAGCAAGGGCCAAATAAAATTTAAGAACTTACTTCGAACAACATAACCTGCGTGTTTTCTTTACTCCCCGGTGGACAAACAAGGCGACGTTTCGATCTTCTTTCGATTCGGTGTTTTACGAGGCGAACAATTAATTATGATGGGAGAGGAAGTGAACGGAGTGTCCGGGCTAGCCACAATACTCCCTCCCCACAGGCACACCTCCGTTAAAATTTCTATCTCGGATTCCATTAATGCAATGCTTTGTATATATTAAATAAGCACAAGATGTATGTTTCGGCTGAAGAACGATTATTTATATCTATCCACATATGTAAAGCTTTTTTTTTTAATGAACAGGTGTGAATTCCTTGATCGGCAAGTACCAGATAAGTATCATTCAACCTGCCCCGCACTCGCACACTTGCTTTAAAATCTATATCATAGTTTTTGGTGCTCGCAAGTTTTATAGTCAGTTTTAAGTATTTGATTTACGACAATTTGAGTACGTTTTCTAGAGCTTTAATCAGATAACAGTGCACATACGATTACGTTCGCTACAATTGATCCAAACTAAGTGACTCTAGTGCTTACCATTTACGTCCTTCCGTTTTGATTCTCAGACCACTATTCGCTGTTTAAAAAACGCTGCTTATCAGGATAAAGATGTAGCCATAAAGCTTTTTTGCACCGATATAAAGCTTCGTTTCAGAAATTCATCTGCGGAATCTAATAGTTGATTGGAATGCTAGTTTTATGTATATTCTCTTTGTTACGTCGACACAACATTCAGTCAAAGTAGAGGAGGATATTTTCTTCTTAAACAAAATTAAACATGTACAATTGCGTGAGCAGAGTTTGGAAAGAAACTTCCTTTGTTTCCCAATTTTAAGAGAAAAACAGTAAATATGACAACCATAAAAATACCCCGTGCAAATTGCTTTGCCTCAATGCCTATGGTGGTACAGGGGTTTCGGCATGTAAGAGACTGTGGGGTACTTAGATTCAGCTGACGATTCGGTGCTTTTGTGGCGGTTCCGCCAAACCCCACGAATCGCTTTCCTAAAAAAACCCCATAACTTTCATCCAATCACCTAATTTCACTAATGCAATCGCATTAGCATCTTAAATGCTTCACGCATTAAAGAGATCAAATCCTTAATCTAAAAAGTCCCTGGAAAAGAAAACATACCTTCCATGCATCCCTTTGCATACAATTCTCCGTAGGATTTCTTTCTTAACTTATCAGGCAGAACCCCCATTATTACAACCCAACTCCCATTGTTTCCCGCCAACTCATTTGCATGGGCACCTGAGAACATTCCCTTCCCAAGGATAGTTCATATTTTCAATCCATTACCTGGAAATGCCTGCAAAGAATTTTTCCTACATGGGTATTTATACATTATCAATGGATCTGTGGCGGTTCTTTCGAACGCCACTACGTACCTTCTCATTTACCACCAGATAACCGTCCTGGCGCGCCCTACAACATGAAAAGCGTGTACTTACCCCATTAGAAAAACCTGTAAAACAGTAATTCTTGCTGACATAAAATGCCACCAACAACAAATGCTACATTCCAAAAAGCAGTTTGGTCGCACCATCACGCGAGCAACATGAACCCAACTAAATACATAGTACATGTCTCGGGTCGCATTTCACCACACGTATGCGCAACTTGGTTGTGCCTCCTGGCAACCAACATTGCCCGTGCAATATCTACACGATATTCTTTTGCGCGCCAGCCGCACACCTGCAAGAAATGTGTATCTCCCCCCAGCATAGCATGCCCACATCGATCGGTCACCCGACCGACCAATACATGAGGGCATCCGACCGACGCCCATGCAGTCGAGTTCGCAAATGGAAATTTACCATCAGAATTCGACTACGAGGATATGCCAGCAAAATGTACACAATCAGCTATAATGCTTTACGGAGTCGTTGATCGTGTAAACATTTCAACCCAGCAGCTGCAATCATGTAGATTGTAATGATCCTATGTCTGCATACTTGTGGATACACACGTTGAGCTGCAGAAGCAATCACCGTGTGTGTGTTTCACCCCATTTTTTCTTGTTTGCTGGACCAAAAAGCTAAATCTTACCTTATATGGTCACCGAAGCGACGAAAAGAATTTTTGGTATTCTGTCGCTTCGGATGGAATATTCAATCGCGATTTGGATTCCATGAGGGCAGATTGGGCCCTCACGTTAATAAATACATCCCTCGTGGGGCGTCCCAACGGATCAGTAGAATCTCAGGTCAGCTTTTGTCGAGAGAGCGGTTGTTGCGCATAGAATAATTTACTTTACCGAGTAAAAATGAAATCCTTTACTTGATTTAAACTAATTACGCTGTATAAAATAAGTTACTTTACCAAGTGAAAACAAAACCTTTACTTGCTTTAAGCTAGCTAAGTTGTATAAAATAATTTACATTACTAAGTGACACTTACTCCTTCATTTGACTTAAACCAGTACGTTTGTGTGAAATAATTTGTTTATTTTGTTGTAAAAAAAGAAAGGAAGCTGAAATAAAGTTTATCCGCCACAAACCAGTGGTTTTTAATTGTCTCAATTACCAACCATAAAGACATCACATTGGTGACCAAACCGGGCGTAACTCTATGGTGGTAGGAGTAGAACCCGTGCAACGACGCACAGATACATAACTATACCATAGATCACTGCATTAGCGACCCAATAATCGAATTTCCAATTAGTGTAGATATTCACACTATAGTTCGATCCTGCCGTCACCATAGATGCCATGTATAATTGACACAGATGGTATACACAACCGTCATTGTGTACCCATCTAAATTACCTTCCGAAGACTTGCAACTATTGATTCAGTTGCAAGCACTTCTCGCGGAAATATTTCTTTGTTTGAATCTTCAAACAATCACCGACGTCGCGCTTTGCGGTCAGATTGGATTCAATAGCATAAACATATGCAAACAAAAGAATCCGATTCTCCCAGTCAGCAGAGACAAGATATACGATCTCTATTGTATAGATTATCGCAATCCCTTTTAGCATCTAATGAGTGGCTGCTATTTAGACAGCTGACCCTCATTACCGAACCATTGTAGGTTCAGTTTATCCTTGGCTAAACGCATCGATAAACACGGTGATGTGTACGAACAGACACATACGCCACCGCGTCCCAGAGATCGCCTTCCATTGGTCACTGGTCAAAGGAAATTTCTTTTTTTTTCACCACACCACCAAACTCACCCCACACGATTGAATATCGTCGAGTCGAATTTCATCCGCCGACCACGCTGGTCGCACGCGTGCCACTCACACTCACCGGTGCGCACGGTGACACGAATATAGTAGAGTTGAGTAATAACCCCCAGTCGTGTTTTAATAGTTTACCTTTTTAATTTAACGCTTGCTAATTAATTCGATTAAGTGTACCCTCAAACAAACTGTTTCCTGTATGGTGTTTTTATTCTATTTTCCGAGGCATTGTGTTGACATCTGCCCAATGTAAGGCGTTTATGAATGTAATTATTTTACAATGAAGCGCGCATAGTTCATTTCGGAGTATACCGCGGTCTGAATAAACGAATTAAATATATTACAAGTGTGTTTTAATTCTACCAATCCTTTGGATCTTCTTGGTGAACAGTTTGCTGCGGCGGAGCAATCGATGAGTGGAAAGTGAATAGTTTGTGGGGACGGAGTAGAACCCTGTGCCGTGCGCCGACACCACGACTTCGCCCCCCACACTTTTGTTAAGATTGGCCAGTAAACTTACTCTTGCGGCAGGCTGTAGGATTGAAATTATTTTAAGAGCTCTCTGCCTTTCAACAATTCAAATAGTATACAGTCGTCAGTTGAAACTACATATGCACAGTTGCTCGCTTTTTTACCAGTTATCTCACTATGAGCCTATAAAAATGCTTTCACGTAAGTCCATCACATTTGGTTACCTATCTTAAGCAAAATAAGTGCGAAACAATCACTTCGGTGCAAGCGACAAAACATAGCACCATCTCTTGCTTTCAATTTTCATTTCGTCCTGCCTTTCAGTATAAAAAGTTAACTTTGCAAACTCTGCGAGCTACCTTCAACATTGTGTCGTTACGGAAGTTTCTTGTTGTTGTGACTTTGAGGATCCCCTCATTTTTGTCTCAACTTTACTCTACACCGTTCAACGATTCCTGATGAAGAGGTTAAATCAATAATTGAGCACTCATGTGTTTTAGCGTGTCGACGCATTTCTACATTCACAAATCTGAGATCCTCGGAAGGTATTTTTGAAAGATAGCGCTATCCGCAACGTCGCCGTAGTGAAAGCAGACGAAAAGCGAATTGTCATATATAAAATAGACAAGTTTACGACAAATAGGTGGAAGGGAAAGAATCTCTGAGTGCGCATCTGACTAATGGAAGTGATGAACTCAGCGGGATGACGGTAACGTATTCAACGCTGCAGTTTGGAAACCTCATGATTCAGTGAATGAACTAAATTTTTCATTTCAATCTTATTGTCCGTTGACGAATTCTTCTTTCTACACTTGTAGTCGATAAAATGGAAATCGGGCAAGAGGATACAATTTCGATGAATCCGTCCAATTCGTTTTTGTTTGCCAGTTGCGTCCCCCGCCTCGTACTCTGTGAGATCAAACATCCTTCCGACTTGTACTGAGGATCTACACATTTTGTAACGAGAAAACGTACTGCAATTCATGAAACATGCATACGAGAGGGCGATGTATTTTTGCCATCTTCCTGAATACATTACACACACATAGAGGTAGTTAAGGAACCCAATAGTGTGTCTGGTGTTGTGCTCGTCGCGTTACAGGAATGGCAGTAATAGTAACCAACAATATTATCGCAGTGTCGTAACCGGGTCACGTTCCGCTGGAAATAAATGTTTTCATTGCTGGTATCTATTGTACTTTACAGGAATTTCCTTCTGCTCCAACTCTAGCTTTGACAGAGACAGTGTTCTGTACGTTTCATATCTATTTGGGAAGCCGTTCACAGGCTTCGAAGTGCAGTATGGCATTTGTCCTCTTGGATAGTTGATTTCTTCGCCATTTGGTAACGACACTGAACATTGCAGTCGAGTGCCCTGTTCTTCAGTATTAAGACTGGAGTGCGCACATTAAAAGGACAAAACTTATTCGCAAAACAATATTGTAACAGGACTCGGTGTTAGAGGATGGGATTTGGTGTGCTCTCTTTCAGCAACAAGACGACAAAATCGATTGCTTCTCAAGATGCAGATTGAGATTTTCTATTGTAGCTTACTATACTTTAACAAACTAGCTCCAAAGTATGTACATGGTTTATAACCACTAGTAAGTTAAATTTGTTAAAATGTAACGACCTTTATAAGGCCCTGACGTCCCAGTTCTTAGTTTGGGACGGGAGTATGCTACTTGTACGAAAAGACGTTGTGGTTATAAATTTGAGGACAGGAGGACATGAAGACAGTGGCGTGTTATTTGGAATTCACTCGACCAATTGAAGGAAGAATTGAATTTGTAATTTGTACTCTAATAGTTGGTGAGCTTACCGGCCTTTCAAGCTGTCGTTCTCATGTTGCCATTGAATAGAAATCGTTTCGAACGCACAATTGAACATTGTGGTTTGCGGTTGAAAGAAGGAATTTGCAAGTTTGGTAGATGGAAAATAATCAAGTGGTTTTCTGAGATATTGGTGTTAATGGCGATGTGTTCTATGCATGTCGGTTATAGGAGCAGTTAACTGAAAAGATTAATAAAGAAATTCAAAATAAATAAATAAATAAATAAATAATTAAAAATAACAATTGGATTTCGTACCTTAGGATTCAATTGTCATCAACAGGAAAAAAAGTAAGAAAACGAAAACAAATGCAACCGATTTCAAAATAAAGGCAGATCCATATCTAAATACAAATCAGGTCATCGTGTATATAAGGCTAACGCGTATACTTAAAATATTTGCAAACGAATTTTCTTGGTGTAATCCGTAAAGCTGTGGGGTTGGAAGCATGTGTGTGCCGGCACGGGTGCTGGTTCGCTCCTATCCCCAACAATTGTTCACCGAACACGAGGGAAAATAAAACACACTGAATCCGTTGTAAGGTCTTGTTATTGTTCTCTGTTTTACTGTCTATTTTTGCAAATTCACCATGTAAAAGAGAATCTCTATATAAAAATAACACTCGACGTGCGCAACAATTGAATCGTTAATATCGGTGTCAGCACATACCTCTAGTATACTCTGCCGGCGTTCTTAATAAGTCTATTATTTCATAAGATTACAATAAGTCAATTGTTTTACAGGGTAACAATAGGTCGATTATTTTACGGGATTGCAACAAGTCAATTATTTCACACGATCACGATAAGTCAATTATTTTACAGGATTACAATAAGTCAATTATTTTACACTTTCAAGGCAGACCAATGTGTTGGGAAATACGACACCCCCGTATGTGTGCGCTGTAGTGTCCTCTCTTGAGATCCTTGCCACAGAAAATCAATTATTGTTTAATTTTACCTGTGATTGCTGTGATTGCTTTCCTATCCGCAGCCTGTGATCGCTGTGATTGCCTTCGATTCCTCGAGAGCTAAGTTGGAGGTAAACCTTAGGATTGGAATCTACAGTAAAACCAAGTTGTCCAAGGGCTTCTTCAATAATTTTCCAGTTACAACTCTCTCTCCTTTACAATTCATTTTTCCTTCTTTTTATTCCTTCAAACTTCACTTTACACCATTGACTCCCAGGAACGGGGACTGCTGCCTTTCTTCTCCTTTTTTTCCTCTTACTTTATTTTTCTTTTCGCTGCTGACTAACTCACTATCAACGGGAATCAATTCCTTTGTTCCCTTTTTGTTTTTTACCGCCGTTAACCGTATCTTTCAAAAAGGGTCAACCCTCCATCTCTCTCGCTCTCCACTCACGTCCACTTCGAAAAACAAATTCGAACTCGAAGAACTGCACGATCCACACCCGAATCAGGGTGGGTTCAGAAACTCACTTCAGGATCGTACAATTCTTCCACCACCTTACCATCATACCATGTTAAAACAAAATTATATTAAACACAATTTTCAAATGATGGTGGTGGCCGACGTACGTAACACACCTCCCCCCTCCACAAGACTGCGTGGCATTCTTAGGAGAGGAATGTCACGCCGGAGAGTGGACGGCGCAGAGCAAACAAATAAACAATTAACAAACCAACCAATAGATAAATAGATAAATAAATAAACATGCCTAGGTGTTAAGGTTAGTAAGGATTTTCTATGTATTTCGTACTACTTATACATTAGGGTTAGTGGAACAAAATAAATAATGCTTAAGTGCTAATGTTAGTACGTTTTAGGCTACCTATATACTAGGGTTAGTAAAAAATAAATAAATAAATAACACTGATGTATTAACCCTAGAGGGGGAACAACAGACAAGCACTCCACAAAACCAAGGACAACACAAACATCCGCGGCGGGTCCGACACTCAATCCGATGGTCCGACCAAAAGCTCGACCGCCCACACGATCCGGTTAGGACTCCCCCGCCAAGGCGAGGTGATCCCCTCTCGTTCAACCACTCCAAAATGTCACCCGGCCGGCGAAAGCGTCCCGCTCCTATATATTTACTTTAATTCTCCTGTTTTTTGGACTCGGTACTTGCCCCGGTCCATGGGTTGGTAGATCGGGGGTTTGTCCCGTTTCGGCGGCAAAACCTACCATCACCCGACATTATAGTGCGCTTTCGCACTTGCATATTTGCGATCCAACCCCTAGCACTGGGGTTTGCCTCTGCAGTCTGCGCTGGGACTGCGCCTGCAGCATTAGGCCTGGCCTTAAAGACTTTTCGTCAGACTCTCAAGTTGGTATCCCTCGACGAAGGTCACAAGGACGAAGATTCCGGAGGGTAACCAGAGTCTGGCCAGGTAGGATCAGGGGCTCCAAGTTACCGGAAGGCTTAACCTTTCCTTATTTGTTCGTTTATATAGAACGTGGTCTATAACTATATGTTACTAACGTCCACTGTTTGGGGTTCATCCGGATGACCACGTGGGTAGCACGTGGTTGAACAGCTTTTCGCAGCCCTCCCCTGTATGGGTAGGGTCTCCGGGCGAGTACCTGCCGCAGTATCGACCTTAACAGGTCCCTTTGGCACGTCTCCCCATTTGGCTGCCACATGTTCAACCCTTCCCGTCCCATAGTTGACAAATTGAATGGAGAATGGCACGGGATTTACGGTCGTTCGGGGAAAAACCAAACAACCACCCGGCCCGTCTACCTTACAATTCCGAGACAGGAAGTCGTACCCCAACAATCCGTCTTCCTCCAAACCCGGCAAGGAGTCTACTATTTGGAAACTGCAGGGAATCTCATGGTGCAACTTGAAATTCCCAGTGCAACATCCCCTCGACTTACCTTTGACAAACAGCGCTTGGAGCGTTGTAGATTTATGCACATCCATGCCATATCTAGGATGGAGTGCCTTCAGCTTCAACAGGCTGATCTCAGCGCCGGTGTCCACGATTAGGCGCGTAGGGTTCCTACGGCCAATGTCTAGAGGGAGAGCGACAATCGGGACTCGAGTCGGCGAAAACTGAGAACAGCTGGAGCTGGGTTTCATTTTTAGTGCGGTCGGGTAGGATCTTGCCGACCCGACCTTGGGGAGTTTCCCGAACTCTCCCATTTCGCCTTATGTCGACACTCTGCCGCCTTGTGAGTGTGTCGACCGCAAAACTCGCACAATGTTCCGCTCCTCCGTTCAGGAATATTCCGCTCGGGAGTTCCACTGGACTCCGAACTAGCGGAACTGGAGCTATTCTTTCTGCCCACTTTGGGCCCAATGCGCCGGGGCTGCCATTCCCGGCTCCCCGCGCTGCCTGATGCGGCATCATGTCTCGCATCCGTTTTTGAGGATTTCGAATCCATGGAGTCAGGTCGCTTACCGCCACCGCTCGACACGGACGATCGTCGCCCATCATCTCCATCCACTCTCCGGGAATCCCTACTCTCCGCGCTACCATTACCGGCGCCTCGATTTCGCCGACGCTGCCTCCGACGCCCTCTGCGCCTATTTCTCGCGCTTGCCCCAGTCTCCACACGGGTGTCTTGTTCTCGGCTCGCAACAGGTGCTGTTCCGGCGTGCCGCTTATGGGGAGAACCCTGGGAATGCTGTTGTTTTTCCCACCTTTGCCTGTATTCGCACCCGCGCAAGCTATGACCCTGTCGGCCACAAAACTCGCAACAGCACCGGACGCTGAATACTCTGGGGCCTGATGTCGCCGGCCCGCCGCCCGTAGACGGGGGCTGCGGCTCTGGTAGGGCTCTCCGCTGATACTGTGGTCGCTGATAAGGCGGTTCTGGTCGTGCGAATCCCCCCTGCTGACCTCTACCCCTGTATGTGGTCTGGGGACCGCGCGTCCTCGTCGGACGATCCGGGCAGTCCACTATATCGTGGCCATACCGCCAACACTCGCGACAGAAGGGAGTGTTCCGTCTTTGTAGACACTCGTCGTACACGTGACCCCTCAGATTGCAAAAATTGCATATTGTCTGGGATTCCAGGGGGTGCGCCGATCGACCAACCGGATCCCTGAACGGATTGTCCCGACCCGATCGATCTCCAGGCACATACGCCCCTTGAGCCAAACCCTGCGACCCTTCACTCCGACTCGAGGAAGACACGGTATTTGACCACGCTCCCTCGCCAGAGGAGGCCGGAGCATAGGCACCAGCATCCCGTCTATAATTGAGGGGTCCGCACGACTGCTCCCGAACGAAACCACCCTCCCCACGTCGACGACTATCAGGCTCTTCGGTCGGCAACACGAATGACACCGCCCGGGGATTTAAGTTCGATAAAACCGGCGCCGGCGCCGCGGTGTAATCCCTAGAAGTGGAGGATGAACTTTCCAAAAGGGTCGAGCAACTTCCCGGTCCTAACTCTAATGTTTCTGACGCTGTCGGCCGCGCATCCACAAACAGGTCGTCCTGCCTCAGCATTTCCCTTCGAGCTCGCTCGAATCCGGTTAGGTGGTCCACCAGGCTACGAAAGGGGACATTACCCAACGTGAGGAGGAAGTGCTATAGTCCTTCCTCCCTCAGACCCCTTACCAACACCGGTTTGGCCATGCCCTCAAGCTGGCTGGCGAAGACGGACCTACCCTGGCGACCATAAAAACGCTCAGCTGCCTCCTCGCACCGTACCACGGCCCGCTTCACTCGGGAAACAAAGCCTGTGGCATCCTCGGAAGGAAGTTGTCGCATTTTGGAAAGTTGTGCACACAACTCCTCATACGACACCCGGGGTTCGTAGGCCTCTCTAAGACGCTGTTCCGCTTCAAGGAATGTCGTGGGTGGTCTCTCCTCGAACATCCGATAGGCCTCGCCGCTCAGCCTAGAGGGCAGCCACCGGAGGAAGGTATGTTCCTCCTCCACCGCCAGCCCATCCAAGGTCCTTCTACAGCCTTTGAGAAACGAAGAGAGTCTCTCGGCCGTATCCGGTCCCTCCTGTCCCGAAAACATGGGGACCGCCTTCGACACAAGGTCGAAAACCCTATCTGTGCCCAGCATGGTCCGTACAGGACATGGTTGTGGGCCCAGTTTAAAATACGAGGGCATCGGCGTGTCCTCCATGCTCCCGACAGGCTGCTTACCGACGGTGGGAGGGGGGCGTGTTGGCGATCGGTCGTCCACAAATTCGTCCCTCGAATCATGGAATGCCTCCGGACCCACCTCGTCAACCGGCGGCTCGGGAAATGCCTCGGGCCGTGCCCGGGCAGGAGTGCCCTCTCGGACATCTCTCTGACGTTGCCTTGTCTGCATTTATAAACTTCAACATTTTTCGATGCTAGGACCAAACCCGGAACCCCGAAACAAAACAACACCCGGGATAAACAACGGTCCGAACCCCGAGATCCAACAAGAAACACAGCAGCAAACACCACACCCCCGACGTATATCGGACACAAACCCACAACGTCTGAGCCGATAGTGCTTTATCTCGAAATCTTCGACCGCCAAAGGTCGCACACGAGTTGGCTGTATATCGGATATAAACCTACAACGTCTGAGCTGATTAGTGTTTTATTTCGAAATCTTTGATTGCTAAAGGCCGCACACGAATCGAGGGGGGCTGAAAAACAACAAGTCTTGTGGAGGGGGAAGGAAAAACAACAAGAAATACGATTTCCACCACAAATAAACAAACACTCCCAAGGAACACTCACTCCAACCGCAGCAACAAACGGCAGACCACGCAAGAGACGCCACAGAACAAACAACAATGACACCGCCCGCGAAGAGAGAGAGAGAGAGAGAGAGGAAAGGAAAAACCTCAACGTGCCACCCGTGGCGCAGAAAAACAATGTCCACCCTATTGCAAACTTTGTAACATAGAGAAAAAATTTTTAACGCGACGATGAGTTAACAATACCAAAAACTACACATCACGAATACAACGCGCAGCTGAAAAAAAAAGGAAGAAAAGCAGATTCCCGGCTCCAAAATAGAGAGGTAACAATATCAAACATAAATTCATAAATGAAATATAAATATAAATAACAAAGATTGGGGCTACGAGTAACAATAAATATGCCCCAATAAAATATTCAAAACTGTTAACCTTCACATCACCTGCAACTAAAACATTTTAACAATTATCAATACCATAAATGAAATATAAATATAAATAAATGAAATATAAATATAAATAACAAAGATTGGGGCTACGAGTAACAATAAATATGCCCCAATAAAATATTCAAAACTGTTAACATTCACATCACCTGCAACTAAAACATTTTAACAATCATCAATACCATAGGCCAGATACAATATTAACAGCAAAAGATCCAAAAAAAAATAAATTTTCACAAAAAATTTCCCTTGTTAGCTGCTTCACTGCTACGCTGGATTCCTCTGTTCTGTTATGGCGGCAGTAATGGGAGCCGCAACTCGATTTCTCCTTCCCGTCGATCTCTTAAGCACAGCTTGGCGCTGTACTTTTGTCTTGGCAGTAGTTGTCGTTCTCTGGCCGCCGCCAGATCCGCCGAGAAATTTCGATGATCCAATTGGTAGTGCCCCAAAAGTATTTTTAATTCTCTTTCAGCGCTTACACTGTTCCTTGGTCCTCTCCAGAGAGTTGTGTTGCAATGTACACATTTGCGGATAGCGGTCTTATCTTAAAGCACAATCACCATCCTGTCCGCAGCGCCAATGTAGTGTCCTCTATTGTTATCCTTGCCACAGAAAATCAATTATTGTTTAATTTTACCTGTGATTGCTGTGATTGCTTTCCTATCCGCAGCCTGTGATCGCTGTGATTGCCTTCGATTCCTCGAGAGCTAAGTTGGAGGTAAACCTTAGGATTGGAATCTACAGTAAAACCAAGTTGTCCAAGGGCTTCTTCAATAATTTTCCAGTTACAACTCTCTCTCCTTTACAATTCATTTTTCCTTCTTTTTATTCCTTCAAACTTCACTTTACACCATTGACTCCCAGGAACGGGGACTGCTGCCTTTCTTCTCCTTTTTTTCCTCTTACTTTATTTTTCTTTTCGCTGCTGACTAACTCACTATCAACGGGAATCGATTCCTTTGTTCCCTTTTTGTTTTTTACCGCCGTTAACCGTATCTTTCAAAAAGGGTCAACCCTCCATCTCTCTCGCTCTCCACTCACGTCCACTTCGAAAAACAAATTCGAACTCGAAGAACTGCACGATCCACACCCGAATCAGGGTGGGTTCAGAAACTCACTTCAGGATCGTACAATTCTTCCACCACCTTACCATCATACCATGTTAAAACAAAATTATATTAAACACAATTTTCAAATGATGGTGGTGGCCGACGTACGTAACAGCGCGCATTAGTTGTTAAAACTCGACTGACTTATAGCTGGCGAGGAAAAGTTCGTCGCGTCGTGGCAGTGGCGTCATAGCTAAATCAACTCGCTGCCATTCACTAGGAACTTCGAAAAGAGTTGCTATGCCTGTATAGGGGATTTAGTTCCGGGGAATTCTCGCCGTATAGGCTGAGTTGGATTCGTTGGTTGTGTGTGCCTGGAAATTGGTTTCGGCGGCATAGCCAAGTATGATCAAGGGTCTTGATCGTTGTGATGGCCATTTCGCCGAAAATTAGCTGCCGCTTGGTTGCAAGCGAGAAGTATAGTTTAAGGAGGAAATGAACCGATGTGGTTTTTGGGGAAAATGCATGCGGTTTGATTGTAGGGAATTGATGTGGTTTTACATCTTTTAGGTAGAATTGAAACCGAATTGGTTTTCGGGGGAAATTGGGATTGCTCGGTTGCCAGCGGGGATATAATTTAAATAGGAAGTTAACCGAGGTGGTTTTTAGGAAAATAGTATAGTTGGTGGTGATGATTAATATTCCGTTGTAGGTTTGAATATGCGGTTTATTACAGCATATGGATTTCCGGGCAAATTAAGATTGCTTGGTCGCAAGGGAAGAATATGACTTAAGTAAAGAATTGACCGAAGGGGTTTTGGGAAAAATTATATGTGGGGTGATGTAATTGAGGGAGATGATTTAGAATGTATTCTATTGAATTGTATTCTGTTGTAAGTTTTGGGAAATGCCTTTTATTGCAGATTGGGAGATGGATTCTTGCAAGTTCGGGATGGATGGGCTTGCAGATTTTGCATGGTTGCGGATGTGTGTATTGCAGGTTTTGAATGAGGAGTTGGATTTAGTTGACGCGCTGTTAGCGGTCAAGGTTGGTTGGAATTGTGGGTTGGTTCTCCATGTGGTTTAGTGAACCCTCACAAACCCATTCAGTTAATTCAGGCCCTTGCGGTAGAATTAAGAATTTTTCTACGACATAGATACATGGTATCTACAGCAGCAGCCTTTTTTGGAACAATATTACGTCCCTCAGGTATCGATAGTCTCTACTGATTGGCAATTTAGGGGTTTAGGTATTTGAGTGATATAATATTCGCCATGGAAAGGATAAGATCTGGATTTCGGAAAGGATCTAGTGGGGCAGCTACTATAAGGGCATAACACGTATACTGGTTGCTTTCGCACATATATCGCGGATCTTGACTTGCACCCCTTTCTTCCCACATCGGGGTCCAGCCACATACATACATAGCGATATTGCTTGTCGGCTTCGGCTGTTGTGGTCCTTCTCTCAGGGAGCGTGTTTCCTTGTCCTAAGAAAGATGAGGGATCCCTTTAGACTGCTCCTGGGGGTACCCGTTGCGGTCGCCACCGTGCTTCCTCAGACCTGGGGGAAGGGTGACGACCATTGTTGAATATGGGCCCTGGGAATCGGCCAGGCCCTATACAAACTACTTTTTATTTTATGATATTTGATGATATTTTATTTTATTATATTTAGATTAATTTATTGGCGCCCTTACACCTAGGACCCCAATTGAGACTGATCCTCGAATACAAATGTTATCGCCCTTTTATACAAATCTTCATTGAGATTTGTATGTGAGAAACTGGAGAAAAGGAAATGGGATATCTATTTTTAGAATATGCACATCTGGTTGCAATCCAGATGGAGATAAGGATTTTAGAATTGTGTGTAAGGGAACGAAATGGATATCTATTAATATGTGTTTGTTTGCATATGAAGATATGCATTGTGGTGTTTAGTTTTTAAGAAGGATTTGATATTTTATCATTGGATTGTTAGTTTGGGGATATGGATGCACGATAAAATAGGTGGGTAGAAATGTATGTGGAAGGAAAATGGTAGGGCTCCTTGGAGCACCACATCGCCACAATATGGAGTTCACGTTCTTAATCATGCCCTACATTACTGCCTTCTTAATTAAGTCTGAGCTTGTACAGAAATGAGTCCTTTAACGAATTTGATGCTCTACCTGATTCTATCGACAGGATCTTGACCCTGTACCTGCACACTGAAATTAGTATTGCGTATAATTTCAATATACATGATTTTCAGTAGCTTCGCCACTCCGGACTCACGACACCCGAAGGTCAGTATGTCCAGCTTTTTGCTGATTCGAATACTACACTGTTCCACAGGTGGTAGAAACTTCTGAACATTAGTAACAAATTCGGTTTCCACATCAATTCCTTTGTTTATAGTCGATGAAAGACCAGTCACGGGTGCGATAGAAAAAATTAATCCCAGCTTCTCGATAGTATAGTGGTAAGTATACCCGCCTGTAACGCGGGAGACCGGGGTTCGATTCCCCGTCGGGGAGCCTCTGGCGCAAGACTAATGACCTTGCCCGGAAAAAACAAATCATTATGAAAAATTTGACAAGCCTCAGGACTTACTAAATAAGGCCAAGACCGGTTTCCGGTTGTAGTGCCGATGATGATGATGATGATCCCAACAGCCTTGTTCGCAATAAACAATTCTCACCATTGATGTGGTGAGTCTGTGGTGGTTCTTTAAAGTCTTTTCCAAGAACCACCCACGTCCTAAACTAATCCGTCTTTTCCCTCACTCCACAAACCACTATACTTACCTGCATTCGAGCAGCGTAACCTGTCTTTCAGTTGCTTTCACCCGAAAGTTAAACCTCACCGATAGCATGGATAACATTGAATTTTTCTGATTCATAATATATGAACCATTCCGTACCCCCTATCGGCTCAGCTCGTCAGCAATTATAATTGATAAACACTCGCTGGCCAGCGTATTTGTTGACACAGCTGCAGCCGATATTCTTCCTACGGTTTACAATTAAATATTGCTCCAATCCCGAGGTCCGCAACACTTACAACAATTCCCTTTCATCGTGATACTTGAACCATTCAATGCCCCCCTATCGGCTCAGCTTGTCAGCAATTATAATCGACAAATACGATACAATACAATAATACAATAATAATATAATACAATAATAATACAATAATAATACAAATACAAAATACTCGTACACGCTGGCCAGCGTACCTGTTGACACAGCTGTATCCGATATTCTTTCCACAGTTCACAATTGTATATCGCGGCTATACCCTTAGTCCGCGACAGTTGCTACAATTCCCCGTTACCGGCTATCAACCGATCATGGAATTTGGGGATGGAAATGATCATTGTTTAGACAATCTTACCCATGCCATGCCCTATGATGACCCACAGCAAAGCAAAGCAAACACACAGTACCTAACTGCCTTTGTTTTGTTTACTAATCGCTGGTCCATGGTTCCCCTGGGTGAGACGTTAGCCTGCAAATCTGCAGGTCAAATTCGTCGTTGCCGATATGCAGGCTAAGGGGCATCGTACTTGTCCTATACGGACACATGATGAATCCTCCCATTCGAGTCCTTTGTGATCGCTCATTGGTCATCGTCAAGTTGAGCCTACTTGCTCCTCCCACAGCGATGTGATCCATCACCGTTGAATCTGACGGATGAGGATTGCATCGAGGAGTCAGATTTTAGCCACCAAGCTGTGTGGAAGTAGGAGTCAGATTCCATCCGGAGTGGAGTAACATTCTATTACTTTTCGCAGTGGCCGTTGAAGGGAGATTCCATCGTCCGCTGCAGTCGTTGTCGTGGAGCTCAACGAATCTTCATCACTATTTGTTGTGCGTGTATCCAAAATAGATTTCATAAAGAACCGATTGTGCTTAAGTTTTATGCAGTTAAGAACTCGGTTAATTAAATTTTGTCTCGAGTGTGAGAAGTTTTACGCCAAACTAGATTTAATAAAGAACAGACAATAAAGAAATTTATAAACAACATTCCAGTGTTTAAATTCTCCTCTCTCAAATATTGCGGATGAATCTTTTGAATAAATCTATCCAGAGACAAGTCAGTGGAATATTAGTAAATCCCTGTCCTTACCGACACACCTTAACTAATAAATGAATGATTAATAAAGCTCTTTTTTTTAGGTTTTGTTCGATTTTAATATTTTAATTCTTTCGACAGGTAACTTTGGCCCCGGTATTTTGATCCCGAATGTAAAACGCGCCACCCTTTTATATTACGCATCTCCAGAGATTTATTTAAAAATGTGTATGAAGGTTCCGGGAAGCCCAAACAAGATTTTGTGTGTGCTTCAATCGGAGTGAAATTCTGGGAAGTGAATGAGACTTTGTTGAACGAATTTCCGGAAAGCAAAATTATGAAATGCATTTGAAATAGGCATTTCATGATGTTCGGCTTATTGGGAATTGAATCAATTTGCGACAAATGGACTTTTGGTTTAATTTGTCACGCGTATGATTCACTTAGGGAAGATGATTGGGATTATGGATACGAGTAGGGTAATTGGGTATGGTTATAAATGTATGATGAACTATTGGGAGATTGGATGAGGGTAGTGATTTACGATCACTATGCATTCCATCCACTACCTCGGTGAAAGCAAGGTTGTCGCATTGGATATTTCAAAAGCTTTCGACAGAGTTTGGCATCCAGCACTGTTGTCAAAATTACATTTCTATGGAGTGGACAATTCCCTGTTCCAATGGATAAGAGACTATCTTTCAAAATGTGTCAAATCTGTCTCCCATCAAATTAATGCATGTGTTCCCCAGGGTTCGGTACTCTCACCCCCTCTCTTCCTCATCTTTATAAATGATCTCTTGTCAATTACTCACAACCCAATTCACTTGTTTGCTGATGATAGCACGTTGAGTTTCTCATACTCATACGAACACTCCCGTCCAAACCCTTCGACCGTAACTACCAACCAGCAACTTATGCTTGATACATTGAATTCAGTGTGCAGGGTGTACTCCTATGAAATTCCCTATTCCCAAAAATACGTTCCCGATTATTTGAAATTTCTTTCTTTAGGAAAATTTCGCGGTAGTGCAAAAACCTTTTTTACACGAAACTCGTGAACCAAAGGCAGTTTGTGGCACTCTTAAGAGAACACCATTCTTCGTCATCACTTTTGAATAATGAAACTGGTTGATCAAAACTTAGTCCGGTTTTCCTTTTCTCTTTCAAATTATATTTGAGGAGATAACAAAAACCGGCATTGAGCAATTAAACATATAGAACGAATAGAAAAAAGGAAAAACATTTTATCCAAATAGAGAACCTTGGACAAACTATGCCATAATAGTTCAATTTACATTACTGTATCATCAATAAAAAAATTTTAGAATTCCAAGTTTGTTGCTTCAATTGATTCTCGAAACCTTCCATTTCTCTTCTCTTTATTCAAATGCACCATACAAATAGTTTAATCCAGCCTGATACAACTCACGTCAGTAATGAAAAAACTGATTTAATTAAACGTCTGACATCAAGCAATAAATTAGACAACGAAAATCCTCTGACAAATATTCCATGACTGGGCCGAAACTCACAGTCAAAAGTTTTTGCTATCCATGTATCGTTTATGTGAGGCCCAAACACGCGAACGCATTCACTTCACGTAATATGAACGATTCCCTTGCGATGTATTTATTACCCCCAATCTAATGGCATTAGAAGAAAGCTTTGAACGCAGGCACGTTTCGTCAACGAGATTGCGCGCACTTTAAACATAAATCAAGTAAACTATCAAAATTCGATTCGATAGCAAAGTGACAGTCACGAATTGGATTAACAGACATAGCCAACCTATTTTATGAGCTCGGATTGAATCGTGTTTTATGGTCACTTTAAGTGGATTGTTCGATGTGAATGTCCTTAACCGCCACACATGTGGCTTCGATTACTGTGGTTTTTCCGTTTTACAACAGGCGCCTATAAAGAGCTTATAAAAACTGCCACAGCTCTGAACTGATGTAAGTTTCATCATCAAGGTTAAAGTCGTTCCACCCTTCTACACAGTATTTAGTGTCATATTAGTGCAGTCTAGTCAATCTGGATATGACTTCCCAGATAATAAATTCCCCAATTAAATTATTTCGTTGAGCCAAATCACCCAGCCAAGCTCCAGTCACGTGAGTGAACTATTGGATCTGTCAACGTCTACCATTACTGTGTTCGTTACACCTTGAAATATATGTACGCATGTTCATCAGAACAACAGATGGCGACTTAAAATAAATGAGTTTTGAGGGTCATGAAAGAATGTTTGTAGCATTAGATAATAGTACACTTCTATGTATGGAGCACCAAAAAATTGTGTTGAGTAGTCATTTGAGTTATCTTAAATGTTAAAGCACAGTGCTCAAATTAAAATGACATCAATGTATGCCAGCTTTTTCGACATCCACCCCAGATTAATTTATAAATTGATAAGTAAAGTGGGCACCGAATCGAACTTAATCCAGGCAGTTTTTTAAGCGCGCTTTAATCCACGATGTGAAGTAACCCGGGAAACCCGAAGATTTAAGTTTAAATTTTATTGAAATCAAACTAGATGTTCATGGCTATTGTGCCTATTTCATTCTCTTCCCATAATGATCACTGCGGTTTGGAAACGAGCTCCACCAACTTTAATTCAAATATATGGTCGTTCCAAGTAAGAGTCGAATTAATTCGGGTGCTTAGGATTGATAGTTCCTTGGCTTCGTCGATCCAAGTGCCGTTCATAGACAGTATATTTACTTTGGGTTGAGTTGAGTTTTTAGGGCATTGAATTCTACTCGGTTAGATAATCCCCACTGATATATCTTGTTGAGGTCTCCTCGATAGTATAGTGGTTAGTATACCCGCCTGTCACGCGGGAGACCGGGGTTCGATTCCCCGTCGGGGAGCCTCTGGCGCAAGACGAATGACCTTGCCCGGAACAAACAAATCGTTATGGAAAATTTAGCAAGCCTCAGGACTTGCTAAATAAGGCCAAGACCGGTTCCCGGTTGAAGTGCCGATGATGATGATGATGATGAAGACACACAGCACACACCGAATAACTTTTATATGGAGCGAATCGTAGTATAGCGACTATGTGTGAATTAAGTTCTTGCTAGCGAGGGATATAGGATATTATGAATTGCTTCAAACCTAATTGGATATTATAACACTACAACTTTACATTTGCAGGATCCTCAATTCTATTGCACTTCAGAAATTATCTTCAGATCAAACAGAGACAACATATTAACGACCACAGGACGATACGTATTCTTACCTTAGAGTTCAACCAATAATAGCCTATATGTGGAAAACAAGGACTTAAATAAGGGAAATTCCTTCTATGTGAATTCAATTTATGTTTACTCAGATATGGGGCCCGATCTTGGTTTGTATTAAGCGCCTTTTTAGGAGAACGGAGAACCAACCCACAATTCCTACCTAACTTTGACCGCTAACAGCGCATCACCTTACCCCAAATCCGCAATAGCACAAATTCGCAAAGATGCAAAGAACACACTTCCTAATATGCAACAGGATCCGTCCCCAAATCTGCAATCGCATACATCCCCAAAGTTACCAAGAATCTATTTCCCAATCTGTAATAAAACGCATTTCCAAAAACTACCAGCAGAATATTAATCATCTCCCCCATCTACATCAAACCGCATACATTTTTCCCAAAAACTCCTTGGGATAATTTCCTATTTAAACTATATCCCTCGCTTACGACCAAGCAGCATTAATTTCCCCCGAAAACCATTCCGGCTCACTTCCTGCTTAAGCCATTTCCCTCGCTTGTAACCAAGCAACACTTATTTTCCCCG
Organism: Microdon myrmicae; assembly: GCA_963931805.1. NCBI lineage: Eukaryota > Metazoa > Arthropoda > Insecta > Diptera > Syrphidae > Microdon > Microdon myrmicae. The sequence continues at coordinate 186,864,757 of OZ007498.1, read as the reverse complement.
AAAACCATTTCGGCTCCCATCCCAACTAAACCAATTGAAACAACACCAATTCCCCCTTGCTGGTTATCTACCAGCACGATGCGTTGCATTTACACGAAACAACCACCGCAACGACCAAGACCCATATCCCTTTGTCTAATCGACAACTCATGCCCATACTTGGTCGTGTTTTCAAAACCGATTTCTCCGTACTCATAGCGACAGAGGAATCTAATTCAGCCTATACATCAGTAATTCTCTGGAACTAAATTCTCTATGCAAGCATAGCAACCTTTTTCAAGTTCCTAGTAAGTGGCAGTGAGTTTATTTAGCTATGACTCCACTGCCACGACACGATGAACGGTTTCTTGCCTTTGATGAGTCGGCGAAGTCATGAACTTTCGGGTTCCTACAGGCCAATAAATAATTTAACTAAAAGTGAGCTTTCGCGTAAACCCCAAAAGGAGCCCCGAGTAGATTAAATATTTTTATAGATCAATTTTACCAATTTCTAAGCACCATGTAACTTTGTACCTGTCTATAGTATTTTGCCAAACAATACTTAAGACAGGTGCCAATACTGGAAAAGATCAGAAATTAAAACGTGACAATAGTTACAAAATATGTAATACTGTCGAGGGCGAAGTCGTGGAGTCGGCGTACGGCACAGGGTTCTAGTCCGTCCCCACAACTCTTCACTGTTCGAACGAACTCAACCAGCCGCAACAATCACCAGGAAACGAAAGTAAAATGAAACACCGATTTCAACTAGTTAAAACTTTTATTAATATGTCCGCTATTGTTATAGTATTTTCACCATGGTGCCGACTATTACTATCTGAACACAAATGTCATTATGATTTGACCGCACGCTCACAGATTAAAAAAAAAGGAAACACAACTCGACAACTTCAATTAACAGGATAACAAGCGGTTAGGAAACGCTAGTTTTAAAATATGTTCAGAAAATTAGACAACGCTAGCTCGAACTCGACTCTGTGTTGTGCGCGTCCCCGTGAGGGCTACGGGGAGCGGATGCGCCAATGACCGTGGTGGTCAGAGGATGGAAAAGGATTCAACGATATTCAATCGTTTGCGGTGAAGATCGTTTGTAGTACATATGTATGTGTGTACATGGGTTCTTTCATGGGACACCATGAGAACGGACCTAAACAAAGAAAAGGAAAATGTGCATCCATGAGAAGTGAGTTCGGCTAAGCAAACAAGCCGAATCTCATTGTATGCTAATTGGGTTTGTGTTTGCTTATACTGCTGCTGATGAGAAGCAGATCCTGAAATATGAACAGACAAAGCGAACTTTTGGGTCTTTGTCTGATATGTGCATTGCGGCTAAATAAATAGGCGGCAGTGCAATGTGGAAATGTGCTAATCGGTTTTAGCTAGATTACCGTGAATTGGTGATTATTGCATCGCTGCCAAGGGTAATTATACCATACCTATTTGGATTTGCTTATGCCCTAGTATTTAATTGGTGTCAAGAGACGCGATATGCGTATATTTGTTTTGATCCCTTGGGTATGGGTCGCCAGCCAATGTGTATGTATGGTGATTTATGATACACTTGGTGAGGACGGGACATAGGCGACGCAATGATCATTATCTCTGGTTGGGATGGTTATGTGGGGTTATATGTCACGCATACGCCTTCACGGACGTGGGTTCAGCAACACACCCACAATTTGTTGAGAGAAAAATTGTTCCACCAGAAAAACGAAACGAATAGAGCACACAGGTATGGTTGGTAAAAATGAAACAAGTTGGTTGTTCTGTTAATCACACGATCTCTTTAATTTTACGGCTTTAACTACTGTTCTAATTTTACTTAAACTGTTTACAAATATTTGTGCATCTAACTATGAGCACTTCAGCAATGATTCGCGTAAAGGGACACAACAAGTTATAACTCGCGCGAAAATATTTCGTTGTTACATTAAATTATTCTCTAACCGGAAGAAAAACGAACATATTTCCTCCTGCTAACCGTACGTATAGGACTTTTTACACAACGTGCCGACTAAAAACTCACAGCTCCTGACAGGGCTCCTAAAGTGTAGAATTGGTGACTCCATCAGCGTATGTGTACGCGACCGTGGCTAAAATCTGACTCCAAGCACAAGTGCTCGCGACAAGGGATGCAATCTCACATCCATCAGTTCGATGGCCGCGAATTACATAGATAAGGGAGGATTCTATATGTGTCCTTATAGGACAAGTAAATGCCCTGCGATGAGGACGATGATCGGTGGACACCTGATCAAACAGAAGTGCGATCGTCGGGGGCGATGTATGCCTTGATAAGGTTTAACTTTCAGGTGTGATGCTGCAGGGGAGCTTGCGCTGTCCCTAATTGCAGGTAAGTACTATGGGTTTCGAAGGTGGTTAATTTAAGAGAATGGGCGGTTCTTTGGGAATGTATTAAAGACACGCCCCAGTTACATGATATGTGAACCGATAAGTTTTCTTTTCAGGGATACGCTGTTTGGAACAGAATTCTTAAAAGAAATGTTGAATCCAAATAAATGAATGCAGGTAAGAATTCTCTTCCAGGAGCTTTTAGGTAGGTACATTTGGTGAATTTCGATGCGTGAAGCATTAAGAGGTGCTTAATGCGATTGTATTAGCAGAAAGATGATACCGACTGGGTTGTAGGGATGGGGGTTCTATAGGTACGTAGTCAGTGGGGCTTGGCAGAACCGCCACAATACTACTCTGATATTTCATTATACGCGGTTTGCCACTTATGTTTCGGGATTTGGCAACCCTAGTGTTGCAATCCGGCAATTGACAGCTCTGTCGTAAAGTTGGACATTTTTGAGGTTATACGCACTCAGAACGTTTTGACATACGAGCGCTATTTCTGTTGTTTACAGTAACTTAAAAGATTCATCTCGGCCCAAAAATGGAATTAAATCGTCAACATTTTCGTGCGATTATTTTTTACAACTTTCGGCGTGGATTAACTCAGCAACAGTGCATGGATGAACTTAATTCAATTTTTGGCTATGAAGCTCCATCAAGGACCAGTGTTTATCGATGGTATGGTGAATTCAATCGTGGTCGTAGTTCACTCCAAGATGAATTTCGTGAAGGTCGTCCAAAATCAGTTGTTGTTCCGAAAACCATTGATGCTGTGCGCGAACTGATATTGGAAGATCGTCATGTGACCTATCGTGAGATTGAGACAACCTTAGGCGTTAGTGGGACCAGCATACATTCAATATTGCATAAACATTTGACTGTCAAAAAAATTGTTCGCGTTGGGTCCCACACAATTTGTCAATCGCCCAAAAAAGGCTCGTGTCAATTGGTGGAAAGAAATGCTCAAAAAATACGGTCGCGGTGCTTCGAAACAGGTCTATGACATCGTGACAGGTGATGAATCGTGGATTTACGCGCATGAGCCCGAAAGTAAACAGCAGTCGACTGTCTGGGTGTTTCAAGATGAGCCAAATCCAACAAAAGTTGTTCGCGCACGAAGCGCCTGTTTTTTTTTGGAAAAACTGGACATGTCGCAACCGTACCACTAGAACAACGCAGAACAGTCAATTCTGAGTGGTACACAACCGTTTGTTTGCCAGTTGTCTTCCAAGAAATCAGGAAAACCAACCGCCGAAGACGGATCACTCTTCACCACGATAATACGAGCTCTCACACATCGGCTGCGACAACTGCATTTTTGAGCACCCAAAATATCGATTTGATGGGTCATCCGCCGTATAGTCCTGACTTGGCACCGAATGACTTCTTTTTATTCGCGTACGTAAAAAACAAACTGAGAGGTCAACGTTTTTCCTGAAGAAGCGGTTGCTGCATTCAGAATGCATGTGTTGGAGATACCTCAATCAGAGTGGCAAAAGTGCTTCGACAATTGGTTCAAACGCATGCAAAAGTGTATAGATCTTCATGGGGAATATTTTGAAAAACAATAAAGTGATTTTCGATGATCAATATTTGTTTTTGTTCTCTAATCCCGAAATATAAAAGGCAACCCTCGTATTAGATGAATTATTTACTTGTTGTGAGAAGAGCGACTGATAGATGTATTTCCTAGGAACAAAATGTTCATTTGACCATATACATACAAATTTGACCAAACAAAAACTGATGCAGTGTGGTTGTTTGAATATTTCTGATTTTTTCCTCGGCAAGAAAAAAAAGGAAAGCGAAGTTGTGAGTTTAAACACCCCAAAACTGTATACAAATTTTATGTACCTCTTATTGTTATAAGGTTCCTAGCGGAATGTGTTTAAAATGAAGAAAATAAGTATTTCGGGAAAAGCTGATTTATTATAAGTAACTGTCTGCTTTCGGAACTCACTTAATTTTATTGTTATTTACGATATCATTTAATTCGAAATGGATTTCACCGGAACAATAAATAAAATCAGATTCTTGTTTTTCTTTTTTACGTCTCCGTATGGCTTAACCAATCTTTATAATTATTGTTGATCATAAAGAAATTACACTTAATATAGTTTACCTATTTATTTCAGTTAACTAATACGTACTGTACATTGCGGGTATAATAATTTGTACTGTATTACTGTGGGGGTTCTTTAACGCCCTTCCAAAGAACCACCCATTCCCTTTTAGCTGTCTCCCACTTACCAGGCAAGTCTTTCTACTTACCTGCAAAGGGCCAGCGTAAGCTCCCCTGCAGCATCTCCCACCTGAAAGCAACCTGGCATGCATATTGGCGAATTGTTCTGGTTCATGATACTTGAACCATTCAATACCCCCCTATCGTCTCAGCTTGTCAGCAATTATAATCGACAAATACACGCTGGCCAGCGTATCTGTTGACACAGCTGTAGCCGATATTCTTTGCACAGCTCACAATTGTATATCGCGCCTATACCCTTAGGTCCGCGACAATTCCCCGTTACCGGCTATCAGCCAATCATGGAATTTATGAGATTTGATCATTGTTTAGGCAATCTTACCCATGCCATGCCCTATGATGACCCACCAGCAAATCAAAGCAAACACACAGTATCTCACTGCCTTTGTTTTGTTTACTAACCAGCTGGACCATTGTTCCCCTGGGTGAGACGTTTGCTTGCACATCTGCAGGTCAAATCCCTCACCACCATACCCATGCACCAGCCATTAACCTAACCATATAGCCACCGTCGCCGAGGTTTCTCTTGACTTAAAGTCCATGAATAATTTCCCTCCTTGTGCTCCAGAGCCATACGGCTTAAGCAAACATAACCCAAATCTCCGGTTGAATTAGCATCACCAGTACGTATCGCCTACAACGGCATTTCCCTTGAACTTATATATAAATACCATGACGATCCCATGCAACATCGGCAGACCACGAACGTTGTACATCTCATCATTTGACCCTTGAAATAGCGTTTTTGTTTACTATGAAGCAAAAACCTATTTCCTTCTCAGGCGTGGATCATCGATGATTTATGACCACATTGCCTGCAGCCCCTGATGCTCGTACATTTGTTTGATCAGGTGTCGGCCGATCGTTGTCTGTATTGCAGGCAAAAGGGGCATTGTACGCGTCCCTATGCAGCATTTGGGAAATCCTCCCATTGAACCATTTCCTCGATCACCATTGGCCGCTGCCAAGTTGATCCGGTTCGCCCCTCCTGCAACGATGTGAGCCACCACCGTTGAATCTGACGGATGTGGATTGCATCGTGGAGTTAGTTTTTATTCCTTCTTTTAGGAATCCTCGCGGAGAGTCGACGAGAGTTCCTTATTTACTACATCATTTCTGTTCGTGTGCGTCTTTTTGCCAGCGTGAAAGTAATATAATTTAATTAGTTCCCTTAAACAAGTGTATCCCACTAACGTTGATCCCAATTGACTCGTGCCTTAAAACTATAAGTTGTATTAGACTTAAGTGCAAGACCGGATAAATAATTAAATAAAGGAAAGTTAAATAGTTAAAACAAAGCTCCTGCATTTTATTTTACTGCTGTGGTGTATGATTTGGATGAACCTTGGGGAAGAACAGTGTGCGTCGCAACAAGTCAGGAAACTTCTTAGTGAACAATCAGTGGTGTTTTGCTCAACCTGTGTCCGTGCCGACGCCCCTAGCAAAATCCTCCCACATTACTATTCCACTCCCTTAATAGTAAGTATAGGACTTTTCCGACTTTGTACATAATATTTACTTTTACTTTCGTTTTGGGTGCGACTCCTTATAAGTTCTGTTTTCCAACTCATTGGTATCTCTCACATCATTCCCGAAGAAAACTCCTCTTTTGGATCCTACCCCATGCACACTGATGGGGAGCGGATGCATTCAACATACTTCCCATTCTTCTTTCGTTAGCATTGTGTTTTGATATTTAAAAGTACATCGAAAAAAATACTATTTATGTCCACATTTGACCAAATAAATCCACACATAAAAAGAGCAGTATTCCTGTTGACGCTTGTTATCGAAAACATGGAGTTATAAAGTTTATTGTTGGTTAGGGGGCACTGATCTATGCCATATGTTATGGTGCACTAATAAACTTATAACTAATCCATGAATCGCATTTTGTTTCAAAACAAATGACTGTTCGTTTTAAGTTTAAAGTTCGGACATTTTTGTGCTTTGCTTCATTGTGTGTTCTTCATGTTGAATATTCCATGTCTTCTTTGTTAAATTGTGATAAAAGATAAAAGCTGCTGTAAATGTTTTAACAGTCTTAAAAAGAAAAGTTGTTTTTATGTCACCCTGTCCTACAACTAACATGTGGATTAGAAAATATTTAGGGATATTGAATAAAACCACTTAAGAGAGTATCGATATCCCGGGAAGCAGCTCATACGATATCCCGGGGGCGGGCAGAATTAATAGAGGCTACCCAATTAACTTAATAATGTTGCACGGATTTTTTTCAATTTCCGGTTTGATAATTTAATAGGCAATTTACTGTACTATGATGTTGAAACGCATCAGATATCCTGCGCAGCTTGGTTCTATGTGCTTCAGAACGGGAGGAGATTAATGCGCTTTAGTTTCGAAAATACAAAATAAGATACATCGCCTTTAACGGCACGATTCAGGTTTCCATATGAAAACCGGCCAGTTACACCGTTAGGTACTAATGGAGCGTTATCAGCGTTTTCGAATGTGTGGCAAAATTAATTGGCGGTGAACTCAAATCCCATTGACTTATGCGAACTCAACAAGTGCCCTTCCATCACAGGCACAATTATTTGCAAGGATAACAAGTGTTTTAATCACCAGCCAGTTAGCACGTTGACATAAGCGTGTTTAAGGTCTTGACCAGAGGTTGTTGGTCGTTTTAATCTTGTTTGCTGTTCGGTCGAGCCGTATACAAGCGTCTGCAACTCCCAAGAGTGCTATACGCTCCAAGTTTCTGACGTGCACACGAGTGCATCAAGAGCACACTAAAGTTGCTTGCTATCCTGTCAAAATAATTATTTTACACTAAATCCCATTGCGAAAGTTTATTCCGCTCAAGCATCCTTCTGCCTTTGTCGCATCATCAGCGTCATCAGCACACAACTTGAATGGATGTGGTTTAGTCAAACTGGCGTACACACCCTTGCACAGCAATGTATCCTGCAACCGGTGCTATCAGACTCCTGCTAGAGATTTCATTCTGATATGAATGTCATAATTAATTTCAGGACACTACACAATGCCACATTTCAGCATCATTCCACCGACGATATACAAAACAAACACACGCCGTGTGTATGAACGCATAGTGACGCTCTCGAGATCGTTTGCCAACAGAAGGACCACCAAGCAGCCTTGTTACGTATACATTAGTTTACGTGCGACAGGATTTCTGCATAGAATCGTTGCACTTGACGCTCGTTATTGAATTTTATTCATGTCTCATTAAAACTTACAACTGTCGGTGTTGGAAGTCGGCACTGTGCCCGGCATTGATCTTCATTAAAGATAAACTACGGCATCTAGTGCCGAAACACTTACGTGTATGCCAACTGCTGGCGTATTCGTTTACCACGCGTCAGAACATTCCAAGTTATTCGATTTCTGAAGCTAGCTGCTTGTTGAAAATTTCACTTGACATTATACGAACTCGCATTTTTGATTTCATAGGGACTATCGGTCCTGTGATTCGATATAAGTGGAGCGAAAGCGGAATCCGAAAATCATTTTATGGCTCTCGTATATTTGTGATTAATATTTCAGAACAGTTTTTAATGCTGCCGTGGCTTGCGGGAGTTACATGCTCCACTTTCGCCTGTGTCTTCATTCCGCTACCTGCCAGAGTCTCCATTGAGTGTTCCATTTTTGATTAGTCGGCCATCCCCAATATCAGATGTTCTGGCAGAAAGTGTCAAACATATCTAGGATTCGATGAGGAAATAAGTAACGTGGTGCCGGAGGATGTGGAATACGTGGGTAGGTAACAGACAAGCTTCATTGATACCGCGTTCCTCGCATTTGCACAATGATCATCAGAACAAGGGAAGACTCGTCGTTTTCTAACTGACATCCAAACAATTGGCAATTGACGGGCTGGATAGTGTAAAGTGGAGCTGGCTCCCCATTTCATCACTGCTACATATTGAAGGGCTTTATCTGTTTGTCGTTCTGATTTCGAACAGGAAATTACATTTTTGAAGGCTTAACGGAAATGTATCAATGGCTGCTACTACTGCCTGCGGAATTTTCACTTCCAATTCATCAACGTGGGCGGATGTTGCACAATGAACTAAACTGAATATGCTCTATTCTCTCAACAGAGCTCCTGATCCTTCAATTCAAATTCATCATTGAAATAATGTACTAATTCCCAACTGGGCCTTTTAGTTGGAAAAACAGGCACCTACAATAGAGGGATGGCGTATGTCAAAATACCTTTTTCGAATAATGGGATTTGCATTATGAAATAATCTGTTGTAATATCCCTGCATTTGTAAAAGACTTAAATAGGCTTCGCATTGGGGACAGGATTTCTGGTATTACTTGCCTCTAATTCAATATAATACCAAACAGAAAACAAGGCGAAAACAGCTAACCACAATAAAAGGAGCCGGGGCTGATTCATTTCCTATTCGTATTTCCTGGAAATAATGAAGTACAACGGATTAACGAAAAACTTGTTTTTAACACGTAGGGCGACGCTAGATCCAGCAAAGGATACCCAAGGTTTGAGCAATGACGTTCACTATGCGTGTGTGGGGGGTTTCTCTATTCTACATGAGAAACAACCCACAATTCCAACCAACATTTCCACCTAATTTCGACCGCTTTCAGCGCGTCATACTTACCAATTTCCTTTATATGTATTCCCCTGTAAAACATTTCAAACGGACGTATAGCTAAACTCATCATCCTTTGCAGATAATGCATAATTGAGTTTAGCTACATAAATGTCATACGGCAACTCCATTCTTGCTAACCATGAGTTTCCCATCGGAAATCTCATAATGTCGGTTAGCAACAACAAGTCTAAAAGAACGACGCTGTTGCATCATAGCAAAATAGCTGGGGTAATTTCAGCGTCTTAGAGTCTGGTTCTCACGCGAATTATTTCCCAAACATCAGCGGCGTCCTATCGACTTTCTCCCAGATCACCCATTCGCTTGGGATCAATAATCTCTTTTTGCAGGGGAATAACATCAGCTAGGTTTCCCTCTCATTCGTATTTCTTTCCACGGTTCAATGCGCTCTAACTACACCATAGCCGTACCACTGGGTCAGTAGGTCGTGTCAGTAGCTGCATCTGATACCAACACACACAACCAAAGCTACCCCGAGATCACAGCATATCATGTTTTCTGTTCTCTCATTCTTCATGTCCGTTAATTACCCTATTAACAAAAGTTACTCACACTTTGACGGGCGTGAGGTTGAGAGAGCAGAGGCGTGGTCTCTTTTGGTTGTCCTTTGTGAATGAAATATGAATTTCAACCCCAATTCACACCAGTCGCTATTCAACCGTGATTGTGGACACACACGTTTCGCGAGTCACATCTTAACTCCATAGTGCTCACATGCATTTGAGTCAAATAATTAATTACCGCGGTCATAGTGTCGAGAAAAAAGGTGTTTAAACTTGGATTATATATATATATAAACTATTTAATAGGATTACATTAATAAGTAAAATAAAAAAAAAACGGATTAACCTCAAAAACTATACCAGTGTTTCCAATTGTTCCTGTCTTTCTGGAGTTACAACATTTCCTTCGGAGTAACAAGTGTCGGGGGATTTTAAGTGAATCGTGTGCCTTACGCGGCATAATACTACAACCGCCACACTTGCACATTCATTGTAATAATAGAAAACAAACTTCGACTTAATGTTATATCTTAAAACAGATGACATAAAAGGTAAAGAGCGTTAAACGAGGATTCTATAGGACCATCGCTTGGATATGCAATATTCAGATGTATGGATTTTACGAAAGATGTAATCGATGCTTCATTGCATTCATGTCATTAAGTTGTTTTGCGAGAGGACACAATTCCCTTCTAATCAGCTTTAACTATGCTGTATTATTTAAGAATGCTTTCTTTTAGCTTTAGAAAAGATATATGTGGCGGTTCCGCCAAACCCCACGACCAACTTACCTGAAAAAACCCCATAACTACATCCAAATCGGCATACGTTTTCGCTAATGCAAGGGCATTAGCACCTTAAGTGCTTTACGCATCTAGGTTATCAATTTTATAATCTAAAAGTCCCTGTAAAAGAAAACTTTCCTTTCATGCATCTCTTCACATACAATTCCCTGTAAGAATTCTTTTCTACCTTTTCAGGGATCCCAAAACCTATTCGGTACCTTCGGTTGCCAGGCAAATTCCAACTTTCCCACACCTGCACCGCAATCCCCACCCAGCATAAACATTTCCTATTACAAGGACATTAGTGCTTTCAACACATTACATGAAAATTCCTGAAAGATTCTGTTCACACATCTAATGCATCATTAGAATTCGCTGGAAAATAATTCGTCCGCATACATGTATTATAAGTAGGAAAACTATTCCGGCACCATTGTTTGCCAAGCAATTTGTTCCTCATGTGCACCCTTATCTTCCCACATGCACGTATCTTGCAGACCCTTTGTCCAAGGGACAAACGCAATACGCGCATCTAGCGTCTAGTGCCATAAAACCGAATTCCTACGCATGTAAACATATATAATATCAAACCAATGATTTGTTTTCCCACTAACAAACAATCTCCAATTCCTTTCTCTGCCGCAACGAATTACCCCGCATATACAAATTCAAGCAAGGGATTCGTTGCGGCCGCCAACCCATTAATACCATTTCTTCGATGCGTCCTGTCTATTTATTTAGCCGCGACGCACATCTCAAACAAAGATCCAATTAGCATCCGACGAGTTTCGGTTTTGTTTGCTTTACCGAACTCGCATCTCATGAATGCTCTTATGCCCTTTCTTTGTTGTTGATTTGTTCTCATGGCTTTTTTCCATGAAAGAACCAATGTACACACATCCATGTGTACCGTGACGGTCTCCTCTATGAGATCGGTTTGGTTACTCCAAAGAGAGACTTTACGTCTCTTTTGGAATAGGAAAATGCGCCCCTTAATTAACAGAGCCAGTTTCACTGGCGGAATTCCCTTGTCAGCGAGTGAATATCGTCGAGTTCATTTCCATCTGCCGACCACGCCAACCTCCGCTCTCCGGTGCACACGGGGACAGGTATAGGACACGGATCGTAGTGTGTAGGGTTGTGTCGAACCAATTGTCCGTGCTAGGTGCCTAACAAAAAATAAATTGAATCCAATCGCGAAATTTCATTGTAATCGTTTAAAATTCAAAGCTCAAGTGTACATTTAGCGTTGGGTTGATTTTGTGAACGACAAAAGTTACAAATAAAAAGAACAGTCCGAACTTTTAAATATTGCATTTTATTTTTCTTTCCTTTTTGTGAACGGCCTGCGGATGAACTCAGTAACAATTTCAGCGGACCCTTTTTAATAGTGAGGATGGGGTTAGAAGTGAATCCGGTGCCCATGCTTGGCACAATACTTCTAATCCTCACAAATACTTAAAAATATTCTTTAACTCTCTGAAAAGTTTAATAAGAAATTAGTAAAAAAAAGTCCCATTACATTAGTAAAAAAAAGAAAAAAAGTTACATTACATTCTGTCGAAGAGTATCGGGAAATGATTATTTAAAAAATCCACTTAAAGGGATTGTCAAAATTCTTTTGTGTGAAGAGTGAGCTGGATCTGTCATTTAGTTTATTTATCGTGCCCATTTTTTTCTCTTTTTTAGTTCTCACCGCGAATTCTCTTTTATGTCTTCTGAAAACGGGTGCCTCGAGGTAGTAATGTGAATTTTGGAAAGACAAAAAGTTATCCGGGGTGATGTCAATTGAATACAAAAGTTGTTCGATGATACTTGTGTTTGTTGAGTTTTTAGCCAGAAATTCGTCCACAACAATAGCTTTGTGAGCTAAATGACAGATTGCGCTCAAACTTTACGTCACGATAGAGGACAGTTCAAACTGACAGTTCAACGGGCTTTTCAAATTATCGTATAAATTCCCCGTACGTTCTTGAAAAATTGTATTTATAGTTATATGAGTAGAAACCGCTTACTAAGCAGATCGCAAACAAATTTTAAATCTGTTTTCCCAGAAAGCGAGTTTTTAAACTCGTACGACACTTTTCTTGAAGTGTGCTTGCCCCATTTAAAAAACTAAAATTCATTCGGCCCGTTATAAAAAGAAAAAACAAAAAACCAAACACTAAACATTGGAAAGCTTATATTGCATATTACGAACCCGTATTGTTTATGTAGGGATAGTGTGGCGGTTCTACGAACCACACATTCCACTATAGGTTGAGATATCGTCGTTCCACCAAGGAACATACTCACCTATATCCAGATTACACGTGCCCACAGACACGTGTCCTCAAAAGGCCTTCTTTCCGCCTGAAACAAAAGGTAACATTCCACATACCCAACATTGAATTCAATGGTCAAAACCATTCGAACTAAACGTACAAATTCGCTAACATTGAATTCAATTCAATTTAATGCAATTTCCCCATTTATTCATTCATCCAATTAAACGCGTTTCGCTAAAAGCGAACAGAATAATGCATATCTCCTCATGTAGCTAATAGCAATTAGCACCTCTAAATTCCTTGCAAGATCCAAGAACCAAGAAGCGCACATGTGCAAACAAAGGCATAGCGATTCGCCCGCCGACACACAATTCTTCCAATCATAAACATCTTAACGCATATCTCACGCCAGATGTTTTATGACTTGGAAATGCGATATAGAAACCGACATCCTTTGTTACCCATCTGAAGCGCAGATCTTCAGATCTTGTTGTCTTAAGCCAGATGGGTAACGCAAACAAACCCCATGAAAGGATCGAGAAATAAATGCCGGTACGCTTGATCCTTCGAAAGAAGATACCGATAAGAAGTTGGAAATGAGCATCGAAATGGGAATTTTCTCTTACAGATAAGAGGATGAGAATGATGATTATGATGGGAAATTGTTTTTATAGATGAGAGGTTTAGAATTGGAAATGGATACAGAAATTTTCAAGTAGTACAGTTGGAGAAACCCACAAGCAGGTGATCCGCGTAGCAGACAGTCGACTTGAGAATCGGGAGGACGTTTGATTTTACGTACAGTGGTTGGAAGACGCGTTCAAGTGTACTCGTATTAAGTCCTCGAGTTTTCTTTTGTCACAACCGAGCAAATGATATATATCTTTAAAACCGGAAGTTTTGTTTTGAAAAACAATTGGACAGTTTAATAGAGTAAAAATATTTTATTGTAATAACTAAATAAATTAGAAAAAAATATCGAACCAAACGAAACACTTCTGGTAAGAAGTATATGCGCCGATTTGTTAAAGGCAGCTTAAACTAAGGGTACTCACCTGGACATGTTAAATAATAAGTTAATTAATAAAGTGCTGTAATGAATCGAATGTGTACTTAAAAACTAATTTGTAGAACATACCTATCTATAAAAAGTGAAAACCCAAAAGGAAAATAAAACGTAAATAAAAATAAAACAAAGTTGTAAAGAAAACGTTTGTACAGAGTTTCAATCGTGTCAAATCCGCTCCGGTGTCGTTTTGTTCTTCTGTGATCAGTGTTCTGCGGAACACTCCAGCAGTGACTTACACAAAATCCGCTAAAATATTTTGCCACACCTTTTAAAAAAAAGCGTATAAAACACTCTATGTGTACGATAAAACTAAAACAAAAATAGTTCAGTTTCAGGATCTAGTTCAGAGAGAAATAGAAAAGTGTTAAATGTTAAAGGAGTTAAACGTCAACATGTTTCTGACACTACCTTTTTCATTTGATTAGATCAGTCTTCCACAACTTTAACTATTTTGCAAAAAATACGCGAAGAAACAATTTAAGAACGTAGTAAAGTTATTGTTAATATTAGTCTTCCGCAACTTTAACTATTATGCAAGAAATATGGAAAGATAAACAATTTAAGAACGTATAGATTCAGAAGGGTGTAGTGCTGTTGTCAAGAATTTGACTACTGTTTGATTGTTTGCTGCTTTAGTCATGGCAGAAATTTGGCCATTATTATTTTTCATACATTGTAACAGTCCAACCCATATGATACAGTGAGGACATCACCAATTTATGGCATGAACTTTTTTATATTTCTTTTTAACATCGTACTTTCGTATTAAGACACCCTTCATAAAGCCTTATGAATAGAATCCTGCCTGAATATTGATTAAAAAAGCTTTTTGGAAGACGCTTTCAAGGGCAGTAAAAGACGTACAGCCCTAAACATTTTTTTTATATACGATGATACGAATTAGTAAGGTCATGAACTTTCTGGTTCCTACAGATCAACAAATAAAAAAGAATAGAATAGAATATTCTTGATGTAACCGATTTTTTGAAAATTCTAAATGATAAAGTCCGATTGAAATTAAGCTTCACAACCCAGAACTTGCAGGGGTTTAATCGTAAGCCGGTGAGTGGTGTGGTGAAGTCGAAGAAGTTAGGTTTTTGATTAACTTTAGGCGGAACCCGCGGTTTGTTGGGGTTATAAGAGGTGTGGTGAACCGAGCTTTTTTCTATGAAACGTTTTGAAACATAAGACATTCCGAAATACCTTCATACGTCAAAAAAAAGTGTTAAAAAAAAGAAAAAAAAAAGTATATTACTTTTGAATACCTGCATATTATATTGATGAGAAAACAAATGATTAGACAGAGGAAACCACTTTTGTTAAGTGTTTTTGTGGGGGTACTCTAAATACATGGAGAACCAACCCACCATTTCAGCCTTATTTCGGCCGCTACAGCGTGTCATATATATTCCCCAATTTCTTCTACCGACATTATTCATCTGAGAATCATTGATTTCCCAAAGGACAATGCATATTTGAGTTTAGCTACCTTTTTGCCATACGGCAACCCCATTTTGCCAACCCATGAGATTTCCACAGGAAATCACATCATGCCGGTTAGCAACAACAAGTCGAATCAGACGACGCTGTTGCATAATCATACAACCGCTGCGGAATTTATCAAAATTTTCAATTAGTTCCCACGATAAATTATCCTAGCCAATTTAGCGTCACTTCGGCTTTTCCCAGACCATCCATTCACTTGGGATCATTGATCTCTTTTCGCAGGTGAATAGCACTACCCACATTTCCACTCCTCCATAATTCGGTCTCCCTACAGGTCAATGCACGCTGAGGTCACCACATTCACCGGATTGGGTCAATGAGCTACCTCGGAGCTGCATTGATTCATGCACACACAGTCAAACCCACCCGGGTTCATAGTACTTCGTGTCTCTGTTCTCTCATTCTCCCATGTTCGTCGACTATCAATTAACCGATGTATTCACCATACTTCGGTGGGCGTGGCAATGAGAGAGCAGAAGCGTGATCTCTATTGGTTGTCCTGTGTGCAAAAATAGAATCGAGAATTTCACCCCTAATTGAACCAGTCACATCTCAATCGTCACCGCGGACAGTCACGCTGCCGCTAATAGTCAGATCTCACACATGATTGCGTACAGTCACGCCGATACGTACTACAATCATTACACCGAGCCTAAGTTCAGAGTCAACTCGCTGTTGAGCAATAGTTGTGTTGGATATTTTCTTCGTAAAATAATTTCGTGATCACCAAAGTAATCTCTTAAATGTTGTATTATTTGCCAAAGCGTACTTTTTCAATAGTTACATTGAGTCGCGACCCTTTCCTGTAAAAAAACCAAATACAAGTTCTTCAATTTAAATCTAATGATAATTTATTATAATGTACAGTGAAAGAAATTAAGAGCCATTGTTGGTATATTTATGTTGGGTGTACCGACGTACGGCACTGATTCACTAAAATTCCAACGATGAAGAGAAAAGTCGCAACGCACACTGATGAAAATGTCACTGCTTCACCGAAGAAGGGGAAAATAAAACACGCAGAGAGTTGATTGGATGTAAATTGTTTTTTTATTGCGGTGATAATTATTCTTCTATTGTAGACTTTTAAATGCACTAAGTCTGTTCACACAAATGTTCCTGAGTGGAAATTAACAGCTTCTCAATTAAAGTAATTGCACATAGATGTGTGTAGACTGAACTATAACAAAATAGCACGACACAAGCAGTGAAAATTCTCGATAACTCAGTAACACCCACGAACCGCATGAGATACTTATTGATTGTTAATGTTTCTGATACCGATTAATCGGGGAATTAATGGAGTGACTAGGAAGGAGGATCATTGGCACTCGCGTAGGAACTTTATTAGATCTGGTGATGCGCACCATGTATGAAAACACAAAAAAAAAAAACTCTTCTCGGCTAGTGACGAAACTGGACTCTAAGCGCGTGTGTACGCAACGGGGGTTGCAATCTGACTGGTTATTGGATGTCTCTTTACAGCCATCCAACGAAAACGAACCTAAAGGATTCGCCGCCAATGGCGAAGGTCCAAACAAAAAGAAAAGGGAAAAACTCATGTAGCAGATCGAATCGGCTGCTACATGTTTGGGCAAGATAAACTGCCGCCATACGCAAGGGATAGATTCTTGATTGACGTGAGTCAATAAAACCCTTGCCGAAGGCAGAAATCTATCTTGGAAAAATGTATCGGACATTGGGCATGGCCGTTGTTAGATCATCTAGCATAAACAAATTTCGGTCGTATGACTCGATGCATGTTATGTTAGGGATGTGTTAATCCCGTTGAAAGGCACTGTCAGGCGAAAGTATCCGCTTGAATGTTTACTTTGTGTAAACTAAAATTGGTGGCCATGACCGATGCTGGTGATAGTTCCAAGAAACGGCAACGGATCATAAAATCGGTCATGCTTAGATCCAAGCAAAATATGCGCGCCTGAAAGGCCAATGTTTGATTTGATTTTCTTTACTTAAGGAAAGATAGATCGTAGACATGCCGTTGGAAATCTGGCTTGCAGCTGTGCAAGCAACCCGAAATAATGCTAGGTCAATGAATGGGTACGAAAATAACACACGGAAAGATCAGCGTGTATTGATGGATATGTACCATCCATTGTTCGGTCGCGGAAGCTCGGTTGATGAATTGATGTCATGGCAAGATGATAATCTTGCCATGAATTATGCTTTCAGTAATGACCGTGGGGAAGAGGTTTGGAAAAGCCCCCAAAAAAGGTAAGCTGCCTAATATATATTTATGTCGGTTATCCTTGGGGATAACCGAATTAATTCCAGCGAATTGGTTGGCGGTTAATGCCGTAGCAAGGTTGCGTAACCTTGCTGAAGATTCGACTTCAAGGTAAGTCGCATCGCTGGGAATGGTGGGGATCGAGCGATGTATGGCTCTTCGGGCCCTGAAAAGCGCCACACCATCACCAGGGATTAATAAAGGACATAAAAACAACAGCGTTTTCGCTGCTTCTATTCCTTCTGGTGAACAATTTTCGTCGGAACAACTTCATGGGGATTCAAGTGAAACAGTGCCCGTTCGGTCTACTACTTCGTACCCCACAGTTTTGTCACCTTTGCTTATTCGTACGTCAGAATATACTTTTTAAAGTAAACCGATGAATATCCCATGATTGATCAGATCTCGACAATGTAGTGCTCTAAAAAGCCCTACCACCCTTTTCCCCCATTCCTACATCCAAAATCCTATCAAAACCCGGAAAAACCCAAACATAAACCAAAATTCGTAATAAACGAACCAAACATTCGTTTATCGCCTAACACGGCATAATTATAACCAAAATCCCAAATTAAAATCAAATTCACAATAAATGAATCTAATATTCGTTTATTGTTCTACATTTGCTCCACGGCATCATCAAAACTCAAAATTCAGGGATCGTTATCTCTATCTGAAAAATTCCATTGAGTTAAGCAAATAGAAAAACCAAAACCAGATACATATCGACATCTGCGAAATAGTTTCGTAAGAATTCAAGAAATTGAAGCTGCTCTTCCCTCAAGGTTTGAGGAAGCACGCCAGCAAGCGCAACGGGTCCCCTCGGGAGCGCCCTGAGAGAAGTACCACTACAAAAATGGTGGCAGCGGTGGGATGGACACGTTCTGTGATGGCGTTGTTTGCCGTATTTGTTTGTGTTGAAGTGGTCGACTTGTATGTCGTTACCCTGCTATCCGTGCCATCCCCTTTTGATTTCAAAAACACTAAAACGAATTTACTTTATTTTGGGGAGTTGATCACTATGACAAGATCGACATTAAAAATTTCACTTTAATCGGCTTCACAAAAGTTACGTTAATTTGACTTTGAAGAGCTCTCTTAGTCTCCTTGAATTTTGCACTGTATATTTACTAAAAAATGAAATTTTTTACCTTAAATAAACTGGATACTGTTGTCCATGTACTGCTGACGTAGCTGGCAATGTCCACTTCACAAAAATATACCAGCTTTTTCCTGTCGGTGTCACCGCTGCTGTCGTTGCTGCTGGATGTGGTCGTCTCCGCTTGTCGCCTCGTTTATTATTTTTTATTTTGTTTTTCACTCTGCCGGTGTCTAAGCCCCAGGCGACGCTTTTAGAAATCTTAAATTTAAGTCACTTTCCGGTGTTATAGCCCCGGAATACGCTTTAAAAAAGTTTGCTTTCGTTCATGTGTGTTTGGAAAAGGTGATTGTTAGGATCCGCACCAGTCTTCTCAGGTTTGCAGGGGATTGTTGGATAATCCACGACCGCTGCCACTAAAATTGGTCTATCCCACCGCTGCCACCAAAATTGTTCTGTTCTTGTAGGGCTTTGGTTTCAGGAAGCGTGTCTCCTAGTCCTTATAAGGAGAAGGTGATCTCTTAAAATAGATCGCTCCTGAAAACTCGGCCTACAAAGGGGTCGTCACCGTGCTTCCTCTGATTCCAGAGAGAAGAGCAACGTTCTTGATTTCACTGGTCTTCGGTGGGGGCAGGTGATACTCCGAATCAGTTGTTAAATATTGAAAGGCTCGTTGTTCTTTCTGTATATAATATGTTTTGTTTCCAATTACAATAGTTCTCCTGGATCTCTACCTCCAGGGACTATAGACGATATTATACTGCGGCCTTTCTCCTGGATCTCTACTTCCAGGGACAATCGACGGAGACGGCCCGGAGATCACTCCACTATTCCTTTATAAAGGAAAAGAAATCGAAATTGTACACTTTTGAGATACAAATCTCGATTTCGGGCCGCAGTATATTATCGAACAGTGTCCCTGAGTGTAGATCCCAGGAGAACTGTTGTAATTGAAAATAAAACCAGGAGAACTATTTTAATTGGAAATAAAACGTATTAAATACAGAAAGAACAACGAGCCTTTCAATATTTAACAACTGATTCGGAGTATCACCTGCCCTCATGGAAGACCAGTGAAATCAAGGACGTTGCTCTTCCCTCTGGAATCAGAGGAAGCACGGTGACGACCCCTTTGTAGGACGAGTTTTCAGGAGCGGTCTATTTTATGGGATCACCTTCTCCTTATAAAGCCTAGTAGACACGCTTCCTGAAACCAAACCCCTACAACAACAGAACAACAAAACATTTGGAAAGTAGCATGTGCTCAGCAACTACAGTAAAGTAATGACCATATAATACTTATAGAGACGAGATGGAGTGGAAACTTTATACTTCGCTTCTAACTACGGAATTGAAAAATGAGCTTCATTGCTCGCTTTTGTATTCTATCGACCCCGTGCAGCGCTGTTTATGATAAGGTCGTCAAACCTTAAGGGGTTATAGCTATCGAGCATTTTTTTTTCCCTTCTTTTAGCGTCAATTACGTATTGGGTTGTATCACATGAAAGACTCCTCGATAGTATAGTGGTTAGTATACCCGCCTGTTACGCGGGTGACCGGGGTTCGATTCCCCGTCGGGGAGCTTCTGGCGCAAGACTAATGACCTTGCCCGAAAAAAAAAAACTAATCATTATGGAAAATTTAACAAGCCTCAGGACTTGCTAAATTAGGCCAAGACCGGTTCCCGGTTGTAGTGCCGATGATGATGATGATGACGTATCACATGAAATGTCCGATTTTCGCTCACTCGGAAATAAGAAGTTCTCGAGTGAACATCTATGCTAGAACGTTAAATTTTCTTTTTTTATAAAGTAAAGTGGTACGTGTGCTTGACGTGTGAGAATTTAAGGGTTCGTTACAAGTACGGTTTTTTTTTCTAGGAATTGGTTACCATGTTGTCGGCAGTTCATATTCGAACCCTTTTCCTTTATGAATTTAAAATGGGTCTTATATTCGTTTTTCTCCCTTTTAGTGGTATTACCCTTTTCTCTGTCTTCACCACTGGATTCGAGTGTCCCCTGCTGGACTATATCGGCTGCAATCGAGTCCGAGTTGAGGCCTGTACTCACTTTCTGTTATCATCAGCTACCGCTCTTCTCCCTCGCTTGGCGTAGGTGCGAGGCACCGCTGCGATCCTCTAGCACCTGAAAATGAAGCGTTAAAACTGTTTACCTGACTATAACGTTGAAGGTAACTGCAACGCCCGGTGATCAAACCAACTCCAGGTGCAGCTCGACGAGAACAGCCAACAAAGAACAGAAAGTCCATACATTTTTTCCTCGAACTTACAACTTGTTTTCCGTTTCTTAACTTTCACAAATATTTCCTTTTTTCCTTTTTTTTCTTTTCTTTTAATTCTCGCCTCGTGGTAGTTTGTTCGTTTTACTTTTTTTGCAGCGACCAATTCTGTCTGGCTTTCTATTCGCTTTTTTTTCTATCTAACGTTTTTTAAAACGGATCTCTAAAAACTTGCCGCCTCTCTCTCTCTCTCCACCATCCACTTCGACAATCGAACTCGAACCCGTCCACGATCCACACTCGAATCGGGGCGTGTTCGAACACTCTCATGTGGATCGTGTAATTCTTCCACCACCTTACCATCAAACCACATTAAAACCAAATTATATTATAATTATAAATTATTAAATGATGTTGGTGGCGGAAGCCGCACGTAACATGGGACATAATTCGCCATTGTCAATGGAAAACATTGTGGGGAGGAAGTATGTACCAGCATGGGACTTGGTGCACTATGTTTCGCCGAATACAAAGGTCAATCACAAATGAATGAACGAAGCGCCGCCACGTTCGTTCTCAACCGGGAAGGATGAAAAGTACGATCACCAGGGGAAGGAGATAAAACACACGGAAGCTGCGGCACAGAAAATGAAACACTCCGGATAAAGGTTATTAAAACTGGTTTTAATTGTTTTAATTTTATTTTGTTGAACTAAGTAACATTTTGTTGTTTCAAAATAACATTATTTTATTCACTTATAATTTCTTTGTCACTACTAGAATTAACTGTGGCACAAACTCGCCAAAAAAATTTTGAAAACGATAAGTTCGACACAACTCCTGCGACTCGACCGTAAATATCTACGGTCCTCCACCGCGGTACGGAGGGCGGAAGCTCGTGCGTGCGACCAGCGTGGTCAGCAGGCGAAATTCGACTCAGCGATCATTATCTCGTGCAGAGATCACTCACTAATCTTGATGATGGTGGTATGTCTGCATGGTCCTTGGATGAAAAACGAACCTAGAACAAGGAAAGGGAATAAAGAGCATTCATGGGATACGATTTCGGTAGAGCAAACAAAACCGAAATTGTCGGATGCATGTGCGTCGCGGCTAAACAAAGAGCCAACAATGGGATGTGGAAATGTGCTAATTGGTTTTAGCTAGGTTACTGGGAAATTGTGTTTATGGCATCGCTAGTAAGGGTACGTATTGAATTCCTATTTGCATTTGTTTATGCAGTAGGATTTAATTGATGCCAAGAGACGCGGAATGCGTATTTGCATTGGT
This sequence comes from Microdon myrmicae, assembly GCA_963931805.1. Lineage (NCBI taxonomy): Eukaryota > Metazoa > Arthropoda > Insecta > Diptera > Syrphidae > Microdon > Microdon myrmicae. The sequence goes on along the minus strand of OZ007498.1, from coordinate 186,842,503 downwards.
TTGCACATTGTGCGAGTCAGAGAATTTGATTGCTGGGAGAAAAAGGTCGTCGCACAAAGTGTACATAAAGAAATTCATTGTGCACATGGTGAAGTTGGAAAATAGACGGCGCAATATTTATGATCCCTGGCGAAAGTCACGTGATATGTGACCGAGGTTTTCTTTTCAGGGATATGCTGTTTGGAACAGAATTCTTAAATGGAATTTTGAATTCAAATAATTGAATGCAGGTAAGAGTTCTCTTACAGGTACTTTTAGGTTAAACGAATTGGATCTATTTGATGCGTGAAGCATTTAAGATGCTAATGTGAATTGCATTAGCGAAAGCTTATGCCGACTGTGTAGCAGTTATTGGGGTTTTTTCAGGAAGGCGAACCGTGGGATTTGGCGGAACCGCCACAACATTACAGAAAATGAATGTGTTATATCGAAGTTTGACCTCCGATATAAACATTTAAATAATTAATTATCAGAAAGTTAATTGGATTATGTTGTTTATTATGAGTCCCTGCTCGGGCGCCAAAATGTTATATCGAAGTTTGACCTCCGATATAAACATTTAAATAATTATTTATCTGAAGATTTGTTTGTACTTCCTTGTTGGTTAATTGGTTTATAAATTATTAGGCCCCACGTTGGGGTGCCAAAGTGCAATACCTGGGCGTAACCCCAGATATTAACATTTATTATTTAGTTATTGAAATGTAACACTTGAGCGTAACCCCAAGTGTTATCATTTATTATTTGGTTATTAAAAGGTAACTTTGAGTTTTAAGAAATTTATGTTACTTACGTTGGAACGTGCTGAAACTCCTTTGATGGATTGAAAGTCTTTCTCCTTATTTTGCTACTAAATTTTTATTTACACTTGTATTTTTAGTTTTCACTTCTTCAATATTTAACTTTGCATGGGACTGTTGATCCCTTAATTTTATTTCAAAAGTATTTCTACACTGCCCTATAGAAATCTACTAGCAAGAAGACCCGCTCTACTTATGGGGGGCTGCAGTCTTCTTGCTTTCAATTTCTGAGTAACTTCCAACTCATTTTCCACCACTTTATAGATCAATTTGAATCAATTATTTTCGCCTATTATGCACCTTCCCATAGACGAGTAACCCGTTCAACGGCCATTCGCCTGTCATTTTCCATTTGTTTAATTGCGCTGCAAAAACTGCAGCGATATAGGCTTTACCAATTTCTTAATTGGTTTACCTGCGAAAATTGCAACCGCATCAACTCATTCGCTTAAGCGATGTGCGAAAGCATTGACCGATCTAATTTCAGTCCATTACCCCGTACGATGATTTGATTCCTATTCGCATATGTTGGTAATCCGCTGCCATTGAGTCGGTCTTCAAAGAAAACCGACTTATGTTTACGCTTGTAAACATATGTTGTTGAAATAGGAGGCCGCGTGGACGGCGACCAGGTGTCCGTCTGCTTTTGTCAACGCAGCGGAATCACGGTGAAACGATTTAATGGGTAATTATCGTTTATGTTGCGATATGACTCATTTTGAAGGCTTTGAATGAATTGAGTGTTGCATTGCTTGCAGAATATGATTTTGATTTGGGGAAGTCTCTACTTCTGAATGAACGCGGATTTGTATATTTTGCATTGTATGCAAAATACGAGTTTTAAATGGTTGGAAAAAGTACGCAGAGTACTTTGATTAATGACTTGATTATGTGTAGTGAGGTGTAACAAATGTATGATTCTTACCTTAATGCACGATTTTTGATGGAACCTTGTAGCGATGCCACATCACAAATCACATCTGTAATCCCACACTCATTTATATAATTAGATCTGCCCTAGAGCAGCAATCTTGCTTTGGATGCCATTATGTCCCCAATATTGATACATGGATTACTATTATGTTTCTGAATTTAACTTGGTTTTGAGGTTCATTTATCCGTATTTACTTATATAAAATTCAGTTGAAATTAATATATGATTCTGATCACTATGTGGACCTGTAACTAATTCCCATAGGCGATTCTACTGTGGTTCTCGCTCTTGGATGTTTTTGTAACAAGTTACCAAAAGCAAGCAAGCAAATTAAAAAAACTAACCAAAATTCACACAGAACTTGACACTTCCCCGGAAGAAGGATAATACCGACTAACGATCAACTGCTCTGCTCGCAAGCAATACAACTGAACTCAGGCGTTAAATGCATCTGTCCACACTCAGGGTTATTTTGTTTTATAAAAAGTTTTCGGTGATAATGACACCACGAAACCGATCGTTGTCAGATGTATTATCTTTACTTTCATGTAGATTTCTGTTCCTCTGCAGCAGTCGAATAGTAAATGCTGCTATTAACACATTAAATCATTTCTACTGACGATACAAATTACAAATTTGAACCAAAGATTGCTGGAGAACACGTTTTCCGGCCCAGTTAGTATTTAAATTGACGAGAATCCCCTGTCATGGCGCACACCGTCGGATGCCCAATATACAGATGTGACTGGAGTTCCCGGAACCAGTGATACCACACAAATATTCAGGGGGTTCTGTGGCGAAGAAGCGTGGAGCACCGGCGTACGGCGCTGATTCTCTTCTTCCTCCATCATGGATTGTTGACGCGGACACTGGTCACAACGCAAGGGGGAAGAGAACGATGGTTGACCTTCGCGACCGAGTGGACACAACACAGAAAGGAAAACACTCAGGCGATGCTATTTATGCACACACATTTTTTATTGTAAATGGTCTTTACTTATAACATATTATTAATGTTGAATGATTTTTATAAATTCTGAACTATTACACACACGAACTGCGGCACAAACTCGCCAAACAATTGGAAACCGAACACTGTTCAAAATACTCGTCACGACTCCGTATATTTTTACGCGTCTCCGCAGCCGGCGGAGAGCGCGAGTGACGCGTGACCGTGGCGGTCAGCGGGTGGAAAACGAGTCAGCGATATCTTGCTCGTGCAGAGTTCACTCGCTATGGTGATCATGGTGGTATGTGTGCATGGTTCTTTCATGGACGAGAACGAACCTAGAACAAAGAAAGGGCATAAAGTGCATTCATGGGATACGATTTTGATAAAGTAAATAAAACCGAAATCGTCGGATGCTAATGGGATTTTTGTGGGAGCATATGCGTCGCGGCTAAACAAAGAGACGACGATGCGATGTGGAAATGTGCTAATTGGTTTTAGCTGGGTTACTGGGAAATGGTGTTTATGGCATCGCTAGTAAGGGAGGTATTGAATTCCTATTTGCATTTGTTTATATTGTAGGGTTTTATTGATGCCAAGAGACGCGGAATGCGTATTTACTTTGGTCCCTTGGGTGTTAGTCGCCCGCCAATGTGTATGTAGGGAACATTGTTGTACACATGGCGCGGCTGGGAAATTAGACGGCGCCATATTTATTGTCCCTGTAATGACGGTTACATTGTATGCAAACCGAATCATTTTGTTTACAGGAATTAGTTGGGCACCGAAGGTGCCGAATTGGTTAGAAATTCCAGATAAGTAAAGCAAGAAATCTTACGGCAAATTGTATGCGAAGCGATGCATGAAAAGGTAAGTTTTCTTTACAGGGACTTTAAGATTATATATTTGATCTATATAATGCGTGAAGCATTTACAGGTGTTAATGCTGTTGCGTTAGCGAAGTTAGGAAATTGGCTGAATGTTATGAGGGTTTTACGGTAAATAGACAGTGGGGTTTGGCGGAACCGCCACAGTTCCATAAATAATGTGCCACCTTTAGAAGGGTGCTTCCTTACTTCTTAACCTAGCAGAAAAACAAAATATTACCTTAGTAAAAGTCGCACCATTTTGGAATTATTTAGGATTTTTCAAAATCACGGAACACACATCTTGTCGTAGAAAATTCGATGGCTTGTCCACATTACGACTTGTATGGTACTATTTATGGTAAGTACAAAATGACTACAATACTCCTGGAGGCTATTTAGGATGGTTTCAGATGGTTTTATAAGGAAAGTTCCAGATTATACGAGGGTTGCCTTTTATATTTCGGGATTAGAGAACAAAAACAAATATTGATCATCGAAAATCACTTTATTGTTTTTCAAAATATTCCCCATGAAAATCTATACACTTTTGCTTGCGTTTGAACCAATTGTCGAAGCACTTTTGCCACTCTGATTGAGGTATCTCCAACATATGCATTCTGAATGCAGCAACCGCTTCTTCAGGTGTCAAAAAACGTTGACCTCTCAGTTTGTTTTTTACGTGCTGGAATAAAAAGAAGTCATTCGGTGCCAAGTCAGGACTATACGGCGGATGACCCATCAAATCGATGTTTTGGGTGATCTTTTGCATTTCTTTCGACCAATTGACACGAGCCTTTTTTTGGGCGATTGACAAATTGTGTGGGATCCAACGCGAACAAATTTTTTTGACAGTCAAATGTTTATGCAATATTGAATGTATGCTGGTCCCACTAACGCCTAAGGTTGTCTCAATCTCACGATAGGTCACATGACGATCTTCCAATATCAGTTCGCGCACAGCATCAATGATTTTCGGAACAACAACTGATTTTGGACGACCTTCACGAAATTCATCTTGGAGTGAACTACGACCACGATTGAATTCACCATACCATCGATAAACACTGGTCCTTGATGGAGCTTCATCGACAAAAATTGAATTAAGTTCATCCAAGCACTGTTGCTGAGTTAATCCACGCCGAAAGTTGTAAAAAATAATCGCACGAAAATGTTGACGATTTAATTCCATTTTTAGGCCGAGATGAATCTTTTAAGTTACTGTAAACAACACAAATAGCGCTCGTATGTCAAAACGTTCTGAGTGCGTATAACCTCAAAAATGTCCAACTTTACGACAGAGCTGTCAATTGCCGGATTGCAACACCAGGGTTGCCAAATCCCGAAACATAAGAGGCAACCCTCGTAGTCGGATATCAAAGAACGAACCGAGAACACCTGAATTTGTTTAGAAGAGGATAACAGTTGACTAGTGCCCTCAAGAAGGCGTAGGACATTCCCAATATAGAATTAATCCGTCATATGGGGAAATGGATAATGCATAATCGCCGTAAAACAGGGTAATACGAGTATCATCTTCGGCAAATTCGCTCTGTTTTTCATCTTCAGTAACTACAATAAAATAAAGAACAAAAAAATAAATAAATAAATAAATAAATAAATAAATAAATAAAAAATAAAAAAGTAAGATTTCGATGTCTGTTTTTTATTTCATCGTCTCCTTGCCATTAAAAGTTTAATATCACATTATTTAAATGCCCACTACGTTTCCGCTCGTACGTTTCGATGGTTTTTCCACATATTTGGTCTGGCATTTCGGTCACAACTTGACTAAAGTTAACTTTGCTATTCACCCAGGTTTATTATACATACAATATTTTTTTGTCTAGCTCTTGTAGTGTAGTGTTTTGTTTGCATCATCGATATGTATTTTGCCTTAACCTCTCTAATGACAACTCGTCCATTAAAATTCTTCCTTAGCGATTGTTGTTCCAATTTTCAGTTTGACAACCATATGATAGTTAATTTGGATAAAAATGCATAAATAGTAGATAAAAATGGATCGTTAAATTAGACAGTCGTAATGGTATGGAAAACATTACTTACTGTAATCAATAAATAAAGTGTTTTTTATAACGTGCCCTAAAAGCAATTTCTCAAAACCAAAAATCTTTAATTAAACAATAGAGGAGAATGGGTTTCATAAATCAGGATTTACATTTTATTAAAGTACGAATACGAGTTTTGAGTATTTATTTCATACAAATTATTATATTAATTCGTCTGAATGTTGCCTGTTACTTTGTCGGCAATCTTCTACATGCAATTTTTGAGAACTTTCCGGCGCATGTTTTCCGTAATTCCTGGCATTTATAGTCGGATATTTGCTTCTAATTTATCCAGAGAGATATGTCTGTGGCTGTTTATATTGGATTTTAAGTAGCGTCAAGGGAAAAAGTCCGCTGGGGCTGGGATGAATCAATTTATGTCACCTCCTACTAATTTTCCAGGAAACATTTCATGAACAATTGGTTAAGATATGTCACACGTGTTAGACGTTGCTCCATGCTACTGGAACTAAAAGCACAAATGCCTTTTTAAATTAGCTCTACCCTTAGGTCAAACAGTTTTGATCCAGGGCCACTTAAATGTTGTGGATTCATTTTCATCGAGGTTTCGTACAGAGCTATCTGTGGGCTGTTTTTTCAGTCCCTAGTCTTTTTCTGATGGCGTGTGGCACGCCATTTAATTTAGTGGATATCTGCTATAAAAGGTTGGAAATTTTCTCGTCTGGTATTTCCATTAAAATATTTAATGCTATCGCTTTGTTTTACGCCATCTGACTACTATTATTTCAATTTACATCAAGGAAGGGAGCAGATATTACAATCTTGAAGCGGAATCAAATTTACATTTTCGCCAATTTCGTCGAACCTGACTTGCTCGAGAAGAATAGATTCTATTTATCCCCTTCTGTGTTTCGTACGCTTAGGACCTCTATATTTTAAACCCATTTGGCGATGTAATAATCGTACTAACGTTTTACATTATATGCACACGCATTCGAAACAGTGTACCAAGTTTGTGCTTCTATAGAAAGTAGTCAATTCATTAAGTCATGTTCTTTACCACATTAATCGTTTTAAAATGATGTCTTTGTGTAGCCCTCTTATATCTCGTATTACATCCATGGCTCTACTTCTATAGTATATTGGTTTACCAGCAGCAAGTGGTGATATGCTTCTCACAAATCATTTATCTTTTCAAGTACCGATCTCAAGGGAATACGAGTCTTTCAATGTACACGAACAGCACAGAGACGGGTTCCAATCCTTTCACATATTGAAATTTAATGGAAAGTCCTCTGGTAAATGGATTGACAGGAGAATACCATACCAAACAGCGGTATTTGGACTATCTCTCGACTGTTTGTAAAATGTCCTTTACAATTTTATGAAGTATTTTACTACTTTCAGATACAGTTGTGGCGATTGCAATTGTATAGTTGTAGTCAGGGGTCTTTGGCAAGGGGACAAAAATCATCAGACATCTGAAGAGAGAATTACTTTTAGTATAAATTAAATATCATTCTTGAGAATGATGACTGTGCCTAGTGGTGTGTTATATTCACCACAGACAATAATTCTATTTTTAAATAAATATCTTCCGTTCCGGATGATATCTTTGATCGCAATAGTTAGTTAATCCAATTGCACATTGGATAAAGGCGGTGATGCCATTAAAAAAAAGGTATATACAAAAAAGAAGCCATCACTCTTATCATATGGCGAAAGCCATATATCGACAATGTAATTCATGTCTATAGCAATACTTTCATGAGGGTATTAGCAAAATTAAGCTTTATAAATTCAATTTTTAGCGGTGGGACTAGACTACGTAGCCGGCCCTACTTTATCTCCGATGTGTAGCGTCATGAGGTCTTTTTTTTTTTGGTAACTGGTGCTAGATCATCTTTGTATTATACTATTCGAAGTTTTCTTCAGTTTTATGATGCAAAAATATTTAACATTGGATACCAAATTATTTGGTCTACAAGATATGTGGAGATACCAATAATATGGAGTAACAATGTCAGTAACAATAGAAGGGAAATCGAAGTTGGTAAGGATACAAGGACAAGGGCTCTGTAAATACCAACACCGGAGAATAGTGATCCTGTGGCGGTTTCTTTGAACGCCACTACTTACCTTCCCAATAACCATTCGAAAACAACCTAGAGCATCCAAAACCGATATAAAACAAGTATTGTGGCAGTTCCATTGAACGCCACTACTTACCTTACAATCTATAGTGAGGGAACAGTTCCCTAAAGCACATAAACCCTGGAAAGCATGTACTTACCTTTCCATAGTTTGCACTACAAATACCTGAAATGCTGTAAATCCATAATATTCGCTGATGCAAAATCCATCAGCACCAAACAGACATGTTCCTTATAAGCAATTTGGTTGCACCACCAAGCAACCAACATTACCCGAACCATACCGATGAGGTATCTCCTAATGAGTCTGCCGCACACGTGCAGGAGATATTTCTTCCCTTTCTTTAGCTTTACCAATACCCACTTTGGTCGGTCATCCGATCGACAAATACATTATGGCATACGGCTGACCACCAAAGGAAGTCGAGTTCTCAAAAATGGAAAACTACCAGCGAGAATTCGACTCCTGGGAGATGCCGCCAAGATGTTCACGATCAGCAGAAATGCTGCACACAGTTGCTGATCGTGTAAACACATAAATTTCTACTTCAAGATAATTGCACCAGCTGCAACCACGCCAACTAATGTTTCCCTTACGAAATTCGTATATCCACGGTTCGCAGACACGTGGACACACATCACAAGCAACCAAAACGATCATCATATGCGTATTTCGCGCCCTTTTGCTGGACCAATGCAAAGAAAATCGTACCTTGTTGGGCACCGAGGCAATGGATGGACTTTGCTATTCCGTCGTTTTAGGTGACTTAACCAGTCTTAAATCAGATTCCGTGGAGGAAATTCGGGCCTCCACGTAAAACGTAAAACGAAAAACGAGTCAGTCAGAAAACCGCTCCCGTCGATCAAAGAGTGCCTGAAGTTAGTAAAAGTAAAATCGTCGCCAATATTATTAAAGCAAAAAAGTAAATACCTAGTGTGCCCAGTTCCATGTTATATTTAAATCAATATTTCAGTTGCGCTTAACCCATACCTCGGGACAATTTAATCTTACGTTCACCATTAATGAAGCTTTCTTCAAGTGAGAGTTAATTCAATAATTCAGTGTACTGAACTACTATCTCGGAACGCAAAAATCGTATGTAATTCTTCTTGTAAATAATATATTCCGACTAAAACCTTAAGTGCTAAGTGCAGTTAATGAACAAGAACTATCTTTTATGTTTTCAATGTGTAAATCGTCATTTAAGTTCATTTGTAAATAAAACATATTAGCTGAACTACTCAACAGAACTACTACCGTGTTTTATTTTTGTTGGAGTTTTGGAAACCCTAGTGAACCAGTGCACTTGCTGCACATCTACACGGACCTCATAATAACACCCACAGTAGTGACAATGCAGAGAAATTAACCAGCCATAGATGCGACAGAGACGGCGAAAGTGAAAGTAATAGGGAGGAAAGAAGTGAACCCAGCGCCGTACGCCGGTGCACAACATACGATCCCCCCAAAATCCCATTTCTCATATGCTTGTGCAAACATTTTCGACACAACAACAAACGTAAACTAATGTACCATAAAGTAGAACCCCAGTTGAAGATCTCGAAAAGCTTTCCGAACGAAAATTATTAAGTTTTTACGAAAATGTAAGCCGCTCTGTCTCAATGGCCGATTATAGAAATATATGTTTCGCGTCGATCAGTGCCCCATACGTAGCTTTAAGCGAAATTATTTTGCTGTGTCTACGCATATATACTATTCTTACTTCTTAACATACAATCAGCGAAATACAGGTAAACCTAATACCAATATTACGAAATTTAAACCAGGGTAGCGACTTTGTTCTTCAATCACGTCGTGGTATTAGGTGTACAACTTTGCTTCCGCCGTTTTGCAATAAATGGCTGTAGCGGTAAGTGGTAGTTGAAATAAATAGATCATAGATGTCATGCAATAAGCTTAGGTATTTGTAAACATAACGCCATCGAAATATTAGTCGATTTGTGTCTGCATCATAAAGTTATTCTCGATTAAACATGTCAGCTTACGAGCCAAATTCTCGTCATTTGCGGGAGGTTTTAATTTTCTGCTTTAATATGAAGAAATCTGCGGCAGGGGCTCATCGAATGCTCTCAAATACCTATGGTGAGGCCGCTATTAGTGAAAGAACGTGCCGAGAGCGGTTTCAAGGCTTCAAGAACGGCGATTTTTTTACAATAAAGCCTCGAATTTCGGAAAAAAACGGCGGAAGCGAAGTTGTACACCTAATAGTTGTTCGTTTTTTTTTCTTTATTTGTTAATATAATGGTTTATTTTATTTTACATTAAAATAAGTTACTTGGACTTGTATTAGTATTTACAATAAACCCTCAAATTTCGAAAAAAAAAACGGCGGAAGCAAAGTTGTACACCTAATATATTCCCACGTCTACGCAGTGAGGAATATATAGAAGGTTTTGTAACATTAGTGTTTGATCTCTGATGTAGACATTTAATATTTATGTATCGGGAAGCTTAATAGCCAAGATGTTGTACTAGTTATTAGTATTTTATTATTATTACAATGTAATACCTGAGCGTAACCCCAGATATTATCATTTATTATTTAATTATTAAAATGAAACACCTGAGCGTAACCCCAGATGTTATCATTTATTATTTAATTATAAAAATGTAACATTAAGTTTTTAAGGAAATTTTTGTTACTTACTGCGTTCGTGTTGGAGCTCTTCCCTTGATGGATGGAAACTCTTTCACTTTATGTTGATACTATTTTTTCATTGACACTTTTATTTTACTTTTAGCTTCACTTATTCAATATTTGACTTTATATGGGAATGTCCATCCCTTAGTTTTATTTCACAATAACTTAAAAAGAGAAATAAGAAGGTCCGCTGTGCAGTTCCGATGGCCGCAACCCTCTTATTTCTTTATTACTTTACAGTTCGTAGAAACCCATTTGCACTACCCTTTAAATACCAAATTATCGGTGAGTTAATGCAAATGATGTATTTTCTCACCCAGAACGTGTAACCCATTCCGAGGTTATTCGCCTGTCATAATCCAATCGTTTAATTGTTCTGCAAAAACTGCAGCGAAAAAGAATTAATCAATTCCATAATCGTTTTTCTTGCTAACAGTGTAACGGTAATGACTTGCGAAATTATTTAATTGCTTTATATTCGGCGAACCAATTATAGGCCATTGCCCGCATGTGCCAATCGAATCATACGATTTAGTTGCGCCTTACTGCTGTGTGCGCTACTTCGCCGAACTTAGCAGTTTTCTGACACTCGACTACTTCATAGTCGCTGCCCTTTGATAATGCCGCTGGTGCTTGCATATCATGTATCACGCCTTCAAACATATGTACTTGTAACACGAGACCGTTAGGTCTGTGGACAGGTGCTTGTTTGATTTTCGTAATGCGAAGCAGAATGCAAGGTCAAGTGCACGACGGATATATGCTTTGGCATGGATGGATAATTATCGCAAGATATGCGAAACGGATTAATTGTTCGTGGAGAAGGCTTTGCTTCTGAATGAACGCGAGTATTGCATTGTATGCAGAATACTTTGATTAATGTTTACATAGATGGAATCATATGAATTGATGATTGGATTTCTGCGAAGATTTATTATTTGAGGATGGAATCTTACTTGTATTATGTATGTTGAGAGGGGGTGTAAAGCGAGGTGCAGCAGTTTTAAAAAAATAAAGGTGTTCCACGAAGATGATGTTGCAGAAGAAACAACAGCGACAGGAAGGAGACAAACGGAAAAATACAACCATAAATATAAAAAGGAGAAAAAAGGAAAGATTGCCCTTAAAGAAAAGGATGTGTATATTCAGGTATTCGGGGAATCGAATGAGAAGACGAAGTTGAGACACTAAATTAAACGATAAAAAACTAAAAGTGACCAAAAAGGGTAGAGGGGGGAGAAAAGCCAACCGAAGGAACCAGTGTCACAGACCCTACCAAAAAACACTTTATCTGGAAGACACCGGAAAACGGGTAAGATCAGATGGTTAGAATGGATGCCGTCACGATTGTAGGACTTGAAATCTGCATTCCGTTAAAAAAAAAAGGTAGAAGAAGAAACCTAATAATAATAAATAATAATAATAAGAAGTATTTAAAAAAATAATGTCCTGAATTGAACTCCGTACAAGCGACTTAACAATGCATTTTTATAATAAAACTTTTCGCTCCTTCCGTGTGCGATAAGTTAGCCTGGGAATGGAATACCTTAATGGTATTTCTCCCTACATCTGCTCAAGGTGCATCAGCTATTTCCATGTGCTAAGATTTAGAACTAAGTCTCATTATAAATCAACATTGGACAATATATTGAATGGCGAAATGAATTTAGAATACGTTAAGAAAGGCACATGCTTCTCTGGGTAAGTAATCAACTGAATTCCTTCCAACGCATCCTCTCCGCAGGATACCATATTATATTGTAAATTAGGCTTACTTATCTGAGCTGACAAGGTTTCAAGGTATGCCTGCCAAATGTGTCGTATCTTGTATCTGACATCGTAGTAAAATCAAAAACTTTTTAACATAATCGTTTCTCCACCAAACTAGTTAAGGCAACATGTTCGTTCCCTTCCATTCAACACATTGAATAGTTACTGTAAAGGGTGGCATGCTGAGAAGCTTCGTCACCAGTCCTGTCGTACACGTATCCTGCATGAATTTCCTAAAGGATCTGATTTCAATACAACGAGCATAACAACCTGCAGATGTTGCCTCTGCTCCGGGAAAAGGATACAGTCCTTTTAGTGCTGACTACGCACCGCAGTCATCATCATCATATCCTCATTTTTGGGAACAACTTCAATATTCTACGCAAACAAAAATGGAAAAAAAAGTTGAGGAAAACAATTTTTATTTTGAGAAAATGGGCGTGTAAATGTAGTTCCATCGAGTGGCAAAAGTTTTCTTTCCAGAATTGTTACACTGATGCAGAAGGGACATCCCAATGGAAAAGGAAAAACTAATACAATGTCACTTCCGTTGACTGGTAACGTGCCGAGGAGATGGCGTCCCTATCATCATCTTAATTTGAAAACTTTCCGCCGGCGTTCACTCACAACAACAGAAAAGCAGAAAAGATACTCAGTTCATTTGTAGACCACGGCATGGAAATTTGTAGTGTATTGAAATTTGAATGCGTCGCTATGATTGATTGACTTCTGATCCAGATCGACTGGCTGAAGTTTAAAACGTAATTTAAGTTCCAAGTTTAATTCCGAAATGGCAAGTTGCCATCGGTGAGGCAATTCATCAGAGCAGGGTGGTTACAAAACAACAGTGCACTGGAACATCCGCATGCCGCCGTGTGCATTCGCGAAATCATAGATTGATTAAACTTCATAACTCGGCAAGAGGATTAATTCAATCTATAACATCACAAGTGCAGAATCGATGCCAGGATAAGAAGAGCGAGTTTAATTTGATTGACTTTTAACTCTTCACATCGACGGTTCTGGTTTTGAAGCTTAATGAACTGAAACGAAGTATTTTGCAATCAACTTGGATTAGTTATCAGGTAATTGCACTAGTGGGAGTCGGAACGGAAAGCTGTTATAAATTGGTGTTTGACGCGACTGAAATGATTAAAAACTACGTTAACAAGTCACAACCTCGAACACTTAATAGTCTATATTTGACAATTTCTAAGTTTTGAACCATTAGTGTTCAATATACTACATCAAACCGTAGTTTTTCAAGCACATAATGTGTATAAATATTAGTGATCATTAGTTTAGCACACGGTGAAATGTTTTTCAAATAGATTTCGGCAGACACCTGATAGTAAACCGCTGTTTTCAAGCTCATGTAAAAGCCTATAACAACATTTTTGTCAGTACTCGTGGCCGCCCAATAATTTGCTTTAAATAATCGTTAGACTCTCTAGGTCGGGAATTTATATCAAAGTATACGCCGTCATACATAGAATTGAAACAATAACACCACGACAGTCATCTCGGAAAACAGCCGGCACACGTATGAGGCCACGAAGAAACGACAACGACATAAGAAGCCAATAATTTTGAGACACGAAAACCAAGCAGACGGGTTGTCAATCACTGTCGATCAATCAAAAGCGTGCAGATATTTGCGTGAAACGTTTCAACACATATTTGACAGACGTGGAGCCCAATCAACTAGGAACACGACTGCAGCCATCTTGGGGTATGTACGCCAATTGAAGTGAATAAGCGAAAATCGTAAAATTGAAATAAATGGCGATAAATCGAATACGTTTTAGTGCCATTAAGCTAAAACTAGTTTTATTATGGTTTTGAGTAAGTTGTCAGTGGCTTCAATTCGTACCAATGCTTTTGAATCATTTCGAATACTTTCAAACGTTTCCAAACTATTGTGTGATCAACTTCTAATGATTTAGTCAGTTCAGCAAGTTCAGCTCGCTCGTTTAGTGTACACTGTCGTTCGGTACATTAAGTTGTCGTAACAAAGTTATCGATGAGGGACTACTGCGGTGTTTCCAACAGTTACACCTGATACACAAACCGCTGAGAAGAACAGCACCAAAAGAAATTCACAAATCGAATAATCAGAGCCGTATACTATAGCAATTAACACAGCAATCCACAGCAGTAAAGAACAGTCGAGAATACCATTTCATCCTCTGTATGTGGCTGTTGGTCTGATCAGTTAGTTACTCTTTGTGACGTTATAATCGCGCCAATGAAATATTCAATGATGAGTATAAAGTTTCGTGAGATTCATCACAGCTTCCATGGACTCGAACGGAATTTTTTTTATTACACTTCTCTCGATAGAGTCGAACCTATAGCGTCGAGTTGGCGCCCCGAGACGCCACCAAATAACTGCATTAAAAACCAAGAACCATTTATTAACGAACACCTAGTCTATGGCTAGGGTGTTAGAATACACTCACAGTTAGGCAGGCTTGTCGTAAGAGACGACCAAAGACCCGTCGCCCGGTGAAATGCCGCCTCACCAAGCTATAGGCTCGGTGAAATAGTCAGGAGCAATCCCTGGCCATCTTTCCGGGATTGGCTGATGGACCAGTTCGAGAAAAGGTTGGTTTAGGTGGTAAGTCGGCCCCAATGTGAGATACCACCCCGTCCCGCTGTACATTCCGCAATATCGTCGGGAGAAATTTTAGACTGTTTCGGATGGTAAAGACGAGGGTCTCTTTGATAGACCGCTCCTGAGAAGACTCGTTGCGATCGCCGTCGTCCTTCCTCAGACCTGGGGAAGAGCGACCACCGATCGGTCGGATTGATTAGAAGACTGAGGTTTAAATTGCTAGTTATTTGTTTTAAATTCTTCAATCGTTAAATTATTACATTAATTGTCGGGGTCCACATTGTCGGAGATAGCACAGAGACTGATTTGAATGTTTTTATATTTTAATTGTTGACGTCCACAACCATCTGATGATAATCGAGACTGGTCCTCGAATCCAAAATCCATCACCCTGTTATACATCCAAGCAGAATTTCGAAATGTAGTTCAACTGGAGTCGAGGAATGGAGATTGTTAAGGAATTCGGTTAAGTGAATTCCTGGAAATTTGGGATATGCAGGGCATATGAAGATATGCCCTGCGATTAGGGGTTTGTTTGCGTATGGTGATTGACCATGGGGTTCAGTTTATCATGCGTTTGGTTTAATTTGGGGATTTTGGGGAATTGGAGGTATGGGCGATAAACAAACATTTGATTCGTTTATCAGGAACTTTGTTTGATCGGGAATTTAATTGTTGGAAGGGAGAATCGATATGTGAATTTGTGCGGGTAGAGAAGTATTGCACCAGACACGGGCACTGTCTCACTTTCTTCCCCAACAAATGTTCTACTGCAACGTGATGTGCACCAACGATGTCCAACAAATCAGGAAATAAAAAGGCACTGAAAAATTGCTGAGGTTAATTTTTTATTTTGGTTTGACAAAGGATCCTTTCCTTTTATTCCACTCAGAACTTATAATTAATATTATTAAACTGATTTATGTAGTTTTATATAAGTTGTAACACTGGTGTTATTAAATAAATGTATGTGCATTTATATACAAGTTGAATTGCTTAAATATTGCTAAATTGTTTTATATAATTTCTATATTAGTTGGAACACTTCGGGCACTTCAGAATCGTTAAATTGAATTATGTACATGTATATACAACTTGAATCGCTTCACTATGGTAAATTGACTTATATACTTTTTCCTCTACACTGTGACCGCGGTGATTAAAGATTGTACCCGAATGCCTGTGAGCATTTTGCGTTGAAATGTGGGTTTAAGCGACAGTGTAACCGACCACGGTGGAAATTGAATAGCGACTCCGAGTGCGTGTGCGCACTTTAATGGTTGAGATGTGACTGGTGAATTAAGGGTGAAATCCTGTATTTAACTTTACAAACAGGACAACCAAAAGAAACCACGCCTATGCTCTCTCAGCTTCGCCCGTTGAAGTGTGGCAACTTCAGTCAATTGGGTAATTAACGGACATGGAGAATGAGAGAACAGAAACATGATGTGCTGTGATATCGGGGTAGCTTTGGTTGTGTGTGTTGGTATCAAATGCAGCTACTGACATGACCTACTGACCCAGTGGTACGGCTATGGTGTAGTCAGAGCGCATTGAACCAAGTAAAGACAGAATTTCAGAGGAGAGGAAAACCTAGCTGATGTTATTCACCTGCAAAAAGAGATCATTGATCCCAAGCGAATGGGTGATCTGGGAAAAGTCTATAGGACGCCGCGTCGGCTGGGGATATAATACCATGGGGAAAACTCTGTGGAATGTTGGTAAATACCCAAGCCAATGGATGATGATGCAACCGCGTCGCGTGGTTCGACTTGGTTGTTGCTAACCACTTCGAATGGAATTTCCGGTGGAAATCCTATGGTTAGAGCAATAGTGTTGCCGTATGGCGAAGATTGTAGCTAAACTCAATTATGCATTATCTGCATAGGATAATGAGTTTAGCTATGCGTCCTTGGACCTCGAGGAGATCGGATCGAATGATCGAACGTGGAAGGAGAAAGCACAGGACAGGGAACAATGGCGGGGCCGAGTTGGTGAGGTCATGAACTTCCGGGTTCCTACAGGCCAGTAAATAATAAAATAATGCGTCCTTGGGGAAATTATGTATTTCAGGTGAATAACATATGAGGGATATGGATATGTATGACGCGCTGAGAGAGGTCGAAATTAGGTGGAAATTACGGTTGAGACTGTCGGTTGTTTCTCATGTAGAATAGAGAAACTCCCACAAATTAGTTGAATTTAGGTTTAGGTGTAGGGGTTATGGTTAATGTACGTGTGGGGGAGGGGGATGGTGGGGCTTTTCAGAGCACTACAACCATGCCCCTCAATTGTAGATGTCAATATATCGGTTATAAGGGTCAAAAAGTCACAACGCACTCAAAATTAGTGATGTACTGCGAGCAGTGAAACGAAAGTTTTGGCCGTCACAGATTCCGTAGGAACCTGTCAACAAACGACCAAATGTTCACAATAAGGCAACTGCTGGAAAAGAAGTGCGAATACGGAGAGACGGTTCACGAGCAATTCGTTGACTTCAAAAAAGCCTACGACTCAGTCGAAAGGCAAGGACTCTACCGTATGGTAGTTGAGCTGGGAATCTCGAAAAACAATGCCGCCCTCATTCAAAAAATCGAGTTAGAGTAGAAACCACCTCTCAGAACCTTTTGAAATCCGGGACGGACTAAAACAGGGGGATGGCCTCTCACTGTCTTTTTAACCTTGTGCTCGAGTATGTTATCAGAAAGTTACAAGACGACAACATGGCGGGATCATCCCTGAACGGGGTCACACAAGTGCTCGCGTATGCGGATGACATCGCCGTTCTGGGCGATAATCTATAAGTGAAAACAGTGAAATCATCATGCAAGCGGGAAAAGAGGTGGGCCTAGAAATAAATGAAGACAAAACAAAATACATGATTACAGCGAGAGCCGGTGGACCTCAGGTGGACCATATATAAACGTCAGAGGCAAGATATTTGAAAAAGTTAAAGAATTTAAATATCTGGGAACGATACTGACGACAGCAACGAAATTTCGAAGGAAAGTAACAAAACGCTGCATTCCGGCAACGCTAGTTTGCACGCAGTGAGTAAACTGTTGAAATCCAAACTGCTATCACGTAATATAAAGCTCCGTGTCTATAGAACCATAATCATGCCGATTGTTCTATATAGATGCGAAACATGGGCTCTCACAAAATGGGAAGAAAACAAATTCCGCGTATTCGAGAATAAAGTATTAAGGGGTATCTTTGGTGATAAATGTGACGAGTAGGCAGGACAACGGAGGAAACTCCACAATCACGAATTGGAAGAGCTTTACCGCAAACCCACAATAGTGAAAGTAATCAGATCGCGAAGATTAAGATACGTGGCGCGAATAAGCAACGATAGGACCGTGCGCAGAATTCTTGACGGTAGACCAACGGGAAAGAGACTGGGGCGGTTCCGCCAAACCACACTGCTCACTTACCTAAAAAAACATCCATAACTCTATCCAATCACATAATTTCGCTAATGCAAACGCATTAGCACCTTAAATGTTTCACGCATTAATGAGATCAAATCCTTAATCTAGAAAGTCCCTGGAAAAGAAAACTTACCTTCATGCATCCCTTCGCATACAAATTCCCTGTAAGAATTTCTTTCTACCTTTTCAAGACCCCCAGGCAAATATCAACTTTCCCACACCTGCACCGCAATCTTCACCCAGCATACCTGAAGCATTTCCTTGTACAAGGACATTAATGCTTTTATCGCATTACAGGAAATTTCCTAAAAGGATTCTCAGGCGTTTATAATTCTATGCATCATATTTGCTTTCCTAGAAGAATTCCTTAAAGAACAAACCTTATATACCTGATAAAAAACATATCGGTTACAGTACCATGTAACCATCATAGTCAGGGATAATGATCATTGAGCCGGCTATTCCCAGCCTCACCATGTGTACAACAATGTTCCCCACATACACATTGGCTGGCGACTCTTTTGTCCAACGACAAATCAACTCTCAGCAGCCTATTGAAACAGTTGCATACAATTAGCGCAATAGCCACTAAAACCAAATTCTTTAGCACACATCATGTGCAAACAAAAGAACTCTGTTCTACCCCAGGCATTCTGGCGATACGATAAACAATTAAAATTGTTTGACGTATCCCAAATGCATTTCCCATTTAATGAGTTGCAGCTTATTTATTTAGGCGACCCTCATTACAGGCCGATGCCTTACGTCGCTTCTCCCTTTGTATATTTTTTTCTCGTTTCAGGTTTCGTTTATCCTTTGCTAAACGCAACGATAAACACGGTGATGGGTACGATCACACACATACCACCATGATCTGCATTACGAGATCTGGTTCTCTGTTCCACAAAGAGAGACTTTACGTCTCTCTTGTGGTAGGTAAAACATATCCTTAGTGGAGAGGATATCCACCACCACCGAATCGAGGGTGAATCAAGAACCAGATTCTAACCCTCGAGGAGTCAAATTCCATCCATTGACCACAATGATCACGCGATCTCCCGCTCCTCGTTTCGCGTTCGGGGACGTAAATATTCTAAGTCGAGTGGGGTAAGCGCGCGCACTTAAGTTTTTGTTCTAGTGCGGCAGTTGCATAATAATATGTTTGTGCATACGTTTCGTCGTCAGTGTAATCAAAATCGGTTACCTGAAAGTTAATTAAGTGCAGTACGATTTGTCACCTTAATTCTTAAATAAATGACTTGTGCTGTGAATAAATCTAATAAAAGTTAAATAAATAAATTACAACAAGACTAGTGTTTCTTTTGATTCCTCTTGTGTCGATCGTTTCTGGGTGACAATTTCCAGCTGAACTCCAAGTAGTGGGTGGGTGGTGGAATCAGCGTCCATGCCGACGCACACACCATCTATCCCCACAAGTCCACCTGGATCCGTCAGCAGTAGGACTTGCCGGTATATTAATGCAACGTGGGAAGAGCGATGACACACTGAGACCGGTGGCATACTTTAGTAGAAACGTAACGGAGGCGGAAGCAAAAAACCACAGCTACGAATTGGAGGTCTTAGCGATATTGGAAAGCCTGGACAGGTTCCGAATACATCTATTGGGAAAACCATTCAAGAGCATCACAGATTGTGAAGCCATTGTACTGTGATCTGACATTTAAGGGCAATTCAAAATCCCCTTTTGTCCGCGCTTTAGTGTAAAAAAAAGGAACTCAGAACAAACCAAGGATGATACCACATATCGCAAGGTGGTGGCTCAAGCCCAGGAATTTGAGTATACAACGGTTCATCAACTTGGGAGGAAAGCAGGATATGTGGATGTCATGAGTAGTCGGTCAGTTTTCCTCCGTCGAATAAAAGCTAGACGGAGGAAGACAGTTTAGGCGCGACGGCAACCAAAGAAAGTTGGTCGTGGCGAAATGAGTTCGATGGCGAATTCTCCACGTTTGTCACGATGAGGCGGCTTACAAGGGCTTCGACAAAACCCTTGAACGGCTGAGATAGACGTACTTGTTTCCAAGGATGCGACGTTTTGTCAAGGCCTATGTCGAGTGATGTGTGGAGTGCTCGTATGCAAAGAAAAGGGTGGAGCGACAGAGGGAGAGCTGCACTGTGCGAAGAGGGGCCCATGGCATCCATACGGTCCATCTGGATCATCTCCTTTACCACTCGAAGAGGAGAAACTAAACACATGATAGCACTGGTGGAGAACTTTACCAAATACACGGTATTGAAAGCTGTATGGACAACTAATACAAAATAGTGATAACCAGTGACAACCAGGTCGGCAAATTCTTCGGTATGTCCAAGCGCCTAATCAGCGACAGAGGTACAGCATTCACAGCCAGGGAAGTCATAAGATTATGTCAAACCTATGGCATACACCATATTATTATGGCCGTTAATACACCACATGCCAACAGGCAAGTGGAGAGGGTCAACCGGTACTGGCGGCGTTGTGATCATGTATCCGGCAGAGATTTTGTGCAACAAGGAGTCTGAATACGGCGAGGAGGGCAACCACAAGGATGACTCCACACGAACTAATGTCTGCCTATACGCCAAAGAAAATTGCTGGAGACAAATTATTGTTGGAACTTGAACAGGACGTTGGCCATGATCAAGGCGAAATGAAACAGAAGCGAGATGCTGCCCCGGACGACTACATGGTAGATCAACAAAAGCAAAAGGAAACGTTTCGATAAGGCCCACAGAATACCACTCACATATAAGGTAGTGGATTTGGTACCGGTAAAACAGAAGGCTACAGCAACCGGTGAGTCCCGGAAGCTTGCTCCAATTTATAGAGGACTGTACATCGTGCTGAAAGTGTTGGGAAGTGACCGACATGTTTTGAGAGAAGCTCCAGGAACGCAACGGACTCAGAAAAAATTCTAGTCCGTAGGAAGTTCAGATAGGATGAAGAGGCGGGGCGGCCTTTTTGGTACGACAGCCATATCGAAGGCGAAACAGAAAAAACGGAATCAGAGGATCTGGACATCGGCGCGCCCGACTCAAGGATTCCAGTAAGACTCGGGGATAAGTCTTAAGTCAGGATGGACGAGCTGTAATACACCTTTCCCACCAATAGCCGTAATTTTATGTGGTGAAAAACAATTCTGTTCAGTGTATCTCGACTCTGGCGCGGCTGACATCTACTTGTACTCTCGGGCACTGAGCGAACGCTAGCAGCAGATAGCAACACGCGTCAATAAAAGCTAGTGAATATAGTTGTACATCAGCCATTTTGGACAGGTGGTTTTTATTTGACAGTCGTTTGATTGGCCGATGGTTTTGGTTTTTTTTTGTAGCCGATTCCACCTTTTGCAATCCACTGTTTTGACCGTACTTTTGTTTCGGGCGTATAATGGTGTATCCAAGTTTCATAACAGCAATTAATCGGCGCCAAAATTCGGATTACTGGCGCCTAAACTGTGCCAAAAGAGCACGTTGGAAATGTTCATTCGAACACGTTTTTGGTCTAACGTGAGCAAACGCGGCACGCAACGCGCGGACAGCTTTCTCATACCTAAATCTTGATTTAATATTTGACAAACACGTTTTTTGGACATTTTCATAGCCTCTGCTTTCTCTCTCTTTAATTCGGCGGTCGTCTAGCACCATTTGGTGAACTTTAGTGATGTTATCGTCAGTTGTTGCAGTTTTTGGTCGTCCCGAACCTTCATCGTCGGGCTCCTCGATAGTATAGTGGTTAGTATCCCCGCCTGTCACGCAGGAGACCGGGGTTCGATTCCCCGTCGGGGAGCCTCTGCCGCAAGACTAATGACCTTGCCCAGAAAACCAAATTATCATGGAAAATTTAACAAACCTCATGACTTGCTAAATAAGGCCAAGACTGGTTCCCGGTTGTAGTGCCGATGATGATGATGATGAACCTTCATCGTCTTGTGGGGTCGTGCAAGACAGGGGCACAACTTCACTTAAATCCTCGACAATTGTTACTCCGAAGTTCCAGCGATTGTTCCACTGTAACACGTTCACTTTGGGCAAAATAAAACACCAGTGGCGTGGTTATGTAATCATGTTTTCTTTATTTTAACTAAGTCCTTTTAAATTGTTGGCTTTAATAGTACATTAATTTTTTTCGGACGATTCACTTTAGTTTCTATTTTATCATTTAATATTTTTTTTTCTTAATTTTGTTTAAGGGAATCTGAACAGAACGTGTAACTTAACGCAACGACTTCGACTCTCGTGTAAGGTGCTCGCTGCGGTGATTTAAACGCGACTCGGCGCGGCGTGTCCGACACCGGTGGTGGATGTGAAGCGACTGGTTTAAATTAGGGATGAAGATGGGTAATTTAATTTTTGCACACAGGACAACTAATAGAAATCATACTTCTGCTCTCTCATTGCCACGCCCGTCGATGTGTGGTGAATACATCGGTTAATTCGATAGTCGACGAACATGGGAGAATGAGAGAACAGAAACACAATGTACTATGATCTCGGGGTGGGTTTGGTTGTGTGTGCATGAATCAATGCAGTTCTGATGGTAACCTATTGACCTAATTCGGTGAATGTGGTGACCTCAGAGTGCATTGAACTGCGGGAAGCTAAAATTGAGAAGGAGAGGAACATTTAGATGGTGCTATTCACCTGCGAAAAGAGATCATTGATCCCCAGCGAATGTAGTGTCGTGGGAAAGTGAGTAGGACGCCGACTTGGCTATGGAAATCTGATAATGGGAACTAAATTAAATACTTTAATAATTTCCCCATCGATTGCATGATTGTGCAACCGCGTCGTTTGATCATATTATGCCGTTGCTAACCGACATGATGCGATTTCTGGTGGAAATCGCATGGGTTAGCGAAATGGAGTTGCTGTATGGTACGAAAAGATAGCTAAACTCAATTATGCATTATCTGCATAGGATAATGAGTTTAACTATGCGTCCTTTTGGGAAACATGTTTGCAGGTGAATTACCGAACGGTGGTATAAGGGTTGATATGACGCGCTGAAAGCGGTCGAAATAAGGCAGAAATTGCGGGTTGGTTCTCCATGTAGTATAGAGAACCCTCACAGTGTCAGCCTTTTCGTAGTGTTACGTCTCCAGCGCCGTGCTTCCTCTTTCGAGGGAAGAGCGTGGGGGTTATATATTTATTAAAATATCTTTTCTTTATAATTATAGTTTTTATTTATTTTATTTGAACTCAGCTATCTCAAGCTGAGCTCTATTGCGAACTAACTTTACAATATAAATTTTCCTGTTTTTTTAGAACATTTTGTTCCAACTAACTGTGTCGTATAAAATGAACAAAACAATCCAGAAGTCTCTGTGACTTAAAATTTTGAATAAACTTTGAACGAAAATCAAAGTGCTATGTTTTGAAATGAAAAATGTGCTTGTTATGAAAAGGGGCATGTTTTTAAATGTGCTGTAAGTGACTGGGTATAGAATATTGTGTCTGTTTATTTATGAATTGTATTAAATGAGAATGTAAGATATGTGAGGATGTAGTTTTAAGGGTTGTGTTAGAAAGGACATGAGATTAGTGTTAAAGCGAATAAGGGTAGTATTCTGGACTACAACAGTACGTGCGTATCGGAGAATTGTTTGCTGCTGACAACTGTAAGGCGGCGGGCACGCGGTTGCGTGGGGCGAAGGATCGCGGAAGGACTGAGATATCAGCGCCGGTATCGACGGTAAAATAGATATTCAGCTGCGAGTACCTGATCGTAAGGCGTCTTATGGATGGGGTGCCGGTCGGTTGCGCAGGGTTGTCGGTTGGCAAAATTAGTTTAAAGATTGACGCCGGTTGTTGGTTGGTCGAGTCCAACCGTAGGGTGCCCTACAATTAACTGTACGTTCTCCGTACCGTTGGTGGTTGGCGCACCAAGCGCGTGTGAGGGTATTGTTGGGTAGATTTTGCCAATTGGCGGGTCCTTCCGCTGGGAGGAATGTTGAGGAGGTGAATTACCAAACGGTGGGATAGGGGTTGATATGACGCGCTGAAAGCGGTCGAAATAAGGCAGAAATTGTGGTTGAAATTGTGGGTTGGTTCTCCATTTAGTATAGAGAACCCCCACAGTCTCCCAAGCTCTGACGGCTACGTTTAAATTCAGCTGTCCAAAATTTCACTGTGGTAAATGATTATGCAGAGCCCCCATACACAGAGTCCAACTCTTCTTTGATTTGCGTAGGCGTATTTATTGCCTTTTAAAAACACAAATTTAGTGACAGCTCGATGCTCAATTTTGTCCATTTTCACAAAAACACTCACAGCGACTCACTTAAACGACTGTCAAATAAAAACTACGCATTCAAAATGGCTGAAATTTTGGTAAATAACTGTCGAAAGATGTACAACTATGTTCACTGGCTTTTATTGACGAGTGCTGCTATCTTCACGTTGAGATAGGAAACTTTTCAGGCCACCCATGTATAAGGCTGCACCAGCTTACTTAAATTTTTGATGTTAATTAAATCTTGTGGAGACTAATTTGTTTAGTTTGGTTGATATTGAGCAAAATAAAAATTTAAGGCAATGGTGATTGTTGTTTTTTAGTTTTTCGTAGAGTTATAAAATTTCACAGTATTCCTGGGAATCAAACTACTGATAATCATTGCCATCTTATGACTCTGCCGCATCAATGGCTCAGTAGGTATGGAGGTTGTGTGATGTATTTGATTCCATATGTGTAGATTCAACTGGCGACTCTTGATAGTGTGACAGTTCGGGTCAATTACCGAGTGGCATGGTACACCACAATGGGCAACAGCCCAATTAAATACCAGCCCATTGAGCTATAGGTTCGTGAAACTGTTGTAAGAAAATTCTTAACCATCTTTGGAGCCTTCGGCTTGATAGACCCGGGATATAATATAGTATATATTAAGTTAACAGGTGACTCACAGAAATCATTTATTGGGCTTGAAGCCGCACGTTTACATACACACTGTCAGTGCACTGCTAATTTGATCTTAAGCATTATTATTGGCAACATGTTACCCACTTGTTAAGGTATGTAAGATAAATGGAATCCATAAAGCAAACATTGATCAAACGTCCAAGCGTCCTCCCTGAGTATTCCCAAAAGACTAGAAGTAGATGCTTCCGTTATAAGGGTCTTCAGGTTTTGTACAATTTATTCACGGCATTGTTCTTTTCAATTTTTATTTGTATATTTTATTACTAGATAGACAGTCAAGCTAGGTTATGGTCCCACTAGTCGCAGCGCATCTTCCTTTACCTCAGTAATATTTCATCTTGGAGAAGATAGAAGCAAGTTTAAGATGTCGCCATTCATATCAAATGTGCCTGCCTAGCGCCTCGTGAATTATATACAAGCGGAAGTTAAACTGAGTATCATCGCTTGATTTCCGACTCGCCTACTTAAAATTCTTCTATAACTTTTCCGGTCTCGTGTTAAGTTAACAAAACTCAATAAAAACAAATTTATCCCTGTCCACATTCACCCCAATCCGTTGCCATTCTAACACAGTATCGTTTATTCCAGGCGCCCTCAAGAAGCTCGGAGCACAGGGTGTGTTTTTAGGTTTAAAATAAAGTAACTTGCTGTACCCTTGGGTCTGCTTGGACGGCAGCAGGCAATCATTTCCGTCAAATGAAAAATTAACAAAGCACGCAAATAAGCCGAAATAATTTTTCGTAATTAACCAAAATGAGGGTTGAGAAAAATTAAATCATTACGGGAATTCCAATCAAGTCGGCTCAGCACACTGTTCTCCATTGAAATGTGTACCCCCAGCTCTGGCGGTTACCACGAAGTTATATCACGCTTCGTCGCTTTGTTCAGTTAAATCTAGGAACACGGCACTCTGTTCGCAACACACTGTGCCACGAACATTAAACCATAGAATGATTATCCCCAGCTCACCCGAAAATCATCACACCACCAGGCGCCATCACCAGTGAATCCCACTTTCCGCTTACATCCTTTATTGCCGCATTAAAAGGTACACCACTAGAGCTCAGCGCTACTACTGAGAAATTAATGCACCCCCCTAAAAAATAAGAAAATCGTGTGGCCAAAAAGGTGAAGCAAAGGTTGCAAATGTATTTCGCTGTCCTTTTTTGGAGGCGCAATTAAAAAAAATAACAAAAAGTCAACAGCACCGAACGCTCAACATGCACATCCACATAATGAGTGAGGCGTTTGAGTTCATTTATATGGTAATTTGGAGGGCACTCTGAATACTAATGACAGTCACACCCGTCTAGTTGCTTCAAGGAAATCTACTAAAAACAAGTGTTTCGAACGCACCGTCGCTGATTCTTATTTTAGATGATAAGCCCGACGGTCTAAAACTCGTCCTTAGCGCCGAATGAGTGATCCACCTCGGAGGTACTTCTTTGACACTAACTGTTTCACAGTTTCGGTTGAGCTTGCAAAGGACTGGTAATAATGCTTCCTTTGCTCAGTTTTTATTTTGATTTTGAGCAATTAAATTACTTAGTCACTTCATATTTATCGACTACATTTATATAAACTCATATTTTGTAACTATGCGGAAAAGTTTACGCAAGTGGGAGGCTTACTTTTTAAAACTATTGCTTTACATGCAAAGTTTCTTAAACTGCCGCATAAACAAATTCCGTTCTTGTTTAATGGTGATTCCTTATGCGGAAGAGCATTTAAAAAACCGCAGATGTCGTCTTTCTTGGTATGACAAAGTATGATTATCAGGTGCCGATCTTACGCATCATAGCATTATTTTTTTTGCATTACCTCTGCCGTTACGATCTGTCTGCGTATACTTAAAGTTGCGTCTAGCGTTTCGTGAAAGGCGACTAATGGCCGAGTCAAAACCCATAGAGCAATTTGATGCTGTATGGGTTTTTAGCGCATAGAAAACAAACACTCGGCATTTTATTTACCTCGTTGCTAAAAAAAGGCACGTACTGATTAATATAACCCGACAGGTCTCTTAGAGTGTTTCATCGACAAGACCCCCGCAGTTCATTCTCACAAAGTGTATATATCTCTGTGTATAAAAATGACCAGGAATTCGGTTATAACATTCAAATTTTCATTTATAGTCTTCAAAATAATCATCCTTAGTCGCACTACACTTATCCTAATGTTTTTTTTTTTTTTAATTTTCGAGGCACTTATTGTAGTCCAAAAAAGAGGGCACCGATTCAACTTGTATCTCTTCAACCTAGTCAAAACTGTATCCGTAGAGCGGCTTCTTGAGCTTATGGAATTGACAGAAATCCGACGGTGCATAGGCGAATACGGTGGTTGTGAAACAATATGGTTAAATTCTTGGTGAAAATCTCCCGAAGAAGTATTGTAGGGTGATGTAACGCATTGTCGTAAAGCAAAACCATCACTTGTCATAATTTGGGCTTCTTTTTGTAAATAGTCTGTGGGGGTTCTTTAAAGCTGCGCAAGCAACCACCCACAATTCCAACCACAACTCCTATCCCAACTCCTGTCGCCAACCTGCAAACATTCTCCTACCCAAGGGCATCGTTCATGCATTTAATGCATCACCAAAATTCCAAAAATAAACTCATCAACATACAAGCATCATCATTTGGGCGCCCCTGCCGGCAGCGTACCCTGCCACACACGTGCGCAACCGAGTTTCCCTGGTTTACCCACATGCATACCAGTCTTTCGTCCAACCGACAAAAGCAGTTTACGCAACTCGCGTCTAGCCGCCAAAAACCGAATTCTCCACCGGCTTGGATACTGTGCACAATCATCATTGTGCAAGTATTTAATTTGCTTGTGGCACAAGTTTCCCTAATGGCATGCAGACTATTTACACAGCTGCAGGCACACCACCATGATGCCCTTTGTCTCATTCTCATTTCCCGTATTCGTTTGCCCATGACCTGGCAACATGGATAAAACATGTAATCTCGCCGTGATCAACTCGGAGAAATCCTCTCCGATTGGTCACCACAAAGAGAAACTTCACGTTTCTTTCGAGAACCAAAACTCACCCCCAGCCAATGGCCGACTCTGCAAGAGTCAACGAGTTGAAATTCAACCACCAAAGGAGTCGGCGGTGTTCGTTGTTGAGCTCAGTGCGCACACACCCGATTCGAGTTTCATCCCTCAAAATGTGCACACTGGTCGAGTGTTAATCGGAGTCTTGGTATTGTTCGCTTATATTAATGTCAAAATAAAGTGTTACCTAGAACTTTCATCTGTTTATGTTAATATCAAAATCAAGTGTTGTGAGTATTTTGTGTATTCTGCCTTTAGAGTGTGCCTCAGGGGCACGGGTTCACCTCTATACCCGGTCGACTGTCGCTGGTTTTCTGTCACTTAAATAAAACTCCGTAGTAGACTCTTTTTTTTATTTATTATTCAATTACTTAAGAAACTACTCTTAAGATTGCCATGAACGTAATTACAAATATCTATTTACATAGCTTTACAATTAATGCTGGTGGTTATCGGTCTTAACCCAAAAGAACACACTGTTAAATTTGAATTAATTTAATACTGTAAAACGTATAGCTGGTGTTCCAAGGAGAGATCACAACTGTTAAAACTTGAAAACATTTGATACGACACTAACGATCTGAGGCTGGTCTTTCAAAATTCATTCCATAGACCCTTTTATACAGACCGTTCACTAACTTGTACTTCGCTCTACCGACTTTAGCTTATTTAACGTGGAGGCACGACTTGCATCCACGGAATCCGTAACGCGATTGATTTATTTCGAAAGATAATTTCATCTTTCGCTTGTCTACACAATAAGATGATTCTCCTTGTATCGATCC
Organism: Microdon myrmicae; assembly: GCA_963931805.1. NCBI lineage: Eukaryota > Metazoa > Arthropoda > Insecta > Diptera > Syrphidae > Microdon > Microdon myrmicae. The sequence continues at coordinate 186,813,523 of OZ007498.1, read as the reverse complement.
CAGCACAAGGGCGCGAAACACACACACGATGATCGCCTCTGCTGCTCATCGTGTGTGTCCGTCCACAAGTATGCTGTGGCAGTTGTTTTTCTGTCTTTGCCACCGATAACTAATTAATGATTAATTACCTGTGTTTGCCTTCTTGTCCGCAGCCCTGACGAGTCACTCCAGTCGATGGTGCATACGATCTTGTCGCCTTCCAAACATTAGTGGATTCCCGATTACGTAATTGAGTACACAAATCTGCCTTAGATTTATTCCAGCTTTATTTATTAGATTTGTTCCAGCTCTATTTATTAGATTTATTCCAGCTTCATTCATTAGATTTATTCCAACTTTATTTATTAGATTTATTCCAACTTTATTTATTTGATCTATTCCAGCTTTATTTATTAGGATCTTAATTTTTACAACTCTTGTACTCTCCGGACAATAGCTTTCTTTTTTCTTTCTTTTTTCCTTCTTGTTGACTACAACGTTTCTTCTTATCTCCCCTTTTTTTTTTTCCCGTCCTCAACGGAACCATACATGAACCGAACCTTTTTCCTCCTGTCTCTCTCTCACTTCGCTCTCCACTCACGTCCACTTCGAAAAACAAATTCGAACTCGAAGAACTGCACGATCCACACCCGAATCAGGGTGGGTTCCAAAACTCACTTCAGGATCGTACAATTCTTCCACCACCTTACCATCGTACTATTTTAAAACAAAATTAAATGCAAATTATTAAATGATGGTGGTGGCCGACGTACGTAACACACCTCCCCCCCGCACAAGACTGCGTGCCATTCTTAGGAGAGGAATGTCACGCCGGAGAGTGGACGGCGGAGAGCAAACAAACAAACAATTAACAAACCAATCAACAAATAAATAAATAACTAAATAAATAAATTAGTCTACATGCTTAGAGGTTAATGTTAGTACGTTTTAGGCTACCTATATACTAGGGTTAGTAACGATAAATAAATAAATAAATAACACTTAATAGGGGAACACTAACTACACAGATTCCCATCTATCGCGGCGGGCCCGACACTGAAACGATGGTCCGACCGAAAGCTCGACCGCCCACACGATCCGGTTAGGACCACCTCGCTAAGGCGAGGCGATCCCCTCTCGTTCAACCTCCGAAATGTCACCCGGCCGGCAAAAGCGTCCCGCTCCTATATATTTACTTTAATCCTCCTCTTTTGGACTCGGTACTTGCCTCGGTCCATGGGTTGGTAGATCGGGGGGTTTGTCCCGTTTCGACGGCAAAACCTACCATCACCCGACATTATAGTGCGCTTTCGCACTTTCATATATGCGATCCAACCCCCAGCACTGGGGTTTGCCTCTGCAGTCTTCGCTGGGACTGCGCCTGCAGCATTAGGCCTGGCCTTAAAGACTTTTCGTCAGACTCTCAAGTTGGTATCCCTCGACGAAGGTCCTTTACAAGGACGAAGATTCCGGAGGGTAACCAGAGTCTGGCCAGCTAGGATCAGGGGCTCCAAGTTATAGGAAGGCGTATCCTTCCCTTATTTGTTCGTTTATATAGAACGTTGTCTATAACTATATTACCAACGTCCGCTGTTCGGGGTTCATCCGGATGACCTCGTGGGTAGCACGTGGTTGAACAGCTTTTCGCAGCCCTCCCCTGTATGGGTAGGGTCTCCGGGCGAGTACCTGCCGCAGTATCGACCTTAACAGGTCCCTTTGGCACGTCTCCCCGTTTGGCTGCCACACGCTCAACTCTTCCCGTCCCATAGTTGACAAATTGAATGGAGAATGGCACGGGATTTACGGTCGTTCGGGGAAAAACCAAACAACCACCCGGCCCGTCTACCTTACAATTCCGAGACAGGAAGTCGTACCCCAACAATCCGTCTTCCTCCAAACCCGGCAAGGAGTCTACTATTTGGAAACTGCAGGGAATCTCATGGTGCAACTTGAAATTCCCAGTGCAGCAACCCCTCGACTTACCTTTGACAAACAGCGCTTGGAGCGTTGTAGATTTATGCACATCCATGCCATATCTAGGATGGAGTGCCTTCAGCTTCAACAGGCTGATCTCAGCGCCGGTGTCCACGATTAGGCGCGTAGGGTTGCTACGGCCAATGTCTAGAGGGAGAGCGACAATCGGGACTCGAGTCGGCGAAAGCTGAGAACAGCTGGAGCTGGTTTTCGTTTTTAGTGCGGTCGGGTAGGATCTTGCCGACCCGACCTTGGGGAGTTTCCCGAACTCTCCCATTTTGCTTTATGTCGACACTCTGCCGCCTTGTGAGTGTGTCGACCGCAAAACTCGCACAATGTTCCGCTCCTCCGTTCAGGAATATTCCGCTCGGGAGTCCCACTGGACTCCGAACTAGCGGAACTGGAGCTATTCTTTCTGCCCACTTTGGGCCCAATGCGCCGGGGCTGCCATTCCCGGCTCCCCGCGCTGCCTGATGCGGCATCATGCCTCGCATCCGTCTTTGAGGATTTTGAGTCCATGGAGTCGGGTCGCCTACCGCCACCGCTCGACACGGACAGTCGTCGCCCATCATCTCCATCCACCTTCCGAGAATCCCTACTTTCCGCGCTATCATTACCGGCGCCTCGATTTCGCCGACGCTGCCTCCGACGCCCTCTGCGCCTATTTCTCGCGCTTGCCCCAGTCCCCACACGGGTGTCTTGTTCTCGGCTCGCAACAGGTGCTGTTCCGGCGTGCCGCTTATGGGGAGAACCCTGGGAATGCTGTTGTTTTTCCCACCTTTGCATGTATTCGCACCCGCGCAAGCTATGACCCTGTCGGCCACAAAACTCGCAACAGCACCGGACGCTGAATACTCTGGGGCCTGATGTCGCCGGCCCGCCGCCCGTAGACGGGGGCTGCGGCTCTGGTAAGGCTCTCCGCTGATACTGTGGTCGCTGATAAGGCGGTTCTTGTCGTGCGAATCCGCCCTGCTGACCTCTACCCCTGTATGTGGTCTGGGGTCCGCGCGTCCTCGTCGGACGATCCGGGCAGTCCACTATATCGTGGCCATACCGCCAACACTCGCGACAGAAGGGAGTGTTTCGTCTTTGTAGACACTCGTCGTACACGTGACCTCTCACTTTGCAGAAACTGCATGTTGTCTGGGATTCCAGGGGGCGAGCCGATCGATCAACCGGATCCCTGAACGGATTGTCCCGACCCGATCGATCCTGTGGCACATACGTCCCCTGAGCCAAGCTCTGCGACTCTCCACTCTGGCTCGGCATGGTATTTGACCACGCTCCCTCGCCAGAGGAGGCCGGAGCATAGGCACCAGCATCCCGTCGATAATTGAGAGGCCCGTACGACCGCTCCCGAACGAAACTATCCTCCTCCCGTCGACGACTATCAGGCTCTTCGGCCGGCAACACGAATGACACCGCCCGGGGATCCAAATTCGATAACACCGGCGCCGGCGCCGCGGTACAATCCCTAAAAGTGGAGGATGAATTTTCCAAAAGGGTCGAGCAACTTCCCGGTCCTAACTCTCGTGTTTCCGACGCTCGCTCGGCGATTCCGTGCCGCGCATCCACAAACAGGTCGTCCTGCCTCAGCATTTCCCTTCGAGCTCGCTCAAACCCGGTTAGGTGGTCCACCAGGCTACGAAAAGGGACATTACCCAACGTGAGGAGGAAGTGCCTTAGTCCTTCCTCCCTCAGACCCCTTACCAACACCGGTTTGGCCATGCCCTCAAGCTGGCTGGCGAAGACGGACCTACCCTGGCGACCATAAAAGCGCTCAGCTGCCTCCTCGCACCGTACCACGGCCCGCTTCACTCGGGAAACAAAGCCTGTGGCATCCTCGGAAGGAAGTTGTCGCATTTTGGAAAGTTGTGCACACAACTCCTCATACGACACCCGGGGTTCGTAGGCCTCTCTAAGACGCTGCTCCGCTTCAAGGAATGTCGTGGGTGGTCTCTCCTCGAACATCCGATAGGCCTCGCCGCTCAGCCTAGAGGGCAGCCACCGGAGGAAGGTATGTTCCTCCTCCACCGCCAGCCCATCCAAGGTCCTTCTACAGCCCTTGAGAAACGAGGAGAGTCTCTCGGCCGTATCCGGTCCTTCCTGTCCCGAAAACATGGGGACCGCCTTCGACACCAGGTCGAAAACCCTATCTGTGCCCAGCATGGTCCGTACAGGACATGGTTGTGGGCCCAGTTTAAAATACGAGGGCATCGGCGTGCCCTCCATGCTCCCGACAGGCTGTTTACCGACGGTGGGAGGGGGGCGTGTTGGCGATCGATCGTCCACAAATTCGTCCCTCGAATCATGGAACGCCTCCGGATCCACCTCGTCAACCGGCGGCCCGGGAAATGCCTCGGGCCGTGCCCGGGCAGGGGTGCCCTCTCGGACATCTCTTTGCCGCTGCCTAGTCTGCATTTATAGGACCTTTTTCCAAACCTAAGGTCACCTACACCAAAGTTAATCCCGGATACCCCGCGGAGAAAAGAAAAAAAAAAAAAAACAAAAAAACAACCTCGTCGCCGACAGTATCCACCAACGGAAAGGGTGCGAAAAACAAAAACAAGCACGCTCCCAATACACAACAAGACGCCGGCCGACGAACCTTCCTCCCTCACAATCACTATAGGGGCCCGTTGCGTAACAGGGAAACCCGGAACACCAGAAGAGGTCAGCCCGTAACCAAAAATTCACCAATGTTTGGGACTGAAAAACGGTGCACCAATCGACAAAACAAACGGTCGTGCAATGAGAAAAAGAAACACACACTACACCCGTCGGTCAAAACAAACAAACAAAAACACTATTCTACTAACAAACGCAGTCCTCAGTGGGCGAGAACTGGAGAGAGAGAAAGGGGCAAGCGAATATAATGACCACTTTTTGGTCAATTTTGTAACACAACAACGAAAAGAAAAAAAAATATTTAAACTAAAACCAAACGCGCAGCCGAAAAGGAAAAAAAAAAAAATCACAATTCCAAAAGAAAAAAAAAAAAACATTTTCCATTAACATTGGCGACTCGATGTAACCAATCAATAACTAAATCAGCCACACTAACTTAAAGCTAAAACCAAAACACTTCTACTGAACTTCTAACAAAACTCGCACTTAACACTAAAAATAAATAAATAAATAAATAAATAGCAGTATTGGCTAGTGTACCAGAAAAGAAAGAAAAAGGGGAGAGCATCTGTACAAAATTGTTGCCAATAATTCAACTGGAATTCAAAATAACACATAAAGGGACCGCATCAAAACTTCAAACAAAATCACCATCAGCAGGGTATACAAAATTTGAAAACAGAAATAAGAATATTACATCCAGTATCATTCAATGTAACAAAACGGAGTATTTAGGAACACTCGAAAATTAAAATATAAAGTTCCACAACAATACAAAAAAAACTTTCTCGACAAAACTGGATTCACAATCGCATTTGGGATCTCACAAAATTTCGGTCTGGTGATGCTACTGTACCATAATTCCTAGTTGTAAACGATGGAAATCGCCAAACGCCAAGGAAAAGAATCATCCGCAGCGCCAGTTCAACGTTATCCCGCCATTTCATTACCGCTCCTGTGCCAGTTAGCAGCAGTATACTGTAGTTTTGAAACTGTTTGGTATTTGGTAGGCCAGATTTTGATGTTTCACAGGTTCTTTCAGGATTCGGGCTTTTCGAGCGCTTACGAGTTTTTCCACCTCGGGCTTCCTCGAATCCTGTCCGCAGCGCCAATTGTGGCAGTTGTTTTTCTGTCTTTGCCACCGATAACTAATTAATGATTAATTACCTGTGTTTGCCTTCTTGTCCGCAGCCCTGACGAGTCACTCCAGTCGATGGTGCATACGATCTTGTCGCCTTCCAAACATTAGTGGATTCCCGATTACGTAATTGAGTACACAAATCTGCCTTAGATTTATTCCAGCTTTATTTATTAGATTTGTTCCAGCTCTATTTATTAGATTTATTCCAGCTTCATTCATTAGATTTATTCCAACTTTATTTATTAGATTTATTCCAACTTTATTTATTTGATCTATTCCAGCTTTATTTATTAGGATCTTAATTTTTACAACTCTTGTACTCTCCGGACAATAGCTTTCTTTTTTCTTTCTTTTTTCCTTCTTGTTGACTACAACGTTTCTTCTTATCTCCCCCTTTTTTTTTTTCCCGTCCTCAACGGAACCATACATGAACCGAACCTTTTTCCTCCTGTCTCTCTCTCACTTCGCTCTCCACTCACGTCCACTTCGAAAAACAAATTCGAACTCGAAGAACTGCACGATCCACACCCGAATCAGGGTGGGTTCCAAAACTCACTTCAGGATCGTACAATTCTTCCACCACCTTACCATCGTACTATTTTAAAACAAAATTAAATGCAAATTATTAAATGATGGTGGTGGCCGACGTACGTAACAATGCGGACCGTGGACTAACCGAATCCACAAGGGGAACATTATCTGGCATGGTTGTACCTGGTGCTAATATGTCGACGAATATTTTGTGTTTACACGATCAGCGACTGCGTAAAGCATTTATGCTGATCGTGCACTTCTTGGTGGCATCTCCACTCAGTCGAATTCTCGATGAAAATTTTCCATTTATGAGATCTCGACTTCCTTCGGCGGTCGGCTGTATGCCTTAATGTATTTGTCGGTCGGATGAGAGACCGATGTGGGCATGTATAAAAAGGAGAAGAAGAAACATCTCCTGCCCGTGTGCGGCTGACTCGTTAGGAGGTACCTCATTGATGCGGTTTGGTTAATGTTGGTTGCTTGTTGGTGCAACCAAATTGCTTTTAAGGCACATGATGCGCTTAATGCAACCATGCCCTTGTGGAAAAACTCTTATTTGTTGCTGATGGATTTTGCATCACCACAATTATAGTTCTAAAGCATTTCTGAAGATATTGGTACAACTATGGAAGGTAAGTACATGTTTTTCATGTGTTTAAGGAAACTGTTTCCTCATCATAGATTGTACGGCAAGTAGTGGCGTTCAATGGAACTGCCACAATACTTGTTTTATATCGTTTTGAATGCTCTAGGTTGGAAGTTTTTACCTGCTTAATGGGAAGATGAGTAGTGGCGTTGAAGGGGACCGCCACGGTGTTACATAGAACCTTTCGTCCGTTTATATTAATATGAAATTAAAAAAGTAAATTGCTACAAAGAGCCCTTAGTCTGTTTATATTAATATCAATAAAATTAATTCAAACTATATCTGTAGTTTCATTGGTCAAATGGTGAACGAATAGCGGCGGAATGCTGTGGTGGTAAATGTGAACCCGTGCCCGTTCCCGTGCCGGCACACCGTAATCTTACTGCCACAAGTCCATGCGAAACAATCGAATAATATTACTTGTTAATCTATCACAATAATCTAAGAAAACTATTAACATCATCTTGAGCAGTTTTGGCGTGCTGATATTCGCTCGATTGATCGGTTACTTCTGGGTTGTTTGCACTGATCTAACTGTTATCTCATGTGATAATAAATTTCATGACCGATTGATAGTCGGAAACCATCTCCTCACTGTGTGTTTCGGATCAATTGTGATTTGATGCGTTTTAGACCCAAAATATCTTTTAAATGTTGCTGATTGATGTTTTTGAGGTGCTAACAGTATAAGCAAGATTCTCAGTTGTTAAACGACGATTTTTGGGCACCAAACCATTGGATTGTTTGACGTAACTTTTATTGGTAGGACTTGCTGGCCGTCCGATTTTTTGTTTGCAATGTCTACACCGCTTGCTTATTGAAGGCTCTCTGCAACATGGTAGATGTTTCTGCATAAGAAATTTTTGTTTAACAAAGTCAAAGACTGGTAAAATCGAATTAATTTTCTCGTGGTACGAAACCAAGTGCAGCTGTAACATTAAAGAAGTTTATGATGCCAAATTCGACACGGATATCTGTCACAGCGGTCCCATTTTAGGGAATTTTTTTTTCTGATATTCAACATTTTTGCTCATGGAATTTAACTTAAAAAATGCTACTATTTTTTTACTATTACTATTGGTCTGTAGGAGCTCAAAATATCACGACCTCACTAACTCGGCTACGCCACTGTTCCCTGTTCTGCCTACTTTCTTTCCCCATTTTGCTACCTGACGCGATTTCCTCATGGTCAAGACTTTCACTTTCCTCCCTTCTCCGTCGCGACCTTCACAACCATCTCTTTCCCGTTGGTGTTCCGACAAGAAGTCTATGGACGGTTCTATCGTAAACCATTCGCGAGCTGATAGTCCTCACAATTACTGGAGTGAGGTGTAGCTTTTCCATTTCACAATTGTGGAGTTTCCTCCATATTCCAAGTCCTCATCTTATATAAAATTAATTTTCTCCTGTCTGCAAAAAAATCTTTGAAAATTATATAGAGACCAACAAAGACACCTCTGGGCGACAAAATTCTTTTTGCCTTATACTGGAGATCTCAACAATTTCTCCAGGCGCATTCCGCATTTTCTCGATGAAGAAAATAATTTTATTTCACCGTCATTATCACATTTGTACACTTGTCTCGAAATGCATGAAATTTAAACCTAGCAACGAATTCGCATAAGTCAAAATAAACGGGAACAAATTGCGTAGGTTCGAAAGCAATCGGAACTGATGCTGTATGTAGAAACAAAATAGAGGACAGAGCGTATCTCCACTGCTGTCTCTATTAATAATTTTGAATTAAGAGTTTGCTTGCGAAATTTTAAAGTTTGGGTCAATATTATGTGGTGGATGTAACTGTTGGGATGAAAGTTGCGTCCACAGAGATGGTAACGGAGCGTCTCGAACCAGCGTCCTTAATACGATTCAATTCAATTAGGCCAGTAATTGCGTATTACAATTCAGTTGATATTTGTACTCACAAGGCAAATGAAAGTGTGGGGAGCGAGATTGGTGCACCGGCGTACGGCGCTGATTCACTTCGCATCCCCATCATTCACTTAATAGTTCCTCGAATGCAAACGAATGAAACGCAGCAAATGCGAGCACTAAAAGAATTCTCCTCGCCGGAATTGTTCTCGAACAGAAAGGAATGAACGATAACACCCAGGAACTGCAGCACCGAAAATTAAATGAAACGCACGAATTAATTGGGGGTCACATTTTTATTACTTAAATAGTTTTTTGTTTTTTTTTTACATTTTAAACTATTGTACTTAGACCGGGGTCACAAGAGAAATTACTTTTAATTGAATATATTAAACACTACTGTATTCGACGCAACACTAGCCACGACTCGGGGTACAACACGCGTCTCCGCAGCCCAACAGACAGCGGGAGCAAAACGACCGGCTCGGTCGGTAGATGGTAAAGGACTCCATCGAGGGTTGGAATCTGGATCTTGATTCACCTTCGATGCGGGTAGTAGAAATCCTCTCCTCTAAGGATATGTTTTCACTTACCACAAGAGAGACGTAAAGTCTCTCTCTGTGGAACATAAAACCAGATCTCGTAATAAAGATCACGCTGGTACACATGTATGTGTGTACATTGGTTCATTCATGGGACAAAGTCATGAGAACGAAACTGAAACAAAGAAAGGGCATAATGTGCATCCACGAGATGTGAGTTCGGCTAAGCAAACAAGCCGAATCTCATTGAATGCTAATTGGGTTTGTGTTTGCTTATGTGAGTAGGTCAATGGTAAACGGATCCAGGAATATGTACGGCAAAGGGAATTTATGATCTGACATTTCAACTGGTAAACAAGCTGTAACTCATTAGATGGTAGATAGATTTGGAATACTTGAATGGTTTGAATTGTTTGCCGTATCTTTTGTTTCTACATGGTACATGCTAGGGAATTAGTTTCAGCATCTATTGCGCTAATTATATGCAGCTGCATAGGACTGTTTATCGTTGGGTAAAAGGGTCGCCAGCCAATGTGTATGTAGGTAAATTTATTGTACACATGTTGAGGCTGGGAATAGCCAACTCAAGGTTAAAATTCCCTGATTATGCGGTTGCATTATATGTGAACCGATGAGTTTTCTTTCGGGGAATTTGTGATGAGTTTGGAGAGAATTTGTATAGGGAATTTTTAATTAGAATAAATGAATGAAGGTAAGAATCCTTTTCCAGAAGCTTGTAGCTAAATACATTTGGTCTTTGTTGCGTGAAGCATTTACAAGTGCTTTATGCGATTGCATTAGCAGAAAGTTATGATGGCTGGGTTGTAGTTGGAACCGCCACAAAAGAACAAAACGACTCGAGGAATTTACTGTTTAATATTTTAAGTATGACTTGGTAATCTTTAGTCTCATTCTCTTATGGTCGGCGCTTGTGTAGGCGTTGGTGGTTGGCTGAAGACCGACCAAAAACGGTTGGTTACATTTTAATCAATGTGACAGTTCGATGGCGTACTAGACGATGAACGTACTAGATTCTCCCCGCTGCATTTAGTTACGAATCCGCAACAATTATTAAAAATGAAATAGAAATGATATTGAAAAAAAGTATACATTTATATATATGTATATATATGTATATGTATATATTTATATACATATATACATATTTATATATATATACATATATATATATATATATATATATATATATATATATATATATATATATATATATATATATATATGGGATGGGAGCGATCATACAGGGCAAACTCACTGATTGCTTTCAGCCCGGCGAAGGTCAGGACGATCCTTGTCACTGTTCAACCCAAGTTGGCATGCAGTCTCCACGTGACACCCCTGGATAGCTACTTTGGCACCCGCCAAATAGTGAACCAATGCATGCAGCGATATCCTGAGAAGGCAAGGTTATTAGCCCGGAAAAACAAACTTTTATGGAAGTTCCAACAAGCTTCGGATATGAACCGGATACACGACGACGACCTCGGAAACGAAAATGGCTAAACGATTTAAGAATTTTTTCATGGAACGTCCGCTCACTATACAGAGCTCGAGCTGCACAGAATATACGGCTGACATAACAGAATTACAAGAAATAAGATGGACGGGGAGTGGTGTTATTCAAAGAAACGAATGTGACATTTCTTACAGCTGTCATGCAAAACACCATGTGCTCTTGGTAGGCTTTCTAGTCAGCTAAAAACTGAAGCCTATCATTACCGGCTTTAATGCAATAATCGAAAGGCTATGCACTCTTCGCGTGCGAGGCAAGTTTAAGAACATACGAGGTTGGACTGAAAAGTCTCCGACCTAACAAAGATACAAGACATTTTTTCTTAAAATTGATATTTATTTTTCTACATAGTCTCTTTGTAATTCTAAACACTTCTCCCAGCGATGCTCCCATATCTCAAACCTGTCCAAATTGTACTCGGTGTTTTTCTCTGCAAAATAAATGTTCACGAAGGCGATTGCCTCCTCATTTGACGAAAATCTCTGACCTCCGGGCGCAATTTTTAGATAAGGGAACAAAAAGAAGTCGCTTGGGGCTAGATCTGGAGGGCAAGGCGGATGGACAAGCAGTTCAGCCGACTGTCAAATAAAAACTACGTATCCGAAATGGCTGAAATTTCGGTGAGTAACTGTCAAAAGATACACAGCAATTTGATTGACGAGTGCTGCAATCTTCACGTTGAGGTCGGAAACTTTTCAGCCGATCCTAACGTTCATGCACCAACGGAGGAGTCCCCTGACGACGAAAAAGAACAATTATACGAGAAGGTCGAACGGGCGCTCAATGTCTGCCCAAGATACGATGTGAAAATCGTTCTTGGTGATTTGAATGCAAAAATTGGTCGGTAGACGATTTTCAGGCACTACACCGGTTCCCGTAGTATGGATGTGAGCACTAATAACAATGGACTACGAGTCATCGAACTGGCAGCATCAAAAAACTTGTTCGTTGCGAGTACCAGGTTACCGCGTAAAGATATTCCAAAAAGCGACCTGGGTATCACCTAATGGAGCCACTCGCAACCAAATTCACCACGTGTTGACAGATCGCCGCCACTCCTCGAGCCTAATGACGGTACCAACGTACCGAGGTGCCAACGTCGACTCAGATCACTATCTTGTTGGTATGGATTTCCGAGCGCGAATTGCCTCATGAAGTCGTATTGCATCCGCAGATCAGTTTCGGATCAACACGGTTGCCTTACGCAATAAGATCACCAGCAACACTTTTGGCCATGCATTAAGACTCGCCCTCGAAGAGCTCGATGGAGGGAGACGGTCTGTCAAGGCTCTTTAAATCCCGAAATTTATCCAGAACATCTAAGCTACTACTGTACAAGACCATCGTCTTGTTAGTACTCATGTATGCGATGTACGTTGAAGCTAATGTTGTAAGAAAAATCAAGCTCGATAGACTCCGGTGGGCGAGACACCTAGCTCGAATGAGCAAAAAAGAGCCTGACCGGAATGTCCTATGTGGCAGGATGTATGGAAGGTGACAGCGCGGCAGACCTAATCTGCGATGGAGGGATGGCGTAGACCAGGACGCCCAGAGCTTGGGAGTGCCAAACTGGATGACATCGGCTCGAAATCGGGACCGGTGTGTAGGTAGGCCAAGACCGGATCCCGGTTGTAGTGCCGATGATGATGATATGTATACATAAGAACAATAGCTTGTGGGGTGGATGGACAAGGATTATCGTCTTGCATAACAAAGCCTGTTTTTATCACTGTTTTATTATTTTTTTGCATTACTTACAATAAATGCAACAATGTATTTATAAAAAATGATATCGATTTAGAATTAATGATAAAAAATAAAGAGTTTTCAATTACGAGGGTTGCCTTTTATATTTCGGGATTAGAGAACAAAAACAAATAATGATCATCGAAAATCACTTTATTGTTTTTCAAAATATTCCCCATGAAGATCTATACACTTTTGCATGCGTTTGAACCAATTGTCGAAGCACTTTTGCCAATGTGATTGAGGTATCTCCAACACATGCATTCTGAATGCAGCAACCGCTTCTTCAGGTGTCGAAAAACGTTGACCTCTCAGTTTGTTTTTTACGTACGGGAATAAAAAGAAGTCATTCGGTGCCAAGTCAGGACTATACGGCGGATGACCCATCAAATCGATGTTTTGGGTGCTCAAAAATGCAGTTGTCGCAGCCGATGTGTGGGAGCTCTCATTGTCGTGGTGAAGAGTGATCCGTCTTCGACGGTTGGTTTTCCTGATTTCTTGGAAGACAACTGGCAAACAAATGGTTGTGTACCACTCAGAATTGACTGTTCTGCGTTGTTCTAGTGGTACGGTTGCGACGTGTCCAGTTTTTCAGAAAAAACAGGCGACCATTTGCTTGGAAGTGCTTCGTGCGCGAACAACTTTTGTTGGATTTGGCTCATCTTGAAACACCCAGACAGTCGACTGCTGTTTACTTTCGGGCTCATACGCGTAAATCCACGATTCATCACCTGTCACGATGTCATAGACGTGTTTCGAAGCACCACGACCGTATTTTTTGAGCATTTCTTTCGACCAATTGACACGAGCCTTTTTTTGGGCGATTGACAAATTGTGTGGGATCCAACGCGAACATATTTTTTTGACAGTTAAATGTTTATGCAATATTGAATGTATGCTGGTCCCTCTAACGCCTAAGGTTGTCTCAATCTCACGATAGGTCACATGACGATCTTCCAATATCAGTTCGCGCACAGCATCAATGGTTTTCGGAACAACAACTGATTTTGGACGACCTTCACGAAATTCATCTTGGAGTGAACTACGGCCACGATTAAATTTACCATACCATCGATAAACACTGGTCCTTGATGGAGCTTCTTCGCCAAAAATTGAATTAAGTTCATCCATGCACTGTTGCTGAGTTAATCCACGCCGAAAGTTGTAAAAAATAATCGCACGAAAATGTTGACGATTTAATTCCATTTTTGGGCCGAGATGAATCTTTTAAGTTACTGTAAACAACAGAAATAGCGCTCGTATGTCAAAACGTTCTGAGTGCGTATAACCTCAAAAACGTCCAACTTTACGACAGAGCTGTCAATTGCCGGATTGCAACGCTAGGGTTTCCAAATCCCGAAACATAAGAGGCAACCCTCGTATTTGAACATTTTACCAGCCATATGCCAGCATTTTTTCGTATAGATTACGGAATTCTCGCGTGCAAATGAAACGTCATTAAGAAAAAAAGTGGTAGGAGCTCCGACTAATGAGGTCAGGACCACTAATACCACGAACATAACGTAAAAGAGCTTTATCATATTAGTTTATCGCATTCTCGTCCATATTTGAACATTTTACCAACCATATGCCAGCATTTTTTCACATAGATTACAGAATTCTCACGCGGAATTGAAACGTCATAAAGAGAAAAAGTGGTAGGAGGGCCGACTAAGGAGGCCAGGACCACTAGTGCTACGAACAAAACGTAACAGAGCTGTATTAACTCCTGTCCGAAAAGGATGGAAAGGTGTGCTCTTTTCTCCGTCGATCTAAACGCAATTCCTAATCTGAATATTGCTTCAATTTTCGCCCATTATAGTACTACTTCATCCCCCATCATTACCTTGTTTTTCTAAGCTTTTACTGCCAAAGAGCAAAAGAAAATACCTTCTGTTGAACGCGGCCAACATCCGACCCAGGGACTCGGTACCAATCCATTCATAACAGTGACTTATTTTATTTCTCTTGTGGAGTCGCCATGTCCCTGCACTCCCCCAGCACCGCGCCGTACCGCTACAAGATTATGTGTTATGTGCGCCAAGTAGACGCGAGATTTCATTTAAAAGAAATCAGGTACGAGGAGAGTAAGAAATGTCGAGGAAAAAGGATTCTTTATTATATATATTTGTAGTTTTGTTGGTTTTTTTTAAGCATCGTCGTCGTCAACGGATTCGTATTTCGACTGTTTCGGTGGTATATATTTCCTTCGTTATTTTCCATTACGACCCATCACAAAGGATAACAATAGTGTCCGAAGAAAGACGTCGGAGAAAAACTCGCGCACACAATTCAGTCATTTTACTATTTCTTCGGCGCTTTTCGAGGACTAAGGAAACAACCATAACGATAGTTCTATCAGATGGTCTGTCTTCTTTTTCTGTAGCTGTTATTTTCAAGTCTCTATTCCTTGTTGGGCGTACTTGATGTCTTGGGAGAAGTTTCTGGTTCAGTTTATGGTAGTAGTCTACTGTGAGGATAAAAACATTTCTTTTTGCGGACCTTGTTCTTCAACTGGTTCATTGCTTCTTTTTATTATCCTTTTGCTTTTTGTCGTCTCACGTTCCGAGAAGAGTTGGGCAAATGATCTCATATGGATTTAGAACCATTTATACAGGAAGAGTTCCAGCGTGATTCAGGAAGAAACCATTATAGAAGTGTTTATTTTCCAGAGTTTTTGTTCATTCAACAAGGATATGGCAGCAGATAGACGTGCACTTTTGGTAGTGGTTTTAGGGAATGCAGCTGACAGCGGGGACTGAAAGGATGACGACTTGCAAGATTTGAGTGATGAAATTTGAATAATGATTGATTGACTTCGCGGAGGAGTGGGATGATAAAATTCATTTAGTAAAAATGTGACTTTAGTACGTACCACGAAGATGATGCATCTCTGATATCTTCGTATTTTATGTGAACAGCATTTTTCAATTACAATAAATATCTAAAGGCACTTGTCGCATTGAAGTTTGCTTCGACGAAACTCTGGGAAGTGAAATCAAATATAGTCTAGTCAACATCATCATCATCATCATCATCATCGACATTACAACTGGGAACCGGTCTTGGCCCTATTTAACAAGTCTGAGGCTTGTTAAATTGTCCATAATAATTTGTTTTTCCGGGCAAGGTTATTAACCCTACGCCAAAATTACTCTAGTATGATATTCAAATACATCCATTTTTGTTTTGTGTATAGAATGAACTTGCAATCGCAAATATCCATATTAAAAGGCGCTGCATCGACAGCAGGCATCATTATAATTTCCCTGAAAAGAACTAACATGCAACATACATAGGGAAACTTATCGGCGCCCCTGTCAGCCAGGGTTTCGCAGTACAGTTTCCTGGCTTATCCTCATTCACGGCGACCTTTTGTCCAACCGACAAAAACAGTCCACGCATAGCGCGTGTAGCCGCCGAGAATCAAATTCTCCTGGATGTAAACATGCACACAGGGAATTCGACGCTTTCCACGGCCATGAGTGCCGTGCACAACCATCGTTGTGCAAGTATCTCATTTCCTAGTTGCACGGGTTTCACTAATGGCGAGCAGCCTATTTTACGCAGTTGCATGCGCGCCACCAACGATACCCTTTTGCTCATTCCCTTTTTCTCGTTTTCCTTTGCCCGTGACCTGGCGACACGAGCGGGCAAAGCAATCCCGCCAAGATCGGCAGAGAGATCCTCTCCGACGAAGAGAAACTGCACGTCTCTCTCGAGAATGATAACCACATTTAGCGGACGGCCGACTCTGCGCGAGCTTACAGAGTCGAAATTTAACCATCGTCAATTGTTCAGTGTACTAAATTTAATTCTACGTCAGTCACACTAAGTGTATATCCAATATTTTACATTCGCGACATTTAAGACATAACGAATCATTGTTCAGTGTACTAAATTTAATTCAACGTCAGTCACACTAAGTTTATATCCAACATTTTATGTTCGCAACATTTAAGACAAGACGAATAATTGTTCAGTGTACTAAAATTAAATTAGACGATAAGTTGGTCTAATGTATCATAGAACAACGTGCGCAAAATAATAAAAATAAATTCCAAACTACCTTTATGCGTTTTATTACCCATCTTGTGAATGGCTTTCGGCGGAACTATCGTTGGGGATATTAGTGAACCCGCTCCCGTGCCGGCACATCTACAAAATCACCTCCACATGATCACTGCCCCATACTTCACAGAAAGGATCGTTATGAATGGATCAAGAAAAGAAAATAGAACGTGACAGGAGAAGTACCACAGTGTTAGGTTATACAATATTCATATAGTATTATAAGGCAGACATTAAATATCGACAGACTATTAAGAAGAGAGATCCCAGGCTGCGCGTTTTATATATGTAGCATTCACTATGAAACCAGAAACCGTTCTCAAAAATATGCGTAAAATCGCATTAGACGACAGTCTGCTCTAGTTCTATCATAAAATATATAGGTATTATGTGGCGGCTTCAAATTATGTCGGCATTAAAATTCAAAGTGTTAAAGCGTAAATTTTCCTGAACGGATTCTGCAAGAGTGGGAAAATTATAATCATATATAATTATCTGGAAATTGCAATTGTATCGGTTTTTGTTGTTGTTAGCGGTAAAAAGGGGTCAGTTGGACTGGGTTACTCAACCGGAACGGGTGGTCTATTTTCAACATTGTAATTTATGAACACATAGAGTAAATGTGTGTTATTTGTATATATGCATTGTAATAAGAGAAGACCTAACGTTGGTCAAAGTATCAGGGTAGTGGAGCACGAATTTGAAGTAGTGTAATCCTTTAACTACCTTGGGTCAATAGTATCAGCCGATAACAATATGGAAGAAGAAATACGCAAAGGGCTGATTAAATCCGACAAAGCCTACTATGGTCTATCAATGCTCTTTAAATCCCGAAATTTATCCAGAACATCCAAGCTACTACTGTACAAGACCATGGTCTTACCAGTACTCATGTATGGATCCGAGACCTGGGTGCTTAATAAAAGGCACTCTGAACTCTTGGCCGCGTTCGAGAGAAAGGTCTTAAGGAGAATTGTTGGCCCCGTATGTGAGGGAGCACGATTCGGGAGACGCTACAACCATGAGTTGTACGCAATCTACCTTGAAGCTCATATTGTAAGCTCGGTAGACTCCGGTGGGCGGGACACCTAGCTCGAATGAGCGAAGAGGAGCCTGCGCGGAAAGTCCTTTGTGGCAGGATGTATGGAAGGAGACAGCGCGGTAGACCGTGTCTGCGATGGAGGGATGGCGTAGACCAGGACGCCCAGAGCATGGGAGTGCTAAACTGGATGACATCGGCTCGAAATCGGGACCGATGGAGAGATTTGTTAAATAAGGCCAAGACCGGATCCCGATTGTAGTGCCGATGATGATGATGATGATGATGATGATTGTATTATACAGCATTTATAGATGATAATGATTAGACAATACAGTGTTACAAACATTTAATATATTAGGCAGAATAATCGTCGCTCCAGTAAGCATATCAATTTTCTTCCTCTCTATCGAGTACCAGCGACTCAGCGCCTCGAGATGCCATTAAAAACTCCTTCTTGACCGCTCCAGAAACGCTCGCGTGTGGAGGAAGATCCACAGTTTTCCCATTATGTAACGGAACGAGTTTTGGTACAGGGTTGTACGTGTCCTCGGGAGATGAACCGCAAATCGGTGTGGTCCCTCAGATTGTCTTGAGTAGCCCAAATACCCTGAAATCCGGGGAATAATACAACGAATCTTCGAGGGTATGCTTAAGAGCAGAGAACCAAACATGGTAACAAAATGCAAGCACAGGTCTAATTCGAGATTCGAGTAAAGTAAATTAATTCTTAGCCCTAACAAGGTAACTCAATTTTCTCGAGGCGAACCTGGCAATGTTCGGTACGTATTCATACCACAATAAATCCCCACAAACCATGGCACTGAGCAAATTTATATTTTGTATAGATTCAAGAGTCTGGCCATTCATCATCAGCTGTGGAACCGACGATACATTTTTCCTTCTGGATGTAGCATCATATGTAGCATCTTCGTTGCATTGAAGTCAACGAGATGGACCTTTCTCCACTGTAGAAGCTCACCTAGATCCCGATTCAGAGAGTTGCGCTATCATCCGCAAAATTTAAATATTGTGTTACCCGTTGATGCCAATAAATCATTAATGTGAAGTGACAACAATACAAAAATAACACACCCCGAAATTAAATGACAACAGATCCGAAGACACGCCGTCTGCAACAATCCGGATCGATCGATCTTCGAGGACGTTCTCCATCCACTCGTAAAATTATTGGGAAAGGCCACACGAATGAAGTTTGCATAGCAGCGCCCCGCGGTAGACGCGGTCAAAGCATTGGAAATATTCAATGCGACTGCTCTTGATTCACCATGACTTCCAGTTGAAGTTCCCATATATCAATATATCAGTTACAGGGATAAAAATGTCTCCCGTGGCCCTCCTGCGACGGAATCCGTATTGGCGACCTTTTTTTTTTTAATTTTTTTTTTTTTTTAATATATATATCATCTTTTATTTCTTCCTCTTATTATAATATACAATATTCGCTAGACAAAAATGATTAAAATGATTATGGTATTGTGACGCATATGACAATCAGTACTATAATATTCTAGAAGGTCGAAAACAAAGTACTAGAATATTCTAGAAAGTACTGGAAAACTGGAGACTATGAGCAGTAGAAAATTCGAGGCTATGGGACGGATGGAAACGAAACGCCGAATCAGAATGAGGAAAAACGGTATAAATACGTCGCCCGCAGATCAAGAAGTAAGCAGTAAGAAGTAAGCACTCAAAGAAGTGATAAGTACGGAAGCGATAAGTAAAGAGGCGGAGTATAAAGAAACGGTTGTTATTAACAGACTAATAAAGTGTTTTCAAAGAGAATCGATTTAGCGGCTCTTATTTATTAAAATAATTCATCTAGCGAACCCTAAGCTCGCTACAATTGGTGTCAGAAGTGGGAGTAATTATTGGTGAAGTAAATAAGTCTGTGAAAGTGTGTTGTGACGATGTCAGATCGACATTTGGAGGATCTTCGTGTTCCTGAATTGAAAAAGGAACTTCAGGACCGGAATATGGATAGCAAAGGACAGAAGCAAATTCTTCGACAGCGTCTGCAAGCAAGCAACATTTGTTTTTACGATTGGACCAGACTGTCCGGATGAAGAAGAAACAGCAAGTCAAGATGGTGCCAATGTAACGGAGAAGAGTTCGCCACTGTTGGACATTTCGGAGATGTTCCGGATGATGATGACAAAATTCGACGCGCAAGCTGCAGATGTTAATGCAAAGTTGCATGCCCAAAATTCAAAATTCGACTCACAAACCTGGAGATCTGAATGCAAAATTGGATGCCCAAACGCAATGGATGAAATGGGTTGTAGTTATGGGGTTTTTTCAGCTAAGTGGGCTGTGGGGTTTGGCGGAACCGCCATATCTCTACGGACGTCGATTCCACCTTCGGATGGGTCATGCCGCCCTGAAATGGCTGTTAAATTTTTAGAATCCGGAAGGACAAATAGCTCGATGAATCGAACGACTTCAAACGTACGATTTCCAAATTTCCCATCGTCAAGGGAAGGTGCATAATAACGGTGATGCTCTATCAAGAAGACTATGTAAGCCAGATTGTAAACATTGTCATAGAGCGGAAGAAAGAGGCGTACGACCTTCGAAATGTACAAGTAGAAGTACTAGATGGGTGGACGAGTGATTCTACACGCGCAGCTCAACTTCAGGATGAAGATATGTCGCTACCCCGAAAACACAAGGAAAAGAACGAGCGGCCAACCTGGAACAATATTTCCGACAAGAGTGGAACATTTAAAGCATATTGGGCACAATGGAATTCTTTGCTGGTGGTAAATGGAATTCTAAAGCGTAAATGGGAAGTCGCGGACGGAAAATCCCATCGAATGCAGATTCTGGTCCCACCATCAAAAGTGAAGGATGTACTAACAGAAATGCACGACAGGGCCTCCGGAGGACATCTGGGAGTTATAATAATTACACACTTTCAAAATTACGATCTCGATTCTACTGGCTTCACATGAGAGATAACGTCGAGTCTTGGTGTAGGAAGTGCACAACCTGCACGGCGACCAAGGGACCAACAGCAAAACCAGGGAGCGCTATGAAGCAGTACAACGTGGGTGCCCCTTTCGAGCGAATTGCGATCGACATCTCAGGACCATTCCCAAAAACCAACGACAACAACAAATACATGTTGATCATGATGGAGTACTTCAGCAAGTGGGTGGAAGTCCTTCCAATTTCAAACCAAGAATCAACAACCGTTATTGAGCAGCTTATAGATAATTGGATCAGCAGGTGTGGAGTCCCCTGTGAGCTTCATTCCGATCAAGGCCGAAATTTCGAATCACAGATATTTCAAGGCATCTCTGCGGAACTGGGCGTAAGGAAAACCAGGACCACACCCTTACATCCGCGGTCAAACGGAATGGTCGAAAGGTTCAACCGAACAATAAAAGAGCATTTATCGAAGGTCGTTAGTGGTCACCAACGAGATTGGGACAAATATGTACAAACCTTTCTCATAAGTTATAGATCGGCTAGTCACGATACGACAGGCCATTCCCCAGCAAGAATTATATTTGGACGAGAGATACGATTACCAGCCGATCTGCGATTCGGAATACCTCCAGACGCCATAGATAAGACTGAAGACTATGTAGCCGAATGGAGAAATCGCCTCGATGAGATTCATCATTTGGTTCGAAAGCAAATCAAGGTATCAAGTGATAGGATGAAAACACGGTATGACGTTCGAGCCAACGCATCCGGATTAAATCCAGGCGATAACGTGCGGCTTTGTAACCCTCATCGGCAAAAAGGAAGGTCCCCAAAGTTGCAGCAACGTTGGGAAGGACCGTATAAGATTCTCACAAGAATTAACGACGTTGTCTATAGGGTTCAGCCAAGACCGAACGCCAAGATGAAAGTGGTACATCGTGACCGACTGGCGACTTTTTGTTAACCCAGAAGACCAGTGAACTTAGTTCGGGACGAACTAATCTAGGCGGAGGGTAGTGTGACGCACATGACAATCAGTACTAGAATATTCTAGAAAGTCCAAAACAAAGTACTAGTATATTCTAAAACGTACTGGAAAACTGGAGGCTATGAGCAGTAGCAAATTCGAGGTTATGGAATGGACGGGGAAACGAACCGCCGAATCAGAATGAGGAAAAACGGTATAAATACGTCGCACACAAATCAAGAAGTAAGAAGTAAGAAGTAAGCACTCAAAGAAGCGATAAGTAAAGAAGCGACGTATTAAGAAACGGTTCTTATTAACAGATTAATAAAGTGTTTGCAAAGAGAATCGATTCAACGGCTATTATTTATTAAAATAATTAACTCTCTAAGCTCCCTACAGTATGTTATTTCCTCACTTACTGCTCCCTTGCGGACTCATAAGTTACATGCATACGCTTAAAGCCTGAAAATTTGTCTTTCGACAATATGATTATTTTGTTTACACGCAAAGAAAATTAAGAACGGAAAAACGCTGTTTTAGTTATTGTTTTTACCTATATCTAACTTAAATACTAACCTAACAAATAATGGTGTTTTTTTTTAACTCTACCCTAAATCTAATATCTAAACTCTTTTTTCGAAATGCTAAATCTATGAAAGCGTTCCGTTGTTTGTTGGCCTTTTTTTAATTATTATTACTATTATTCATCATCATCGGCACTACAACCGGGAACCGGTCTTGGCCTTATTTAGCAAGTCCTGGGGCTTGTTAAATTTTCCATTATGATTTGTTTTTTCCGGGCAAGGTCATTAGTCTTGCGCCAGAGGGTCCCCGACGGGGAATCGAACCCCGGTCTCCCGCGTGGCAGGCGGGTATACTAACCACTATACTTTCGAGGAGCCTCCAATTACTATTATTACTTCCCTTTGTTTGCCAGTTTTATATGGAAACAGGTTTTTAATTGCCATTCAGCCACCAAAATCTCTGGTGTTGCTTAGTCGTGTCTTTTCGGTCTGTCTGTGCTACTGCCCTACTGAACTGCAGGCGCTCTTCATTTGTGTGCGCAAGCTCTCGAATATAACATTATCGTGTATGTATGCCCGACCGACGGAAGTGATAAATCAACTGTATAGCGGATTCATTTTGTAAGAGGCCGTTCATGTCAAGACTGAGGAATGCTTCTGCCTCCAAATATAGATACTGATCCAGCCAGATGCTCAAGTATTTGACTACATTTCTGGTTTCCAGTGTTCGTTCGTGTGGTCCCATAATAGCTAGCTTTTGCCAGTTTTTTCGGGTATCTCTGGTAGCTTCAGCCAGTAGTGTGCTAAAGAGGATGGTTTCACACTTCTGAATATTGATTTTGAGTTTCCAGTTGTCGCAGTATCACTGAACATCATTGAAATCCCCTTGTAATAGCCTGTTAATGATTTCAATTTGTGGTATTGTTCTATATATTATCAGATCGTCTGCGTACGCAATATCTGATGAAGAGGACCTATCAAGTCACCAGTGTGAATATTAAAAAGGATCGGGGATAACAACGCTCCCTGTTGCAGACCGTTTTTTATTTTGTAAGTAATGCTGGAGGCCACATTGCCACTTTTGACGACGAATTTCCTTTCATTCAATATGTCGTATAGTATATACAGTAGTGGTTCATGAATGCATAGTCTCATTAGCTTGTAGTATAACCCTTCTAGCCAAACGGTGTTGAAGGCCCTCTCCAAATCAATCAAACAGGCACCTGTGCACTGTTTCTGACTTTTATTCCACTGAATGTCTGAAACCAGTTTAGCTGCGGCATGTGTGTGGTTTCATCGCCAGCTTTAAAACCAAACTGGTTATTTGGAATAATGTTATTGTTCTCAACCCATTTAAGTGATACTCGGTATCAAACTGATCGATCGCAGATTTTTGGGTTTGCTCTGTCTTTTCCTTTTTTTGCTAACGGTTGGATGATGGCTTTTTCCAACGTACTGGATAGTGTGCGTTGTCCAGCGCCTTGTTAAATAAGACTGCATATATGTCCATTGCGATTGGAGGAAGATGTTTGAGTACGATATTGGGTACGCCATCGGTACCCACTGATATTTTGTTTCTTAATGATCTGTAACGTCTCCAAAGCCGTGCTTCCTCTTTTTTTCGAGGGAAGAGCGTGGAGGTTTTAATAAATGCGTTTAGTTTTATTTTTAGTGTTCATATTTATTTACACAACTCAAACTATAGTTAATTTATAATACAACTCTACAATCAAAACTCTTCTCAAAACTCTTCTACTTCAACTAACTTCCTCGACTGTATTTCTCAACTAACTGATTCACTTCAACTGCTTCAACTCAACTGACTTTACAATTGAATTTTTTCTCTACTTATAGAACATTGTGTTCTAATTTACTGGAAATTATAACATGAACAAAACAAATTTTAACAAAGTCTCTGTGACTTTTAAATTGAATAAAATTTGAACGAAAATCAAAGTTACTATGTTTTGAATGAATAAAAAGGAGGAGGTTATTAAATGTGCTGTAACTGGCAATATTGTGAATGTTTTTGAATGGTATGTATTAAGTGAGAATGTAATATATGTTAAAGGAAGTTTTTTAGGATGTGTAAGGAGATTCAGTGTTAAATTTAATAAGGGTAGTATTCTGGAATACAACAGATCCAAAGGCGTCATGGATTTCTTCACTAGTGATCAAAAGGCTGTCAGTGATATTGTCTCCTGGTCGTGCCTATCAATAAACCGTCTGTACGTAGTTTTAGTTGAGACAGAAGTCTACTTTTTTTTCTGTGGAGTGCGTTGATTGTGGCATTTCGGTACATGTTCATGTTGTCCGTAGGTGTGGTTTTTGGTATTGTTTTGTCCATAGTTTGTTCTATGGTTTCGTCCAGTTTTTGTATGTATTTGTCAATCTCATCGTTGGATATGTTTCTGTTGGTAGGAGGGCTAATATCTTTTAAGCGAATTTCTCTTGTTAAGGTCCTCGTGAAACGCGTCCATCGCATACCCCCATCGTTATAGGGTTGTGGAATCCTACATTCACCGAGTTCCACAGCTTCATTTAGTGCTTTTATCACGATTGATAATGCACAATGGTCGCTGTCATACTCAAATGTGCGTAAGTAGTTTATATTTTTTCTGTTAGTATGTGTATGTTTAAGTCGTGTGTCAATAAGCATAATATCTAGAAACGATCCCCCTCTGGGAAAGGAAAGATATTCTGTAGCTAGCAGGTCAGCCTTATATTCAATGTGATGTTGATCTAGCCAACCAGCTAGTTGATTTCCTCTCGTGTTGGATATGCTATTTCCCCAATTTGGGTGTTTAGCATTCAAATCGCCACCTACGATGTCATAGTTCCCTTCCGAGTAAAGTTGTAAGCATCACAAAAGAGTCTCTAGCTCCACTATAAATAGATTTTGTTGATGTGCTTCTGGTGCGTAGGCAGATATCATATACATCCCCCTACCTTGTTGGAGGGGTATGCGGGTGATGCACGCTTCAAGCACCTGAAATCTGCTTATCTCACCACTATATATTATCTTATGTTAACGTCCTTTTTTAAGAAAAATTACCACCCCTCCTCCTTGTGTGGGGTTGGGTCGGTGTCTTGGTGTAATGTCGTAGTTTGTGTGACATAGTTTATGCCTCTGATTCAGCTTAGTTTCGCTAGTCAGAAACACGTCCGGACTCTCGTCTTGCAACAGTTTATAGAGAGCGGCTCTTCTCTCGATTCTGATAAGTGAATATTAATTCACGACTAGAACTTTAATTGTGCTTTCTGTTCGCGGGTTTATATTAACGGCTGGCTAGACCAATGCGAATAGACCCAGTCTAGTCTAGTGTCCTGGTCCTTTATTTGTTTTTGCATTTGTGTCATATGCGTCTGAACAGCGAGCAGGGTTCTGAACACATCTGCTAATGTTTCTGTTTCTGGAGGTGTGGCGGTCCTCTATATCACATGAAGAACCAACCCACAATGCCAACCAATCCTGACCGTTAACAGCGCGTCACCCTACCCTAACCTATAAATATAGAGAGCGGCTCTTCTCTCGATTCTGATAAGTGAATATTAATTCACGACTAGAACTTTAATTGTGCTTTCTGTTCGCGGGTTTATATTAACGGCTGGCTAGACCACTGCGAATAGACCCAGTCTAGTCTAGTGTCCTGGTCCTTTATTTGTTTTTGCATTTGTGTCATATGCGTCTGAACAGCGAGCAGGGTTGTGAACACATCTGCTAATGTTTCTGTTTCTGGAGGTGTGGCGGTCCTCTATATCACATGAAGAACCAACCCACAATGCCAACCAATCCTGACCGTTAACAGCGCGTCACCCTACCCTAACCTATAAACATGCAAAAACAATCCCAATCTGCAAGCGCAGCCATCCCAAACTTGCAAGAATTCATCTCCCAATCTGCAATGAAAGGCATTTCCCAAAACTCCCAACTGAATACAATTCAATGGAAAATATTCTAAATCATCTCTTACATCACCCCACATATAATTTTTCCCAAAAGTGCTTCGGTCAAGTCTTCACCTAAACCATATTCCCTCCTTGCGACCAAGCAATCTTAATTTCCCCGAAATGCATATGCTGTAGTGAAACGCATATTCAAATCCATAACGGAACACTAACCATCACCACCAACGATACGGAGCCGCATACGTTTCCCCGAAATTACTTCGGTTAATATCTTATCTAAATGATATTCATTGCTTGCACCCAAGCAATTCCAATTTCCCCCGAAAATTCATGCCCATACTTGCTCGTGTTCCCAAAGCCAATTTTCCCGTACACACAACCAACGAATCCAACTCAGCTTATACGGCGAGGATTCGCTGAAACTAAATATCTTATGCAGGCATAGCAACTCTTCCACAAAATTTTTAGTAAGTGGCGGCGAGTTTACTTTAGCTATAACTCCACTGCCACGACGCCATGAATTTTAACTTTCATTAGTCAGTCGATATCCAACCGGCATCCCCCTTTTATTACCCCGAGTCGGGCTCCAGGAAGTCGATGTGAAGCAGGTCGAAAGTAAAGTCGTGGCTCGGTGTGGTAATAGTTTCCATTGCCTTTCCAACTTAGTGGTAACTTGAAAGATTCCCGTCAAAAATAATGAAAAGCGCCAGTGAAGAAAGATTTCCGATAACGTGCTAATAGTTAACTAAACTATTTGTTGGGAATTTCTATTGACCCAGGCCGAAGAAATCTTTCCAATAAAGTCTTAATGATTAACTAGACTGTTCATCGAAAATTTGTATTGACTCGAGCTGAAGGAAGATTTCCAGTAAGGTGTTAATAATTACCCAAATTGTTCATTGAAGATTTGTATTGACTCAAATTGAAGAAAAAGTTTACAATAAATTATTAAACTGTTCATCGAAGACTTTTATTGGTTCAAATTGACACCATTTTGTTCATCGTCGCCCTCTGTGATGCTATTTGGTGCACCTATTACGGAATTCGTCTCTCGTGGCGAAAGTGTATGAAAGTCCGGCGGGATATTGGTGAACCCATGCCCTTGCCGGCACGCATACCTTATACCCCACAGAGGTACAGAATGTTGCGGCGGTGCCCGTGTGGTAGGTTGTGGCGTGTTTCTCCTACCAGCTGTTACTTGAGCATAGGAGAACTGGGATGTTACGTTTAGGGCTGGTCGAGCTTGAAATATCGGGCGTTCTATTTTTCGTCGTTGTGAAAACTTGTTTTCCTGTATTTCGCGGCATTTAGGACAGCCGCGGTAATTAGCGGGGTGCAACGGGATTTATACCTTTAGATTTGCTGTATTCGAATTCGAATTTTTAAAATATGTACATTTTTGCATGTTTCTATACTTCGTAGTTTCAGAAATCGTACAAAAAAGAAGAAAAGTAATTACTTCGAAAATTGCTCCAATTTTTCCTCTTTTATCTTTATACCTTCATTTCAGTAAATAAATGAAAGGACATTAAATTAAAAAACAATTAACAGAGGTTAGCTGTTTTTAAAGCTGGAAATGACATAATGGTTATATTTAAATATAAAAATTAACCCTTTTCTAATTGTTTTGTAATTGTATATTACAAAACTGTTTTCCACGCAATGATTGCTCGGTGGTCTGGGATAATGCACGGCAGAACCAATGTATAGCGACACTGGTCCACGTTTGCTGTAATAATCTAATTTTGAATGTGTAAAGTGAAATTATTACCTTTGGTTGTTATTCCCAAATATTAGCCTTTTAAAGAAGTGAAGACTGGTGGGTAAAATTTAGCAATAAAACATGAACTTTATTTCGATTGATTTTCAAGATTAATAAAGATTAACAAAACTGAAATCATCCAAGGCTAACGACACCAAGAATTGAAGAGAAAGATAAAGAATTGGTTGTCAAGTGACAACCAACAGAAATCATAAATGTCAGCTGATTGCTGACATTGTTCATTGGTGATGCCACGTATGGTTAAGTGATGTCACAAATTTAAATGATGCCACAAATTTAAATATTGCGAATTCGCCGGTTATTTCGACTGCGAATCCGCAACATTCCGCCCGCCTTCGCCAATCACTGGCGAATCGTCTGGCTCCAGAGGGCACTCGTCCTGAGCTGGGTCGGTGGATCTTATGAGTGGTCCAGGAGGGGTATCTCCTCCAATGGAAGAATGCCGATTTTGGCGATGGGACTCGTGAGTGGACTGGTAGCGGTCCGCCGCTGTCCACCGCCACGTCGATGGTCGATTATGGGAGAGCCGTCCGCTCTGAAAAGTGTTGAAGACGGAGGTGTCTTGGACGGCCCGGAGGGTTGATGATGATTATGGGATGGTTCCCTTCGGTGCTAGAGGCCGTTATATTTGCTGGTCATGGAAAAGGCCACGCGATCTGGGTTTGAGTTGTAAGTTCGTAACCCACGATCGGTAACCATGTGATGGGTGGGGACTGGTCTCAATACCTCGAGACAAGTCGTGGTGACGAGTGTTGCATCCATTGGTGCCTCTTCGGAGTTAATGATCGAAACGATGCGGTCGTTTGTGGTTGAGGCCGCAGCGTTCATTCGGATGCAGCGGTTGGGACTCGGTCGGTCCCTGAATACTGGGGAGCGCCGCCCGCCAAGCGGGGCATTGTGTGCTCCTTGGTCTATGGTGGTAATTGAATGGTGCCTTGAATCTGGTCTCCGGGGTAGATGTCGCCAATGTCTTCTATTTGTCCTCTGCGATGATCTGTCAGCAGTCATATGGTCGGCCAGCTCCTCTGGGTTGGAGTTGTAAATTCGCAACCCACGGTCAATGACCACGTAATGGCTGGTGGTCAAAAGTACTGCCTCGAGACCAATGGCTGTGATAAATGGTGCGTCCATTGGCGCCCGTCCGAGGGTAGTTGCGGACGAGATGCGGCCTTTATTATGTGAGGCCGCAACGTTTAGTCTGGTGCGCCTTATTCCATGCCACCGTCCGCGGGTCCTCGTGGAATGACTGGTGCGGACCCAGTGCCTACTGGGCTGGTCGATGTACCGCCCCTGCTGGACCACGGAGAGGTGTGCTGGTTGATTCTTGAATGCGCGCCGCCCACCAAGCGGGACATTGCTCTCTTTTATCTCTATGGGGGTGGCTACATATGGTAGCGGTTTTTGACCATCGATTGATGGAAGGTGGACCCGTTCCTCTGGGTCGGAGTTGTAAGTTCCGAGCATCGGAATAGGGGCCGGGTTTAGCTTCTGTTGCAATTGATGTTGCTGATGCGATTGGCGACCAACCGGACTCTGTGATTGGCCACAGTCGCTGGTGAGGTTGCTGGTTACTGTTTCTTGGACAGTTGATGGTGTCTTCATGAAATGCCTTGGTTCAGGGTGGACCAGTTCTTCTGGGTTGGAGTTGTAAATTCGCAACCCACGAGGAACGGCCATGTGTGTCTGCGTTGGTCCGAACATCGGGACATGGGCTGATTTGATTTGTGGGCAGGTGGCACTCTTGTCGGCGGCCTGCTGGTCCATACTCACTGCGAGTGTGTGCGGTTCTCGTCTATAGGCTGTCGGACTGAGGACCACTGATGTCACAGGGGACTGTCGTTGGGCATCTTTGCCTTGGTCGGCAGCGCTTGCCTTAATGGGGAATACTGGATCGAGCGCGAACGAAGCCTCGAGCAGTCTCGGGAGTTGGTCATCAGTGCCTTGCTCGGCGGATTTCTCTGCAGCAGGCTCTTTTCCTGGGCTGGGTGCCTCAGAACTGTTGGCATCCGTCGTCGCTGGTGCTGGTGCACTGGCAGCTGCTGGTGCCTTCTTACTGAAATCAGCCTTCTTGTGTGGTGTCGCTTTAGCGGTGATGGATGCTGCTGCAGTTGTCACTTCTTTCACTGCCTCTGTATCCTTTTTGATGTACTTGGCGGCGTTAGTTGTAGGTCTTGGATCGGTTTTCTTCTCGACCGTTACTCCTTTGGCTGTCTTGCTGTTGGCAGCACCTGCCTTGTCTGATTGTTCGGTGTCTGTCGTCACACCTTTGTTTGTCAGATGGATTATGGATTCCGGGGGTATCATCCGCGATGGTAGTTTGGAAGGATGGCCAGGTGGCATATGCATGCCTGGTGTTGAAGGAGTTCCTGGTCACCAAGATGGTTGTGACATCAATGGCGGTAAACGACTGTTGGGTGGATACATGGTGTGCGTCGCAGTCTTATAACTGGTCGGGCGGTTGGCGATCAGTGCGTGCCGTACCTCAGCAAGCTCCGTGGCCTCAATGAGGTAGGTTTCTTCGGCCTGGTCGATGAACAGCTCTTCAAAATACTGCTGACGGATAGCCGTCCATGGAGTGATAAGGCATATGAGATCTTCATGCCGATTATGTATCTCGTCCCAACGCCCATGGGGGTCCCGTTCTTGCGCCTCCATGGTGGCCAACGTCGGTGGCCCTCTCTTGATGAACTTAGTGAAAGTTCCCATCATTTCTTCCTGTGCGGTTAACTGGGCGTTGATGAGCTGTTCCGCCAGTGTAGACTTTGTCATTCTATACTTCTCTGACATTGAGGCTCTCTCTGGCTGTTAACCGGCCCTTGAGCTGGGTCTTTTAGAATGTCGCGAACTTGGCAGCGATGGCCGATACAGATCTGGATCCCGGGCTGCACCTCGAACTGGTGGTAGCTGATCCACAGATCTGGCCGTCATTGTTTCTCGAACTGGGCGCGATGTAGTGGTAGCTGATGGAGTCAGTTTCTGTTTGCCACAAATTTGGTGGCGGTAATTTAGTTGGAAATTGAAAATTCTCTTACCTGAGAATCTGGGCGGTTGTCTATAGCTGTAATATGCTATAAATTTAAATGTTGCGAATTCGCCGGTTATTTCGACTGCGAATCCGCAACACTAATTCAACATAAATAGAAAAAAAATTTTACCGAAAGGCTTCATGCCCTGGTAATAAGGTTCTAAGTAGATATAAAGATGTCAAAGCGAATGAAATTATTTTTATATTAATTACTGACACGCTTTCCAAGAAATTATTCAACCAATAAACACTTATGTATGTATGGTAAAAGCGACAATTTATAATATTCATAGTACGAGACATATTCCCCTTGAGATGAAAATGTCAGGCTGCGGATTTATGTATATCACTGGGAATATTCTCTAAAGTTAATTGGTTACGTAGACAGCGTCAGACAATTTGTAATAGGTTCCTGGCAAAGTTTGGTGTTGCACCCACATAATAAATTATATTGAACTTAAAGTAGAACTTGCTCAAAGAAAGTCACAAATCCAGAATCAATATGCTTCATGCATCGACTTCAATAAATACATTTTGCATGCCCTCCTGACCAACGAACATGGTGTATATGCATGCATGAAGGACTAGCTTGTCAAACAAATTGCTCAAAAGGTGACTTCAGTCTTGAAACATGGACTTCACAAACTCTTGCAAAATCAGATTCTCTGTCGCCAGCAACATTTCCATAAAACTTAGTCTTTGGTCGAAAGCTATTGAACATTTCCAATATCCGTCCTCTTCACCTCTCTTTTTAAGCACAGAAACCCCACAGAAGAAAAATAGACAACAAAAACGAAAAACAAATAAACCGACTTTATTTCACAATAACGTCTGCTACTCGAGTAACCTGTAGCTAGTGTTGGTCTGGTTCAGATTCAGGTATCGTTGGAATTTATTTTCTTTCCAATTTTTACAGACTTTATTAAAAAGTTTCTGGTTTACTTTGAGCCTGACGGCAAAGAGTAAAGAGCGACGGATATCAACAATTTGCATACTTCCAAGTTATATGCAAGCATAGTGGATTGCCAGGCTTAACGGATGCACAAAGTATGGTATACGTCCTGATGGTTCTTTCCTTCCGTTTGTTCCCTACATACAAACTAACTGACAACTGATAGCATCCGAAAAAGGGTCGAATTCGGTTACGGAGATGCAAATTCTTCGGCCAATTGGTATTCTTTTGATGTAAAAGATTTACTGGCTCTTGTTTGTCGGGCAATGAACACAAAGTCCAGGTAATTATTGATTCCACTCAGGAAATAGAGGAACATTTTTAGAACAGTTTACTCATGCCCGCAGTATCTTGTACGGTTTGTAAAGGAAAACATCCACCCGAATTAATTAAGATTCACCACACCGCTGGGAAAACCGCTCAAGAGTGCTACGCATAGCAACACCGAATAAATTTCGAGACGAAGGTGATGTATCGAATGATATTAAAATAGTAATCGTAAGTTGGTGGTATGCCCATAAAAGGGTTTTTCCCTGTGAAGGGTTTGCATTTGAAATTTATTAAACGCTTCCACTAGCAGTTGAATACATGTAGCCGACTTCACCGGTCGAAAAAAGGTCCCAACCTGGGCTTGACAAAATGCGCAGAAATTATACCTCCCCCGGCTTATTTCATGGTCAATTTGAATATTGAATATGCACTCATCATGCTGAATTTACTAGTAAGGAGTGAAGATCGGCTTGTAAACGGTTTTTTTTTTCTTTTGTTCTCGGGATGAAGGCGGAAATCTTCAAATGGTACATCTTGAGCAATCCAGATGTATGTTGGATTTTACCGATTAAAACCACCTCCTACCAGCACACATTCCCATTGTTTCCTGGAAATTGCTACTTGGATATCTCATCCCGGCTGGAGAACGGATGTGTTATTTTACAACTTTTGAGAACTATCAAATCTAGCAAACATTTCCTTAAATCCTCAACGAACCAGCGTGCACATTATTGCTTCAAAATGTTTATAAATTGGACATTCAATAATTGTTACAACCTTAAAATGCTAAATAGTACTTTTACAATGTTTTATTTTTATTGTGTAATAATAACTTAACTGGACGACATCGGCTCGAAATCGGGACCGGTGGAGAGAGTTGTTAAATAAGGCCAAAACCAGATCCCGGTTGTAGTGCCGATGATGACGATTATGAATAATAACTTATATTGAATTATTCAAGTGGATTACATAATTCTATTTTATTTCATTAGTACCAAAAATCACTAAAAAATTCTTACAATCGAAAAAAACAGACGTATAATATTTTTACTATTATTTTCATCATCATCGGCACTACAACCGGGAATCGGTCTTGGCCTTATTTAGCAAGTCGTGAGGCTTGTTAAATTTCCCATAATGATTTGTTTTTTTCCGGGCAAGGTCATTGGTCTTGCGCCAGAGGCTCCCCGACGGGGAGTCGAACCGCGGTCTCCCGCGTGTCAGGCGGGTATACTAACCACTATACTATCGAGGAGCCACTATTATTTTACATTGTTTTTATTATCATTCTGTTGTATTCCAGAATACTACCCTTATTAAATTTAACACTGAATCTCCTAACACATCCTTAAAAACTTCACTTAACATATATTACATTCTCACTTAACACATACCATTCATAAACATTCACAATATTACCAGTTACAGCACACTTAATAACCTGCACCTTTTTATTTATTCAAAACATAGCAACTTGGATTTTCGTCCAAATTGATTCATGTGAAAAGTCACACAAGAAAAAAAAATAGAAATAAAAAAATTTCAGTTCCGAACGAAAGGAGTTCGGAAAAAAGTGAAAATAAAATGAAACCAGATGAAAATAATGAAAAGAGTTAAATTTTAAACATTTTAATTAAAACTTTCATATGTAGACAAATTTAAATAAAACCAGAAAAAAGTTAATATGCAGTGAAAATTGGATCTAGTTATCACTAATTCAGTGCGGTGCAACCGGTTTTGTCGGAGTGGTATACAAGAAAGGAGAAAAAATTGGTTAATTAAATTTCGCCAGTCTATAAAAGGACTAGTGAATATAGAAAATATTAATAAATCTTCGCCAGTGAAAACGGACACTCAACACTGGTGGCAGCGGTGGGATGCCCAGATAACGGGATCCCGAAACAGAAAACAAAATTTAAAACAACACAAAAAAAAATTTTTTTTTTGTAAGAAAAAAAAATTTTTTTCAAGAAAAAACAAAGAAGAGAGAAGAAAAAATACAAGAGAAATAACCAAACCATAAGAAGAAAAACAAAAAAAAAAAAAATTTTTTTTCAAGAAAAAAAATAAGAAGAAAACAAAAAACCCCGACATAAAACAACGAAAAAAAAGTAAACATAGAACAACGAAAAACAAAGTAAACAAAAATTAAAAAAAACAAAAAAAAAAACCGATTATAAGAAGAAAAGAGAACACAAGAGAAATAACCAAATAAGAAGAAGAAAAAAAATTTTTCAAGAAGAAAAGAGAAAAAAAAAACAGGAGAAATAACCAAACCAAAATAAGAAGAAAAAAAAAACCCCGACATAAAACAACGAAATAAAAAGAAAAAAAAAGGGAAAGCAGCAAAGACCAGGATGAGCAATCCACTTTAGGACGTGAAGTCTGCCTGGCGTCAAAGAGAAAAAAAAATCTAAAAAGAAAAACAACCACACAAAGGAAACAACTAAGGAAAACTGAAGAAAAAAAAAACAGCAACACTCAAGACAAAGACAGTACAACGACAACAATTAGTAGAGTAAGAATTTTTTTTAATAGCGACTTTTCTCTACTTTTTTTAGGAATATTTTCTAATTGGAAGCTCTCCTTTTCACAAAAAAAAAAAAAAAAATTTTTTTTTGGATAGAAATTTCTATCTATATTCTTTGAAAATTCTCTTTTCAGTTTTTTCGACGACATTTCCGTTTCTTTCGCGTCGAAAATTTTCTTTCTTTTCAGTTTTGGGACCAATTTATTTTTCTTTCCTATATATATATATTGAATAACAAAAAGAAAGGCCAATTTTTCCATAACCATATTTTAAGTTAACCATATTTTTAAGAATTGATAACGAATTTTCGCCTTTTATTTTAAATTTTCACTATTACAAGTCCATATTACACGAGACAGGCGGCTAGGCAGGGGGAAGAACAAATCCACTATCAACAGATACACATTAAACCCCCTGAAATGGCTCTTTCTGTCGGAATTTCTGATGTTTTCAGGATCATCCCTACCTTTGACGGGAAACCCTGCGACTTAGGTAAATTTATTTCCGGGGGAGACGTTTTATTTAGATCCATAAAGAAGGCGGACCCGGATATATACGAGACATTTTTAGAGCTAGTCAAAAATAGACTAGAGGGTCATGCTTACGATCTGATTAGGTATACCCAAATCGCTAAGTGGGAGGATTTAAAAGAAAAATTAGAATCGGAATATAAAGAGGAGCAATCTCGGTCGACGGCACACAATGAGTTGATTTCTCTGAAACAACGCTACAGAGAAACCGTCCGGGAATATGGCGATAGAGTCGCGAATGCTCTAAGGACTCTAAACTCTGCCACGTGTGAAATAACAGCAGACGCGGTGGTTAGGGAATACTTAATAGAAGAAAACATAAAATTGGCCGTACAAACATTTGAGGATGGACTAAACAACGAACAGCTAAAGATACTAGCTAAAGTCCATGGGGGAAACAATTTAAAACAGTCGATTGCACATGTAGTGTCACATGCCGCTCGAATGGACAATTCACCCAGGTCATATCAATACAATGAAAAACCTACATTCAATCGCATACTCTGCCAAACCTGTGGTAAGTCAGGGCATACACAGGACACGTGTTATCGAAACATGCAGTCCACTTTTCCGAATAGACAACCCATAAAAAGGGAATATAACATTTTATGCAATTTCTGTGGTCGGAATAATCACACAGAGAATGAGTGTAGATACAAGATATCTAGGAATGGATCGCCTTCAACAAATTACCAACATGGTACAACAACGCGTAACCCATTCCGAAATAATCCTACAAACTCTGAAAATCGTTTTGGTGAAAATTCTAGGACCACCAATAGACAAAACGATCGGCAAAATGTTCACTTTTCTCGGGTGCAAGAGTCGGAAAACGAGGCCTGACGCCAACCAAAATTTATGGAAGACAGACCAAATTTTTCTATTTACAGCATTAGATCTTTGGAAATAGATAACGACCATTTTAATGAAGCTCCTAGCCAAATTTACCCAGAGCCCACATACTCCTATAAACCTAGACATATAAACGAAGATAACCCTGCCTCTAATATAAAGACTCCGATTCATACTCCAATTCTGGAAAATAATTCAGCAACACAGACTGAAAATTCGAAATTTTCAGCAGTATTAAAGACTGAAAATTCGGATCTTGCAGAAAATATACAAACACAATTCCCTAATATTCCGGCTATCCCAATAGACAACCCCGACACTTCAGCAACAAAGACTGAAAATTCAGCAGTGTTAAAGATCCAAAGTTGCAATAAAAATCGAAACCCAAGTCAGTTCAACAGCTAACACTGATGAACAAATCTTTTCTGCGGCAAAGACTGAAGGATTGAATGTTTCTACAGCAGATATAACTGAAGAAATAGTTCAAACAGCAAATAGGACTGGGAACCAAGATGTTCTGACAGCTAATAAGTCTGAAGAACTATACGAATCAGTAAATGAGACTGAGAAACTAAACGATCCATCAGCAGTGAGTAAGACTGAAAAGGTAGACGTTCCGACAGCGGTTAAAGCTATGGACAATGACAACACTAAGCCGAAAACAATAAATATTTTAAACAACGAAAACATACAAAAACCCTTACTCATACACGAAATAATAAAAAATGAAAATAATAATTTAACTAAAATAGGTATTGTAAAGAATAACTATGTAAATACATTACAAATATTAAATATTAAATAAAAATTTATTCGAATACAAAATACAAAAAAATAAAAAGTTACACCGTCATTTAAATTATTTAAGATCATTTTTCAAGAAGATTTTTGGTAATAATCATCTTTATTCAATCATCATAGTAATAGGCCCAAAAAGGTTTTGGAAAATTTTCCATAAATTTAAGGAAAAAATAAACACATAACAAATGGCCTTTGTTTTATTATTCAATATATATGAACTAATCTAACAATTGTAGGAAATGACGGAAATGAAAAAAAAAAAAAAAAAGTTAATGAGGGGGACGAAAGAAAGAAAATTCTAGAGTTAATATGTATAATGGAAATTTTAGAATTAATATATATATTCGAACGGAAATGAGAATTTTGAAATATAATATTAATATTATATAATTAATATAATAAGTAATAATAATTTTTGGATAAGAAAAGAAAAGGTTCCAAGGAGAAATATTTAAATTTAGTTAATATACAATGTAAATAGACATAGTAATAAGAACTTTTTGAAATTTAAATATTGTAACCTTTGATTTAGATTTAGTTAACATATAATATAAATAGACAATAGTGTTAAGAACTTTTTGAAATTTAAATATCGTAACCTTTGATTAATTAATTAATGAAAACCATTGTAATTGAACGAAAATCCAAGCCTTTAATTAATCTTAATCTAACCTATAGTTACTAGAAAATTATTCTCTTCAGGGATAATTTTCTTTCTCGAAGAAGGGTGGGATGTTGTATTCCAGAATACTACCCTTTATTAAATTTAACACTGAATCTCCTAACACATCCTTAAAAACTTCACTTAACATATATTACATTCTCACTTAATACATACCATTCATAAACATTCACAATATTGCCAGTTACAGCACATTTAATAACTTGCACCTTTTTATTCATTCAAAACATAGTAACTTTGATTTTCGTCCAAATTTGATTCATGTAAAATGTCACAGAGAAAATCAGATAGAAAAGGAATCAGTTGGAGTTAGAATTAGTTCCGATCCAGTTTAGTTTTGAGAGTTGAGAAGAAAAAGTTTGATTTCACAGTTTTGTGAAATAGATTAAAATGTTTGAAATTATATATAAATTAAAACAAAGCTGTAAATAGAATAAGAATACAATAAACCGAAAGAAGAAATAAAGAAATTTACAAAGAAGAAGAAAGACGAATTATTATTTATTCGAAAAAGAAGACAGACAGAAGACGTCTTACCATCCTCTATTAAAGAAAAGGTCCACGCTCTTCCCTCGAAAGAGGAAGCACGGCGTTCGGACATACAACAATTCTTTTTACATGTATAATATTAGGGGTAAATGTTAAACCCTTTTCTACAATCACAATCCTTAAATTAACTTACTGGCTCTATGCGAGCTCTCTAAATTACACATTGCAACTTAATTTTTATATATGCCTTTTGGCGTACATCTTTTTTTTTTGTTTTTTATATATATATATATATATATATATATATATATATATATATATATATATATATATATGTATATGAAATAAGTCATATATTAGAGGGACTCCTCGTTTACATCTATATGTATATATTATTATTACAATTTTTTTTTAAATTATTATAACAAACAAAAACTTCAAAACAAAACGAATAAAACATAAAATAAGAAATAAAAAATTAAATGCAATAGCTACACAAAAGTAATTGGGAAAGGCGGACAGGGGGAGGGGGGACAATAGGAAGTAGAGCGTTGCTCTTGAGAGGCATACTATATCTGAGGAAGTGAAGTCCTCTCCTCGTTGAGAAGCCACCACCATTTGGGAGATGTTCGATCTTTGGCTCATTTATCTCTTTCACTGATCGCCGTGCTAAAACGTATGCGGTCTGGGGCATTGGAGATATCACTATCATGGAGAATTCGTTTGTCCCTGGCACCACGGAGAGCGTGGTAAATAATCGGGACTCCATGCATGTCTTGGATAAGGCCTTTTTGATCCAAGAAAGGGAACGCTTCTGGGGAAATAAATCCATTCTGGAGGGTATTCTCTAGATACATATCATTGGGATAGAATGCTCCCGCGATAAGATTATTGTCACTGCACATTGCCCTTGCTGTGTGACCACGAATAATTTTAATTATGAAATTGTCTATCCTATTTAACCCTGATTTGTTATACAGGATTTTGTTGGGATAGAATTTTTTGTATTGCGACTCTGGTGTTCTATAAAGTCCGAGGCAGGAACGCAAACACTGCCGTTCGAACACACGAAACTTCTCCATATAAAGTGGAGATATATTATACCATACTGGACAGCCATAAATCAAAACTGGTCGGATGAATGCCGAGTACGAAATTATTTTGACTCTGGGGTCAAGAAGACTACTCCGGAATAGACTTCTTGTCATAGATTATGCACTTTTAACTGCGGAGAGGGACGCTGCTACGTGCTTGTCAAAATATAAATACTGGTCTAGCCAGATACCAATGTATCTAACTACAGTTTTCACTTGCAGTAGAAGGTTATTGTTACCTACAATAGAAACGTGTTTCCAGTTGTATTTTGTATCCCTCGAGGCCCTGGATAGGGGCGTTCTGAAAAGGATAGTCTCGGTCTTCTGGAAATTAATCTTTAATTTCCAGTCGTCGCAAAATAGTTTTATTTTGTTGAAGTCATCTTGGAGGTGCCTATTGATGACGTCTATTTTTCATCCTGTTCTGTACACCACTATGTCATCGGCGTACGCAATGGCGTTTTCGAGAGAACTCACTAGATCACTAGTGTAAATATTGAATAGAATGGAAGAATTCACAGCTCCCTGCTGTAAGCCATTTTTAATTTGGACGGTCTTGTTGGAGAGTATGTCCCCACATTTCACCACAAAATGTTTGTCCATTATCATATCATAAATGATGTATAACAGATATTGCGGCATACCCAGGTTTGTTAACTTATAGACAAGCCCCTCTAACCATACGGTGTCGAAAGCCTTTTCAAAGTCAACCAAGCAGGCGCCTGTACATTGTCGTTTTGCCTTGTTCCACTGTATATCGGAAACAAGTTTCGTCGCTGCATGAACTGTATCATGTCGCGCTCGAAAGCCAAACTGGTTGTTGGGGATGATATCGTTTTCATCACACCAACCTATCAGTGCTTTGTTTATAATTTTTTCGAAGACCTTGCTGATGTTGGGAAGCAGGCTGATCGAGCGCAGATTAGCTGGATTGCTCTTCTCCTTACCCTTTTTGGGGATAGGGTGGACTACTGCAGTCTTCCAATGGGTTGGATAGTGTGCATTGTTTAGAGCGTTGTTAAACAAAGTAGTGTATATGTTCACTGCTTCGCGAGGCAAATGCTTTAGAACCACATTTGGAATGCTATCTATTCCAGATGATTTCTTATTTTTTATTGAGCTAAGTATGTTTCCAAGTTCATCCTTGCGCACAAACATATTTGTATTTTCATTTCTGACGGGAGAACCCGCCCTATTATTTTCGCCGAATGTGATGAAACTATGGTTTTCGGATCGCCAGTTGTGAATTTGATTGCGCAGTGAGCAATGTCTTTGACGGGCATTACTTTCAATTTCAGTGTTAGCATGAACTGATTCGTTAACTCTGTACACTGCTTCGAAACAGGCTCCCTTTTGAATTCGCTTTCTTTTGCGGATCTTCGACTACTATTACTTCATCATTGGAGTTGATGTGCTCTAAGGTGAGTCCTGCGTTCAGCATTATCTGACAATTCTCGGGAGTCCGTGGAATTCGGAGACAGGGAATGTTATCGTGAGCTTTTCTTCGACATATTTTCTTGATTTGTGAAAACATGTTCGGTCCGTTTGCTTGAACAGCTAGAATTCTGTTGCTCCACTCCTCATTTATTACTGCTCGGTAATTATCCGGGATCAGTTTTTGAAGATTTTTAATCAAGGACTTGATTGTTTTGATTTCATTGCTATTTGGGTCACTGAACTGCCTATAGCACAATTTCAGCTTTGAGAGCAGGGTGCTCATTTGCCTATACAAAGCATCGACAGTTGCATTTCTGTCTCGGTTGGTTATAGCCATCCATATGAGCTACTTTGGGGATGGAACGATTCATTGCGTTAGTAACAATATCGTTCATAGTTAGGAGGTAATGATCGATTTCATCATTACGGAGGTTTCTATTAGTCGGTGGGTCTGTGCCAATGTTGCGTATTTCTCTTTTTACTATGCGATCGAAACGCGACCAATGTGCTTTTCGGAAATCGAAAGAGTGTACCTGGTCGTACTGCTCAAGTAGATGGTACTCGTTTGGCACGTGTATTACGGCTCCAAGTCCGTAATGATCGCTATCGTACTCAATTGTGCGAAGACAATTTCGAGTAGTTACCTCGGTATCTGGTAACTGAATTCGATCATCTGTCATAAGTAAATCCAGGAAGGAGTTACCTCTTGCATAAGACGGTGTACTTGTAGCGTACAATTCTAGTTTATGCTCGATCGCATTTGTTTGCCACCAATCAAACAAGGCATTGCCTCTGGTGTTCGAGGTCAGATTGCCCCAGGCACTGTGCTTGGCGTTAAAATCACCTGCCATTAAAAAGTAATTGTTTTCCGAATCTAACTTGAGACTTCGGAAAAGCGTATCGATTTCACGGATAAATTGGGTACCTTGAACAGATTCAGGAGCGTAAGCAGCGACTATATATAGATGCCATTGACTTTTTAGAGGAATATCTATAATGCATGCCTCTAGCACCTGGAATTTGTGTACTTCCGTGCTGTAAACGACCTTATGGTGAAGACCTTTCTTAACTAAGATAGCGACCCCACCCCCTGGAGTAGAGTGTGGTCGATCTCGTCTAATTATGTTATAATTTTTGTAGCCCATTTTGTGCCTTTGGTTTAGCTTAGTTTCGCTAGCCAAGAGCACATCTGGGCACTCGACTTGGAGCAGATTGCCTAAATTATCCCTTCTTTCGATGTGGATTAGTGAATTTACGTTCACAGCTATAATTTTTAGGTTAAGTTCAGACGGAGGGTTGAAGATTTTGATATGGAGAGTTATTTGAGAACAGGGTTGAATAGAGAGTATCTATTCGTGCTCTTTGTTCAGTCAGTGTTCTTTGAAATTCGGCAAATTGTCCTGGCATGGTTAATAACATTGTTATTATTTCTGAATGTGCCACTGGTGCAGGCATTTTTCCATTACTATATGTATGTTCCATGGATGCTGGTGGCTTAGGAGCACCGGCCATTTGTGCATATGACACACAAGGAGCCACGAAATTGTTGTAAGAACGAGTTTTCATTTTTTTCTCTTCTTCAACTTGTTTCTTTTTGGATTCCAATTTTAATTTCATTTGTTGAAATTTAGGACATCCTCTAAAATTTGCAGTGTGACCTGTTATTTTACAGAGGACACAGGACAGTGTTTTCCTATCTGGAAGCTGTTCCTTGCCCAAGGGGCATTCACCAATGATATGGTCGGAGAGGCACTTTACGCACCTGAATTGCATGTGGCAGTTTGATGCCGCGTGCCCGAAGCGTTGACAACGCATACACTGCAATACGCGATCGATTTTTCTAATTTTTCCAAACTTATTGTTTGGTGGTTGAGGTGTTTGATGTATCGGAGAGCATCAACTTTACTGTTGAGACTCAGTGATAAAATAATGAAAGCGTTTTCTGGAGTTGGCGGTAGAGAAGGGTTTCACACCTGTAAATTTTAAATTGTCGGTTTCGGCATTTTTTAATTCCTCTAATACCTCCTCAGGGGAAAAACATGGATCAACGTCTTTTAGGAGCATGGATTATTTTCTCCGATTTCGGCGTGTACGTGTAGTACTCGCTTTTTGTCCTACCCAAAGCAGTCATTACTTTGCGATAACCTTACATATCATCGCACATTAATTTTATTTTAGAATTATTAATTTTTTTTGTTTTGAAATTTTTGCAAGTTAACTCACCTAATTTTATAACGTCCTTTGTTTCCATGGACGTAAGTATTATAGGCGGCGCCTTTTCCTTTTTGTTGGTTACGTTGTTCTGGTTTGTTTGCTGCTTCTGCATCTCGATTCTTTGCTGCCTTTTGTTTGCTTCCTGATGTTGTTCCTGATTTTTTCGTTGTGCTGTTGTATTTTCTTGGCTTTGTTGTTGCTGCACCAGGTCTTTTAATTTGAGGATTGCTTCTCTTTGTTTATTGAGTTCCTCTTTTTTGTGTCAATATCCGCAAGGAGTTTTTCTAATTCCGCCGGATCTGTTGCAGTACCTGTGATATTGTTTTCTTCATCAGCAGGTAATTTGATTTCACTTGGGTCAAGGTCAACCAATTCGTTGAATTGGTTGCCTGCGCCTGTGTATTCGTTTTTCTTTCCGTTTGCATTTTTTTCGCCGTCTGAATTTGGCTTGTGCCGCTTTGTTATAATACTCGGCTGTCGCTCGAGTCGGCTCCGTGTCATCGCTTTCAAGTCTGCCTGGCCCCTTTTCAAGAAAGGTGACGAGCTCTTTAGCACTTTGTTTGTTTCCATAATTTTTTATTTTTTTATTTATTTATTTTTTTATTTTTTAAACAACCGCTCTCAGTGGCGGCCACACTGTGTAATCCACACTTGTTCACTCACACTCGCGCCACGAATTCATTTATTTATTTATTTTTTTTCTTTTCTTTTGCTTTCTCCTGTTGTCAGGTATACGTCTTATCTCTTTGACGTGTTGGTAACGACTGTAACTTAAATTGTTAAGATTGTACTATTCATATCCAATAAAGGATGTTATTAAAAAAAAATGTTTGGCTTAAAAGATAGAAGACGTTTTAATTCTTTATTAGTGAGAAGACCACCACATTGGGGATATGATATAACTCTTATTGATCTATTTCGTTCGTTGATCACAATATTAAAACATCGGCGATGTGGGATATAGGAGATATCACAATTATGGAGAATTTGTTTATTTCTAACACAGTGGAAAGAACAGTAGGGACGCATTTGTATGCACTTTTTCTCAAGCTAGAGAAATACTTCGGTAGAAATCAAGTTTGCTCCAGATATGTATCTACATATGGTAGTACGGTCTGGACCCAAGATTATATACACATAATTTTATAATATGATTATGTATCCCATTTATCCCTGACCTATTGTATAGAATTTGATTAGGGTGGAATTTGTTGACACAGAAAACCCGAACCCAGTAAACTTTATCACCTGGAATAGGGATATACGAGGATGTTCTGTGGGGGGCGATGGTATGGGCGTCGGCATTGACGCTAATTCTACCATCCACCCACTACTGCCTCTAAATGTTCCACCGATTAATACGCCGAACCAAAAGAACGAAACGCCGCCACGTTTGTCTACAACCGGGAGTAAGGAAAAACACTGTCCACCAACTTGTGCGCGACAAACCGTCCAGCAGATAGAAATTAAAACACACTGTTGATTGTTTATTAAATGATTACTTTATTTGGTTTGTATGTATCCAAATATTTTGATGCATTTATTTTGTAATATTCCTCACTATCTTTAAAATTGTGAAGGATAATTCGTAATTTTACAGATTGCAGTCGTAAATTAATCTAATTAGACAATGAAATCACGCGGACACGTCCGCTGTAATGAACCGACGACTTTGTATATTAAAACTGTTACTCAGGCGACTCGCGGTTGACTTTCGCGTCCCCGTGCGCACTGAGGGCGGGAGCGGCACTACCGTGGTGGTCGGCGGATGTAATTGGACTCAGCGATAAACGGCTCTTGTAGAGCCGACTCGCTAATGGGGTGAGTTTGTGGTGTGGTGGTAAGGATATGTTTTTACTTGCCTCTGGTGGCGTAAACGTAAAGTCTCTCTTGGTGGAATAGAAAACCAGATCTTGTAATGAATATCATGGTGGTATATCTGTGTTATTTACTCATGCGCGAAGGCAATGACAGAACAAAGCAGGAAGGCGGCAAGGACAAAGGGAGCGAGAAGATCATTGTCTATGAAGTGCATCGCGTCTAAATAAATACACGACGATGCATCGAAGAAATGTGGTAAGAGAAAAGATGAGACGAGGGCATCATAAAAGTCTTAGGTGAGTGATGCCCTTGTGTAAATATACGAATAGATATTGGGAAAGGTGCTAATGGTTGCGATACTTTATACAATGAAAATTGTATGTCATATCTTGGGTCGGTGGCTGAAACGAATTT
The DNA here is from genome assembly GCA_963931805.1 of Microdon myrmicae. Taxonomy (NCBI): domain Eukaryota; kingdom Metazoa; phylum Arthropoda; class Insecta; order Diptera; family Syrphidae; genus Microdon; species Microdon myrmicae. Next base: position 186,768,568 of record OZ007498.1, on the reverse strand, counting down.
GCTTGCATTTGTATATGCTGGATAATTCGTGTGGCGGCTAAGTACGAAGTTGTGATTTTTTGTTCGTTGGAAAACAAATCATTTGTGAATCTATTCATCATCATCATCCTCGGCACTACAACCGGGAGCCGGTCTTGGCCTTATTTAGCAAGTTCTGAGGCTTGTTAAACTTTCCATAATAATTTGTTTTGTCCGAGAAAGGTCATTAGTCTTGCGCCAGAGGCTCCTCAACGGGGGATCGAACCCCGGTCTCCCGTGTGACAGGCGGGTATACTAACCACTATACTATCGAGGAGTGTGACTCTATTGCAATTGGGTAAATGGCCGTTTTGCTATTATGCTGGTGATGCTAAAGCAATTTAGGTATACGATGGGTGGCCGTGTACCGTATCTTGCTGAACGAAATGGGATCGAACTTTTCTGCATGTTCACATGCGAAGGAATTCGGTTTATGACACTAGACGCTAGTGTTTGCTTTTGTCCCTTGGACAAAAGGCTGTCGAGGCCGTGGAATTGCCAGGATATGCGGTGTGCACGTGGACAGCGGAATTGCTTGGCATACCAGATTGCCGAATGGTTTAGGGATTCATGATTATTTAGGGAAGATTTTTTATAAGGAATTTGTATGCGAAGAGATGCATGAAAGGTAAGGATTCTTTACAGGGACTTTTAGATTATAAATTTGTTCTATTTAATGCGTGAAGCATTTAAGGTGCTAATGTGATTATATTAGCGAACTTAGGGAAGATGGGTAGCAGTTATGGGGGTTTTTTAGGTAAGTGGGCCGTGGGGTTTGGCGGAACCGTCACAGTTCAATAAAGGCTTACACGTGATAAATTTTACAATAATTTATATACTTGTATGAGACCAATAATTACTACTGGTCTTGGTCAAAATATCCTTATCATTAAAAATCATAAAGGATATGAAACCCGCAGTTCTTTCCAATCTTACCCGCATCGCCACTAAAACTTTGCCCTAGATTTATAATGCGCCGGATTCGCCACAAAACCTTTCTATTACTGAACAGTCAAGGGCTCATTACTTTACCACCAAGAAATAGTGCATGCAAGAGAGCAAAATAATAAAAGTGCCATTTTATGACTAGGGGTTTAAATGTACGCACTTCAAATCTTCGCTTCTATTTGCCAAGTGGCGTCCTCATCACACGTCAAGCAAGCCGCATCAAAGTACTCTTCAGGATTATCCACAAGTGCGGCAAAGAGCTCATGGAAAAATTGTTAAGATATTTGCACAGAAAAGTGAGCAAATTTTTACTCTCACTGAATAAGGTAAGTATCCTCCTTACTGTAGCCTAGCACGGATATGGCTTGTTGAGTGTTTGGCTGCATGTGTTTCGTGCCAAGTGTCCTTAATGAGAGATGATATCGTAAGGATCTTTGGCGCGGGCCACAAACTTTGTGGAGTCTCGTACATTTGCACATTAGGCCGGATAACGAGGGGATGATTAAGGAGTTATTGTAAAATAAGAATCGTTTACAAAGGGAAGTAAATATTTATTTATGGGTTTGCTTTACACGTTACCGTGTATTCGGCCTATTGATTCCAAATAGTATACGATTTAACGGGGCTTTTACAGCCTATGCTTTTGATTTTTTCCCGGTATTTGTAGATGCATGCCAGGGTTCTACCAATTAAAATCTAAACCCTCCACACACCATTCGTTTTTGTTATTCGCCACTGGATCTTCCGTCCAGATTTTCCTTACTGGCTCTGCTTACATCACATGGAGGCAGACCTACCGGTTATCGGCTGCATAATGCGGAGCGATGGCCCTTGCTACATTCGGCAGCAGTATCCCCAACGTGTTGCATATTGTTGCTCGTTTTGCGGGAACGTTTCGTGAAGGACAATCTCGAGTACAACACTAGCACATTTTATAGAGAGACTAGATGCAATGATGTGCCTCCCTGATGATTATTAAAATTGTTTCTGGCTTATGTGCGGCTGGATTTAGCCTACTTTCAATTCTCTAGATTACATGGGCACAAAGAATTTCCTCGTCATTTAGATGTTTAGCCAGTATCGTTATATCATCTGTGTGGCGACTCTACGTGTCCTCTTCTAGAGAGGTAAGCAACACATACCGTCGCGTATGCCACAGCTGTACGGCTAATCCCAGGACACATATTTCTCAATATCGGACCCTGATACCCGTCAATCTGAGAATGCATATCAATTCATCTTGAAAGTCAACTTCAGGCGCACAAATAAACATAGAGGGTCTGTGGGGAAGAAGTATGTACCAGTATGGGTACTTGGTTAACTCCTTCCACCATCATCAAATACTAATTGGCCCGTCGTCACAACAAGAGAAAACACAAAAGTTCCGAGGGAAACGCTCCAAAGCTGCAACACAATGTCCATAGAAAAAGGAAAGAAAAAAGAAAACACTGGTTACTGTTATTAGTGAAAGGTTTTTTATTTTTAATTCGGTTGTTAATTAAGGTTCGCAGATAGTTATTTGACACTTAATAATTTTCAATAAATTGGGACGAAAACACTCTTAAGGGATTATTAAGATATATAACGTTATTATCGGTCGGCAGTCCAAAGTAAACGACGCCACCATTATGAAATGTACACAGCTGGTACTCGCGGGGACAATAACCCGGATGATAACGGCAGAACTTATAAACACACACTCGAATACGCTTCACCGTGCTCGGAACGGAAGCGGAAGTCGGCACGACCAGTGACGGTTGGCGGATGAAATTAGACTTACCGAGGTTAGAACTCTGACATGAATAACATCCTAGGCTAGGGTTAAGAAAAGGGAAACAAAAATGCACTCTTTCAGTGCAGTGGTGTGTGTGCGCGATCGAACAGATCGATGTTATTTACACGGGTTCGAAGGCAGTCGAACAACGAAACAGGCAGGCGGCAAAGACAAAGGAGATTCATGATCTATGTCTATGCTGTGCAACGTCGCTATGATACACGTTAGGAAAAAAAAGGTGCTAATGGGATGCGATACTTTATACAATGGAAATTGTATATCGTATCTTGGGTCGGTGGCACAAACGACTCCCTTGCATGCCTTTGTATGTGTCGGGTAATTCGGTTGTGGCGACGAACAAAAATTGAAAATTGTTTGTCAATAGGGAAATGCTGGGAATACGATTATAGTTTGCCGTATTGCCAGATGCCTGCCAAAGGACAGCGTTGCTTTGTTTGCACTTAGTGCGTTGCTAAGGCATTAGTCTCAACGTGAATGGTGCTAATTACACGTATCTGCGTTGGACTTTTTATCGCTGGCTAAAGGGGTCGCCAGCCGATATGTGTGTAAATAGTTTTGTGTACACATATTGTGGCTCGGATTAGCCAACTCATGGTAAGATTTTCTGATATGCGGTCGTATGATATACGAACCGATGAGTTTCATTACAGGGAATTTATGATAAGATATGAAAGAACTCTTATCATTATCATCATCATCATCGGCACTACAACCGGGATCCGGTCTTGGCCTTATTTAACAAATCTCTCCATCGGTCCCGATTTCGAGCCGATGTCATCCAGTTTGGCACTCCCAGGCTCTGGGCGTCCTGGTCTACATCCCTCCGTCGCAGACAAGGTGTGCCGCGCTGTCTCCTTCCATACATTCTGCCACAAAGGCATTTCCGGGCAGGCTCCTCTTCGCTCATTCGAGCTAGGTGTCCCGCACACCGGAGTCTACCGAGATTGATTTTTCTTACAATATTAGCTTCAAGGTAGATTGCGTACAACTCATAGTTGTAGCGTCTGCGGAGTCGTCCTCCCTCACATACGGGGCCAACAATTCTCCCTAAGATCTTTCTCTCGAACGCGGGCAAGAGTTCAGACTGCCTTTTATTAAGCACCCAGGTGTCGGATCCATACATGAGTACTGGTAAGACCATGGTCTTGTAAAGTAGTAGCTTGGATGTTCTGGATAAATTTCGGGATTTAAAGAGCCTTGATAGACCATAGTAGGTTTTGTTGGATTTAATCAGCCGTTCGCGTATTTCTTCTTCCATATTGTTATCGGCTGATACTATTGACCCAAGGTAGTTAAAGGATTACACTACTTCGAATTCGTGCTCCACTACCGTGATAGTTTGACCAACGTTAGGTCATCTCTTCGCAGAAGTTGCCGCCATGTACTTAGTTTTTCCCTCATTAATGTGCAGTTCCAGTTTTTGTGCCGCCTGCTCGATCTGGGTGAAGGATTCGATGTCATCTGCGTGGGCAAGTATCTGACTGGACTTGGTGACAATAGTCCCTCTTGTTGTAACGCCAGAGTCACGGATTGCTTTCTACAACGCCAGGTTGAAGAGGAGGCAGTCCAGACCGTCCCTTTGTCGGAGTCCATTATAGATGTTTATTGGTCTGGACAGCAATCTCGCTACTTTTACTTGACTAGTTACGTTGGTCATGGTCAACCTACAAAGTCATATCAATTTGTTTGGAATTCCGAATTCTCTCATGGCATTATATAGTTCTACCCTGGCTGTGCTGTCGTAGGCGGCCTTAAAGTCTATAAATAGGTGGTATAATGGAATCTTAAATTCCTGACATTTTTCCATCGCCTGCCTAAGGGTGAATATCTGATCAATTGCTGATTTGCCTGGGATGAAGCCACACTAATATTGACCAATGGTGGCTTTAGCGTATGGGGATATCCGGTCATGTAGGATAGTGGAGAGTATCTTATAGGCGGTACTCAGCAATGTTATACCACTATAGTTGCTGCACACTGTGATATTTCCTTTCTTATGTATGGGACAAATTATACCGCAACGCCAATCTTCCGGAATCTCCTCTTGCTCCCATACGTGCACCACGATCTCATGAATTGCGCGATGTAACGCTGTCCCTCCTTGTTTTATCAGCTCAGCTGGTATGCCATCAGCTCCAGGAGCTTTAATTGATTTGAGCTGTCTAATGGCTTTTAATGTTTCCTCAATGCTTGGTGGTGGCAGCATTTGGTCTTGGTCTGGCATTGGTGGAGCCTCCAATTCTTCTGTGAGCTGACCATTTAGCAATTCATTGAAGTGCACTTCCCATCGCTCCAGAATGCCTTCAGTATCGGTGATTAGATTACCATCTTTATCCTTGCAGTAAGTGCAGGGTGGTGTGTGCTGCGTCATACTACGGATTATTTGGTAGAACTTCCGCGCCTGGTGCGGTCCTCGCTCTCTACTTTTCTCTATTTCACAGACAAGGTTTTTCCCAGGCACTTTTCTTTTGTCTGTGAAGTTTTTTTTCAGATCTTCTGAGCTCTTTGTATTTCTCCTCGCGTACCCGCGTCCTATGAGACTGCTGCATTGCCCGGTATGCAGCATTCTTATGTTCAGTCGTTAGTTTGCACTCATCATCAAACCAGTCGTGGCAATCTCTACGACTACTGCCTAAGATGGAGTTGGCAGTACTAATGACAGTATTCTTAAGGCGTGTCCATTTCTCTTCTACGCCCGGCATTCTGGCCACAGGACTTACTCTCCCTCCGTCGAGCTCTTCGAGGGCGAGTTTAACGCATGACCAAAAGTGTTGCTGGTATTCTCATTGCGTAAGGCAGCCGTGTTGATTCGAACCTGATCCGCGGATGCAATACGTCTCCGTAGGCCAATCCGCGCTTGGAAAACTGTACCAACAAGATAGTGATCCGAGTCGACGTTGGCACCTCGGTATGTTCGTACCGTCATCAGGCTCGAGGGGTGGCGGCGATCTATCAGCACGTGGTCAATTTGGTTGCGAGTGGCTCCATCAGGTGATACCCAGGTGGCTTTGTGGATATCTTTACGCGGAAACCTGGTACTCGCAACGACCACGTTTTTCGATGCTGCCAATTCGATGACTCGTAGTCCATTCTCATTAGTATTCTCATGCAAACTATGGCAACCTGTGTATTGCCTGAAAACCGGCTCCCGACCTATTTTTGCATTCAAATCCCCAAGAACGATTTTCACATCGTATCTTGGGCAGGCATTGAGGGCCCGTTCGACGTTCTCATAGTATTCTTCTTTTTCGGGGGACTCCTCTGTAGGTCCGTGAACGTTCTTAAACTTGCCTCGCACGCGAAGAGTGCATAGCCTTTCATTTATTGCATTAAAGCCTTCAGTTTTTGGCTGACTAGAAAGGCTACCCCGAGCACATGGTGTTTTGCATGACAGCTGTAATAAATGTCATACTCGTTTCTTTGAATAACATCACTCCCCATCCATCTTATTTCTTGTAATGCTGTTATGTCAACTGTATATTCGGACAGGGCATCGGGTAGCTGCTGTGCAGCTCGAGCTCTGTATAATGAGCGGACGTTCCATGTAAACATTTTTAAATCGTTTAGCGATTTTTGTTTCCGAGGTCGTCGTCGTGTATCCGGTCCATATCCAAGGCTTGTTAAATTTGCCATAATATTTCATTTTTACGGGCCTGATTATTAGCCTTGCGCCAACCTTTCTCAGGATGTCGCTGCATGCATTGGTTCACTACTTGGCGGGTGTCAAAGTAGCTATCCAGGGGTGTCACGTGGAGACTGCATGTCAACTTGGATTGAACAGGGACAAGGATCGTCCTGACCTTCGCCGGGTTGAAGGCAATCAGAGGCTTTTCCCTGTATGTTCGCACCCATCCCGCCCTCTTATAGGCTATTTTAAATGCGAAGTCTTGCATGCAGGTAAGAATTCTTTTGCAGAAGCTTGAAAATAAATAAATTTGGTAAGCTTAATGCGTGCTGCATTTACAGGTGCTAACGCTGTTGCATTAGCGGAAACTGATGTAGATTGGGTTGTAATAATTGGGGTTCTGCCTGATAAGGTAAAGAAAGGAATTTTACGGGAAATTATATGCGAAGAGACCTGGCGCAAGACTGATGACCTTGCCCAGAAAAAATAAATCATTATGGAAAATTTAACAAGCCTCAGGACTTGCTAAATAAGGCCAAGACCGGTTCCCGGTTGTAGTGCCGATGATGATGATGATATGCGAAGAGAATGCATAAAAGGTAAGTTTTCGTTGACAGGGATTTAAGATCATAGATTTGATCTATAAGATGCATGAAGCATTTTCAGGTACTAATGCGATTGCATTAGTGATGTTAGGAAATTGGATGGAAGTTATGGGGGTTTTAGGGTTTTGCTGGCACCGCCACAGGTCATTCTTTAGACGAACCACGCGAATGGGGAATGTGTGATCATGTGTTTACTCGTCGTTGTAATGTCCAGGCATAGGTACATCGATACCTCCATTCCTTATCCACTTCCTCTCCTTCCGATCCAACTGTGCTCTGACATTTAAGGGTACTCCAAAATCTCCATTTGTGTGAAGAAAAATTAATAAAAAAATTAGAATAAAATCACCGCCGCAACAAAAACCGCGATCGCGTGTTTACGATGATGCGGTGATTGCTCCAATAATGTTCTGGTATCCGAAAAGGGTGACTTTTTCGATTCTCTTTTGATGCGGTGTTCCTCACTACGGTTGTGTGTAGGTAATCTGTTGGAATCTCAACCCCCGTTAGTAACAATGGCCTGTGGATCGTTCAGAATGTCGTTAAATATTTACGGGTTTGTATAAATTGCGGGCTCCTCGGTAGTATAGCCGTTAGTATACCCGCCTGTCACGTGGGAGACCGGGGTTCGATTCCCCGTCGGGGAGCCTCTGGCGCAAGACTAATGACCTTGCCCGGAAAAAAACAAATCATTATGGAAAATTTAACAAGCCTAAGGACTTGCTAAATAAGGCCAAGCCCAGCTCCCGGTTGTAGTGCCGATGATGATGATAAATTGCGGTTTGGCAGTTATTAATTGCCAATGCGTTTTTGGATGATACTTCTATCCGTGAAACTTTTCGAAAGGATTTTATGGACTTTCTTTACAATGTTTCTTATTAAAAGAAGGGCGATCTTCGAGGGCTCAATAATTATCTCGGCATTGCGTTTTCGCACGTTGTAGTAACCATGGGAGACTTGGCGATCCACTAGTTTATGCAGATGTTCATCATTACCACGAATGCGTCCCTTTCGTGCTTGGTCAGATGTCTAGGTTCTAATTGTTCCCTATACTCCGACTTCCTGATACTCCACCTGGGTGGTCGCTTGGTGTATGCTCTTTGAAAACCCTAATGGTGAAAGTGATATGTTTATAGGCATACTGTTGCATGCGGCTGTATATTTTTTCAAAAATAAAACGTCTCAGAATGTAAAAGCAAATAATTTGTATACAATTCTTTGAAGCAACCATAGAACCAAACGATACCCTGTGAAAGGAGTTCTTACTAGATCGACCGTTTTAACGAGCCCTAGTGCATCATACAGGTGTTCATGAGTTTGTGAACGTGTAATTTTTTGATTGACGCCTGTTATGCGTTGTCTATACTTTATCAATTCTTCTGCACCCGACCCGAGTTTGCCATTTTCGATGCAGCGAAATCGTTAGGTCGTTTCTGTCACCTTGTCATCACAAACGTAAAATTACTTTTTACTGCACCGATTTTATGGTATAACACCACAGTGTAGGCTGTCATTTATCACTATTTTTCCATGACTATATTTTGGTTGAGAACTTGTTATGATGTTTAACACGATTGTGAGAGTTGGTCGCCATAGTAGATGAATATCCAAACAGGTAAGACTAAAACAACACATCTGCAATCTTTATGTACGACTCTCATACTAGTCCCTTTAACCTGCGGTACATAATTCAACATACTAAACAATATGAGACACATTTAAGAAATGAGTTTCATTTTTCGACGGAATTACCATCATGGCTTGATGTGGAAGAGGAAGGCAGATATTTGTCCAAACCAGGCAAATAAGAGTATGTACAGCTGATAAATCTATGACATCGCCCTAGCGCATATCTGGATCGAACTAATGCCTTGGGATTGGAATTACTTTTCTGTGCAAGTTACAAGAATGAGAAACCAGCAAACATTTATCCTTTCAATCAAGTCACCATTCACATCTCATTTGGAATTCTTTCGCACGGAGTTATAAATGGAGATGTATGGCGGGGGTGTGTGTACCGTGCAATGATTCTAAGTCATTTCTTCAAACTCTTGGTACTGACGCCCTCTGAAATTTACACCAACTAATACTCTAAATGGAAGCATACGGAGAACGGCGATGAAAATAAAAGGAAAAGAAAAAAATGAGAAAATAAGAACGGGAATACACATCATCGTGTCCCTATACCTATGAAAGGGGATCCAAGAGCAGAAAACTGAAAACTCCTTTAGCCCCCCCACTTGAAACGATAAGTATCTTTTTCTTACACGGATACATATCTCAATTTATGTGTTACGTGACCTCATATTCATACAGGATTTTGATCCCAGTAAGTGTTGGAAATTTTCAAAACAACATACCTCCTCTGGCTTGTGTACATTTGTAGTCTGCCGAAGTGGGGCTCTTTAAAGAAAAATATTTAAAGTCGATGAAGGCTTTCTGGTTCTGGTTTTGGCTCTTGTACTTCATTTCATGTCTCCTGGGACTGCTTGTGCTCCAGAGAACCATGACATATCTCGAATGTGTAACATGTGTATACCTTAGTCCATCGAGGAAGTTTGTGTCGCCTCCACTCTAAAACCCCCCTACTTTACTGCTGCGAAAATGAGTGTAACATGGATCATAAATAAAAATGTGACAAAGCGCGACATAAAAAGCTGAAAAACGAAGAATTTATTGCTACTTTCGGGTAAGGAAGAAGGCTTGTAAGCGCCTTTTGATAGTACCATGTGCTTTGTCGCCGCTTTGTCACAGCCGTGAGTACGGAAAAAGGATCTTATAAGGGTCATGTGGGTGCCTTGTAGAACACAGCCATACAAAAACGCTACATTTCGTTTCTGTAACTTTCATCCGTACAGGAGAAAAACTCGTTTTTTTCAAAATGCCAAACGAAAACTTATCACATTTAACAGTAAGCTTTGCGTCATGACTTGGTGCTCCGATTTGGCACCGAAAACGCATTTCCAAACGCACGTAAATATATGACGGCGTTCTGAAATTTATAGCAAAGTGTTAATTTATCCTGTTTCACATACCATAGTTGAAGCGATGGCAGCGACAATTCGACTCCGTGGTACGCGAAGCAGGTTTGGGTCGTGAAGATTTTCTGCACGTACGAGTTCGTTTAGCTAAGGTCGACGTTACCAATGTTTATTAACTTATGGGATTAGTTTAAAATTCATGGCCTTAAAGAATATTTCAATACATTTCCAAGGAATATGAATATATTTGATTATGCCGGAATAATTGCGATCAAAGCTTTTGAACACATGGAAATAATATCAAACTTGTGAAACTGACAGATATGCGTTTTAGACGTTGTGATGTTTTAATATGATAAATAAATGCCGATTAGTTGTACTTTCCGGCATAACAAAATGAAGTCTTCACGTGTTGTTATTTTTTGGGTTAACAAAGAACCAGTCAATCGTCAGAGTTAACATTTCGATGTCGAGCAATGTTTTAAGAACACCCATCAGCACTAATCGATTCGTGCGATGAGTTTTTGATGAAAATCAAAATATACAGATCACCACAAACGTGGGTCTTCTGGAACGACTGCTAGAGTAAAGTGAATCACGGTAAAACCACCAAGTCCCCGGAGCATTTTGTAAATTTACGCCTTTGTTGGGTCTTTAAAGCTCACCACACTTTAACAATTTTATGATGACTGGGTTTGAGGTGATAGAAAATCATTTCGTATATATACCTTATAGGGCTTCGGTGCTTCAGGGCAGCGTCCCCTAGTTAAGGTGCAAATTTTTTATTATGTTTGGTCATATATCTAATCGAGAAAGATAAATTGATGGCGCTAAGCGAATGGCTCATAATCTCAGAAACAGAAAACAACGACATATCATGGCAGAGGTGAGGTGGTTGAAATATATCATTTCAGTTTCCTTAGCCAATTTGTTACGTGATAACTTCCGCCACCGCCCTGGTCTCGGCAAACGAAAGCTAAAAACAAAAATACACAACATGTAAACGCTAAACAGTTTTAAACTAAAAGTTGAATACAATTAAATTAACATTGCATAAATATGTGATTAACCACATAAACTAGACATATCCAATTAAACAATGTACATTACACATTTGAAATATAATTGGTAAACAAAATATAAAAAACTAAAACAGCAGGTGCACAGACCAGCATAAGATAAAATATGGCTATGCCGTTTTCGATCAGTTTCGGGACAGTCATGGCCGAGTTTCTTCGCCGAGACAACGGTGACAGGGAACAAGGAGCTGACGGGGGAGGAGATGTGGGTACCGTGTCTTCGTTAGGTGCCGGACTGAAAACAGGTTCACGAAGACTCCCCTCGTCCGCACTGTTCTCCGAATGGTGTTTGTGGCAGTCCCGCCAGATCCCACGGTACGCTTTCCTTAAAAACCCCCATAACACCCATCTTCCCATATAATTTCGCCAATGCAATCGCATTAGGCGCCTGAAAATGCTACACGCATTAATTGGAGCAAAGCTATAGTCGTAAAGCTTCTGCAAGAGAATTCTTACCTTTTCAAGAATTCCTTCGCTTACAAATCCCCAGTAAGAGCTCTTACTTTCCTTATCATAAATTATCCTAAAAAGAAAAACCCCGGTTCACATATCATGTAACCATTCCAGCCAGAGGTAATTATCATGGCGTCATGGCCTATTCCTACCTTCATTCATGTATACGATAAATTTCTTTATGTATACATTGGCTGGCGACGTTTTTCTCCCAGCAATAAAATTCCCTGACTCGCACAATGTGCAACCCAAAGCAAATACGCATTCCGCGTCCCTTGGCATCAATTGAAATCCAAGCATAAACAATGCAAATAGGTATTCAATACGTACCCTTACTAGCGATGCCATAAACACCATTTCCCAGTAACCTAGCTAAAACTAATTAGCACATTTCCACATCGCATCGTGGTCTCTTTGTTTAGCTGCTACGCTCATGCATCCGACGATTTCGGTTTTATTTGCTTTACCGAAATCGTATCCTAGGAATGCACTTTATGTCTTTCTTTGTTCTAGGCACACATACCACCATGGTCACGATGAGCGAGTGAGCTCTGAACGACCAACATATCGTTGAGTCGTTTTCCAACCTTCAAGGCGGTCGGGTCGTCCGCCATCCAGCGTACCGTCGCCGGTACGGTGTGATACAAAAAGCCGAGTGCGAGTCGAATGCGTATCGAGTCGCAACATAATCAATTAAAAGTGTTTTTTTTTCTGTAGCCCACTAACTTTGATCCCGTTATAATAATAAACCAGGATTGTCGCCGTGCGTGTAACGAGAATTCGGGATATCGATTTAATTTTACAGGATTTTTACCACAAAATAAAAAACATTAGCATCAAAACTACTTCAGTGTGTTTTTCTTAGACAGCTATTGTGTTCGCGGTTGTGCTCTACTTTCCAGCGTAATATTGGTGGGGTTTCTGCTGAACCATAGTCCGTGTTGACGGACTAGCGGAAACCACCACATGTTCGTTCACTAATATAGTTATGCTTCTTCACTCTAGTCTCTGAAAGTCTTGTAATTTGTCAATGCAAACAAGAAAACACCGCAGGTTAATCTATTTCTTTCTTCTTTTTTTTAACAAAAATTGAAAACAAAAATTCAATACAAAAAGGTAACTTTAAACATTTTATTTTAATGCACAGCGTTATTCTGTTATAGTGTTTCACTAGCTAAATGGTTTCAAACTAAATAGTTGTTATAATTTGTTTCAATAACTAAACGATTTCAAACTGTCAAGTAACTTTAATTATTCTTTTTCAGACGCTCTTACACCGACGGTAGTTGGGCTCAGACTCACACGATTTCTACTACATTCCGTTTTGATTAACGTGGAGGCCCGACTGGCCTCCACGGAATCCGTATCGCGATTAACTTCTGTCATCGAAGCGACAGAACACCAAAACTTTCGCTCATCGCCCCGATGACCATATAAGGGATGATTTTACAGGATGATCATCGAAGAGGCTTTTAGTTGGAACCCTAGTTGAGTCGCTGGGACTCCCTGGTTCCTCTTGTTTTGAAGGTTGGGTGTTAACTTTGACTCCCGGCCCGACAAGAATCTGCCTTCTTGGATGTCGTATGATTCTCTTCAACGTTCCCACTATGTTTTGACTGGATACGATTATTTATTTATTATTATTTATTTAAACAGCCCAAGAGGTATTAGGATTTAAAAAAAACAACTAAGTCCAAACCTTGGTTTGACGATGAGTGCAGGGTGAAGATCGAACAACGTAAACGCCTCAGAATGATCCACTTAGAAGCATATAATGAAGTCAACGCAGTAAGATACGCGACAATTCGGAAAGAGACAACCAGACTCTTCAAACGCAAAAAAAAAACGCGAATGGGACAAGACTCAGTTCGGAAAATCATAGAAAATGCCAGAGCAAAGAACATCAGAGTTACTTGTGCCGGCATATATTCAATTGGAAATGGCTACCGAGGGGGAGCCGAAATAATCCGAGACATAAATGGCTGTCTGGTGACAGAAACAAAAAATATCGTAAGAAGATGGAAGCAGTACTTTGAAAACCTGTTCAATGTGCGCACCCATCAACCACAAATAAACGCACCAGACGTACATACAGCCGAGCCCCAGATCCCAGAGCCCTCTTTCGACGAAGTCGTAGACGCAATAAACCGATTGAAAAACAACAAGGGTCCCGGAGTCGACTGCATACCGACAGAGCTTGTGAAGCATGGAGGAGAGGTAACCGCTCGAAAGATCCACCAACTGATTAAAACAATATGGGACAAGGAAGTCATTCCGAAAGAATGGAAAACCTCAATAGTCATCTCCATTTTCAAAAAAACCGACACATCTGACTGCGAAAATTACAGAGGAATATCATTGCTCCCGACCACATACAAAATATTAACAAATGTCATACTGGCAAGAATCACACAGTATGCAGAAGAAATATTGGGAGACCACCAATGCGGATTCCGTCGAAACCGGTCAACAAGCGACCAGATGTTCACAATAAGGCAACTCCTGGAAAAGAAGTGGGGATACGGAGAGACGGTTCACCAACTGTTCGTTGACTTCAAAAAAGCCTACGACTCAGTCGCAAGGCAAAGACTCTAGCATATTGTGGTTGAGCTGGGCAACCCGAAAAAAGATGCCGCCCTCATTCAAATTTGCATCAACGAAAACAAAGGGCGAGTTAGAATAGAAAACCACCTCTCAGAACCATTTGAAATCCGGGACGCACTAAAGCAGTGAGATGGTCTATCACCGTGTCTTTTTAACCTTGTCCTCGAGTATGTTATCAGGAAGGTACAAGACGACAACACGGCCGGATCATCCCTCAACGGGGTCACACAAGTGCTAGCATATGCGGATGACATCGCCGTTCTGGGCAATAATCTAGCAACTGTAAGCAAAAACTGTGAAATCATCATGCAAGCGGCAGAAGAGGTGGGCCTAGAAATAAATAAAGACAAAACAAAGTACATGATTACGGCGAGAGCAGGTGGACCTCAAAGAACACATATAAACGCAGGGGCAAGATATTTGAAAATGTCAAAGAATTTAAATATCTGGGAACGATACTGACGACCAGAAACGAAACGTCGAAGGAAATTAACAAAAGACTACACTCCGGCAACGCTAGTTGGCACGCAGTCGGTAAACTGTTGAAATCTAAACTGCTATCACGTAACATAAAGCTGTTTGTCTATAGAACCATAATCAGGCCGATTGTTCTATATGGATGCGAAACATGGGCTCTCACAAAACGGGAAGAAATCAAATTCCGCGTATTCGAGAATAAAGTTTTGAGGAGTATCTTTGGAGGTAAATATGACGAGGATGCAGGACAATGGAGGAAACTCCATAACCACGAATTGGAAGAGCTATATCGCAAACCTACAATAGTGAGAGTAATCAAGTCGCGAAGATTAAGGTGGGCAGGACACGTGGCGCGAATGGGCAACGATAGGACCGTGCATAGAATTCTTGACCGTAGACCATCGGGAAAGACACCGGCCGGGCGGCCGCGACTGAGATGGGAGGACAATGTTAGATTGGACCACGAGGAAATCGGATCGGATGGTCGAACGTGGAAGAAGAGCGCACGGAACAGGGAACGACGGTGGGGTCGAGTCGGTGAGGTCATGAACTTCCGGGTTCCTACAGGCCAATAAATTAAAAAAAAATTGTTTATTATCAAATCACGGAAATTACATTTATCCTCCGGACAGCACTAGACATCTCAATGGCTGTTCGGTGACAAGGAAGAGACTCTAAAGGCTTACATAAACGAGATATGGTATATATTTTACTAGTAAATGTCACGTAACAATAACTTTATTCCGTAGATATTATAAACGTTTTTTCCACTTTAGAGTCTAATCACAGACTTTTTTCTTTGACTACTTATCGACCTTTCCTTTAACAATCATTTTCGACTACCACCACGACTCTTTCTTTTACAACTGTCAATCATCAATCGTTGATACTCACCGTTTCAGTACCAAATTGACCACCATCTGATTTAGACGTGTCGACAATCGACAGATGATAGTTGACGAACCGTTCAACGGAACGGCCTAAAAAGTAAAGTGTATTTAAAATTATTATTCAATTATTGTTAAATTATTATTTTTAAATTAGACCGCGTTGCACATCATAAATGAGTACGGGTTCGCCTGCGACTTCTCTGCCCCCAAATTAATTAAAAAACAATTAGTGCATATACGCGACATACGCAGTGTTCCTGTTTGTGTATGTACACAATATAATAAATGAACTCTTGAACGTGATTTTCTATTTGTCACTCGCGTAATAAAAAAAAAAAACAATAAAAAAGAAATGAGAACACGTGGTCCATAATATGGACGTAAATCAAATGGATGCCAAAATTGTGCTTCGGAGAAGGCAGTATACAGACCTAAATCTGAAGGCTTTTCGCCATAAAGTCAATAAAAACAAGGATACAGACACGTTGAGTGACAACAGCGACGGCGAAGAGAACGCCCATGGTGCCCAGTACTCAGGGGCTGGAAACTAATTCCAAGAACTAGCTGTCAGCGAAACAAATGCAGACGCCAGCAATTACGTGTAGGGCCTCAACAGACTAATCCATGAGATTAGTCTTAGAAAACAAGAACTGGATAAACAAATGGAGGAAGTTCTTAAACTAAAAACCTATTTGAGCCAGAATGAGCGGAAACCGAAAACGGTACAACTACAACAGCAAGAACAAAGCCAACAGCAACCCACGAAGACAAAGAAAACACGGCAAGCTAAGGAAACTCAACAACAGGAATCACACCAACAGCAGGAACCTAATCAGAGGCAGGAACCATCTCAGCAGGTGCCAGTTACAAAATAAACAAAGGAGAAAGTACCTCCTATCCACATCAGTTACATGGAGACAAAGGATCTCATAAAATTGGGTGAGTTGACATGCAAAACTATTAAAACAAAACGTATAAATAATTTTAAGAAAAGTTTAAAATGCGATGATTTAGAAGGCTATAGCAAAATTAAATCGGCCTTGGGGAAATCGAAAAGCGAGTACTACACGTACACCCCTAAATCGGAGAGTATTGTCTCCATGCTGATCAAAGGAGTTGCTCCTTCCTTTACTTCCGAAGAGGTGCTCGAAGAACAAAAAAGCTTCGAAAACGATACCTTGAAATTTACAGGTGTGATACCATTTTCTACAGCGAATTCTAGAAATCCCAGCCGTAAGTTGCCTTTCTTCATTGTGTCGCTAAGCCCCAATAGTAAAATTGATGGACTTAGATATATTAAGTACATTAGTCACCAAACAATAAGTTGGGAGAGAATAAAAAAGTCGGTCCGCGTATTGCAGTGTATGCGCTGTCAACGCTTCGGCCATATGGCAGCGAACTGCAATATGCATTTCAGATGGGTCAAATGCCTAAATAAACATTTAGCGTTATGTGTTGTTGCCAGTTTGATGATGAGTTACTTGTCTATTCGAATTGTCGATGAAGTACGCAACACGGAAAATACGATGCACTACGTGAATGCCGTCTCTAATAAAACACGGACGTCGCCTTTGAATTTACTTTATTTTCTCGTACAAATCGTTTATACTGTTTTACAATAGGAGGAATCCTCGATGAGGTGAACGTCACAAAGGTATTAATTAACAAGTCACTTAGGCATAGCCTTTAATAGTTTCACATAAAATAAGGTATGATCTTAAGGACATACTAGCCATGACAACACAAGCTATAACGTTCTAAGTTTTAACGCAGTGAATGCACGTTAACGCAGCTCAAGCTCCTCCTCGAAAGTATCCCTCGTAAGTCGACTGTCTGGTCACAACTCCCCGGATGTTTGATATCGACGTGTCGTCTCGATGACGATCCAAATTAGACTACTGAATTCGTAACCTACCGGAAAATACCCTGATACAGATTGTATCCGTATCTGTACAGACAACTTTTCCCATTAGATCCGCTAACAGAATTTCCGAATCTCTGTTAGCGGCATGTTATTTCATCCCCAGGAGAATTTTGTAGTTTCCTGAAAAGGAGAAAGTCGCTCATCACATACATCATTATCACCATCGGTGGTGGTGATAGCATTTCATCTCAACGGTCTTCTGTTTGCACAGCACATCTGGCGGGCAGAACGGAGATGATTGTTTGGACGTACAGTCCGTGGGTCTCGTTTGACTTTTGTGATTACACACCGAAATCCATTAGATCTTTCTAATGGTGTGAAATTCGAAAGGGGCCGTGGGGTCGGAATAGTTCCTTTGTAGGTTTTAACCTCATACATTTTCCGAATTATCTCGTTGAGATAATTACGATTGCCTACCCATTTGACAGCGGATAGGCGATATGCTTCATTGCATGAGGTTGCCGCTTCCTTTGTTTGCCGATGGATTTGGTGGTCTTTGTGGCAGACCACCCACACGTGCATCCGTTGGCCGGTTAATTTGCTGATGATAGCAATTCATTGAATCGATACCCGGAATTGTCGGTTCGATGCGGTGTTCCTGGGCTCAGGCAGAATGTCTGGCATTTTCATGAATTGCTTTTAGGAACAGGATGAATGTATGGTTTTAACTTTGTTTCAGTCATGAAGAACTATGATTGTTGAACTTGACGTTAAAAGCCTTGGGGACGTTAAGTTCCTTGCTTTTTGGTGTCGGGCTCAACGTTGGCTGGGAGTTGCAGGCCCTATGGTGGGACTTTGGGACACGCGTCTGTGGGCGCGTGCAACGTTCTCAGGTAAGTAAGTTCCTTGAAGGCAGGAACCTTACCTGCGCGGGAGTCGTAGAAGGCTACAAACATATCGTTGGAGAATGCCCATTGGGCAAAGAACAGCTCCCGGATAGAAATAAACTCTCCTGAGTCCTCTGTAACAACTCAGGACATCCTGCTAACTTTAGAGGTTGCCCTAAGTACCAACAACTAAAATAAAAGTTGGAAGCCAGAAAGAAGCAAGTTGAAGAGAAACGGATGAAAACTCGCTCTTACAACAACTTCGTGGCACCAAGGGTGTCATGCGCCCAAATGGCAGGTGGAGTAAAAAATGCACCAATCTTAGAACAATCACGCAATATCATTAAAACACCTGCTCCAGAGGCACAAACTGATATAACAGCAATGTTACTGTCTATACAAGGACAGTTTGCTGCGTTTGATAAAAAATTCGAAATAATGAAAAAAACCTGACGGAACAAGTGGCTCGAACGGACATTATCTATTCGACCCTGTTTCCAGACGAGCCCACACTCTAATCATAACGTTCACCGCGACTAATTTAACTCTCAAAATTATTGCTGTGAATGTTAACTCACTAATTCGCATGGAAAGAAGTGATAATCTGAGCATTCTGTGAGAAGCTCAACACCCGGATGTGCTTTTGGCTAGCGAAACTGAGCTAAATCAAAGGCACAATTTGGGCTACCCAAATTATACAATAATTAGACGAGATCGTCCAAATTCCACTCAGGGGGGCGGGGTAGCTGTCTTAGTTAAAAATGGTTTACAACACAAAGTCGTCTACAGTAGATATGTATACGAGTTCCAGGTACTAGAAGCGTGCGTTATAGATATTCCTTTGAAAAGTCAAAAGCATCTATATGTTATCTCTGCTTATGCTCCCGAAGCGCCACAGTATATACAGTTTATCAATGAACTTGATACCCTTTTTCGAAGTCTCAAGTTAGACTCAGAAAATAATTATTTCTTTATGGCGGGAGATCTCAATTCCAAGCACAGTGCTTGGGGTAACCTTATCACAAACACAAGAGGCAATGCGTTGTTCGACTGGTGGCTAACAAACGCTATCGAACATAAACTAGAATTGTACGCAACAAGTACGCCGTCATATCCAAGAGGAAATTCCTTCTTGGATTTACTGTTGCTGGACGAGCGAATACAACTATTAGATACGGATCTAACTACTCGAAATTGTCTTCGTACAATCGAGTACGATAGCGATCATTATGGACTTGGTGCTGTACTACATGTCACTACTTGAGCAGTACAAACAGATACATTCTTTTAATTTCCGAAAAGCACACTGGTCGCGCTTTGATCGGATAATAAAAAAAGAATTACGCTCCAATGGCATAGATCCACCAACTGACAGAAATCTTCATAATGACGAAATCGATCATTATCTTTCGACGATGAACAACATTGTTACTAATACAATGAACGGTTTTATCCCAAAAGTGTCTCACTCCGAGAGCCATACAAACCGGTACAGAAACGCAACGATCGACGAGCTGTATAGGCAAAAGAGTACTCTGCTCTCTAAGTTAAAACTGCTCTACAGACAATTCAGAGATCCAAATAGTCAGGAAATAAAAACAATTAAGTCACTAATTAAAAATCTTCAAAAACTGATCCGTGACAATTATAGATGAATAATTAATGAAGACTGGAACAAGAGAATTCAAGCCATTAAAGCTAGTGGACCGAATATGTTCCCACAAATAAATAAAGTCTTTCGAAGGAAAGATTATAATGACATCCCATGTCTGCGAGTTGCGCGGACTCCCGAGAATTGTCAAACGCTGCTGAACGCAGGACTTACCTTGGAACACATCAACTCAAACGAAGAGTTCATAATAGTCGAGGATCCGCAAAAAAAGGCGAACTCAATTGGCGCTTGTTTCGAAGCAGTGTATAGATTGAACGAATTGCCTCATTCTAAACTTGACCTGGAAAATAGGGCTCTCCAAAAACATATTTCGTTACGCAATGAACTTAACAATTGGCGTCTCTTAAGCCGAAGTTTCACGTTTAGTGTAAATAATAGAGCGGATTCCCCGCTTAGAGATCTAAACGCTAGCATATTTGTACACAAGGATGAACTGACGGACATTCTTAGATCGATTAGAACAAAAAATTTTCTGGAATAGATAGTCTTCCAAAATTTGTTCTAAAGCGTTTACCTCTTGAAGTAGTGAAGATTTCCACTATTTTGTTCAATAACGCTCTAAATAATGCATATTATCCAACCCAATGGAAATCTGCAGTAGTCCATCCCATCCCCAAAAAGGGCAAGGGCAGGAGCAATCCCGCCAATCTTCGCTCTCCGACATACAGTGGAACAAGGCGAAGCGACAATGCACAGGAGCCTGTTCAGTTGACTTTGAAAAGGCTTTCGACACCGTATGGTTAGAAGGACTTGTATATAAGTTATCAAATCTAGGTATGCCCGAATATTCATTGTACATTATCCTGAAAAAGGTTGGCGCAAGGATATTAACCTTGCCCGTAAAAACAAATTATTGTAGAAAATTTAGCAAGCCCCGGATGAAGAAATTTGGTTAAGTAAGGCCAAGACCGGTTCTCGGTTGTACTGCCGATGATGATGATGATCTACGATATGATAATGGGTAAACAATTTGTAGTGAAATGTGGAGATATAATCACTAACAAGACATTCCACATCAAAAACGGTCTACAACTGGGAGCAGTGAATTCTCCCATTTTATTTAACATTTACACTAGTGATCTAGTGGGTTCTCTCAATCATGCAATAGCGTATATCGACGACATTGTGGTGTATAGATAGGAGAAAAGATTAATGTCATCAACAGACTTCTGCCAAATGATTTCAACAAAATCAAACATTTGTGCGACGACTGGAAATTAAAAATAAATTTTCAAAAAACAGAGACTATTCTTTTCAGAACGCCCCTCTCCAGTGCATCACGGGATCAAAACGGAATTGAAAAAAATTTTCCATTGTAGGAAGTAATAATCTTCCCCTACAAGTGAAAACTGTGGTTGGAATCTGTCTTCCATTCCCACTCTGATCGTCTTAGTGTATAGACGCGTTTTGCCACTGCTACTGCTTGACAGAAAGAAAAGAAAAAAACGAAAAAAAACACGTGTGCACGTGTGAACTATAAATGTGGTACCGTCATTAAGAACGGTCTGTGACAGAACATTGTGTATTGTGTAAAGTGATAGTGAAAATTTCTTGAATCTCGGTGATACCTTACGAAAACGATCACAAAATTGGTAAACCAAAACAAAAAATAAACGACCGTATCCGGACTTTGTGTTCGCAGATGCCGGGCAACGGTCCCAGTGCTGCCCAACGATTAACTAAAAAACGAAAAAAAAACCGTCCACAGTAGCTTAAACGCCCCGAAGAAAATCGCTACAATGACTACTCAACCAACCATCGTCTACCAGAAGAAGTACAATGGCGCCATGGAACAAATAAGGCTGCTTACAGCCCAAATGAACCAACTGCACGACAAAATACGGTCTCTTCAATCACCGACCAAAACCTACGACGATGTCTGCATGAAGGAAGTACATCCCCAAAGATCAGACTTCTCCTTAACAACCAACATTAAACCATCGTCATCACATAAACCGTCAACGTCCCAATATACTAACAAAATAGAGGACCAGTGGGAAGCAGTTGGACACAAAATTACAACTAAGGTGAGGCCACCACCAATTTACATCAAAAATGCAACTAGCATCAAGGAAGTAATCAAGATGCTCGAGAATGCCCTAGGACATCGAAACTTTACCACAAATTCCAAAGGCTCCTCGATCTCGATCATGACAACAACTTTGACCGATCACGACATGGCAGTAAAAAAACCCACAGAAAAAAAACATGAGTTCTTCACTTTTCAACATGCCCAGATGAAACCAAAGACATTCATCATAAGGCACATTGACCCAACATGGACGAATGAGGAACTTCTACTCGAAATATCGAGGATCTGCCCGGAACTGAGTATACACAGATTGGACTACTTCCAAACTCCTCATATGAGAGAAAACAATATTCGGAGTTTACGAATCGTACAGATTCCACCGAACGAAGATGTTAGTCGGCTTAAACAAATAAAATATTTGTTTACGCATAAAATTGCGATCGAGGAACCACACAAACAGGACGTTCTCCATTGCAAAAGATGTCAAGGTTCAGGTCACTTAGCAGCTGCGTGCCATTTAAGTGCACGATGCGGGTAATGTGCCGAACAGCATACACCTGGAGAATGCAAAGTAAACCCGCCTGGTACTGAACCAACAACAATTCAAAAAACAAACGCTGATGGATCAACAACCACAAATAAAATCACAGTAACGTGCTGTAACTGCGGAGGCCCACATCCAGCGAACTTTTCCCAATGTCCCGAAAAGCTACGAATCCTCGAGAGACGATCACCATACACGGCAACAAATAAACCAGCACCAACCAAAGCAACTGCAACTAAACCCTCATCACCTCAACCATCTCATCTCTCGGGATCAGGAATATCCTATGCAGAAGTTACGAAAGATTCCCGAAACTGGACTAAACCTCATCAACCCAATTCCAACGTTCTCAACCTGGACATCATAGGTTATATTAGAAACCTGCATACGCTGCTACCCACCCTGAAACACAGCTCGGAAATAGAAAAAAAAAAAAAAGGTCAGATCTTAGATTTAATAACTTCCCACATTCTTTCCCTTAATGAATAGTTTAACCCTAGTCTCCCTCAACACAGAATCCATATATTCCCACACTCGTAGACAACACCTCCGTTTGTTTGTTGAAAAGTTCTCCTCAGATGTTCTTCTTCTCTCAGAAACTTGGCTTAAATCAAACTCTCGAGTATACATTCCTAATTACACATTTGTGTCCAACCCACGAACCACTGGTTCTCATGGTGGTACTGGAATTCTAATACACAAGAAATTTCAATTTACTGAAATCAGGTTCACTAACATAACTAACGTCGAATACACGGCAGTTAAACTCTTCGGCAGAAGTAATAAAGTACTGGTTTTGTCGTCTATATACATTCACCCTTCTCGTGAACCGAACTTCCCTAGTGCAGACATTTCTCAAATAATCCAGCAGTCTCTGCCGGCGCCTTTCATCATAGGGGGAGACTGGAATGCTCGACTTACATCATTTAATGACATCAAGTGCAACAAATATGGCTACCAACTCCTAGATCTCCTCCCACTTCATCCATATGTTTACGCAGACTGTCCATTGCAACCTACTCGAATTCGTAGTACAACCAAATCAACAATCGATTGCTTCCTAAAATCCACAGATATCTATTCATCTAATCCCCCTACAGTGTCCTTTACATTCCCATCCGATCATGGGTCCGTCCACTCCACGGTTCAAATCCCTTCGCTCGAACCACTCTACACAGTGAATCCTATCCCAAATTTTTCCAAAACAAACTGGAAAAAAGTCAATAACGATATTGCTGCCAGTTTTTCAAATTATTCTTTACCGGAATCTTCAAACCTATTCCCTACTGAAATTGACCAGGCAGCTGTAAATATAGAGCAAATACTGGGAAATGCTCTCTTCAGCCATACCCCTACAACCGTCCCTCATAACCACTTAGGAAAACCATTACCCAACCTCCTCACAAAATTATTGCGCATAAAAAAACAACACCGACGTAAATTGCATATTAGCTACTCACCCTTCATCAAACAACAGATACAGCTTTTGACCACCCTGATAAATGGACAACTTAAAAATTTCACCGATCAGACCTATACGTCTACTCTAAACAGTATCAAACCAAACCGTCACCTATTTAAAAATATAAATCGACTAACTGGTCGTAAATTCAAGCCTCGAATAGACTATCTCATCCAACCAACTAACAGTAACATCGCCCAATCGGACACTGATAGAGCAAACTGTCTCGCTGAACACTTCTGTAAAACTCATAAACAAAACGATTACCTCCCAGTCACTAATTTCCACGACACCGTGAATGAATTCATCTCACGCACACTGGAGCCATCCTTCCCACCATTCGTTACTGAATTCAACGAAACCAATAGAGCGTCACATCCCATGGGAACCGGCATATTCCTAAGCTTTACAGAATTATCTGAATTGATTACTTCGCGTAACAATAAAAAATCTACAGGCTTGGATAGAATCCCTAACCTTCTATTTAAAAGACTTCACCCGGAGAACTTACTCCCCATTCTCGTTCTTCTCAACCACATAATAAACGCTTCACATTTCCCAAAATGTTGGAAAACAGCGGTGATAGTCCCTATTAGTAAATCCGGTTCTTCCAACAACGGCTAACTTCCGTCCCATAGCACAGTTAAATTCGCTTAGTAAGGTTTTGGAATGTAAGATATAGAAAAATTTTCTCTCATTTGCTAGAGACAACTCCCCTATCCCGAATTCTCAATTTGGCTTTCATCCACAACACTCAACTTGTCATGCTCTGCTAAAACTGACACATGATGTAACAATAAATCTCCAAAACCAATCCCCTACAGTATGCGTCTCTCTCGACATAGCAAAAGCATTCGATTGCGTTTGGATTGCAGGACTGCTCTATAAGCGACATTCAATGTTCGGATTAAACACCCACACCATAAAACTTCTCGCTTCCTACCTTTCTGATAGAAAGTTCATGGTGAAAATAAATTCAACTCTTTCGACACCATACAGTATAACCGCGGGCGTTCCTCAAGGTTCCATTCTCGGACCATTATTATTCCTCCTTTATACTTCAGACACCCCGCAGCCATTGTCACCTAATACAGTAATGCTGAACTATACCTCCTCAATAGTATACTGGTTAGTATACCCGCCTGTCACGCGGGAGACCGGGGTTCGATTTCTCGTCGGGGAGCCTCTGGCTCAAGACTAATGACCTTGCCCGGAAAAAAAAAAAAAAAAAAAAAAAAAAAACAAATCATTATGGAAAATTTAACAACTTGCTAAATAAGGCCAGGACCGCTTCCAGGTTGTAGTGCCGATGATGATAATGATGATGATGAACTATGCCGATGACACTTTAATTTATTCAAGCAACAAGTTTGTCAAGGAGGCTAGAAACTGTATTAACAGCTATCTCCCGAATCTCTCAGCTTTTACTAAGTGGAAAATCCGAATCGACCCAGCCAAAACTCAACTCGTAGTGTTTAAAGGCAGAAATGCGAATTGTACTAACAACACCATACGCCACCATACCAAAATCAGAATCAAGTTAAATAACAATATAATTAAACCCTCCAAAACCTTAAAGTACCTGGGAATAACCTTCACCAACAATCTGTCCTTCTCCGCCCACACCAAAAACTCGATTCGCAAAGCCGCAATTCAACTTAATCTCTGCAGAAAAGTGATGTACAAGCCGAATGGTCTCTCTCCCAAAGTTAAATCACGTATCTACAAACAGATAATCAGACTCACTCTCACATATGCATGCCCGATATGGTACCCGCCTAAATGGAGAAGCTACGCATCTTCGAAAGGAAATGCTTCAGACTTATCACTGGCCTCAACCGACAACCCACAAATATTACAAAAGTAGTTCGCTCTACTATGCCGCTAATACGAGGGTTGCCTCTTATGTTTCGGGATTTGGCAACCCTAGTGTTGCAATCCGGCAACTGACAGCTCTGTCGTAAAGTTGGACATTTTTGAGGTTATACGCACTCAGAACGTTTTTACATACGAGCGCTATTTGTGTTGTTTACAGTATCTTAAAAGATTCATCTCGGCCCAAAAATGGAATTAAATCGTCAACATTGTTGTGCGATTATTTTTTACAACTTTCGGCGTGGATTAACTCAGCAACAGTGCATGGATGAACTTAATTCAATTTTTGGCGATGAAGCTCCATCAAGGACCAGTGTTTATCGATGGTATGGTGAATTCAATCGTGGCCGTAGTTCACTCCAAGATGAATTTCGTGAAGGTCGTCCAAAATCAGTTGTCGTTCCGAAAACCATTGATGCTGTGCGCGAACTGATATTGGAAGATCGTCATGTGACCTATCGTGAGATTTCGACAACCTTAGGCGTTAGTGGGACCAGCATACATTCAATATTGCATAAACATTTGACTGTCAAAAAAATTTGTTCGCGTTGGATCCCACACAATTTGTCAATCGCTCAAAAAAAGGCTCGTGTCAATTGGTCGAAAGAAATGCTCAAAAAATACGGTCGCGGTGCTTCGAAACACGTCTATGACATCGTGACAGGTGATGAATCGTAGATTTACGCGTATGAGCCCGAAAGTAAACAGCAGTCGACTGTCTGGGTGTTTCAAGATGAGCCAAATCCAACAAAAGTTGTTCGCGCACGAAGCACTTCCAAGCAAATAGTCGCCTGTTTTTTCGGAAAAACTGGACATGTCGCAACCGTACCACTAGAACAACGCAGAACAGTCAATTCTGAGTGGTACACAACCATTTGTTTGCCAGTTGTCTTCCAAGAAATCAGGAAAAGCAACCGCCGAAGACGGATCACTCTTCACCACGACAATGCGAGCTCTCACACATCGGCTGCGACAACTGCATTTTTGAGCACCCAAAACATCGATTTGAGGGGTCATCCGCCGTATAGTCATGACTTGGCACCGAATGACTTCTTTTTATAACCGTACGTAAAAAAAAAAACTGAGAGGTCAACGTTTTTCGATACCTGAAGAAGCGGTTGCTGCATTCAGAATGCATGTGTTGGAGATACCTCAATCAGAGTGCCAAAAGTGCTTCGACAATTGGTTCAAACGCATGCAATAGTGTATAGATCTTCATAGGGAATATTTTGAAAAACAATAAAGTGATTTTCGATGATCAATATTTGTTTTTGTTCTCTAATCCCGAAATATAAAAGGCAACCCTCGTATTGAACGTATAGATCGACGCTTCCTCGAGCTGTCCATCAAATTTATCGAAAATCTGCCCAATAATCTCAACCCGATAATAAATGCGCTCACATCGACTCCGTCAGATAACCGAACTGCCTACCCGAACTGTCTCCACATCAGAACGTTCTTCACCTCTGGCAGGTTGGTTAATAACTCTAATGAGATTGTATACCACAATACAGAGCTTTCACCTCACCCCTTTAAATATAGTAATATTCAACCCTTCTCCAATATTTTGCGTATCAACGAACAAACGGAAAGTAGTTCCCCAACCCACATCCCTGACTGACAATATCCTCACTAACCCATAACCTACCTATTGATCACTATACTTCCCCCTTCCACACCACACTAACTTATTTCAATAATAATTAGGTAACTAGACTAAGTTAAGATAAGTTAAGTTAAGTTAAGTAAATTAGCATAGGTTAAGTAAATAACTATATCCTGGTTTTTTGACCTTTTCCAGGAAGCTCTACCCACTACAATCTTAATCCATAATCAATACATAACTCCTATCATATTGTTTGAAAAATGTACTAGTAAGTATATGTAAACAATTATAGCTAAAGTATCATAAGGTATCTGTATTGCTTATTGTAAAAATTATTGATGGTCAATAAATACAGAAATGTAAAAAAAAAAAAAAAAAACAAAAAAAAAAAATGTAAAGTAATGGAAAAGCACATGATCCACATGTTAAATGTACGAACATACATTTGTTGGGTTGTGGATCGTGTGGAAGCTGGATTCCTTTTCGAAGTGGAAGGAGATTCGGAGAAAATTAAAATTGCACGATGCGAGAGAATTTCCGCAAAAAAGTAAAAGAACAGTATATCTCCGAGAATGATTAATATTTGTAAAGAGTTTTTAGTAAAAGTCCTAAAAATCGGTCAACAGTATCAGTTCGTAAAGGATTAAATATATGTAAAGAGTTTTTGTAAAAGTCCTAAAGTTTGTCAATTCGTGGTTGGATCGAAAGATGTTGAATAAAATTGAAGTACGAGTGGGTGCCCTGTTTCTGTTTGCTGTTCCCTGCTGAGATACGTAAAGATTTGAACCACAATTTGAGGAATACTGGCCAGGCAGCGGTTTACCGGGCGATGCAGTTACATATGACGTTACACCCAGGTAAACGGTGAATTTTTAACGCTTGTTTCACAGGTGATAGAGGGCCACAACGGTGCCTCGCAACCACGTTAATCGACAGGCCAACGGTTTCAGATATAGAAAGGTGATTTCAAGTTTCGACACTGCTACGACTCCAAAAGAGATAGTCCAACTTTAAATATTCGAACTGTGTGGTCAATAAGACCATAACTCAGCAGTCCAACTTTGTTATTGTTCACACAACTCGCGCTGCCGGTTCTTGCTGCCCCAGGGGAAATATATACATAACCCTGAACAATTGGATCCCCAAAACAAAATAGAATAACTGGCGTTAAACCTTTAAGACTACAGCCACTTCTGACACCAGTACGTCAATTTAGTCGCCGCTTCGAAGGCACTGGGGATTGCTCGTAATAGTACCACAACTGCAAATACCCTTTAATACTACAATTGGCGACAGACATAAACCAAAAAACAATACAAACAAAGTGGTAAACAAATATTAATACCACAAATGCACAGATTGTTATTCT
Organism: Microdon myrmicae; assembly: GCA_963931805.1. Classification (NCBI taxonomy): domain Eukaryota; kingdom Metazoa; phylum Arthropoda; class Insecta; order Diptera; family Syrphidae; genus Microdon; species Microdon myrmicae. Next base: position 186,739,782 of record OZ007498.1, on the reverse strand, counting down.
GTCATCAGTTACCCAGTTTGTTGAACTGCCAGAAGGCGTCTTGTACCGAACCCACCGTAACTATCATAGAATCAGTCAAAAAATGAACGCAGGTCTTTCCATTAAGTGAATTTCCACAATTTATCTTCGTCAAGCAATTAAATAAAACAAATACCAAATTAACTTGTTCGATTTCCACCGACACGAAACCAAATGAATAAGATTTCAGTTTACTTTGCGATGTAGATCTGGACGTGTTTACCAAAGCGATGCTGGCTGGTGGAGGGCTGCCAGAAGCATCAAGTGGTGGCACAGGATTAAAACAAACATACAAAAGCAATCGCAACAAAGCACAGAATAAGCACTTTTCCAATCAGTGTCATGCCGTCAGTCGGGGTTATTATTTGAGCAGTATATAGACACTGGGTCCGTGTAACTCGAAACGTTTTTTAAGGCTCATCCGCTGGACATTGAAATCGATTTCCTGGTCCGAAGTTTTCACTTGTCTCTGTTTTAAATAGAAAAACCAAAAAGGAATCAAACCTGGCAGCAGTAGAAACAGTAAAGTGTTAAACTTTGTATAATATGCTAATTTCGGAGTAAATATTTACCGCCAACATCCATGAAGTTGCACTGGGTGCACTGGAATGCAAGAGTGATTGCAAAGCTCCAAGATTCACAATTTAAGAGGGAGTCGACCTCTGTGATTGCCCGGAGCAGTCTGTGCCGGCGAATGCAACTGAAAACACTTTCATTATTGTAATCAATCAAGCGCATGGCATCATATCCTTGCGTATGACGACATCGAGTTCGCGTTCAGTTCATACCGTTTTAATTAAACGTAGTAATGTACAAAGAACAAAGCAAACTCGTCCTTTCTGTGTGATCAGACGAAGTATACAGACATTTATGAGTACAAAATACAGAAAAGGAAGAAAAAACGAAGCGGAATTGATTTTCAAAATTACTTTTGCTGCATTCGTCTACAACTCAACTGCAGTAAGTGGACCTCATCGCTCCTGTCCCAGATTATAGCTGTGACAGAGCAGCATCTGGATTAATGATAAATCATGCTTCCTCGAAACTCATCCTTTATACATGCATAAATAAGTGAATATTCTGAAATAAAGGGAAAGGCTTCGCTTTCCACTCAGCTGGATAAAGGGAAGCAACTTAAAATATAGGTATAGCTCAGGATATAATAAACGTAGATATTTTTTTTATTCCGAAGCGGAAAGAAGATTAATTTTTGCCTCTTTTTGTTGGTGATTGAGAAAGTCCTTTGAGCAGGCTAGAGATGAGAAAATGAGAGCAATCAAAGAACTAGAGGGCCAGCCGCCGGCCCACGAATGTGTTATCAAATCTGTTTTAAATCAAATTTCAGCACAGATATGCTGTAGATAAATACATTGTAATACGATATGGGAGAAAGGGGCTTCATGACAGATAAGTAAGCAGCGACACCCAGAGATAGAATTGGAGTGAGGTAGAAACATAGAGGGTGCGAGTGTGAAGAGAATAAAAGCAACATAAAGGTATCTCTTAATATGACACTATCACGCCTTCTCCAATACAATTTCTAAAAAAATCGTTTTCCTTGTCCACACATTTCGAAAGTACAAGAATTCTAGGCACGGTTCTATCGTTGCCCATTCGCGCTACATGTCCGGCCCATTTTAATCTTCGCGACCTGATTACTCGCACTATTGTAGGATTGCGTATAGCTCTTCCAAATCGTGGTTGTGGAGTTTCCTCCATTATCATGCCTCCTCGTCATATTTACCGCCAAAGATACTCCTTAAAACTTTATTCTTGAATACGCGGATTTGTTTACTTCCCCCTTTGTAAGAGCCCATGTTTCGTATCCGTAAAGAACAATCGGCATGATTATGGTTCTACAGACCCGGAGCTTAATATTACGCGATCGCAGTTTGTATTTCAGCAGTTTACTGATCGCGTGCCAGCTAGCGTTGCTGGAGTGTAGTCGTTTGTTAATTTCCTTCGACATTTCGTTACTGTTCGCCAGTATCGTTCCCAGATATTTAAATTCTTTAACTCTTTCAAATATCTTGCTTCTGACGTTTATATGCGTTCCCTGAGGACCACATGCTCCCACCATAACCATATATCTTGTTTTGTCTTCATTTTTTTCTAGGCCAACCTCTTCTGGTGCTTGGATAATGATATCACTGCTTTTAGTAATAGTTCCTAGATTATCGCCCAAAACGGCAATGTCATCCGCATATGCTAGCACTTCGGTGACTCCGTTCAGGGATGATCCGGCCATGTTGTCGTCTAGTACCTCCCTGAAAATATACTCGAGCAGAAGGTTAAAAAGACATGGTGAGGGGCCATGCCCCCGTTTTAGTTCTGAGAGGTGGTTTTCTATTATAACTCGCCCTTTGTTTTCATTCCTGCAGATTTGACTAAGGGAGGCACATTTTTGCGAGACTCCCAGCTCAACTACAATATGGTGGAGTCTTTGCCTTGCGAATGAGTCGTAGGCTTTTTTGAAGTCAACGAACAGTGTTAAATATCCTTTTAACAACGTAACGTTTTCGTTACGCTATTAATATAACAATTGAAATTGGATGATTTTGTTCCACAAAACTTACCCCGGATTGGTCTCCTGGGCGGCTATATGGTTATCCGTGCAAATGTTCAGAGTTCTTTTATGTTAAATAGTTTAATTCATTTAAACACAACTTCACATTTAATTAAGATTTCTTTTATTTTGAATTGTTTTAATTCATTTAAAGGCAATTTCACAATTAATTAATAGTTATCTTATTTTAAATAGTTTTAAGTCATTTAACGACAACTTCACATTTAATTCCCGAATTATTTTATTTTAAAGAGTTTTAATTCATTCAAATACAACTTCACAATTAATTAAGTTTATTTTATTTTAAATAGTTTTCACAAAGCCATTTGTAACTAATTTGCGAACGAACCGCCTCGCGCCACGTTTGAATTTCAAGTGACCGAGCTAATTTAAATATTGCTTTCAGCGACAACCACACTTGTTCACTGCTCGATTAACAAGGGAGGAAACAATCTCTTGTCTTTCGCCACATATCCTTTTTCATTCCGCTTCCACGATAGTTATTAAGCGGCGGACTTGGCTAATAGGGGGCGACTATGGCTAATAGAAGGCAATTGACTATTGTAATGTGAGTGGAGTTTTAAATGGGTTTTACTTTTATTTAAATTATTTACTATTGTTTTTGGGGGTATTCTATTGTAAAAGGAAATTAGTGATTTGGAAGGAAGGGAAGGATATATGTGAAGACACGAGGTGTTAATAATTCAAAGGGGGAGGGATAATTAATTGAACTTTAATTATATAACAACAGTCGGTGAACCGTCTTTCCGTATTCCCACTTCTTTTCCAGCCGTTGCCTTATTGTGAACATTTGGTCGCTTGTTGACCGATTCCTACGGAATCCGAATTGGTAGTCTCCCAGTATTTCTTCTGCGTACGGTGTGATTCTCGCCAGAATGACATTTGTTATGTTATATATTGTATATGGCTGGGAGCAATGATATTCCTCTGTAGTTTTCGCAGTCAGATCTGCCGCCTTTTTTGAAAAGGGGACGACTATTGAAGTTTTCCATTCTTCCGGAGTGACTTCCTTATCCCATATTGTTTGGATGAGCTGATGGATCTTTCGAGCGGTTGCCTCTCATCCATGTTTCATAAGCTCTGCCGGTATGCAGTCGACTCCGGGAGCCTTGTTGTTTTTCAACCAATTTATTGCGTCTACAACTTCATTGAAAGAGGGCTCTGGGATCTGATGCTCGGCTGTATGTATGCCCCGTGCGTTTATTTGTGGTTGATGGGCGCGGATATTGAGCAGGTTTGCAACAAAAGAAAAAAAAAAAACTGCTTCCATCTTGTCACGATATTGGTTGCTTCTGTGAGCAACAGCCGTTTGTGTCTCGAATTATTTTAGCTGTCTCTCGGTAGCCATTTCTAACTGAATTTATGCCGGCAGACATACCTCTAATGTTCTTTGCTCCGGCATTTTGTAGGCATTTTTCAATCCGAGTCTTCTCCAATTGGCATTGTTTGCGTTTGAAAAGTTTCATTGTTTTTTTCCGAATTTTCGCGTATCTTTCTGCGTTGACTTCATCATATCTTTCTAAGTGCATCACTCATCGTCAAACCAAGGTTTGGTCTCAATCGTATTCTTAAATACTAATACCATTTGGGCTGTTTGTTTGATTGCGTCTCTGATCGATGCTTATTTAGTGTCCACATTATTGGCTTCCTCTTCCTCACTACTCCCATTCTCTTGGACGCTAAATCTATTCGTTAGTTCGTCTTGATATTCAGCCGTTTTGAGTAGGTCTTTTAGTTTATCAATGTCGAACTTTTTGCTCGTCTCCCGTGACTGCCCGTGTGAGTTTGCTGCGAGCCGACTCCTAATTTGGCCCATTACTAGAATATGATCGGAGTCGCAATCTGCTCCTCTATATGATCTTACGTCAAGGATATTCGAGTGGTGGCTTTTGTCTATGAGATGAGGAAGTGGTCTATTTGCTACGCTTTAGCGCTTACGCACCGACATTCGGTTATTAATAAATTTCACATCTTTTACATGGGGCGTAAACTTCTTGCTTATGATGGAGCCGGTTCCAAGATTATGTGTATCGGCACCTCCGCATGCCAGTGTAAACTCGTTGGTTTCGATTACTTGATGTGACAGTCGGACTTCCTGAAGGGCGACGATGTCCATTTTATATTGTTTCGTGTTTTCTGCGAACGTCTGTATCGCGCCTGGTTTATATAACGTTCGACCATTTCACGTGCCGACGCGTATATCCCGCTTTTTCTGTTTTTCCCTACATCTTATTTTTTGGTCGAGTCGTTGTTTTCTTGATGATTTGTTCCCTTATGGTAGTATCGGCTCTTTACACATACGCCTACCGGGTTTTTCGTGGGATTTTTTTTGTATATTGAATATTCATTTTTGTTTCCACGAGTCTTGGGGTTTCAAATAGTTCGCCATTCCAGAGCCCCTCTTTGATATGGTAAGGACTAGTTACTGCTCTGATCTGACCCGGTGTCAGAGAGGCGCCGTTATAATACAGCCGGTATAACCCTGGCTGCAAACCATCCAATAGGCACAGTGACGCCTAACACCCTGGATTAGGGGTGGTAGATGTTTGTGTGTTACTCATCGCTAGCCTGTCTGACATGGGGGGCCCTACTGGAGGCGTAAACTTTCGTTAGCTTAACCTGAGTGATTCATTGTAGTTTAAGCCCCCGCATCACGTCAAGGTTTCTACCAAGAGGAGGTGGGGGGGGGGGGGGGGGGGGGTGATCTCTCACTGTAAAATGTTGGTATAACAAACTTTAATCGTTGGTATAACAACTTTAATCGTGCGCTTACCGACGAAAAACGTGAAAGTGCCCCAATATCAGTTGTTGTGTCAGAAAACATTGACATTGTCCAAAAACTAATATCTTGCATTATTCCGCGACAAAATGAACTTTGTTCTAACTTTTCGTGGTTAAAACTCCATCTTCGTAGTTGACTATTGATTTCTGCACAAAAGTATAGGTTTAGATATTGTTAATAGTTAAACGAATTGGATGGTTGGTCATGCCCACGGGTGATTTCTATGTACATGTTTTGCTATTCTAGTGTTCCGGAACCCTACTGTCTTCCCGTAATCCTAACATCAATCCTAACATATCCATTTTTACACACAATATCCTCATTTTCCATAATATATACATATATACCGTTATAATAATAATTATATCCTTTATTCTCAAACATATTACTCATTTATCCATTATCACATTTCATACATTCATTTGCATATCAATCACTTCTGTTGACGTCCAGCGCCGTGCTTCCTCGGTTGAGGGAAGAGCGGGGACCATTTATCAATCTCAGACTTCGAATTTAATTTATATCCCATTTATATAGGGCTTTCCGTCCGTCTTCTTTATTGAGTAATTGTAATTTGTTTTTCTTTTTATTTATTCTCTTTATTCACTCTTTTATATTTTGCATATTTTATTCTATATTAATTTCAACTACTCACTTCGAACTCCAAACTCAAACTGATTTTTTTCTATATCTATTTTTTCTCTGTGACTTTTCACATTGAATTAATTTGGACGAAAATCAAAGTTACTATGTTTTGAATAAATAAAAAGGTGCAGGTTATTAAGTGTGCTGTAACTGGTAATATTGTGAATGTTTATGAATGGTATGTATTAAGTGAGAATGTAATATATGTTAAGTGAAGTTTTTAAGGATGTGTTAGGAGATTCAGTGTTAAATTTAATAAGGGTAGTATTCTGGAATACAACACTTCCATAGTATCAATATATTTGCATATTGAGAAAATCCCTTTTCATTTTAATACATTTCTTAATCAGTAATAAATAACAATTAAATTCAATCAATATTCATATTTCCACATATCCATTATATTAGCAATACATTTTAAACCCTTAACTTCAAATATCTACATAATATGCACATACAAAATCAATTTGAAACCATCCTTTATATAATAACATATAACAACACATAATCCCTTCATGAAACACATTCCCGTTATCCGAAATAAATAAGCAGCTCCAATAGTTTCAGTTTCATCCTCCATATGAGTTTTTGCACAAGCAACTTGATTCTCGTTTTGATTTCGTTCATAGGGAAAATAGTTTTTGTACTTTGGGACAACTAAAAAACAGTCAGTTGAAATTAGACCTCCGATAGAGGCAGTTGAAATTAGAACTAAAAAGAGTGAGTTGTATTCAGACTTCCGACACGGAACGAAAAATTTTGTAAATAGAAAGAGGAATAAAAACCAGTGTTTATGTTATTCAATAAAATCAGTTGTTGTGTTATAATTTAAATATTGTTTATCCGCGTTTTTATTAACATCCACGCTCTTCCCTCGGCCGTGTCGAGGAAGCACGGCGCTGGATCATAACACTATCCTGGACCTTCAATATTTTAAGGAATTTACCCTCAGCTCCTCACTCAGGTAAATGATATTGTGATGCATATGACAATCAGTACTAGAATATTCAAGAAAGTCCGAAACAAAGTACTAGAATATTGTAGGAAGTACTGGAAAACTGGAGACTATAAACAGTAGAACATTCAAGGCTATGGAACGAACGGAAACGAAACGCCGAATCAGAATGAGGAAACGGTATAAATACGTCGCACACAGATCATGGAGATAAGAAGAAGTAAGCAGTCAAAGACGCGATAAGTACGGAAGCGATAAGTCAAGAAATCGTTGTGTACGGTAAAAGTAACGGTTGTTATTAACGGACAAATAAAGTGTTACATTAATTCAAAATCGATTTTAAGGTATGTAGCGGTGCCGCCAAACCCTACGGTGCACTTACCTAAAACCCCCATAATTACTACCCAACGTCCTTAAGTTCGCTAATGCAACGGTATTAGTACCTGTAAATGCTTCACGCATTATATAGATCACCATCTGTAATCATAAAATCCCTATAAAGAAAACTTACCTTCATGCATCCCTTCGCATACAATTTTCCGTAAGATTTCTTTGTTTGCTTATTTGGTATTCTAAACCAATTCGTTACCAGACAAATTCCTGAAAAGAAAAACCCTCGGTTCACATACGAGGTTTGCCTCTTATGTTTCGGGATTTGGCAACCCTAATGTTGCAATCCGGCAATTGACAGCTCTGTCGTAAAGTTGGACATTTTTGAGGTTATACGCACTCAGAACGTTTTGACATACGAGCACTATTTGTGTTGTTTACAGTAACTTAAAAGATTCATCTCGGCCCAAAAATGGAATTAAATCGTCAACATTTTCGTGCGATTATTTTTTACAACTCAGCAACAGTGCATGGATGAACTTAATTCAATTTTTGGCGATGAAGCTCCATCAAGGACCAGTGTTTATCGATGGTATGGTGAATTCAATCGTGGTCGTAGTTCACTCCAAGATGAATTTCGTGAAGGTCGTCCAAAATCAGTTGTTGTTCCGAAAACCATTGATGCTGTGCGCGAACTGATATTGGAAGATCGTCATGTGACCTATCGTGAGATTGAGACAACCTTAGGCGTTAGTGGGAACAGCATACATTCAATATTGCATAAACATTTGACCGTCAAAAAAATTTGTTCGCGTTGGATCCCACACAATTTGTCAATCGCCCAAAAAAAGGCTCCTGTCAATTGGTCGAAAGAAATGCTCAAAAAATACGGTCGCGGTGCTTCGAAACACGTCTATGACATCGTGACAGGTGATGAATCGTCGACTGTCTGGGTGTTTCCAGATGAGCCAAATCCAACAAAAGTTGTTCGCGCACGAAGCACTTCCAAGCAAAGGGTCGCCTGTTTTTTCGGAAAAACTGGACATGTCGCAACCGTACCACTAGAACAACGCAGAACAGTCAATTCTGAGTGGTACACAACCATTTGTTTGCCAGTTTTCTTCCAAGAAATCAGGAAAACCAACCGCCGAAGACGGATCACTCTTCACCACGACAGTGCGAGCTCTCACACATCGGCTGCGACAACTGCATTTTTGAGCACCCAAAACATCGATTTGATGGGTCATCCGCCGTATAGTCCTGACTTGGCACCGAATGACTTCTTTTTATTCCCGTACGTAAAAAACAAACTGAGAGGTCAACGTTTTTCGACACCTGAAGAAGTGGTTGCTGCATTCAGAATGCATGTGTTGGAGATACCTCAATCAGAGTGGCAAAAGTGCTTCGACAATTGGTTCAAACGCATGCAAACGTGTATAGATCTTCATGGGGAATATTTTGAAAAACAATAAAGTGATTTTCGATGATCAATATTTGTTTTTGTTCTCTAAGCCCGAAATATAAAAGGCAACCCTCGTATCATGTAACCATTCCAGCCAGAGATAATTATCATGGCGTCGCCTATTCCTACCTTCATTCATGTATACGATAAATTTCTTTAAGTATACATTGGCTGGCGACGTTTTTCTCCCAGCAATAAAATTCCCTGACTCGCACAATGTGCAACCCAAAGCAAATACGCATTCCGCGTCCCTTGGCATCAATTGAAATCCAAGCATAAACAATGCAAATAGGTATTCATACGTACCCTTACTAGCGATGCCATAAACATCATTTCCCAGTAACCTCGCTAAAACCAATTAGCACATTTTCACATCGGATCATCGTCTCTTTGTTTAACCGCAAGTGTTCCAACAAAGATTCCATTGGCATCCGACGATTTCGGTTTTATTTGCTTTACCGAAATCGTATCCTAGGAATGCACTTTATGTCTTTCTTTGTCTAGGCACACATACCACCATGATCACGGTGAACGAGTGAGCTCTGAACGAGCAAAATATCGTGGAGTCGAATTTCATCCGCTGGCCGCCATGGTCATGCTAACTCCCGCGCTCCGGTGCACGCGTACATACCGGAATGTACCTTGGAGTCAGTGTCGTATAATAATAGTTGCTCGGGAAATAATTAAAACCAACGTGTGTCGTGATTTCGGTGAAGCTGCAACTATTATTATGTTCAAAAAGAACGAACGTACTAAATTAAATAAACAGTGCTTCTGAACGTTAAAAATAACATACCTGGGTGTCGGTGTTTTATTTCTCGCGACCGGCATCTGCGTGTCTTGATGCATTTCGCACTTAATCCTGGACAATTCGGTTAGGCGGAACATTGTTGGACAGTGGAATAAATGATGGAGGAGGAAGGGAACGGAGTACCCATGCAGGTACATACTTCCTCCCCACAGGTGCTTATTTATTAAAAATAATTAATCCAGCGAACCCTAGGCTCGCTACAATATAAATAATATGTATAAACACCAACCAGAACCGATAATGGCCAGGCACAAAATCCACAGAAAATAGAAATATCTAGAGCCTTGAAACAGTAGCATTTGTCAGCAGCAGTTTTAAAAACATCGTAGTAGCAGTTTTTGAGGTTATGTACATTTGTCAAATCCTGTGTTGGTTTCTTTAAATTTTTCCTATCAAAAAAAAAAAAAAAAAACATTATATTTCGAAACATTACTCACTACTAAATTTAAATGAAGATACAAGTAATTTGTGGTATTACCAGTGTTTTAACTCAAAAAATTAGAAAACAGATTTGGCATACATGCGAAAAATTACACATTCACACGTCACATCGCGCGTTACTTGAAATGAGTTCCGCGCTGAATCGTAGATGGCTTAGAGAGCTGAACTGTAGATTGAACTCTAGTTGCTCAAGTAAGTACTCGTAGTTTTCCAGAGTGTTAACGCATTGAATCATTTATAGGGAGTTCTTTAAGGGAGCAAATCCAGTGCCAGTTGGGTGCCGAGTCTCCACCCGGTACAAGGAAAGTAACTATTATTGGTGCCGGTAATGTGGGTATGTGCACCGCCCTTGTGTTGGTGGCTCAGAAAATAATCGACGAGCTCTGTTTAATTGATATAAATGATAAAAGGGCTGCAGGAGAAGCACTTGATCTATTGCATGCATGTAAGATGTTGAATGGCATCAAAATTAGTGGAGGTGCCGATATGACACTTTCTTCGTGCTCACAAATGTGTATCATAACTTGCGGAGCGTCAACCAAAGGAAATTTGGATCGGCTTAAGCTTCTGGAGACCAACGCAACGATCGTCAAGAAAGTAGTGGATGACATAGTTAAGTATAGTCCCAATAGCATCATATTGTGCACGACCAACCCAGTTGATGTCTTGTCTTACTTAATTTGGAAGTGGTCTGGGTTCCCCGTTAATCGGGTACTGGGTACTGGCACGAGTTTGGAAACTTCCCGCATGATGTATCTGGTCAGTAAAAAGTTAGGTATACCAGGATTTGCTTGTCAAGGATATGTGATCGGTGAGCATGGAGGTAGCGCTGTCCCTGTCTGGTCATCACTAACTGCATATGGCGTCAAATTGAGGGATTTGAGTCCCAAACTAGGAATGCCCGGTGACCCAGATAATTTTGACGAGATAAGGGAAAAGATAGTCTCGGCTGCGTATGATGTTATCAAGTTAAAAGGTATCAGTAATATTGCTATAGCACTGTGCACCGGTGCTATCGCAGAAGCAATACTTAATAATACTGGTAAAGTTATTGAAGTTTCTACACTGATGCAGGTAATGTAACCCTACAAACAGTTCTCGTGCAAAACATTATTGTTATTGTTTTCTAGGGGTTCTATGGGATCGATGAGGAAGTATTTTTATCGTTGCCGTGCGTTTTGAACAATGACGGTGTGGCTTCAATCGCCAAACTTCAATTGACTGATGACGAAGTGAAGAATCTCAAAAAATCAGCGGACCGAATAGTAAAATTTCAGAATAGTGTAAACATTTAGGGTGGTAACTTGTACGCAGGGCGACAATAATATTTAACGGAAAGAGTCTACTATATTCCTTCTTTATACTATATGTTACCATATAGATAAAGTTCTTTATAATATATGTTACCCATATAGATGAAGTTGTATTTTCATTTCTTGTACTTTAAATTTATTCATTGTATATGAAACATTATAACTGTGGACCAAATGCTAATTTTAACAAATTCGTTTTTAAATTAAGGGTTTATGCCACTGAGGTGAGAGTCGAAAAATCCGTTACAAAATATTGAGCCGAGTTAGAGGAGCACGCTATAGGCAAAAATTGAATCATTCGATTCCTTAGAAAACTGTACAAAACAACAGGAGCACACACAACGACATGGTATCCTAGTGGTGTGCAAACTGATGGAAAAAGCTATAAAATGTGTGCATTTGTTTTCTGTTCCAGGGTTGTTTTTTTAATATACAAATGCTATTGATGTGAAGGAACTCATCATTTTAAGTAAAAGGTTAGCTAAATCATTACATATAATTTAAAGACATCGTTCAATAAATCCCGAGAGCAACTACTAAAACAACGTTTTTTTTTTTAGTAAAATACTTCTTTATTCATCAACATAATCTCCTTCAACTGCGATGCAATCATTTCAACGATTTTCTAAATTTTCTGTAGCATGTGTGTATAATAATTTACCTTTAGCTTCAAAATAACCCTCAGTTGCAATGATGACTTCATAATTCGAGTCAAGTGTCCTTCCCTGAAGCATTTTTTGAGGTGGTCATAGTCCGTAATCACTGGGGACCAGATCTGGAAAATACGGTGGGTGGGTACGCAAGACGAAGCCTAATCCGTGTCTTGGTGAAAGACCACTTTTTTTTCTCCATTTGTAGCCGTTTGTCAGCGGTTTCGTCCTTTAAACGCACCAGTAATGTGCTGTACTATTGGCAATTGATGGTTTTTCCCTTTCCGATGAATATTATGCCCTGCGTATCCCAAAATACAGAGCCCATTACCTTGCCGGCAGACTGTTGTGTGTTCGGAATCTTCGAGCGCCTTCCACTGGCTACTTTCCTCTCAACTGACTGCCGATTTGATTCCGTAGTGAAATTATGAATTCATGTTTCATCCATTTTTAATTTCATTTTTCCAAAATTTTTTATTTCCGTTTTGTTCTTAAATTCTAAATTCCAGGCTAGACAAAAAATGCTTAAATTCTAGTTTAATTATCTTTTATTATAACCTACTGGTCCTACGCAGACGCTCTAAGTTAAACTTTACATGTCTCTTGTATAATTTGCCTTTTGATGACTGAAGTTTGTTTGTTTTTTAATTATATTTATTTTAATAAGAAAGAAAGACTAAAAAAAACAGTTCCAATTTTTTTAAACTTAAAATTAACTTACATTTATATATATATATATAATTTTTTCTTAATTGCTTAAGATCCTAATTTAATATAACTTAAATCTTACTCTACCTTAATCCTAGAAAAGTTAAATCTGTGTAAGGTGGTTGACGTTGGAGTTACTTTACCGACTTTGGTACAGGGGTCTTTATTTGCCATTCAGCCACCAAAACTGTTGTTGCTGTTTAGTAATGTCATTCCGGTCTCTATGGGAAATAGCTCGATTGAACCGCAAAAGCTCTTCTTCTTCGCACTTTCTCAAAGTACAGCGTGTTGGATAATAAGCCCCGAAAATTAGGTCATTGGACGAGCTTATTGTTCTCGCAATATGTCCTCTGATTAATTTGATCATAAAATTATCCACCCCGTTTATCTAAATTCGTTATATAAGGTCTCATTTGGATAATACCTTTTGTATTCAGATTCCGGTGTTCGATATAATCTGATCCAAGTTCTAAGACATTTCGTTTCGAATCTTTTCCGTCATACTTGGACCTATATTGTACCACACTGGGCATCCATATATAATAATATAATGTTGCGGATTGGCAATTAAATGTGCTGGAATGTACTGGAGAAATCTAGTACATTCGCATGTATACCAGTTGCGCAGCAGCTGGCACCAACTGGCCATCATTGTCACCACGATGATGTCATGGCGTCGCTTTTTGAATTGGCAGTTATGCCATTTCGTCATTCTACAATCAACAGTCAAAAGGGAAACACCATCGTGTGCCACCAAGAGCTATCCACCAAACAATTAAGGAAACACCATCGTGTGCTACGTAGAACCAACAAACAATTAGTATTAAATAGAATCCCTTTAATTTGTTTTCTTTTCTTGGTTTTGGAAACTTCTAAATTTCTACAAGCGACATCCACAGAGGAAACACCATCTTGTGCTACGTAGAGCTGCTCCCAAAAACATTTCTGGTCCTTCGAAACGGATCCAGTGCTCAATTTGATTTGAATCATCGCCGCCCAGTTCGCGGCACATTGACAACTGCCAGTCACCTCGACACCATCAAGGAACCAAAGAAGAAAAAACAATGGAGAAACAAATCGCCACGCAGTACGCGGCACAGGGCCAAATGTCGCGAGCATTCGCCAACCTGAAGAAGCGAGGGCCATCAACGATAAGCGCCGTACAAACCCGCAGAGACAATCTACAGGGCAAGTGGAAAGAAATCCGTGACCGGCACGACGACATTCTGGAGCTGACGACGTCAGACACAAAGGACCACCGCTACTTCACGGAGGACTTCCTCGAGTCAGCTGAGGAGGTCTACCTGGAGGAGATGACAAAGTTCGCCGAAGAGCTTCATAGCCTCAACGTGGAACCATCGACAACATCTAAGGCCGCGGCTGCAGTGGTGACGCCCCGCGCCAATCCCCGCAAGCTGCCTCCAGTGCAATTGCCAACATTTTCCGGAAAATACTCGGAGTGGCGGCCATTCAAGGACCTGTTCCAGGCGGTATTGACAGATCACCCTGACCTAACGGACGTCGAACGACTCTATTATTTGAAGTCGAGCCTCCGCGACGACGCCGCCCGGGCCATCAAAAACATCCCGGTCACGGAGGAGAATTACCAGCGAGCCTGGAACAAGCTGGTGGAATACTTCGACAATACTCGGGCACTGGTTCACTCTGCCTTGAGCACCCTCTTCCAGGTACAGGTCGTCGGAAAGGAATCGGCTGCCGGCTTGCGCCATCTCCGCGACACTACCAATGATGCAGTCGAAACTTTGGATGCGCTCGGCCGTCCCGTGACCACCTGGGATGACATACTGGTCTACCTAACAACACAGCGCATGGACCCCCGCACCGCTCGTGACTGGCAAACGGCACAAGGCAACACCAGCCAGCCACCCACGTACCACCAGCTCGATGACTTCCTGAAAACAGGGATCGAGGCTTTGGAATTCGTCGAGCTGCCCCGGACCGCCATCGACCAACCCCAGCGGAACAGACCCGGCCAGACGGAGCACACCACCAAAGCGCGCCTCTCAGTGCACACGGCCTCACCACCGGCCCAGAAGCCCCCCGCCCGCTGCTCGGTCTGCAGATCAAACCACTACATCGGATCGTGCGAGGGATTCCGGGCCCTCAGCCCGGAAGAGCGAAGGGCCCACGTCACCAAACAGGGCCTTTGCTTCAACTGCCTAGGAAGGCATTTATTTCGTGACTGTCCATCGACATCCACATGCCGGCAGTGCCAAGGGCGGCACCACACCTTGCTGCATACCACAACGACCACGACCAACCTGGATTTGGAAAGAGGCACGAGCCCCAAGCCTCAAGGCGGCCAGATCCCCGGGGTGTCATCTCACACGACCAGCGCCCCGCCTGCCCGGACAATCCTCCTGGCCACAGCGCGCGTCCTCGTCCAGTCGGGCTCCCAACGCCGACTGGAGGCTCGGGCCCTACTGGACCCCTGTTCAGAGGCCACCTTTATATCGGAATCACTCGCCCAGCGACTGCACCAGCGCCGGCGCGCATCATTCATCCCAGTCCATGGAGTCGGGGGCGCCCGCTGCCAGACGGCAAAGGCCCTATCATCTGTCACCATACTGCCCCGGACCAAGAGCTCGCAAAGCTGGACAGTCGACGCGCTAATCCTGCCCCATCTGTCGGACTACGTGCCACCTCCACGACTCCTGCCAAGCGATATCTCTATTGTGGCGGGCCTGGAGTTGGCAGACCCAGACGTCTCATCGGCACAAAACATAGACTTAATCATTGGTGCTGATGCCTACCCGGCGATCATCACCGCCGGCTTAAAGAAATCCACCAACTCCGACGTGATCGCCCAGTCTACGCACCTTGGATGGATCCTAACGGGTGCAGCTGCCCGCGGCTCACGGCACACCAACACCAGCCGCCCTCTAACCAGTCACCAGATCAGTGTCGACCGCGAGCTGCGCGCCCTCCTGGAGAAGTTCTGGATTCAGGAGGAAGTTTCTCACCACCCAACCGCTTTGACTTTGGAGGAGCAAGCATGCGAGGCTCACTTCACCTCAACTACCAGACGCGACCAGCAAGGCCGCTACACATTACGACTGCCACTAAAGCCCAACTCGGCGGAGCTGGGGGATTCGGGCAGCGCCGCCCGCGCTGCATTTCGACGACTGGAGAGCAGGTTCCAGCGCCAGCCTCAGTTCCGCGATCTCTATAAGAAATTCATGGATGAGTATCTCGAACTTGACCACATGACTCAAGTGGACACCACGAGTGCGGACACCCATGAACATGGATTCATTATCCCACACCATGGGGTGTTCAAGGCATCTGACCAAACACCCAAGATCCGCGTGGTGTTCAATGGTTCCGTCCAGCCGGAGACTGGAATCTCCATCAACGAGTGCCTCTATGTTGGACCCAAGCTCCAGAGTGACATTTTTGACGTCCTGTTGCGCTGGCGTGCGCCCCGATATGTCTTCTCTGCGGACATTGCGAAGATGTACCGACAAATAAGGATTGATGAGCGGGATCGCCACTATCAGCAAATCCTGTGGAGACCGTCAACCACCGGCGACATTAAGGTCTACTCGCTAAACACGGTAACTTACGGACTCGCGAGCTCCCCGTATCAGGCAATACGCACGCTGAAGCAGTTGGCCCTCGACGAGGGCGCACGATTCCCCTTAGCAGCACAAGTGCTCATGAGAAACACATACGTGGATGACATCTTCGCTGGCTCGGACACTCTCACAGAGGCACAGCTACTGAAGCAGCAGCTCAGCGACCTACTGTCGGCGGGCGGCTTCCCCCTCAGCAAATGGACCTCCAACCACCCGTCGCTGCTCCCCTACCAACCAGACGAGCTCGGGACATGCCCCACTTGGCCCCCAGCTGACGCCCACTCAATTTTAGGAATCCAATGGCGACCCCAGGAAGACTGCTTCACATTCCATCTCCGAGACTCAACGGGCAACGCGACCCTCACCAAACGGGCGGCCCTCGCATTCATCGGCCGCCTCTACGACCCCCTGGGGTGGATCTCCCCAGTCATGATAAGATTTAAAATATTCATGCAGGAACTGTGGCCCCTAGGACTAGGATGGGACGAACCCCTGCCCCCTTCCATGGAATCCAGGTGGCACAAACTCGTCGGGGATCTACGGCACCTGCCCGCACTCCGCATCCCTCGATGGACCGGCTGCGACAACACCCACCCAACAATGGAGCTCCACGGATTCGCCGACGCCTCCCAGGCCGCCTACGGCGCTGTCATCTACCTCAGGACATTTGGCGTCCCGTTGAAATCATCTTGCACCATCCTCGCTTCCAAGACCAAGGTGGCCCCTTTGAAGCAGGTATCCCTGCCACGTTTGGAGCTGTGTGCCGCACTGCTGCTGACGCGCCTGATGAAGCGCGTCCTCACCATCATGTCAACCCAGAACGCCCCAGTCCACCTCTGGTCAGACTCCACCGTCGTCATATCATGGATCCATGGTGCGCCGAGCCGATGGAAAACCTACGTCGCCAACCGGGTCTCGGAAATCCAGACGACTCTACCGGGCGCCCACTGGCATCACGTCGCCGGCGTCCAGAATCCCGCCGACCTGGCGTCTCGCGGAGCATCAACGGACCAACTGCGCTCGCCGTCACTATGGATGGGCGGCCCCGAGTTCCTCAAAGGCAACATACCATGGCCTTGCACCCACACCGCCGTCCCGGAGGTGGACCTGGAATGCCGCCCCGCAACCAGCCACGTCATAAGCGCCCCACGAGAGGACAACGAGCTGCTGATGCGATACTCCCAGCTCCCCAGACTCCTCCGCGTGACGGCCAGATGCGTCGAATTTGCCCGGCGACTGCAGAAAAAATCCACGCCGGGGAGGAAGCCGCGCCCGGGCCCCAGCCCAAACACTCCCACCGAATTAACCCCTTCGCAAATGGACTCAGCACTCCTGCTCTGGGTCTCCCATGTGCAAAGGGTCCACTTCCACCGGGAAATAGCATCGCTCACCAGAAACTCATCCGTCGCTAAGGACAGCCTGCTCATGCGCCTCAACCCGTTCCTCGACCCGAACGGACTCCTGCGTGTCGGGGGGAGACTGCGCCACTCCCTACTACACCCCGATGAAAGGCACCCCCTCATCCTCCCTTCCGGATCCTTTCTCTCACTGCTCCTCGCCCGAGATGCCCACGACCGGACCCTCCACGGTGGCACGCAACTGTCACTCAACCACCTACGGCAACGATTCTGGATTCTCCGAGGACGACAACTGGTCAAGGGAGTAATCTTTCGCTGTCTCCGCTGCTGGCGACACTCATCCTCACCGACCCTTCAACTCATGGGGGACCTGCCGGCCAGCCGGGTGCGGCCCACCAGGCCATTCCTACACAGCGGAGTCGACTACGCCGGGCCAGTGGCCATCAGGTGCTCAAAGAATGGAACCAGGAGCACGTTCAAGGGATACATCGCCGTGTTTGTATGCTTCGCCACCCGCGCGGTGCACCTGGAGGCCGCCTCCGGGTACTCAACAGAAGACTTCCTCCGGGTCTACCGCCGCTTCGTGGCTCAAAGAGGAATATGTGCAACACTGACCAGTGACTGCGGCACCAACTTCGTCGGCGCGGATAAAGAATTACGGGGGCTATTCGCCCAGGCAACAAGGCAAACCACCGAGATTGCCCACCTCCTCGCTAATGAGGGTACCGAGTGGCGATTCAACCCCCCATCAGCCCCTCACTTCGGGGGAATTTGGGAAGCCTCTGTAAAGCGAACCAAGTTCCACTTGAGGCGCGTTATCGGCGACGCAGTCCTGACCTTCGAAGAGCTCTCCACCCTGCTGGCCCAAGTGGAATCCTGCCTCAACTCGCGCCCCCTCCAGCCACTGAAGGATGACCCAACCGACCTGACAGCGCTCACACCCGGACACTTTCTTATTGGAGGCCCGACGTCGACCGTCCCGGAACCATACACACTTCAACCCCCCATATCTCGGTTGTCGCGATCAAAGTTACTGCGGAACACGTACGAGCATTTCTGGTCGCGATGGTCCGCAGAATACCTCCAGGAACTACAACACAGGCCAAAGTGGCAGAGCCGAAACCCCAACGTCGCAGTGGGGCAACTGTGCGTGATCAGGACTGAGCTGGCACCCCCCTGCAAGTGGCACTTAGCGCGAATCCTTAAGGTGCACCCTGGCCAAGACGGACTCGTGAGAGTGGCAACGCTGCGGACTGCTGCGGGCACCCTAACGAGACCCGTGTCCAAACTAAGTATCCTCCCATTTGAAGGGGAGAGAGCATCGGACCAGCACCAATCAGCGGATGAACATCACCAACGCCAGCCGCGCACACCCCCCCCCCCCCCCGGGCATGATGATTCGCCAATGATTGGCGAAGGCGGGCGGAATGTTGCGGATTGGCAATTAAATGTGCTGGAATGTACTGGAGAAATCTAGTACATTCGCATGTATACCAGTTGCGCAGCAGCTGGCACCAACTGGCCATCATTGTCACCACGATGATGTCATGGCGTCGCTTTTTGAATTGGCAGTTATGCCATTTCGTCATTCTACAATCAACAGTCAAAAGGGAAACACCATCGTGTGCCACCAAGAGCTATCCACCAAACAATTAAGGAAACACCATCGTGTGCTACGTAGAACCAACAAACAATTAGTATTAAATAGAATCCCTTTAATTTGTTTTCTTTTCTTGGTTTTGGAAACTTCTAAATTTCTACAAGCGACATCCACAGAGGAAACACCATCTTGTGCTACGTAGAGCTGCTCCCAAAAACAATAACTTTCACCCTGCCGTCAAGTAGGCTATAATGGAATAGCCTTCATGTCATAGCAAACGTTTTCTTGGCCTTGACCAAAGCTGCCTCCACATGGCTGATAAAATACAGGTACCGATCTAGCCAGATTCCAAGGTATTTAACCACACTCTTGGTGTCCAGATTGTGTTCATGCGGTCCCATAACTAACTTTCCCATTTTTTTCTAGCGTCGTTCGTAGCTTTATGCAACGTAGTTCTAAATAGAAAAGCTTCACATTTCTGGTAGTTGATCTTAAGTTTCCAGTCGTCCCAATATCATCATCATCATCATCATCATCGGCACTACAACCGGGAACTGGTCTTGGTCTTATTTAGCAAGTCCTGAGGCTTGTTAAATTTCCCATAATAATTTTTTTTTCGGGCAAGGTCATTAGTCTTGCGCCAGAGGCTCCCCGACGGGGAATCGAACCCCGGTCTCCCATGTGACAGGCGGGTATACTACCACTATACTATCGAGTCCTAATATCGATGAAATCTGTTAAAATCTCTTTATAATTTCTCTTGGTGTGACCCGTATAACATCTGCTGTGAATGTCCCGAAAAAAAAAAAAAAAAAAAAAAAAAAAAAAAAAAATATATATATATATATATATATATATATATATATATATATATATATATATATATGTATATATATATATATATATATATATGTATATATATATATATATATATATATATATATATATACATATATATATATATAGAGGATGGAGGCGTTGGAACTCAATGATATGGACATCATATGGTTGAGGGTCGTGCTGAGGAATTCCGTTAAATTTCTTTGTTGTCTTTGCCGCTCCCCGAATGATGATCGACCGGTGACATTTTTCGAACAACTTTCACATGCCGTCGACTGGATACAGATCAACCACCCAGCTTCTGAAATTGTTGTCCTTGGTGATTTTAATGTGCACAATTCCGGCTGGTTGTTACATTCTAACAGAATCGACGACGCTGGGAGGCTGGCGGAGATGTTTGCTGTAAGCCACAACTTGACTTAACTCGTGGGGGAGCCAACGCGAGTGCCGGATGCCCGAAGCAATTATGCGAACACCCTGGATCTGTTTTTGACATCCGAACCGAGTATTTATACCGTAGAGGTTTCTGCGCCACTGGGAAACTCAGATTACTGCTTGGTATCTGTTGCGCAAGCAGTTGCATATCAAGCGAATAACCGCCCTAGGCAGCTTCACCATGTATGGAAGTATGGGGCTGCTAACTGGGACGATATGCGAGATTTCTTCTCATCCTTTCCATGGTCTGAGGTGTGCTTCGGAGACTCCGATGTTAACGCTTGCGCGGAGTCGGTATCAGAGATTATTCTTCTGGGGATGGAGATGTATATTACACATTCCATCAAACGAAGTTCGTCTGATAAACCTTGGTTTGATAAAAAATGCGAGCTGATTACAGGGGCAAAAAATAGAGCTTTTAAGCAATGGCGTTCCAATCTCACCGATGTTGACAGAACGAATTTTGTTAGAATCAGAAACGCGTGCAACCAGGCGATTGATACCGCGAAGAAAGCTCACAACGACAGGGTGATCAATAAGCTCCTTCGGTGCCCAACTGGTTTGCGTTCGTTCTGGTCAATGGCAAAGGCTGTCAGCAGTAACTTCGTTTCCCTCTCTTTCCCTCCGTTGGTGACAGACAGTGGGACGTTAGTCACGAATCCAAAAGATAAAGCGAATGTGTTCGCGAATTTATTTCCCGCGAATTCCAACCTCGATCCCGGCCTTTTGGAGCCACCTGTGATCTCGCCGGTACAGTCTTCGATGCGGGATGTGAGATTTCGTCCGCGCACTATTGAACGCATTCTACGTGAACGGGATTGTAGGAAGGCAACCGGCCCGGACGGAATTCAAGCAATAGTCCTTAAGAACTGTGCTCCAGAACTATCGCCGGTTCTTGGCAGACTCTTCCGCTTATCTTATGCACGGAGGACCTTTCCTGCGTGCTGGAAAATCGATCGAGTTCAGCCAATCCCAAAGACGGGAAAAAAGTGTCTCCCACAAAATTACCGTCCGATAGCATTACTGTCTATTTTATCTAAGGTAATGGAAAAAGTCATCAATACAGAGTTGGTTAAGCATTTGGAGTGCAACGGACTTCTGGATGGGCGTCAATACGGATTCCGTGGCAGGCGCTCCACAGGAGACCTCTTGACACTTATAACCGATATATGGACATCTGCGATTGAACGGCATGGTGAGTCAAGGGCGGTCGCATTGGATATCTCCAAGGCTTTTGACCGCGTCTGGCAAGGGGCATTGCTGAGCAAACTTCGTTCATATGGACTTTCCCAACAGCTTTGCGACTGGACGAGGAGCTTCCTCGAGAATCGATCGATCCGGGTTGTTGTGGGCGGCGAGTGTTCGGATCTGTATCCTGTTAATCCGGGGTGCCCCAAGGTTCTATTTTGTCTCCAACCTTGTTCTTGCTTCACATAAATGATTTGTTGGAGACAACGGATAACAAAGTGTTCAGTTTTGTGGATGATAGTACGCCTGTTTTCTCCTTTTCGAGTGATCGATTTTTTTTTTTTATTAGACTTCTCTCGGGAGAGGCGAACCTATAGTACCGTGTGGGCGCCCCAATATGCCATCAAATAACTGTTGCAGTTCTTTTTGAACAGTTGCAGGTTGTAACGCTCCGGGAATACTCGCGTGGGAAGGAAGTTCCACAGATTCCCCGCTCTGTAACGGAACGAGTTCTGATGCAGGGATGTTCGCGACGTCGGGAGATGAACCACAAATGGGTGCGATCCGTCGGATTGTCTTGTAGAGCGTATATAAGCCGAATTGGAGTGGAAAAATGCCAAGAATCTCCGAAGAACAGTACCCGTGATAATATCTGTAAAACAGACAGAGGTCGGCTACGCGCCTTCGATGTGATAGCGACTGTAGTCCCGATGTCAGCGCCGAGTCCCCGATCAGGTGGATCGGTCGTCTCTGTATGCTCTCAAGTAGGTCGAGGGTATGTTTAGGAGCCGAACTCCAAACATGAGATCAATATTCGAGCGCGGGTCTAATTTGAGATTTATATAGGAAAAGAAGTTGGGCCGGAGTAAAATATTTCTTGGCTCTAAAAAGATAACTCAGTTTTCCTGAGGCTGACCTGGCGATACTCGACACGTGTTTATGCCATGATACATTCCCACAGACCGTGACGCCGAGCAATTTCAAACTTTCCCCAGCCTCGAGGGCCCGGCCATTCATCATCAGTTGTGGAACCGATGATCCGCTTACATTCAAGACGTTGTTTTAAAGGTGAAGTCTGCATTTTCATCCGGTCCGATTTGGCTTGCTAAAGGGAACAAGCATTAGAGCCTAACAATTTGGACATCATTCGATGAAGATCGCTCTTGGGAGCACTGTGAAATATACCGCTCCCCAAATTCCGAACGACCAGCGACACTTTTCGAACAAATATCACGCACCGTCACCTACATGCAAGTTAACCACTTAGCTTCCGACCGCATTTTTTTTGCGACTCTAATGCAAACACTAGATCTATTTTTGTCTTTCGAGACAAACGTATATACGAGACGACTAGCCGATTAGAAAACTCGGATGACTATCTGATAACAGTTCTGCGAGATACTGGGGTGCTAACTCCGACGATTTCCAGGTTTTCCTCACATCCTCTTGTGGGGAAATAAATTGGTGTCGTCGTAACACTGGTTCACTTATTCCCCAACTCTTGTCCGCAGAACACTGTTCACCAAATTATCCATGAATTCGCAAACGAAGGAGAAAATGAAATGCACACTGTTGTTTAGTCGTACACTATTTATTTTTATTTCAATACCGGGTCTAGTTTTACAAATTACTCAAGAACAATATGTATCCAAAAGTACAGCTGGGTGAATTGTCATTTAATTTTTTTTTTTTTTACACCAACAGATTTAAAACCACAGAAAAGGAGATTATATTTTATTAACTTTACCGGCGTCTAACACAACGGAAAAAGGGATTATATTTATTTCCTTCTCGACGACCTTTTCATTTTAACCCACGATCACGGCGCGTATTTTTAGTACCACAGAGTGTCGAAATAACTTTTATATTCGCGCGAAGATTTCTTCCTACTCGAAATGCACTACGCGTGGATTCGTCTTGCGTGTGTGCACGCAGCGGTGGCTAACATCTCACTCTGATTATGATGCAACTCACATCCATCTGTTCGATGGCCACGAATTGCATCGATAGGGGAGGGTTATATATGCGGGCGTATAGGAAAAGTACAATGCCCTGCGATGAGGACGATGATCGGTGGACACCTGATCAAACAGAAGTACATCGTTGGTGATGAATCGCAGAGATCAAAATAGATTTTTGTTTCAAAGTAAACAAAAACGCTATTTCACAGATCAATGGGGTATATGATGACGATGATGCACAGATGATGTATATGATGTGCCTATGATACAAAAGGTGTCGTCATGGTATTTGCTTAAGATTCCTTGGAAACACCGGTGTAGGCAATATCCCATCTAGTCATATGGCTCCGGTGCACAAGGAGGCAAATTATTTTGTTGACATAAGTCAACAGGAACCTCGTCGACGACGGCAAAGGGTCAGGCTGGATGGCTATAGGTTTAGAATAATATGCGGGTAAGTAAAACGCACACAGTGGGATACTGTATGTTTAATTTAGGTTTTCAGGCGGGTCATCATATGCATGGCATTGGTAAGGTTACCTAAATAATGATCTTTTCCATGCCCAAATTCTAGGATCGGTTGATAACCGATGAATGAGAATTGTCGCAAGTGATGCGGACCTAAGGGTATAGGCGCGATATTCACTTATGAACCGTAGCAAGAATACCGGCAACAGCTATGTCAACAATTACGCTGGCCAGCGTGTATTTATCTTTTATAATTGCTGACTAGCTGAGCCGATTGTCTGGCACGGCGCATGAATGAATGAAATAATTTGTTTGGAGTGCATGGTTGATAAGATTTAACTTTCAGGTGAAAGAGAATGAAGGGTAGCTTACGCTGCCCCAAAATTGCAGGTAGGTAAAGTGGGTTGGAAAGTGGTTAATTTAAGAGGATGGGCGGTTCTTTGGGAATGTATTAAAGAGCCGCCACACTCTCCGTTCACATCCTCGACAGAGTTCTACTTTGGAACCTCGGATGCTAACGCATGTGCGAAGTCAGTCACGGAGATTATTCTTCGCGGGATGGAGATTTAGATGCCGCACTGTATCAAACGGACTTCATCTGATAAACGTTAGTTTGATAAAAAATGCGAACAACTTGCTGTGGCAAAAAAATAGCTCTTTACAATGGTGCTCCAATCACACGAAGGTCAACAGAACGAATTTTGTTAGACTCAGAAACGCGTGCAGCCAGGCGATTGATACCGGGAGGAAGGTTTACAATGATATGGCGTCCAACACACTGTTTGAGTGTACAACTTGCTTCTAAACAATGAAATAGGATGTTAGCAATAACTTCGCTTCTTTCTTTTTTCGAGGGCTGCGGGGCTCTAGTCACGAATTCAAAGTATAAAGCCAATGTGTTTTCCGCGAATTCAACCAAATACAACTCTGTACCAAAATTCGTTCTGTTAAGTTTGGAATTCCCTTCCCGCGCGTGTGTTTCCGGAGGGTTATAATCTACAACTATTCAAGAGCAACCCCAACAATTATTTAATAGCATCTCGAAGTGCTGACTCGTCGCTATAGGCTCGACTCTCCTCAGTGAAGTATATTAAAAAAGGGGGTTGTTTGATGTTAACAGTCAAAATTTGCTCGAGTTTTGGGTTATAAAAGTTCACCTATTTAAACGCAAGGCAATCAATCTTTATCATTTTGAATCATAATGCTGAAGCTCTATTTATGTTGTTTTTTCGTGTACTTGTACAAATCGAATTTCCGACTAAGAAATAGAGCTTTCCTACAAGTCACCCTATTGAGATGAATCAATGGACCTGTTAAGCTGTACTCAGCATGTTTACCGACCTCCTCAGCCAAATGATTCAATTCTGTCTACATCCACTCACATGTAAACAGATACTACTTAATTAAGAGTCCAGTACACTACACCTAATACTCAGCTACTTTTGAGGTAGCATATGATGTCATGTCAAAGGTTGGGGAAAGAAGTAGATGTAAATGTTTTGATAACTTTGTGCCATCCCTCCTTGCGGATGGATGTTCCAAGTAACGAGATAAAAATAAACAAAGTCATGTTTACATGGTCTCCCAGCCTACAGAAAATGAGTCCCAAATAGGGTAGCTGCCACAGATGTGCTTGTCATCGTGTCCCACACCCTCCCAATATCCAATATTAGCATAAGGTAATCCCTACAAATTATGGAAATGTTGCATGGGTCTATATGTCGTCTGTTGCTTTACAACAACTTAAGATGTGTAATAAAATGTCCTCGAAAGCGCGTGAAGTCGCTTCCCTAAACACCCTACGGTTTCTATGGAGTGACAGATCAACACAGCCCATTTGAAGTCGTTCAAACAGTTCCCCATACATCGGTTTCTGAGACGCGCCACATATATTGCGGTCGACTACAATGTTAATGGATTTATTATCCTGTCAGGGAGTATTGCAAAAACGCTAAAGACCTTGATACCGACTTACTTTTATTTTATTTTACTTCAACGCATGTTTCTTGTATGAACATCGCCGTTTATATGTATCGGCGCTGTGTATTTTCGCATGGATTCTATGGTGGGTGAACCGCACGACGTCTGGTTGAGACTGATATGCTAAAGATAGACTTTTATGAGGAAATAAGCGAATTGGTACAAGTGGTTTTGAGTTATTTTAAACTCGGCCCAGCAATTACACTCCAAATTGTTGTGATTATACTTGATGTTTCACAACGGAATGTGTATCAGTTTAAAATATCCCGCCGCTTCCATATGTAATTATGAAAATTGGCTTTTTGTAATTACTTGTAGTTTAATTTTTTTATCACTTGAGTAGTGGAAAAATGTCAGCAATGCACTGGTAAAAATGTTGAACATTTTAATAATTTTAATGTTGTTCAGCGAGAGTGAAATATTTATGTAGCTACTGGTTTATTTCCTACTTGGGAAATGTAATAAGCCTACACGGAACACTAATTTCAATCAGTGGTCTATGACTTAAGTAGGAGTATGGTTCAATATCCAAAGATAACTCATTTCATTAATACTAAAGCAAGGGTTCCATTTACCCGGACATTTTTTTTAGAAACTTTAATATGAGTAGTCATGAGAAAAAAAAAGTAATGTATTCATTTAGCATGTATATTAATTTTAAATTGAATCGTAGACCGAGTTCCCAAGATCCTTATCCTAAGGACCGAGGTGTGATTGCATTTACATGACCATTGTGAGAATGATGCTGTTTAAAAACCGATCCAATATGAGTTTCCGAATGATATTTCTTATTTAAAAATTATACATTTGATTGCGTTGTTAACTTATTCGTGAAGGTAGATCAAATGCAATATTTACACAATTACGTTTAGGTTTAGTAGAAAGTACGGTTTAGATGGTAACTCATATTGAGAAAGTCATACCCCGAACAATTCTTTGGAACATACCGCGTGATATTCCTCCAATGAAACGTGGCGTATTGGTTTCCATGGAATAAAATAGTAACAAATCAGTGTATTATTTAAGTGCCTCCAGCGTACGAAGTCAGGTAATCTATAAAACTTGGAAGAATATTGTCATTGGATTGAGTTACCGTTGTTCTACCAGAAGAATTCACCTTTATAATTTTAATGCGATTTATTTTTTATTATTTATAGCACTTCAGCAACATTCCTGTTAGAATAAAGTTCCATTCTGTAACAAAACGAATTTTGGAATCAAATTTAACTTGTGCAGCGCAAATAAACTGAGTTCCTTGGAAGTGTATCAACGATCCTCAAAGAATAATCGCTACGGTAATATGTATAAAATTGGAGGAAAAAGTCCGCTATATACCTGTTGCACAAATCTAAAGATAAAAGAAATGGGTACCAACAGTTTTACCTAATTCGTCTTAATGGACTTGTCGAAGATTTCTTTCAGATCTTTGTACAGTTGTTTTAGTGGGATTGTGGCGGTGCCGCCAAACCCCACGGTACACTTACCTAAAATCCTCCATAACCTCATCCCAAGTCGCATAAGTTTTGCTACTGCAATCACATTAAGCACCTGAAAATGCTTCACGCATTAATTAGATCAAATCTATAACCTAAAAGTCCCTGGAAAAGAAAACTTACCTTTCATGCATCTCTTCGCATACAATTCCTGTAAGATTTCTTTCTTACCTTATCAGGAATCTCAAATTAATTCGGCACCTGCGGTGTCAAGTAGATCTCCCTAGACGAATACCTGTAAACAAACGGATTACATATAATGTAACCTTTACCAGGGGCCATAAACATTGCGCTGTCTATTTTTTTCTGCTTCGCCATGTGTATGATAAATCTCTTAACGTACACATTAGCCGGCCACCTTTTTCTCCCAGCAATAATATACCAGCAGCTGCATTCAATTAGCGCAATCGACGCTGAAGCCTATTTCCTTAACTCACACCATGAGTAAACAAAAGACCGCTGCCCGTCATCGGGCATTCTGGCGATACGCAAATAATTCAATACCTACTGTAGATAAGTCACCTGGCCTCGGTAGTGTGTCCGTCCGACACTGGTTCACCGATGACGTCCCCACAGCGGTTCTATCTTGGTGTATTGTTGGTGTATTCAATATAAACCACTGTTATATTCTTAAGGCTATTTTCTTTATTAAAGCAGTGCGCTTACTAACATTTAAAATCTAAATACAAACGATACTTAATATGTTTTAATAAATTGAATTTTAGTACAATATGTATTTTGTAGGTATTTAATATATTGGAATTAAGTACAATATGTATTTTGTATATATTTAATATATTGGAATTAAGTACAATATGTATTTAGTATGTATTTAATATATTGGAATTACGTACAATATGTATTTAGTATGTATTTAATATATTGGAATTAAGTACAATTTGTATTTTGTATATATTTAATATATTGGAATTAAGTACAATATGTATTTAGTATGTATTTAATATATTGGAATTACGTACAATATGTATTTAGTATGTATTTAATATATTGGAATTAAGTACAATATGTATTTTGTATATATTTAATATATTGGAATTAAGTACAATATGTATTTAGTATGTATTTAATATATTGGAATTACGTACAATATGTATTTAGTATGTATTTAATATATTGGAATTAAGTACAATATGTATTTTGTATATATTTAATATATTGGAATTAAGTACAATATGTATTTAGTATGTATTTAATATATTGGAATTACGTACAATATGTATTTAGTATGTATTTAATATATTGGAATTAAGTACAATTTGTATTTTGTATATATTTAATATATTGGAATTAAGTACAATATGTATTTAATATGTATTTAATAAATTGAATTTTAGTACAATATGTATTTTGTATGTATTTAATATATTGGAATTAAGTACAATATGTATTTAGTATGTATTTAATATATTGGAATTACGTACAATATGTATTTAGTATGTATTTAATATATTGGAATTAAGTACAATTTGTATTTTGTATATATTTAATATATTGGAATTAAGTACAATATGTATTTAGTATGTATTTAATATATTGGAATTACGTACAATATGTATTTAGTATGTATTTAATATATTGGAATTAAGTACAATATGTATTTTGTATATATTTAATATATTGGAATTAAGTACAATATGTATTTAGTATGTATTTAATATATTGGAATTACGTACAATATGTATTTAGTATGTATTTAATATATTGGAATTAAGTACAATATGTATTTTGTATATATTTAATATATTGGAATTAAGTACAATATGTATTTAGTATGTATTTAATATATTGGAATTACGTACAATATGTATTTAGTATGTATTTAATATATTGGAATTAAGTACAATTTGTATTTTGTATATATTTAATATATTGGAATTAAGTACAATATGTATTTAATATGTATTTAATAAATTGAATTTTAGTACAATATGTATTTTGTATGTATTTAATATATTGGAATTAAGTACAATATGTATTTAGTATGTATTTAATATATTGGAATTACGTACAATATGTATTTAGTATGTATTTAATATATTGGAATTAAGTACAATTTGTATTTTGTATATATTTAATATATTGGAATTAAGTACAATATGTATTTAATATGTATTTAATAAATTGAATTTTAGTACAATATGTATTTAGTATGTATTTAATATATTGGAATTACGTACAATATGTATTTAGTATGTCTTTTTTTTTAACTGTAAACACATGTTTTCCACAATCGAGAGTGTGATTAGATGATATAAGATTTTAAATGTGATTAGCGCACGTTGCACAGTTTCCACCGCAAACAAATGTTTTCCACGATCGCGAGTGCATTGTACAGTTTCAACAGCAAACGAATGTTTTCCACAATCGCGAGTGCACTGTGTTACAATATATAAGATTTATAATGTGATTAGCGCACGTTGACAGTTCGATCACTACTGCAAACAAAATGTTTTCACAATCGCGAGTGCACTGAGTTACAATATATAAGATTTATAATGTGATTAGCGCACGTTGCACAGTTTCCACCGCAAACAAATGTTTTCCACGATCGCGAGTGCATTGTACAGTTTCAACAGCAAACAAATGTTTTTCACAATTGCGAGTGCACTGTGTTACAATTATAAGATTTAAAATGCTATTAGAGCACGTTGTACTGTTTCAACAGCAAACGAATGTTTTCCACAATCGCGAGTGCACTGTGTTACAATATATAAGATTTATAATGTGATTAGCGCACGTTGCACAGTTTCAACAGCAAACAAATGTTTTTCACAATCGCGAGTGCACTGTGTTACAATTATAAGATTTAATATTGAATGGTAGCGCGCTATGTCTTTACCCATTAATTTTGCAATTCACGGTGCACTAGTCCACTCGGGTCTATTGCCTCTTTTTAACTGGTTTCTCTCCCTAGGGTTGACTCGCGCCACCACCAGCACATCAACATACATTGGTGATGCTCACCACATCGCACCCCAGCGTGTTGGTGCTTTTATTCATTATGTGCACAGTGGTGGGCGCCATGGCGTGTGTTTAGCTCGCTGTACGTCATTACATGGAGGGTCGCTCGTATTGTTCATACGTGCTATGTGATGCAGCTACATGGGCATGCGTTGTATCTCTCGTATTTGTATTGGTTGAGATGTGTCCTTTTAAGGGCATGCGTTGTAGGTTTCATCTGTTTGCGCGCCTGCTTGGTAATTCCAGGAATTAGTCGCAGGCTTGCGCAACCGCATCATGTTTTGCATGGTTGTTCTGCTACATCAGATCGTTGGTTGATGTTTTTACCAGATCGATGTGCAGATGTCCCATGCTTGCCTATGCCATGTAGTTTCATACCATTGCAACTACGTTGCGCTTGGTCTTCATGTCATGATTTTCGTGTTTTACGCATTTCTACTTTTAGGAAGATGCCTGTTATTGCTCATACACTTGTATCAGCGGACATTGTGGTTATTTTACATGCTAATGCAGGTAAGTATTCGATTTACTGGCGCCGAAGGCTTGCGAAAAAAAGGGGTTACCTGGTGGTAAGTAGGCAGGTGAGTAGTGGCGTTCGCACGAGCCGCCACACTACCCTTACTAGCGATGCCATAAACATAATTTCCTAGTAACCTAGCTAAAACCAATTAGCACATTCCCATATCGTATCGTCGTCTCTTTGTTTAGCCGCGGCGCACATGTTCCAACAAAGATCCCATTAGCATCCGACGATTTCGGTTTTATTTGCTTTACCGAAATCGTATCCCATGAATGTACTTTATGCCCTTTCTTTGTTCTAGGTTCGTTCTCATCCATGAAAGAACCATGCACACACAGCATTGCACTGAAAGAGTGCATTTCCTCCTCGGCGAGTCCTTTTACATCCGCCGATCGAGCAGGTCGTGGTCGTTGTCGCCCCCGCTCTCCGTCACCACGGCAGAGAAGCGTATACATACGAAGTCGTGTTTAGCGTTGCGTTTAAAGTTTAACTTGCTTTCCAGATTTTCTGTAACTAATATTACAAATAAAACAGAACCTTCATTACAAATTCCAACAAGTGTTTAATTTCCCGTGGTGCAGTGCCTAGAAGTTTCCTGGGTGTTTGTTTGTGTGTATTTCCGTTTTCTCCTGGTGAACAGTTTCCTTTTTGTTGCTGCGGTGGAAGAATCGGAGTATTAACGAAATGTTGTGGGACGAAGTAGAACCCTGCGCCCATGCTGGCGCTCAGACTTCGTTCCCCACAGGATGTTCTCAAGAATTCCTTTGCCCACGACTGAATACCATCTTCTAATTTAGTGTACACTTTAGTCCAGTGTTTGTTTTACAATTTTATGTATTTAACTCTTTTAGGTTTCTTCGTTCAAATTAATTTTACAAATACGTTTTACTTAAGTTAACAATTACACTCCGTAAATGTGGGATTCTGCCCCCTTTGCACTGCTATTTATTTAACTCCTTTTTTCTTTCGACTCCCACCAGACGAACAACTACAACTGACTATCACCCACTTACTTTCTCAAACTACCACTAACTACTCACCCACTTCCTATCGCACACTCATCCTTATTTTCCCATTTCCCCGTCCACTAAGTGTAATTAAACTCTCGCGAATTTACTTAGCAGTCAATGAATCCAGGAAGAATGGGAAACTTGCAAAGGAGAGCAATTTGGTTTAAGTTTTGATTTGGTTTCGCTTTTTGTTGCAAGCGAAACCAGAAGGGTAACCGCGTGACCTCATTGGAAGCTTGGGTAATTCTCGAAATGCAGAACTACAAGTGCATTCCGAGAAGGGGCAACGGAGGGGGAAGACAAGCATACTCACGCATACTTTTTTGGTAGAAACTATTCCCAAGCGTATTGCCTGTACTTTTTATATTTTTATATCAGACGTGGGAACTATGCTTGGAATCTTCTTTTGCATTGGATTGTGCAAAAGGAATTTGCAGATAGTCGAAACTGTTTCGCCATCTAGAAACGGCGTCGTCTACCTAAGTTGGCTGCTGTAAATCAGCAGAGTTTTATGATTTCAGGTAGGAAAATCGATATGGGGGATTCATGGAATTGGTTTTTAGGCTTTAATTATGTAACACTCCTTTAATGTGACAGTGACTGTAGCGTTGATGTTAGTCCTGCGTTTCATTTCAGTACATTACTGGTCTCTAAATGCTGTTAAAAAGGTTAAAGGTATGTTTACGACCAGAAATCCAAAGATGTAAACTGTATAGGAATGCAGGTATAATTTGAGATTTGTAGAGGACAAGAAGTTGTCCCGAAGTAAAGTACTTTTGGCAGTCTTGGCGATATTCGACACATATTGATACCATAATACATTCTCATTGACTCTCATATCGAGCAAATACATATTTTTTTAGGATTTAATGACATGCTCATTCGCCATTAGTTGCAATAATGAGGAACCGTTGTTTCTTGTAAACGCCATATGTTCCGTCGTCTTTGTTAACGAGACTGACTTTTCTTCATTGTATACTTTTAGCGGTTCTACGAACCACCACAACCAACTATAGGTTGAGATGTCCTTTCCGCCAAGGAACATACTTACCTTATTCATTACACGTGCCCACAGACACGTGTCCGAAAGCTCTTAATCATACCTGTAACAAGGGTCATAGGAGGCTGCAACAATGTTGAACCCGATATCAAAAACTAAGGAACTTAACGTTCAAAAACTTTCAATATCGAGTCAACGAATCCATTCATCGTATGCAAAACCAATCCCAAAATGCAGGAAATCATCGCATGTGAATCGATCACCCAGCCTGAGCAGCAACGCGATGGTTTCCCACGAAATATCATTATCGGTAAATTAACCGAACAAGGGATGCATACTCGGGTAGTTAAATGCAATTAGCACCTAAATTCCTTGCATGACCCTAATGAAGGTGTGGCGGTTCCGCCAGATCCCACGGCTCACCTTCCTGAAAAAACCCCCATAACCACAACCCAGTCTGCACCAGCTTTCGCTAATGCAATTCGCATTAGCATCTTAAATGCTTCACGCATCAAATAGATCCAATTATTATAACCCAAAAGTACCTGCAAAAGAATTCTTACCTTTTCAAGCATTCCTTCGCTTACACATCCCCTGTAAGAGTTCTTACTTTCCTTATCATAAATTATCCTGAAAAGAAAAACCCCGGTTCACATATCATGTAACCATTCCAGCCAGGAATAATCATCATTGCGTCGCCTATTCCCAGTTTTATTCATTTGTACAATAAATTTCTTTATGTATACATAGGCTGGCGTCCTTTTCTCCAAGCAATAACATTCCCTGACTCGCACAATGTGCAAACCAAAGCAAAAACGCATCTCGCGTCTTAAACCTATTAGCACCATGTGCATCGGCATTGCGGCTATCGTAACAGCTGCAATGCATACCATAGACAATTCATATCGTTTAGGTATCCGAATCACATTTTCTATTTAATGAGCGGCTGCTATTTATCTAGCCGACCCTCATTACCGAACTATGCATTAGGTCATATTTCCCTTGTCCTTTGATTCGCCGAATCTTGTCCCTTACGAACTAGATGCATAAACAAATACAAAGCCATTAGCATCCGACGAGATGCGATTCGTTTGTTTCAACAAACACACATCTCTTGGATGCCCATTATGCCCCGTCCTTGAGTTTCAGGATTATTTCTATGGCCTTGTGTATGAAAAATAAACCAATGTGATCTTCACTCACACATACACAGTCATTGCCAAGTCTGTCTTCCATGTTTCCACCGCAGAGAAACATTTTCTTCTTGGGCAAACTCACCTCAAAACGAGATAATTATCGGGGAGTCGATTTCCATCCGCCGGCCGCTGTGGTCGTTGCTGACTTCCGCTCTCCGCCCATGGCGGAGAGACGCAGATACCCAAAGTAATTGGTGTTGTAGTTTTTATTTGAGTCAAACGATGAACTTGTATTTAATTTATCATTTCCAGTCCGGTGTTCGATCGAAAGTGTAACAAAAATAAAAATTAATTAAGAACTTTCCTTTTGTGTTAACACGGATAAAAATTATTGACAGCTATTCATATCCTGTGCGTTCTTATTTCTGTCGACTACTACCTGTGAGTATTTTTTTGTTTCATGCCTTGATGACGATTTCTCGTGTACAATTAGGATGGTGGTTAGGAGTGAACCCAGTGCCGTACGCCGGCGCACCAACCTAACACCACAAAGGCACACTTGCGCAAACAAAACGATTCGTTGCGCCGCTGATTAGCAGTTGAGCAACCATAAACTCTTAACACTATCCCAGATAGATGTTTATGAATGAAAGGTAAACAAAAGCGGTACATTTCATGGTTCCTATCCCTTCCGAATTGCATGGGACTCTTTTCCTCATGCCAGATGTGTTGGATAAACAAACCAGCGAGTGATCGGAGAATAAGCGGCGGCATCCGATCAACGGACAAAGGAGGATTTCGATCATCACCACAATGGTGATGATGATGATTATTATAATAATGAAAAAACCTTTCTTTACAGATACGATGGAAAATTTCGCTTCACGAAGAGGATAGGAAATTCTGTTTCACAGATACGTTGGGGGAATTTCCCTTACGGATGCGAACGGGATATTTTAGTTGTTGAGATTAGACAGTCTACTTCGAGCATTCAGTCGGCATAGAGAGAACCGTATCGAGGAGGTCGAGAGCCAATAGAGAACACAATCGAGGAGGTGTTAATTTGTCAACTCAAACGTACGTTGATAGTAAGAGCGAGTTGTGTTATAGTGTTGTCCCGACTTTGTTCAGTGTTGCGTAAAGTTAACTTTTTGTATCGCGCGAACGTTCCGAAACATGTCATTACAATCGAACCCAAGGAACTAGGAAATGAGGATACATATGTGATCACCTTAAGTGAAAGATGAACTCAATAACTTCTGTCTATTAACGCTGTGTCCAACTCACAAATTAATTACGTGTAGAATGTCACTGGTGCTAATCTGAAGTGTGGAAATAAATTGTCTTACTGGATTAAACAACCACTATATCTCTGCGTTTCATTTGTAACCGTGTTCACTCAGTGTGTGTATTTTTCCTCGGCGGAGTCAGTGTTCGGCGGAGTACGACAACAACATTCGACGATCAATTAAACCAATAATCCGCCAAAGACTTCTATTCAAATGTCGATTTAGAGAGACGTAGTGGTTCTGTGTGGGTTGGGTTGTTGGGTGCCGCCACGACACGGGTTCACTTAACACCCATCGATTACCGCAGCAAATTGATCTCCATGAGAAGCGAATAAATAAAAACGCACTGTTTTGTTATTTTGTTAATGAGTTCTTTGTTTTTGCTTTAATTTTATTTATATAAAATAACTTGGCACAACTTCGTGTAATTTCAAATTCACCCCTGGTATTTTGTTTTTATTTTAATTTTATTTATATACAGTATCTTGACACAACTTTGTGTAAATTCCAAGTCACTTCAATTATTTTGTCTTTACTTTAATTTTATTTATATACAATACCTCACGAAGTACAAGACTCGACTCGTGGTTGACGGTTTTACTCCCTCGTGCGTACTCTACAGATGATGTAACTCGACTTTTTGGTGAAAGATTACTCGCGACCCGTGCACACTCTACAGTGGTTGAAATTCGACTGTATGTTCTATCCATCGATCAACCAATCTTGATCGCAGTCTCTTCAGTATTCTCTCATTTTCCCGCCCATCGAGGTCAATAAACTCTTATGAATTTATTAAATAATCAATGGTCATAGGTAGAATGTGGTAACCAAAAAGGAGAGTGTGATGATCTCGGTTGGTTTTGCTTTCGCGTGCAACGAAAGCACAACCAATGGTGACCGCATGAACCATTTTGGTAGTTGTATTGCTCTCAGAGTACAATGCACTCCGAGAAGGGGAAATGGGGTGAATGGAAAAGTAAATTTGTCGTGCTATTCGCCTGCCTCTGAGGTTATTGATCCCCAGCGAACAGTGGTGTTTGCGGGAGTTCAAAAGGACGCCTCGGTGGCTTGGGAAAATATCTGGTGAGAGAAAAAAACTAAAAGAATTCTATATTACCCAAGCGGTTTCGCGATGCTGCAACAGCATCGTTTGCCCAGACTTTGCTGTTGCTAACCAAACATGATATTGCGATTTCCGGTGGAAATCTCATGTGGCTTATGATATAATCTTGCCGTATGGCCGGTCAGCGGGCGAAATTGGGTTGTAATTGGGGGTTGGTTCTCTGTGTAATATAGAGAACCCTCACAGTTCCATTTCAGGTAATGCATGTTGATGAAGATTGTTTGAAAATGGATAAATTAGGGTTACTCCTTGAAACTACTGAATCATTCATACGAAACAGAAATATGTATGGTGCCGAGATAGACCCCTGAGGGACTCCAGTATTAATATAAAAGGAATCCGAAGACACCACCTACGACAATGATCGATTTTTAGGGTAGCCTTTAGCACAAAATTGTTGAAAGAGTCCATTAAAATGAGACTTTTCTAGCAAAAATGTGCACAGACAAGGTAAAAAGCCTTGGAGATAGATAATAAGACTCCATTGGAGAAGTTTAAACACTCGCTACAGAGCTCCACAGGTCTTCCCCGTGTTGAAGTCCGAACGCCGTGCTTCCTCGGTTGAGGGAAGAGCGTGGAGGTTAATTAAATTAAAATAATTTTATTTCATTTTCTTGATCAAATTTGATTTTAAATTCTTTTATTCTTCGAATTACTTTTATAAATTCTCAACTCAAATTAACTGATAAAACAAACTTAAAGTCAACTCTAAACTCTTTTTTCCGAACTCCTCTCGTTCGGAACTGAAATTTTTCTATTTCTATTTTTTCTTCTGTGACTTTTCACATTAATCAATTTGGACGAAAATCCAAGTTACTATGTTTTTGAATAAATAAAAAGGTGCAGGTTATTAAGTGTGCTGTAACTGGTAATATTGTGAATGTTTATGAATGGTATGTATTAAGTGAGAATGTAATATATGTTAAGTGAAGTTTTTAAGGATGTGTTAGGAGATTCAGTGTTAAAT
Source organism: Microdon myrmicae (assembly GCA_963931805.1). NCBI lineage: Eukaryota > Metazoa > Arthropoda > Insecta > Diptera > Syrphidae > Microdon > Microdon myrmicae. The sequence goes on along the minus strand of OZ007498.1, from coordinate 186,702,131 downwards.
TTAATAAGGGTAGTATTCTGGAATACAACACCCGGGTTTAGTGGTGTGGAATCTATATTGACGATCACTTAGGAGTCCCATGTGTTCTGGTATTTAATTCACCTGTCAAAAATTCTGGTGATCGTGTTCTACAGTTCGAGGATATATTTTTGAAGGGCCATTGTTTGTATTCCACCCGATACAATTAGATTGCTGTGGTCTAGCCCACAGAGGACGCATTGAATAGCACTCACATTTAGAATTAAACATTGTATTAACATTATCGCAGGTGGCTGTAAAATACCAAGATCTAAGGTTGAATCGGCAGAAAATAAATTCGCGAAAACAGCACCTTTCTGTTTTGTGGTTGGGAAGGAAGGAAGAGTAAATGAAGTTATTGCTAATAGCATTTTCCATTCATTAGAAGCGACGTGATCCAATTGGGCACTCACAAAATGTGTGCGTTACTTCGTTGTTAACCTTCATCACAGTCTCAACCTCAATCATTGCGATTGCAATCGTTTCTGATTTTTGTAAAATTCGTTCTGGTGACTTCCGTTAGGATAATGCCTCATAGTTAAAAAACCCTCTACCTTTTATACCTTATAAACATTTTGTATCAAACCAAGGTGGCTACTATATTTAACAATGTTACGTTGAGTAAAAGGACGTGCTTTCGATAGCATAAGTCGTTTCAAGGCGACATAAAAGGAAGTCAGACTCTTATCGAAGAAACGATAAGACGCTTGTATGGAAGTAGCTTCTAAAGGCTCAGATAGATCAAACCGACCAGTTCTCGTTAACCGTTGGAAATTGCATCACCTTGTGGGGTGGAAGTTTGGTGTGCAGGCGTACTGCACCGGGTTCCCTTCCACTCCCTTCATCACTAAAAGAAAGTTCCGCCGCGCACCAAAAGAAAACTTCGCAACACACCGTCCACAAGAAGTAATTTATTTAAAAGCACTTTTTGTTTATTATTAAAGGTTCTTTTTATTCACAACAAATCTTACTACATTTAATTAGATTACAAAAAACAGATTCTGATTACACTGACGATGAAACGGATGCGCCAAAAAAATGTACAACAGTGTACTCTACTTGTATGGTATTATACTGGGGACATAAGAAAAATTACTTTTAATTCAAAAATACGACTCGATACGCGTTCGCGTCCCCACAGGGCTACCGAGAGCGTGAGAAAAACCGACTGGCCCGGTCGGTGGATGGAATAAGACTCAATGATACAACCCTCGTTTGGGGTTAGTTTGGTGGTGTGGCGAAATGGAAATGAAATTTTTCTTTTGAGAACGACCAATCGGAGTAGATCTCCGGGACAAAAATCCCAACGAGGGTGTGTCTACTTACGCGCGGATAACTTTGTTTGCTCGTGACGCGAGCTCATGGGTGGACGAACCGTGGGAATGCAATGAAGCAAAATATTGGACGGGGCGAATTTTCCCAGTTCCCCAATTTGTCACAGACAAACTGCCATGAAGACGACGTTTCAACCTACGTTCAACATTTAAATGCCCTCTATTTAGATTTTCAAACTAGGTTTGAGGACGTTTTGACTATGGTAATACCACCGTGGATAATTAACCCATATGGTGACATAGAAGAAACGAATATCATAATACAAAAGGAACTGACTGAACTAAGTACAAACGAAGAACCTAAGGTTCAGTTTAAAAACGGATATCAGCGATTCTGGCTGCAAAACAACATATCCGTTACTTATTCCGTATTATGGAATATAGCGAGGAAATTTTTAATTTCCTTTCCATCGTCACACCTATCCTCCTCGATAGTATAGTGGTTAGTATACCCGCCTGTCACGCGGGGGACCGGGGTTCGATTAGACTAATAACCTTGCCCGGAAAAAAAAGTCATTATGGAAAATTTAACAAGCCTCAGGACTTGCTAAATAAGGCCAAGACCGGCTCCCGGTTGTAGTGCCGATGATGATGATGATCGTCACACCTAGTGGAAATGGAGTTCAGCACTGTTACCAATCTCCTAACGAAAAAAAGAAACAGACTGGACATCATTGGTCGAGGAGATTTAAGATTAAACCTTACAAAATTGACGCCAAATGTTGATAATTTATTATTAAAACATCAGGTTCATCCTTCTCGCTAAAAACGTTTACTTATTGCTTTGTTTATTTTATGTTACGTATATTTTATCTAATTTATTATTATTATTTATTGGTCTGTAGGAACCCGGAAGTTCATGACCTCACCGACTCGACTGCGCCATCGTTTCCTGTCCTGTGCGCTCTCCTTCCACGCTTGACCATTCGATCCGATCTCCTCTAGGTCAAACCTAACATTGTCCTCCCATCTCTGTCGCGGGCGTCCTACCGGTCTCTTTCCCGTTGGTCTATCGTCAAGAATTTTATGCACGGTCCTATCGTTGCCCATTCGCGCCACGTGTGCGGCCCATCTTAATCTTCGCGACTTGATTACTCTCACTATTGTAGGTTTGCGATATAGCTCTTCCAATTCGTGGTTATGGAGTTTCCTCCATTGCCCTGCCTCCTCGTCATATTTACCGCCAAAGATACCCCTCAAAACTTTATTCTCGAATACGCGGAATTTGTTTTCTTCCCGTTTTGTGAGAGCCCATGTTTCGCATCCATATAGAACAATCGGCATGATTATGGTTCTATAGACACGGAGTTTTATGTTACGTGATAGCAGTCTGGACTTCAGCAGTTTACTGACTGCGTGCCAACTAGCGTTGCCGGAATGCAGTCTTTTGTTAATTTCCTTCGACATTTCGTTATTGGCCGCCAGTGTCGTTCCCAGATATTTAAATTCTTTAACTTTTTCAAATATCTTGACTTAAACGTTTATATGTGTTCCCTGAGGTCCATCCGCTCTCGCCGTAATCATGTATTTTGTTTTGTCTTCATTTATTTCTAGGGCCACCTCTTCTGCCGCTTGGATGATGATTTCACAGTTTTTACTTACAGTTTCTAGATTATCGCCCAGAACGGCGATCTCATCCGCATACGCGAGCACTTGTGTGACCTCGTTCAGGGATACTCCGGCGGTGTTGTCGTCTTGTACCTTTCTGATAACATACTCGAGTACAAGGTTAAAAAGACACGGCGATAGACCATCTCCCTGCTTTAGTCCGTCCCGGATTTCAAATGGCTCTGACAGGTGATTTTCTATTCTGACTCGCCCTTTGTTGTCGTTCATGCAAATTTGAATGAGGACGGCATATTTTTTCGGGATTCCCAGCTCAACTACAATATGGTAGAGTCTTTGCCTTGCGACTGAGTCGAAGGCTTCTTTCAAGTCAACGAACAGTTGGTGAACCCTCTCCGTATTCCCACTTCTTTTCCAGCAGTTGTCTTATTGTGAACATTTGGTCGCTTGTTGACCGGTTCCCACGGAAAACACAATGGTAGTCTCCCAGTATCTCTTCTGCGTACGGTGTGATTCTCGCTAGAATGACATTTGTTAATATTTTGTATGCGGTTGGGAGCAATGATATTCCTCTGTAGTTTTCGCAGTCAGATCTGTCGCCTTTTTTGAAAATGGGAACGACTATTGAGGTTTTCCATTCTTCCGGAGTGACTTCCTTATCCCATATTGTTTGAATGAGCTGGTGGATCTTTCGAGCGGTTGCCTCTCCTCCATGCTTCACAAACTCTGCCGTTGCAGTCGACTCCGGGACCTTTGTTGTTTTTCAATCGATTTATTGCGTCTACAACTTCGTTGAGAGAGGGCTCTGAGATCTGAGGCTCGGCTGTATGTACGCTTGGTGCGTTTATTTGTGTTTGATGGGTGCGTACATTGAGCAGGTTTTCAAAGTACTGCTTCCATCTTGTCACGATGTTGTTTGTTTCTGTGACCAGACAGCCGTTTGCGTCTCTAATTATTTGGACTGTCTCTCGGTAGCCCTATCTAATTGAATTTATGCCGGCATACACACCTCTGATGTTCTTTGCTCTAGAAATTTCTAAGATTATTTCGATCCGAGTCTTCTCCCACTCGTATTTTTTGCGTTTGAAGAGTCTCATCGTCTCTCTCAGAATCGTCGCGTATCTTTCCGCGCTGACTTCATCATGTCTTTCTAAATGGATCACTCTGAGGCGCTTACGTTCTTCGATCTTCGCCCTGCACTCATCGCCAAACCAAGGTTTGGACTTAGTTGTTTTCTTAAATCCTAATACCTCTTGGGCTCTTTGTTTGATGGTATCTCTGATCGATGTCCATTTAGTGTCCACACTATTAGCTTCCTCTTCCTCATTGCTTCCATTCTCTAGAATGCTAAATCTATTCGTTAGTTCGTTTTGATATTCAGTCCTTTTGCGCAGGTCTTTCAGTTTATCAGTGTCGAACTTTTTGCTCGTCTCCCGTGACTGCCCATGTGGGATTGCTGCGAGGCGACTCCTGATTTTGCCCATCACTAGAAGGTGATCGGAGTCGCAATCTGCTCCTCTATATGATCTTATGTCAAGGATATTCGAGTGGTGTCTTTTGTCTATGGGGAAGTGGTCTATTTGGTTACGCGTTACGCCGTCGGGTGATATCCATGTGGTTTTATGAATTTGCGGATACAACATTTTATTTTGAGTAGTTTTAATTTAAATTCAATTAATAAATGTATAAAACTTAACATGTGTTTTTAATTCAAGTTTTTAACACTAAACGTCAGTACAGTTCGAAATTTACCAAAAATCAATATCAGGCAAGTAGGGGGTCTACCCAAAACCGAAAAACATTGCAAAAAAGTTTGGGAACCTCTGGTCTAGAGAATCGAATGTATACCATTAGATACATCAAAAGCCAGCCGTATTAACTAGGGAATACCTGCGGCCGAATGCGACCCTTGTTAACCGATCGCAGGATCTTACGACTTCTGAACACCTGCGAACGTTCGAATCCCAGTGTTTTCTGTTTTTTCATGCAAGGGTGAATCAAATATAAACGGTTATTTCTTTTTATACATTTACCGAATAATGTTACACACTAACTATACTATTAACATTTTTCACTATACTCTCCTGCAGGACACACTTTCGCCAACGATTTAGAAGCTTTAATATCCGTTGTTCGTTCAAAGATTTTGGCCGAGTTGCTAGCCAATTACGTACGTGCTCCTCGATTTCTTCATTACTTCCGTTTTTTTTCCCCTCCAAGTGATTCCTTCAAGGGTGCGAACAAAAACTAGTCACAGGGAGAAAAGTCGGAGCTATAGGGAGGGTGTTCGAGGGTTTCCCAGCCCATTTCTTCCAATAAGTCCCTTATCCATGACGCAGTGTGAGGCCTGAATGACATCTCGAATGAGTATACCTCTCTTTTTGTTTCGGTATGCGGCTTTTTCCATAGCTAATACCCACTTCTCATGAGATTTCTCTAACAGTTAACACTTGCAATAAGCTCTCGAAGGGCATGGATGTTGTCATCTGTACGACTTGTCCTTGGGCGTCAAATATGTCACTGTATTATCTCCAAACTGTGCCATCAATCGAGAAAAAGCGCCTTCATTTGTTTAAAATTTTATAATTATCCGTTACGCAAAAGACTTGCTTCGCTCATGGCTGTACTGACTACAAAGTCGAGTGCGACCGCTAGCCAAGCCGGTTCCCCAACTCCTCATAAACCAAACAACAGCCTCGCACAAGATTATCTAGCTGGCCACTTACAAAAAAGTAAAATTACCGTTTATATTTGATTCACCCTCATGTATATGGGAAGTTTCTTTGACAAATACATGACTGTATAACGATGTGTGTTTCGGCGGTCGGTCGTACGAAGTTTTTCAGGTATGAACTCGAATTTTGGCGGTGCAATAGATTCAGTGTTTTTTTTTTATTAGACTTCTTTCGGGAGAGGCGAACCTATAGCGTCGAGTGGGCGCCCCGAGATGCCATCAAATAACTGGTGCAGTTCCTTTTGAACAGTTCCAGGTTGTAACGCTCCGGGAACACTCGCGTGGGAAGGGAGTTCTGTGGGGTAGGAAGTATGTGCACCGGCGTACGGCGCTGATTAACTTCCTCCTCCATCATAATTACTAATAGTTCCGCAAATGTTCCGCCAAGCACTAAAAAACTGTTCACCGAAAGAAACGAATGTTGGGGGATTACCTTTCTTTTTGAAAACGTTTTATTGGGCAGCAGCACAGGAAACACGCTTTAGCAATGAAATGCGTCTAGTTTTGAATTTAATTTACTTTTAAATTTTGAAAATCAAACAGTTAATGAAATTTATGACTTGTTTATTGTTTGTCTTTTACATTTTTGTATAATTTATACGTTTTCACAAAAGCTATTGAACACTTTTTTTTTTTTTTTTTTTTTTTTTTTTTTTTTTTTTTTAATATCATTTTTTATTTCTTCCTATTATTATAATTTACTTACTCGCTAGACAAAAATGATTAAACTTTAGCTTATGTTATCTTATTTCTTAACTTACTGGTCCTTTGCGGACTCTCTAAGTTACATGAATACGCTTAAAGCATGAAAATTTGTCTTTCGACATTATGATTATTTTGTTTACATGCATTTTTATGGAACTTAATTAGATACAAAGAAAATGAAGAACAGAAAAAACTTTGTTTTTGTTATTTTTTTTTTTACCTTATATCTAACTTAAATACTAAACAAATTTTTTTTTTTTTTTTTTTTTTTTTTTTTTTTTTTTTTTTTTTTTTTTTTTTTTTTTTTTTTTTTTAATCCTTAACTCTATCCTAAACGTAGTATCAAGACTTCGAAATGCTAAATCTATGTAAGCTTTCCGTAGTTTGTTGGGCTTTATTATTATTATTATTATTACTTCCCTTTTTTGCCAGTTTTATAAGGAAACAGGTTTTTAATTGCCACTCAGCCACCAAAATCTCTGGTGTTGCTTATTCGTGTCTTTTCGGTCTTTCTGTGCTACTGCCCTACTGAACTGCAGGCGTTCTTCATCTGTGTGCGCAACTTCTCGATTATAACATATTCGTTTATCTGTACCTGACCGACGCACGTGATAAATCAACGGTATAGCGGATTCATTTTGTATGAGGCCGTTCATGTCAAGACTAAGGAACGCTTCTGGTGGAATAAAGCCATTGCGACGTACCCCCTCATAATACGTAGTGTTTGGGTAATATGCACCAAAAATTAAATCGTTCGGGGAGCTCATTGATCTCGCAAGATGCCCTCGGATCAGCTTGATCATAAAGTTATCCACTCTGTTTATATTGGCCCCATTGTACAACGCTTCATTGGGATAGTATTTTTTGTGATCGGATTCAGGAGTCCGATGTAAGTTGAAACACGTCCTGAGGCATTGTCTCTCAAAAATACGAATCTTTTCCATTAAGCTAGGTCCCACATTAAACCACACTGGACATCCATATATGATCATCGGTCTGATGAGAGCCATGTAGCATATAACTTTAACTCTGCTGTCAAGTTGACTACTATGAAACAGTCTTTTTGTCATAGCATAAGCTTTCTTTGCCCTGGCCAGCGCAGCCTCCACATGTTTGTTAAAATATAGATACTGATCCAGCCAGATGCCTAAGTATTTGACTACATTTTTGGTTTCCAGTGTTTGTTGGTGTGGTCCCATAATAGCTAGCTTTCGCCAGTTTTTCCTGGTGTCCCTGGTAGCTTCAGCCAGTGGGGTTCTAAAGAGGATGGTTTCACACTTTTGGATATTGATTTTGAGTTTCCAGTTGTCGCAGTATCGCTGAACATCATTGAAATCCCCTTGTAATAATCTGTTAATGATTTCAATTTTTGGAGCTGTTCTATATATTATCAGATCGTCTGCATACGCAATAGCCTGATGAAGAGACCTTATTAGGTCGCTAGTGTAAATATTAAAAAGGATCGGAGATAACACCGCTCCCTGTTGCAGACCATTTTCTATATTGTAGGTAATGTTGGAGGTCACATTGCCACTTTTGACGACGAATTTCCTTTCATTCAACATGTCGTATAGTATATACAGTAGTGGTTTATGAATGCCTAGTCTCATTAGCTTGTAGTATAACCCTTCTAGCCAAACGGTGTCGAAGGCCCTCTCCAAGTCAATCAAACAGGCACCTGTACACTGTTTCAGATTTTTATTCCACTGAATGTCTGAAACCAGTTTAGCTGCGGCATGTGTGGTTTCATGACCAGCTTTAAAACCAAACTGGTTATTTGGAATAATATTATTGTCCTCAGCCCATTTAAGTAGAGCCTTGTTTAGAACCTTTTCGAATACTTTACTGATACTCGGTAACAAACTGATCGATCGCAGATTTTTTGGGTTTGTTCTGTCTTTCCCTCTTTTTGGTAACGGTTGGATGATGGCCGTTTTCCAACGTACTGGATAGTGTGCGTTGTTCAGAGCGTTGTTAAACAAGACTGCATATATGTCCATTGCGATTTGAGGAAGATGTTTTAGTACGATATTGGGTACTCCATCGATTCCAACTGATTTTTTGTTTCTTAGTGATGCAAAGACGCCATGGATGTCTTCACTAGTGACCAAAAGGCTGTTAGCGCTTTCGACAGTGATCTCGGGGTTTGCCGTATTTTCATTACTGAATTCGTTAAAACCATGGTTTTCTGATCGCCACTGTGAAATATCATTTCGAAGATGACGATAGTTCAGTAAAACTCTATCTTCCAAGCCATGGTTGCGACGAATTACTTCATTTGCCTTGTACAGTTCTTGAAAGACGGCCCCTACAACATTCACTTTTTCCAAGGGATCTTCAAACACAAAAACTTCGTCATTTAGGATGGCGTTGTTTGTGTCTATGCCTATATTTGTCAGCATTCGTTGGTTATCGTCAGTTCGTGGTATTTGGAGACACTGAATCTCGTTTTCATTACTCCGTCTAAATATTTTATTAATTTGCGGAAACATACTAGGGTTGCGGGATTTTACCGCCCGAACTTTGTTGTTCCAATACAAATTTGCTGATAGCCTATAGTTGGCTTTTATCAGCTGTTGGAGATTTTTTAATCTGGACTTTAGTGATATTATCTCCTGGTCGTGCCTATCAATAAATCGTCTGTATCGTAGTTTTAGTTGCGACAGAAGTCTACTTTTTTTTCTGTGGAGTGCGTTGATTGTGGCGTTTCGGTACATGTTCATGTTGTCCGTAGGTGTGATTTTTGGTATTGTTTTGTCCATAGTTTGTTTTATGGTTTCGTCCATTTTTTGTATGTATTTGTCGATATCATCGTTGGGTATGTTTCTGTTGGTAGGAGGGTTAATATCTTTTAAGCGAATTTCTCTTGTTAAGGTTCTCGTGAAACGCGTCCATCGCATAGCCCCATAGTTATAGGGTTGCGGTATCATACATTCACCGAGTTCCACAACTTCGCTTGGTGTTTTTATCACGATTGATAATGCACAATGGTCGCTGTCATACTCAATTGTGCGTAGGCAGTTTATATTTTGTCTGTTAGTATGTGTATGTTTAAGTCGTGTGTCAATAAGCATAATATCGAGGAACGATCCCCCTCTGGGGAAAGAAGGATATTCTGTAGCTAGCAGGTCAGCCTTATATTCAATGTGATGTTGATCTAGCCAACCAGCTAGTTGATTTCCTCTCGTGTTGGATATGCTATTTCCCCAATTTGAGTGTTTAGCATTCAAGTCGCCACCTATGATGTAATAGTTCCCTTCCGAGTAAAGTTTTAAGCATTGGAAAAGAGTCTCTAGCTCCGCTATAAATAGATTTTGTTGATGTGCTTCTGGTGCGTAGGCAGATATCACATACATCCCCCTACCTTGTCGGAGGGGTATGCGGATAATGCACGCTTCAAGCACCTGAAATCTGCGCATCTCACCACTATATATTACCTTATGTTGAAGTTCTTTTTTAACAAAGATTGCCACCCCTCCTCCTTGCGTGGAGTTGGGTCGGTCTCTTCGTATAATGTCGTAATTTGTGTGATATAGTTTATGCCTCTGATTCAGCTTAGTTTCGCTAGCCAGAAGCACGTCAGGATTTTCGTCTTGCAACAGTTTAAAGAGAGCGGCTCTTCTCTCGATTCTGATAAGTGAATTTACATTCACGACTAGAGCCTTAATTGTGCTTTCTGTTGGGGGGTTTATATTGACGGCTGGCTAGACAATTGCGAATAGACCCAGTCTAGTCTAGTGTCTTGGTCCTTTATTTGTTTTTGCATTTGTGTCACCTGCGTCTGAATAGCGAGCAAGGTTGTGAGCACATCTGCTAGTGTTATTGTTTCTGGAGGCCCAGTATGTTGCGGCTGTACCCGTGTGGTGGGTTGTGGCGTGTTTCTCCTACCAGCTGTTACCTGAGCATACGAGAACTGGGGTGTTACATTTAGTGCTGGTCGGGCTTGAACTATCGGGCGTTCTATTTTTCGTTGCTGTGAAAACTTTTTTTCCTGCAGTTCGCGGAATTTAGGACAGCCTCGATAATTAGCGGGGTGTCCCTCACTCTTACAAACTGCACACTTTAGTAGAGATCTGTCGTCTACCCTTTCTTTACCTAACGTGCATTGTTCTGCGCTGTGGTCCTGTCCGCATCTTACGCATCGATACTGCATTTCGCAGTTTGCTGCTGAGTGCCCGAACCTTTGGCAGCGAAGACATTGGATTATATCTCTGCCTTTTTTCAATTTGTCCCATGTGACAATTTGATGGTTCAGGATAGTGATTTTCCTAAGTCCACCAATTTTGCTACCAGGGCCCAGCTGCACCAGGAAGAATGGTAATTTACGATTCTCCCGTCTAGCCCTAGCTGTATTGAAAGGTTTTACCGCGATAAACTCAATATCATTACAGTTAAGCTCTCGTAGCGTTTGTAATAGAACTTCTGGTTCTGTTTCAGGGTCAACGCCTTTTAGTAGAACCGTTATATTCTTTATTTCTTTCGGGGTGTACGTGTAAAATTCCGCGGTGGCCCTTTTTAGCACATTTTTCATTTTTTCGAAATCCTCAACCGAATTTGTCTGTATGGCAAACCTGTTCCCTATCAGTCTTTTAATTGAAAAATCTTCCCCAATAGAAAGCTTACATAGACTTACCAGTTCGTTACAGTCCATATCTGTAATGTTGATGGGTGGCATCTTCGCTTTCCTTTTTACTGCCTGTTGCTCTTGTTGTGGTTGTTGTTGTGTAATCTCTTGCGGTGGACATCTTTTTTGTTGGCTTGGCTTCTGTTGTGCACTTTGTTGCTGATTTTTCTGCTGCTGTTGTTTTACTATTAGCTGCTCCTTTTCAGCAAATTCCTTTTTCCTGCGACGCTTCTCTGCTAATTGTGCCCTTGCTCGGGCTAGCCTTATTTCAAGATCGCTGATTTCCTCTTCTTCGTCCTCAGTCTCGGTACTCGCTAAACATGCAAACATGTTATTGGTGACATGGCCGTCATTATATGGAACCGGGAGGATTGTATTGTCCTCTTCCATTTTTTGCGCCTTTTCGAGCAAGTCTGTTATTGCCTCGTTTGGCTTGTTTATTTTTGATGTCGCTCGTGTTAGTGGAGAGCTCGCCGGGCGTTTTATTAACGCGGACTTCGGTTTCAATTTTTTAATTTTTTGTTTTTTGTCTGCCATTCTGCATGCTGAGGGTCGATACACCCAGCTTGTTGCATCCAAGATAGCAGGTCAGTCTTTGTTTTAAACCAGTTATTAGGTTGGCTTCACTTTGTAATTTCTGTATATTTTAGTTCCTTTTGTTTATTGTTATTTCTGTTTTGATTTCTTTTACTTCTTTGTTTTCCTTTTTTTTTTTTTTTGCTAAACATGTGCTCACATACACTCTCACAGTTGGTCAGTATTAAACTGTGTTTGTTTTGACTGTCAAACCCGTTGCTTCGTTCTCTTTTATTTCATTATATTTATATATAATCACTTTGTTTTTACTGTTTTTATCAAGAGAATTTATTTATTTAATTGGTCTTTGTATGTTCACTGTCGCTGTCACTTTTCACACAACAAAACACGGCGCGAAAACAAAACTGTACTGTATTGTTCAGGTATTTGGTATACCTGCTAGTCACGTAATGTGGGAAGACAATTAGAATGTAAAACGTATGAAAGGCAGGACGAACCGTACCGTCTGAATGTTAGCTGATGACTGGGAGCTATTGAACACTTCGTATAAACTTATGGATATTGTTTTATCAAAGAGACTATTGTATACCGATTTTTTTTGCCGCACTATATGTTTTCAATCATAAACAATTTGGGATCAATAAATTTACGTTATTTCATAGATTCACGGATAAATTTACGTGGAAAAATAAACTAAAACTTCCTAGCGTTGCAAAATAAAACACACACGACTCCGGGATATATTCGAGTGTTACTGTTTAGGCTTCTCCGCTGGAGGCGCGGAGAGCGGGAGTGACCCGTGCGACCAGCGTGGTCGACGGATGGAATCAGACTCCAACGATCGTCATCTCATGCAGAGATGATTTCGCTAAGGAAGAAAAAGGAAGAGAGAGTAAAACGTTTCTCTTAAGGGTGTAACTAGTGGCGCAGTGGTATATGTGCGCGATCGAACAGATTCAATGTTGTTGCATGTGTTCGAAAACAAGGACAATAGGGAAAAATGACCACATGCGCCGCTGGTAATGCGGGTCATTGTTTACACGATGCCTCGTCGCTATTTTCGACGTTAGGAGAAAAGGGTGCTAAAAGCAAATTGAATGTTTATGGCATCTCTGGCTGCAATAGAAACCGGGTTCATATTTGCATTAGGAAATGCTGGAGAATTTGGTTTCAGCGTCTATTGCGCTAATTATATGCAGCTGCTTGGGTTGTTTGTTGCTAAGACAAACAAAAAAGGTTGCCAGGCAATGTATATGAAAAGGTATATGGCGCGTCTGGGAAAATAGACGGCGCGATATTTATGGTATTTGTCTGGTACCGAATTGGTTCAGAATACCAAATAAGCAAACAAAGAAATCTTATGAAAAATTGTATGCGAAGGGATGCATGAAGGTAAGTTTTCTTTATAGGGATTTTAGGGTTATAATAATTGGGTCTGTTTGATGCGTGAAGCATCTAAGATGCTAATGCGAATTGCATTAGCGAAAGCTGGTGCAGACCCGGGTTATGGTTATGGGGGTTTTTTCAGGAAGGCGAGCCGTGGGATCTGGCGGAATCGCCACAGTACTCCCCTCCCAGTGACGTAGTCACGAAAAGAAAGGTAGGGGCGAGGGAATGCTCGATGGTGGGTGCTGTGATGATAGGGAGGTTGCTTCGGAATGCGCTGTGGTAATGTTACAGGACTATCGTTGTGACCAGATCCTGGTTATTGTTTGGGCCTTTATCGATAAGATGGGCACAGTTGTTACCGCTTGATGCCATCAAGGGCAAATGTGTGCGGCGTGGTCCATCGGCCTGTTATGGGTCTCGTGGACCAACAGGCTTATCGCCCGAATAGGTCGGAACCTATCGGAAATCCGCTCACATCCGCAGTGACGAAATAGTGTGTGCGAGATGGAGGGGGATTTATCCCAGGGTAATTCCCATCCGCAGTGACGGGTTGCCGTGTGCGGAATGGAAAGGGACCAAGTCCAGAGCGGGTGTCTTTTGTCGATACGTTTGTATGGCGATTTGTTTGCCGCTGGGACTGGTAAAGGAGGGCGGGCCCTCAATTGCACGTTTTACCTATCGAGGGAGGACCGGTACATTGGTGCCAATGTAGCGGTAGCTGCGACCTCGACCGAATGGAAACTTGCTGTGAGGTGCCGGCCGTCGCTCTTGTTTAAAAAAAAAAAAAAAAAAAAAATAGGGGATTTTGGTTAGGGGGCTCCTGGTGGGTGGTTGATTGTGTCCAACCCCAGGGCGCCCTAGGGTTATTAGAAGTGCGCTCCGAAGTATTATGCACCTAGGTATTTGAGGCGGCGTAGAGGGGCGTGTATAGCCTTTAGTTGCCGCTAAAGGTGAGCCATGGTGGCTAAAGGATTGGGGAACCAGGTATGTTGTCTCAGCCCGGTGGTATCGGTTTGATTTGTGGACCGGTGTTGCTGAGACATTTGGGAGACGTAGGAGATCTAAGGACGAATGTCCTGAAATTTAAATAAAGGGGCAAAACCAGGTGCCCTGATGGGTGCTGCTACGCGTAGTAGCTGTGGTAACGAGGGAAGCTGGCTTGCTGAAATCGGGTAGAAAGGTCGAGCATTGATGAACAGTTTCGCGTGATAACTGTTTTTGGCGTAGATGGGCGCCAATATATGAACAGAGACAGAAAAAGGTGTTAGAGGTCACGCAGAGTCGAGAAGGGTTGTTTGGGGTTGCGTGAAGGCTATGGTTGGTGAGCGTGAGCGCCAACCTTCAGAAAAGAGACAGAAAAGGGTGAGGTGTTTCACGCGAGACAAAACCGGGCGTCCTATTGATTATATGCTACGCGTAGTAGCTGTTGTTACATAAGGGGCCGGTTTGCAGAAATGTATATAGACGAGAGTAGGCGGACAGGGTCGCATAGAGGCGAGCTTTGGCAGTATTTAAAGAAGGCCAAAGGTCATCACTTTGAACTCGAAGAGTCCGAAGGGTGTGATGAGGAGCCGGTTAAAGGAATAAATTGAGCCGATGTGGGGTCAAGTGAGGTTGGGTGGGGTCCAGTGTTTAAGGGGCATTGTGTCCCGATGTAAGAGACGAGCTATTAAGAGAGGAGTCGGTTGTGGAGGAATGAATGGAGTCGAGAGGAGTCGAAAAGTCGAGAGAAGTAGTAAGCGGAGTCGAGTGGATTGGACAAATGGAGTCGAAGAGTCGAGAGGTCGCGTGTGAGTAAACGGAGTCGTGTGCGTGCTGGAAAGGGTTGTGCGCTACTTAATACCCTGAAGGGGCTTACAATATTTGTTATTTTGTTTTTAAAATGTATAAAATTGCAGCAACCATTTCTATTCGATTAGATTAACAGAATATTTAATATGCGAAACTTTAAACTAGACGAAAGAAAAACAGAAATTGAGGGGAACAACAAGGAAATCGGACAATATGACAATAAGTGTATTTTAAATGGGTGTGAATGTTTATTTCGTGTCACTTGTCGATATATGGGATTGTATTTCGATATTTGTTTTACAAGTTTTGAGAACAGACACACTTACTTGGGCTATTACATTAGTTTTGTTTTTCTTTGAATTGAAGGTATTCTAATATATTCATATAGGACAAAGTCTAAGCTATTTAGTAGATATAAACATTTGTTTGTTTGTTGGTGTTGGTGATAATTACTGGTGTAAGTTTCAAATAACATGTATATAATTATTGGTCGTTAAAAACAAAGAATAAAAGCAAACAAAAAAAAAATTTATTAAATAAGAATAAAACAAGTCAATGTTATCCTTAATAACCTTGAACCAACTTCATATATATTAATTAAAAGTCCCAATATTTGAATTTATTTCTTAGATATAGTGTGCAACAGAATGTTATTTGTTTGTTATCCAAAAATCATGTTAAATCAAAATGAGCTTATAGTACTTAAAAAAAAAAAAGGAAAAAACGATTGCGTTTAAGTGTTTTATATAAGGTCTTGTTTTCTTTAAATAACTGGAGTTTGCTTAATATACAAAGTGTTAAGTAAGACAGAAGAAAGGCAGACATTTAGGAGAACAAAGAGGAGAATATAAAAATATTTTTAATATTCGGATTAATGTTTGTTTGTTTTAAAAGAAAATAAAAGAAACGCATTCATACAAATGAACATATTTCCGGACATACGTCCATTCATATAAATATCGATATCTTTTATAGCCTTTAACAGTCAAGCTTATTAAACGGTTTTCTTAGGCTGGCAGGACAACTGTTTCGAACCAGTTGTCTACCTTTACCATGAAAATCGCTTAATTAGAACTATGTGTGGTAATTTGCACTTCAAACCGTAAATTAATTTCTGCACTACAAATGTCACCGCACACCAATTTTTTTTTCTTTTTTTAGGAAACAAATTTTAAGTTACGCCCGGAAGGAGCTTATATAAGGACAATACAAAAAAGGAAAGGAGAAAAGAAAAAAAAAAATTAAAAAGTTTTAAGGAATTTAATATTACTACATCATACATAAAACTGTAAAGGATATTAAGCAGTGTTTGTTAAGGATAATCGCAGCCAGTCGAGTTGTTCACATGTATATCATGAGGTGTTTAGAAACACCAGCTAGCGGAATATAACTACAACTTTATTCCTGCCAATACGTTTTCATTTTTAATTAAATAACAAAGATACAACTTTTTTATAAAATATCAATATCCTCCCGTCTAAATAAGAATCACTAACAAGGATAAAAGCAGTAAAACCCTGAAAACATTTTCCTAAAAACTTTTTTTATTTTGGTTTTCATATTCAACTTCTGTTTTTCTAATAAAATTTTGACTAACGAATCGATTGAATTAAGTACAATGGATAGATATAAAATACAATACATTCTATTATCCTGTTACGGTTCAGGCTTAACTATTTCACAGTATAAAACTTATTATAATTTAAAACCAATAATTTGTTAATATTCCCTGTGCTTGTAAATAATATTATGCTATAAAGACGTTATAGGGTTTGGGGTTATGGAACGGTTCGTTGCTGTAGCTGCTGGTGTCCCGGAGGTATTCGTGTTCTGTATCCTGTCCATACTGAATTCATTTGGATCGTAATCAGATAAAGCAATTTGCTTTTCTGGAGATTCATCAGGTAGCTTATAAATCTTTTCGAGGCGATTCTGAACGATTTTTAGATGTTTTAAAATGTACTCCTCCTTCGGAGCCAATTGATGGGCGTACTGGAGGCAGGTTCGTGCTTTGACAAGCTTCTTGCGTTCAACGAAAACCACATACAAATTATGAAGTCCCTGAATATCGTATTTAATGATACTTCGATAACATACCTCAGCCGCATCAAGATCTTTCATATAGTTGATGTAGATATCTCCAAGGAGTATAAGGCCTTTTAGGTGATCCGGATGATAACGAATTAATTGATTTAGAAATGGAACTGCGTCCAGAGGGCGATTAGCGTCAAATCCTGGCCGTTGCTGTTGAGGCGAGTGCTGCTCCCGGCCAGGTGATGTTGGTAAAGCCTTGGCTGTTTGGTGTTGCTGCTAGTCTGGTGATGTGTTGGGGTAACTGGTGCTGGTGCGTCGCTTGATGATCCTGTCGTTGGGGCGATGTTTGCCCATTCATTGATTTTTGGCAATTGCCGCCACAATTGCTCACCGATTGTCACTGACACAGTCGCAGCACCGAATAGTCACTGTTCAACGGGGTACGTGCGTATTCACTACATCGAGTCAACTTTTGTCAGAGATCGCGTGTTCAAGTTTTTTTATATTAATAAAAAAAAACCGTCGCGGGTCACCAATGTGGGGAGGAAGTAGTACACCGGCGTACGGCGCTGATTAACTTCCTCCTCCATCATGTATTGTTCCACCGACGAGCACTAAACAATTCCGCTGAAGCAAAGGAACGAAACGACGCCACGTTTGGAAACAACCAACAAAACGAACACCAAAAGTAAACACGTAAAACACACCCTTGTTCATTCTGTAAAGGTTCATTTTATTTAAGGCTAATCGGGCTACACTTAATTAGTTTATAGTTCAAACACAAACTTATACGGACGACGAACGGATGCACTAGAAAAGTAAATATACGACAGTGTACACTACTGGTATAACTAAATTACTTTTTAGTTAATAGCCCGATCACTCTATTCGACGCGAACATCTACATCCCCGTGCGCGAAACGGGTACGGGAGAGATACGACGACCATGGCTGTCGGCGGCCGCCTCCGGTACCGGTGGATGGCAGGCGACCCGACCGCCTTGCTGGTTGTAATACGACTCAAACGATATCCTCTCCAATAAGGATATCGTTTTTTACCTACCACCAGGGAAACGTAAAGTCTCTCATGGTGGTATAGGTGGGATCGTTGAGATCAATGCTATTCACACGTGCAGAGGAACAGCGAAACAGGGAGGCGGCAAAGACAAAAGGAAAGGCGACCAAATGGTTCGCTCTTTAATGAGGGTCATGTTTATACGATGCCTCGTCGCTATTTTCGACGTTAGGAGAAAAGGGTGCTAAAAGCAAATTGAATGTTTATGGCATCTCTGGCTGCAATAGAAACCGGGTTCATATTTGCATTAGGAAATGCTGGAGAATTTGGTTTCAGCGTCTATTGCGCTAATTATATGCAGCTGCTTGGGTTGTTTGTTGCTAAGACAAACAAAAAAGGTTGCCAGGCAATGTATATGAAAAGGTATATGGCGCGTCTGGGAAAATAGACGGCGCGATATTTATGGTATTTGTCTGGTACCGAATTGGTTCAGAATACCAAATAAGCAAACAAAGAAATCTTATGAAAAATTGTATGCGAAGGGATGCATGAAGGTAAGTTTTCTTTATAGGGATTTTAGGGTTATAATAATTGGGTCTGTTTGATGCGTGAAGCATCTAAGATGCTAATGCGAATTGCATTAGCGAAAGCTGGTGCAGACCCGGGTTATGGTTATGGGGGTTTTTTCAGGAAGGCGAGCCGTGGGATCTGGCGGAATCGCCACAGTTCCACCGCTTCCCCGCTCTGTAACGGAACGAGTTCTGATACAGGGATGTTCGCGCCGCCGGGAGATGAACCACAAACGGGTGCGATCCGTCGAATTGTCTTGTGGTGGTTGGTCGTATGTCTATGATCGGTAGTTTGTCCGTGCGTTGAAAAAATTTCCGAATGCCATCTTACTTACTAGTTCATTCGGCGTTGTTTTGAGTGGAATTCTGTGAAGTTATCTTGTACGACAGTAGCTGAATAGACAGATTCAGTGTGGATTGTGGGGTTTTCCGTGTGTTTGTTTTCAGCTCCTGCTATTTCTGGATAATAGGATTCATGTGAACTGTATGCCTGTGAAAAAAGTGCAGATCACACTAAATTAAAAGCAATCACTTGAACTGAAGTCAGTAGTGGTTTAATATGTTATGGAACCCCGATCGTGCTCTTTACTGCACAAGCGTACAGGTAGAAATGTATGCAATCGCCTAGATTCAAGAGATCGTCATTACACACCCATTGAATCGAGTATATGCGAAATAGAGATAATCGAAGAACATTCATTAAATAGTCTTGCACCGCGCGGATGTGTACTCACCACCTTGTGGATTATAATAAATTGAGTTCAGATGGTTGCGGCGAATAGGCATCAGCCGGAGAAGAGCGCGTATGAGTTACGGTTCTAATTGCATTACCAATTGACACTTTAGTGTGAAATGTAGATAGTGAACTAAATTACCGTGGATCATAAGTGTTGTGTTACTGTGCGGTCGACCTATAGCCCTTGAGGATCGCTGCAGTCCACAGGGTGTCCCAAGTCCGCTCGGTATCCCACATTCACCGCAGGGCATCTCATCTGCGTTATACTCAACAACAAGTTGGCCTTCAAGCAACACCTGAGGAAAACGAGTGAAAAAACCGAAAGAGTATGCAAAGTTTTGGCTAGACTGCAATACCTCTATTATTATATATGCAGCCGACATACGGGCAGGCGCCGTACAGTGTAAGTCGTACATGAGGGAGTTAACTTAGCACATAGGCTGGCATCGTTAAGAATATGCTGCGCATTCTGAACGATATGCGAAGGTGCCATAAATGTTTTGGCTCGGAGGACACCACTTGACATTGCAGCTAAAGAAAACGCTGCATTGCATGAGGTCTCACTAGAGAATCGTCGGAGAATGCGGTTGTCCTTACACCTAGGACGCCAATTGAGACTGGTCCTCGAATCTGAAATTCATCACCCTTATAAATGAAACCAAATCGAGATTTTGTATCTCGACGAGATCGAATTGAAAGCAAAATCTCGGTTTAGATATTTTGGCTGGAGCCAAGTGTTTGTTTTTGAGATAAGAATTAGGTTAGGCGAATTCACGGAAACAAGAACGTGAGTATGGAAATTGAACAACTCGTTCAATTCATCGGTTCATATATAATACAACCGCATAAGCAGGGAATCTTACCCTTGAGTTGGCTTATCCCAGCTTCATCATGTGTATCATAAATCACCATACAAGCACATTGGCTGGCGCCCTACACCCAAGAGTCCAACATAAATACACGCATATCTTGGCACCAATTAAATCCTACAGCATAAGCAAATGCAAATAGAAATTCAATACCTACCCTTACCAGTGATGCCATAAACACCAATTCCCGGTAATATAGCTAAAACCCATTAACACCATTTCGTCGATGCGTCGCGTCTATTTATTTAGCCGCGGCGCACATCTCAAACAAAGATCCAATTAGCATCCGACGAGTTTCGGTTTTGTTTGCTTTACGAAAACACGTTTTTCCTTTCTTTGTTTAAATTCGTTCCCATGGCCTTGATTCATAAAAGAACCAATGTACACACATACATGTGTACCGTGGCGATCTTCTGTGTGAGATCTGTTTGGTTACCCCAAAGAGAGACTTTATGTGTCTCTTGGAATCGGAAAATGCACCCCTTCATCAAGAGAGCCAGTTTCACTGGCCGAATTCCCTTTACCAACGAACGAATATCGTTGAGTCTAATTCCATCCGCTGACCACCGCGGTCACGCGATCTCCCGCTCATCGTCACGCGCCGAGGACGTGTATATACCCCTGAGTCGCGTGTGAAGTAAATTAAAATTTATAAAAATCAATTAATAGTAATAACAAGTTTAAGTAAAATATAAAACACATTAACGTATTTAATAATGACAGAGAAAAATGGTCTTCAGCAATAGAAATAAAACGAAAACTAAATGACAGACAGTGCGTTTAATTTTCCGCAGTTCCTCGGTGCTTTTATTTCTTTTTGTTTGTGACTTTCTTTCCGCGGAACTGTTAACAGTCGGATAGGGATAGGAGTGAACCGAGTGTCCGTGTTTGGCATTGTACTCCTAATCCCCACAGGGCTTTTCAGAGCACTACACGGTCGCAATTAGAGCTCTCAATCCTAAGAGAATGGCAACGAAGGTGGGATTCTTCCACAAAAGGGAGATGGACCCACACCATGATAACTGGTGTAGAAACCTGGGTGAAAAGAAAGTATGGAGAGCGGAATTACCACCCGACTCAGTTAATATAAGGACATGGATGCCTTCGGCAATACTTGCATATGAGAATGTGAATCACCCATACTGCTTGTATTGCGAAGCACAAAATAGAAAATGCGGACCACGTACTTACAGAGACCACACGCACGATTTTGGAGAGACATATGAGTCGGGCAGTTATTCCGGCAGGAGTAATAGAATACATGCTGAGTTCAAAACAGGCATGGCCCGTAGCAAATGTTATTCTATGTGACATGACACAGTTGCGACGCGACGAGTGGGGTAACAGGTAAACTCCGTCCCGCCCCGCGATGGAATATCTAGAACGACATTACGCGGGAATCAATGGGATATGTGTCCGACGGGAAGTGGTTTTAGTCGGTAAAGATCCGACATGCCTCTGGATCGGCCCAGAGCTATCTTTTGATTATTTCCACCTTCCTACCGAAACCAAAAAAAAAAAAAAAACCTCATATCTGGCGCCCAGGCCGGAGGTATTCGATGATCGATCGTTTCACACGGTGGCCAGAAGCAGTGCCACTACGAACAGTGACTGCAGAGAATGTACCCAAAGCATTCTACTCAACTTGGGACACACGTTTCGGCGCCCCGGCTACCCACGCAGCCGACCGCGGACTACAGTTCGAGGCAGCGATTTTCAAGCAGCTGCCCGATCTACTACGAACGCACAATTCCGCGCAGGTAAGGTTCCTACCTTCAAGGAACTTACTTACCTGAGAACCTTGCACGGGCCCACAGACGCGTGTCCCAAAGTCTCACCTTGGGCTGCAACTCATAGCCAACGTTGATCCCGACACCAAAAAGCAAGGAACAGAACGTCCCCAAGGCTTTTAATGTCAAGCTCAACAATCATAGTTCATTATACCTGAAAAAAAAGGTAAAACCATCCATTCATCCTGTTCCCAAGAGCAATTCGCAAAGATTGAAATGCATCGCATTCCAGCTCTGCATAATCGGCAATTCCAAATATCAGTACAAGGAATTGCTATCACCCAAAAAAATGAGCCGATAAACGGATGCACGGGGGATAGTCTACCACAAAGACCACCCAAAGTCGCCGGTCAAACAAAGACAGCGGCAACCTACTACGATAATGTAGATCGCTCATCCACTACCAGATTCCTGGGAATCATAAGTATCTCAACAAGATATGCCGCGAATTTTTATAACGAGTAAAGCCAACAAAAGGCAATACCCCGGTCCCACGGCCATTCTGGAATTTCACACCATTAGAAGGATCTAATGGATTTCGATTTTAACTACAAAGTCAAACAAGACCCACGGACTATACGTCCAAACAAATCATCGAATACCTCCGGCCTGGGCGCCAGATGTTCTGTTGAAATAAACGGCCGTTGAGAAGAAATGCTATCACCACCACCGATGGTGATAACGATGTATGTGATGAGCCACTTTCTCCTTTCAGGAAACTACCAAATTCTCCTGGGGATGAAATAACATGCTGCTAACAGAGACTACGATGATTCTGTTAGCGGACTAAATGGGAAATTTTCTTTGACAGCCACAGATACTATCTGTATCGGGATACTTGGTGTAAAGCGGAAGAGGAGTCCAATTTTGATCGTCAACGAGAGGACAAGTCTATATCGAGCATCCGTCCAAGAAAGTCCAGTTCGAGAACCCCGTTAGGAGGTCGGTCCGCGCCGTGTAATTTACTTAATAAGTTTCGTACAAATCCGACGTTCGACGCACAAAGTTTCAAAGTTTCAAATAACGCGCGATAAAATTACGAGTCCGCACAACCTGTGAAAGTTCTGCCGATTTTTGCGAATGGATTCACGAGTTTAATTTCACCTTAATTGAAAGATCGAACAGTATACATTTAGTGACGAACAAACTTGTGGTTTGGCGAAGCGATCGGTGTTCAAGTGCGTTACATCGTCGAGTTGCGAGAATAATTTGAAAAACGAAAAGGATGAAACAAAAACTGTAAATGAAACGAATGGTAAATAAAAGAGTGTTTCGAAAAGTAGAACTGTGTTTCATTTGTGACAATTTTCCGGTGTTGTATTTCTGCCGATTCACTCCGTGTTCGAATTGCGGACAGTGTTCGGCGGAACACTTTCGACCAAGACTAACATCGCCAACGTTTTTTTAAGCTTGTGTTAGAAAGTGATGTTAAAATAAGGACGGTAAATTTAAATTTTAATAAAGTGGTATCAATAGTTGCGACTGCGGGGAGGAGATCGCGACGCCAGCATGGGCGAATGTTCTACCTCGTCTCCACCAGTTCGAAAAGTGTCTGCCGCAGACCGAAAGAAAAACACAGTTCACCGCAAGCTGTCCGTAGTAGGGATATTGTTCACCGAAGATATCCATGATAAAAACGCATAGGTTAGGTGTTGTTAATTTTTATTTAATTTTTACGAAGCACACGTGAAAATAAAACACACATTTTGTGGCTGGTGATCACCGCTATTGTTTTAATGTATTTTAATTATCGACTTTAGAATTTTACACTATTGTTTTAATTTTATGTAAGACACGACACAAACGATTATTCTCCATTATCGCTTCTCTGTGCGCACCAGGGTAGCGATGGAGCCGCGACCCGCTCGGGTCGAAGGATGGAATTTGACTCAAAGATATTTTGCTCGTTCAGAGCTCACTCGTTCACCGTGATCATGGTGGTATGTGTGCCTAAAACAAAGAAAGACATAAAGTGCATTCCTAGGATACGATTTCGGTAAAGCAAATAAAACCGAAATCGTCGGATGCCAATGGAATCTTTGTTGGAACATGTGCGGCTAAACAAAGAGACGATGATCCGATGTGGAAATGTGCTAATTGGTTTTAGCTAGATTACTGGGAAATGGTGCTTATGGCATCGCTAGTAAGTGTACGTATTGAATACCCATTTGCATTGATTATGCTTGGACTTCAATTGATGCCAAGGGACGCGGAATGCGTATTTGCTTTGGGTTGCACATTGTGCGAGTCAGGGAATTTTATTGCTGGGAGAAAAACGTCGCCAGCCAATGTATACATAAAGAAATTTATCGTATACATGAATGAAGGTAGGAATAGGCGAGGCCATAATAATTATCTCTGGCTGGAATGGTTACATGATATGTGAACCGAGGGTTTTTCTTTTCAGGAATTTGTCTGGTAACGAATTGGTTTAGAATACCAAATAAGCAAACAAAGAAATCTTACGGAAAATTGTATGCGAAAGGATGCATGAAAAGGTAAGTTTTCTTTATAGGGATTTTAAGATTATAGATGGTGATCTATATAATGCGTGAAGCATTTACAGGTACTAATACTGTTGCATTAGCAAACTAAAGGGAGTAGGGTAGTAGTTATGGGGGGTTTTCAGGTAAGTAGACCGTAGGGTTTGGCGGCACCGCTACAAGACCATCCCTCCGTAGAGAGAAAAAGAAAAATACGTCACATTTTCCTCAAATCATGACCGTGTGCAATCACTTGGCACGGGTCAATTGTCCAAGAACATCAACGATACATGAATATCAATTCAACATTCGTACAATCGTGTACATAACAATAACTTTACCAACTACACTAGTCAGGTAGCCAAGGTTAACGTAAAACTTTCACAAAGGGCACGATAATATTTTCTGTAACTTGATACACCGCTTTAGTATTTGAATTGATATTTATGTACGATGTTAATTATAGAATCTTTACTGGTTTCTTAGATCCAAAGTGCTAAAAGACAAGATAAGGGTCCTGCATACAAGGCGCCTAAAGTAATCCAGTCAATGTTTATAAAGTAAGAAGAAAGTATCCAAATGTCAGTGAATGCAACGTGCTTTCCATCTGTTGTGCATTTAAAAATCGATTTTATAATATCTTCCGGTGTCAAACGTTTCCGCCGCGGAGGATCATTAATTTGGATGCATTGGTACGATGCGCTCTACAGGACTCGACATCATTTTCAATATCAGTGTATCAACACACCGACTTGTAAATTCTTAGATTCCATTAGCGGAGAATTCAGTTATCTGTCCTCAGTCATCCGGTCTGCAAAGAGTACTCATATACTCCCCCACACAATGACCCTGTCTAGAGGTAATGCAAATGCAAACATCTGACGTACGACTTATAAAAAAAAGCGAAAAGGACAGATAGCTATTTCGTTCCACTGCCATAAAATTTACAATTTCTACTTCAACCTCACCACGAAAGCTGAACACAGCTCTGTGGCCGTCGGTTGAACTACAATTCAATTTCGGACCGCAATCTGCTACACCCCACTGCAACCGTGATCTATAATTTAATAAGTTTCAAAGTTTAAGTGGAAGATAATGCAAACTGACAAAATTATGATGATGTTATTTACAATAGGTACGGGCGATGGGGACGCGGGCGGAGATGACAAGCGTAAAAAGTCTTCAAGTGGCTTTTTATGCTCACTTAATGCTTTTTTGGCGGGGGTAGCGCCGGCCCTGCCTAAGCACACGGAAACCAGATACATGAACTCTAAACGTGGGTTGGAGGGATGCCAACTTTTTTTCTTTGACGCCACAAACAAGACAGTAGAGGCCGCTGCAACCAGGCGACAGATATTAGCGACAGTGCACATTTGGACTTATATAAGGGGCCATGGGCGTATTTAGTGGGTACACTTTAAGAGCTCGGGTTTTATGCTTCATCCTCCGCGTTCAGTCACGGTACACAGTACCTGTCCGCCTACTTGTTCGCATTTGGTCGTGGTCATGGCAACAGCCCTAGATGGAGCCGAAGTCTGGAACATTGTTTTGCAATCGCCATATTTACATTTATTGAACTGGTAGGCCTTTAGAGGAGTCGGTTCGCCCCTGGCACGTTCTGGTATCCTCGTTCGGCCGACTCATATTATATTTTTGCATTATATTCCCATTTTATTTGGACGGCAGCTATTAAAAAGAGATTTCTACTAACTTCAAGTAGGTGTTCGTTGCCAGAAAAGCAGATATCTCCCTGGAAGGATCATTACTTTTAGCCAAAGCCGAGGAAGTGGTAGCAATGATGGCAGAGGTGGTTTCTAGGGCCTCTTTGCCAAGTAACAAAGTTTTTCAATTTATAGCATTGTTTGATGTTTGGGTGCCAGAGGGGAGAAAGAGTCTGCAAATCACTTCCAATGATTGCAAATGTTTCAATGAGTTTAGATTTCGGTAATGAAAGCGTTTATATTAATGGGAAAGAGAGTGCGTGAAATTGTTTTTGTATCGGAAACTTTTCCAAGAGTCTTTGAAATTTGTTGGCGTCTTTTGCTTTCGGAATTGTGTCAGGAAATACGAAAATCTGTCTCAATCAATTTTGCCGTGAAGTATCAAAAAGTGGTGTGGCTGTATTTGAGATGGGAAGGAATCCGATGGTTGTTTTTGGTTCCCTTGAAAAGATATTTTCTGAGATAGAATACCACAACATTTTCGGAGTAACACAATTTTGAGATGTGTGGAAATATATTCTTGATGGAACATGCATTCGTTATATGTGGGTTTAAGAAAATAACTCACACAAAGGGCTTATGAAGGAGTTAAGCTGCCAAAACGAATCGAAGTTGAGTGTGGGTATCAATCAATTAAAGGAAGAAAATTGTAGTTTTGAAACGGCTTGCAGTTTCGTATGATAATAAATCCACATATGATGACCATTAAAACTTATGAATTGTACTTGTGGGTACTGTTTAGTCGATGCACCGGCATGGGCGCTAGGCTCACTAAACTTCCACCGAGGAAAAGACGAAACACTTCCCAAGTTCTTTCTCAACGTGGCCAAGCAAAACTCCACTGCATGACTCTGAAACTTGTTCTCCGACCAATAAGGTATAAGAAATGATAACTCACTGGTTTAGTTAGCAAGAAGCTTTCTTTATTTACTTCAACTTCTCAGATTTACATCTATTGCACACATTCTTATAGTCCACTCTGCGGAGTAGTTCTTAAATTACTAAATGTTTCACAGAGTTCCACACTTTCTCGATATTGTTTATAAAATTAACTCCTGGGGTAAATTACAGCTTAATTTACTTTAATTATATTTAGTTGTCAAAATGTTTCACAGGGTCACACACTTTCTCGATATTGTTTATGAAATTAACTCCTGTGGTGAATTACAAGGTACTTGATGTTATGTCAACAGAACTTCGCTGCGATTGCAAAGGCTACAATATTTGGGTGTAAGTTTATTTTACCCATTGCATAATGTAAAGGAAGGTTGCCATTCAGGCAAAAATAGCTTCTTCTGTTTACGTTGAGTATACAGAAGAATTTCGTTTCGAATAGCCAGCGTGAGAATCGTGGCCGTTCGTTGTTTAGACAACGAATCATTAGACATGACCGATGCGGTGATCGTTCCTCGATAAGGCAACGGATCATGTAATCGGTCATGCAGCCGTACAAATAAATACGTGTACATGACGGGTAAAGCCATGCCGTTGTAGGCAATAGATTTTTCTGTGACATTAAGTCAACAGAAAATTTGTTCATCATGTCAAGAACTACTGGTGAGATTGTTTGCGTTAGCAAAACGGGACGGTTGTTAGGATAGCAATCATGGGTCGTGTGCAACTCGATGATCGTTATCGGCTTAGGCGATCGATCATCGGAAATTTGGCTTGCAGTTGTGCAAGCAAGCAAGTTGCCCGACGTGTCCTCTTGGACCAACGGATTGTTGGAACAAGAAGACACAGGAGGATTGGTGTATGTTTTCGTATGATGCCATGGCAAGATTATGATCTTGCCGTGGGCTTATTTTCAGGTACGAAATTGTTGAAGGGAGCTTTGTACTGCTCGTATACAGGTAAGCTGCGGTTTTTATTTGGACGTTGGGAACGGGGAGTTGGGTTAGGACGATGGGCGGTTCTTCAGGCGCCTTAAAGAACCCCCACATACTGATTTTCAAATTTGTGTGTTGAGTGTTTGATTAGTAGGTAGCGTGTAATGAAGTAATTAGTGTAGGCCCATATAGTATTGAAACAGACTCTAGCACGGACTACGAAAGGACAGTTGAATAGTTCCAGATATCGAGGTTAAAACCTGCGGCATAAATTACGATGTTTGCTATGTAACAATGCATGTGTATTTGGTGGCGCAATTATTATATATGACAGAACCAGGCAAGGCGTACTAACAGACTTAGCATTATGATTAACATATATCTTTTTGCCTATGTTTTTAAAAGTCTCCTCTACGCCACGATACGGAGGAATTCGCGATCTTTGAATTTGCCAAGTGGATACGGCTCACATGAACATCCCAGCAGAAAATGTTTCGGGAAAATGATTCGCCACGTTGTTCGACAAACTCTTTGCATTGATCGACGTATGTTCTTTTCTGTTGTTTTTCTTTCCGGATTTTGCAGATTGCTGTTTTTTTTTTGTGTTATAACGTTTTTCTTTCCGCGGCATGACTGTTAAGAATTTGCATATAGGACTTGCTCTTCACACATACAAATCTTCATAGCAACACACTTTCCTTACCTTATACACTCAAACATACAACACACTTTGTTCTCTATTCTCAACTTTTATTAGTAATAAAATTAACGCTACACACACTTAATGCACACACTTTCGGGTTCATAATGTTTCATAGAGTTGATTAATAATAATCCGAATGTTACACACTATGCTTTACTGTGCCCAACGTACCCATTTCAATTTAATTTATTGCAATAAAACAAAACAACGGGACCCCCTTCAAAACCGGCTTTTACACTGTTTTATTATTTAAAAGTGTGATAGGCTTTACTCGTATATCCAAGTAGGACGATGGATACGCAAAGACTCTTGGATTTGGAAGCGCGATTGGCTTTTTCGTGTCCGTCTAGGATCACGGTTGTCTACAGACTCCAAATAAAATGTCTAAGCCGGACGAAGTTCGCACACAGATGCCTTATTATCTCTCCTTCGATCGTGCAAACCGAAGGATGCATCCATTGTTTACACGCACAATAGATCCCTTTCCCACACAATAGATGTATGATTCGCAGTACATTTTTTGTTTATCTAACATTGAAAATGATCTGCGAGACCTGATTGTGTGGATGCTTGTTACGTGACGTTCGGCAATCCACCGCCCCCATCATTTATTTGTTTTAATATAATTTAATTTTAGTAACCCCAGTTCGAGTGTGGATCGTGTACAAGTTCGAATTCGGTTGGAAGTGGATGTCAATGAGTGAGAGAGAGAAACAGCAAAGGGAATTTTCAATTCCGTTTGTTTTGGTTTTTCGGTTTTTGTTTTGACATATACGGTTTTTGAGTTCCGTTTTTCGTGAATTTAGTTAGGGACAGTTTTGTATTAAAAGTTGAAGAAAAAACAGTAGATGTCCGCAGTAAAAAAGAGCAGTTGGAAAAAGGAAGAACGAAGGAACGTCAACGTCCCGTTTTTAAGATTGTAAAAATTGAATTGCAATAGGAAGAAAACTTTAATGTTCGGGTTGAAAATGTTGAACTGAGAATTGAAAGTGTAAAACAAAGTAAAGAAGTTTTGAATGTGAATGTACAAACTATTGAATACATTGTTATAATAAAATGTTGAGATTCGTTGTGAAGTGTACGCAGTAGGACTTTTTCTTTGATTGATGAACTGGCGGGAGTACACGGAGCCGTTTGGGTGGTATCCTATTGCATTGCTTCAGCAAAGTCCAATGAGTGAAGTGTCCTCGAAGGCCAACAAGTCGAAGTGGTTGAAGCTAATCCCGGAGCTGAGACAGATTCTTGCGTTGTGCGACTAAATCCTCAAAATAGCGATGAACCCGTTCGAGAAGGACTAGTGGCTGTTTTCATACTCAGTCCTCTACCAGGCATAAAAGGGAGGTCCAACGAGCAAGGAAAAGGGTATAACACTGGAACAACACAAAGTGCGAGGGG
The DNA here is from genome assembly GCA_963931805.1 of Microdon myrmicae. Lineage (NCBI taxonomy): Eukaryota > Metazoa > Arthropoda > Insecta > Diptera > Syrphidae > Microdon > Microdon myrmicae. The sequence goes on along the minus strand of OZ007498.1, from coordinate 186,672,290 downwards.
AACCAGATTCGTTGACATCATCAACTAAGAGCCAAGGAGTTGGCTGGTGCATTGGCCTATAACGGCGGCACACGTGAGTACCTGGGGGAGGGTACTACCAAGGTACGTGACAATTGAATTTACAGTACAACTAACACCACATAAAATCACATCCCATTTAATTTAAATTTACATCACATAAAATACATTACAATTTACATCAAATAAAATACATTACATGCGGGTGATACAATTCTTAGAACCATGTATTACACAAGTGTTCACCTATGGTTCACGGTGGTAAAGATATTTTGTATACCTTATTGCTTCGTTACCATGGAATTGTTCTCTGCTTTGAGTAGCACATTATTTTCTTTGTGCCGTCATCGATTTTTCTCAGATTTGGTATCTGGATTCCATAATTCGCCCGTGTGTGCATTTTGTGTATAGTGCACTTATACAGGTACTCATTGTATTGGATATGTTGATTAGGATTAATCAACATATGGAGCTTCACATAAAGATGAATCCTGTTAATGGTGGGGAGTGGCCTGAAAAGGCCGAATATTACCGGGGAGGCGTTGGGTGTAACCCCCCCCCCCCCCCCCGCGCCTCGGAAAAAAAGTATTATCCGTAGAAGAGGAATAATACTTTCGGAAGGTCTTTAAAGTGGATGCCGGAGCGTGAAGCGTTGCGTGTAAAAATGTGAACGTCAGCGTGCGCGTTTACAAAAATTGTTTATGTGTTCTCTTGAAACACTTTTTCTTTTGATTTGGGAGCTCTGTAAGCTCATTTAGAGTCAAGGGTTTTAAGCTCTTGCGAGTTCTGAAACTCAGGCTTCCTTAAACTCTTCGGCTGCGCTCATTGTTACAAACATTTTTGTTTCACAGTACGTAACATTCACAATACACCTTTACCACTTAACACACTTACACACTTTAAAAATAAAACGCAGTCTGTTATTTGAGTTTAAACTTTACTTTAATCGTTATACATAATATACACACAATTAATTGTCAAATGGAATACACTTGTCTGAATTTTATTTTAAGCTCTATGGCTTGTTTAATTAAAATTACACACACGGCACACGACTTCCGTCTTGGTTGATGGTTTTTTTCGACTCCAAGTAAAATGTCCAAACCGGACGACGTTCACACACAGACGCCTTATTATCTCTCCTTCGATCGTGCAGACCGAAGAATGCATTCATTGTTTACGCGCACAATAGATCCTTTTCCCACACAGCAGATGTATGATTCGAAGTACATTTTTTGTTTATCTATCTGAACCATGTATTTGCACAAGTGTTCACTTATGGTCAACGATGGCAAAGATATTTTATATATCATATTGCTTCGTTACTATGGAATCGTTCTCTGTTTTAAGGAGCACATTATTTTCTATGTGCCGTCATCGATTTTTTCCAGATGTGGTATCTAGATTCCATGATGTATGCATTTTGTATCTAATGCACTTTTACAGGTACTCATTGTATTGAATATGTTGATTAGGATTAATCAGCATATGGGGCTTCACATGAAGGTGAATCCTGTTGTTACATGATAGCTTCCCCTACCGCCAGAGCCCCACCGAGGAGGAGTGAGGTTTGAATGGAGATACTATTCTACATACATTAACTAAATAATTCTACATACATTGGTTAAATTAGAAGGAAGAATGAGTAAATATGGATAGAGTATTAATAGTTAATTTTATAAGAGGCATAAATGAATACGTTCCACAATGTTAATTGATTACGAGCAGATGCACGAACCTGCGCCGTTAAGTTGAGGTATTGTCGAAAAGACAGTCGGATCGAGTTTCTTTTCGAAGAAGTAGTGAGATGGCTGGAGAGGGAGAGAGAGAGAGAGTATCTTGAGAGTCTGTAAAAGAAAAAAAAACAAAGAGATTGAAGTGAACCTCCGTCCATGGAGGACGTGATTTAATTTTTGTGTTTAATTTTTTAATTAGAAGTCCTGTAGTGCTCTGAAAAGCCCTACCATCTCCTTCCCCCACACCTACATCCAAATCCTAGCAGTAATACACTAAAACTTGAAATTCAATCAAAACCCGAAAAAATCCAAACTAGACCCAAAATTGGCAATAAACGAATCAAACATCCGTTTATCGCTTAACATTTGCCCCCACGGCATAATTTAATCTAAAAAACTAAATTAAAATCAAAATTCACAATAAACGAATCATATATTCGTTTATCGTCTTGCATTTGCCCCACGGCATCATCTAAATTCAAAAACCAGAGATACGTTATCTCAATTTGGTAAAATCCATCTAAGTGAACAAACAAAAACCCGAATTCATTTACATATCCACATCTGCACAATAGTTTCATAGGAATTCAGGAAACTGAATCCTTATCTTAAATAAACACTGAGCATCTCACTCAGGATTCCAAAATCGGGATTTTTGTAGGAAATTGTGTATTTTCGAGATACAAATGTCGATTTGTTTCTCTTTATGAGGGCGATGGATTTTGTATTCGAGGATCAGTCTCAATTGGCGTTCTAGGTGTAAGGACGCCAGAAAATGAATTTACAAATAAAATTAAAATTTAATAAAATTAAAAGTATTTTTAATTGATCCTGGCCGATTCCCAGGACCATATTCGATCGGTAGCTGCTCTTCCCTCAAGGTTTGAGGAAGCACGGCGGCACCGCAACGGGTCCCCTCAGGAGCTTTCTTAAAGAGATCCCTCGTCCTTTTCAGGACCAGACAAGCTCCCTGAGAGAAGGACCACAGCAGTCCCATGAAGGAATGTTTAATCATGTTAATGTATATTGTTTTTTAAATTGTTTTTATTCTTAAGTAGTCCACGAAGGAATCCCGTTTTTGTTATTGAATTAAAATTAAAGTTTTGGTTTATTAAAGTTATACTTGTGTTTCATGTGGAACGAGGTACGTGTTTGCTGGCCACAATCTGGAGATCTCTATGACTGAAATTGGGGGTAAGATCTGTGTTTAATACCAATTCGTTATAGCTACAACGGAGGTGTTGTAGCGTTCCCGCCAAACCCTATGGTCTACTTACCTGAAAAACCCCCATAACTACTACCCAACTCCCTTAAGTTTGCTAATGCAACAGTATTAGTACTTGTAAATGCTGCACACATTTAAGAGATCAAATCTATGATATTTAAGTCCCTGTAAAGAAAACTTACCTTCATGCATTCCCTTCGCATACCATTGCTCCTTAAGATTTCTTTATTAACTTACTAGGAATTTCCAATCAATTTCGGCATCTACGTCGCCAGTCAAATTCCCTCAGATGAATTCCTGTAAACAAAATAATTCGGATTGCATTCAATGTAACCATCATGACAGGGACCATAAATATCGCGCCGTCTATTTTCTCAGCCGCGTCATATACCTTTTCATGCACATTGCCTGGCAACCTTTTTGGTTTGTCTTATGAATAAACAACCCAAGCAGCTGCATATAATTTGCGCAATAGACGCCGAAACCAAATTCTCCAGCATTTCCTAATGCAAATATGAACCCGGTTTCTACTGCAGCCAGAGATGCCATAAAAATCCAATTTGCTTTAGCACCTTTTTCTCCTAACGTCGAAAATGGCGACAAGGCATCGTGTAAACAATGAGTCGCATTACCAACGGCGCATTTGGTCATTTTTCCCTATTATCTTTGCCGCCTACCTGTTTCCTCGTTCCACTGCACGTGTGAATCGCATCTATCTGAACGATCCCACACATACCACCATGACCTTTATTACGAGATCTGGTTTTCTTGTTCCCACAAGAGAGACTCTACGTTACACTTGTGGGAGATAAAACATATCCTTGCCAAGGATATATTCACACCCTTAAGAGAAAAGTTTTTCTTTCTCTTCCTTTTTTTCTTAGCGAAATCATCTCTGCATAAGATGACGATCGCGGAGTCAAATTCCATCCTTCGACCTGACCAGGTCGTGTCTCCATCGCTACCCTGGTGCGCACAGAGAAGCGACAACCGCGTGAGTCGAGAGTCTTATTCAAATCGTCGAACGGATCGGACGAGCCGTTGATCAACCCCTGTAGGGTGTGCATGAAAGTGTACACCTCGAGTGTGTCCCTTCGCGGAGTTGAGTCGGTTAATAATCGTTTACCACAACAGTATAGAAATAAGATTTGTGTCCAAAATCTATAAAAAAAACCCACTTCCTAATAAACAGCTAATTAATAAACAAAGTAAAGCAGTGCGTTTAACTTCTCCTCCTTGTGGACGGTTTGTCGTGCAGTTTTGCACAAGTTGGTGTCCGGTGTTTGTGTTTATTTCTCACCTTTACCCGTGGTTGTGAACGAACGAGGCAGCGTTCGTTCATTTATTACTGATGACTTGTCCGGTGTTTCTTGACTTTGCGTGATCGGTTCGTGACGGAGTTTTGCTGTTTCCGATGAGATCTAGGAATCTTCGTGACAGTGATGATGGGAGAGGAAGTGAACCAGTGCAGTACGCCCGCACAACTTACTTCCTCCCCACAGTGTTGCAACGGGTCCGGCGTAGTACAGGTTTTCACGTCCGGAAACTGTACTTGGCAACTACCGAACGGCACAGACCGCAATTGCATGGAGAAGCGGTTTTTCTATTGCGAGGAGTTGCACCGTTACCCGTGGTCACAGATAACAGCTATTGAATCTAAATCAAGTAATACAACGAACTGGCACTGAGCATGGAATCTCAGCAACAGGCGCACCAGCCTTTTAATGTCACAATACTATATATTTTATATAACACTTTATATATGCCACACTGGCCTGGCTATTGATGTCCATTATAATTTATATAACACTGGTGCTGCGACGCCCCCCACCATATAATATATAAGAACTTGCGTTGCAGATCTATTTAATGCCACAAGACACCCCTTTTATATACAACAAATTAATAACACCACACTGGCGGATATTCCCAAGACATCCAACTTTCATAACGCCACACTGGCGCTGCAGGAAATTATATGCCACAAACGGCACCATCATTTAAATCCCACCAGTGGCGCTGCAGATATTTTCGATACATCCAACATTAAATACGTTACCCTGGCGCTGCGGACAGGATTCGAGGAAGCCTGAGTTAAACTCGTAAGCGCTTGAAAAGCCCGAATCCAATAGGAACCTGTACATCGAATTACATCCTACCACACTGGCGCTGCGGATTGGATTGTATTTAATTAAAAACGTTACACTAGCGCTGCGGACAGGATTGTATTTGATTAAACACGTTACACTGTTAATGGTGGGGAGTGGCCCCAAAAGGGTGAGTATTGGGGGGGGGGGGGGGGGGGGGGGGTGTAACATGGCTGCTCTCTAATGACTTCCATTTTGTCAAGCGCTTCCGTTTCGCTCTCTATTAGGCTACTGTGGTTAAGGAATTTTATTCGAACACTATCTCGAGCATTGTACCTATGGAGGTCCCACATTGCTTCTTCGAGTAGTTGGTGTTGCTCTTGGTATAGCTCATCATCATCATCATCGGCACTACAACAGAGAACCGGTCTTGGCCTTATTTAGCAAGTCCTGAGGCTTGTTAAATTTACTATAATGGTTTGTTTTTTCCGGGCAAGGTCATTAGTCTTGCGCCAGAGGTTCCCGGATGGGGAATCGAACCCCGGTCTCCCACGTAACAGGCGGGTATACTAACCACTATACTATCGAGAAGCCATTATTATCAACTGAGCTTGTTATAGCTCAGTTGATTATAAATCCTCTCTGGAAAACTTCAGGTTATCGATTGCTCTTTCTTCAATCGAGCTTTTATCACTTTTGTGATTTCTTTCAATCTTTACTGGGATCCTTTCGAAATCACCCCTGTTTATGCCTGTTTCCACGGGGAACATTTCTGGTCTGCCTCCGTACCAATCTTCTTGGCGAGAGCTGAATCTCGTATAGTGGTTGTGTACGCATCAATAAAAAGAGGAAACATTGGATTCCATTTCTTCAGTACATAAGTCACCAGCACAATTTTCAAGTAACCATTCCTGCTGCTGATAATGAATACGAAAGTAACTACTTACCCCCTCGGTTCTCCTGGACTTGTTGTTTCCCTCATGCGACATCCTTCTCAAAGAACACTGTTTCACACCACGTGGGCTATGTTGCTGCTTTTTCTTCGGCTCCTGGGATACTTCAGCGGGGACGAAGTCGCCGCTCAAAATTGTGGCACACCTATACCACATAAATGATGGCGTTTCGCTGGTCATCTCCAACGCAGTTTTCAGTGGAATACGATATTGTGCCTTTTCTCGTGCTCTGATGATGGCGATTGAATTCAGGGCTACACGTTCCCGAAAGATTTAAAATAAGCCCTGGAAGGCCTTTAAATTTGTGTATTTTTCATCATTATAGTTTGTGTGGCTGTGTTTGTATGCTGGAAACGCCACAGCAGTTTAGTTCATCTCCGTAAATCTTTAACTCAGTTGGTAACATCATCTCGTTTTCTCATACTCAAATACGTAAGATAATTTACATAGAGTATTTCGTTTTACAACAAATGTTCCAACATATAAGAATAGAAATTTCATTTGCGGCAACGCCATCTATGGCTCGGCTAGATCTATTCATCCTGCTCTCGTATGTTATCATTTGTTACTGGCGCAATTTAAGCCGGCGGTTTCCCACTTGCTACTGCATTGCCCAATCATTTTTATTACTATGGGTCTCAGTTGATTGTGGTCTTAAAATCTGAATATGGGCCAATGTCCTATAGGAAACTACGCGATGACTTCTTATACTCAGGCCAATGAGCCAAGTCTACAATTACTGGTTTCGGTTTACTCTCGAACTAAGCGGACATTATACCGAATTTCCATTCATCGCCCACTGAATGAAGACTTCCTGCGGATGAACTGGACCCCTCGCGAATATTAATGATTTCGCGAACTTGGTGTACTAAATCTGGCGTATGCATCGCTTCAAAGCAAAAGTTCTGTCTTCTTGTTTCCTATTTTGTCATTCGTGCCAGGGTAAGATCAGTTCATCATGTCGATGAGCACAAAAGTTATGAGGAAGTTCCAGACGTCGAGTCCAACAGAAAAATCTCCAACCAACAGTTTCTATTGTAGTTACAGCTTTTGCGGATAAAATGAGTTCCTGTTTAGTTGAGTTTAAAAATACTTCACTCTCGCCTCGCCGTAATTCTTCTTTAAGACGAGCTCCTGTTTGAAACTTAAAAGTCACTGATAGATATTGGTTTGAAATCATATGAAACTTGCACTTCCAGTCTCGGGGACGACATATGTCGAACACTCGCTGTAAGAGTCCTTACACGACAGCTTTGTATTGAGGAATCCTAAAAGTACCCTTTCTCTCTCCTTGTACTGCTATCGCACATATTGGCGATTAATTATGTCACAAACTGAGGGTCGAAAAGGACGGATATCAAAACATTCCATGGGGTGGGGTTGTAAAAAATCGTTTTTGTATCCACATGGATTCGTTGAACTCTTTTAATCCAAGGGATAAGGGGGACGGTTGTTGTAAAACGTTTCCTAATACCGTTCATATATCCTCGTACGCCAAGAGGCTATGTTCTACACTTATACGTGCGTTTGAATGCTTGCAGGTGGCGTTTTGGTTAGAGAGCCACTTTTTCAATATACTTAGAAAGTGTCAATGACTACTGCGGTTTGGGGATTTGAATAGTTAATGGGAATGCTAGGAAATTGGAAACATTCGCCTTGGAACACAGCGACGTCATAACCATGGGAGCTTAGTCGTTTGGTCAATGAGAAGGTGCTTATTCACGAGAGACATCGTTGTATGCTGACGGTATACGATATAGGGCATCGGAAGACAAATGTACAGCGAGACTCGAAAACTCATCCCGATCCAATGTTTCAATTTTACAAATACTTGCCCTTAGCATGACAGTCTGATCAACGAAGAACAAGCATTTGAACTTGATTTGGGGCAATCAAAAGAGCTGATGATGCGGATAAACATCAATCATGTCATTGCATATTCAGAATACACTTTAATTGTCTGATTGGCAATATGTTAATAAAGCAATTAAACAAAGTGACACTGCGGAAGTGTATCACAAGCTAACCAACAACTGAACGCAATGAAGTGAAAGCAGCAGGTGCCACCGCCCTCCAGCGAAATTGTTAATAATTTATGGAGTGTAGCAATTATGCTTTCAGAAACATTTAGGACAGTGGCTTCGGGGCGATTATTACTTTGGTAATTGACAAACACAGGTAGATCTAGAGGTGGAAAGCCAGAGGCAATTTGTGTGGATTTGCGTCCAACCCTTGAAGACGAGGGAAGGCAAAGTTTTTCAAGACCATCTCGTGCGTAAGCTAATACTGATGATAAACGTGTCAAATGGAACTCTATTAAGGGTTCCTTTATTATCATGAAATCTTTATCCATTATGGTTATATAAATTCTAACCACATTAGGGTCTATTGTTCTTTGACTTGGGTCGGTCATGGAGATGGCCAATATCGAATTTAATTCACTACAAAGTAAAGTTAGATTTGTGTATTTTTCCTTAATATCTTTGCGTTGAAGAGTCCACACGATAAGTTTGTGCCGAACCCTCAGTTGGGGTCATGCTAGTGTACGAAATCAAGTAAATTCAAACTCTTTATACTATGTTCAACTTTCACGTACTACAAATAAATTGAACTAATGTAGGAATAGATAAACTAAAGGAGAAAAAGAAAACACCTTTAAGAAGTTAATTTCAAGCTACCGAACATACCACAAACTTGCAGGGATAAGGACTTAAGTTATTGCTAACCCCTCAATAGGGACCCATACCACACAAACAGCGTTAAGTGTGCGTGTACTACATCAGAAAATAAGGGAAAAATAAAGAGATTCCGATTGTTAGAAGGGAGTTTCTGATAACTTTTAAATTGTGCCTCCAAATTTATAAGAGATTCCACGACGTTTTAATTAATACTTGCAGTAATAGTCAGCAGTCTCATTCGATTCCATTTAAAATCGCGGAAGAATAAATATGGGTGACTAATTCGGTGGTTTTGTACAAGGTGGGTCTTAAGTGGGTCCGAGGTGTGTTTGGAATATTATTAAAAAACATGCAGACGTACAGGGGCGTTAGCGAAGTCGTTACACCAAGCAGTCTATGAAATTTTCAGTCATCATAGAGTTTTCTCACAGGAGAGTGGCCTACCTTTTCTGTTAGTGTATATTTCGTAAACATTTAGTCTGTGGTGAATTTTAGCCGTATGTTCTGTACTCCCTTCGGTTTACGAGACATTAGTCAACCACCAAGCGAAAAGTGTAATCGTAAATGGATCACAATGTTTATGACAAGTGGGTTAATAGTAAGAGTGATGAATAAAACCCAGTCAAAATCAGCGCGGTCACCAAATATTATTTAACGAGCAATTGAATCGGTATTAGAAAATCCACAACAATCGATTTACAAGAAAACAGAACCCTTAATTATTAAGAGAAGATTTGCATCCCAAAAGAAATAAAATTTAACTATCACAATATTTGACGCCAAACGACCTGCCAAAGAGATCTTCCCTGGGAAATTCATATTGCGAAGAAAAGGCATTGAAAGGTCCTCACGGAGCCCAGATGTCACTTCAAGTGATAATTTTCAGGGGATACTTAGAATCAAGAGTCTATAAAGATAATCCGATACCTATAAACTATAATAAATAATCTACGGGAAATCAATGCAAAGTAAAACGTCACCAGGCTTTTTGAGAATTCGACTTAAATAGCGCCAACAAGGCGGTCCTTGGGAATACACTTGGTACGGAGGAATTCATGGAAAGGTGGGTGCGCGAGTTTTACAAACAAAATTCTTTTTTTGGGCAAAAAAAAATTGCAATCTGTATCATATTAGATTGTAGAAACATTTCACACGACGTATCTTTATCAGTTGTTCGTGTAACTTTCTCTGATGAGTTTGGGTAATCTGTTGTGTATCTGGGCCGATATTAACGGATATTGTTTTTTCGGTTTCTTAAAATGCAACTTATACAACAACACACCACTCTCTGGATCAATTAACAGTAAGTATCCTTGGCCCAAGGGGCTCCTCGATAGTATAGTGGTTAGTATACCCGCCTGTCATCCGGGAGACCGGGGTTCGATTCCCCGTCGGGGAGCCCCTGGCACAAGACTAATGACCTTGCCCAGAAAAAATAAATCATTATGGAAAATTTAACAAGCCTCAGGACTTGCTAAATAAGACCGAGACCGGTTCCCGGTTGTAGTGCCGATGATGATGATGATGATGATGATCCTTGGCGCAAGACTAATGACCTTGCCCGGAAAAAACAAATCATTATGGAAAATTTAACAAGACTCAGGACTTGCTAAATAAGGCCAAGACCTGTTCCCGGTTGTAGTGCCGATAATGATGATGATGATACTGACAGAAATAGTACCGATAATGGAGAACACGTGTCATGCATTCTCAGAAATGCGTTATTTTTTGGATAGTGCCAGAAAAAAAAAAGAGCGCAACACTTCTCGAGGACATAATTCTTAACGAATGAATGCCCGAAAATGTAAATTTTGATTTATTTAATCTATTACTATTTTATTTAAAAATTGTAGTTTTGGAAAAAATTGTTGGGACAGCCTGTACTTAGGCTAATCGACTTTCCCAATTAATTTCACATATCGTATAGGTGATGTTTGTAACTTATTTTTTCTTAAATCAAATAATAGCGTCTGCAGAACTGTTCTCTCTGTGTTGCCTCAGTTTTTTTTTTCTCACTTTCCTTCTCCCAACTTAGCGCTTTGGTACTTTAGGCGGGAAAATTAAAAATTGCTTTGTGCGCATGTAATATTTAAAAAAAAGGGTGATCCGGGTAGTTTTAACTTTCTTTGTTTGGGTTTTAGGCTCTTCCACGAAAAAAAAGGATACTGATTTCAGAACCAAAACCGCAACATGTGCTGTGGTTTTTTGAAACTGTCATGCCACATGACATCCACCAACCAAAGATGAAAGTATATATATGATACATTAGAGTGCCATTTATCTTGATCTCAAGTTCATATAACTAAAGCTGTACTATTACAATTAAAGCCCATTATAGAGAAAATTTCGATGTTATGAGTTGGTTCCGGTGTTTTCCAATTTGAATCTTGCTAATTAATTTCCTATAGTCGTTGCTCAAGAAGTATTGGCGATATGATTATCTATTTGTTTATTATCAATTCGTATGCTACCCAAACATCCATGATCGTTTTGAATCCAGCTTTATGCAGATGATATAGAATTAATTTGTGGCCGATCTCTAGCTCCTGGGTGAGTGTCTACCTGTGCGAGATGCATGTTTAACATCGAAAATATCGGAACCGTATATGGACCATATACATGCTCTCAATTTCAGTTCCCTGTATTTTCGCCTATATCAAAGCGAAATATTCCCTTTGTAAACATCTACATTTTACACTCTGTAACCGACAACTGAATCCAACAATCAAAAAACTGTCAAGATCAAACAGTCAAACTGCCCCTCAAAAGCGACCACCTGACGTATACAGGTTCGATTTCGCATGAAATACCTTTGGTACAGGTGCCTATAAACCAAAGGATGTATCGTCTGTCTAAGTACAGACGGAGAGTTGTGGTCAACTTCAGGAAACTGAGCGTCAAAACCATTGGAGGCGCATACCTCCTCTCCCCCAATAGAGATATTTTAGACCAGCTCGGCTACTCACGCTATTTTCCACGCTCGATTTAGGCAGCAGGTGCCATCAAGTCTTAGTATATCAAAAAGTTCGGGATAAGACAGCTTTCAGAACAACCTACGGACATTATTTTTTCATTTCATTTTTGCAACATTTCTTATTTTCATTTTATACTCTTAGTTTCTAAATTATTGCCTAGACAAAATTATTTGTGATAAAGAAAAATTAGAAAAACTTTGTGCCGACATTTTTACTACGGGCATTATGAGTTAAAACGTATGCCATTCGGTCTAAAGGGAGCACTGGCTACGTTCATGAACTATATGCTAACCGGGTTCCAGGGTATCGATTGCTTTGTTTTTCTGAACGACATTGTCATATATGTGAAAAACCTAGACAAACTCCGGAGAGTATTCGAAGAATTGAGATACCACAAGCTTAAATTGCATCCGGAAAAATGCAAGTTCCTACAGAAGGGAGTAGTACACCTAGGACATGTTTGTTTCGAAAAAGGGGCACTGCCAAATCCCGACACGACTGCTGGTGTGACGGAATTCACCATTCCCAAGCCGGTTAAGAACCTCAAATCTTTTCTAGACCCGGCGAAATATTATCAGAAATTTGTTCCACATTTCTAGAGGATAGTGTGGCCCTTAACGAACTTGTTAAGGAAGGCCATGAATTTCACGTGGTCAGACAAATGCCTACAGCCAAAATAAAGGATATATTGGTCTTGCCGCCACTACTAATCTATCCAGATTTCACCAAACCCTTTAACCTGACCACGGATGCAAGTAATGAAGCACACTTATGCCAGTCGAATCTTGAATAAGGCGGAATGAAATTACTCCACCATTGAGAATGAGTTATTAGCCATTGTCCGGTCGGCTAAGAATTTCCGTTGTTAGTTACAAGGCGTGAGTTTACCATATATACGAATCATAAGCCATTAAGGGGAGTAGTTATCGTGACAGACCCCACGTCACGTTTAACCAGATTCCATTACAAATTATCGGAGTTTGATTACCAGATCGAGTCTAAACCCGGTAAATATAACACCAATGCGAATGCCTTCAGCCGCTTCCTGCAAAATTGTGATGGGAGTCCCACACTACAAATGTGCAATGTATAAGAAACTAAGGGAAAGCGAAAAAGCTCAGTGAAGTCAAAGGAACGGCAAGTCTTCTCTTCACGGGGATCCCATTCCTTCTTGCACGAAAAAAGAATGGAAATAACAAACCCTAAGGAAATCCAGTTCTTACGTCGAGGATTACCATGTCATCCTTCGGGTGGACACCAAGGGCTGATTAAAACATATAATAAAATATGTAGGAATTATTAGTGGAAGACCATGAGGCGGGACATAAAGCAATACATTAAAGTATGCAAAACATGTCAAATAATGAAATCTTCACCACACCTATATGCCCATGGTAATAGTTGATATTGCAAAGACGCCTTGTGAAAAAGTATATTCGAATATAGTAGGTCCTCTTTATCGGACTCCAACAGGTAATCAATATATGCTCATGTTTCAAGACAATTTGTCTAAGTATATAGATTGATACGCCTTACCCAACGCGAAGGCGAAAACGGTAGCCATGATTTTCTTTTAGCCAAATAGTTGGTCGGTATGGCGTTTCGAAGCAAGTGGTCACCGGTCAGGGGAGAAACTTCCTAAGCAGCTTGTTTAAAACCGTATTAAGAAATTTCAGACCTCAGCGTACCGTCCACAATCGAAGCTCTAGAATGAGCCCATCGTCGATTCGTAGACTTGTGGCGGTTTCATCAAACACCACGGCCCACTTACCTGAAAAACTCCCATATCCGCAACTCAACTCCCTTTGACTCCCGCCAATGCAATCGCATTGGCAGCTGAAAATATTTCATTCTCCAAGGACATTAGTGCATACAAGCATTACATAGAATTCCTAAAAAGAATTGCGTCTACAAGGGCATTCATACATTACCAAGCATCTCTGCATTAGCGACCCAAAAACCGAATTTCCAATTAGTGTAGATATTCACACTATAATTCGGTCCAGCCCTCGCCATAGATGCCATGCATAATTGACACAGATGGCATACACAACCGTCATTGTGTACCCATCTAAATTACTTTCCGAAGACTTGCAACTATGGATTCAATTGCAAGCACTTCTCGCGGAAATATTGCTTTGTTTGAATTTTCAAACAACCACCGACGCCAAGTTTCGCTGTCAGGTCGGATTCAATAGCATAAACATATGCAAAACAAAAGAATCCGATTCTCCCAGTCGGCAGAGAGGCGATATTATTATTATTATTATTTATTGGCCTGTAGGAACCCGGAAGTTCATGACATCACCGACTCGACTGCGCCATCGTTCCCTGTCCTGTGCGCTCTCCTTCCACGCTTGACCATTCGATCCGACCTCTTCCAGGTCATACCTAACATTGTCCTCCCATCTCCGTCGCGGGCGTCCGGCCGGTCTCTTTCCCGTTGTTCTACCGTCAAGAATTCTATGCACGGTCCTATCGCTGCCCATTCACGCCACGTGTTCGGCCCATCTTAATCTTCGCGATTTGATTACTCTCACTATTGTAGGCTTGCGATATAGCTCTTCCAATTCATGGTTGTGGAGTTTCCTCCATTGTCCTGACTCCTCGTCATATTTACCGCCAAACATACTCCTTAGTACTTTATTCTCGAATACGCGGAATTTGTTTTCTTCCCGTTTTGTGAGAGCCCATGTTTCGCATCCATATAGAACAATCGGCATGATTATGGTTCTATAGACACGGAGTTTTATGTTACGTGATAGCAGTCTGGATTTCAGCAGTTTACTGACTGCGTGCCAACTAGCGTTGCCGGAATGCAGTCTTTTGTTAATTTCCTTCAACATTTTGTTACTGGCCGTCAGTGTCGTTCCCAGATATTTACATTCTTTAACTTTTTCAAATATCTTGCCTCTGACGTTTATATGTGTTCCCTGGGGTCCACCCGCTCTCGCCGTAATCACGTATTTTGTTTTGTCTTCATATATTTCTAGGCCCACCTCATCTGCCGCTTGCATGATGATTTCTCAGTTTTTACTAACAGTTTCTAGATTATCGCCCAGAACGGCGATGTCATCCGCATACGAGAGCATTTGTGTGACCCCGTTCAGGGATGATCCGGCCATGTTGTCGTCTTGTACCTTCCTGATGACATACTCGAGCACAAGGTTAAAAAGACACGGTGATAGACCATCTCCCTGCTTTAGTCCGTCCCGGATTTCAAATGGTTCTGAGAGGTGGTTTTCTATTCTAACTCGCCCTTTGTTTTCGTTCATGCAAATTTGAATGAGAGCGGCATATTTTTTCGGGATTCCCAGCTCAACTACAATATGGTAGAGTCTTTGCCTTGCGACTGAGTCGTAGGCTTTTTTGAAGTAACCGAACAGTTGGTGAACCGTCTCTCCGTATTCCCGCCTCTTTTCCAGCAGTTGTCTAACAGTTGGCAGAGAGACGGTCTCTATTGTATGAATTATCGCAATCCTGTGGAGGGTGAAGTATAGTGCCAGACACGGGCACACGGTTCACTTCTTCCCCATCACTTATACCGCTGCATACGAAAACACGAACTCCAAGGATTAAGTCCACGCACCGAACACTGCAGCAAAATGTTCACAGAAAATTGTCACCAAAGAATGAAGCAAACAAAAACTCGGTATTAAGTTTAACTGGCTTTATTGATATTTCACTTTGAATTTTTTTACAGGTTACATAAATAATTGTGGTTATAATTAATCGTTAAACACTGAATTATACTGTTATTTGATTAAAGGCTACAAAACACTGTGAGGAGTTCAATCCAGCTACGGACAACGATACTATGTACACTGTACGGTGGAGATGGAGGCGACCCGACTGCCTTGAAGGTTGGAATAAGACTTTTTATAACCCAACGTACCAGCGCGGTACGGTGGATGGCAGGCGACCCGACCGCCACGGATATTGAATTACGACTCAACGATATTTTGCTCGTTCAGAGCTCACTCGTTCACCGTGATCATGGTGGTATGTGTGCCTAAAACAAAGAAAGACATAAAGTGCATTCCTAGGATACGATTTCGGTAAAGCAAATAAAACCGAAATCGTCGGATTCCAATGGAATCTTTGTTGGAACATGTGCGGCTAAACAAAGAGACGATGATCCGATGTGAAAATGTCCTAATTGGTTTTAGCTAGGTTACTGGGAAATGGTGCTTATGGCATCGCTAGTAAGTGTACGTATTGAATACCCATTTGCATTGATTATGCTTGGACTTCAATTGATGCCAAGGGACGCGGAATGCGTATTTGCTTTGGGTTGCACATTGTGCGAGTCAGGGAATTTTATTGCTGGGAGAAAAACGTCTCCAGCCAATGTATACATAAAGAAATTTATCGTATACATGAATGAAGGTAGGAATAGGCGACGCCATGATAATTATCTCTGGCTGGAATGGCTACATGATATGTGAACCGAGGGTTTTTCTTTTCAGGAATTTGTCTGGTAACGAATTGGTTTAGAATACCAAATAAGCAAACAAAGAAATCTTACGGAAAATTGTATGCGAAGGGATGCATGAAAAGGTAAGTTTTCTTTATAGGGATTTTAAGATTATAGATGGTGATCTATATGATGCGTGAAGCATTTACAGGTACTAATACTGATGCATTAGCAAACTAAAGGGAATTGGGTAGTAGTTATGGGGGTTTTTCAGGTAAGTAGACTGTAGGGTTTGGCGGAACCGCTACAATCCCTTTTAGCATCTAATGAGTGGCTGCTATTTAGACAGCTGACCCTCATTACCGAAAGATGCCGTAGGTCGTTTCACTATTGTTCTTTTTTCCTGGTTTCAGGCAAAACGCATCGATGAACACGGTGATGTGTACGAACACACACATACACCCACGCGTCCCCGAGATCGCTTTCCATTGGTCACTCGTCAAAGGAAATTTCATTTCCTTTTCACCACACCACCAAACTCACCCCAAACGAGGATTGAATCACGGAGCCCTTTACCATCCGCAGGCCGCCATGGTCATGCTATCTCCCGCGGTCTGTAGCGGTGCAGACACGTGATAAATTCTGGAGTCGCGAGATTGAGTAAAATGCGAATTAAGTAAATATATCGACAAACGCGAGACGAACGAAACGCTTAACCGCAAATTAACTTGTCAGTGTTAAGTGTGCATCAGAAAAGTAATTTGCATCCAATCGAGAAATGTGCCGCGTTTTGAACAATTAATTACAGAACGAATGTGTATATAAAGATCTGCTCTATATCACCCGCTTCCTTTTAATTAACAATAAAAAGACATATAGTAATAAACCAATCTCGCGTGTTTTACTTTCTTCCTGGTGATGAAGGAGAAGTGGTGAAGTTTTGTTTCCTTTGTGGACAGGTTCGGTGTAACCATCTACGGAAGTGTTTTGGATGGTGAATCTTCGCACCTGTGCCAACGCCGGCACCAAGACGAAGATTTATGCCACAGACTATCTGCGCAGTATTGTGGATGGAAATTTCCAATCGTGGGATCAATACGTGAGGACGGCAGCATTCGTGTTTACTACCAATACGAGTATACACGAAGGTGCCAAGCTTACGCCCATGGATTGTCCCTTTGTTTTCACCTCGGAGGTTTCGATTAGTATAAACCACCTGCTGAACCGGTGTACAACCATGAGCGCCACTATAAGCTATTGAAGTACAAACTTCAATATACATCCGAAATAGCAAGGCGTAACCTATTGATGTCCAAAAGCAAATTGTTGCATCATCTCTTCCCTCAAATCACTTGCGAAACGGAATAAATAAAAGAAGTAAAGTAATAATAAAATAAACAAACCAAACAAAAATTGAGTAGTGCCTACTTTTTGCTTAATTGATTTTTTTTTGCCAGTAGTTATTATTTTATTTTGGGCTCCTCGATAGTATAGTGGTTAGTATACCCGCCTGTCACCCGGGAGACCGGGGTTCGATTCCCCGTTGGGGAGCCCCTGGCGCAAGACTAATGACCTTGTCCAGAAAAAATAAATCATTATGGAAAATTTAACAAGCCTCAAGACTTGCTAAATAAGGCCAAGACCGGTTCCCGGTTGTAGTGCCGATGATGATGATGATTATTTTATTTTATTATTATTTAACTTCTTTTATTTATGCCGTTTCGCAAGAGATTTGAGGAGAGAGAGACGACGCAACAATCTCGGTGCCGGAGAGATATTAAAAAACAAGAAAGTCAAAATGAGAAAAAAAATAGAAGAATTCGCCGTAAAACTGCAAAACAGTGAACAGCAAGGGTATTTGATAAAACTTAAGAAGCGTAACAACATTATCTTAACGAAGCCAGACAATGATGCTATTCTAAACCAAGTTGTTAAAACGTACTGCGATATTTGCGATAAAGGTCAATGCCACGACATTATTTTAACATATGGTCATCTTCTACAACAATTCAGCGGCTGGATCTAATTGGTGTGAGTTCGTTGTGGAAGGGATAATTCCACGCTACATCCAGTCCAACAGGATAAGAAACATCAGCAATAACAGTGAGTAGAATATGTTTTAATATTTCTCCGTGTAACAAGCGATACAGATTGTATCTCTTGAATCGAGTCCAAACGGAGTCCACGGAGTGGTCATTTAAATGTTGGGCACAGCCACAAGTCAGACAGTGTTAAGTGAGGCGAACAGGTGTTGCCATTATTATGATGCAAAATGTGTGTTCTAGTCTCTGTTTACGAATAGCTTCCGGAAAACGATGAAAAACACTCAAAAAATATTCCTTGGTAATAGTTTGGCTCAACGGAAGAAATTCATATCACCACAATAATTAAAGAAAACCGTTAACATCATCTTGTTTTTTGAGCTACTTTGGTGTGCTGTGTTCGGTCTTATCTCGCCTTTGGTAAGATATTCGCTCGATTGATTGGTTGTTGCGTATGCATAGATCCAACTCTCATCTCCCATAATAATGATCTATTGCGATCATTATTATGGGAGATTAAGTCTTAGATTGTTTTTGATCTCAATCGAGATTTGACCCGTTTGAGACCTAAAACAATCGGTTAAAATACTGTCGACTGAACTCTAATTATTAGTTGACCGTTTTTGAGGACCAAATTTTTGATTTGTTTGACATGACATTTATCTGCAGAGGTTGACGGTCGTCCAAGGCGTTCGGAACTTGCTTTCGGTCCGTTTGGCTCTTTTTATTCCATCTATATGTTTACAGTTGCTCCCGACAAAGTCTTCTCATAAAAGGCTCTTCGCAATATGCTAAATGCTTTTGCACCAGAAATTTTATTTGTCAAATAAGATTTAATGGAACTTTTTTGTTCAACTAAATCTAACATCGAAAAGAAAAACACTTCGCTTCGGACAAAATCAAGCGCAGCTAAGACAATGAAGTTAATAATGTAAAACTTGACACAAATGTCAATGGGTGCAATTTTTTAATAACTTCATGGGATACCATCTGCTCTTTATTGAGTATGGACTGGTATATAATCTTCCAAATTGTTATATAAATAATCCTCTACAATTAGCATACAAGTACCTCGAAACCGTTCCGAACAGCGAGAACCTACTTGTACCTACTTGACCCTCGCTTGGTAGAAACCTTGACGCGGTGCGGTGGCTTAGACTACAATGAAAATTTTAGACTGCATCGATCAGCCAAGCTCCGAAAGATGCTCTCACAACCATTTCACGAAGCCAATAGCTTAATGGGGTGTTATTTCACCGGTTGGCTGGGCTTTGGGACCCTACCTACCACTCAGTAATTGTGCCCATGGGTACAATAGCAAGAGTCGTCAGTTGAACCTAGGTTTGCACAATCAAATGCAAGGAATAACCTCCTTAGCAACTCAGCCATTGATGCGGCTGACTGAAGCATATCCTTCCAGTAGGGTCACCCATGTCAGACAGGCTAGCGAGGAGTAACACACAAAGATCTACCACCCCTAATCCAGGATGTTACGCGTCACCGTGCCCATTGGATGGTTTGGAGCCGGGGGTATACCGCCTTGTATTATTACGGCGCCTCTCTAACACCGGGTCGAATCAGAGCAGTAAGCAGACCTTGCCATATCAAAGAGGGGCTCTGATATGGCGGACTATTTGAAACCCCAACACTCGTGGCAACAAAAATGATAAACCAATACACACAAAACAATCACACGAAAAACCCGGCAGGCGTATGTGTAAAGAGCTGATACTACGATAAGGGAACAAATCATCAAGAAAACACCGACTCGGCAAAAAGAAGACGTAAGGAAAAACAGAAAAAGCGGGATATACGTATACGATGGTAGTAGAAAACGCGAAACAATATAAAATGGATATCGTCGCCATTCAGGAAGTCCGACTTCCACATCAAGTAATCGGAACCAACGGGTTAACCCAGTTGTGTGAAAGTTTCGACACACATAACCTCCGAACCGGCTTCATCATAAGCAAGAAGATTACGCCCCATGTAAAAGATGTGAAATTTATTAATGACCGACGAAACGAAAAAATCCCGGAAAATTCCAGAGCAAAGAATATCAAAGGTATGTACGCTGGCATAAAATCAATTAGATGTGTCTACAGAGGGAGAGCCAAAATAATTCGAAACGCAAACGGCTGTTTGATCATAGAAACAAACAATATCGTGACAAGATGGAAGCAGTACTTGGAAAACCTGCTCAATGTGCGCACCCATCAACCACAAATAAACGCAACATACGTACATACAGCCGAGCCCCAGATCCCAGAGCCCTCTTTCAACGAAGTTGTAGACGCAATAAATCGATTGAAAAACAACAATGCTACCGACTCGTGGACTGCATACCGGCAGAACTTATGAAGCATGGAGGAGAGGTAGCCGCTCCACCAACTGACAAAAAGAATATGAGATAACGAAGTCAGTCCGGAAAAATGAAAACTACAGATGAATATCATTGCTCCCAACTACAAACTACTAACAAATACTAACAAATGTCATACTGGCGAGAATTACCCCATACGCAGAAGAGATACTGACATACTACCATGCGGATTCCGTAGGAAGCGGTGAACAAGCGACCAAATGTTCACAATAAGACAATTGCTGGAAAAGAAGTGGGAGTACGGAGAGACAGTTCACCAATTGTTGGTTGACTTAAAAAAAACCCACGACTCAGTCGCAAGGGAAAGACTCTACCATATTGCAGTTGAGCTAGGAATCCCAAAAAAATATGCCACCCTCATTCAATTGTGCTCGAGTATGTCATCAGAAAGGTACAAGACGACAACGTGGCCGGATCATCCCCGAACTGGGTCACACAAGTGCTCGCATATGCGGATGACATCGACATTCTGGGCGACAATCTAGAAACTCTAAGTAGAAACAAAGAAATCATCATGCAGGCAGCAGAAGTGCTCGACCTAGAAATAAATGAAGATAAAACAAAATATATTATTACGCCGAAAACAGGTGGACCTCAGGGAACACATATAAACGTCAGAGGCAAGATATTTTAAAAAGTTAAAGAATTTAAATATCTGGGAACAATACTGATGGCCAGTAACAAAATGTCGAAGGAAATTAACAAAAGACGCTAGTTGGCACGCAGTCAGTAAACTGTTGAAATCCAAACGGCTATCACGTAATATAAAGCTCCGTGTTTATAGAACCATAATCATGCCGATTGTTCTATACGCATGCGAAACATGGGATCTCACAATACGGGAAGAAAACAAATTCCGCGTATTCGACAATAAAGTTTTAAGGAGTATCTTTGGCGGTAAATAGTAGTATCTTTGGACCGTGCATAGAATTCTTGACGGTAAGCCAACGGGAAACATACCGACAGGGCGGCCAGATGGGAGGACAATGTCGGGTTGGACCTCGAGGAGATCGGATCGGATGGTCGAACGTGGAAGGAGAGCGCACTGGACAGGGAACAATGGTGGAGTCGAGTCGGTGAGGTCATGAACTTCCGGGTTCCTACAGGCCAATAAATAAAAATATGATAAAAAAATGATAATAGTACAAAAGTGAAGAAGGCATTTCCTTCCATCCATCGTCCCATCTCATACGGTTTACTGCTGACACACTACACACACGCACGCACAGTCCCATAAAGAACAATTACACATTCACACCGACAAAAACTCAGATTATCACGTGTCAAAGTCGTAATCTACGTTGACTACCGCACTTAACACCTGCCGGTCGTGTATGATTTCTTCCCCGCCACCACTCGATCCAAGTAGTTAAAAACCATTTGAACTAACCCTGAAGACAGTTTTCTTTTCTTTTTCACATATCTCCAGATCAAGCCCAACATCCTAATGGATGTGGGTGATTCTGGTTTTCGCAACATGACCAGAAGCCAGAGACACGATGAAGGACACATCTGTCCTTGTCCCGTTTATCTCAGCCTCCCACCACAATTTTTTTTTAATTCTCTCTTTTGTTTTAATTCGGTTTGGTGCTAAGGTCAGCCGATAGTTAGTACATTCAAAGACGTTCGTGCTGAGTCGGCGAGTGGTGTTTGTGATGATTTCTATAGTTAAGGGGGTATTCTGGTCTAGAATTTTGAAAAAATCGATTTTTCTATTTTCCTATGGTTTATACTTTTAAGAATATGCTGTCCAAAGAAAATTTTAAAATTTCAATAATTGGCGAAGTTAGAGGTGCTTTAGTGGCGCGGCAACTAGATTGGTCCTGCTGAAACGAATTGAACAATAGACAGTATATACTCCCCAACTACCCGCGCGCCCAATGTCCCTCCCTACAAGTCCTTTGTCTCGGAAAAATGGCTTTGAAGTGAATTGTAACGGTACTCTGTGACGTATTTTGTTGAAATCTTTGCATGTTTAGTGTTCATTTGAAATCAGTTTAGTTTGAATCTACAAGCAACGAAGTTCTCTCTCATTACAACTCATTAGTCTGGACGTTCGTACCAAAGCATATCCATGCAGAAATACGAACCAACAAAATTGCTAATTATATAGCCGTGTGTATTTTCAATGAAGACTTTTTGCCTATTTTGAACATAATGGACATTATGGGTGTCACAATTGGTTCTGAAGGCCATACCTTTGCTTTTAAAAGAAATGAAAATGGAATTGATCGCTTTGAAGTACGAGCATCTGTTGCTTCGATGGATGCTAGAACAGCACGACTGTCAGAGAAAAGTTTGGAGAATTAGCTTTTTGAAAAAGAAGAAGGCCCATTGCATGGACCAGGAGTAATAACGTAAGTAACCGCGATATTATGTCACTTGAAGGTACTATACCCCGAACATTTTAAACGCGTTTTCTCGAGACCAAATTTTTCAAGTCTATTGACACGATATCTCAAGTTCTAATGAACCGATTGACTTGAAATTCGGTACACACCGTCTTGATATAACTCTCTAAAGTATCTACCAAGCTTTTAAAAATATAAATGTTTTTACTATTTTTAAGAAATTAATAACCGGAAAAAAATAATGAGAAAAATCAAATTTTTTTCAAACAGTTGCCATTTAGCGAAAAAAAGAATTTTTTTTTTCGTGGTAGGGACGATTACAACACCTTCACTGATTAATAATCCATTTTTATTTTTTTTCTTCAGATAATTAGAAGAGTCAGAAAGTCAAAATCATGCCAATCAGGAGGCACGCTTTTGTTCCTCTAAATGTTCCACAGTACACTGTCCACTAATTGATCGCCGAGGAAAGAAGAAAACACCAGGAGAAAGTTCCAAAGTAAAGAAATGTCAAGTGCACTGTCCACCAAAAGAAACAAAACAAGTACATCGTCTCAGCATACCGTCCACCAGAGGTAAAACCAAATGAAAACACTTGCGGCTTGTCGTCTGTAATTTATAACTTTTATTTTATCGGTAATTAAAGCACGCACGGTGTGGACTTAGTTTTAATTAATTTTAATATAGATTAAGCACTTCGACACGACTCTTAGAAACCACACCGTACCGGCGCCGGCACGGTGGATGGCGGTGACCCGACCGCCTTGAAGGTTGGAAAACGACTCAACCGATATCCTCTCCGATAAGGATATCGTTTTTACCTAACACCAGAGGCACGTAAAGTCTCTCTTGGTGGTATACGAAACCAAATCTTGTGATAAAGGTCATGGTCGTATGTGTGGTGATCGTTTAGATCGATGCTATTCACACGTGTTCGACAGCAGTGGAACAACGAAACAGGCAGGCGGCAAAGACAAAAGGAAGAAAATGACCAAATGCGCCGTTGGTAATGCGGGTCATTGTTTACGCGATGCCTCGTCGCTATTATCGACGTTGGGAGAAAAAAGGTGCTAAAAGCAAATTGGATGTTTATGGCATCTCTGGCTGCAGTAGAAACCGGGTTCGTGTTTGCATTAGGAAATGCTGGAGAATTTGGTTTCAGCGTCTATTGCGCTAATTATATGCAGCTGCGTGGGTTGTTTATTGATAAGACAAACAAAAAAGTTGCCAGGCAATGTGTATGAAAAGGCACATGACGCGGCTGGGAAAATAGACGGCGCAATATTTATGGTCCCTGTCATGACGGTTACATTGAATGCAATCCGAATTATTTTGTTTACAGGAATTCATCTAAGGAAATTTGACTGGCGACGTAGATGCCGAAATCGATTGGAAATTCCTGGTAAGCTAATAAAGAAATCTTAAGGAGCAGTGGTATGCGAAGAGAATGCATGAAGGTAAGTTTTCTTTATAGGGACTTAAAGATCATAGATTTGATCTCTTAAATGCATGCAGCATTTACAGGTACTAATACTGTTGCATTAGCAAACTTAAGGGAGTAGGGTAGAAGTTATGGGGGTTTTCAGGTAAGTAGACCGGTGGGTTTGGCGGAACCGCTACAGTATACCCGCCTGTCACTCGGGAGACCGGGGTTCGATTCCCCGTCGGGGAAGACTACTGACCTTGCCCGGAAAAAACAAATCATTATGGAAAATTTAACAAGCCTTAGGACTTGCTAAATAAGGCCAAGACCGCTTCCCGGTTGTAGTGCCGATGATGATGATGAGCCAGATTGAAATAAAATTCTGAACACAAAAAGGCAGCAGTAGACATCATTGTAGGTTCCCTAGACACACCACCATCGAAACTCAGGCACCAAGTAGCCGGGCTTTGTTCACGTAAGCACGAGCAACATAAATATTACAAGAAAATCACATATTTTGATCATTCAAACAGTTATGAAAATCTACTTACCTCTACAAAAGAATGTTTCATCGAAGGAGCATTAGCACGTTAAATGTGCAGCTACTCGAACCTCCCTTTTTGAATAGATCACTTTCCTCAAATAATGAAACTACGAATCTATACTTTAGGGTTACACGCCAGAAAGCCTGATTGAAAAAAATAGTAATAACGATCTACAGTTTGGCCTTTCAGGCCACGAAAAATTCAAAGATTAAGATACCATCGCAATTAAATATGGCTGCAAATTGTATCGAGTTTCGGAATTTTAAAGTAATTTCAGGAGTTCTCGCTCTATAGGGATTATGATGCCATTGTAATTTTTTTAAGTTTTTTTTTGTATTCCCTGTAAATTATGTTACCGAACTACAAACAATTTAAAATATCTGGAATCAAATGACCCTGAATGATTTGCTCAATGACCGCCAATATTGCGTTCGTAGTAACAGGTCCACAAAAGATTTTATGGCGTACCTTGCCAAAAGGTGGAGCCATTATATACATTACTTCGGTGAAGGCAAGGTTGTCGCATTGGGTATTACAAACACTTTCGACAGAGTTGGGCATCCAGCCCTATTGTCGAATTATCCGACGGATAAGAGAGTATATTTCTGGCCGTTTAATCCAAGTAGTAATCTTCTTACCCATGCCATGCCTATTATGACCCGCCTGAAAACTAAATTAAGGGGACATTCCGGTTTGTCGGGTCAAAAAATAGGTTATTTTCATGATTTTTTTAAGAGAAAGTATTAAAGATATAACAACAATTTTTTTTTTAACATTTAATTCATCTTTTGACTACGTTTGTAAATTTTTTCGAGTCTCTCCGGAACCAAATGCCCCCCCCCCCCCCCCCCCCCATTTGGCCATCCGTTCTGCTCGTGTAAGGGTTATTTTCGCCCCCGGTGAAAAAATACGAAAAATGCAAAAAATTTATTGAACGTAAATACATTTAGCCCAATGTGAGTGAAAATAAAATTAAAATTGATAAAAACCAACAAAATGTCGGACTATTGAAAAAAAAAATTATTTTTCGGCCTTTTTTACTCTATTTGTAGTTATAACTAAAAAAAGAAATAAATAAATAAAAAAGTAATTCACTCACAATTTGCGTGTGCTTGTTAAAAATATGTGTGCGAACTTTCATAAGAATCGCATGCACCGTTTTCATATTATCGCTTACACCGCACTCAAAAAAGTCGTTTCGAGTTTGGCGATAAATTGGACAAAAAAATAAAAGTGATTTTTTTCATGAAATCATCGGGATTTTTTATACTAACAGCTAGACATCTATTCCTGGACCATAAACAATTCTTTTTTTGTTTTATTAGATTTCTCTCGGGAGAGGCGAACCTATAGCGCCGAGTGGGCGCCCCGAGATACCATCGAATAACTGTTGCAGTTCTTTTTGAACAGTTGCAGGTTGTAACGCTCCGGGAACACTCGCGTGGGAAGGGAGTTCCACAGCTTCCCCGCTCTGTAACGGAACGAGTTCTGATCCAGAGATGTTCCCGCGGCCGGGAGATGAACCACAAACGGGTGCGATCCGTCGGATTGTCTTGTGGAGCGCGTGTAAGCCGAATTGCGTGGAACAATACCAAGAATCTCCGAAGAACAGCACCCGTGATAATATCTGTAAAACAGACAGAGGTCGGCTACGCGCCTTCGATGTGATAGCGACTGTAGTCCCGACGTCAGCGCCGAGTGCCCGATCAGGCGGATCGCTCGTCTCTGTATGGTCTCAAGTAGGTCGAGTGTATGTTTAGGAGCCGAACTCCAAACATGAGAGCAATATTCGAGCGCGGGTCTAATTTGGGATTTATACAGGAGAAGAAACTGGGCCGGAGTAAAATATTTCTTGGCTCTAAAACGATAACTCAGTTTTCCTGAGGCTGACCTGGCGATACCGGACACGTGTTTATGCCATGATACATTCCCACAGACCGTGACGCCGAGGAATTTCTAGCCCGGCCATTCATCATCAGCTGTGGAACCAATGATGCACTTTTCTTTGTGAATGTTGTATATTACGTCTTCGCTGCGTTGAAGTCGACGAGATTGGCCCTTCCCCACTGCAGGGCCCTATATAGACCCTGATTTAGAGAGTCATTCTGTCTACATTTCAGCTGATGCGACGCAGATGCACCAATCGGCCGGACACTCGAAAAGGAGGAAACAAGTGCACTATCATCCGCAAAACTGAACACTTTGTTATCCGTTGTCTCCAACAAATCATTCATGTGAAGCAAGAACAAGGTTGGAGCCAAAATATAACTTTGGGGCACCCCCGAATTAACAGGATACAGATCCGAACACTCGCCGTCCACAACAACCCGGATTGATCGATTCTCAAGGAAGCTCCTCGTCCGGTCGCAAAGTTGTTGGGAAAGTCCATATGAAAGAAGTTTGCTCAGCAATGCCCCGTGCCAGACGCGGTCAAAAGCCTTGGATATATCCAATGCGACCGCCCTTGACTCACCATGCCGTTCAATCGCAGATGTCCATATATCGGTTATAAGTGTCAAAAGGTCTCCTGTGGACCGCCTGCCACGGAATCCGTATTGACGATCATTCAGAAGTCCGTTGCACTACAAATATTTAACCAACTCTGTATTGATGACTTTTTCCATTACCTTAGATAAAATAGAGAGTAATGCTATCGGACGGTAATTTTGTGGGAGACACTTTTTTCCCGTCTTTGGGATTGGCTGAACTCGAGCGATTTTCCAGCAGGCAGGAAAGGTCCTCCGTGCATAAGATAAGTGGAAGAGTCTGCCAAGAACCGGTGATAGTTCTGGAGCACAGTTCTTAAGGACTATTGCTGGTATTCCGTCCGGGCCGGTTGCCTTCCTATAATCCAGTTCACGTAGAATGCGTTGAATAGTGCGCGGACGAAATCTCACATCCCGCATGGAAGAACGTACCGGCGAGATCACAGGTGGCTCCAAAAGGCCGGGATCGAGGTTTGAATTCGCGGAAAATAAATTCGCGAACACATTAGCTTTATCTTTTGGATTCGTGACTAACGTCCCGCTGTCTGTCACCAATGGAGGGAAAGAGGAGGATGCGAAGTTACTGCTGACGGCTTTTGCCATTGACCAGAAGGAGCGCGAACCAGTTGGGCACCGAAGGAGCTTATTGATCACCCTGTCGTTGTGAGCCTTCTTCGCGGTATCAATGGCCTGGTTGAACGCGTTTCTGAATCTAAAAAATTTGTTCTGTTCACATCGGTGGCATTGGAGCGCCATTGCTTAAACGCTCTATTTTTTTGCCGCTGTAATCAGCTCGCATTTTTTGTCGAACCAAGGTTTATCAGACGAACTTCGTTTGATCAAATGTGGAATATACATCTCCACCCCCAGAAGAATAATCTCTGATACCGACTCCGCCCAAGCGTTAACATCGGAGTTTCCGAAGCACACCTCCGACCATGGAAAGGATGCGAAGAAATTTCGCATATCGTCCCAGTTAGCAGCCCCATACTTCCATACATGGCGAATTTGCCTAGGCCGGTTATTCGCTTGATATGCAAGTGCTTGCGCGACAGATACCAAGCAGTGATCTGAGTTTCCCAGTGGCGCAGAAACCTCTACGGTATAAATACTCGGTTCGGATGTCAAAAAGAGATCCAGGGTGTTCGCATAATCGCCTCGGGCATCCGGCACTCGCGTTGGCTCCCCCACGAGTTGAGTCAAATTGTGGCTTACAGCAAGCATCTCCGCCAGCCTCCCAGCCTCGTCGGTTCTGTTAGAATGTAACAACCAGCCGGAATTGTGCACATTAAAATCGCCAAGGACAACAATTTCAGAAGCTGGGTGGTTGATCTGTATCCAGTCGACGGTATGTGAAAGATGTTCGAAAAATGTCACCGGTCGATCGTCATTCGGGGAGTTGTAAAGACAACAAAGAAATTTAATGGAATTCCTCAGCAGGACCCTCAACCATATGATGTCCATATTGTTGGGTTCCAACGCCTCCATCATCTGGCAAGCCAGATCGGACCGCGCGAAGATGCAGACTCCGCCCATAAAATGGAATCTCGAGTGTTAGTCGTATCCTGAGCAACGAAGATATGTCGAATCAGTTGACGAATCGACCTAGGTCTCAGTTAGGGCAATTCTTTCCACGACTTCGAATTGGACCTCCAGTTGCATTTTCGCCTTTTTCCTCGCTATTCGTGTCGCGTGCGAGTTGTATACTAGGCTGCGGTCAGCGTCTTGCAGCCGATCTCTGTCCCTATCGTTCGCAAACGCTCTCACAGCATACCCAATTTTGATGCCCATCACTTCCATTATTAGCAATACGGGTAAAACCCCTCATTAAACATACAAGCTGCGGTAAGAGCCGCAACTTCAATTATTTTCTTACCACTGTATGTGTGTTTTGGCGCCATTTTCCAGATAGTAGCAATGAAACTTTCGTTGCTATTTTGCGTGAAACCTCCCTCGCCTTTTTTCAACAAATCGGGATCTGTCAGTTTTACGTAAACTACGGTAAATAGCTGTTTGTACTTCAGGATCCAAGGGAGGTTTGCCGTGGTGGAACTTTGACAGCTCATTCGCAGCTTCCGCGCGTTTCCATTTGCACCATGACTCCGGGCCCTCTGGACAGTTTTGATGTTGCGGATTTTCATCAGTTGATATTTTGTGGTAGTATTTTGCCCAAATTTCTTTAACCATTTCTTCAGCAGAGTGAGCATTGCGTCTAATCGCAAGTTCGTAATAAGTCGTCAGTTCTGTTATCATGTTTCCCGTAAGTTTGCCAGGACCAGCTCCTCCTAATTAGTCTGTTTTTTTTTGCTTTTTTTATGACACCGCGTAATTGCGAACAAATTCGCTTTCGCACGTGATTGATACACTCGGCCTTTACAACATTTGGTAATGATTTCTGCAACGCATTCATTATTTTTACATCCCTGTCTCCTACGTACCTTTCGTAAATGCGGCCGTGCAGATCAAAAGCGCGCTCAAACATCTCTAACATTCCGTCAGGCTCCATTTTACCCGAACTTCCATTGTGATCCAATGTGCAAACTGGTTCGTGCTCATCCCACTAAGTATCATATTCAGGGGTGCCTTTCTTTGTTGTCATAAGGTTGCAGCCTTGGCAATAACGCAATTTCACAGTAAGATCGAGAACTTTGTTTCCTTTGTTGCCGATCAATGTCATAACGCCATAATTAGCAGCATCACCCCTTTTGCTCCAACTACCATCTCCAGAAGCAGTACATTTTTTATCTTCACTTTCATCAGTTTTTTCTTTTTCTTCTTTGCTAGCCTTTTTTATCACGGAAGAAAAAACGCCGATACAAGCGGTGTGTGGATTATCGAGAGCAGCGTAGTAGATGTGTTTCGTAAATTCGCCAATATCCATCAGTGAAGTGAAACAATGTAATCCATTTAACCCGACGCCCAAGATGCGCATTACGAATACTATTCTACGATTAATTTCGTAAGCTTTGTTGGCGATTCGTGGACAGGACTCGATGACCCTCTCACCACAGTTGCATTCGACGATCAATTTGAATCCTAGGCCTCTCTCAGATTTTTTTGAAATGTTTATCGAACCGTCACAGTTTTTACACTTTATAATGTTTGAAAGTTAGGAAAAAACTGAAAAAAAAAGTCACATCACGTATGCTGCCGTCACTGTGACGTTGGAGGGAAGTCGGGCGATGTAGCCAATTTTTGTGCCGATGTTGTCGCATACTCCGTTTCCAGTTCATTTACAGTTCCTATAAATCCTTTTCGTTTTTAAATCGACTCCCTGGACGCACCCCTGACTTACGCGAAGCTTTAACGTTTTTAAACATTATGTTAGAAAAATTTACCGTTGAAAAACGTATGAAACGGACGCCTAAACGCGAGCACTGCACGCTCTGAGACCATGTTTACACTAAATACTTTTTCCGCCTCTTGAAAAAGAAACAAAGAAACATCAAAAATACCTACCCCGCGACGTCACTGGTAGGAACATCTTTTATAGTTACCAAACAAGAAAAAACCACCAGCACCGTGCAACGGGCAAGTTAGTTTCATATATATGAAACTAACTAAAACTGAGGCAATCGCAGGTTACCCACAGTACGCGCGAATGTAAAAACAACATACACAGGAGCGACTATCCATTACCGCTTATGAACATGTTGTTCAGTCGCACAAGATTGCGACATATTCAAAGAAGTGGCAGTTGGCCCAAGCCAACAGCGAAGCAAATTAATGCCCATAAATGGATAGTCTGCATCTTTCTAAATACACGGTATACACCCTTTAATGACCTATAACTTTGGAACCGCATAAGACTTCGTTTCCAAATTTTAACATTATTTTTTGAAGGATAAAACTATCGATTAAGCAAAAACAAAAAAATTGATTTTTTGAACCGAACAAACCGGAACCGAAACCGCACTTTGCTCTACTCACTTTTTTTACAGATTGAGGTTTTATAATTTTATATTCTGTTTTTTCTCGGCTATCACTATTTTAGTTATGTTTCTGTGGCGGTTCTTTAATACATTCCCAAAGAACCGCCCATACTCTTAAATTAACCACCTTCTTCTTTCCATGCAAACCCATAGCACTTACCTGCAATTAGGGACAGCGTAAGCTCCCCTGCAGCATCATACCTGAAAGGAAAACCTACCCGACGGCATCCACACATTCTGAATTTCCCTGGTTCATATTCCACGAACAAGTTCATCTCCTATCGGCTCAGCCTGTGTTCAATTACGATAAATAAACGCTGGCCAACGTATTGTTGACATAGCTGTATCCGATAATCTTTCCATAGTCACAATTGTATATCGCCCCTATATCCTTAGGTCCACGACAGTTGCGACAATTCCCCGTTATCGGCTATCAACCGATCATGGAATTTGGGCATGGATAAGATCATTGTTTAGGCAATCTTACCCATGCCATGCCTATGATGACCCGCCTGAAATCTAAGTAAACATACAGTATCTCACTGTGTTCGTTACTTACCCGCATAGTAATCCAAACATATAGCCATCCAGCCTGGCCCTTTGCCGCCGTCGACGAGGTTTCTGCTGACTTATGTCAACAAAATAATTTCTTCCTTGTGCATCGCAGCCATACGGCTAGATAAGATATTGCTTACATCGGTATTTCCAAGGAATCTTAGGCAAATACAATGACGACCCCTTGGTAATATAGGCACATCATGTACATCATGCGTGCCACCATTTGACCTGCGAAATAGCGTTTTTGTTTACTTTAAAACAAAAATCTATTTCGATTGTGGCGGTTCCGCCAAACCCCACGGTTCGCCTTCCTGAAAAAACGCCAATAACTGCTACCCAGTCTACATAAGCTTTCGCTAATGCAATTGCATTAGCATCTTAAGTGCTCCACGCATTAAAACAATCAAATTTATATAACCTAAAAGTCCCTGGAAAAGAAAACATACCTTTCATGCATCTCTTCACATACATTTCCTGTAAGATTTCTTTCTACCTTTTCAAGAGCCCTAGGCAAATTTCAATTCCGCACACCTGCACCGCAATTTCCAACCAGCATACCTGAAACATTTCCCTTTGCAAGGACATTAACGCATACAACGCGTTAGATAAGGTTTCTGGAAATGATTCTTTAAAGTGCATATGGCATCATGAATCCCAAGCCAGTCGGCACCCTTTGGCTGTGTTAAAAACCCATATCGGACAGATTGTTTTTACAGATGCCATAAACCATATTTGTACGCATGTAAACATGCATAGGATTCAACTCATTGTTTGTTGTCCCACTAACAAACAATCTGCAATTTCTTTCCCCGCCGCAACTAATTACCCGGCATATACAAATGTAAGCAAGGAATTCATTTTGGCCACCGACCCACGATATGATATACAATTTCCATTGTATAAAGTATCGCTCCACTTAGCACCTTTTTACCAACGTCCATCATAGCGACGTTGCATAGGGTAAACATGACCCTCATTATGGAGCGAACTATTTGGTCGCCTCTTCCTTTGTTCTCGCCGTCTGCTTGCTTCGTTGTTTCATTGCCTTCGAGCACGTGCAAATACCACCGATTAGTGCGGCCGCAGACGCATGCCATTGCACTGAATGAGTGCATTTCCTTGGCGGCCACACCCTTAAGAGAAAACTTTTTTCTCTTTCTTCTTTTTTTTCTCACCACTAACCGAGGATGAAATTCAAACCAGATTTCTATCCTCGAGGAGTCAAATTCCATTATCTGACCGCAATGGTCAAGCGATCTTCTGCTCCCCGCCGTCTGCGGAGATGCCTAATATGCCCCGAGTCGTGTGTGTACAAATTTTTTTTTCGTGGCGAATAAAAAAAGACTATATTATTGTTCTTAATTAAATACACAATATCCTATTATATTATAGTTTTTACTTTGCAACCATTAAAACATTCGTTCAACACAAGCTATTCATTTAATTGTGCTCCCGAAACCAGCGTGTAAACTAAAGTTCATCGTTTTTCCAAAAGCAACCCTTTTTGTGTGGAAAAGTGCTGCAACCAGAAAGAAATGAATTCTGCTTCACATTGGATTATCAATTTAATTAAATATCAATCGAAATACAATTAAGTAAAGTGAATAAAATAAACTATGGTAAATGTTGTGTTTATTTTTTTTATTCCCGTCTGGTGATTGTTTGGCGTTTTCCTATTGTGTCGGTGGAACATATATATGATGGAGGAGGAGGTGAACCAAGTACCCATGCTGCTACATACTTCCTCCCCACACGATCCCTGGCATACATCATCAACGCAGCCCCCGATGATCGTACGTCTGTGTAATCAGGTGTCCATCGATCATCGTTCTCATCGCAGGGCATCGTACTTGTGCTATACGGACACATATAGAATCCTCGCACACCGATGTAATCCACCACCGTTGAATCTGACGGATATGGATTGCATCGGGGAGTCAGATTTTATTCGTCCAAGGAGCCAGATGTCAAATTTGCCGTCGGAGTCGGGAAAATACGATAACTTATTTGTTCAGTTGATGTGTGAATACACCTCTGGTGAGAAGTCCGTGTGGTGTTTTCCATTGATATTGTTTGCCGCGTCAGTTTGCGCTGAATTTTCCAGTTGCTTTAATATGAGTAAAACGCAAATCGGTTGTGACATTAATAAAAATTGTAACAAAATATCTAGCAAAAAAACGAATCTCGCTTTGCTGACAGAACTCACCACACATAAAACGAGGAAGGGGAGTTACCAAAAAGAAAATTAATCGATAAATAAATACACCAGTGAATGAAAAGAAAATCAGAGCGTTTTATTTTTCCTTTCCGTTGAAGAACAGTTTCAGTGACATGCAGTGGAGTTTTGTTTGGACACATTAATAAAAGAACTTTGTAAGTGTTACTATTTCCGCCATCGTTTCCTGTGCGATTAGTGTTTTGTCTTCTACGTCGATAATCTCCTGTGAACAATCCGTAGTGTTTTCGCTCAACCTGCGTCCGTGCTGACGCCTCTAGCGAAAAATACCCACAGTCTCTAATCTGCCTCCCATTAAATTAATGCAGTTGTTCCCCAGGGTTCTGTAACCCCACCCACTCTGTTCCTCATCTTTATAAATGGTCGCTCGTCCTTACCCACAACACAATTTACGCGTTTGCTGATGATAGCTCGTTGATTTTTTTATACTTACACCAACATTCCTGACCAAACTCTTCGAACGTCGTTACCAATCAGGAGGTTATGCTTAATAAATTAAATTCCGGGCTCAACAAGATAACATATATCAATGGGGACTATGTAACCGAGTAGAATTCAATGCCTTTAAAACCCCATGCTGCCTCTTGTCATCACAGGTGAATCCCAAAGTAAATATACTGTCGATGAACGGCACTTGCATCGGTACTCGAATTAATTCGATTCTTAATTGGAACGACCACAGATTTGAAGCTGCGAAAAGTGTGACTAAAAGAATGGGCTTATTTTAGAGATGCAAAATATACTTGTGGCGGTTCTTTAATACATTCCCAAAGAACCGCCCATCTTCTTAAATTAACCACCTTCCAAAGCCATAGTACATACCTGCAATTAGGGGCAGCGTAAGCTCCCCTGCAACATCATACCTGAAAGGAAAACCTACCCGACGGCATCCACACATTCAGAATTTCCCTGGAACATATTCCATGAACCAGTTCATCTCCTATCGGTTCAGCCTGTCTTCAATTACGATAAACAAACGCTGGCCAGCGTATTGTTGACATAGCTGTAGCCGATATTCCTTCCATAGTCACAATTGTATATCGCGCCTATACCCTTAGGTTCGCAACACTTGCGACAATTCCCTTTCATCGGTTATCAACCGATCATGGAATTTGGACATGAAAATGATCAGCGTTTATACAATTTTACCCATGTTCCTTAAGCAATAGCTACCGTAGCCACTGCTATCGTAAAGATACCCCAAAGGCTCGGTTGACCTATCGGCACCGAAGAAAGTATAGCCTACAACGGCATGATCGTGAACGCCTAAGTAAACACGATAATGTTCCTACGGAGCATCGGCTAAACCATGAACAAGTGCAGGATCGTTCGTTATCGGGTTTTCAGGAAAAGGAGCACCGTTCATTGACCTGTACGGGCATATGAAAAATTCATCTTTATGGCGGCTGGTGGAGGTTGATCACAACGATCACGACGAGTCAGATTTCTACCCCCACGGAGTGCGTACATACGCTGCCGGTTATCAACCACGTATCTCTTTTTTTTTATTCGAGTCGCTTGTCGTGAATAAAGTTTTCGGAGTCTTGTGTCAAATCAGTGCACTCGAATGTATCTAGATTAATTAAAGAGAGCAACGTAATAATTGTTAACGTGTACTGTATTTCCATCAGTTAATAAAGAGAACAGTAATCTCAAGATTTCCGCGTGCGTTTTATTTCCCTCGTAATCGTTGTGAAGGATTAATCCAGTGTGTTTGGTTTTACTCCTTTTCCTCGCGGAACAATTTAGTGCACCATCTATTGCTGTGGGGTATACGCTCCTGGTAAATACCACCCACATACTCTACTCCATCCAACCTGGCTACTATTTACAAGGCGTGCATTCGACCTAAAATGGAGTTCATCTCCCATGTTTGGTCAGGCACATCCAAAGGTGCACTGCACATGCTCGAATAGTCATAAGTCGTATAATTCCGTCGTCAGTACATAAGCGAAACGTATCAAGCTAGCCTCTTTTCTATATATGTTATCACGGTCGTTGTTCAAATGAACTTACTGACTGTGTTCCGCCTCTCCAAATATTTCCCCGCGATACCCGTCTAGTTTAGTTTAGTGAGGGCAGAACCCTCATTTATTTAGCTTAATGCAAGCTCAAAATTAAACTTAAATTAATTAATATAAAAAGAACTTTAAAGACTATCTTAAACCTAGAGTAAGAAGGAGAATAAAAAAGAAAAAAGAAAAACCAGGAGGTGAAAAGGACTTGTCGATAGGGGGGTAGGAGGCGAGGGAGGGGCAATTGTATGGGGGGGAGGCAAATACGCAATTTGTGAGACAGTGACAGTGAAGGGCACGTCTACGTAGTGGTATGGGGCGGTGTTGGAGAGTTGTGGGGAGAGGTTTAAATTGGGGTGGGGTGGGGTTAGGGCGGGTTTCCTCTGAGACGTCGTTTGAGGGCAGGAGTGCAGAGGTTGAAATCAAAGGAGGTGGGGAAAGAGTTGGCATGTCGTAGCATACGCGAGATGGGCTCGTTAACGCCGTAAGAAATGTGATGAGTGGGCACGTAAAACAGACGAGGGTCCCGCACATTACGTGGGTTTGTATAAAATGATAATGTGGAGGGCAAGCTTGGGCAATTGATTGAGCCCTACAGAAGATGATGGATAAAGATGATGTCAACATGGATTCTGCGCTCCTCAAGTGTGTTAAGATTGATTAGAAGGAGCCGGCCTATGTATGGTGGTAGAATGAGCGGGTTTTCCCAGTTCAGTCCGCGGAGGGCAAAGCGCAAGAAACTACGTTGAACGCCCTCGATCCTACGAATGTGAGACTGTTGATACGGGGACCAGACCTGACTGGCATATTCGAGTAGTGGCCGGACAAAAGTTGTGTAGAGGGATCGGGTGACATAGGGGTTTAGGAATTCCTTCGACCAGCGTTTTACAAAGCCAAGGGCGGCGCATCAGTTCAACTTCAAACGCACAAATAAACTTAGAAGATCATTCTTTAGCCGAACCACACGATAGCTGTGTTGCTTATCCACTTCTTCTCCTTCTGCTCGCACTGTGCTCTGACGTGAAGGGATACTTCAAAATCTCCTTGTGTGTGGTATGAAAAACCGATGGTTTTATGGTCGACCTATGATCTATGGCCTACATCGTCGACCATTAATGACCGTATTCAAAAATGTCCCTGAGAAAATTTAAAAGTCAAAATTCAGCCATTAGTTAGCATATTAAATATATATTTTCACGTATGTATGTATATATAATTTACTATGTTTAAGATATCTACTCGGTTTAGTTGTCCAATATTGAGTAATTTACAATAGATTTGCTCTTAGTATGCAAGTTTAAAGTTATTGTTTCATCTTGTCTTTAATAAAGGTCATTAATAATACTTTTTATTTTGTGATCATGTTCTTGTTTTACATCTAGCTTACATTTCATTTGATGTTTTTTAAGAAGACATCATTTTTACAAAGTTTCTTATTTTATTTATGATACAATTAAATTAGCAGCGGAGAAACGACGCATAATTTTTGCTATAACCAAGCTTTCTAATTTACATGAATCTAATAATGATTAAAATTAAGGAAATTATAAAAACGTAAGTTTACTAATTCATACTGAAAATATTTTTCTCGTAATAACAATTAAGTTGAGACAGTATTACTTATCTGCCTATATTTACAATTATAGTTGAAACTAACTATTTTATCTTAAATTTAAACTTTACATAAATTGTTTTCATCCTTGAATCGTGGGACGAAATGGGAAGTGAATATTTTAATAGATGACGGTTCTTTTATGACGAATGCACTCAAAATATGTGTTGACTGAAAATTCAATTTTGAATTCAAATTCCTATATAAGCTGGAGCATCCTGTGAACGAAAGATCGACCAAACTGCTCTACAATATACTCTGGTTCGATATGAATACATGTTGGTATGGGAGGTAGATAGAATCTCATATACTAATATTCAACTAAAAGTAGGCCTACCACCTCTACATTTGGGTTGTATTTGAAATTTACTTGTTCGGTGTTTCATTTCATCTCTCGCGGACTTGTAACTAAGGGGTTATATCAAATATGAAATAGCAGAGTATGGGATTTCAGTTGGCATAAGGAGTTACTTTGTTATACAGGCGTCATCCTTGTGAGAATTGAATTTTTGGAAAAAGGTGATTGCTTTCCGCACAATCTTTTCCATCCGATATACCGACGAAGATCGTAAATATGACGAGGAGGCAGGACAATGGAGGAGACTCCATAACCACGAATTGGAAGAGGTATATCGCAAACCTACAATAGTGAGAGTAATCAAGTCGCGAAGATTAAGATGGGCCGGACACGTGGCACGAATGGGGAACGATAGGACCGTGCATAGAATTCTTGACGGTAGACCAACGGGAAAGAGACCGGTAGGACGGCCGCGACGGAGATGGGAGGACAATGTTAGGTTTGACCTTGAGGAGATCGGATCGAATGGTCAAGCGTGGAAGGAGAGTGCCCAGGACAGGGAACAATGGCGAAGCCGAGTCGGTGAGGTCATGAACTTCCGGGTTCTTACAGGCCAATAGATAATAATAATAATAATACCGACGAAGATCACATTGACGCTCAGTGTACTATGTGCTCACGTTCATGTATTCACACCAATTTTTTCGATATTCTGTAATTGTTGTATAATAAATTGTATCAAATATGTTTAAACAGTATTTCAACGCTTTGTGATCCTAATCATATTTAATTTTGGGGGGGAATTCGATAAAATAGACCACAGATGTGATTTTACGTGAAGACTTTCCTCAAACTTTGGGAATACCAGAATAGTGCGAGCGAGCCGAATAGTACTATTGTAGTGCTCCAAGAAGCCCTACTGTTTTCCTTCACATTACATTTCCACCCACATTACATTTCCACCCACATTACATTTGCCTCCCACCTATAAGAAAATCCATTTGATATTCCAAACATAACATTGTAACCAAATCGAACTAAACGTTCAAATTCTCATTTATTGAATTCACATTTATTTATTCAATTTAATGCCTTTGTTCGATTCAATTTCCTAAAATCAAACAGCATAATGCATTATCTTCTCAGGTATGCTAAAAGCAATTAGCACCTAAAAAACCTAGAAGATCCAAAACCTAAAAGTGCATGTGTCCAAACAATGGCATATCTATTCGATACGCCGACACACAATTCTTGCAATAATAAACGTCCAAACGTATACCAGATGTTTTATGACTAGCTAATAGACACGGATTCCGAGATCCTAAACTAACAATCAATTTCCACGGATCTTGTGCTACCTATTTGAAATGCACGAAAATTCTTGTTTGCATTAGCCAGATGGCTAATACAAATAAAAACCCCAATAAAGGATCAAACGATAAGTGGCGATGCATCTTGACCTTCAAAGAAGATAAAGATATTTGAGGATTTGAATTTTCGAGAGTTGAAGAAGTCGCTTGACGGAGTCTGGGTGTAGCGCGCGTGAGGAGAAGACCTCCTCAAAAAATAATATAAGTTTAATGTAAATTAGTATTTTTAAACTAAAAATAAAATCAGTTGTAGAAAGAAACTGAAGTGTTTGTTTTTGCGAGTGTTTAGCGTGTTTAGTACGCGGAAAGTGAAAGAAGAGATCGACACATCCATGAAGGACAACTACGGTAGCCCACTCTTCCCGGGGAACCGGAAGCACGGTGGTGCACCCAAAATAGTACATAAATTTGGTGGCAGCGATGCGGAAAATCCCCTACCAACGAAACAACAATTTTCGAAGAAGTGAAAAGTGCACAAGTGACAGTGGGTTAATTTAAAATTCCCTACCTGTGTGATTTGTGAACTTGAATAACGAGAGCACTGGAGGGATAGATTCTCAAATATCCCCTACCAACACAAAAAAGTGACAGTGAGTTAATTAAAAAAAAAAAATCCCCTACTAGTACAACAAAACCGTTAAAAAAAAAAACTGATTCAGATGGGATACTCAAAGATCCTAGTGAAATCGAAAACTTTTTTCTTTGAAAAATAACAATACATATAACGACACTTCAGTGCTAGTAATCACCAAGTGAACTTTTAAATCGCCAAGTGAACTTTAATCACCAAGTGAACTGAAGACGAACCACTGAAATATAGAATGACGTCCTTATCCAGCCCGGCAACCAACGAGCAGCCGATCTATACATCACCGCAGCGACGACCACAGAAGCAGCACACACACAAAAGAGGAAAAAAAGGTAATCAAAATTTTATGTTATTATTTTAATCCAAAGGGTACAAAGGAAAACCCCCAACATAAATTTAAATTTAAATTAAAATTTGATACAAGGGGACAACAACAAACCCCAAATTAAAGTAAATTTATGAGTCTAAAGAAAACATAGACATTTAAAAACTTTTTCATAAAATATCTAAAACCAGAAAAATGATTCAAATTACTTTTATTATGATACCATCAAACCAAAGGGAGATGCAAAAAACCGAAAATTGTGAATATTAATTGCAAAATATCAAATAATAAAAACCCCAAAATCAAAAATTTGAAATGTTAAACTTTAAGATATAGTTAATCCACACATTTCATCATATATACATATATTTACACAGATATTAAACTTTTGAAAATCTTAATGGGAAAGATCGAATTCACAGGCTTAGAATATAAAGTGCACATTTTGCCCGATATAATTCAAGTTTATTTGAGAAGATTATTTTTCTTTCATACTGTCGAATTATTAAGTTTATTTTGAGTTTCAATTCTTCGATCAGCTTTTCTTCTGTAGGTTTTGAGTCTTTTCCTTTTCCCTTCAAATGTGTTAAACCTTGGATGAATCAAAATCTCGTGGCCGGCAGGGACAAGAAGGAGAAGTCGTTTTGTTTGGTAGTTTCCTTTGTTTTTCATTACTAATCTTTTCAAAGATCCACCGAAATTTATTTTTTCGTTTAGCCAAGATAGTTTCAAGCAATTTCAGGGAAAAATGAAGATTTCATCTCTTTGTACTCTGCCGTTTTTCACAATCATTTGGGAAGGTCTGTTTTTCAAATATGTCGTAAGTGGAAGTACAAAGCCGGGTACTCGTTCACAGACAACTGCGGCTGAGCTCTCGGAGAGCCTACCCACTGAGACGCGCGAACAAACCTCGGGAATAAATACTAACCTCGGATTGAATGACATATTAGGATTCGTGCCGACGTTCAACGGTAATCCGGACGAATTAGATGGATTCGTCTCCTGTGGAGATATTCTTTTTTCGCAGACACGAGACGAAAACCAAAAGTCATTCTTTTTGAGAGTAATCAAAACTAGATTACAGGGACCAGCACGCGAATGTATTCAATACAAGGTCATTCCAACCTGGGAGGATCTTGTGTCTGAATTAGAAGGAGAATTCAAAACTCTAACTTCTAGGCCAGCGGCACAAAATAGCCTAGTAGCGGCAAAACAAGAATGTAGAGAAAATGTAAAGGAGTTTGGGGATAGACTCAAACACCTTCTGCATCAATTAGACGGCGCTACATTTGCAAGTTCGGTTGAGCCTACAGTGCGGACGTATCTTTTGGCAGAAAACCAAAGACTCGCATTGAACGCATTTGAAGATGGGTTGAGGAATCCTAACCTCAGGATTTTAGTCATATCGCATAACGCTCCAAATCTAAAGACAGCCATTAATTTCGCTGTGGAACAATCTCGAAGATTGGGCTGCGATAACACAATCCCAATATCCACTAACTTCTCTAGGTATAACCAAATTGTTTGCCAGACATGTAAAAAACGGGGACATACTTCTGCGACTTGTTATCGCAACACAAAATTTCCGGATTTTGTTCCCCAGAATGTCAAAACAGAGTCTGAACGCATCCGATGTACATACTGCAGAAAATTTAACCATTCTCAGGCAGAATGTAGAACCAGGTTATCCTATTTGCGAAGCCAAAATCAATCCCCTTTTGCGAACCAAAATACTTTTAGGAATCAACCTGGTCCATCACAAAATAGAGTAACAACAAATTCCACCCATATAGGAAACCGAAATTTCAGTCAAAATCAGAATCAAAACATTAATATGGTGTCTAACATACCTCAACAGGGAAACGAACTCACTCGGGCGGCAAGACACGGCACTTCTTCTCGAGTACAGACAATTGCCGACGTACACCCCATCCCGATGTAGATTTTAAAATGATCGTATTCTTCTGTCCCGAATTCAAAGAGCCAGTAATACGAATCAAATACAATCCATCGGATAAAAAATACTCTACCTTTCTTATCGACACAGGCGCAGACATCAGCCTGATAAAATCAAATAATTCGTACGTTGTACAACCTCTAGAGGATCCAAATCCAATAACAATATCCACCATTGCTGGAAACACAATCAGCACGCGTGGCAAAGTAATTGGAATATTAGAATTCGAAACCAAAAAACATACCATACATCTTGAACAAAATTTTTTCATAATAAATGACAATGAAAATTTTCAGTACGATGGTATATTGGGAAACGACTTCCTTACTAAATTCCAGTGTCACATTGACTATGAAAAAGGATATTTGCAATTCACTATTAAGAAGGGAACCACGAATATACTCGAACAGCCTTTACTAAACGAAACAGAGGTCAAGCAAAAAAGTGATAATGCCACATCTCACGAGATGTGTTCTACGGAAAATCTCGGTATTATTGAAAAATTAGAAAACCCTGTTCAGAAGCAAACATCTGAATCCGTTTGTCTACGGGCCGGATCTGATGATTTGGCAAACGCAGCGGAACAAAATACCTTGACATCATACTCTTCAAATAAAATTCGTAGTAAAGCACTTAAGGAATTCGAGAGAGGACAAAAATCAGAAAATATTAAAGCTGAAACCCCAAAATCCTCTATAACAACTTCCAATAAGAAGCAAAACGTCACAGTTGACTTCATTAAGTTACAACCGCGATCACAAC
Source organism: Microdon myrmicae (assembly GCA_963931805.1). Taxonomy (NCBI): domain Eukaryota; kingdom Metazoa; phylum Arthropoda; class Insecta; order Diptera; family Syrphidae; genus Microdon; species Microdon myrmicae. Next base: position 186,629,317 of record OZ007498.1, on the reverse strand, counting down.
AAATAGTGGAAATACCCCTTAAAGGAGAACCTTGCAAACAGGTAATAATTAAAAAATCTGAAATCAAGTCAGGAATATACCTTGGAAATACATTGACGACACCAAGGGACAACAAAGTCAGAGTGCTTCTGATGAACACTTTGGACACTGATCAGGAAGTAAGTACCAACAACATAGAATTCGAATGGGAAAATTTGGACGACTACGAAGTATGTCAGGCGGATGAAACAAACGATCTTCTAAAGAATAGACTTGAACGGTTGGAATCACTCCTTGAGTTACGCCATTGTAACCAGGAGGAAAGGAGATCAATCTTAGACATCTGCCGCAGATTTAACAATCTCTTTTACTTAGAGGGCGACCATCTCACACACACTGACGCCATAGAGCATCAAATTATCACTGAGGAAGGAAAGCCCCCACTTTACATAAGACCATATCGCCTTCCAGATAGCTCGAAGCAAGAAATCCACAAACAAGTCAATGAAATGCTTCAGGATGGCGTGGTACAACCAAGTTTCAGCCCTTGGAATTCCCCACTTCTATTAGTACCCAAAAAGGCAGGACCTGATGGAACTAAACGATGGAGAGTAGTTGTCGATTTTAGAGCTCTCAATAAAATAACAGTCGGAGATGCATATCCATTACCTAATATTACTGATATCTTAGACCAATTGGGCAAAGCTAAATATTTCAGTACTTTAGACCTAGCAAATGGTTTTCATCAAATATGCATGGACAACAGAGATAAGGCAAAAACAGCGTTTAGCACCCCTTACGGACATTACGAATATAATCGAATGCCCTTCGGACTTAAAAACGCACCCGCCACATTCCAGAGGCTTATGAACAATGTACTCATGGGTCTCCAAGGAATCGAATGTTTTGTCTATATAGATGACATAGTAATTTACGGTTACGATCTGAACGATCACAATTCTCGACTCAGTCGAATTTTCGAGCGCTTACAAAGACATAATCTGAAAATCCAACCTGAAAAATGTCATTTTATAAGAAGAGAACTCACCTATTTAGGGCATGTTATTTCAAAGGAAGGTATAAAACCAGACCCTGAGAAAACTAAAGCAGTAAAAACTTTTCCGACACCTAGGAAACAAAAAGATATTAAATCATTTCTTGGTTTCGTTGGATACTATCGAAAGTTTATCCCTAATTTCGCCGAACTGGCAAAACCTTTAAGCAAATTACTGCGGAAGAATGTTCCATTCCATTGGGATGCCTTCTGTGACGAGGCATTCACCACCCTGAAAAGAAAGGTTATTACCCCACCAATATTGTCTTATCCAGACTATAACCGAGAATTTATAATAACCACTGACGCTAGCAATGTTGCGTTAGGAGCAGTGCTATCTCAAGGCACAATATGCCAAGATAAACCTATTGCTTTTGCTAGCCGAACTTTAAACGACGCAGAAACTCGATATACAACATCCGAAAAGGAATTATTGGCAATCGTTTTTGCATTAGCTCAGTTCCGACCATATGTTTACGGACGGAAATTTACTATAGTCACTGACCACAGCTCCTTACAGTGGCTTATTGGACGAAAGGATCCCACATCCAGACTTATGCGATGGAGAATTCTACTCGAAGAATACGATTACACAATCGTCCATAGAAAAGGCAAGCAAAATGCGAATGCCGATGCTCTCAGTCGCATAACATCAACTACCCCAGATGTCCCCACCAAAAGTAACATTCTCGTTACTACTAGAAGCAAAGAAAAAGCTAGAAAAAACACAGACATACAACCATATGAAACCCTCACCAACTTTACATGGGAGGAACGAACTGGATCTATTCATGCAGAAAAAAAACTTGGGTTGCGTGTAATAATTTTCCCTTTGATAGATTCACTGGAAGAAAAAACCCTGGCTGAAAGAATTGAAAACTTCACCAAACCAGGAATAGGAGAAATTATGCTTCATGAACAAGACAAGTTATGGACCATCACACTACCATTGCCTTTTAGAAATGCAAAGGACCAGGAAATCGCTAAGGATTTCCTAGGCGACCTGAAGGAAGTGTGCCTAGTCCAGAAACTCGACTCCATTGGAATCTCAATTCCTACAATAGACAATGAATCCCAAATAGTCTTTAAAAAACTTGTAGAAGAAATATTCGCTGACCTGAAAATAAAAATACAAGTATTCTCTGATAAAAGAAGACTCGTAACAGACCCAGACGAGATACAGAAGCTTCTCGCAGAGTATCACAACTCGCCTTTCGGTGGACACCAAGGAGCCACCCGAACTATAAACCGAATGAGACCAAAATACTATTGGCCCACAATGACTGCCGACGTCACGGCTTATATTCGAAAATGTGCTTCTTGCCAAGTAAACAAAAGTGGAAGAAACCTCAGAATCCCCATGAGAATAACCACAACAAGCACCAAGCCATTTGAAAGAGTTGCGTTAGATATAGTAGGACCATTACCAGTCAGTTACAACGGAAATAAATACCTGCTAACATTTCAGGACGATCTGACCAAGTTTTCCGGAGCATACGCTCTAGCCAGCGCCGAAACTAAGGAAGTAGCAAAGGTTTTTGTGGAAAATATCGTTTGTCAGCACGGCATACCCTCTTCCTTACTGACTGACCGAGGTGCAAATTTTCTCAGCACGCTTTTTAAGGACATTTGTTCTTTACTTAAAATGAGAAAACTCAATACAGCACCCTATCATCCACAAACAAACGGAGCATTAGAACGAAGTCATAGGACTTTGGCGGAATACCTCCGACACTACGTCAACCAAGATCCTCTTACTTGGGACACTTGGACACCATACGCAATGTTCGTATACAACACCACACCTCATAGCAGTACAGGCCACACGCCACACGAACTGTTGTACGGTTTTCCTGCTGAAATACCAACTTCCCTTAGACAAAACCCCAGTAGCATTTACAATTACGACAACTATGCTAACGAACTAAAGGTACGATTGCAACATGGCTATTGCACTGCAAGAGAAATACTTTTGGAAAAAAAAACAAAAATCAAAAGCGTACTATGACCAGACAGTGGGTCACAAAAAATTTAATGTCGGTGATAAAGTATTGCTAAAAAACCACACAAGACCCAATAAATTAACCTCCTTGTGGAAAGGTCCATACGAAGTAATAAAGATTTTATCCAGGGAAAACTCAATTCTAAAGATAGGAAAAGGTACTCGTGTAGTTCATAATAACAATTTAAAACTATTCGTAGATTAAACCCTTTGAATTCGAGATATCAAAGAAAATTTTCCCAACACAACCAATCTTTATTTCAGTAGAAACTTTTGAAAAAAACAGAAGTATATGTAAATATGTATGATATATGATGAAAAGAAAAAGAAAATATATTTAAATACACATGTTAAGAAATAATTATATGAACAAATGAAACACAAAAACAGAAAATGAAAAAATATACGTATCCTTAAACACAGAAAAAAATATAAACTAAACAGAAAATTTGTCAATTGCATGAAAAAAAAACACAAATTAAAAGAAATATTACTTAATATACAATTTCTAAATAATTTATAAAAAAAAAAAAAAAATGTTTTTAATATATTAGGAATAAACAAAATATGAAACGAATAATCATAATACATAAGAAAATAAAACAAAAATGTACAAAACATACAATATTATACACTGATATAATAATCAAACACTTATAAAATTGTGTATTAACTCTTAACTAACCTAAATCATAACAAAATTTGCTAATGAATCTAACACTAAATGAAAAAATACTTTACCTACATATGTCTTAGCATTAAAATATAAATAATATATAACAAAATGTTTAAATATTGTACATTAATACTAAGAAAAAACGCTACAAAATTGAAAACGACACTTCTCCATAGCTCGTAAAACTACTCTAAAACTACATATATACATTGTAATATAAAAAAAAAAAAAACGTCTTAACCTACCAATAAATGTAAATATAGTATAGATATTGTTTCTAGAATACTTTATATTAACAAAAAAAAAAAAACAACGACAAATAAAACTAGAAATATATAGAATCATTAATACATAGTACTCAAGCAACTGTTCAATGTCACCAAATCCGAAATCTAACTCAATATATCCAAAAAACAATCATTACATGTATTTGTGTAAGAAAGAAAGTATAAAAAACAACATTTGTAACGAAGTCAGAATGCCATCGCCTTCACTTTTATCGCGTCACTCCAAGAAAATTAATCTCTTACAGATTAATTTTTTCTTGAAGGAGGGGAGGATGTAGTGCTCCAAGAAGCCCTACTGTTTTCCTTCACATTACATTTCCACCCACATTACATTTGCCTCCCACCTATAAGAAAATCCATTTGATATTCCAAACATAACATTGTAACCAAATCGAACTAAACGTTCAAATTCTCATTTATTGAATTCACATTTATTTATTCAATTTAATGCCTTTGTTCGATTCAATTTCCTAAAATCAAACAGCATAATGCATTATCTTCTCAGGTATGCTAAAAGCAATTAGCACCTAAAAAACCTAGAAGATCCAAAACCTAAAAGTGCATGTGTCCAAACAATGGCATATCTATTCGATACGCCGACACACAATTCTTGCAATAATAAACGTCCAAACGTATACCAGATGTTTTATGACTAGCTAATAGACACGGATTCCGAGATCCTAAACTAACAATCAATTTCCACGGATCTTGTGCTACCTATTTGAAATGCACGAAAATTCTTGTTTGCATTAGCCAGATGGCTAATACAAATAAAAACCCCAATAAAGGATCAAACGATAAGTGGCGATGCATCTTGACCTTCAAAGAAGATAAAGATATTTGAGGATTTGAATTTTCGAGAGTTGAAGAAGTCGCTTGACGGAGTCTGGGTGTAGCGCGCGTGAGGAGAAGACCTCCTCAAAAAATAATATAAGTTTAATGTAAATTAGTATTTTTAAACTAAAAATAAAATCAGTTGTAGAAAGAAACTGAAGTGTTTGTTTTTGCGAGTGTTTAGCGTGTTTAGTACGCGGAAAGTGAAAGAAGAGATCGACACATCCATGAAGGACAACTACGGTAGCCCACTCTTCCCGGGGAACCGGAAGCACGGTGGTGCACCCAAAATAGTACACTATGCTTTTATGATCACCCAGTGATGACCACTGGAAATAAATAAATAAATAGATAAATAAATAAATAAGTAAATAAACAAATAAATGTATAAATAGTAAGCTCACAACTTCAATCATAATTTAAACCCTTAAGGATACGATTGCCAGGACAAGAATCACAAATCTTTCCAAAACACTGCAAATACACATCGTGTCGTCTGGGTTAGGCAGAACCCCGTTGTCCTGCTTGTTAAACACCGCCCATTTCATCATCGATTCTTTAGCCTGCAGCTTTAAATTAAATGTCAGATTCGATTAACGTCTCAGCGTATTACTGAAGCCATATTTCATGATTAAAATTTATTAATTAAGCTTTTGCATATAATTCACTTTATTTAATTTTTCAGTTTCTCTTCTGGTTGTCTTTATATATTTTTTTGCGTTGTAAATTTTGGCATCTGAATCCGGCGACTTAAGGCTTCATTGAATAATTCCGTTTCCGGCCCGATTGGTTTAATGGAAGAACAAAATGTCTCAGATGATGAATATCGGATGTAAATACATTCAAACGACAATGAAATTAATTTGTGCATCGTTATTGGTTACGAGTTGGGCTCATTGGACTTCGCAACGTTGTTGTTTTGGCATTCACCGCATCTCCTTGTTCCGAAGCATAAAAATCAAAGGTTCTTCCGAAGTTACGTGCACACACGTACCATGTGCCATGCCGTCATATTTATTTTAATATCCTTATTTCCCGAGACCTGCGAATGAATTTATTTGCGTATTCGTATATACGCGATTTTCCGTGTGCATTTTGTCCCGAAGCCGAAGGGCATTGTTTAACCATAGCAATAAGTTGACTATGGAAATAAGTTAAGCGTCTGACAAATTATTTAAGGACGCACCTCGCACGCTTCTACCGACGGGCTTCACCGTGCTATTGTACTTAATCATGGCTTTGTTTTAGCGCCGACAACACATGCTCCGGCAAAATTGTTTAAAATATTTATGATGCGACAAAAGGCTAACAGTTGGGGCTTAGGCAAAGCTGATATGTATACCACTAATAATCCGATGATATGTGCTGATGGTGATATGTGAGTGTTGTTATAATTTCGTTTTCGGGCTTCCTTTCGCAATTTGAACTTCATTAAAATGTACACCGTCGACCTATAGTTGTGGTCTGTTTTATATATTTATGCCCAAAAAGCCGGCAGTTTGTTTGTCGCCCAACAACCAGTTAACAATTTTCGGGACAGTTTCCGCCCTAAAAGGCATCCAATTAACAACTCTATTGTAGAGAAAATGAAATGCACAATATCCTCGTATGACAATCCTGACTTCTATGCCCAGGACTGCTCCTTTCATGCTCTTTTTAACTTTCCGCCAGCGCAGCGCAAGGGAACAAGCACTCGACAGAAAACGAACAAAAAATAAATAGAAATAATAATAATAAAATTTCAACACAATACACAGGTCTTTGCATAGATAATGGCGAACTTTTCCAGGATAAAGTGAAAAGTTCCTTTTTGAGCATTTTTTTAAAAACGCTTTTATGCAAATTTTGCCAGCGGGCAAAAATTGGAAAATGTTCACTGAAAAGTTTGTCTGGAATAACGGTCTGTTACGACCACACATTTGACCGAAAGCGTTTTAACCCGGCTTCGTCCTCGCTGAGTATGTCGAACTGTGCTGTTGTTTTCCCTTCCTCTTTGTGATTTTTTCCTGTTTTTTCAGCCTTCTCTTCCTAGTTTTGTTATCTGTTTCTGTTTTTAATGATATTATAATTAATTAACTTTTAGCGTTTGATGCGATGCACAGATGAAGGATCTATACCGGGAGTACATTTACGAGATATTTTGTGTATTCGATAGTTCTACTTACAATTGTGGGGTCGCCTCTGATGACTTATGCACAATTATGGTCTTATACAAGTATTGCATTACATTAGCTGAGCTTCCTTAGAATTCGTTATTAATTTTAACTTATGTCTTATCAGATCGCATTAGATGAGCAAATACAAGTCAATGCTACAAATTCAATTTCTTAGAGTTTACAAAACAGAGTCAATCAGCTAACGTAAAAACAAGCAAGTTGGTTTTTGGATTTTGAGAATGGTTATCCTGTTTTATAAGTACATTTGAACCGACAGCGAAAGCAGTAAAACAGCGCTAAAGCAGCCTTTTGAAAATGATCTCGTGCAGCGGTAAGATGATCCTGCAATATCACAAAAACATAAAAAACAATTAGAAAGATTTACGAATATCGTCAGTCAAAGTCAAAGTATTTTTTTAACATGTTTTGGAATCGCGACCCTATTTGCAACCAAAACGAGAAACTGCTAATTCGGTTAGATTCCTTAAGGTATATTGCTTCACCAAGTTACGAGTGGGGGCTGGTAAATATTAGAGGTGCCCATATTGTTTGTAACACATTCAAAAAAACAGGATACATTTTCGGAGATATGACGGTATATGTGGTCATTCAAGATGTTGATACAGGCAATAAAGGCTGCCTTTAGCTCTTAAATACCATTAAGATTACCCACGTACACTTTTAACTTTAAATAATCCCGTAGAAAGAAATTCAAGGAGGTTAAATCGCATGATATTGGTGCATACTTGTGATAAACATTTGCTTATGCAGATCTGCCCTCACTTTGTTCTCTGCGTAGCAAGCAGCATGGTCCTTTTAAAACTGTGGTGATTTCAACAAACACACAAGCGCACGCAACCGTAGAAGATAATTACAAGATAATTAAAGGCCCATAAAGGAAATGTGGCAGTGTTTAACTTGTGCACCTACACGGGCGCGGATTCAGAAAACACCCACAGATCGATCGCGAACGCCCACTGAATAATGCTGCAACTGTTCTCCAAAGGATAAATAAAACACGTCAATAATCCTTTCTTTTCTTTATTGATAAACTGTTCACTGAGGCATTGTCTTTCATTAAGTCACAAGTAATCGTGAGCTACTTCCACTGCAGTTCGTCCGCGCTATATCATACGACACTCCGTATCTCTGACATTTTAATGATAAACGTACATTAATTTTGGACACAAATTACGACTTTATTTACTTTATTAGCTTAACGATGTAAAAGACTATTCGGTTTATGGTGATCCACTAGACTCTCGACCGCACTCAACGGGGGATAACATTTATAATCCACGAAATTCGACTTCATAGATCGCGTGCGCACACTAAGGTTGTTGAAATCTGACTCAACGATGCAACTCACATCCATCAGATTCAATGGCCGCGAATTGCATCGATAGGGGAGGATTCTATGTGTTCGTACAGGACAAGTACGATGCCCTGCGATGAGGACGATGATCGGCGGACACCTGATTAAACAGACGTACGATGATCGGGGGCTGCGGCGATGTACCCATACATCGTTGATGATGTATGCCAGGGATCGAAATAGATTTTTGTTTCAAAGTAAACAAAAACGTTATTTCCCAGATCAAATGGTGGCACACATGATGTAAATTATGTGCCTATGATACAAAGGGGTCGTCATGGTACTTGCCTAAGATTCCTTGGAAACACGGATGTAAGCAATATCTTATCTAGCCGTATGGCCCCGGTTCACAGGGAGGAAAATTATTTTGTTGACATAAGTCAGCAGAAACCTCGTCGATGGCAGCAAAGGGTCAGGCTGGATGGCTATATGTTTGAATTAATATACGGGCAAGTAACGAACACAGTGATATACTGTATGTTTACTTAGATTTCAGGCGGGTCGTCATAGGCATGGCATGGGTAAAATTGCCTAAACAATGATCTTATCCATGCCCAAATTCCATGATCGGTTGATAGCCGATAACGGGGAATTGTCGCAACTGTCGCGGACCTAAGGGTATAGGGGCGATATACAATTGTGACTATGGAAAGAATATCGGATACAGCTATGTCGAAAATACGCTGGCCAGCGTTTATTTATCGTAATTGAAGACAGGTTGGGCCGATAGGAGATGAACTGGTTCATGGAATATGAACCAGGGAAATTCAGAATGTGTGGATGCCGTCGGGTAGGTTTTCCTTTCAGTTATGATGCTGCAGGGGAGCTTACGCTGCCCTTAATTGCAGGTAATTACTATGGCTTTGCATGGAAAGAGGAAGGTGGTTAATTGAAGAGGATGGACGGTTCTTTGGGAATGTATTAAAGATCCGGCACTTCACCCCCCCCCCCCCCCCCCCCCCCCCCCCCATATAGCGAACCTATAGCGTCGAGTGGGCGCCCCGAGATGCCATCAAATAACTGTTGCAGTTCTTTTTGAACAGTTGCAGGTTGTAGCGCTCCGGGAACACTCGCGTGGGAAGGCAGTTCCACAGCTTCCCCGCTCTGTAACGGAACGAGTTCTGATACAGGGATCTTCGCGCTGTCGGGAGATGAACCACAAACGGGTGCGATCCGTCGGATTGTCTTGTGGAGCGCATACAAACCGAATTGCGTGGAACAATGCCAAGAATCTCCGAAGAACAGCACCCGTGATAATATCTGTAAAACAGACAGAGGTCGGCTACGCGCCTTCGATGTGATAGCGACTGTAGTCCCGACGTCAGGGCCGAGTCTCCGATCAGGCGGATCGCTCGTCTCTGTACGCTCTCAAGTAGGTCGGGGGTATGTTTAGGAGCCGAGCTCCAAACATGAGAGCAATATTCGAGTGCGGGTCTAATTTGGGATTTTTATAGGAGAAGAAGTTGGGCCGGCGTAAAATATTTCTTGGCTCTAAAAAGATAATTCAGTTTTCCTGAGGCTGATCTGGCGATACCCGATACGTGTTTATGCCATGATACATTCCCACAGACCGTGACGCCGAGCAATTTCAAACTTTCCCCAGCCTCGAGGTCTCGGCCACTCATCATCAGCTGTGGAACCGATGATCCAGTTTTCTTTGTGAATGTTGTATACTGGGTCTTCGTTGCATTGAAGTCGACAAGATTGGCCTTTCCCTACTGCAGGACTTTATCCAGATCCTGATTCAGAGAGTCAATCTGTCTACATCTCAGCTGGTGCGACGTTGATGCACTAATCGGCTGATCACTCGAAAAGGAGGAAACAAGCGTACTATCATCCACAAAACTGAACACTTTGTTATCCGTTGTCTCCAACAAATCATTTATGTGAAGCAAGAACAAGGTTGGAGACAAAATAGAACCTTGGGGCACCCCGGATTAACAGGATACAGATCCGAACACTCGCCGTCCACAACAACCCGGATCGATCGATTCTCAAGGAAGCTTTTCGTCCAGTCGCAAAGCTGTTGGGAAAGTCCATATGAACGAAGTTTGCTCAGCAATGCCCCGTGCCAGACGCGGTCAAAAGCCTTGGAGATATCCAATGCGACCGCCCTTGACTCACCACGCCGTTCAATCGCAGATGTCCATATATCGGTTATAAGTGTCAAAAGGTCTCCTGTGGACCGCCTGCCACGGAATCCGTATTGACGATCATTCAGAAGTCCGTTGCACTACAAATACTTAACCAATTCTGTATTGATGACTTTTTCCATCACCTTAGATAAAATTGAGAGTAATGCTATCGGTCGGTAATTTTGTGGGAGACACTCTTTCCCCGTCTTTGGGATTGGCTGAACTCGAGCGATTTTCCAGCATGCAGGAAAGGTCCTCCGTGCATAAGATCAGCGGAAGAGTCTGCCAAGAACCGGCGAAAGTTCTGGAGCACAGTTCTTAAGGACTATTGCTGGTATTCCGTCCGGGCCGGTTGCCTTCCTACAATCCAGTTCACGTAGAATGCGTTGAATAGTGCGCGGACGAAATCTCACATCCCGCATCGAAGACCGTACCGGCGAGATCACAGGTGGCTCCAAATTTCCGGGATCGAGGTTTGAATTCGCGGAAAATAAGTTCGCGAATACATTAGCTTTATCCTTTGGATTCATGACTAATGTCCCACTGTCTGACACCAACGCGGGGAAAGAGGAGGAGCGAAGTTACCGCCGACAGCCTTTGCCATTGACCAGAAGGAGCGCGAACCAGTTGGGCACCGAAGGAGCTTATTGATCACCCTGTCGTTGTGAGCCTTCTTCGCGGTATCAATCGCTTGGTTGCACGCGTTTCTGATTCTAACAAAGTTCGTTCTGTTAACATCGGTGGGATTGGAGCGCCATTGCTTAAAAGCTCTATTTTTTGCTGCTGTAATCAGCTCGCATTTTTTATCAAACCAAGGTTTATCAGACGAACTTCGTTTGATGGAATGTGGAATATACATCTCCATCCCCAGAAGAATAATCTCTGATACCGACTCCGCACAAGCGTTAACATCGGAGTTTCCGAAGCACACCTCGGACCATGGAAAAGATGCGAAGAAATCTCGCATATCGTCCCAGTTAGCAGCCCCATACTTCCATACATGGCGAATTTGCCTAGGCCGGTTATTCGCTTGATATGCAAGTGCTTGCGCGACAGATACCAAGCAGTGATCTGAGTTTCCCAGTGGCGCAGAAACCTCTACGGTATAAATACTCGGTTCGGATGTCAAAAACAGATCCAGGGTGTTCGCATAATCGCCTCGGGCATCCGACACTCGCGTTGGCTCCCCCACGAGTTGAGTCAAGTTGTGGCTTACAGCAAACATCTCCGCCAGCCTCCCAGCCTTTTCGGTTCTGTTAGAATGTAACAGCCAGTCGGAATTGTGCACATTGAAATCGCCAAGGACAACAATTTCAGAAGCTGGGTGGTTGATCTGTATCCAGTCGACGGTATGTGACCGATGTTCGAAAAATGTCACCGGTCGATCGTCATTCGGGGAGCGGTAAAGACAACAAAGACATTTAATGGAATTCCTCAGCACGACCCTCAACCATATGATGTCCATATTATTGGGCTCCAACGCCTTCATCCTCTGGCAAGCCAGATTGGACCGCGCGAAAACGCAGACTCCGCCCTTAAAACGGAATCTCGAATGTAAGTCGTATCCTGAGCAACGAAGATATGTCGAATCAGTTGACGAATCGACCTGGGTCTCAGTTAGGGCAAGGATATCAGGTTTCGTTGTTTGCAAATATTGGTGGACAGCGTATTGGTGAAACCGATGCCCCTGATGTTACAAAATGCCGTCACCAGTCGAGCGTAGGCCGAGCCCCGAGAGCGAGCCCGGTTATGCGACGACGAACCTCTTAAAGTTCCATTATTTATCATGATATCTGCATGATGTTGCCCCTGACATAGTCCCCCCCGGAGATCCGAATGGGAGACTAGTTTACCTCCGGAATTCTTTATATCAGAACGTACCATCATGACTTATCCCCGTGTCAGTCCGGGCCATCAGCCACACATTCGAAACACCGTCGAAGATTTCTCTCGGCGATATCGCGGAATGTACAGCGTGACGGGGTGGTATCTCACCTTGGGACCGACTACCACCTAACCAACCCTTTTTCGAACCGGTCCATCAGCCAAGCTCCGAAAGATGGCCAGGGATTTCTCCCGACCATTTCACGGAGCCTATAGCTTGATGGGGTGGTATTTCACCGGGCGCACAGGGCGTTGGGACCCCGGCTACCACTCGGCCGTTAGTCGCCTCTTACGACAAGCTGGCCTAGCTGTGAGTATATTCTAACGCCTTCTCACAGGACTGTAAGGTCTACCGGTTCCAGTGGAGACATCACGCCAAATTATGCCCAAAGGGTCGCGAAGAGCGATTTTTTTAAGCCCGAGTGCCGTATCGGTAGTTAGGAGGAACTTAGGCTGTTCGTCCTCCTGTTGAGCTAGGGCAAGGTCAGTGTTGTTTAAGGCGGTACAAGAGTGAATCGTATCGATTCGTGAAAGGGCGTCCGCCGTAACGTTCTGTTTACCGGAGATCTGCTTGATCTCAGTAGTATATTGCCCGATGTGGTCTAATTGACGCTCTTGTCGGGGGGAGGCATTTCCCGACTTCTTCCGGAACGCGTAGACCAGTGGCTTGTGGTCTGTTAAAATAGAGAGCGCACGTCCTTCTATCATATGACGAAAGTATTTGACAGCGTTGTAGATAGCAAGTAATTCACGATCGTAGGCGCTGTAACGTTGCTCTGCAGAGCTCAGTTTCCTTGAAAAGAAACCGGTCGGCCTTCGATGTCCTGTTCAAGGACATCTCCGATTGCGGTATCCAATGCGTCGCATTGGATGGATAGTGCCGGTCCCTCGAAGGGGTATCGGAGTAAAGTGGCATTTGCCAATTGCTCTTTGGACAGGTGAAATGCTCGATCGGAGGCTTCTGTCCAAGTGATGGGACGCTTGTCATTGTGTGTAACTCCTTTTAGGAATTCCTTTAATGGAGCTTGAATCTGGGCAGCGTTTTTCAGAGTCGGGCGATAGAAGTTGAGCATACCCAGGAATCGACGAAGCTCACTTACGTCGGTGGGACGTGGATACTTCATGAGGGCCTCCACACGGTCTGGCTGTGGGCGAATGCCCTGGTTGTCAACGACGTAGCCCACATAGGTGATTTGCTCCTTGGCGTATTGACACTTATCTGGGTTGATGACTAGACCGAATTCGCGGAGGCGTTCTAGGACCTGACGTAAGTGGTGTTTGTGTTCGGCGTGGCCTTTGGAGGCAATGAGTATGTCATCAAGATATGCGCGGCAGCAATTGAGACCACATAATGCCGAGATATAAACCAGGCGCGATACAGACGGTCGTAGAAAACGCGAAACAATATAAAATGGACATCGTCGCGCTTCAGGAAGTTCGACTCCCACATCAAGTAATCGAAACCAATGGGTTTATACTGGCGTGTGGAGGTACCGATACACATAACCTCGGAACTGGCTTCATCATAAGCAAGAAGATTACGCCCCATGTAAAACATGTGCAATTCATTAATGACCGAATGTCGTTGCTAAAAATAGAGGGCGCATGGTACAATTATGTATTTATAAACGTACACGCCCCAACAGAATCTACCGACGAAGAAACGAAGGACACATTCTACGAGACCCTAGAGGAAGTATTTGATGGGAGCTTATCATTCCATGTTAAAATCCTCCTCGGCGACCTCAATGCGAAAATTGGAAAGGAAGATGTCTTCCAACCAACAATAGGTAAAGAAAGCCTACATGATGTTTCAAATGATAATTGTATTCGGGTTATCACGTTCGCAGCGTCAAAAGCTCTGGTAGTGAAAAGCATGATGTTCAAACACAAGCAAATCCATAAAGCCACATAGATATCACCCGACGACGTAACGCGTAAGCAGATAAACCACTTCCTCATAGACAAAAGACACCGCTCGAATATCCTTGACGTAAGATCATATAGAGGAGCAGATTGCCACTCCGATGACCTTCTAGTGATGGGCAAAATTAGGAGTCAGCTCGCAGCAAACCCACATGGGCAGTCACGTGACACGAGCAAAAAGTGCGACAGAGATAAACTGAAAGACCTGCGCAAAAGGGCTGAATATCAAGACGAACTAACGAACAGATTTAGCATCCTAGGGAATGACAGTAGTGGGGAAGAGGAAGCCAATAGTGTGGACACTGAATGGACATCGATGAGGGACACAATCAAACAAACAGCCCAAGAGGTATTAGGATTTAAGAAAACAACTAAGTCCAAACCTTGGTTTGACGATGAGTGCAGGGCGAAGATCGAAGAACGTAAACGCCTCAGAATGATCCACTTAGAAGCGTTCCTACTAACACCACGGCTACCTTTTTCAACCTACCGCCAAATCTTCCTTCCGAAAGCTCCACTAATTTCATCATTTTTACCATACAAGCGCAATAACTTCCCCAAGCATTCTCCCACCGATTGCATTACCTTTCGATTATGCAAATCGCATCCATCAAGCATCCAACATCAAGCATCTGCCCATCAACGACATTCACGCAATTAACGCGGTATATCAATTTTCCCTAGAAGAAATTCGGTACGCCAGTACCGCATACATCAATGCATCTCAGCATTGTTCTAAAAGGAAAACATTTCGGTTGCCATACTAGATAACCGAAGTGGATTATGAAAACAATCAGCAGAACCCCTGTCTGCCTGCATTTACTGTCCCACACGTGCGCAACAGATTTTCATGCGCACCAGTACTCACGGCGGCTTTTATGCAATCTTCAAACCACCGGCGCAATTCGCGCCTAGCTGCCATGAGCCGACTTCAATGCCAGTGTAAATACTCACACTGGAATTCGACCCATGACTCCATAGGAATGCAATACGCAATTAACATGGTTGTAAACACAACCATCATTGTGTAATTATCCCAAATGAATCCAAATCCCAAAGATGCAGATTCGGTATTACCGAATTTGTGCGGATGCATGGAAAAACGTTACTAGGAAAAAAAAAATTAAGAAAAGAACTGATCGCTATTGCCATTTATGCAGAGGCGAAGCTCTTTGAAGTTAATTCTAGCTTCCGTTGGCTGACTGAGTCACTAGACCGGGCATTGTCGCCTATTGTATAAAAAGGCACATAAAGTTAGGACAGCCTCCGTTTATAAATGTCACCCTCGGCAGTAACTGATTTTGAAAGGGTGTACAGTGAAGTCTGTTCAGATAGTAATCCGCAATTTTTAGCCGAACTCGAAAGAAGAATAATACCGCAACGTGTAATAAAGGTGCTCTCCAGAGAGTAAGACGCCGTTTGGCAAACTGAAGCCTAGTAGCAACATAAGCCCGGCGATGATATGGAGCATCTTGTTCACCACACATCAACCCGACATGTGATATAAGATTCCTACGGAGCAGCCGAGCCAATGAAATCATGTCTTACTAAGCATATTTATAAGTCACCAAAACCGCTCTCCTGTGCGTCTAATTTAACAATATATTCTAAAAGTTTAACACATAGCTTTACCTCATGTTGTTTGTAATATTCTTACACATGTAATATTCTTACACATATACAATAATAATTGTCAGCCTTTTCAGCTAATGAAAGTTGGTCTTGAGTTACATGAAACCTACCTTTTGATGAGTGTCCGTATTCCTTGGGAGGATTTTCGGTATAAAACATGCTCTTGCCTATCGCTAGCGATCCTTTCCGATCCGTCGACCCTCCTGCGGCGGACGCAGACGATGACGAAAGACTTGAACCCGACGACAATGATCCTCCGTTAACATTGGCCAGATTCGTGCCTCCCAGTAAGTCGGACTTCATTGGGAAGACCTCCGGTTGTATCACCTTCGCTGTGTCATTCCGCAAAGGGGTGAAATTATTGCCTATTCATACGTAGAAAAAGTTTTAATTTGTATTCACGAAACAAGATATCCATTTACAAAGCCCAAGGTACAAAAAGATTCGGCACGTTTTTAAATTACAATAAAAAAGGGGAAACCAAAAGATTAAAAAAAGAAAAAACGAAATCCAGACGAATCGAAAGATAGTTTCCCTGCAACTTGTCAATTTTTAGATCAACTTTCGAGTAAATTGATTTCTCAAATGTAAGATTATTCAGGGGAGTGAGAGCAGACCCGAATAAAGTTATCCTATTCGACCGCAATCAATATTCACCAATAGAGGCTTGCAGAGCTTTTATTGTTGTTCCAAAGTTTACCCGGTCACCAAAGGGTTAAAGGGCGCGGAAACATGGGGACAATGTATTCGTATTTGTATCCCTTATCTTGACTGTCGTAGAGGAAATCCGAAAAAAAGAGAACAACAACAAAAGGAAAAACGATGAGAAAAAAGCCATAAAATGAAAAAGAGATGTAGACTAGAAATCCTGGCAATGCTTGACAATGGACAAATTAAGGAAAGAAATTGATTGAGGGATGATCAGGCGGAATATTGGCCAAACAAATGATATCAGATAAAGTGTACCAGACTTGAGGTTACAATGGCGATGCTCAGAAATCATCTTCAGCACAATCCACGTTCATCACTCCTTATTCTTGCTCGGAATTAAGTTTAATTTTCCGGAAAAACATATGACAGCAGGATGTTTTAAGGATTCTCCCTTTATTATTGGGTGAGCGGACACTAACCTACCCATTTGTGGATGCTTGTGTTGTAAGTGCTGTTGGTCTAGCGATGGAGTATATGAAGGTCCACAAGGAGCGTTACGGCTGCACTGGACAGCAGTAACAGTAATTGACAAAAAAAGGTTCCGAAGCATCTATTGTCCATAGGACATTCCATGAACCTCGGATCCTTTACTTTACTTTTATTTTACGATTTGTCTAAGGATTCATACTCCTCGGTCGGTTTGTTTCATTGCGGTCGATAGGGAATTTTACGGTGTGGGGCAAGGTGTAGGACAACATTCATTTTATCTCCATTGAAAGGATTACTCTCTATAAAAAGAATTTTCGTCCGAGTTCAGGTTCAAGTAAAACTATTTTATTTTACGGAATCATGCGATTTGTATCTGATGCTGGGTTGGGTTGCGTACACGGTCGTGTATGAGAGCTCCTGAATCCATATGACTTGGATCGGGGGGAAAAGAACAATAAGAGGATATAAATAAGAAAACCAAATGATGGCAAAAAATAGTAATAATAAAACAAACAACAAAAAGTAAAACATGGAGAAATCTGTGTTTTTCTTACAGAGTTTTATGTGCAACTGCATAGACGTGTGAGAGTGTGTTCGTGTATAAATGGGTGATATAAGTGTACATAAAACTTCCACGAGCGAGCTATTAACTTACTCTCTTTTTGCTCAACAACTGCATGTGTTACTTGCTTCGAGGGCGACGATGGCAGCGGGATTTCTGAAAGAACAAACCCGTAAAAAATATGGGATATATTAAATGACAATTTCCTTCGTGCGCACAAGGATATCAAAGCTCCAGAAATCCTCGAGATGTGGCATATAACAATGTACGAGGAATACCAGGAGCCAGTGACTGCAATATACTAGGAAAGGGTATTAAGCATGCGGTGCAAACAAAGTAACGATTAAGGTAGGGGGTGTGATAGCTTGTCGTACTTAATATATTTATTTGCTATGCTCTGATTAAGGGTTTCGTAGCGGACTTTACATCTAAAATTATGTTAGATTTTTGTTAACTGTTGTTGCTATATACATGCTAGTTAAGTTAACCTGCAATTAAATTTCCCCTAATCTTCAATTTTACGTGATATTTTTTGTCTATTTGACAATTAAAAATGTGAATAATTTTAATCAAAAAAGCCTAAGAATCTCTTCTTGTAACATTACTGCCTTGTTTAAATAAAACTAATTTGCGTAGCTGAGAGAGCAATGTTGTGGGGAATCCAACAGACCTCGCTCACGCGATCGTACGTAGCACACAAGAGAATCAAAAAATCAATTTCATGTGTTGTATACCTACAGCGACTTGAGATATCCCTACGTACATGCAACTATGATCTGATAATGTTTTCAAAGCTTTGATTCGAATCACGATCTTCACTACTGGACGGTTTGTAGCTTCATTTGGGCATCACTTCCGCGTATGAGTTAACGCGTCTTGCCAACATTTTGCGAGAACACAAAAGCGCCCCTCCATAATATACGTATTTAAATGTGCAGTACATGAATAGTGTACATACTGGTGAAATGCTTTCGCCTATCCGGTGGTTATCAATTTGCATCCCGAGACCATATTTGTTAGTTGCAATTATTCAAGGATGCCGTGTCAGCCAGTACAACATTCGTGTCTGAAAATGCAACTTCACTAATGTGTCTGTCTAACATAGATATGTAGCCACGACCCAGCAATTCTTGTATCAAAATTGTAAATGATGCCTATATTTCGAATTTCAACTTGTCTTGTTATAACTTAGTGGTGCACATTTTGCAGAGAACTCAACGCTGCCTGATACCACATCAGTTCTCAACTTGAGGATAAGCAGCACGCCATGCCCCAAATTCGCTTCCGAAAGCGTACTCTTGTCGGGCACTCAAGGAGCTAAACGCAAGAACATTCGCTGGTCTGGATGGCATTCCCCCAATTCTCTGGAAGATATGTTCCCCTTCACTCACTAAACCACAGCGGAAACTTCCATTTGTCTTATTCTACTGGGGGTTTCCAAAATAGATGGAAGTCAACGTGTACTGCTCTAAAAAGCCCTACCACCTTTTCCCCCCATTACTACACCCAAATCCCAGCAATAATACTCCTAAACCCAAAATCCTGCCAAAACCCGAAAAATACCAAACATGATCCAAAATTCGCAATAAACGAATCAAACATTCGTTTATCGCATAATATTTGCCCCCACGGCATAATTCAATCCAAAATCTAAAGTAAAATTAAAATTCACAATAAACGAATCTAATCTTCGTTTATCGTTTCACATTTGCCCCACGGCATCATCATATCCAATATTCAGAGATCGTTATCTCTATCTGAAAAATTCTATTAAACTAAACAAATACAAAACCAAAACCAGATACATATCCACATCTGCGCAATAGTTTCGTAAGAAGTCAAGAAATTGAATTCTTATCTTAAATAAACACTGAGCATCCCACTCAGGATACAAAAATCGGGATTTTTGTATGAAATTGTGTATTTTCGAGATACACATCTCAATTTGTATTACCTTACGAGTATAAGGGTGATGAAATTCGTATTCGAGGATCAGTCTCGATTGGCGTCCGAAGCGGTAGGACGCCAGTAAATAAAATTAAAGAAAATAAATTTAAACTCAAAAGACAAAAATTACCTTTTTAATTAAACCTGGCCGATTTCCGGGCCATAGTAAACAATCGGTTGTCACTTATACCGGAGGCCCCGGAAGCACGACGGCGACCGCAACAGGTCCCCTCAGGAGGAGACAAGCTCCTTGAGAGAAGGACCACAACAAACGAACATTCAGCCAATTGGCAAAAAAGGCGACAAATTGTCCCTCTCTTCTTATCGACCCATAACACTAAGTTCTATTCTCTCGAAGGTGGTGGAATCACCGAGTAACCGTCAACTTTCGAAATATCTGGAATCAATTGACCTCCTCAATGGCTGTGTGGCGGTTTCGCCAAACCCCACGGCTCACTTACCAGAAACACCCCCATAACTACATCCCAATCGGCATCAGTTTTCGCTAATGCAATCGCATTAGCACCTTAAGTGCTTTACGCATCTAGGTTATCAAACCTATAATCTAAAAGTCCCTGTTAAAGAATTCCTACCTTTTCATGCATCTCTTCGCATACAAATTCCCTGTAAGAATTCTTTCCTAACTTATCAGGGATCCCAAAACCAATACGGCACCTTCGGTGCCAGACAAGACCCCCTAGATGAATTCCTGAAAACAAAACAATTTGGTTTACGTACAATGTAACCATCATGACAGGGATCATAAACATTGCGTCGCCTTTTTCCCAGCCTCACCATGCGTATAATAAATTCCTTGACATACACATCGGCTGGCGAACTATACCCAAGGGACAAAAGCAAATATACGCATCTCGCGTCTTAAACTATAAATTAAATCCTACAGTATAGGAAAATGCAAATAGGTATGGTATGCTTACCCTTGGCAACGATGCTATGAACGCCAATTCCCTATGAATACGCTAAAACCAATTAGCACCATAACCACCAGCATTGCGGTCTATCATTACAGCTGCAATGCACATTCCTAGACAATGATCTATACGATCTCTTTGTCCTACATATCCCTGGAGCCCCTACCATTGACCTTCTCACATAAGCAAACATAGACCCGATTAGTATCCAATGAGATTCGGCTTGTTTGTTTAGCCGAACTCACATCGTATGGATGCACATTATGCCCTTTCTTTGTTTTAGATTCGTTCTCATGGTTTCGTTCCATGAACGTACCAATGTTCACACATACATGTGTACCATCATAGATCTTTGCTAGGAGACTTGATTCTGTGGCGTCTCTAACAGATACACACCCAATTCACAAGCAAAATAGTGAAGAACACCGAACGAAAATCGAATAAGAAAATACATCAGAGCCGTATACCATAGCGATAACAAAACAATTCACACCAGTGGAGTATAGTCGAGTTTAAAAATCAAATTCAAAAATCGGCCAGTAGCCTGATGGGTAACGCTTAGGTTCAATTTTTGGTGATTCAAACTGTCATAGCATCAGTTCGAATCACACGTTCTTCTTCACTATTATTTCAAACGCTATAGTTGCCTACCACCAAAGAGAGCCTTCACGCTTCTCTTGGGATAGAAAATGCACCCATAAAAGTAAGAGAGCCAGTTTTACTGGCCAAATTTCTTTTGACTACGAATGAATATCGTTGAGTCAAATTACATCCGCAGACCACCACGGTCGTTGCCGCTCCCGCTCTCTGCCGCGCGACGGAGAAGCGTGGGCCGCGTCGAAAAGGCAGTGTTTCATTCTGTTTAAAATTCATAAAAATAAATTTAATATTAATAATAAGTTTAAGTGAAGTATAAAAACACTAACATATTTAATAATGGCTGAGAACGAAGTTTTTATTAAGAGAATTATCCTTCACAATTTTAATAACGAAAGTGAAACAAACTAAAAATTAATTAAGAACAACTTGTGTTTTAATAGCTATCTGGTGGACAGTAGTTTCCCTTACTCCCGGTTGTGGACAAACGTGGCGGCGTTTAGTCCTTTTGGTTCGGCGTTTTATTTGGTGGAACATTATGATGGAGGAGGAAGGTGAACGAAGTGTTCGTGTTAGGTACAATACCTCCTCCCCACAGCTGCTTTCGTAGCAACAGGTCCACAGCAGATTTAATGGCGTACCTTACCGAAAAGTGGAGCCATTCCATCCACTACTTCGGAGAAAGCAAGGTTGTTGCACTGGATATCTCGAAAGCCTTCGACAGAGTTTGGCATCCAGCCCTTTTATCAAAATTACATTCATATGGAGTGGACAATCCCCTGATCCAATGGATAAGAGACTGTCTTTCTGGCCATTCAATCCAAGTGGTTCTTGATGGTGTCAAATCTGCCTCCGATCAAATGAATGCAGGTGTTCTCCAAGGTTCTGTACTCTCATCCACTCTTTTCATCATCTTTATAAATAATCCCCTGCCCATTACCCACAATCCAGTTCACTCGTTTGCTGATGATAGCACATTGAGTTTGTCATACTCATACGAACATGATACCTGGTATAGAAAAATGGGCGAAAAGAAAACATGGCGAGCTGAATTACCACTTGACTCAGGTAATATCAGGACATGGATGCTTTCGGCAACACTTGCACAAGTATAAGCATGTGAATCACCCATACTGATTGTATTGGGAAAATAGAAAATGCGGGAAAAAAAATCATACGAACATTCCGGATCAAACTCTTCGAACGTCATTACCAATCAGCAGGTTATGGTTAATACATTGAATTCAGACGTCAACAAGATATATTAATGGGGTTTATGTAATCGAGTCAATGCCTTAAAAGCTCAGAGCTCGCTCCCGTCGTCAAACGCAATCCCAGAGTAAATACAATGTCGATAATCGGCCCTTGCATCGACGAAGCCAAGGAACTTTCAATCTTCGGAACTCGAATTAATTCGACCCTCAATTGGAGTGACCACATTTTTGAAGCTGCGAAAAGTGTGGCCAAATGCATGGGGCTCCTTAAGAGATGCGAAAAATACTTCACTCCATCCAACCTGGCCACTATTTACAGGGCGTATATTCGTCTTAAAATGGAGTTCAACTCCCATATTTGGTCAGGGGCATCTAAAACTCCACTAAACGTGTTCGAGAGAATGCAAAAACGACCAGTGAATCTTATTGGAGACACTGCTCTAAGTCGATCAATTCCGTCGTTAGGACATAGGCGCAACGTATCATGCATATCTCTTTTCTATAGGTATTATGACGGTCGTACTCAACTGGACTTGCGCAAGACATTTTCCCACGGCACCCGTCAATCTGAGAATGCACATTAATTCACGTTGAAAGTCAATTTCAGGCACACAAATAAACATAAAAAGTCATTCTTTAGCTGAACCATACGAATGTGGAATGCTCTACCTGATCATGTGTTTCCTCGTCGTTGTAATGTCCAGGCATTTAAGGTCAATGTACGTCGATACCTCCTTTCCTTATCCACTTCCTCTTCTTCCGCGTTCGCTGTGCTCTGACATTTAAGGGTACTCCAAAATCCCCCTTTGGGCGTGCGGTTGTGTAAAAAAAAATTACTTAGCGCCTTTAGTTTTCACACGGCAAACGTCTGATTGGTACACACACCGCTGTGAGTAGGGCGTTAGAATATACTCACAGCTATGTCGGCTTGTCGTAAGAGACGACTAAAGGGCGAGTGGTAGGTGGGGTCCCAACGCCAAGCCGCCCGGTGAAATAGCACCCCATCAAGCTACAGCTTCCGTGAAATGGTCAGGAGAAATTCCTGCCCATCTTTCGAAGCTTGGCTGATGCGCCGGTTCGAGAAAAGGTTGGTTAGGTGGCAGTCTGTTCCAAGGTGAGATACCACCCCGTAACGCTGTACACTCCGCAATATCGTCGGGAGGAATCATCGACTATGTTTCCGATATATGGCTTATGGCCCGGAATGACACAGAGATAAGTCATAATGGTGCCTTCTGAGATATAGAATTCCGGAGGTAAACTAGTTTCCCATTCGGATCTCCAGGGGGAACTATGGCATTGGGAACACCATGCAGATATTCTGAGAAATAACCGAACTTTAAGAGGTTCGTCATCGTATAATCGGGCCCGTTCTCGGGGCTCTGTCGACGTTCGAAAGATAACGGCATTTTGTAACATCAGGGCATCGGCTTAACCAATACGAATGTAAATGAAAACGCCGCCCGCCAATATTTGCAAACAGCGAAACCGGATATCCTTGCTCTAACCGAGAACCAGACCGATTCATCAACTGATTCGACATATCTTCGTTGCTCAGGATACGACTTATATTCGAGATTCCGTTTCAAAGCTGGAGTCTGCGTCTTCACGCGGTCCGATCTGGCTTGCAAGAGAATGGAGGCGTTAAAACCCGATAGCATAGACATCATGTGGTTGAGGGTCGTGCTGAGGAATTCTGTTAAATTTCTTTGTTGTCTTTACCGCTCCCTGAATGACAATCGACCGGTGACAATATTCGAACACCCTTCACGTACTGTCGACTGGATACACATCAACCACCCGGCTCCTGAAATTGTCATCGGTGGCGATTTTAATGTGCACAATTTCGGCTGGTTGATACATTCTAACGTAACCTACGAGGCTGGGAACCTGCGGAGATGTTCGCGGTTAGCCGCAATTTGACTCAACTCATGGATGAACCTACGCGAGTACCGGATATCCGAGGTGATTTTGCGATCACCCTGTATCTGTTTTTGACATCCGAGCCGAGTGGATACGGTGGAGATTGCTGCGTGACTGGAAAACTCAGATCACCGCTTGGTATCGGTTGGCTAATCACTTGCATTTCAAACGAATAACCGTGTATGGCGGTACGGAGTTGCCAACTGGGCTGATTTTTGTGATTTCTTCGCATCCTTTCCGTGGTCGGAGGTGTGGTTTAGAGACCCTGATGTTAACACATGCTCGTAGCCGGTCACGGAGATTTTTCTTCTCAGGCTGGAGATCTAGATTCCGCATTCCAATAAATGAAATTTATTTGAGAACCCCTGGTTTCATGAAATATACGAGCATATTACAGCGGCAAAAAGTAGAGCTTTAAAACAATGGCGCTCCCTTTCCACCGATGTGAACAAAGCGAATTTTGTTTGAATCAGACACGCCTGCAAGCAGGCGATTGATACCGCGAAGAAAGCTCATAACGACAGAGTGACTAATAAACTACTTGAGTGCCCGACTGGTTCGCGTCCCTTTTGGTCAATGGCATGGACTGTCGGCAGTAACTTCGCTTCCTCCTTTTTTCCGCTGTAAGTGACGGGCAGCGGCACGTTAGTCACAAATTCAAAAGATTGAGCTAACGTGTTTGCGAATGTATTCTCCGCGAATTCAAACCTCGATGCCGGTCTTTTGGAGCTATCTGTAATCGCGCCGGTGCGGCCATCGATGCAGGATGTGAGGTTCCCCCCGCATACTATTCAACGCATTCTACATAGGCTGGACTGTAGGAAGGCAACCGACCCGGACGGAATACCAGCAATAGTTCTTAAGAACTATGCTGCAGAACTCTTCCGCTAATCCTATACACGATGGATCTTTCCTACCTGTTGGAAAATCGCTCGAGTTCAACGAGTCCCAAAGAGAGGAAAAAAGTGTCTCCCACAAAATTATCAGAGGTTAGCATTATTGTCTATGTTATCGAACGTTATGGAAAAGGTTATCATCATCATCATCATCAGCGGCACTACAACCGAGATCAGGTCTTGGCCTTATTTAGCAAGTCTCTCCACCGGTATCCGGTCCTTATCTGAGACTTGTTAAATTGTCCATAATAATTTGTTTTTCCGGGAAAGGTTATTAGCCTTGCGCCAGGAAAAGGTCATCAATGCTGAGTTAATTAAGTATTTAGAGTGCCGCGGACTTCGGAATGATCGTCAGTACGGGTTCTCTGGCAGGCGGTCCACAGGAGACGTTTTGACACTTATAACTGATATATGGACATTTGCGATTGAGCGACCTCTTGACACTTCTAACTAATGTATGGACATTTGCGATTGAGCACCATGGTGAGTCAAGGGCTGTGGCATCGGATATCTCCGAGGCCTTTGACCGCGTCTGGCATTAGGGATTGCTGAGCAAACTTCGTTTGTATGGACTTTCCCAGCAGCTTTGCAACTGGACGAGGAGTTTCCTCGAAAATCGATCGATCCGGGTTCTTGTGGACTGCGAGTGTTCGGATCTGTATCCAGTTAATTTCGGGTCCCTCAAGGTTCGTTTTTCGCTCCAACCTTGTTTCTGCTTCACGAAAAGGAAAGGTCAAATTCGTCGACTTCATTGCAGCGAAGACACTGTATACAACATTCACAAGGAAAAGTGGATCATCGGTTCCACATCTGATAGTGAATGGCCAGCCTCTTGAATCTGGAGAAAGCTTGAGACTGCTCGGCGTCACGGTCTGTGGGAATGTATCGTGGGATAAACACATGTCGAACATCGCCAGATCCGCCACAGGGAAACTGAGTTAACTTTTTAAAGCTGGTGTGGATTCGCACTGAATGCAGTCAGTGGAGTCGCAACTGAATGCCGTTAACAACGAAAATCAATAACAAATGTCAGCAGTCAGCTGACATAAAGAATAATAATTATTGTCGAGCTGTCAGCCTGTGAATGGTGTTTTTCTTTTAACGAATTTTTTTCTGTTGGTGTTCCTTTACAAAATAAATATAAATAAGTTATTCCAAGCACATCAGGTGCATCACAATCTTTTATGTACATTCTATTGGGAAATATTCCCTCATTTAATTAAATTCAGTACCCATGAACATTCTGGGACTATTAAAGGACTGCATAACAATATTCTAATGCGTTTCCTAATTCGAATTCAACTCGTGCTGCGGATACTGTTGTTTGGAGTTGCGTCGTTTCCACTGTGAATCAGTTAGAGTGCCGTGACTTCTTCGTTCCGTGCGACTCGACTAACAGAGGTGACCTGGATCGAACCTGCAGGTGCACCAGTCTCCACAAGACGAAATCATAGAACTACTAGCGCTGTCCTGGATTGCTCATCCTGACGATTCCTGGGAAACCATTTACCAGCGATGGACTAAAAGATTTCACGACCACATACTGACGATTAGTCCTGGGACATCATCGACCAAACCAGGTAATCGATTTTACTTAAAACCTAATACGATTCCGTTGATTCTAGAGAACGGACCACTGCCAACATTTGTAACAGTATCCCTTCGTTTCTGACCGTCGCTGCCGCTTAATTCACTTACTTGCCAGAACGGACTCCATTCGTTGCTGGTCGTTCGCTTTCGAACAAAAGCCAAGAAATATTTTACTCCGGCTCAACTTCTTCTCCTGTATAAATCCCAAATAAGACACGCGCTCGAATATTGCTCTCATGTTTGGAGCTTTGCTCCTAAACATACCCTTGACGTACTGGAGAGCATACAGAGACGAGCGATTCAGCTGATCGGGGACTTAGCGCTGCCATCGGGACTATAGTCGCTATCACATCGAAGGCGCGTAGCCGACCTCTGTCAGTTTTACAGATATTATCACGGGTACTGTTCTGTGAAGATTCGTGGTACTGTTCCGTGTAATTCGGTTTATATGCGCTCCACCAGACAATCTGACGGATCGCACCAATTTTCGGTTCATCTCCCGAGTGCGTTCTGTTACTGAGCGGGAATGGTGTGGAATTCTCTTCCCGTGCGAGTTTTTGTTGAGCGTTACAACCTGCAACTGATCAAAAACAAACTGCAAATGTTATTTAGTGGCATCTCGGGGCGTTCCCCTCTCCCGAGAGGAGTATATTTAAAAAAAAACCACTAAGCAGAAAATGAGATCAATGTTTGCTCAATTTTGAGATACGCATAATCATCCCTGGATGCTGGTCTTTTAAAGCCCCCTGCGATCGTCCCATCGCAATCTCCAATGTCGGATATAAGGATTCGCCCATATGCTGTTCTAATTATTCTCCGTAAATTTGACTGCAAAAAACAACCGGACCGGATGGAATACCAACTGTATAGTTAAAAACTGTGTACCAGAACTATTATCAATTTTTTGCAAACTTGTTCGGGTATCAGAGGCACAGAAAACCTTTCCTTCATATTGAAAAACTCCTCGAATTCCAGCAGTCCCAAAGAATCAGAAAAATTGTCTCCCGTAAAACACCGGTCAATTACCTTACTGTCTATGTTGTGCAGGGTGTTGAACAGGTCATCAGTACCGAGATGATTAAATATTGAGGACCTAACGGCCTGGATAATGATCGCTAATACGGATTCCGTAGTCTTTTGAACTTTATGAGTAATATGCGGACATCAGCAAGGCAAGGTGTATCAAGAACGGTCGAACTGGATATCTCCAAGTCTTTTGACCGCGTCTGATACCAAGTCTTCTTAGCATTATTGTTAGCTGAAAATTATGACCTCGGATGTTAGTTTTGAAACTAGAAACAAGAATCCGAAACGGAAGAAGATATGAATATGAAATGCTCAACGTCGAAATCGTTCAGCCTCTGATGTGTATATGTACCCTTTCGTCTCCATGTGGTGCTTTGATATAACATTGTCTAAAATCCTCAGAGTATCGTTTATTGGGATATTCTGTAGTAAATTGGAAAATTTATTTCAGATTGAAGATGATTTATATATGCAACTGCGTGCGTCTCTGTGTCTAAAGGTAACTATTGTCTCAAGTTATCAATCTATCTTCTTTCAATGGCTAGAAAGCTTATGTGCAGGCCGTTTGATCAACTTGCTTTACTGCCTTCCACATCTGTAATAGTTAATTTGTGTCTCATGTTATCAATCTGTCCTCTTTCAATGGCTAGAAAGCTTATGTGTAGGCCATTTGATCAACTTTCTTTACTGCCCTCCTCCACATCTGTAATAGTAAATCTGTGCCTCAGAATAACGTATTAACCATGTCTTAAGCATGCTAACTTCGGAGCTATATCACCAAATTCCTTAAAGATTAACACCCCGATGACACTTCTCGTTCCAATACGAAGTGAAATTACACACCGACATTTCGAATCTATAAGACGCCACTTCAATTCAGTTCAAAAGGTCTTTGCTCAAGCAATATTTTATTCCAATGTTGAACTAGTCATATATTGATGTCAGTCTTACCTGCCACCGGTATCTGGTGTCTCAGGCACATTGTATCCAACGTGTGTCTGCAAATATTGACGGTTGTTCTTCCGTGTCGTATCAAGTATCTGTAAAATTGATTCGGAGGACTTTTATAAGGACAAGCAGTAAAGATGTGCGCCGCCGGAAAAAGCAAGGACATCATTGAAAACAGTTTGCTGTAGCAAACGTTTTTTTTTTTTTTTTGTAATTGAATTGAAAAAGTTGGCCGTGCGAGAAGACGGACAGCCAGCTTCACGTAAGGCGGCAGTCATCTGTCCAAAGAACATTATCCAATGAACTGCAAATTCAAAAATATTGAGTACAGCATTGCAAATGGTGTGTCCTGAGGGGCTGGGGTGCTTTTGAAACTCTCCATCATCATCGCCAATATTTCACATATTTTCTTTGGTACTCTCGCAAACCGTGGGGTGCAATGTGAATCCTCTGAGAAAGGACAAACTTTTAGCTGCAATTTCGTTACCCTCTTGGTTTAGGTGTTGCCTCTCTGGTCCCCTTATTTTTGTCTTCTTAGATTCAACGATAGTAAGATAATCGTGGAGAAGATTGCATGAATCGAACAGACGTTTGCTTGCTGTCGAAAGTTTGTCCATGGCCCGCCGCAATTTCCATGCTTCATCGGTGTGGATGAATGGGGGCTAAGGGATCGTTGTAAAGCCCCTTGACGTTGCATTATAGATTCTCGTGGAATGCAGTTTCAATAAAAACAGCGGCATTTCTAGGCATCCGAGAACCCACGAGGGGGGGGGGGGGGATTTGGAAGAAATGTGCACGGGGGGAGGGGAAAAAAGGATGAAAATGGAAAATAAAGCCCCGGGGTTATAGACTTCTTCAAAACGATACCAAAGCAACCAAGGCAGCGCTAGCCCTGTATGCAAGAGCCAAGAAGATAAAAGAGTATTTTGTTAAAGAAAAAGAGAAAAAGAAAAAATAAGAAACAACCTAAATCTAGAAGATGTAGGATGACGTGGAGCAAAAAAGGAATTGTGTATCATCTGGGTATATACGGGCTTCATAACATTTGCATCTCTTAGCTGTTGTTGTACCACATGCACTACATGCACTTACCGTACACTCTTATTGATCCTTCCGTTTCCCCGAGTGAATTCTTCGAGATGCATCGATAGTTACCAAAGTCTCCATATTGTAAATTTCTTATCGTTAGTTTCATGTGTGCCCTGTAAAACGGAAGTTGATATAAGAAGAAGAATAAACGGATATTAAGAAAGGTAGCCCCGTAAAGGACGGACGACTACAAGAATTGTTAGTGCATTCTGTTGTGACTGTTCTTACGAGGAACTTTGTTATTCGTTTGGTGATCTGCTGGTACTTCAGATAAGTACCATTGTTTCTTTTCGTGGTAACAGGACCGTAGGGGATTTCAGGGAAGTTCTTCTGACTGATTATCGAGAACAAGGACACGGTCTTGTAGTCATGTTTGCGAAATCAAATTTCTGAGCAATGGATTAGTTAAAAGGAATACATTGACGTTCGAATTTGTTATGGAAGTCAAGTTGGAATGTTAAGCCTAGGGTAAACGTTCGATAAAAAGTTACATTTGGTAACACTGTGCTAGTTTCAAAATCCTTCAGGCAGTCCAGCTGAGGGAAAACCTAATCCGCGTAAACAGAATCCGCTAGTTGTTGTTGTCGATATATTTGTTGTTTTTACTGATACGCTCTTTTGTTACAGATGGACGGAGTTCCGATAAAGACAGTAATGATAAAAGATACCTCAGAATTCCTTGTGTGCAAATTCCACTAAACTGATAATGTCTGGTCTTTAATTTCGTGTTGGCAGACCACAAGTCCAATCACCCTCAATTTTTCTCATCCTACTGGTAAGGGAATTGATTAATAGGACAATTATGGGAAATTAAGCTAAAACCAGATTTTTATAACAACTCGTATGTAGATTCCAATTTTCTACTTTGTTCGGTTGTACGGTCTGTTTTTTTTTGTAGGGTTTTGTCGGCGCTGTGTTCCGTTCTCCTTTATATTTCTATTGTAAGTTTGATTTCATTTCACTTCGTCTGTATTACTGTTGGGATTTTACAGTGGGTAGGGAGCACCAGAGAACTCGCCAATTGTAGAAAAGAATTGTTTATTCATAAACGTTGAACAAAAACGTAGAGTGAAAAATTGAACACAAAAAAACGTGGTGCCAAGAATACCTTTCCGTTACTAAACCTTTTCTGATATACGCCAACCAGTTCCTCGCAACGCTTCCAGTCGACTACCCATCTTTTACAATAATGCCCTAGATTACAATTTGGAGCACACCTGTCACTTTTCTCTTTTCTTTTTGGTATAAGACTTTAAGGTTATGTTTACATTCTGAGATTTGATTCAAACTCAACACTCCTCCTTAATCAAATATGAACTCAAACAAAGCTTTAGTCAAAGGCTTTGTAAAAATATCTGCAATTTGCCTCTTTCCTTCAATGTGCTCAATGTTAACAGTGACTTCAGTGTGATACTTTATAAGCTTTCTCAGAATCTCAATGTGTTTGTTTCCCTTATTTAATTTACCCTCGTGTGTGTTTTGCAACATGTGGACAGCTGACTTGTTGTCCACAAACATTGGGATCGGATGATCTTCTTTCAAGAGCCAGTCGTTTCAGCCAACATGCGTCGTCGATCACTTGATATGCTGCTCTGTACTCTGCCTCGGCTGTTGACGTTGACACAACTTTCTGTCTCAGGGAATACCAGACGATTGGACCTCCTCTGAATATCAGACCGCCACTGGTTGACTTCATTGATTCTTTCTCTCCTCCGAAATCAGCATCTGTGTACACCTTAATTGTTCTGTCTCCTTCAAAGTAGATACCTGCCTCAGGTGTAGCTTTCAGATACTGGAAGACCCGTTTCGTCATTTTCCAATGACTCTTCTTAGGCTCACAACAATGTCCGCTGAGATAATTCACCGCATGGCTGATGTCGGGCCTTGAGATTGTCGCCAGGTAGAGCAAACTACCGATGGCCTCGCGGTAAGGTGTCCCAGCAGGCACTTTCTCGTCATTCACAAAATCTGCTGACTCGGCCACCATGCCAGGTTCAATGGGAGTTGGAGCCGGATTGCACTGTTCCATGTCCATTCTATTCAAAATCTTCTGTGTCTTTTTCATCCTTGCCTGCGAGTAATCTATCATCCACAAATAAGGCCACTATGATGGTTTTGTCCTTGTTGTAGAATACACTTGGATCATGGTCTGAACTTTTCAATCCAAATCCTTCGAACGATCCAGTGATCTCCTGATTTCATTGCTTTGGTGCCTGTTCGAGTCCATAAATAGCCTTGGACAGCTCGCATACTCGGCCTGACCCGTCCTCAAATCCTTCAGGCTGTACCATGTGGATAACTTCTTTCAACTTGCCGTACAGAAATGCCGTCTTTACATCAAATGCGATCAGTTTCCATTTCTCTGAGGCTATCCAAATCAATAAACATCTATAATGGACTCCGACAAGGGGACGGTCTGGCCTGCCTCCTCTTCAAACTGGCGTTGGAGAAAGCAATCCGTGACTCTGGCGTTACAACTAGAGGGACTATTGTCACTAAGTCCAGCCAGATACTTGCCTACGCAGATGACATCGACATCATCGGTAGAACCGAATCGGCGGTACAGGAATCCTTCACCCAGATCGAGCAGGCGGCACAAAAACTGGGACTGCAAATTAATGAGGGAAAAACTAAGTACATGGTGGTAACTTCTGCGAAGAGAAGACCTAACGTTGGTCAAACTATCACGGTAGTGGAGCACGAATTTGAAGTAGTGCAATCCTTTAACTACACTGGGTCAATAGTATCAGCCGATAAATATATGGAAGAAGAAATACGCGAACGGCTGATTAAATCCAACATGGCCTACTATGGTCTATTAAGGCTCTTTAAATCCCGAAATTTATCCAGAACATCCAAGCTACTACTTTACAAGACCATGGTCTTACCAGTACTCATGTGTGGATCCGAGACCTGGGTGCTTAATAAAAGGCACTCTGAACTCTTGGCCGCATTCGAGAGAAAGGTCTTAAGGAGAATTGTTGGCCCCGTATGTGAGGGAGGACGATTCCGGAGACGCTACAACCATGAGTTGTACGCAATCTACCTTGAAGCTAATATTGTAAGAAAAATCAAGCTCGGCAGACTCCGGTGGGCGGGACACCTAGCTCGAATGAGCGAAGAGGAGCCTGCCCGGAAATGCCTTTGTGGCAGGATGTATGGAAGGAGACAGCGCAGCAAACCTTGCGATGGAGGGATGTCGTAGACCAGGGTGCCCAGAGCCTGGGAGTGCCAAACTGGATGACATCGGCTCGAAATCGGGACCGGTGGAGAGATTTGTTAAATAAGGCCGAGACCAGATCCCGGTTGTAGTGCCGATGATGATGATGACATGGCTCAGAATTAGTCGAATCGATGAGTAACCTGCCACAGGACTGAATGCCCCATCGTAGTCGATTCCCTTTTGTTGCTCGAACCCTCGAGCCACCAGTCTTGCCTTCAGCTTGCCACTTGATTTTTCAGTCAAGACCCATCTGCAGGTCAATGGTCTCACTCCTTTCGGGCAGTCTACCAGTCTCCACGTCTTCCTGTCAACTAACGATTTATATTATTGTTTCATAGCTCGTCGCCATTTTGGATCCTTTAGTGCATCAGACATCGCAATGTCCTCTGCTTCACCAGTCAATGCTGTATCTTCGTTTGTAGCACCGTTGCTGTACCACTTTATGAAGTCTCCAATTCTCTTTGGCAATATTCCTCTCGTGGAGGGAACTGGTCTCTTAGCAGTTTCCGGGGCTGGTTCAGTTTCTTTTTCACTGGCACTGTCTTCTTCCTCGCTGTCTTCTTCTTTGGGCTCTTCTACATTTTTGTCTTCACTTAACTCATCTGGCTGTTCTGGCTCATTTTGACCTTCCTCGGCGCTTGTCTCAGTCAATACTTCAGTCATGCTCATCTCGTGTTCCTCGTTGAAATTTACATTTGCTTCGCTGACAATATCACGGCGACCAGGAATGTAGACTCGATAAGTCGGTGAGTTCAGATCGTAGCCTACCAGGTAGCCCTTCTCTGACTTGCGGTCGAACTTGCCTCTTTTGTGTGCTGGCAGCAAAATGTAGCACTCGCATCCGAATGTTCTCAACTTATTCAAATCCATCTGACGTCCAAACCATAGCTCAGCTGGAGTTTTCCCTTTCACAGTACTCGTTCCAGTCTGATTAATTGTGAAAACCGCGCATGAAACTGCCTTCGACCACAGCCTCATACACAAGTTGGCTGCTGTAAGGGCTGAGCTTGCAGCTTCAACGAAGGTTCTCATCTCACGTTCTATCCTTCCATTCAGTTGTGGTGTATGAGGATTTGGAGTTGTGTGTAGAATTCCCATTTCAGTCAAAAACTTCTCTGTGATTGCGTTTTTAATCTCCTTGCCATTGTCCGAATGCAATCTTTTCATTTTCCTGCCAAGTTGGTTTTCCGCCATCTTCAACTTCAGCTTGTCTGGTGCCTCTTCCTTCGTCTTCATGAAGTAAACCGTTCTGAAGTGCGAAAAATCGTCCTTGAACACTAAATAGTATTTTGCGTCACCTAGTGAATGTCCACGTGTACAAGATCCAGGGGATGCTTGGCTGTCTTTTCATTCTCAGGGTGAGAGTTGCTGTGATGTTTGCCATAGTCACTATTTTCGCAGCAGTGCTTGTTCCAGTCGTCGACAAACTTTATGCCACTTCTTTCCAGAATATCTCTCACATACTTCACATTCTGGTGCGCCATCCTCTTGTGCCACGTTCGAACCGAAATTGCTGCCATTCCAGGGGTTTGCTTCTTGTGTCTCAACATTATTTCATTTAGGTTGCCATGTCTCCTTGCAATTCCGACAGTCGTCCTCTTGTCCGCTGTCAGAAACTCTGACTTTTCCTTGTCCGATCTCATCACATACCCTTGGTCGAGCATGGGGCTGACTGAGAACAGATTAAACTTCAACTCTGGAACATATAAAACGTCTTCCAAGATGACCGGATGCCACTGACTGCCATCAAATGCCCCCAATTCAACTTTGCCGACTGCAGCGCCATCTATTTTTGTCGAATCACCAAGTAGAATTAATACAGGCTTTCTCAATTTGTCAAATTCGGTGAACTAATTACGATGCGAGATCATATGATCCTCCAGGTGATCCGTGCTGCTGTCCAGGTCCGATGTCTTCAGGCTCACTGCCACCCAGGCAGCTGGTTTCTTTCGTTGTTCGTTGTTGTTGTTTCCTTGCTGTGGACACTCCTTCGCAAAGTGTCCTTTGTGTCCACACAAGTTGCAGGCGTAGTTCTTCTTACAATATTCCAGGTACTTTGCGCATGGCTGGTTTGTGCAGTCCCTCTTGAAATGACCTTTGAGGCCACACTTGTGACATTGTTGTGCCACCTTTCTTACTTTTATTTACAGGCTTTCCTTGTTGCTCTTTGTTGTTCGTTTTGGCCAAAAGTGCGTTCATTTGGTTTGACTCCTGCGTTTTGTTTTGATGTTGTTGCCTCTCATCCCCCAGTAGTAGGTTTTCAATCATTGTTGTTGAATTCTTGTGGACACCTGAGACGTTGCCCCACGATCTGCCAAACTGTGCCAGTCTGCGAGGCAACATGCTCAAAATCCTTGTCATCATCCAGGAGTCTCGTACGGGATCATTTTCAGTTGACAATTGCACACCTATGGACAACAATTCCATACAGTTTTCTATCACAGACTTATTCTCATCAAAAGTGTCATCAAAAGTGTAATTGAAACATTTTCTTCGTAAAATTTCCATAGAGATGTCAGTCTTTGTGCTATACTCGTACAGTTTGACTAATTTATCCAGCATTTGTTTTGCTGTCACACAATTTGCAATCTTGTAAGCAATTTGATCGCTCACATTCAAGACGATGAGCTGCTGAGCCTCCAGGTCCTTTTCAATGTATGCCTTGACTTCAGGGGTATCAGCTGCACCAGCCGGCATTCCTGTCGCTCCTTTCGCTGTGCTAAATAATTTCTTTGTCTTCATTACAACATCCAATTTTAATCTCCATGGCACATAGTTGACACCTCCATGCGAGTCCTAATTCAACATCAATACTTGGTGATTTTAAAGTGCACAATTCCGGCTGGTTGTTACATTCTAACAGAACCGACGAGGCTGGGAGGCTGGCGGAGATGTTTGCTGTAAGCCACAACTTGACTCAACTCGTGGGGGCGCCAACGCGAATACCGGATGCCCGAGGCGATTATGCGAACACCCTGGATCTGTTTTTGACATCCGAACCGAGTATTTATACCGTAGAGGTTTCTGCGCCACTGGGAAACTCAGATCACTGCTTGGTATCTGTCGCGCAAGCACTTGCATACCAAGCGAACAACCGGCCTAGGCAGCTTCGCCATGTATGGAAGTATGGGGTCGCTAACTGGGACGATTTGCGAGATTTCTTCGCATCCTTTCCATGGTTCGAGTTGTGCTTCGGAAACTCTGAGGTTAACGCTTGCGCGGAGTCGGTATCAGAGATTATTCTTCTGGGGATGGAGATGTATATTCCACATTCCATCAAACGAAGTTCGTCTGATAAACCTTGGTTTGATAAAAAATGCGGGCTGATTACAGCGGAAAAAAATAGAGCTTTTAAGCAATGGCGCTCCAATCCCACCGATGTTAACAGAACAAATTTTGTTAGAATCAGAAACGCCTGCAACCAGGCGAT
Organism: Microdon myrmicae; assembly: GCA_963931805.1. Taxonomy (NCBI): domain Eukaryota; kingdom Metazoa; phylum Arthropoda; class Insecta; order Diptera; family Syrphidae; genus Microdon; species Microdon myrmicae. The sequence continues at coordinate 186,592,860 of OZ007498.1, read as the reverse complement.
TGATACCGCGAAGAAGGCTCACAACGACAGGGTGATCAATAAGCTCCTTCGGTGCCCAACTGGTTCGCGCTCCTTCTGGTCAATGGCAAAAGGCGTCAGCAGTAACTGCGCATCCTCCTCTTTCCCCCCGTTGGTGACAGACAGCGGGACGTTGGTCACGAATTCAAAGGATAAGGCTGTGTTCGCAAATTTATTTTCGGCGTATTCAAACCTCGAACCCGGCCTTTTGGAGCCACCTGTGATCTCGCCGGTACAGTCTTCGATGCGGGATGTGAGATTTCGTCCGCGCACTATTCAACACATTCTACGTGAACTGGATTGTAGGAAGGCAACCGGCCCGGACGGAATACCAGCAATAGTCCTTAAGAACTGTGCTCCAGAACTATCCCCGGTTCTTGGCAGACTCTTCCGCTTATCTTATGCACGGAGGACCTTTCCTGCCTGCTGGAAAATCGCTCGAGTTCAGCCAATCCCAAAGACGGGAAAAAAGTGTCTCCCACAAAATTACCATCCGATTGCATTACTGTCTATTTTATCTATGGTAATGGAAAAAGTCATCAATACAGAGTTGGTTAAGTATTTGGGGTGCAACGGACTTCTGAATGATCGTCAATACGGATTCTGTGGCAGGCGGTCCACAGGAGACCTTTTGACACTTATAACCGATATATGGACTTCTGGGATTGAACGGCATGGTGCGTCAAGGGCGGTCGCATTGGATATTTCCAAGGCCTTTGACCGCTTCTGGCACGGGGCATTGCTGAGCAAACTTCGTTCATATGGACTTTCCCAACAGCTTTGCGACTGGACGAGGAGCTTCCTCGAGAATCGATCGATCCGGGTTGTTGTGGACGGCGAGTGTTCGGATCTGTATGCTGTTAATTCGGGGGTGCCCCAAGCTTCTATTTTGGCTCCAACCTTGTTCTTGCTTCACATAAATGATTTGTTGGAGACAACGGATAACAAGTACGCTTGTTTCCTCCTTTTCGAGTGATCGGTCGATTGGTGCATCAGCGTCACACCAGCAGAGATGTAGACAGATTGACTCTCTGAATCGGGATTTGGATAAAGTCCTGCAGTGAGGAAAGGCCAATCTTGTCGACTTCAATGCAACGAAGACCCAGTATACAACATTCACTAAGAAAACTGGATCATCGGTTCCACAGCTGATGATGATTGGCCGGGCTCTCGAGGCTGGGGAAAGTTTTAAATTGCTCGGCGTCACGGTCTGTGGGAATGTATCATGGAATAAACAAGTGTCGAACATCGCCAGATCAGCCTCGGGGAAACTGAGTTATCTTTTTAGAGCCAAGAAATATTTTACTCCGGCTCAACTTCTTCTCCTATATAAATCCCAAATTAGACCCGCGCTCGAATATTGCTCTCATATTTGGAGCTCGGTTCCTAAACATACCCCCGACCTACTTGAGAGCATACAGAGACGAGCGATCCACCTGAGCGGGGACTCGGCGCTGACGTCGGGACTACAGTCCCTATCACATCGAAGGCGCGTAGCCGACCTCTGTCTGTTTTACAGATATTATCACGGGTGCTGTTCTTCGGAAATTCGGGGTATTGTTCCACGCAATTCGGTTTATAAGCGCTCCACAAGACAATCCGACGGATCGCACCCGTTTGTGGTACATCTCCCGACGGCGCGAACATCCCTGCATCCGAACTCGTTCCGTTACAGAGCGGGGTAGCTGTGGAAACCCCTTCCCACGCGAGTGTTTCCGGAGCGTTACAACCTGCGACTGTTCAAAAAGAACTGCAACAGTTATTTGATGGCATCTCGGGGCGCCCACTCGGTACTATAGGTTCGCCTCTCCCGAGAGAAGTCGAATAAAAAAAATTGACTGTATCCATTTCAGTCACGTGACTCTACTTTTGAATGTAACTGTACTTCCAGTTTTGACTTTTGACTGCAAAATGTATACAATTTTCTGTTTTTTTTTAAATGTGCTTGACGGTTGTCTAGAATTTTGTTGCAAAGTTCCTGTCGTTTGTTTTGTTGGGCTCCTCCTGACGTGTTGCAAGACGATTCTGCTTGCCTGACTCACTCACTTGACTGCTGCCCAACGTGCTCCGACTCTAACCTGTCTCTTTCAGCTTTCCAAGTCGTTCTTTCTTTTCTCGAAGATGCTCCTCTATTTCCGTTCTGGGCCCATAACCTGCTGGGATTTTACAGTGGGTAGGGAACACCAGAGAATTCGCCAGTTGTAGAAAAGAATTGTTTATTCATAAACGTTGAACAAAAACGTAGAGTGAAAAATTGACCACAAAAAAACGTGGTGCCAAGAATACCTTTCCGTTACTAAACCTTTTCCAGTTCCTCGCAACGCTTCCAGTCGACTACCTATCTTTTACAATAATGTCCTAGATTACAATTTGGAGCACACCTGTCATTTTTCTCTTTTCTTTTTGGTATAAGACTTTAAGGTTATGTTTACATTCTGAGATTCAAACTCAACAATTACTTTTCCAGTAAAGCGAACTTTAAAATTCCGTAAGTATGCGTGTTTCGTATAAAATAAGTTTACTTTTTGAATCTACACACACATATTTCTTTATGCATTAGGTTAGCTCTTTTTATCTCATATCCCAATAGACGCTTGCAGGATGGTATTCTTTATTTAATCGTCCTTGAATTATTTTGATTCTGTGTATGGGTTACACTTTTCCAACAGGAGCGATTGGTTTCATAAGGGCGCTACCCTTTGAATTCATTAAAAGAGATTTGCGATTTGGGGAAACGTATAAAAAGGGGCGTTTAATAAAATGATTGACTCGGTTGCAGATTACTTAAACTAAACAAACCAAAATGTTCTTTGATACAGTTTTTGAGGTGTGCTAAAAGTATTTTTTAAAGTCTACTCATTGTAAAGTTCGTTGCTAACGTCATACATTTCCAGATGGATATGCCACAGGAATTTCGCCCACCGGGTTCATTCTGCACTCTCTCGTATGATAAACTCACTGTATATATTTTTTGTAACGCTGAACATATTCAAGTAAAGTGTAACGACATGACATAGGGGATGAGTTACAATGAATTACCAATTCTATTATATGAATAACTTCCTCTGAATAAATACTCACATTATTCAAAGTGTCATACGAAACCAACGGAAATAAGTAAATCGTGTGGAATTCATGTGATGTGTTGGATTGATTCATCAAAACATACCGATATGAGTTTTCCGTGTAATCCGTCTTGTATTTCTTGCTGGGAAGCACCATCACGGAATTGTACACCCAATAAATAATCGCCCTGCAATAAGAGAGAGAGTTGTAGAACTCCCAGATCATAGACATCTGTGTATTGGGTGCGAAATTAAAATTGAATATGTTTGAAGTCGTATGTGCTTGAGTTTAGGGTTGTGCAAATTTTCGGGCGTACACATTCTAAGGAATAAGCTTACTTTGGATGTGCTTCTGTATGACAGTCTATAGTAACATCAGTGCCAGCTGGTGCCCCAACAAGTTGATTTGGTACCCATATCATCGGTGAAACTGTAAGACACACATGTAAATATGTTTCAGATTCTCGCAATGACGTTAAGCAATATTTGTTGTAATTCGGAATAAAGGTAGAACATAAATTTAAATAAAACTGTCGTGTTCCGTTCCTTTTCCTTGGAACTACGGCAGGGGATAAGTTTTCATTTAGCGAGGTAAACACAGAAAAAAAGCCTGAAATAGGGTAAGGTAAGGAAGCTAAGTTTACGTGCTAGGAATTTCTGAGGAGGTATTACTACTATTTGAATGACAGCGACACCCATGCCGACATTTCTCAGATCGGCATTTCTGCTTCAAGACATGCGTTTTCTATATCATGCGATGCATTGAAAGTCGTAGATAATCCATGACAATACGTGCCACCAGCTTAATATGAGAATTTAGAGTGGTCTTGGGTTGGTGGACAAAGGTCAGCAAATGTTTTCAAAAGCGTTTTGTAAAAATAAAACCAAGCAATCGCGTGCAACCCTCCTTACAAGGTAATCTTACATTCAACATCCAAAATGATCCGTTTGGACACTGATGGGGGAACGCCGTTCGTAGCTATACAAAGGTAAGCGCCCATTTCGTTTCTGCTGACTTTAGTTAGTGGTAAGACCTCTCCATCGTACACCAGAACTATCACCATTCGTGTAGTTTTCGAGATATCGTTCCATGTTAGCCAAAAGAGAATGAAACACAAATGTTTTCTCGTTAGCAAACATACAAACGGAGAATGCCAGGCAATAAACAAGGTCCCTCCTCAACGTTGGCCATTGCATCTTGCTGCGCATAATTTGTATTCTAAGTCGCACAGCAGGAGCTATGTATGTTGTCAGTTATCTACTCGCTACTTGGCATCGTCGCCGCTAATGGTCAACAGCCAGCGTTGGAAGGACTCTATTTAATGTTGTGCGAGGAAGTGACACTTTGCGTACCTTTACCTTTCTTCTTCTTCTCCACAGCTATTTCCTCGCCATCTTCACGTCGCCATATTATTTTTGGTGTAGGAAATCCGTCCGCCCGGCAAGTCATGTTAATATTCTGATTCTCACGAACCGCCACCGATGAGGGAGTGCTCTCGATGTCCAATATGTTGGGGGGAACTGTTGAAATATTAAGTAACAACAAAGTAAATTTTAACACGTCCTTGACGTATGGCGTGGTTCACACTTACCCACTACTTGCAGATATCCAACCTGGCTAATCATAGGATTTGTATTCACCTGACACATGTAGTATCCTCGGTCGTCCTGATGGGCCTGATTCACATGCAGCAGCCATGTGTTGGCGTTGTCGTATGTTATGCTGTAGCGGGGAATGCGTGAGATAACATGACGGTGAATAGTTAGAATCATCTGTCGGTCGATGTGGATCCAGGCCACCTGATAATTTGAATTTAAAAAGCATACCAACGTGTTAGTTAACCAAAAATATATTCCCCAGTGGTCTTAATTAAGCACTGCAGCCACTACACGCAGTTCGAATTAGAACTATCGAATGGTCTCATTTCACGTGGCGCTTGTGTGGCTAATATCGATATTTTATTTTTTATTCATTCAATTGCTAATTATATCGGAACTGTTAAGCCCCCCGCGGTCGACGTCCATAAAAGGCTGTTTGAAAATTCAAGAACAATCTCGGGGGACGCCTTTGTGCGCCGTTTGCTTCCCTCCCCCGGATAAAAGTCAACAGCACAAAACTAGATTCTGAATCTTTTATTATGTGACCATTACGTACATATTCCCTGTGCGAGCCACGTTCCGGTTCCTGGTTTCGTAAGGGTGATTTGATTGCGTATTTATTGCTCCCGATGGTGCACGAATTCTAGGATATTGGAAGCTCTAGCAGTGGGGTTCAGTATTGTATCTCGCAGCGGACGTCGGCCCATGACTATTATATCGGATAGAGGCCTACCATACAGTCATCCGAGATGGGCGAATGTGATCTAGAGGGCTTTTGTCGGGAAATTGGTGCTATTATCGGCAGGTTACACACATTTGGTGGTGTGACGCACGCCCGGTCAGATAAATTGGCTAACAAGTATTGACAGTTTTCCATAAAACTTTCCCAATTTACTTAGCAATATGGGATTACATTGTTGCTCAAGTGGTGGAGACAGCGTTCCGTTTATAGGAGGCGTACATGGTTCCTCCTCCAATTTCCCACTGGAATGTATTTCTATGAATGCAATGGGACAGTCTACGATACTTGAGAAACTTCAAAATACCTAGGAAGACAGTTCCAGTTTGATTCAAAATATTTAATTGAAGTCAAAGAGTTTCAGGACTACTGTGGTTAGCATTCTATATATCCGATGGGATTTAAAGGAATTGCGGGTGATTTTGGGGGCTTAAACTTGAATGATGAGCTATGGTATCAAAAGGTTCTTCTAGACAATTCATTCGAATATTTAAAGTCAGTTTTCTGATGTGTCATGAGTTGATAACGCTAGTACTAAAGTCGGCTTCAACAGTATAAAATTTTATTAGGTTAAAAAGATGTTTTCGAATGGAATGAAATCTGTTCGAACTATTTTAGTTTCGTGTCAATCCTCATCCTCGGTGTACCAATAAAGAAAACGGTTTGAATACGGCCAAATTTAATGATGGCAGGTAGATTGCGAAAGCAGCGCATTACCCGCCAGCCAATTGTGGACATCATGTGTAGATTTTAACTAAATTGTTTTATATGGATGCCAAATTTTTTTTCAATTTTTCTAGCACGACGTAAAGAGAACGTAACGTTTCAAGACTCAACGCAGGCACGTCACTTCTTCACCAAGGACCGATGCACACTCTATCCACTCCGCACAAGATATCGTATCGTAATTGTATCATGTTTGCTGGGGAAGAAGTAGTGTCGCGATTTCGACAGATTACCCATACTCAACTATAATGAAGAACACGGTACGGTGGTTTCGAAAAGAAATTATCAGCACCGTATATCAAAGCATTAAGTAGCATAGAATATGTCGAGAGTTAATACGTCCTCATCTACATATGAGTTTGAAACACGATCTTCACTATCATCGTACGAGGGTTGCCTCTTATGTTTCGGGATTTGGCAACCCTAGCGTTGCAATGCGGCAATTGACAGCTCTGTCGTAAAGTTGGACATTTTTGAGGTTATACGCACTCAGAACGTTTTGACATACGAGCGCTATTTGTGTTGTTTACAGTAACTTAAAAGATTCATCTCGGATTCATTCGAAAATGGAATTAAATCGTCAACATTTTCGTGCGATTATTTTTTACAACTCTCGGCGTGGATTAACTCAGCAACAGTGCATGAATGAACTTAATTCAATTTTTGGCGATGAAGCTCCATCAAGGACCAGTGTTTATCGGTGGTATGGTGAATTCAATCGTGGTCGTAGTTCACTCCAAGATGAATTTCGTGAAGGTCGTCCAAAATCAGTTGTTGTTCCGAAAACCATTGATGCTGTGCGCGAACTGATATTGGAAGATCGTCATGTGACCTATCGTGAGATTGAGACAACCTTAGGCGTTAGTGAGACCAGCATACATTCAATATTGCATAAACATTTGACTGTCAAAAAATTTGTTCCCGTTGGATCCCACACAATTTGTCAATCGCCCAAAAAAAGGCTCGTGTCAATTGGTCGAAAGAAATGCTCAAAAAATACGGTCGCGGTGCTTCGAAACACGTCTATGACATCGGGACAGATGATGAATCGTGGATTTACGCGTATGAGCCCGAAAGTAAACAGCAGTCGACTGTCTGGGTGTTTCAAGATGAGCCAAATCCAACAAAAGTTGTTCGCGCACGAAGCACTTCCAAGCAAATAGTCGCCTGTTTTTTCGGAAAAACCGGACATGTCGCAACCGTACCACTAGAACAACGCAGAACAGTCAATTCTGAGTGGTACACAACCATTTGTTTGCCAGTTGTCTTTCAAGAAATCAGGAAAACCAACCGCCGAAGACGGATCACTCTTCACCACGACAATGCGAGCTCTCACACATCGGCTGCGACAACTGCATTTTTGAGCACCCAAAACATCGATTTGATGGGTCATCCGCCGTATAGTCCTGACTTGGTACCGAATGACTTCTTTTTATTCCCGTACGTAAAAAACATACTGAGAGGTCAACGTTTTTCGACACCTGAAGAAGCGGTTGCTGCATTCAGAATGCATGTGTTGGGGATACCTCAATCAGTGTGGCAAAAGTGCTTCGACAATTGGTTCAAACGCATGCAAAAGTGTATAGATCTTCATGGGCAATATTTTGAAAAACAATAAAGTGATTTTCGATGATCAATATTTGTTTTTGTTCTCTAACCCCGAAATAGAAAAGGCAACCCTCGTACAATGACGCCCACGAAAATGCAAGATAACCTCAACCAATGTTATTATGGCAGGTATTAAAAAAAAAGTAATAACTGTCAACCCTTGCTGCATTAAAAGTTTTAGCATGGTTGTCAGTAACTTTTCCCTACCTTCAAGATCTTACAATTATCTGTATCTAATATCACCAGTTTTGCACATTTTACTACGAACTATTAAACTAGGTAATCGACAAATAGATGTTTCGTCATAGCAGGACGTCTTATGATAGCACGTCAGCTTTGTTTGGATTAAACCGCATCTTTTAACATTACTTTATTGGAAAAAAAGTGTTTCAAATAGAACAACTATTATTCTACATGTAGCAACTGCACATTGTTGCCTAATGAGCGGGAAGCTATCTATAGCGCTTTGCGAATCTGTGTATGGACGTGATTCCCTATGCAATTGTTCAAACAAAAGTACCAACCCATGACACTGTGGCGTCTCTAACAGATACACACAATACACAATCAAATAGTGAAGAACACCGAACGAAAATCGAATAAGAAAATACATCAGAGCCGTATACCATAGCGATAACAAAAATAATTCACATCAGTGGAATATACTTGAGTTTAAAAATCGAATTCCAAAAAAAAATCGGCCAGTAGCCTGATGTGTTACGCTTCGGTTCAATTTTTTTGTGATTCTAACTGGCATAGCATCAGTTCGAATCACACGTTCTTCACTATCGTTCCAAACTCAATAACCACCACGACCGCATGTCGTGGATGTCTTAACTCGCTATTGTAATAATTGATTACAATAAATTTCACCAAACACATTCAGTCAAGATAGTTTTACCCAGACGGATGGGCATGAATTACCATCATCATCATCATCATCGGCACTACAACCGTGAACCGATCTCGGCCTTATTTAGCAAGTCCTGAGGCTTGTTAAATTTTCCATAATGATTTGGTTTTTCCGGACAAGGTCATTAGTCTTGCGCCAGAGGCTCCCCGACAGTATAGCAATTCGTAATCCTTTTGTCCGTTTCAGCTAGCGGTATTGGCGTAGTATTATGGGGTAGGACGTATGTGTGCCGTCGTTGGCCCTGGTTCTACTCCTATCCCACGAAGTTACCCCGAAGATTGCCACCAATGTGGGGGTAAAAGTTCCGGTTTCGGTTTGTCATTAATGGAGCTGAGGATTGAATTGTGGAATGCACTGCCGTGGATGCTGTTCTGCAGTTTGAAAAATTTTACTTCTATAAACGATCGCTGCTTCCAGACACACTGATTTTACTGGGCATCTTGTCGATGGGCTTTTCTATATTATTGTAATCGCGTCTATCGTAATGCAATGAAACGACACATTATTAATAATGGCGGATCAACTGACGAAGAGGTAGAAAAAGGATAGACGTCAAGGAATTCCAATGGTGAGCAATGCACTTCCCCATTTTGGGTCAATTCAAAACTAGTCAAATGGGATTAAAACACACTTTTTATTCCTTTCAACACAACACATCGTTCCAATATTGTTTTATTCCAGGATAATTAACAGTCAATATAAAAATTGCTTTATTTCTAATAATTAACAGTCAATAAAAACGAAGTCACAATAAAAACAGCGAAGACGTTATTAAACGCAACAACACTAGCGTCGCCACTCCACCCGGCGTTTTACGTGAAGGCCCGACTTACCTCCACGGAATCAGTTTAACGATTGGTGATTCCCACCGAAACTACAGAATACCAAATTCCATCCATCACTTCGGTGATCAATAAGGGATGATCTTACATGGTTGGTGATGTGCACGCACACAGATACGATTGCTTCGCACGCTCATGCTGTATATCTATGAGCATGCGAACCATGGATATTCGAATTCCATAAAAGGAAATGTTTGCATCTGGGCAAGTATCATGAAGACGATACTTGGGCTGTTTACCCGATCAGTAACTGCGTACGGCATTTACGCTGATCGTGCACATGTTGCTGGTGTCTGCTGATATGACTGCGTGTGTGGGGGCAAAATACTTTCTTCTTGTGTGCATGGACAAGTTCAAGGATTTATGTCGGTTACGTAATGTCGTAACCGAATTGGATTTTAGGAACATGCTGCGTTGTATGCAGGCATGCCCCTGGGGGAAATACTTATAAGATGCTAATGATTGTCGATCGGTTTACCGACCGATGTGCTTGTAGGTAAAAATGAAAGAAGGCATATCTCCTGCATATGTGCGGCGGAATTCGTTCGGAGACATGTGCAATGAAATGGTTTAGGTCATGTTGGTTGCATGCTGGTGCAACCAAATTGCTTGTAAGGAACATGGTGGGTTTCATGCGACCGTGCCCTTGTGGAAAATACTTATTTGTTGCTCATGGATTTTGCATCCGCGAAAATTATAGTTTTAAAACATTTCAGGCTATACTTTGCGCAAACGATGGAAAGGTAAGTAGATGCTTTCCAGGTTTTTGGAGCTCTAGGGAGCAGTTTATTGAATAATTGGTGGGAAGATAAGTAGTGGCATTCAAAGAAACCGCCACAGTATCACCCAATGGTAACGATTTTTTGATGTTGGGCTATAGCGGCACCGAGGCTTTTAAAAAAAGTTTCCGACCTAACAAAGACACAAGAAATTGTTTCTTAAAATTTATTTTTATTTTTCTACATAGTCTCCTTGTAACTCTACACACTTCCCCTAGCGATGGTCCCATCTCTCTAACCCGTCTAAATAATAGTCGGCGTTATTCTCTGCAAAATAACTGTTCAGGAAGGTGATCGCCTACTCATTCAAGAAAATCTCTGTCCTCCGAGCGCAATTTTTAGATTAGGGCACAAAAAGAAGTCGCTTGGAGTTAGATCTGCTGAGTAAGGCGGATGGTCAAGCAGTTCAAATCGTAATTCGTGGATTTTCGCCATGGCAACCGCTGACGTGTGAGACGGAGCGTTGGCTTGGTGAAACAGAATTTTCTTTTTTAGTAAATGTGTCCGTTTTTCCGCTATTTCTGCCTTCAGTTGTTCAAGTATTGATGTAGTCAAGTATGCGCCATAACTTTCCCAGCCGAAAAAAAAAAAACAGTTTTTGCTTTTTTTCGAGGCGATTCCCCCTTTGCAGTCCACTCTTTTGACTGTATTTTTATTTCGGGCATATAATGGTGTATTCAAGTTTCATCGACAGTAATTATACGGCGCCAAAACTCGGATTTATTACGCCTAAAGTGCGGCAACAGACCATTGAAAATGTTCATTCGTAGACGTTTTTGGTCTAACGTGAGCAAACGCGGCACCCAACGCGTGGACAGCTTTCTCATGCCTAAATCTTGACATAATATGTGACAAGCACGTTCTTTGGACCCCTGCTATCTCTCTCCCTTTTATTCGGCGGTCGTCTAGCACCATTTGGTGAACTTGAGCGATGTTATCGTCAGTTGTTGCAGTTTTTGGACGTCCTGAACGTTTATCGTCCCCCAAGCTCTCATAGCCACGTTTCAATTCAGCTGCCCAAAATGTCAGTGTCGTAAATGACGGTGCAGAGTCCCCATACACAGAGTCCAACCCATCTTTGATTTGCGAACGCATATTGCCTTTCAAAACCATAAATTTAATGACAGCTCGATGTTTATTAGTCTTCTCTCGGGAGAGGCGAACCTATAGCGTCGAGTGGGCGCCCCGAGATGCCATCAAATAACTGTTGCAGTTCTTTTTGAAGAGTTGCGCGTGGGAAGGGAGTTCCACAGCTTCCCAGCTCTGTAACGGAACGAGTTCTGATGCACAGATGTTCGCGCTGTCGGAAGATGAACCACAAACGGGTGCGATACGTCGATACTCAAGTTTGTCCATTTTCATAAAAATACTCACATCGACTGACTCAAACGATTGTCAAATAAAAACAACGTATCCAAAATGGCTGAAATTTCGGTGAGTAACTGGCAAAAAATGGACAGCTGCCTTCACTGGCTTTTATTGACGAGTGCTGCTATCTTCTCGTTGAGGTCACAAACTTTTCAGCCCACCCTCGTATATTCAGAAATCTAACAAACAACTAACATTTTACAAACAAGAAGGGTGGTAGCCATATCAACCGTTCCGAAAATGAAAAAAAAAGGGAAAAGGAACGTCGTATCACGTGATACGGAGACTAACAACACACTGAAGTGATTAGATTTGAAGTTGAAGTGCGCAATATTTAGACCTCAAAGAAAATAGATAAATGAATTGTAAGCCAGCGGTTTGGATATGGTGCAAAGCACCTCCTAAAGTCTAGCTTATGCTGATATCATCATTCAGATCCAGTTACGAACTGAAAACTCTCTAAAAGTGCGACTGTACTCACTCGACACAGGTTAGGAAATTTAGGACTATAAGCGACTTGATGAGTGAACCAATAACGTACTGAAGAGTTCTACAGCAAATCATTCAATCTGGAACTGAGATTTTTAAAACCTATTCTCACAAGATTGACGATTTTGCTGCCTTTAGGTTTAGTTTTAATGAATTCCCTACTAAGCGAGTGAGGCGCCTGCTGGAGTTTAGTATTTCTTAAAGTCAACTAAGTGAAGAGATTAGTTGTGCTAAGCGCTTTTCTTCCAGCTAGAGAGTAACATCAATTCATATTCTGTTATACAACTATATGTCGGGATAAGACGGAAACGTGTAAACTCGCACGTTCCCCATTTGGAGTATTTTATGCTAGATATCTCTTTAGGGCAAAGCCTGTGTGGAAAATGTAGTGTGGTCCTGTCGAAACACATACACGTGACGACTCTATTGAGATTCTCTAAACGCTTGTAGCGTTCTAGGAACGCACAATTCCACCCAGGTAGGGTTCCTACCCTTCAAGGAACATACCTACTCCGAAGACGTTACACGCGCCCACAGATGCGTGCCACTAAGTCCGCTAGGGCCATGAAACATTTGGCCAACGTTGAACCCGACACGAAAAAGCAAGGAACTGAACGTCCCAAAGCTTTTAATGTCAAGCTCAACAGTTCGAATATGGCATACCTGAAACAAAGGAAAACATTCATGCATCCGATCCTCAAAGACTGAAATGCGCCGCACTCCAGCACTGCACAATCGAAAATCCTGAACATCTACACGATGTTACAGGGATTTGTTATCGTCAGCAAATTAGCCGACCAATGGATGCACGTGCGGGTGGTCTGCCACAAAAACCACCAAATCCATCGGCAAACAAAAGAAACGGCAACCGTAATTATCTCAGCGAGATAATTCGAAACATTTATGAGGTTTAAAACATGCAAAGGAACTACTCCAATCCCACGGTTCCTTTTTTGTATTTCACACCCATTAGAAAGATCTAATGGATTTTGGTGTGTGTTTACAAAAGGCAAACAAACCCATGGACTGTACGTCCTAACAATCATCTCCGTTCTGCGTGCCAGATGTGCTGCGCAAACAGAAGACCGTTGAGATGAAATGCTATCACCACCACCGATGGTGATGATGAGGTATGTGATGATCTATTTCAGGTATCCAAATTACCCCTGGGATTAAATAACATGCTGCTAACAGAGATTCGGAAATTCTGTTAGCAGATCTAATGAGAAAAGTTGTCTGCACAGATAAAGATACAATCTGTATCGGGGTATTTTTCTGATAGGAAAAGTTAGTCTAATTTCGATCGTCGGCAAAACGAGTTTTCGTAAGCGAGCAGCGATAAGGGCAGAGCCTAAGATACGCTAGCCGAAAGAAGTCAGTAGAACTACGTTGCGAGTGTGTCGGAAGTTTTGTGTGTGTTTTCGTAGTTAAAATAAGAACTTTCAGTTACGACGAATTACGCGTCATTTATGGCATAAGGAAACCGCGAAACTTTTAATATCAAAACAATAACAAACGATAACAATAAAATGAAATTCAAATCAATTTTCTTGATGTTTCCTTTTTAACCGCGTTTGCTCTGGTGTTTATGTTTTCTATGCGGCAAGCAGTGTTCGGCGGAACACTTGAACAACGTATAAAACCGCTAAACGCTCACAAGAAGTTATATTATACGATTTTGAGACAAAGAATAAGTTCAAATTATTAACAAATCACACTATAGATGCGTGCACGCAAGGATGTATTTTCTCGTTAACTACTCTGTGGATGCTCTGGCATACGGCTTTGATAATTTCTTTTTCTATTTGCAGCATTTTTCACTATGATTGCATATTCGTGTGTATATTGTTAGACGATTTAACAGACATATTACAAAAACTGGAAACAGAAACGTCTAGAGGCTTTGGTCTACGATTATATTTTTAGTGGTTTTGAAAGTGAAGGTTTGACGACAACATTTGGAAATTAAGTGCAATGACATGATGAGCAAATTTCTAAAAGTAGCCTAAAATGATCAGGGTTTATTTTAGCATATGGACATTAGAACAGAAGAGTACAATAGTGTTTAATGGACAAAAACCAAAAAAGTTTGGATTAATCACTTGTAAAAACTGCCCCAACTAGTCGTCTCAGTGGATAAATAAGTAAAGAGATAGTGGGGTGCTTTTGATGCATCAGGTACGATCAACTGATGACTCTTGCTATTGTGGTAGGTAGGCACAATTACTGAGTGGTAGGTTGGATTCGAATGCATCGCCGCGCATTCAGATACCACTCCGTGCTTAGGGGAGTTTCCTGATTATCTTCCGGAGTTTTGCGAATGGATCCGGTCAAGAAAAAATTCCATAGCAGGTTGCCGATTCAGCGCTTTGGCTTCGCCTTTCCTGAGAGATGTAAAATAAAATTAAAAAAAGGAAGAAAATCCACACATTGGAGACGAAGTCCAACTTGGTTTTAATTACCTGTTAAGTAGTGTGTTTAATTGGCACTTTCGCCAATTGAATGTAATTAGTATGAGCAGTGTAAGATTGCTCGGTGAAGCGTCATGTAGTGTACTTCTGACCAAAGCGATTGGAGTTTGCTAATGAGCAACAGAAGCCAATAGAAGTTAGCAGCCATAATGAAGTATGGCGACTTTATTTATTATATTAATAAAGAGATGTATTGTAAACATGTAAATGAATTCTGTGAATCAACTGGTCACTTATACAGTTCGGTACAAAACATTAACATTACTCCCCTGGGAGTTAGGACCTTGGCACATCATCATTCAGTCATCGTTCGCTTGAAACCTTAATTAAAGGCAGTAGTCGACAGGCCTGGTATCACACGTAAGAAAATATTTCGTTTTCCTTTATTTTCAACCGCAAACCCCTGAATAGCAGCTATTATTGCCTACACCAACCCTTACCGAAAGAATTTAATTTATTATCCTTTTCTTACCTTATACGTTCCAAGATGTTCCACTACACAAGGCAAATTGGCATCTCGTCCAACGGCAACTGTGACGTTTGGTATGGGCTGAGCAAACCGTGGTTCATCCATCATAACTAGAAGGAGGCAAAACGAAAAAGAAAAATAAATATAAAAAAACAGAAAAAGGAGATGAGGGACCATACGAAAAGGACTAAATACATTTTTCATTTCATAACAAAGTCAGATTATTCATCAATTGAGTCCTTTTCTCTGCTACACGTATTCGCCGGCAGGCAGGACGCTTTGCATAATTTAGCAAGAAATTCAATTAAGCGTTCAAAGGAGCTAAACATGGTCGATTTGGTGTGCCGAAATCAGCCGACCGGCAGGGTGACGACTTGCAACTCCTAGTCGATGTAATAAGGTACGACTTAATTGAATTTGGTTGGGGAGGACTCGACAGTTAATTTACCCAGACCGAACTATCGGAAAAGGATGATCCCTGGTGTTTCCTGAGACCTTTATGTAGACATTGACGAGCGGGAGGGCCAGCGTCTCAATTTAATCATGTTTGAGGAAAACAGTATTTACCAGAAAACAATAGTTTATGGGGCTGGTGATGGTCTTTAGCGTGATGCAGGATTGACGATTACTCATTTGTATTAAGAGAGGGTCAAATCAAAAGAGCTTACTGCCCGACATATGTTGTTTTTATAGCTTTTTGAAATATCCTCTGTTCAATTCTATGAACTGTCGAGAGGAGAACATGGAGTATTAGGATGCTTTAGATAACTATTTATTGTCTTTCGGCCGGGTACTTAGGGTACTCACGGTTGTTTGATTAAACAAGATGCTTGGCGATATAGGATGTAAGATACTTTAACAATCAGTTTACTGTTTTTTTTTTTTTATTTCATAACCGAACACACTACGTGTTGGCTGATACTTTTAAATGTCTCCGCACAGTAAACGCAGATTTTTAGGTAAACATTCAAGAAATGGAACCGCTGTAGGCGGATGATGTCTTAAAGTGTACATCGTTCATACAAAATGTCTGCAAACTATCATTTCAACGTGTATAACTTATTCTCTCATTCCAAGCTAACTGGGCTGAAAACGACTATTCTTCTTACAGTATTTAGAAATAAAAATATAAAAATTTATAACAATATGTTACTTATCTATTTATTTCGCTGAACTTTATCTAGGCCTCTTTATTTGTTGAGTTCTCATGCGGGACTGATCCGCCAACCAATCACGATTAGTGGGGCAGCTAGTTCATACAAAGACTATCTGGCCTAAAAAATTGTTGGCATTTTACTTTCAATCTCTAAACATTTAGTGGCAGTAACGGGACGGAACACCTGCCCAGAACTGATAACGTTGACCAGAACAGAAAATAATAAACTAGATACTTTCGATCGAGGTCTTAGCATATACAGTAACCACATATTGGAGAACACTGCTTGATCCTGACTGAGATGCCGTTTAAGTAAATAAGTAAAAATATCAGTTATCCTTAAATATGCATGCGCTGAAGGAATTATTAATACCATCATGGAACGTCCACGGACTATACAGAGGTCGAGCTGCACAGCAGCTAGCCGATGCCCTGACCGAATAAAAGACTGACATAACAAGAAATAAGATGGACGGGGAGTCGTGTTATTCAAAGAAACGAGATTTATCATAGCTGTCATGCAAAACACCATGTGTCCGGGGTGAGTTTTCTAGTTAGCCAAAAACTGAAGCCTGCCATTATCGGCTTTAATGCAATAGACGAAAGTCGATGCACTCTTTGCGTGTGAGGCACA
Organism: Microdon myrmicae; assembly: GCA_963931805.1. Classification (NCBI taxonomy): domain Eukaryota; kingdom Metazoa; phylum Arthropoda; class Insecta; order Diptera; family Syrphidae; genus Microdon; species Microdon myrmicae. The sequence continues at coordinate 186,575,984 of OZ007498.1, read as the reverse complement.
TAAGCCTCAAACAAGTTCACGGCCCTACAGAGGAATCCTCTGGCGACGAAAAAGAACAATACTACGAGAACGTCGAACGGGCCCTCAATGCCTGCCCAAAATATGATGTGAAAATCGTTCTTGGTGATTTGAATGCGAAAATGGGTGGAGAGCTGGTTTTCAGACACTACGCAGGTTCCCATAGTTTGCATGAGAACACTAACGACAATGGACTACGAGTCATCGAAGTGGCAGCATCAAAGAGCTTGGTCGTTGCGAGTATCAGGTTTCCGCGTAAAGATATACACAAAGCCACCTGGGTATCACCTGATGGAGCTACCCGCAACCAAATTGACCACGTGTTGATAGATCGCCGTCACTTCTCGAGCTTGATAACGGTATAAACGTACCGAGGTGCCAACGTCGACTCGGATCACTATCTTGTTGGTATAGTTTTCCGACCGCGAGTTGCCTTACGAAGACGTATTGCATCCGCGGATCAGGTTCGGATCAACACGGCTGCCTAACGCAATAGGAGATACACCTCGAGGAGCTCGATGGATCTTGGGTCAATAGTATAAACCGATAACAGTATGGAAGAAGAAATACGCGAACGGCTGATCAACTTCAACAAAGCCCACTACGGTCTATTAAGGCTCTTTAAATCCCGAAATTTATCCAGAACATCCAAGCTACTACTGTACAAGCCTATGTTCTTACCAGTACTCATGTGTGGATCCGAGACCTGGATGCTCAATAAAAGGCACTCTGAACTGTTAACCGCATTTGAGAGAAAGGTCTTAAGGAGAATTGTTGGCCCTGTATGTGAGAGGGGATGATTCCGGAGACGCTACAAACATGAGTTGTACGCGATCTGCCTTGAAGCTAACGTTCTAAGAAAAAGCAAACTCGGCAGACTCCGGTGGGTGGGGCACCTAGCCCGAATGAGTGAAGGGGAGCCTGCCGGAAAGTACTTTGTGGCAGAATGTATAGAAGGAGACAGCCCGGCAGACCTTGTCTACGGGGGAGGGATGGCGTAGACCATGGCCGCCAGAGTCTGGGAGTGCCAAATTGGATGACATCGGCTCGAAATCGGGGCCGGTGAAGGGACTTGCTATATAAGGCCAACACAGGATCCCGGTTGTAGTGCCGATGATGATGATGATGATGGTATCGAAATATACATTGTATACAGGAAATAAAGCATAAGTGAGAAACGGCGGGAAGAAAGGAAAGAGTACTATCATGATGTGACTCTGTATACCTAAAAGCGAGGGGTTTGAGGAAACAGATGTTGATAGTGCGATGTAAAATATGTTGAGCATATGCCTATCGGGGTATTCTAACACATTAATAAACGGCCTTAAACACCAGTGAGGGTGAAAGCCTCGTAATTATCTCAAACATACATTATTGAAAGTAACATGGTTTCTAAAGGGTTTTTTAACATAACGATTTTGTATTTTAACACAAACCCAGACGTAAACTTTTTTCAGAAACTGTCAATGTCAAAGCTTCAGTCTTGATGAAGTTCATAAAAGAGATCATTCAAAATTACTACCGAAATTCTTTGTCGGTGGTAATGACTTTAAGAGCACTTACTTCTTATTTTGGGTTTAAAAATCGTTCTTCCAGACAGGCTACAGTGATTAATTTGAATCCAAATATTTACTATTAGATGTTCTTGTACTACTGAGACAACCCGTCGGACGAAGTACTTCAGATATCGTAGCCGGGAGTGCTTCAGTTCAAATTGAGCCAAAGCAATAGTTTCCACACCATTCAGAGATATTGGGACTCTTTCAAAGCAAACTTGGGAATCAATCGCTGAAAGCGTGCTCGCGGTGGTTATATGAGCAGGACTGAATTTTATGTGACGTGTGTTCTACAACGATAGTAGAATTCTTAACGGGACCAATGGGAAAGAGACCGATAGGACGGCCGCGACGGAAATGGGAGGACGATGTAATGTTTGACCTTGAGGAAATCGAATCAGATGATCAAGCGTGGAAGAAGAGTGCACAGGACAGGAAACGATGGCGCAGCGGGTCAGTGAGGTCATAAACTTCCGGGTTCCTATAGGCCAATAAATAGTAATGGTAGTAATCGGTTTGCACCTGGAATAATTTTCAGTCCGTTATCTTAATTTGTCAGTGTTTTATTTAAATACAAAATAGTTACATCCCAATTGAAAAACCTGATGGCAATCTGAATAAATAAATGTTAAGTCTAGAAATGTGCTCCAATATGTTGTCAGAACGACACAGGACGAGAACATGGTTGGAGTATCCTTAATGAAGCCACACAAATGCTCGTATATGCCGATAACATTGTTATTTTCGGTGATGACCTAGAAATTGTAAGTAAAAACAGTGAAGACATTATCCAAGCGGCAGAAAATGTAGACGTGGAAATCAATCAGGAAACATATAAATGCTAAGAACGATAACGACTTTAATTATCTGGAAACAATACTGATAGCTAGTGACGAAATATCAAAGGAAACCAACAAACGGACTGAATTCCGGCAACGGTTGGTACCCAGTTAGCAAACTGCTAAAACCGAGACTGCTGTCACCTAATATAAAGCTCCAGGTTTATAAAACAATGATCATGCCGATTGTTTTATACAGATGCGGAATATATGTTAGACCAATACAAATCGGGAAGAGAAAAAAATGCTTGTATTCAAGAATAAAGTTATAAGGAGTATCTTTGAACTTTGGCTTTATATATGATCAGCACACATAATAATAGAGAAAACTACACAATTTTGCGTTGCAAGAGCTATACTTTAAAGCTGTAATTGCGGGAATCATCAGGTCGTGAAGAATTAGATGGGTCGGCCATCTACCCATAATAGGCGACGGAGATCAGAGGGCGAAACGTGTAGGGAAAGTGCACTAGACAGAGAATGGTGGCGAAGTTGAGTTAATGAGAACAGACAAACAAGTAGAAATAGTAGTTGTGTGCTGCGTACGATTGGGCGAGCGTGAGGTATTAGATTCCCCACGATACTGCTCTTGTTGTGGGGGTTGTTCCTCAGTAAGCGCGTTTTCTTGTCCTGAAAAGGACGTTAGATCTCTTTTTTGATAGTTCCTGACACAACACCCTCCAACAAGGGGTCGTTGCTGTGCTTCCTCTGACCCAGAGGGAAGAGCAACGTCCTGATTGTTCGTAGGACGTAACTTCGGGGATAACGTCTTTATATTCTGTAACCTCAGTACCGGTTCCTGTACCAATTTTTGGAGTCGTCCTCGTACACAAAAGAAAAGAATCATCCAGCGTTGGTGACAACACACAATTTCCAAAGCATTTAAAAGAAGTTAGTTTTAATTTTTGGTTAAGTTTTATTGTGGATTTTATATAAGAGTATTACAACTAGAATTAGAAAAATCATTGCACTGTGGCATGAGGATTTAGATACTGCGGCCAGGAGATCGTTTTACTATTCCTTTATAAAGGAAAGCATGTCGAAAATTGTATCCCAAAGATACACATTTTCGTGCAACAATCTCGATTTTTGGATATTTCGAGCGAGATGTTGCATTTACATAAGATAAGAATGAATTCTTACGAAACTATTGCGCAGATGTGGGAATGTATCTGCTTTTGGTTTTTTGTTTGTGTTTCACAATGGAAAATTTTCAGATAGAGATAATGATTTCTGAATTTTGGATTTGGGTGCACAGCATCACGTAAACGAATATTAGATTCGTTTATTGTAACTTTTAATTTTGATTTGGATTTTGGGTTAATAATGCCGTGGGGGCAAATGTTAGGCTATAAACGAATGCTTGATTCGCGTATTGCGAATTTTGGATCATGTTTGGGTGTTTATGGGTTTTTTGGTTATAGCGTAAGATAGCTAGGATTTGGGTGTAGTAATGGGGGTAAAAGGTAGTAGGTCTTTTTGGAGCACTACACTCTCTCTCATACGCGAACTACCTTATACTTTACCAAGGCTGTAATATTACAAAAAGCGAATTTTTGGGATTATTGATTAAAGTTATGCGTAGTTTTCATTGTCAAATAGAAAAATTATCATGTAAAATTTAAATATAAGTGCAGGTTCTCTTAATTAGATTTGATAGACATTTTCCAAGAACTGGGAATAGAAAGGTCCACTAACACAAAATTTTAGTCCCATTGAATATTCCGTCATAAGAATATAGGCGCAACGTATCATGCTTTTCACTTCTCTATAGTGGTCGTTGCTTAATTGAACTTGCGAATGTGCTCCGCCTCTTCAGACATTTTCCCCTGATACTAGTCAATGTGAGAATACACATCAGTTCAACTTCAGGCGCACAAATAAACACCACACGAATGTGGAGTGTTCTGCCTGATCGCCCTCAGACATTTAAGACCAATGTACATCAATACCTTGCTTGTACACTTTCTCTTCTTCTACTCACGGTGTGCTAGGAAATTTAAGGGCAATTCAAAATCCACTTTTGTGGCCAGTATTGTAAAAAATAAAAATATGAGTGGTTTCGATAGTGTGGGTTTGTCCAACTTTCGGAAAATAAATGCAATGTCTAAAAGTTTCCCAACATGAACAGGGTTTTCTTAGCATATGGATATTAGCGCAGAAGACAGAACTGTCGGTAGAATTCTTGACGGAAGACCTGTGGCGATTACGCCAAACCCCACGGCCTACTTAGCTGAAAAACCCCCATAACTGCTACCCAACTTCCTTAAGTTCGCTTTACGCATCTAGGTTATTTAGAGAATTCTTACCTTTCATGCATCGCTTCGCATACAAATTCCCTATAAGAATTCCTTCCTAACTTATCATAAATTCCCTGAAAGAAAATTCATCGGTTCGCATATAATCATCATCATCGGCACTACAACCTGGAACCGGTGTTGGCCTTATTTAGCAAGTCCTGAGGCTTGTTAAATTTTCCATAATGATTTCTTTTTTTCCGGGCAGGGTCATTAAGTCTTGCGCCAGAGGCTCCCCGACCGGGAATTGAACCCCGGTCTCCCGCGTGACAGGCGGGTATACTAACCACTATACTATCGAGGAGCCGCGTATAATACAACGGCATAATCAGGGAATCTTACCCTTGAGTTGGCTTATCCCAGCCTCAACATGTGTACAATAAAAACTACCTACATACACATTGTATGTCCAACGCAGCTGCATGTAATTAGCACTATAGACATTCAGACTAGTTCCCTGTAAATAAGATAGAATCAATTAGCACCATGTGCATGGGCATTTCGGCTATCGTTACAGCTGCAATGCATAGCTTAGACAATGATCTATCCGATCGCTTTGCCTTTCCATATATCTGGATCTGTTTCTCAAGACTAGCGGCATTGAGCAAACAGAAACCTCGATTAGCACCCAATGAGATTCGGCTTGTTTACTTAGCCGAACTCACATCTCATTGATGCACATCATTCCTTTTCTTGTTTTCAGATTCGTTCCATGGCCTTGTGTACGAAAAAACCAATGTGATCTTCACTCACACATACATATACATTATCAAGTCCTTCTTCCTTGTTTTCACCACGAGAGAAACACTTTCTCACGGGAAAACTCACCCCATTAGCGAGTCGGCTCTGCACGAGCCGTTTATCGCTGAGTCTAATTCCATCAGCCGACCACCCTGGTCGTGCTATCTCCCACTCTCCGGTGCGCACGGAGACGCGAATATACCCCGCAGTCGTTGTCGTAGTGTTGAGTAGGTTGGCCAAAAAGTGTCACAGCCACAGAAGCTGATATTCCCATTGTGGTTCGGTGGGGAAGAAGTATGTACCTAACAAGGGCACGAGATTCCCTTCTTCCACCATCAACGAAATCTGCCGAAATTCACTAGGAAAAATAAAAAACACAAAAGGGGACTCCACAGCACTATGTCCACACATGTAACACACTCAGGAACTGCAGCACAGGAGAAGAGTAAATGAAACACACTGATTGCCGCTACATGATGAAAAGGTTTTATTGATTTTTATTTGTATTCTTAGTTTACACAAACTAAGCGCGCACTTTTCGTTCGATTAGACAGGACAAAATTAATAATTCTAATATATCCTTTAAGGATAACTCTCGACAAATTCTAATTTACTTCACACTCGACTTTTTGATGCGGGATATAGACACCCCTGCGACGCCACGGGCTGCAGGAGCTAGCACGACCAGTGCGATCGGCAGATGGAAACGGACTCACCGATATTAAATCGCTGTTAGAACGAATTGTGGATGTATTCACTTTTACGGGGCTGATAACCGGATCTCTTAGAGGAGATCCTTACGATACACACGTGTGTGTACTTGGTTCTTTTTAAGGATTCGGCCATAAAAACATACCTGAAACTCAAGGACGGGGCATAATGGGCATCCAAGAGATGTGTGTTTGTTGAAACAAACGAATCGCATCTCGTCGGATGCTAATGGATTTGTATTTGCTTATGCATCTAGTTCGTGAGGGAAAAGATTCGGCGGATTAAAGGACAAGGGAAATATGACCTGATGCATAGTTCGGTAATGATGGTCGGCTAGATAAATAGCAGCCGCTCATTAAATAGAAAATGTGATTCGGATACCACAAACGATATGAATTGTCTATGGTATCGCAGGAAACCTATGTAGGAACAGTAATCTTCGATTTGCACATGGTGCGAGTTAGGGAATTTTATTGCTGGAAGAAAAAGGTCGCCGGCCGATGTGTACGTAAAGAAATTTACTTGGCAAAGTTGGGAAAATAGACGGCGCAATATTTATGATCCCTGTGATGAAGGTTACAATGTATGTAAACCGAATTATTTTGTTTACCGGAATTCATCTAAGGAAATTTGACTGGCGACGTAGATGCCGAAATTGATTGGGAATTCCTGGTAAGCTAATAAAGAAATCTTAAGAGAGAAGAGAATGCATGAAGGTAAGTTTTCTTTACAGGGTCTTGAAGATCATAGATTTGATCTCTTAAATGCGTGCAGCATTTTTATGTGCCGAATGCGAATGCATTGGCGAAGACTTTGCGTCTTGGGTGATGATTATGGGGTCTTTTAAGGTAAGTGTACCGTGGGGTTTGGCGGAACCGCTACAGTTCAGTTCATACCAATTAACTTTGACGTATTGTTAAGCTTGTAATGTAATTGTTCTTTCCCTCCCCCGCTGGGAAAATTGTAAAGTGAAATATGTGAATTGAGATCCGTTGTGAAATAGAAAACATTAATTACAACAAACCTGTGCGTTTTATTTTTTTGTGACTTCCATCGGTGTGTTTTATTCGCTGTGCTGCGTTTTTTCTGTGTTTTGGACTTAATCCTTGGTGATCGGTTAATGGCGGAGCCGATGAACTTGTAGTGATTTCGGTGAGGGCGAAGTAGAACCTAGTGCCCGAGTTTGGTACAATACTTCGTCCCCCACAAACCAATGAGAAAAAGACCGATGGGATGGACGCGGAGTAAATGAGATGACAATGTAAAGCTTGACCTTGAAGGAATTGAATCGGGAGACGAAGTGTGGAGGTTAATGGTCCTGAAGTTTTGGGCTACAACAAACCAATAAATAATCACATTAATAATAAAAATATAATTGTATTAATGAGTTTCAGAAGATGTTAAAATTAGTTACTTAAGGGTTCCGTAACTTACCACAATGAAATATAAAATACATTGCAAGATTTCGCTCAAGAAACACAAAAGCATAGACACTTGAACCACGTCCCCATAAGTGAACGAATCGAAGCAGGTCGCATCTAAAATATATATAAAATAAACAGCAAGCTTGTCGGTCAAGGCCACCATTTAAGGGTGCCAAATAATAAACAGAATACGAAGATACGGACTCGTTAGTTGAACCTACGTCCGCACAATCGATTGCAGGGCCCAATCAAATTGCGCCATTCGCCACATATAGCTTCACAATGAACTCCCTTTGAGGCTTTCCAGCCGCGGAATTGTTACCATCTTTACATAAAGTTGTTAACAACTATAAGTATATAACTTAACTCAACAATTCCATGAAAATTGTCCTCAAGAACTTTACAACACTTGATGTCCAGAAAAATTCAAATAAAATGCTAAATACCTCACGATAACATCCTTTTGTTTTTTATTTAAAGGAGAACGCAAAAAAGTTTTGCCCTCGAGCTATTTGTGCATCGAATCGGCCCTTTCTCGTACTATTCATGTTTCCATTCTCCTGTTGCAGTAGATGCATATTCTCCATGCCCATGTAATAGTCCTTAATGCACCTCTCGAACCACCGGCTTTCAGGATGATTTTTCTGAGAACTGATATTCAATGCCAGTTGTGGTGGCTCTGGTATTTGGCGGAGTGCTTGTTAGATTAGCCTGATTCCACTTACACCCTCCTTTCCTTCGGTCCAGTCGTTGTGCACGCCTGTGGTTCGGAGGAAAAGTTTTAACCGCCAAGGCTGCACAAGGATCGTGTACAATTTCTTTCGTCTACGATATGGAATAGTGTTGTCCATTAAGATAGCGGCAACAAATAGCTCGATTTGGATATTGGCCAAAACGACACAAAAAGGACGAAAACAAGGACACAAAAAAGGAAGAAAAAACCTAAAAGGAAAGAAAAGAAGAAAAGATACTCTAGGAAAATAGGATAAAAGGGAACAATGAAAAAATGATGCTCGCTGCCATAGAAAGGATCTGTAGGCACTTTAAGAAGCAGAGTCATGGTGCTACTGTTCGGGCGGGCACATTCAGAGAGACTTGTGTAAATTAAGTGTGGAAGGAAAGTGGTGACTCGATTCAAATGGGAACGTGCTCACTGTACTCGTATGTGTGGGCAAGTCCGCAGGAAGTTAGAAGCCTTGTTGAACATTTGGGCACATATTATCTTCGTTGGTAGACCATAAATAAATGCTCCCACAGAATGGCCGGTCGTCGCTTTGCTTATTTCAGCCTGACTCTTCCAGGTCGAGTGGGTTGCATATAACTAAATACGAATCTGTGATAAGTCGTGGTTATATGGTATGTGTACTATCTTCTCGTTCTTCTTCGTGTCCTTTTTTGTGTTTGTTGCCCTTGTGTCTGTCGTTTCGTATTCCATTTCATTTAGTCTTTCCAACAATTTAAGAAGGCAATGAGCAAATTTCCCCGACTTTGTCGTTTGATATGTGTAGGTCGGTGAGATATAGCTCACTCATTAGGTCGATTTACAGATGCAAGTGTAGGGCGGAGGATATGGGATGTCAAATATACGGATATTAGGTTGCGGGATATGTGGGCCAGTTGTGAGGCTTAATGTTCCGCTTTGTTATTTTGATTCAATTTTATTCGCTCGCCATTCGAGCAGGGTGACATTGTGGGAGTGCCTTTCATGTCAGAGCTTTAATGGCCCTCCTTAAAACTGTAGTGTGATATAGTTCCGGTGATTAACTTGATGGACAGCTTTTAACGATGTCACGTTGTAACGATGTTTATTTTCTGAACAATAGATGTCGTTTAATTAGGAATCGTGTCATGTATAATATTTAAATGTCTTATAAACTTTCGGTTAGTATAAGATATAGCACGTATCACTTTCACATCTAAGTAGTGTTAGTAACCATTTCTAATTACACGATGAAATCAAACCAGGGATTGATTTAACAAGACTGTTATCCAACCGTTTAGTGTTAAGAAATGACATTGTGAATGTGATACCTCATTACAATTAAATGGAATACCCTAAATACTTATACTAATCCCATTTCATTGATAAAGCAAAAAAAAGAAGGAAAGCCAAAAACGGAGATGCCAAGGAATATGAAACCAAATTAAATCATGTGGTCGATAAAAGGAACAGGTCAGGTATGGGAAAAGTATTTGAAAAGATAAGTAAGTTTAAAAATTTAAAACGGATACAAGATAAGTAAGTTTAAAAATTTAAAACGGGTATAAAACATCGCTTCGTGAATAGTTGCCTCTAACCACCGAAGATTTATATACTTATACACGCTACATGTATCTCAGTTTCGAGGACTCCAAATCAAAAGGAAAGCTCTATGTGATAAATTTAGTAAATTCTAGTTCCCCGTCGCGGAAAATTACAATTCGAATACACAAAACATTATTACATAGTCCTATAAGGGTATCAAGCACGCTAAAGTGGGTTCTATGTATTGGAAACAAGATTGTATGAAACCAGATTAGAACTAAACAGGAAGTTACAAGAGTAAATGCTAGTAAGAAACCCGCCTTAAAGGACACCGATCGGCCAACGAATGAACAGATAGGAAAGTAAGGTTTATAAAAACTTGAAAGCAAGTGAAAGAAAAGGCGGTAGACGGAATTAGATCTATAATGTGACCAGAAATCGAAAATTCGACATAAAAAAACGTATTTGATCCTGCCGAAAGATTTGATGGAATATAGACTTATTGATCTTCCTTTCAGGCTGATAGCCATATCATGTCAAAGATAGAATGGACATGAATCGAGATGTTCTTAAGCAGTCTGGGTTAGGCAGATAATTTGGAAATATTGGGATAATATGATGATATTCTAGAGGAAACATATCATTCTTTTGCAACACCAAGGTAAAGATGATTTAATGCTCTGTGAAGACCGTTGCTGATATTGTGGCGTATATATATATAAATACCTCATAGCCTGAAAAGATTTTTAATGAAAATAACCGTTTTGTGGGCAAAGCTATATTTATTCCTCAACACAGCTGCCTTCGAGGGCAATGTACTTGGTATAGGTAGTTTCCAACATTTCGATAGCCCTTCTGTAGTACGAAACGTCCAAGCCTTCAAAATGAGCCTCGGTTTCCGCGATGAGTTCTTCATTCGATCGGAATCTCTTTCCCTGAAGCCACCTCTTGTGGTTTGGGAACAGATAATAGTGATTGAAGGCCAAGTCTGGAGAATACGGTGGGTGAGCAAGCAATTCAAATCGTAATTGGTTCAATTTGGCCATCGCTTTAAAGGACGTGTATGACGTTGCGCTATGATTATGGTACGGAACTGTTTTCTTCGCCATATGGGGCTATTTTTTTTCTATATTTCGTTGTTCAATTCCTCCAATAACGCTGCAAAATACTCTTCTGTGACTGTTTTTCCCTTTCGCAGGTAATCGACAAAGATTATGCCATGCGTATCCCAAAAAACGGAGACTTACAAGACCGAACGTTGGTCTTTTGGTCCGTATGATTACGGTATAACAACGCCAAACCGGCCGTTGAATAATTAACGCGCTGCTGTTTCTGGTCGATGGTCACCAAACGTGGCACCCATCGCGCCCATAGCTTTTTCATCTCGAAAAGATCATGCAAAATGTATGCCGCCCGGTCTTTTGAGATGCCCACAGCCTCAGCTAACTCGCGAAAATTCACTTTACGATTACTCAAAACGACTCTATGCAGTTGCTTAACGATTTCCGCATTCGTAGCCTCTTTTGGCCTTCCAGGGTGAGGTGCATCTTCGGTGTTTGTACGACTTATTTTTAATTCACTAAACTGTTGCTCTCGTAGCAGATGTGGGATAATAGTTCTGCAACCATTGCAATAATTGTTCAGACGTTTTTGTATCACAAAACTATGTTTGATCAAGATGCCATATTCCTGTTTATTCTTTTTTTAACGAAGGCGAGAGTAGCGTCATTGAACCGATTGTATCTTATAAACGAATAAACGAAACAAACTAGTGACAGATAAGCATGTCTAAAATCACTCGTTTCTTCATTCATCAAATGACTCATCTGACTTGATTTTCTAGTGGCCCTGTGGGGGTTCTCTATACTACATGGAGAACCAACCCACAATTCCAACTTAATTTCGACCGCCTACAGCGCATCACATCAACCCCTATCCCACCGTTCATGCTATTCACCTGGAATGTCATATTCCTCAAATGGACGCATAGCTGAATTCATTTCAGTTAGCAACAACAAGTCGAAGCAGACGACACTGTTGCATACTCATGCAACCGCTGGGGAATTTATCGAAATATCTAATTAGTTCTCATGATAAATTACCCTAGCCAATTTGGTGTCACTTGGGCTTTTCCGCAGATTATCCATTCGCTTGGGATCAATGATCTCTTTTCGCAGGTGAATAGCACCGGCCACAATTCCTCTCCTCCATAATTCTGTCTCCATACGGTTCAATGCACTCTGAGATCACCACAGCCGTAACACTGGGGCAGTAGGCCATTCTCAGGAACTGCATTTGATACCAGCGCACAAGCTAAGCCAACCCCGAAGTTATTGCGCTCTTTCTTTTGTTCTTTTCAACCTTCGCATGTCCAGCGACTGTCGAATGATGCGTGAGTATTATTCACCTCACTGAGACATGCAAATGAGAAGAGTCATGAAAAGAGCGAAATGATGATTGGCTAATAGCTGTGCAAAAATAGCATACAGAATTTCATCCCTAATGGAGATGTGAGATTTCGTCCGCGCACTATTTGACGCATTCTACTTGAACTGGATTGTAGGAAGGCAACCGGCCCGGGCGGAATACCAGTAATAGTCCTTAAGAACTGTGCTCCAGATTATTTTCCACGAACCACTATCAAGGGAACAACACAATTAATTCTGGGCTTATGGCAATTTCGGCGAATTCTATCAATTCAAGAAGCACATCGGCTTCTTCTGGACCTCAAGGCCAGCAAGGTTATCCCTATGCTGGCCATAATAGTATAAACCGAAATTACCATTTGCAAAACCATCACTCGACCAGTGGATCAAGTATTCCGTCGGGTATTGCTGCCAACATAAAATTCAGTTCCAATCGAGAAAATTACCCAAAGCAATGCCATGGCACTAGCGGCATAAGTGGGACACATCCCTCACGACAACGGCATAAGTGACTTTGGATTCGAAACGCAAACGGCGCTATGCAGTTGGCGACTGCTCTGAAATTTCTAGTTCCAACACAGGCTAACTCTATTCAGCAGATGGCGAGCTTACAAACCAGCAAGAGCAATGCTAAACAATCGGCTATAGCCCCACTAAGTGGACTTCATGCTGAATCAGCGGCCTCATCTATTGCACCTCGATCTCAGCAATTTATAAATGGCCACATTCTAAGCCAAGGTGTGGCTGCACAATTAGGAAGCCTTCAACTTAACGACCACATCGCTCAAATTCAAATGCCGAAGGGTCTCAATGGGCCGGTCATTCAACAATTGCTGACGCAGTTCCAACGGAGTTTAACAGGATTTAATCAAATCAATCAGAATATCAATCTCAACCAATTGAACAGCACACATATTCACCAAATAGCTGATGCGGCAGATATTGCACCTTTTCCACAACATGTCGTAGATTTACAAATGTTGACAACTGCAGCTGTTATGCTAGCCCAGAACATCCATTTATCTTGCATGGCCTCACCAGCAGTCCCCCCTCAACCCCAAACGGTTCAGCCAGAAACCTCTTAACCGGCTAAAATGTCTACGCCAGTTAGTCTGGGAAATGTGATCACAACACAACAGCCATGGTAAATTAACGAATGTGTTCCACAATCGTAAATAAAGACGCACGAGAGGTTAGAATGTGGAAACCTAAACCGCGTAAAAGGAAGAGAAAAACAAATCCTCCTCCTGTAGCTGTGTCGACTATTTCATCTTAACGATGCCATCAACAACAACAACCATGGCATTACATTAAACTAGAACGCTAGCACCCAATGGCCAACTTGGCTTTCTGTCAAGCACACACACACACACACACTGATAACTTGAAAATGCACCTGCCACTAACCAATTATCGACAATGATTTATCATTAATCAATTAACATAACTAATTAAAAAATAAACATCCCCCCAACAAATAAGGGAAAGACATTGACGAGAACACCTACTGATGTATCATCGCTGGCCCGGCAAGATGTTGCAGTGCAACATAACATCATCAAATACCCAACATTAAATAGATTCCGGCGCGAGGTTAATAACCTTGCCCGTAAAAAGAAATTATTATGGAAAATTTAACAAGGCTCGAAACTTGCTAAATAAGGGCAAGACCGAATCCCGGCTGTAGTGCCGATAATGATGATGATTAAATAAATTATTGAAGAGCAAAATAAATAAATAAATAAATAAATAAATAAACAAATATATATATATATATATATATATATATATATATATATATATATATATATATATATATATATATATATAATTGCAAAGGCAACATCATAAAAAACAAAAGATCAGTTAAAGGAGCTGATGCTATACTGCGCCCAAGGGTATGCAATAGAAGGCCAGCCCTGGCAAGGTTGCAGCCGGAGCTGAGCTTTGCATGCCAGTCGTCTGCCGTGTAAAACTCGAAGAGCTCTCTCGAGCAGCGGAGAATAAACTGTAAGGTGACGATATGAGGCCGTTACCAGGCGAAGAACCTCTTCAGTGACATGGTAAACACAGTTTTTGGCAGGTGAAGAACTGAAGATTAATAAAGCAAGGAATTTCGACAAGATGATATAAATGTATCAAAATAGTTAAAATAAAAGATGATCACTAATATGTATTCTTTTTTTGCTGATTCGTAACGAATCATACACTTAATTAGAATGACCACATATTTGAAGCTGCGAAAAGTCAAAATCAAAGAATCAAAAATACGTTTATCACCCTTGCACCAAATTCCTCATAACCGTTAACATAAATTCAAAAACCTATCCTCTTGACAAAGCAAAATTCCTGATAAACGAATCGAATATTCGTTTATCACCCTCACATCCAAATTCCCCGTAATCATCAGATTAAATCAAACGTATGGCAAATTGAACCAGATGTTCAATTACCATACGTAAACAAAATCCTCATCGCAGTGCATACACTCATATGCACTACATATCCTAGATTTTCTGAGAATTCACCAAACCGAATTCTTACCTCGAAAACAAACACTAGGCACCACACACAAAGTATCTAAATCGAGATCTTGTGTTCAATTCGATCATTTCGAATCGCGATTTGTTTCGGTTTAAAAGGGGATGCATCACAATCTCGCGAGTTTACCCAAAAAATCGCAATCGATGAGCCCCACAAACAAGAAATACTACATTGCAAGCGATGCCAAGACTCAGGACACTTGGCGGTCTCATGCCACCAGCAAAGACGTTGCGGCAGATGCGCGGAGGAACACGAGCTCGATGAATGCAAGGTAAATCCACAACGTCTGAGACCAGAGATAGTACAAACCGCCAATGCCGATGGATCCATTACCACAAAGAAGATAACAGTAAAATGTTGTAACTGTGGAGCGCCAGCAAATTTCTCTCAGTGTCCTCAAAAGCTAAAACTTCTGCAAAGACGGAAATTAGCAATGTCAACAGTTAAACCAACAGTATTGCAGGAAGTAAAGTTAACCCGACCCGGAATATCTTATGCGGATGCAGCAAAAAGAAACCTCAACACTACCACTCCCTCGAACGACAATATTACATCCAAAGCCTACAGGCCATGCTTCCTTCGCTGAGGCATATGTCAGAAACAGAAAAAAAAGGTCAGATTCTTTCACTAATAACTTCCCATATTCTTTCCAGCTCTCTCTAAACTAATCATTATCTCCCTTAATAGAGAATCCATTTACTCTAATATACGTAAGCAACACCTCCGGTTGTTTGTTGAAAAATGTTCCCCAGATATCCTTTTCCTTTCAGAGAATGGCTCAAACCAAATTCCCGAGTTTCCATTCCCAATTATACTTTAGTTTCTAACCCCAGAACTAATGGATCTCACGGAGGTACTGGCATCTTAGTGCACAAAAAAATTCAATTCAGTGAAATTAGATTCACCGGTATATCCAGCATTGAATACACAGCAGTAAAACTTTTCCATTTATATTTACCCTTCACGACAACCAGATTTCCCAGATACCGACATTTCTCAGATAATCCAACAGTCCGTTCCTGCTCCATTTATAATCGGGGGTGACTGGAATGCTCGTCATACAGCATTCAATGATTATAAATGCAACAAATATGATCTTCAGTTGCTAGCCCTCCTCCCGTCTTATCCATATACATACATTGACTCCCCATTACAGCCAACTCGTGTCACTAGGACAGCCAAGTTAACAGTCGTCTTCTTTCTCAAGTCAGATGATGTTCACGCAGTGGCTCCACCTACAGTCTCCTTAATATTTCCTTCTGATCATGGTTCCGTTCACACCACGATCCAAATCCCATCTCTCGGCCCACTCTACTCGTCAAACCCTGTCCTAAATTTCTCCAAAACAAAATGGAGAAATGTCAATAGGGACATAGCGATAAGCTTCTCTAACTTGTATATACCTGAAGCATCTAACTTACTCCCTACTGAAATTATTCAAGCATCTGTAAGAATAGAGCAAATTCTTAAGGAGGCTCTCAGCAACAACACCCCGACAACCATTACTCATAACTATTTAGGAAAGCCTTTGCCCAGCATCCTAACCAAATTATTGCGCCTTAAAATGCAGCTCCGTCGTAAACTTCATACAAGATACTGCCCCTTTATTAAAAGCCAAATCCAACTCCTATCCACTCTGATAAATGAGCAGTTGAAAAAGTTCGCAGATGAAAACTACATCTCCACACTTAAAAATATCAAACCAAATCGGGATCTTTTCAAAAACATCAACCAATTAACTGGTCGTAAATATAAACCCCGAATTGATCATCTCATCAACCCAATCAGCAATAACATTGCCCAGTCCGATACGGACATAGCAAATTGCCTCGCAGAACACTTCTCAAAGATTCATCAGCAAAATAATTCCCTCTCAACTTCTGGCTTCGAGGACACCGTAAGCGAATACATATCTAACAGATTATTCCCATCTTTTACTCCTTTCATCGGTGAATTTAACAACACAAACATTGCTTTACACTCCTTTGACACCACAACTTTTCTAACTGCGGACGAATTATCCGAGATCGTAAGATCAGGAAATAAAAAAAGGGAACTGTATTGGATGGAATCCCCCGCCTTCTATTTAAAAGGCTACTCCCACCGAATCTACTTCCCATCCTTATTCTTCTTAATCATATAATTAATGCATCGCACTATTAAGGAGCCCGGTGGTAGTGTGGGATTTCTCTATATCATATGGAGAACCATCCCACAATCCTAACCTAATTTCAACCGCTAACAGCGCGTCACATTATCCCTAATCCCACCGTTCGGCTATTTTACCTATAGAAGAGAGCATGGCTGAATTTATTATTCCATTCAGATAATGCAGAATTGAATTCAGCTATCTTTTGCCATACGGCAACTCCATTTTTGGTAGCCCATGAGATTTCCATCGGAAATCATTCATGTCGCGTAGCAACAACAAGTCGAAGCAAACGACGCCGTCGCATCACAGCGAAACCGCTGGGGAATTTATCTAAATATCTAATTAGTTTTCATGATAAATTACCCTAGCCAATTTAGCGTTACTTCGGCTTTTCTCCAGACACTTCATTCGCTGGGGATCAATGCCCTCTTCTTGCAGGTGAATAGCATCAGCTTAATTTTCCTCTCTTTCGCAGTTCTGTCTTCGTACAGATCAATGTACTCTGAGCTCACCATACTACCGAATTAGGTCAATGGGTTCCGCTCAGAACTACATTGATTCATGCACATACAACCAAATCCACCCCAAGTTAATCATACATTGTGTTTCTGTTCTCTCATTCTCCCGCTCTCTTCGATCATCAGTTTACCGATGTAACCTACCACACATCGACGGACGGGGCAATGAGAGAGCGAAAGTATGTTCTCTTTCGGTTGTCGGGTGCAAAAATTAAATTATCCAATTTCTTCCCTTTTCGAGCGAGTCGATTAACGAGATTATCAGGAGGAGGTCGTTACGCTAACCAACGCCGCGTGTGCATGCTTATGCACACGCTCGTCCCCGAAGAGTCCCTTATACAACTAAATTAACTGTCGGAAATCGGAGACTTTCTAACGAAACAGAAGAAGTGTAAAGTTATAGTGATTTAAATTGTATTTATATTGCGATAAAAATGTATCTTTAGCTGTTCGTCGTGTAACAGGCTAACACACCTCGAGTGCCCAAGAACGTTCTACTTATCAAAATGTTAATTAAAAACTCAGCCGCGATGGCGCAACAAAATCAAAATAAGAAAAAAACATTTATACAACCAACCAACATCAGTGTGTTTTCTATTGTTCCTGTCTTTCTGGGTGGACTATCCTCTTCGGAACAACGTCGTTGGGAGTATAAGGAATCCGTGTCGTACCAGGCACACCAACTTATACTCCCACAGTAGTAATAATCCTTGCAATTATCGCCCAATATCCCTATTAAATACACTAAGTAAGATACTTGAACGCAAGATCTACCAAAATCTTCTCTCATTTGCCAATGAGAACGCTCTCATCCCTAACTGTCAGTTCGGATTCCGTAAGCCACAATCCACATG
This sequence comes from Microdon myrmicae, assembly GCA_963931805.1. Lineage (NCBI taxonomy): Eukaryota > Metazoa > Arthropoda > Insecta > Diptera > Syrphidae > Microdon > Microdon myrmicae. The sequence goes on along the minus strand of OZ007498.1, from coordinate 186,557,659 downwards.
TCATCTTCTACTAAAACTTACACACGATGTTACAACTGGTCTCCAAAACCAATGCCCTACTGTGTGTATATCTCTCGATATTTCTAAGGCGTTTGATTGCGTCTGGATCTCAGGGCTTCTATACAAACTGCACTCCATATTTAATCTAAACTCTCACACAACAAAGCTCTTAGCCTCTTATCTTTCTGACAGAAAATTCGTTGTGAGAATAAATTCTTCCGTCTCAGAAACTCGCAACATAACTGCGGGTGTTCCCCAAGGCTCTATTTTAGGGCCAATTTTATATCTGTTATATACCTCGGATATTCCTCAACTCGTATCTCCTAATGTTGTGATGCTGAATTATGCTGATGATACATTAATTTACTCTAGCAGCAAATTTGTTAAGGCTGCAAGAAGCTGCATTAACAACTTCCTCCCTGACCTATCAACATACTTTAATAAGTGGAAAATTCACCTTAACCCAAATAAAATGCAACTCATAGTGTTCAAGGGCAAAAACAAGCACTGTACAAACAACACTAGACGCTGCCAGAACAAAATTAAAATTAATCTAAACAACTCTCTGATAAAACCCTCCAAAACCCTAAAATATCTGGGAATAACTTTTTCTAATAACTTTTCTTTTTCCCCTCACATTAAAAATTCCCTTCATAAAGCCACAATTCAGCTTAATCTCTGTACAAGGGTCATGTGGAAACCTAATAGTCTCTCTCACAAATGCAAACTGCTCATTTACAAACAAATTATCAGATCCACACTCACGTACGCGCGCCCATTGTGGTACCATCTCACTCCCTCCAAAATGGAGCAGTTGCGAGCATTCGAAAGAAGATGCTTTAGGTATGTCTCTGGCTTACATCGTCGTCCTAACTCCTATAAGTACTATAGTAATGTCGAACTCTACAATACCGCTGGTATTGAGCGCCTCGATAGACGATTCTTCGAGCTGTCTATCAAATTTATCGAAAACCTACGAAATAACCCCAATCCCATAATAACCTCACTCTTAGCGAACCCTTTAGATATCAGCACTAACTATCCCAACTGTCTCCACACAAGAGTTATGTTCATCTTAGGGAGACTGGTAAATGATTCAAACGAGATCATATACCACAACACTGAACTTACCCCCAACCAGTTTAAATACTGTAACGTCCAACCATTTTCCATAACTGACTTCACTCCACATCCTGTAATTCTTATATCCCCTTAATTATAAAACTTTGTTTTGTTGATGGCTCATTTTATAATAATCAAACTAAGTTAGGTTAAGTTATATTTATTTATAATTAGGGTTAGGTTTAGATTAAGTAAAGTTCCAGGAAGACGAAATCCTACTAAATGTATAAACACACATCTATCCTGTAACTCTTAAAACATTGTTTGGGAAATGTTAGTATTATTATAATAATAACATTTAAACAGTTGTTACAAAATTAAATTTAAGACACTGTATCACTTTATTGTACAAATTAAAATTATGGTTAATAATTACAGTTAAAAAAAAAAAAGATCTCGTAAGGGAGTATCACGGGGGAGTCTCACGAGACAGTATGTCAGAGCACCAAAAATAGACAAATTTAACAAAGAGTTCAGTGGATACTTGGATCGTGTTCTTTGAGTTTTGACTGCAAAATCCACATATACTGGTGAGTATAGTCGGGGTACAAACCCATTAAACATATTTTCAGCTTTGCTGTTCACAAGCACCACCTGCACTATGGAAGCCGCTGGGTGGCTCGGCTCAAGGACGCTGTTAGTTACACAATGTACCTCGAACAATCGGTCGCTACTCTTCCCTCAGGTCTACGGAAGCACGGCGGCGAAGGAAACGGGCAAACTTGGGAAGGTTTCATAAAGAGATCTCGTTCTTAAAGAACAAAAATTTATACCCTCCCAAATGACGCCACAACAACGGCTTAATCCACAATATGAAATGCTATGGAAAATCCAAAGCTTCTAGTTCGCTACCGGCCTCGAAAAAGTTAGCTTTTTTAGTGAGGTAGGCAATGCTAATGATGTATACTGTAATGTAGTTTCGAAATAAGAAATGACGCTAGACCACAACATCGTTAGGTATATTTTAATACAATAGGACTAGTCACAAATTTTTTGTATGTTTTTGTGGTGGGGTCCGTACCATTTGATGGAGAGAGCCGGTAGCACATTTGCATTCATCGAGAACTGACAGCCCGCTTTGCAGTATTTGATAATGCAATTCTGTCAAGATTCATTAAATATAAAAGGTGAATTGAAGCTGAACAGCCATTCATTTCCCAGTTTCGTAGCCTTAAATTATTGAACAACCACCCTATTTGGTGTAATGCACATTTGGGTCATTAAAATTATACCTTTCACCAAAAATAACCGTTGAGTTATTACAAATGACATGATACCACTACTACTATCGGCGCGTATAACTTAGCGCTTCTGTAATCACACATAAATTACACGATTAACTGAAGACAATACTTTCCCACGAGAAACGGAATCAAACGGAACCAAACTCAACAGTGTCATATCTTATAGGAAGCGTTTGCACCATACAGTGCAAATAACGAAGTTCCTTCCGTCCCCATTCCACGGAATCGGTTACTTGAAAGCACGTACAAATGTAAAGATTGTAAATACCACACTCCCCGAAGGATTCAACGCGGAGAGATGTTAAGTGCTTGGTATTATATTGCCTTAGTGTGGCACATTGATAAGGATCTCCTTGGAGGACTCGCTGTCGAAAAGTGTAAGTTTTTGTGCTCCCTTCGTGAACCAATGAACATTTTTTATGGAAGTAGAGTAGGCGAAATAAAAAGCGAGAAAGCAACGACAAGCAGAAGAGGATTCTATTCCAACTCCGACCACTGTCAGGGTTAACACTCTCAATCCTTCAGTTCCAGTAGCTACTGGAGAAACAGGATCCCCAACTTTTATATTTATTACAAGTATAAATTCCTAAAAACGTGTATATCAGCGAAAGTAGATTGAAGTATAAATATTTAATTGCTCAGTACGGGCAAGTGTAACGAATGCTATTCGGGAAGGCGTAGCAAGAGTTTGCTGTGGGTGCCAGGAATAAGAAGCGACGATGTGTATCGTGCAGTGCATTAAGAGATCGTTTTGGGGTACATAGTGGATAGAGAGATATCTGATATTCTACATTTCAATGTAGACTTAACGATAAAGGCGAGGATTTTATACTGCCAAGGAAAGTCGTCGTATGAGAAAGGATTCATTGACTGAGTCAATTTTGTTTGGGCTGAAATGAAGAAACGGGTCATATATAAAATCACCATATTTTTGCCAATCCTTTTTCGTTAGCAGACGGTCAGGATGACAAACGGTACTTTCTTCAAGAAGTTCTCCGCTCTAGTTCACAAATAATGAATAATACATGTCAACGTTTGGATACAATTATATCATGGTGATGTTGGACCTTTCAACGGAAACCAACCGAAAAATCATGTTAAGAAGTAAAACGGAAAATGGTCACATTAAAAGAAAACGCTTCGCCCCGCCCTTCTTTTACCTGGGATGAGTGAGGTCAATTTGACAGATTTTTGTCAGATGTCAGGAAATTTAAGTGACAGGACGACACAAGGAAGTCCTTTGCTTTTGTAATTAAATGGATTTCTAGTCACGTGCATTCGCCTGAGGCTCGAGGTCGTTCTAGCAAAATGTCTTGTTGTTGGCTTAAAGCACTCTAACCAATATGAGGTTACGGATAACCATACAACTACGAACAATACATTTCATTCAGTTATCGTTCTTGTTGTCTTCCTTGAAGGATATTAGATTACAAATGTCTGGATCGTGCCTACATCCCAATGGAGTTTACCCCGTACAGCATCTGTTGCCTACGTATAACAATAGGCGAGAATGATGGACTTAAGGTGGGCTGGGAGGATGTTGCCTGTTGTTGGTCAATTCTTGTCTTGCTGTAGAGAGCAGACAGAATAGCAAAGATATTCACTTGGGATACCAAAGAGAAAGGCGCCCCTCGTATACTAAACACCGTTACTTCAGTGGAATTAATCAGACGCACAAAAGGATACAAATTCATTGTTATTTATCTTAGTCTCTATCCTGTGATAGGAATATTAAGGATAATGAGTTATGTCAGAAACAAATGCTGGGTATGCTGCATTGCCATAACTAACTCAGACAACGCAAATTGTCAGAATATTTCTTAGAGAAAGGAAAATATACACGAAGGAAAGTGCAGCATTTACCTATTCCCCCTACCCTCCACACATTTTGCGGCGGCTAGAGGAATTCAATGCTTTCTCAGAAAAACTCAGGTGCAGTGTAGCTCGGAATTCATTTGCATAAAAAAGCAAACAACAAATAGACGAGCATCTTCTAATGCAAAATTGAATACGTTAGAAACATTTTCCTTCTATTTATGTACAATTGGAATATCGCTGCCCCTTAGACAGAGGTAATTTGAATTGTTGCTTTTTAAATGAATTTTGCAAAGCAGGAGAAAAGAAAACGAGGACGTTAGTGGCAGTTACTTTTTGACCTGTTAGGCGAAATTCTTTGAAAATTCTTCCAGCAAGTAATCCGAGGAATCAATGGCAATGGTTTCTTATACGTCTTCAAATTTGAATGTTCAAAAACGAATTGAAGCCAATCAGCCTAAATGTGACTTTCTGAACTTCATATGATAGAGCATGGGCTTTTCTTAAATTTTGAGAAACGCATCTATCGTCAAATTTCTTTAAGGTGTGTCCATCTACCTTAGAAAGATACTGAGTAACACCAGCGAATATTTAGCTTGCATAGAGTTGAGGAAAGGAACAAATATGTTCCCCATTGGAGCATTTACGTAGAATGATCTGATAGACTGTATCTAGCAACGATAGCTGCGACAAACTACATTTGCAAGATTGCAACACCAAGAAGACCAAAATAAAAAAATAAAAAAAAGTTGTACACTAAATTTATGACTAAGGTCACGCTTCTTTTCCCCCATTGGCTAACTTAGAAAAGCAGCAGCAGCGTGATTCAACTGATTGCTGAATCTGTGTTGTTGTGGCGATTGGCTAATACTCTTCTATTTATTCTTTTAAAATGTATACAAGCTACGGAATCTGGAAGATTTGGGACTTCAAACGCTATAATAGCATTTGTTGAATTTCGTTAGGGCATGCGTAAAGCTAAATAAATTTATCTATCCAATAGAGAAATTTCCTGCGGTCGCTAATCTACGAGAGAGTTGGAGCTTGAGGCATTTGTCACACACTTTTTATCGACGAACTGTAAATATAAAATGAGTAAAAAAAATATTCACACTTCTAACAGCTGACCGACCACATAAATATTGTTTTCGTCTACATGTGTATGTCGCTAAGCTGAAGCAATGCCAAGATAAGTGATCGGGTTCCCGCACACCTGCTTTCGTGTACTAGCATATCGAATCTGCGAAACGTGCTCCAGAAAAGCGCGTGAGTGGCGTCACAAAAAACCTGAAGGAGGCTATGAATAGACTAGTGGCGGTTCCGCCAAACCTCACTGTCTACTTATTTTCTCTATAAGAATTCTATTCCAAACATCATAAATCCCACGCCCAATTCGGCACCTTCGGTTGCCAGGCAAATCCCAATATTACATACGCATTTTCCCTAGTCGAAGTCCTGATAACGAAACAATTTGGTTTACATATAGTGTAACCATCATAACAGCGATCATAAACATTGCGTCGCCTATTCCCAGGCTCACCATGTGTATAATAAATTCATTTACATACACATTGGCTGGCGACCTATACCCAAGGGACAAAAGCAAATATACGCATCTTGCGTCCTAAGCCATAAATTAAATCCTATGGCATAGGCAAATGCAAATAGATGCCATAAACACCAATTCTCATCAAATAAGCTAAAACCAATTAGCACCATGTTCATGACGCATTGCGGCTATCAATACTGCTGCAATGCACATCATAGACAATCACCTATGTGATCTCTAGCGGCATGAACAAACAGAAACCCAATTACCACTCAATGAGATTCGGCTTGTTTACTTAGCCGAACTCCCATCTCATTGATGCGCGTTATTCCCTTTTGTTTTCAGATTCGTTCTCAAAGCTTTGTCCCATGAAAGAATCAATGTTCACACATACATGTGTACCATTATAGATCTTCTCTACGAGATCAGGTTACCTACCCCCAAAGAGAGACTTCACATTTCTCTTGGGGTGGAAAATGCATCCTTAAATTAAGAGGGTCAGTTTCACCGCCCAAATTTCCTTTGCCAGCGATTTGATATCGCTGAGTCGTAATTCAACCTTAAACGCGGTTAGGTCGTCCGCCATCCACCGTGCCGGCGTCGGTACGGTGTGTACGCGAAAAATCGAGTGCGAGTCACCAGCGTGAACAAATAGTTAAAGTGCACGTTAAAATGTTACCATATATAATAAAAAGGTTATCAAGATCTTCGGGATCTATTGAACTCCGTAATAACAAAACATCTTGATGTAACAACAGTCAGTAAATGTAACTTCCGTTTATGTTTTTTTTTTTTTTGTTACAAACAATAGTTTTTCTCCTTAAGTGGCTCCTTACAATTGTAAAACAGAACTAAAAAATAAACCAAATTGTAATGAACTAAATCGTGTGTTTAATTACCCCTTTATGGACGGTCGTTATGGAGTTTTTCTTGCTTGGTGGACAGTGTCGAAGGATCAGGTTCAGCAGCGGAACATTTAGTGAGGATGGGGATAGGAGTGAACCCCGTCCCGTATGCCGACACACACTACTTCTACCCCACAGACTGGTGAAGTGCTTCGCAAGACTACAAGATTTGATTTTTGACATAATTAACGAAAGACGGGAGTCTGCAACAAATCACTTAAGATTTAGGTGAACTATGGATATTTGCCAGTAATTCACTGAACTTGATGGGAGTCAGTAGTCAGTACTCAGTAAAGAGCAATATCTAAGGTTGCCCGAAACTGTAAGTATGATGAAGAAAATGCCGTGACACATGGTTCATAGTTTTCGTATCCTCTTGGACTCTTGTGCGGTGACTTTGCTCATTGAAGTGTCCCGAGAACAAAAGAAGATCTGTTACCAGTATACACCACCCACTCTAGCATGAGGTACACTGAGGAGGGATGTGTTCATTGTACGGTGTAAAGCACCTCAGAACAGCTAAAATACTGTGTGCCCAGAATGTTGGGTCTTCGAATGTCCCTAGTTCAAGAAATGTTGTTGATAGCTGACTCTGTTATTATTGCATTCGTTGACTTCCAGAGCATCAACTTGCAGAGAATAGGGCGGAAGCCATCACAATATTCTCCACTACGAGCATTTCCGGAGGAAAGATAACAACCTACACTGAAGGGTGCTTCGCTTAGAGGTCAAACCTAACAAAGAGCCGAAGAGAGAGGCCATCAAAATGGCCTGCCCGATGATGGTGGCAATAAATATACAAAATATGTACTATAGGGGTCGACGCGAGTATTAGTTCGGTAGAATAAAAGATACATCGTCTAATTCCGGGATCCGTCTGTCTCGGAGAAAATTAGTGCAAAAAGCATCCTGGAAACGTTTGTTGTGGAAGAGATGTCAACTTGCAAGGGTCTAACTAATCGGGAAAGAAAGAAGAGTGTTGCGAAATTGAGAGGATATCTCCATGATCTGAAAAGAACAAGTTTCTCCAAAAATTCTTCTATTTCGCCACGTCGTTGTCACCACTGTGCTTCATTTATGCTTCCGTGCTTCATTTATAATCATTATAAAATTTTTACTAAAATGAACTAAGTAATTACCACCTTTATAATTTATAACTTTTATTTTAACTTCAAAATTACAACTTTTAGTTAAAATAAATAAATTACCAGAAATTTTGAATTATAGTCCTTCTCGGTCGGGACTCAAATGGAGGCTGGCTTGAAGCAAAAAAAAAAAAGGGAGTGGTGGGGGGCCGACTTAACCGAGATAAGGACAATTGTGTCCTTCATCCTGTCTCTGGCTTGTTGTCATCGTGCGATAACCAGAATCACTCACATCTGTGAGGATGTTGGGCTCGGTCTCATGATTTCTGAAAACAAGTTTAGTGAGGGGACGGGGGGCGGGGGGGGGGGGGGGGGGAATCTAAGGTTAGTGTGGAGAGGGTTGGTTCAAGTGTTCTCTAACTACTTGGATAGAGGGAGGGTGAGAAAGAAATCGTGCAAGACCAGTGGGTCTTGAGTGCGGTGATAAACGCAGATTAGTTCTTTGACCTCTGATAATCTGCGCTTTGGTCGGTGTGTGTGTATATTTGTGCCGTCTTGTACTATGCGTGCGTTTGGTGTATTGTGTGTTAGCAGTAGACCTTATGGGATGGGTCCAGGAATCCTCCGTTATAGAGGGGAATGCTGTTGGGAAGAGTGCTTTCTTCAGTTTTGTAGTGAAGAAGAAATTGTGAAGGTCTGATCCGAATATATCGACAGAGAGAAAGGCCAAGAACGTAGGACTCCCATACAAGTAGCTTCTCGCTATTTTGAATGTTTTCGAGGTACTTGTACGCCACTTGCAGCAAGTATTCGTCGTTAGGGATACTGGAGACACCTTCGTATAGGGGAGAGTAGGGGTAATGGCGACCATCAGGTCTTCTAGAGTGGCTGGTGCATCTTCTGAGGAGTTTTCTTTCGAAAACTCGAAGACTTTCCATTTGGGCCGAAGATATGGACGACCATATGGGAAAGGCGTATGGTATTCCAGATCTGTTTAGCTGCTTATAGCAGAGAAGCTTAACTTCGGTGTCAACTTTGTTGCTCCACTTCAAGATGTTGTGCAGTTGCTTAGACCGACCAAGGGTCCTTTGAAGAATGTGGGTCACATGTTTGATGAAATTCATTTTTGGGGTATAGCTAACCACAAGATATTTCACCCTGTCCTATGCTCTAATCATAGTACCTCCTATTTGTATTCGAATATTCTCTGAGCTCCGGGCTCCGCGATAGTATAGTGGTTAGTATACGCGCCTGTCACGTGGGAGACCGGGGTTCGATTCCCCGCCGGGGAGCCTCTGGCGCAAGACTAATGACCTTGCCCGAAAAAAAAACAGATCATTATGGAACATTTAACAAGCCTCAGGACTTGCTAAATAAGGCCAAGGCCGGTTGTAGTGCCGATGATGATTGTCCGAATATCGAGAAGTAGGTTGGGAGTGTGTGGCTGTTCTACGAACCACACAATCCACTATAGGTCGAGATATCGTCGTTCCACCAAGGATATACTCACCTATATCCAAATTACACGTGCCCACAGACACGTGTCCTCAAAAGTCCTCCTTTCCACCTGAAATAAAAGGTGACATGCACCTGGGTGTCAACAAACCCACGTATCCACAGATACGTGGATCTCAAGTCCGACCAATTGTCCTACGCCTGCACGGCGATCGAAGGACATGACCCAGCATAGAAATTGTGTACCAATCAATCAACTGGATATACACAAACGGTTGGCACAGCTGCGCCAGATGTCGACAGACATCACATCCCCGGTGATAAGCGAATTGTCGGAAAGCCAATCCGCCGACAAAACCTTTGTTCCTGCCGCAATGTACGTCGCCTAAACAAAGGCCACTGCGATGCAACAGCAATAAACGAAAATGCTGTTCCCTTAGGGCTATGTAAACAACGATAATTACATTATCCCATGATCGCCTAGAGGAAAATCCTCGCCCGATTGTTTACGTAAGCCATCAGAGGTGTGGAATTCAGATCACAGAGTGATCTACAGCATGCGGACAATAACCGCCGCATCTGTATGTGTGAGCACGATCTGCACTGATGGAGAGATTCTCGATCGAGAGAAAGTCACCACCAGCGAAAGGGAAAGGAAAACAGTGGGGCGAATGAATTCATCCGCAGAGAAGTTACCCCAGTCTACTCTGAGCATCACAGTCGAACACAGAGAACCCAACGAGGAGGTCGGTCCGCACAGCGAAATAAAACTAACAAGGGTAACGTACCAAAGTCGAGGTACAACACGAAGTAGTAAATCAAACACCGAGGTCGCGAGTGTGTCGAGTTTAACGTGTCGGTGAATTAATTAAGTGTGATGTCAACAAGAACATTTTTTTACAGAGTTAATGACAAACAATAAGCGAAATTAAGTACGTTAAAATTTTTCCGTGAGTTGGACACTTTGCTCGTAGTCGCGTAGTTCACGCTGCACACAATACCAAAGGCAAAATAAAAAAAAGCCAAAGGTACGCACACCAATGTATTAATAAAAGAATTACAATTGTGTCCTAAACGTTTATCAACCAGTGTAAACTAAATTTAATAACAATAAAATAAAAATCACAGGTTAAGAAAAAATATCCTTGGGTTTCATTTGTGCAGCACATCATTCACTCGTTTCGTTTTTTTTCTCGCACACTGTTCGGTGGAACACAGCGTCAACTTTCGACATAGGCTAAACTTCCGCCAAAAGTGTTTACTACTCAGAACTATAGCTACTGCTTTGCATGGGTTAAGTCGAATTTTCCATCGACTGTAATACTGATACAGTTCGTTCAGATGACCGTCGATTTGTCGCGAGTTTTGGGCTTTTCGATGACTTGTACACTAGGACGTCATCCGCATAGCATATCTGGTTTAGTCACCTGTCCACAGGGCGAGGAATATCTGAAGTGTAGATATTAAATAAGATGGGGCCATGAATGGGGCCCTATGGTGCGCCTGAAGCCGCGTTGAAAGTTGGGGAAAGCTTTCCATTCACTCGAACTTGGAAGGTTCTGTTTAGAACGAACTGGTAGATGGTACTACACAGCGCTCTAGTGAGGCCAGTATTCAGTAATTTAAAAACGAGACCTTCGATCCAGGTTGTGTCAAAAGCCTTTTCAATGTCCAGGCTCACCGCAATGGTAGGTTCCTAATTAAAGAGGTGCACGCAGTCGTGGTTTTGAAATATGTTAAAACCCATAGTCATGTGGGGCTTGTTGTTAGTGTGTCGGCGTACGACATGGCTTCAGACAAATACCACCACGACTCTATTGGGAGCACTAATTGATCCTCAGGAGAACACAGAAAAGTCAATCCACCTATGTACACTGGAAAGCGATGAAAATAAAAAAACACTTGCGTATCCTTTTACAATGGTTCTTTATTAGTTGTAATCGCTATTGCTCACAGGATTCAAATAGGCGAATATCGCTTTAAAATACAAATCACTATTGTTATATATGTCTTTACTAAAATGAATACTATTGTTTTACGAATTCCAATTGGCGAATATCGTTTCAAAATGCAAATCACTTTTACTGGATGTATTTAATGAAATGGTTTTAGCAAACGACCGAACTTTCACCGTTTGAGTGACTCGTGGCTGACCTTGTGGCACTTGTACCTGCTCCGAAAGAAGAAATCTGACTCCGCTGGTGTTTGTTGCCGCCAACATCCACCAGCTGTGATCGTGATGATTTCCGATCTAAGGGTAGCCACTCAGCGATCGAATCGGGATTAAATGGAAGGATTCTCCGTATGACCGTACGGTCAAGTGTAATGCCCCTTTGCTCGAAAGATCGACAACGAACGATCCTGTACTTGTCCAAACAAGGAACAAGCATAAGGTCTGCGGCAATGTTGCTGTCAATCATCGCGCTGGTCGCCTGAAAACGAAATATGTTTCTGCGTTCTAGGTAAAAAGAAACGCTATTTCGAGGGACGTACATTAGATGCGCTTTGTTTGGTTTAGTCATATGATTCTGGTGCACGATGGAAGAAAGTTACTTTGTTGACATTAAGTCAACAGAAACCTCGACGACGGAGGCAAAGGGTGAGGCTGGATGGCTGTATGTTTAGATTAATGTGCCGGTACGTGGATATAATGGTGAGGAATTTGCCTTGCAGATGTGCAAGCATACGTCTCACCCAATGTTTACTTATGAAATCATCATCATCGGCACTACAACCAGGAACCGGTCTTGGCCTTATTTAGCAAGTCCTGAGGCTTGTTAAATTTTCCATAATGATTTGTTTTTTCCGGGCAAGGTCATTAGTCTTGCGCCGGAAGGGTTACTTATGAAATGGTAGGAAGAATATCGGCTGCAGCTGTGTCAACAAGTACGCTGGCCAGCGTGTGTTTATCGATTATAATTGCTGACGAGCTGAGCTGATAGGGGGTATGGAATGGTTCATGTATTATGAATCAAAGAAATTTAATGATATGCATGCCAGGTTTGCTTTCAGGTGGAAGATGATGAAGGGTGGCTTACGCTGCTCATTTGCAGGTAAGTAGAAAGACTTTGCATGATATGTGGAAGACAGGTTAATTTGAAGGAAATGGTTGGTTCTTTGGGGATGCCTTAAATCTAAATTGGAAATCAGGTATTGTTCCTGGTTATTTAGATTCTCGTATATGAACTTTTCATATATTTTGCTGATTCAAGTGAAGAGCGAAATAGGACAAAAGGTTGAGGGGTGATAATTTGGTTTCCCAGCTTATGCTATTGAGCGGACAACAGCATGCTTTCAAGCTTGGGGAAAGTACCCCATGTTGTAGGCATAGTTGAACTGAATGGAGAGCTTTATAAAGAATTAGGCAGAAAGTCTTCGCAACGAGTGGTACGGCATGTTGTGGTTACGGGATGACTTCTTGGGGTTTTGAGATTTAACTAGATTTCGTAGGGTATTGACTGACTCGAAGCTGAAATGCATCGCCCTTTTATTCCAAATTTCGTCGAGATTCGTACTCAAAAAATGTGTATTGCTTTCGTGAATCGTTGACAAATCTTTGTTACATCTTTCATAGAAGCTGGATTCCAAGGAGTGGGTTTTGCTAATGTAGTTTTAGGAAATGTTATTTAACTTATAAATTTAAGTGATTTGGGATCAGTACAAAACACAAAACGTTGAACGAAGTAATAACGACTACTCGAAGCTCTTTATGTAGAAAAGGGTAACGAAGAGGCGCGTATATTTTAAAAAGGACCAGCTAGTTTACTAATGAATACTAACAGTGCAAGAAAACTAGGAACTTATAGTTACAAATACAATGAGAAGAAATCTTTGCATCACTGCCGTGTATAGGCAGGACTAATACCCCAAAATGTTGATAGAAAACAGAATGAAAGTGTGGGGTTTAAGTATTGTGTCAATACACGGGCACACGGTTCACTTAAATCCCCGACTATGTTCTGCTGCAAAGATATGATCACCCGAGAGAAGAGAGGAAATAGAAACGCACTGGAATGTTATTTTGCATAATTTCCGTTTATTTTTAATTGTCTTTTTTTTATTTTCCTGTATTTCACAATTGTTTTCAATTACTTAATTTGGGGTAATCCGAACTGAACGCGTGACTATCGTATTCTCTCGACACGGACTATGCAACGACCGTGACTTGACTCTATGTTGTGTGTGTGAACACTCCGGAGGATGGTTATCGACTGATTAAAATTTGCGAAATTAATTTTTGGGCCCGAGCGGCGGCGTGTCCTGCCGCTGTGATGATTCAATAGTGACTGACTTTAATTAGGGATGAAGATGGGTAATTTAATTTTTTTGTACACAGGACAACCAATAGAGATCATACTTCTGCTCTCTCATTGCCACGCCCGTCGATGTGTGGTGAATACATCGGTTAATTCGATAGTCGACGAACATGGGAGAATGAGAGAACAGAAACAAGATGTACGATGATCTCGGGGTGGGATTGGTTGTGTGGTGATGAATCAATGCAGCTTCTGAGAATGACCTACTGCCCTAGTGTTACGGCCGTGGTGATCTCAGAGTGCGTTGAACCGTAGGGAGACAGAATTATGGAGGAGAGGAAATGTGGTCGGGGCTATTCATCTGCGAAAAGAGATCATTGATCCAAAGCGAATGGATGATCGTCGGAAAACCCGAAGTGACGCCAAATTGGCTTGGGTAATTTATCATGAGAACTAATTAAATATTTTGATAAATTCCCCAGCGGTTGCGCGAATATGCCACAGTGTCGTCTGCTTCGACTTGTTGTTGCTAACCAACATGATGTGATTTCCGATGGAAATCTCATGGGATAGCAAAATGGAGTTGCCGCATGGCAAAAGGGTAGCTAAACTCAATTATGCATTATCTGCATAGGATAATGAGTTTAGCTATGCATCCTTTTGGAAATATGATATTTCAGGTGAAAAGCTTGAACGGCGGAATAGGGGTTGATGTGACGCGCTATTAGCGGTCGAAATTAGGTTAGAATTGTGAGCTGGTACTTCATGTGATATAGGCAAACCCCACAAAAGAGGTTATTCGATATCGGAAATTATTGAAATAAATAGATTAAACAATTAAAAAGACAAACAAAGTTCCGTCGGTGAACGGTAAAATGCACGACGATAGTCATGTTATGTTTAGCTTAGAGCGTCCGCGAAGGATCAGTAAGTTATAATGAAAGGTAATTAAGCTATAATTTAAACATTTTTCGTCTAGACTATTAGTTAGGATCTATGAAACAAAAAAGAAATAAAAAATATTGTAAAGAAAAATGGTGTAGTGATGTGGGAAACACAAACTTACAATGTACGAGGGTTGCCTCTTATGTTTCGGGATTTGGCAACCCTAGCGTTGCAATCCGGCAATTGACTGCTCTGTCGTAAAGTTGGACATTTTTGAGGTTATACGCACTCAGAACGTTTTGACATACGAGCGCTATTTGTGTTGTTTACAGTAACTTAAAAGATTCATCTCGGCCCAAAAATGGAATTAAATCGTCAACATTTTCGTGCGATTATTTTTTACAACTTTCGGCATGGATTAACTCAGCAACAGTGCATGGATGAACTTAATTCAATTTTTGGCGATGAAGCTCCATCAAGGACCAGTGTTTATCGATGGTATGGTGAATTCAATCGTGGTCGTAGTTCACTCCAAGATGAATTTCGTGAGGGTCGTCCAAAATCAGTTGTTGTTCCGAAAACCATTGATGCTGTGCGCGAACTGATATTGGAAGATCGTCATGTGACCTATCGTGAGATTGAGACAACCTTAGCCGTTAGTGGGACCAGCATACATTCAATATTGCATAAACATTTGACTGTCAAAAAAATTTGTTCGCGTTGGATCCCACACAATTTGTCAATCGCCCAAAAAAAGGCTCGTGTCAATTGGTCGAAAGAAATGCTCAAAAAATACGGTCGCGGTGCTTCGAAACACGTCTATGACATCGTGACAGGTGATGAATTGTGGACTTACGCGTATGAGCCCGAAAGTAAACAACAGTCGACTGTCTGGGTGTTTCAAGATGAGCCAAATCCAACAAAAGTTGTTCGCGCACGAAGCACTTCCAAGCAAATGGTCGCCTGTTTTTTCGGAAAAACTGGACATGTCGCAACCGAACCACTAGAACAACACAGAACAGTCAATTCTGAGTGGTACACAACCATTTGTTTGCCAGTTGTCTTCCAAGAAATCAGGAAAACCAACCGCCGAAGACGGATCACATTTCACCACGACAATGCGAGCTCTCACACATCGGCTGCGACAACTGCCTTTTTGAGCACCCAAAACATCGATTTGATGGGTCATCCGCCGTATAGTCCTGACTTGGCACCGAATGACTTCTTTTTATTCCCGTACGTAAAAAACAAACTGAGAGGTCAACGTTTTTCGACACTTGAAGAAGCGGTTGCTGCATTCAGAATGCATGTGTTGGAGATACCTCAATCAGAGTAGCAAAAGTGCTTCGACAATTGGTTCAAACGCTTGCAAAAGTGTATAGATCTTCATGGGGAATATTTTGAAAAACAATAAAGTGATTTTCGATGATCGATATTTGTTTTTGTTCTCTAATCCCGAAATATAAAAGGCAACCCTCGTATAAGAGTCGTCCAATAAGTCCTTGGAACATCTTAGAGGTGGTGCTCGAAATATCGAAAATGATTTGTTTTTGGTAGGTATCACTACTCACTACACAACGGTACAAAAAGTGACTATGAACAAAACCTCTGCAAGAAGATTGCCCGCGTTTACTCTCAGTGAAGAATAAACGAAGCATGCGATCGTATCTGGAAATATCAACAAAAAGAAGAAAGCGGAACGATTTACCAATCCAGGTCAGCCTCAGTAAAACTGAGCTATCTTTTTAGAGCCAAGAAATATTTTACTCCGGCCCAACTTCTTCTCCTATATAAATCCCAAATTAGACCCTCGCTCGACTATTGGTCTCATGTTTGGATCTCGGCTTTTAATAATACCCTCGGCCTACTTGAGAGCATACAGAGACGAGCGATCCGCCTGATCGGGGACTCGGCGCTGACGTCGGGACTACAGTCGCTATCACATCGAAGGCGCGTAGCCGACCTGTGTCTGTTTTACAGATATTGTTGGCGATGCGATCAGCATCGGCGCACAAAAACTCAACATCGGCGCACAAGCACTCAGCATCGGCCCACAAGCACTGAGCACCAGCGCACAAGCACTCGACATCGGCGCACAAGCACTCAAGAGGGAGGAGCATGACAGACACCTGTATACCAGTCGCGATAAATCACTCAACAGGAAACGAGTGATTTATCGAAAACAAGCGGACGAGGAGACAGCTGCTGAAAATAAAAGGCGAGCGCAGCGGCGAAACAGGGGGAGTCGTCGAAGGAACTCCTGCCCAATCAGTCTTGATCAAGACTAGCGTCATAAAGAGATAAAGATTTATTATTGTAAAATATAACCAATAATCAGGAATAAGAAATAAATAGGAATATAATCGTATAATTGGGTCACGTTTTGAATTTACTTGATTACGTTTATAGTTTCTGTCGATTAGGGATTTGTACTGGGCAAGACTCAAACGCCCGTTTTATCCAAAGAAGAGTCCGGCTCTGGAGGTACAATCCTTGGAATTGAGAAAGCATCGTTGGCCGGCCAGTCCCGGAAAATACAGTCCACTTAAAAGAGCGACTGATGCGTCGCTGGAATCAGCGCCGTTTGTTCGTTTCAGCAACAGATATTATCACGGGTACTGTTCTTCGGAGATTCTTGGTATTGTTCCACGCAATTCGGCTTATATGCGCTCCACAAGACAATCCGACGGATCGCACCCGTTTCTGGTTCATCTCCCGACGTCGCGATCATCCCTACATCAGAACTCGTTCCACTACAGAGCGGGGAAGCTGTGGAACTCCCTTCCCACGCGAGTGTTCCCGTAGCGTTACAACCTGCAACTGTTCAAAAAGAACTGCAACAGTTATTTGATGGCATCTCGGGGCGCCCACTCGGCGCTATAGGTTCGCCTCTCCCGAGAGAAGTCTAATTAAAAAAATGCAACTAAGCAGCGTTTGCTGCAATGCTATTTACCGCATTCGGACTGCAACTTCACTTCCGATATACGGCTGCGATGAATTAATTCGATTAATTGTCTTTTGGTGGCGTATTCTTCACATCGCGTGTTCGTCATGTGTTTGAGTTACAGCAGACTATATGACGATTGCGATCCGACGCAAAGTCAAACGGAAAACGTCACCACATGATGTAAATCTTCACAGTACTGGAAAAACTATTTATTAGCGACTCGTTATCACGAAAATTGCGTAAAAAAGCGAAATACACACACAATAGAGACAGTACCGGGGTTATATTATATAAGACGGACTGTTAGGCATGTGGACTTAATGACGAATGATCTAAATAAGGAAAAATAAATATAATTCAATAAACCACTTTTTATCGTATACTTTTCAATATACTAAGACCAGGCTAGCGCTGCCAAAAGCAAAGCCTACCTACGGAAAAGGTTACTCCCGTTGGAGAAAACGCTGTCCGTCCATAAATCCTCTGCAGTTTACGAAAAATATAAAAAAAAATCATAACTTGTCTGTGTATTACATTTTACAATTCTTCTATTGACTCTGAAAGTAGTTAATACTGACGCAGGTTGAGGTGGACTCCACATTTTCCACGTGTTATTTCCGGACACTAGGATAGGGGAACGCCCTTTTAGGGTATTTAATCTCCAATTTCGATATGGATCAAAAGTGAACAAAAATCAGTGATTTTCCTGACGTTGTAGCCAGCTAAGCTACGCGTCAGATATATATTTTGTTGTTGTTGGAAAATATGACATTACGATATGTTGCAAGAAGCGAAACATTATGCTCAAAACACTACAGTTGTGCTGATGAAAACGATTATTTCCAAAAGTCCATACACACACATACGCATCCGCACTTAATGTGAATGGCTACAATTCTTCGAATTTAGAAGCTTTACGGAATTCAACTTGAGCACCCAATATAAAAATACATAGTAATTATTTATGATATATATAATTTACATGCTTATTTATCCTTGAGTTAACAGAGTAGCGCCATAGAAGCATTACAATTGCGTCAGTTGAAACTTAAGGGATTAGTTGCTCCTATTCGAAACTCATTCTCCACGAAAAAAACCCTTACTCCCTTGCCTAAGTCGATAACCAGGCAACAGTGAACAACTCCTTCATGGATTACTTTGTTTGTTACAAATAAAGGACGTTTCCTGACAAGGAGTTAGACTTTTAGTTTTAAAAAATCATCCGATATACGTAGCCCTATTAGGCAATCGGTGCCTTTGACGTCATTTTCATTTGGAGGACCTAAAAAATTTCTTTTTCTGCATGCAAGCTAAAGTAGCATGTGCTTCAAATTTTCAAATTAGAATGAATGTAATAAGGAAACTAATTACGAACGCTACAAGGATAAAACAGTACCCTCTGTCGAATGCCGTGGTCTTTCCATCTATACACAGCTATGGTAGGGTGGTATATATAAAAATAAAGTAGCTCCCTAATATAAAGCACTCGTTTGTTTTAATAGCGGAAATGTCTAATGAGGATCCGAATGCGGAAAGCAAATACCAACGACTACGGCTAGCTGCAGAATCACCACCTATATGGAGTAATAAGATAACAATAATCGGATGCGGAGAAGTGGGTTTAGCTTGTGGAATATGCGTCTTGGCGCAGAAGATTTCAAATAACATTTGCTTCGTAGACAAGGACGAGAAGCAAATGTTTGATAGAGTACAGGATATGAAAAAGAGCGCAACCCTCTCAGAAAATACAACAATAAATGTCAGTACTGACTACAAGTTAACAGCAGACTCATGTTTGTGTATCATAACTGCATCTTCGAGACCAAGCAGTATCGATGATCAGCTTAGGTTCGCAAAAGATAACGCGGAGATTGTGCAGGATGTTGTACCAAAATTCATAAAGACAAGCCCGGCCAGCATCATCATTATAGTAACGAGCCCAGTGGATATCATGACTTACGTGGCGTGGAAGACTTCCTCCTTTCCACAGAGTCGTGTGTTTGGAACCGCCAGCGCTTTGGACGCACTGCAAACGCGGTTCTTCCTGTCGCGCTGTATGAACTTCTGCCCAATATATTACCATGGCCTCATCGTCAGCGATTTACCAGCTTGGTCGGAAGTTCATGCCACAGCGCTCAACCCCATGAGGAAAATAGAAAGAGAAGCAGGCGTAAATTCTAACAAAGAATATACAGCGGAAGATCGGAATGCAGTTAGTACAAAGACTTCCCTCGAAGCCCTTAAGAAGAAGGGCTGTCTGCCATGGGCTATTGCCCTTACGTGTGCAACAATTGCGGAGGCTGTGATCAAAAATGCCCCTATTATTATGCCAGTCTCCACGTTCATCAAGGTAATTTTTTGGAATCCCTTTAGTGGTGGTGATTTTCTAAAGACTGTTTTTCCAGGGTCTGTACTGCATTGACAAGGATGTCTGCTTATCAGTTCCGTGCATCGTTAGCCGAGATGGCGCAACGGCAGTTCTTCATAAGAACTTGACTGGAGGAGAGATTGAACAACTTCAGTTGTCCGCAGATATAGTGCATAAAATACAATTAGGTCTTAATATTAAGTTTTAACAACGAGATGTAATTTTGATGGGCACGTTAAACCAACAAAAAATATCGATAGAGGTCGTCAAGCGAAAACGACTGAGCTATAAGGTTTCAGGTTTATTTGTATTATTCATTCCTTCTTGATGTGGTTTTTGATTTGGTAACATCTTTTAACACCAGAACCGGTTTTCACTACATTTGTCTGATATGTTGATAATCTGGTTCTGACACTTGCATAGCGTTGGTTAAAATCACCATTCACTTCATCGCAGAATATTATACTCTCCCAAGTGTCACACAAAACTCCCCACCCGCACACCCACCACTTGGTTTCACTGGGTGGCCTAATTTTTGGTTAATCCATATTATTTCCCTGCAAAATTGCATAATACCCAATCTGGAAAGGTCCACAGCTGCAAAAAAAGAAGAAAAACAAAAATCCTGTACGGGGGCAATTTTATCCACAAAATAAGCAAATGCGTGGAAACGATACCGAAAAAGATATTTAGTATCGTTGCCCACAAATAGACAGGTAAGTAAAGAGAAGTAGCTCGAGATATCCTCAATGCTGCTCTGCCATGGAAGAAGTGTTGGTGGGCGATAGCTATGGTCGGTAAAAATCCGGCATACATTTGGATCTGTCCAGAAGTTATTCTACCAAAAAAAAAAACCTTCGCCAGTGCCGGTAAACAAAGAATGTGTCACATAGGCATTTTAAAGGGAGTTTACATTATAACCGCCTACTATCGGATTTCAGTTTCACAATCCTTTTTGGGTTTCTTGGGTATACACAGGACAGCAGTTGCACATATTGTTTCACGCGACCTATATTCTGTGGGGTCTGAAGTAAATAAATGGATATCCGGTTTGAATGAAAATCTACACGTAAGTGAAGTGCAATGCAGTCCCTATCCACCCCTTCTTAGGGCCTGTTTTTTCTTAAACACACCTTTGATCGGTTCCTTAAGTACCAATACTGTGGCATGATCTCTAATCGTTGGTGGTTTTTTGATGTGAGAACGGCGTAATATTCGTCATGGAGAGGATGTGGCATGGATTTTGTCACAGATTCACTAGGCAGCTACCATAAAGACAAACTTTGCTTTTACTCATCCATTGCGGATCCCGACTTGCAATGTTTTCTGAGACGGTATTGGTTTTCTCTGCCAGGCCATTCCCTCAGTTTTTTATCGATAAATATAATATTCGCGACTTGGGATGTATCTATCCTCGGTGGTTGGCCAGATTTCTAACCTCAAAGTAGCAAATCTTGGACGAAACCCAGGCAATAACTGGTACACATACTTCGAAGTTCAGTATGCCTGGTTACAACTTCGCGCTTTTGCTCTTCCTGCATCGTGTCTTAGCCACATAGGCACACAATATGGTCGCTGTTTCAAACCAGATTTTAGTATCTCCTGTCTTGCACTTCATGTAAGGCATATCATTTATGGTTTTTTTTTCTGTATTGAAGGCCCAACTTGGCGAATTCCGTGAAAAAATCCAAAGCTCTGTCCGACTTTATAATAGATCATAACCACCTTATCTCGGCCGAACCTAACCCTTTACTCGAGCTTGTTCTCCATAAACTCGACTCTGTCGTTGATGAACTTGCGGCTTTTCGATCTTTGCTCGGCCAGATCGACATCGCTATAGAATCCGTGCATACGAAGCAAACAAACTCCCACCCCTTCCCACGACGTGTCTCGTCTCTATATGGCGAACTTCAGAACGTAACCCCACCTCCGCCTCTACCCACTACGCCCCAAATTGTCCGCCCCACTTCTCTCCCACCCACTACGTCAAGCGACCCTCCTCCTGCATCCACGACGCCACAAGCCGATTCTCCACTAATAGTCCGCTTGGCACATCTTGGACACCTGCTGGCAAACTCGGATCAATAAGCTGGAGCACTCAAACCTAGCAGTTACATCATACCTGTTAAAGGGCGCACCTAATACCGCGAACCCCGCTTGGTTTGCCGAGTTCTCCCTGATGAAATTCTGCATTCCCACTAAAGAATGTTACTCGCTCCCTAGCAGTAACAGTAAACCTAGTTTCCGCTTAGTCCTCCCCTTCAGATATGACTGGATTTTCCACTCGAAAGAAAAACGTACACTGTAGGATCGGCAGGATGACTTTATCTCTAAGCAACTCCAACAAACCGTCAAAACCCTTGCGCTCTTTACCTAAACCCGCGCTTGGAAATAACCTGAAAACAGGTGCTAAATAGACCAACTTCCATAGATCGCACACCCTCAAACCATTAGCCCCCCTCCATGAAAGCACAGCCCATTTGTCCAGTTCCCCATCGCGCCTCAGCACACCCACCCCCCCCCCCCACCCTAGATTTTGATACTCGCCCACCGCTCCCCGTCAAGATCACACAAAAATCCCTTAAGTCAAATGAATGCCGCTATGCCCTCTCGAAGCTTCGAAATAGTCGGGCTTACGATAACGTCCGCATCTATCTAGCTTACCTTCATGGCAAATCGAATGCAGTCTGCCATGAAGGCAAAACGAAAACTAGCGTTAAGGTTTCCATTCAACAGGAAGGTCTCCCCACCGATTTCCCTAGCCTTTGTAATCTGTACATAAAATTCCATGAAAACTTGAATATTCCGCCTCTTAAAGTAAAAAATACCTCTCGGCTTTTCGACAATACATTTGCACGAAAATGGTATCTGATATTCTTTCGGCCCTAATCGGCTGCCCAATACTCTCCCCCTAACAATTTACTATCAGAATTTCAGAGGACTTCGGTCCAAAACCCATTCGATCTTACTCAATATTCACTCCCTTTGATATATACGCTTTGATCGAAAGTAACCTCACCCCCAGTATCAATATCCTAGAACTGCCCCCCCCCCTCCCGACCATTCCCGGTTTTTCGGGAAGACGATATTCGTCGTTCCTGTCCTGACTTCCCCTGCCTGCGCGTGCTGCTTCCCTTCAAAAACGGACTAACATCTTCACTTATCACCATATCTTCTTCTCCCAACCTCGACTATGTCGCTATAAAAATTGAACATTGCTTAAATTCCTTGTACATCATCTGGTTCTACATACTGCCTTCGCAATCTATCGAGTCATACGAACTCGCAATTGCTGCAATAGACCGCTTAACTGAGCTGAGATCTTCCCAAGACGACATTGTAGTCCTTGGCGATTTTAGCCCCCCCCCCCCCCCCCCCCCCCATCAGCAATGGACGCTGTCCGATGATAAATCCCTCTGTATGTCAAACCCCACTACTACCAAGGAATGTAGACAGCCTCACCGGCTCTAGCCTATGTCAAGTAAGCAATGTCGTAAACCATCTGGACAGACAACTTGACCTTGTGTTCACGACAGACCCCTTTAATTCCTCAATTGCCGTTAGTCTCCCCCCTCTCTCAACCATTGACCACCACCACCCGTCCCTTCTCTTATCCTTATAACTCGACTGCTCAGCCCACTTCACACCTGCCCCCCATCCAATTTTCTTACAACTTCGGAAAAGCCAATTTCCGCCCCATAAATGAATACTTCAGCAATATCACACTCCGCTTAAACGATATACG
The DNA here is from genome assembly GCA_963931805.1 of Microdon myrmicae. Classification (NCBI taxonomy): domain Eukaryota; kingdom Metazoa; phylum Arthropoda; class Insecta; order Diptera; family Syrphidae; genus Microdon; species Microdon myrmicae. The sequence continues at coordinate 186,534,283 of OZ007498.1, read as the reverse complement.
TGTAGACGTCTCTACAGCTTCGCTCTACACAGAAATCTACAATGCCACATCCCTATATGTCCCATAATCCGGACACAGGTTATCATTTTTATCGCCCCTTTTGGTATAACCGCAAACTCCGCACCCTTCGTAACAAGAGGAATAAGTTGTGGAACACTTCCCTAAATACGCGTTCTCCTCTGAACTACTCCAACTACCTCGTTTACTTTTATCAGTTCATCGAGCTATACAGCTCCCCCTACCACAATTACCTCCCCAAAGCTCAATTCAACCTGATCAACGACCCCAAAACTTTCTTCCACTTTATCAACTACAAACGCAAATCTGATGCATATCCCGCCTCTCTTTTCTACGGCTCAACTACTACAACTGACTCCCATACCATAGCCAATCTTTTCGCGACCTTCTTCAAACTATCCTTCACGGACGACTCTTTCGTACCTAATCCCTCTTACTTCACTGGCCTGTCAGAATTCTCCCTCGGCACTCTCATCCCACTACACATTCAACAATACCAAGTTATAGAAAAACTTGAATAAATGAATGGCGGTCCCGGCCCAGACGGACTGTTCCTCTTCTCTCTCTCTCTCTCCCGCTCGCTTCAATCTTCAATCTAGCCCCCCTCACAAGATCTATTCTCTGACATTTGGAAATTCTCTTACATAACCCCCATACATAAAAAGGGACCAAAAAACGATATATCCAATTATCATCCCATTACTAAGCTTTCGCACATTCCTAAAGTGTTCGAAGGCCTTCTATATGACGCGTTATGTTTTCGCTGCTCTCCCAGCCTATTTATCCTAACCATTAAATATATAGGCTCTAGTATCAATCACTCCTTCATCTCGCTTTACGCGGATGATACCAACATTTTCAAGACAATCCGCTCTGCCTTAGACTCCTCACTTCTCCAATCGGATCTTGACAGCTTTTCGACTTGGTGCCAAAATAACTGCCTAGAACTGAATATCACCAAACGTCACACAATCACCTTCTCTCGGAAGCGACTCTGCGAGAAAGTCTATGGGAGTCGTTATTTTTCCACAATAATGATATTAACGCCACGAGGGCACCCGGTATGTCAAACTTTGCTCCACAGATCAAATTGTAATGTTCGAACCTTAGTATAAAAGTACAGTTCGATTTCGGGAACAGGGGGCCATTGATGTTAAATGAAACAATACAGAGAAAAACGTTAGAAGATTAAGGATGTCTAGGAATGGCGGCAGTGTACACTTTTAACACGCAAAGTTCTTAAATGACCAGAGAGGGAGACAAAAAATACTACACCCCCACATGTATCATATACAAAGAGCATAACAAAGTTTATGTTCTCATCTATTCCCTCGCTTCTAGTCCATGACAGACCAGTCAACAACGTAATTGAGAAATCGAATCTACTTGCTGCACGTTTCGCGGCAAACTCAACACCATCCCGTATCAGATCTACCATATCCCAGATTCACTTTCGAACTCATATTGTTTCCCGAGCACTCAAACAGGTGAACATTAACACCACAAGCCCTGGGTAGTACTTCCCAATATTTTCAAAGAGGTGTTCTTCCCTCGCTAAGGCTTTCCACTTACTCAACCGCCCAATTCTCAAATAACTGAAAGTCAGCTAATTTTCAACTTATTCGTAAAAATAGTCAAGTCATCCCCCTATTCCTATCGAGGTATAGCACTAAATTGTTTTGTGTTAAAGGTTATGGACTGACTTTGTAACCGTCAAATGTCTGGAATCAAATAAATTCTTTAACGGCTCCCAATATGATGTCATGTCCACAAAGAATCTGATGGCATATCTTACCGAAAAGTGAAGCCATTCCATCTACTACATCGATTAGAGGGGGTTGTTGCGTTGGATATCTCAAAACCTTTCGACAAAGTATCCAGACCTGTTATAAGAATTGCATTCCTATGAAGTCGACGATACACTGATTCAGTGGAGAAGGAATTATCTTTCTGACTGTTCAATCTAAATTCTGGATGGTGTTAAATTTGGGGGGAGGGAGCGAACATACAGGGCAAAGTTACTGATTGCTTTCAACCCGGCGAAGGCCAGGACGATCCTTGTCCCTGTTCAATCCAAGTTGACATACAGTCTCCACGTGACACCCCTGGATAGCTACTTTGGCACCCGCCAAGTAGTGAACCAATGCATGCAGCGACATCCTGAGAAAGGTTGGCGCAAGGGTAATAATCATCCCCGTAAAAACGAATTATTATGCCAAATTTAACAAGCCTCGGATATGGACAAGATATACGATAACGACCACGGAAACGAAAATGGCTAAACGATTTAAGAATTTTCTCAATGAACGTCCGCTCACTAAACAGAGCTCCAGCTGCACAGCAGCTATCCGATCTGACTGAATATAAGGCTGACATAACAGCATTACAAGGAATAAGATGGACGAGGAGTGGTGTTATTCAAAGAAACGTGTATGACATTTATAACAACTGTCATGCAAAACACCACGTGCCCGGGGTAGGATTTTTACTCAGCCAGAAACTGAAGCCTGCAATTTCGGCTTTAATGCAATAACCAAAAGGCTGTGCACTATTCACGTGCGAGGCAAGTTTAAGAACACAAGCCTCATAAACGTTCACGGACCTACAGAGGAGTCTCCTGACGACGAAGAAGAACAATACTACGTGAACGTCGAACGGGCCCTCAACACCTGCCAAGATATGATGTGAATATCGTCCTTGGTGATTTGAATGCGAAAATAGGTTGGGAGACGGTTTTCAGGCACTACGCGGGTTCCCATAGTTTCCATTAGAACACTAATGGCAATGGACTACGAGTCATCGAATTGGCAGCATCCAAAAGCTTGGTCGTTGCGAGTATCAGGTTTCCGCGTAAAGATATCCACAAAACCGCCTGGGTATCACCTGATGGAGCCACTCGCAACCAAATGGACCACGTGTTGAGGGATTGACGCCACTCCTCGAGCCTGAAGACCGTACGAACGTATCGAAGTGCCAACGTCGACTCGGATCACTATCTTGAGGCAAATCAGGGTTGATCAGATATTCACCCTTAGGCAGGCGATGGAAAATTGTCAGGAATTTAAGGTTCCATTATATCATCTCCTCGATAGCATACTGGTTAGTATACCCGCCTGCTACGCGGGAGACCGGGGTTCGTTTCCCCGTCGGGGAGCCTCTGGCGCAAAACTAATCACCTTGCCCGGAAAAAACAAATCATTATGGAAAATTTAACAAGACTCAGGACTTGCTAAATAAGGCCAAGACCGGTTACCGGTTGTAGTGGCGATGATGATGATGATATCATCTATTTATAGACTTGAAGGCCACCTACGACAGCACAGCCAGGGTAGAACTATGTGTGCAACGAGAGAGTTCGGCATTCCAAACAAACTGATTCGTCTTTGTAGGTTGACCTGTGGCGGTTTCGCCAAACCCCACGGTTCGCTTATCTAAAAAACCCCCATTTCTACAACCCTGTCTGTATCAACTTTCTGCTAATGCAATCGCATTAAGCATCTGTAAATGCTTCACGCAACAAAATTTACCAAATGTATTTACCTAAAACCTCCTGGAAGAGAATTCTTACCTGCATTCATTTGTTCAAATTTAAAATTCCTCTTAAGAATTCTGTTCCAAACAGCATATCTCTGAAAAGAAAACTTATCGGTTCACATATCATGTAACCATCCCAACCAGCGATAATTATCATTGCGTCGCCTATTTCCCGTCCTCACCAAGTGTATAATAAATCACCATGCATACACATTGGCTGGCGACCTACACCCAAGAAACCAAAAACAAATATACGCATCTCGTGTCTCTTGGCACCAATCAATCCTACAGCATAAGCAAATGCAAATAGGAATTCAATACCCTACCCTTACCAGTGATGCCTTAAAGATTATTTTCCGGTAATCTAGCTAAAACCCATTGCATTGCCGCTTATTTATTTAGCCGCAATGCACATCTTAGACAAAGACCCAAACGTTCCCTTTGTCTTTTCATATTTCGGGATCTGCTAGTCATCAGCAGCGACAAGAGCAAACGGAAAACCAATTATCATCCAAGGAGATTCGGTTTGTTTGCTTTCCCGAACTCGCATCACCATGAATGCACATTTTCCCTTTCTTTGTCTCAGATTCGTCCCCATGGCCTTGTGTATTAAAAAAACCAATGTGATCTTCACTCACGAATACACATACATTGCCAAGTATTTCTTCCTTGTTTTCACCACGAGAGAAACACTTTCTCTTTCGTGAAAACTCACCCCAAACGATTGAATATCGTGGAGTCTAATTCCATCCGCTGACCGCAATGGTGTAGCGATTCTAACAGACACACACAAATTCACAAGCAAAAATAGTGAAGAACATGAATGAAAAAATCGAATAAGAAAAATACATCAGAACCGTATACCAAGCGATAAAATAAAAATAATTCACACCAGTGGAATATAGTCGAGTTTGGAAATCAAATTCTAAACACGGTCAGTAGTCTGATGCTTCACTGCTTCACTTTTCAACCGTTTCATCGTGTGTTCAATTCACCTTCTTCACTATCCTTGCTTAACGCTACAATGGTCACGCCGCTCCCGCTCTTCGTCACTGCGGGGACGCGAAAGTGCCCCGGAGTCGTGGCTGTAGTGTTGAGTACGTTGGCCAAAAAGTGTCACAGCCACCGAGTATTCCCATCGCGGTCCAGTTCATATCAATTAACTTTGTCGTATTGTTAATCTTTAATGTGTAAATTTCACCACTAAATAAATTGACACCAATTTCTTAAGTGACCGCGGCCCAAATAAAACTGTGTATATTGATAAGAAACAAACAATAAAATTAATTTAAAGTGGTGATCACCCACCAACACTAGTGTTTTATTTCTCTCGACCTACTTGTTTAGTGCTCGTCGGTGGAACAATTTATGGTGAAGAAGGAAGTGAACGGAGTGTCCGTGTTAGGCGCAATACTTCCTCCCCACAGACCATGACCAACCTAACTAGTCAAGTATAAACAGCTGGATTGCTGTGCAAACCAAGAAACACCTTTAATGGACTCCGACAGGGGGATGGTCTGGCTTGCCTCGTCTTCAACCTGACGTTGGAGAAAGCAATCCGTGACTCTGGCGTCACAACTAGAGGGACTATTATAACCAAGTCCAGCCAGATACTTGCCTACGCAGACAACATCGACATCATCGGTAGAATCGAATCGGCTGTACAGGAATCCTTCACCCAGATTGAGCAGGCGGCACAAAAACTGGGACTGCAGATTAATGAGGGAAAACTAAGTACATGGTGGCAACTTCTGCAAAGAGAAGACTTAACGTTGGTGAAACTATCAAGGCTCTTTAAATCCCGAAATGTATCCAGAACACCCAAGCTACTACTGTACAAGACCATGGTCTTAACAGAACTCATGTATTGATCCGAGACCTGGATGCTCAATAAAAGGCACTCTGAACTCTTAGCTCCGTTCGAAAGGAAGGTCTTAAGGAGAATTATTGGCCCCGCATGTAAGGAGAACGATTTCGGAGACGCTACAATCATGAGTTGTACGCAATCTACCTTGAAGCTAAGGCTGTTAGAAAAATTAAGCTCGGTAGACTCCTGTGGATGGGACACCTAGCTCGAATGAGCGAAGAGGAGCCTGCCCGGAAAGCCCTTTGCAGGATGTATGGAAGGAGACAGCGCGGCAGACCTTGTCTGCGGTGGAGGGATGGCGTAGACCAGGAGGCCCAGAGCCTGGGAGTGCCAACTGGATGACATCGACTCGAAATCAGGAAGAGTGGAAATTTTTTTTTAAATAGGGCTTAGACCGGATCCCGGTTGTAGTGCCGATGATGATGATGATGTTGTTAAATTTGCTTCCCATAGAATTAATGCTGCCCAGAGCTCCGTACTTCCAATGTGGTTTGAGAGATTTCCAATTCCTATGGGCGCCATGGAGTCGAATTATTTGCCCCATTTTAAATTATTGCACTGTTGGCAACGATATTTTCGGCACTTCGATTTTTGGTTGGTCTCACTGGCAAGGAAATATTCAATAGTAAGTATCTCCGCTCAAGCTTATCTACTACAGCAGCATCCACTGTCTGGTGTGACGATTGTTATGAGCGATACAAGCGCTCATAAAGTTGCGATCATCAATTCAGAAATTCGGTAGTGGTTTTTAATAATCTATAAACGTTGCTGGATCGTGATCTTCACTATAATAGAAATGTAGGTTTTGGTTAACGTTTTGACATTGGCAGGTCTTGTAAAAGCATAAAAATATAGAACTGTACCGTTCCTTTAGAGGAATCTTCAGTACATTAACATAATTTTCTTGTTTCCATAGAAACGACCATATTCTGCAAATATTTATTTTTCAATGTAAACCAACTTTGTACCAAGCATTCTAATGTATTTCAACCATTTACGAGTGTACACAAGTTTTGGGAAACAGTCCCGTAAGTCCACGTTCACATGGAGCTACTATCTAGTAGATCTTGGACATTTTGAATCATGTTAAATCAAACTGAAACTGCAACACTTGGAATCATCGAGTGCGTCTGTGGGGTTGGATATCTGTGTGCAGGCGTACTGCACCGGGTGCATTCCTTACCTCCTACTAACTGCGCGTTCCCTGTTCCTGAGGCTATTTGGTGCTTTAATTACCCTTCCTGCCCTTGCCAGTGGGGTAATTCTCTGTTAAACGTCTCTAAAGGTCTTCCCGCTCGTCGGGGAAAAACACCATAGGAAAAATTCACATAGGTATTGTTCGTTTGTCCACTACTTAAGTTTTTAATTTGCCTCGACTTGACTCGATGAATAATCAATTCCGACTGACTCGTTTTATGTGGAGGAACGACCGACCTCCACGGAATCTGTTTTACGATTGGTGATTGCCGCCGAAACGGCAGAATACCAAATTCCATCCATCGCTTCGGGGACCAATAAGGGATGATCTTTCACACCTTGGTCACGGCGAGGATGTGCTCGCACACAGATGCGGTTACTTCGCACGCTCATGCTGGTGTCCATGAGCATGCGAACCGTGGATACCATAATTCCATAAAAGGAAATGTTACACGATAAGTTTGCAACTGGTGCAAGCCATCGTGACACAGGAACATGGGAATGTTTACCCGATCGGCACTGCGTAAGGCATCTATGCTGATCGGGCGCACGTCGCTGGCGGCTTCGGAGGGTCGAACCGTCGTGTGTGTATTTACACTAACGAGAACTTCTGCAGCCAGGTGCGAGTTACCCATTTTTTGTCGATCGGTTTAGCGACCGATATGGTTGCAGTAAGAAAGTAAAGCAAGAGTATCTCCTGCTTGTGTGCTATAAAATTCGACAGGGGATATGTGCACCGCGGTGGCCGAGTTATATCGGTTGCTTATTGATGTGACCGAATTGCTTCTTCGAATCATGGTGTGTTTGATGTGATTATGCCCTTGTGGAAAATGTCTGGTTGGTGCAATGCCTTTTGCTTTAACGCCAAACTTTGGCTTAGGTGGTTAGGCTGCATTTTAGGTGGATGACAAAAAGGTAAGTAATGGCGTTTCAATGGAACTGCCGTTCTACTTGTTTTTATAGATTTTTAGGATGCCCTGGTGGGAGTTTTCGAATTATTGATGGAAAGGTAAATAGTGGCGTTCCGAGGAACCGCCACGCGTCCATCCAGAGTGTGGAATTACAGACGTGGTTGGTGATATCGCATTGTTGCAAGCCCCCATCAATAATCTTATCATGTGTGCATTAATGTAAAGTTCATATATCTTCTTTTCTCACCTGAATAAAAAGGCCTTTTGGTCCGTTTGGATACAAACACAAAAATACGGGCTCGTAACGTGATATATACACGAACTCATGACGAAAATCTTCTTTTTGGGACCAATTTAAAAAAACGACTAAGGCTTCTCTATACAGAACACTTTAGGGAATAGTTTTCACCATTCGACTGTGTCTATATAAACGATTGAATGTACGTAAAAGGTGAAGAGTGTGCGATATGTTAAGCAGGCATGAAACATGCAGCCACTGACGGTTTCCTTCCTGTAACTTCTCGTCTTTATCTTTCCATATTATAAGTGTCATAATCACCCTTTAACCTCAGCAAGCTATGTAACTAGGGTTGTCTTGTCTAGTAAATTTAACTTAATGGAAAGCGTACATGTAATATTTTGCGATTATTTAAATTCCGTCAAAGTAATTATGTTGATAAATCTTTAAGGTATCATAAAGGAATTACTTCAGATTTGAAAGACTATCTCTGGTCCCTGGTATTAATTAATATATACACATGTCAGTCCGACGTAACTATCCGTAATCCTATTTTAGCCATGGCATGCTGGTACCTGATTAAATCCTATTATTGTTTAAAGCCATTAGTCGGCTATTGTCTAGGTTTTGAAATTAGATCAAGCTTGCCATTTCACGTGTTCTCTGTTGTCCTGCGATAAAGACTCGTATACTTTCAGCCGAATTAATTAGAATTCGTTATTGGCAGCCACAGTATCCGTATCTTTTCCGTACGGTTTCTACACAACGTTTGTAAGTAAATATGAAATATTAATGCGATTTTATTCAAAACAGATGGAAAGGAACTGGAACTTCGATACGTCAACCCATGTCATATGCTCAATTTTCCAGACACTTACCTAAGGAAGGACCGATTCACAAAGGTTCATGGAGGACCTGTTATCATCGGGCCATTTTACTGGTTTACAATTTAAATAATGCAAAGCTTTCTAATCGATCGCTTTGGATATTTACGACTTCTTCAAACGAAACCCAGTTAAATGAATTTATTCGGATACCAGTCCGCACACGCAAGTAATCCAGAGATGTATTTGTCTTCCTTAATCGAATACAAACATATTTGTTACAATTTTTGAACCACAAACAATTTAGCGTCTTTGAACGTCTTCTGGGTTCCTCAGGGGGCAAACGATGTACGAGTGCTCAGGAATGACTAATATTATGTACTCCCTGCAAAGGTGAACTTCTTGACTTTGAGTGATGAAGAGCAACAATCGAAACACCCCTTTCCAACAGTCGTCCGGATGTGGTTGTTGCCACTACCCAACTTTCCGTGCTCGCCGGGGTGAAGTGAACGAACGAACATATCCTGAATTGAATAATTCAAATGTTTGCCTTGTCCTACTACGCTCCCCTTCGCTTCGCCCACTAGCGCCATCTTCTCTCAATAAGCGACCTTAATCTACTTTTATTATCATTGTCGTATGTGAATGTGTTTTGATGGAAGAGTAATCCAAACTGGGGGACAGCAGCGTGTATTTCCATTAAATGTAAATTACAAAAAGTGAGGGGGATCAGACGTGGAGCGCTGTCTGTCATAAAGTAAAACACAATCTCTGCTCCCCTCTGTAAAAGCGTGCGTTCTTAAGGCATGACGCGGACGGCAGTAGTGGGCTGGTGATGGCGGTTTATTAGGAAGAACTAAATTAAACTTGAAGAATTTGAGGTTGCCTGATTCATGTCAATACATTTCGTAAACGGCCGCATTTCACTGCTTCGATACACAATATAAATGTTTTAGGCGTCGCTGAAAACTTCTTAATGGCTGTGCGCAACCACTGAGGCGAATGCCTGTCTATGCATCCATTTTATATTCGGTACGGAGGTAAGTTGCTTGTTGCTGAAGATTTTTACCACACGAATGATGAGGGTTTTGGCGGTTTGTGTGGTTTTTGTGCTTCTTTAACTTTACCATTCGTGGCAATTAGACGGCACAGAAGTCGAGGAAGTGGCTTTTGTGAAGAGAATTTCAACTAATGTTAGCAGAACTCCATTTACCTCGGTTTTGGTGTTAATTTAAATATTTAGAGTTGCGCTAACGAAAACAGACGAACGCTTGTTTGGTTTCTCAAGATGATAGTGCAAGTACGAAAGGAACTAATGCATTGGGAATTTATTTGGAAGCTCCAACAGTGTCTACATGTAAATTTCGTGCAAGAAGTTAAGTGCGTTCAGCTTACGTAACCAGCATTATGGATATTTTGAAGTAGTCTGTTAAAGCAAATATCCATTTCACCGAGATACAGAAGAAGTCGTGAGGGCGTTGATAAGCCCGTTAACGTATACCCATATACAAGATATATATATATATATATATATATATGTCTATATATATATATATATATATATATATATACCTTATATATAATGAAAGTTGCATCATAAATGGAAAATGTATTTTGTAATGCATCAACGAAGTTTATTTTTCTGCGCAACGATTAAAATATATTTCAATGGTGCAACGTTGATGTGTTGATTGGCCGGTCGTTCAGACAGCGGGGAAACCGAAAGTCTTGTGACTCAATGATACGTACATAAACTTATATGAAACAGAAGTACAGTATTCGGTGCCAGTACAGTATTTGGGGCACTCCAAAAATAAGAGGAAGACGATCCGAAGACTCCCACGAGTTGATCTATTTTTGGGGAAATTTGTATTCAATCGCAAAGTTGTTGTGAAGGTCTAAATGGATGTGTAAGGCTCTATGCCAGACACTGTAAAAAGCTGTAGAAATATACAATGAAATGGTGAGCTATTTTTTTCGATATCTGATACCCCAGCTCAATCTGGTTCTCGTTGCGGAATCCTCATTGGCTACTATTTAAAAGGCCGTTACTACTATTTGTATTTATTGGCCTGTAGAAACCCAGAAGTTCATGATCTCGCCGACTCGACTGCGCCATCGTTCCCTGTCTTGTGCACTCTCTTTCCACTCTTGACCATCCGTAAAAATTTTCGATACCGGTATTCGTTATTTTCGCTTTTAGAACCGGTAATACCGGTAAAATACCGGTATTAGTACTATTTTAAAAAATGTTAACAAAATTAAAATTGACTTACTATAGGTTATGTTATTATTTAGGGGTAGTACAAATATATGTCAAACACAACTAAACAACAAAAAATGTATTCTTAAGAATAATTTAACAAAATTAAATCCAACTTTTTTAATATATTGTGACGCATATGACAATCAGTACTGGAACTTCGAGAAAGTCCGAAACAAAGTACTAGATTATTTTAGGAAGTACTGGAAAACTGGAATAGAACATTCAAGACTATGGAACGGACGGAAACGATACACCAAATCAGAATGAGGAAAAACGGTATAAATACGTCGCACGCAGAACGGAAGAATAAGTTAGAGTTATAAGTAAGACAGTGAAGCAAGCGATAAGTCTCGAGTGAGAAGTAAGCAGTAAAAGACGCGATAAGTACGGAAGCGATAATAAAGAAATCGTTAAGTGTACGGTATAAGTAACGGTTGTATTACGGACTAATAAAGTGTTATATAAATTCAAAATCGATTTAACGGCTCTCATTTATTTTAACATAATTAATCCAGCGAACCCTAAGCTCGCTACAATATACTACATTAACTCGTACAAGTGATTATTATTTTTGATGCAAATTAAAATATGATTTCAAAAAACATATATGATCCAACGTACCGTCGTCTAACCTCGATCTTATTTTAGTGGTTATATGTTGGGCAGCCGAAAAGGCTCGTTCTCATTCCACACTCGTTGGTGGTATTGGTAATAAGTATTCATAAGCAAGCTTTAGATGCCCCCCCCCCCCCCCGCCAATTCCCTGCTCCTCAAAAACTTGTAATTCTTTTGTAAGTTTATATTCTATTTCTAATCTTTTGTTTTGTTTCTTTGGGTTTGGATCATTCGTCATTGCTTTGTTAATCACATTCTCTAATTTGTTTTTTAATGAAACAGTTGCAGTATTAATACCGGAGAGTGATGTAACTGGTGTATCTTCATCTTCAAGATCAAAATCTCCAGTGTCTGGTTCATTACTTTTAGCTCCTAGGCGTTTTATAAGAGAATCAATATTTTTGTAATAGAACCTTTTTTAAGTTTAGGACATAAGTCTGTATCCGTTCCGATTTCGTTTTGTGAAGCGTTGTGTATATACTGCAAAACTTGAGATATGTTTGTTCGTTTTTGCATTATTCTATACTTCAGAGCATTTATCAATTCAATACTTATTTTACTTATTTGTGCATCAAGCTTATCAATCATAAATTTAAACGTTGCGTCCGCAACAAGATGATTAGAATCTCTTCTGCATAGTGGTTCGACTGCTAATTTAATTGGTGACAATGCATCAATGATTTCAGAAATTAATAGAAACTCCTCTTCGGAAAAGACTATGTTTGATTTTAAATCAATTAATGCTTTTTGGACACTATACCGTAATTGGTAAAACCTTTCCAACATAATAAGTAAACTATTCCATCGTGTTATGACATCCAATTGCAAATTCAATTCTTCGCCAAATTGTAGTTTCACATATTTTTGTAAATATTGATCATTTTTTGTTTGAGATCTTCTGAACATTTTAATGACACTTCTAATTTTTGTTACCAGCGGGGATAAATTGGCATAATACAAATTTATTTCAGTGTCAACAGATCCAAACTCTAAGACAACACCATCAACTGTAATCATTTTATCTTCTTCATTGTCAGTTTCTATGTCATTGTCATCATCTACATCACTATCACAATCGCTAGATTGGGATTCAATTGGTTCAATTTCAGCATCAATAGTCACTAAACTGGAGTTGTTTTTGTAAAGGACATCTCTAACAGCTAGGTGGATGCCATGTGCAAAACATAACTGATGTTCGACTTCAATCAAATGTTCGAGTTTTACCATAACTGACGCACCATCTGTCGATATATAAACAATGTCCTTTGTTAAGTTGAGATCAGATTCTTGTAATTTTATTTTCAAAATCTCCAAACATTTTTCCGTTGGCACTCTGCCATGTAAACGGGCTAGTCCAATGTTCCGTACATATCCTCCAGTAGAATGCACGTTTATGTTTAAATACCTCCGATTGCGAACCGAGGTCCGAGTCAAGCTTCTGTGTAACGTGTATCAACTGGCGCTAATGTTCCAATACCGAAAATACTGGTATTTTTAAGGTGAATAGCGGCATTAATACCGCCGAAAATTTGGACGGTCTCCCGGTTTTCGGTATACCGGTATGCCGGTATTGCATTCCCTAGATCCGATCTCCTCGAGGTCAAACCTAACATTGTCTTCCATCTCTGTCGCGGCCATTCTGCCGGTCTCTTTCCCGTTGGTCTGTGGCGATTCCGCCAGATCCCACGGCTCGCCTCCCTGAAAAAACCCCCATAACCATAACCCGGGTCTGCTCCAGCTTTCGCTAATGCAATTCGCATTAGCATCTTAGATGCTTCACGCATCAAACAGACCCAATTATTATAACCCTAAAATCCCTATAAAGAAAACTTACCTTCATGCATCCCTTCGCATACAATTTTTCATAAGATTTCTTTGTTTTCCTATTTGGTATTCTGAACCAATTCGGTACCAGACAAATACCATAAATATCGCGCCGTCTATTTTCCTAGCCGCGTCATATACCTTTTCATACACATTGCCCGGCAATCTTTTTTGTTTGTCTTACCAACAAACAACCCAAGCAGCTGCATATAATTAGCGCAATAGACGCCGAAACCAAATTCTCCAGCATTTCCTAATGCAAATAAGAACCCGGTTTCTATTGCAGCCAGAGATGCCATAAACATTCAATTTGCTTTTAGCACCTTTTTCTCCTAACGTCGAAAATAGCGACGAGGCATCGTGTAAACAATGACCCGCATTACCAGCGGCGCATGTGGTCATTTTTCCCTATTGTCCTTGTTTTCGAACACATGCAACAACATTGAATCTGTTCGATCGCGCACATATACCACCGCGCCACTAGTTACACCCTTAAGAGAAACGTTTTTCTCTCTCTTCCTTTTTCTTCCTTAGCGAAATCATCTCTGCATGAGATGACGATCGCTGAGTCTCATTCCATCTCCAGACCAAGTCGGTCGGGTCTCCACTACGCTGCCTGTGCGCTCGGTACGCGTAAATACGTTGGGCCACCCTTTTACCATCGAGGGGTGCGTCGGAGTTCGCACCCCCGTGAGTCGTGTGTGTTTTATTTTTCAACTCTAGGAAGTTTTAGTTTATTTATCCTTAAGTTCATACGAAGTGTTCAATAGTTTTTGTGAAAACGAACCAATGCATCCAATGAAATAAAAGAACATTAACTTTCCTTACTGTGTTTTACGTGTTTACTTTTGGTGTTCGTTTTGTTGGTTGTTTCCAAACGTGGCGTCGTTTCGTTCCTTTGCTTCAGCGGAATTGTTTAGTGCTCGTCGGTGGAACAATACATGATGGAGGGGGAAGTTAATCAGCGCCGTACGCCGGTGCACATTACTTCCTCCCCACAGTGGTGACTCCGAGTTGGAACAATCGCGCCTTCCGGAAAATAAACAGTCGACGAAAACAGTGCGCGTTTTTTTGTGAAGCACGAACTTGCGTTTCTTGATGTTTTTCATTCTAGTGACAACCGAGAGCAATTGTGGCGGCAGTTGCCGAAAAATAATCAATGGGCAAAACATCGCCCCAACGCCAGCCTTTCTTCCAGCACGAGGAACAACACCATCTCCGGACCATCATCTGCAGAACAAAACAACAACCACCTCAACAACAATAGCCAGGAGTTGGTAAGATAGTATCCTTCCTTCTTTTTTTTTTTTTGTATTCACCAGCCTTACAAGTGTAAGAGTTGTCGGAACTAAACCAATCAGATGCCTTCGAATTAATACGCAATTAACAAAAGACAATTAAAAGGATACCCACTACCCAACACCGCTTTGCCAACGACGTCCCAACGATGCAGCGTAGCCACCTGTATCACCGAACAGCAGCACAGGACACATGCTCAACATCACCAGCGTAACCATGCCACGAGCAACTCAACATTCCAACAACATGGGTGCAAGTTCAGTGACAAGATACGTGTCACCTATTCCGTGATGATGTTAAAAATTGCAGGCATTTCACAATTTATGATGCAGAAACTGAAGACATGTGAACAACTCGACTGGCTGCGATTATCCTTAACAAACACTGCTCAAAATCCTTCAAAATTTCATGTATCAAGTATTTATATTAAACTCCTTTATTTTCTTTTATACTATACTGTGCAATACAAACAATTTCTTAGTCATACAGCCGTATCTGAGTTAAATTCATTTTATTGTGAAACTATATAAAAAAAAGCAAAATACTTTCAAATTTCAAATTTTCAATCATATTTTTCCAAATTGATTAGTGGGATCAAGGAATCATAGAAGTAATTATTAAGCTTGTTTTTTTTATGCAGAAATTAATTAACTGTTTGAAGTGCAAATTACCACACACAGTCCTAATTAAACGATTTGCATAGTAAAGGTAGACAACTGGTTCGAAACAGTTGTCCTGCCAGTCTAAGAAAACCGTATAATAGGCTTGACTGTTAAAATAATTAAAATTTGTAATGTAATTATAGAAGATATTGATATTTATATAGATGCATATATGTCCGGAAATATATGCATTTGTATGGATGCGTTTCTTCTTTTTCCTTTTGTAATGCAATAATAAATTAAAAAACCACAAGAATATATTATACTTTTAAAATTTGTTTACCATATATACCTGCGTTATGTAATATTTACATTCAAGAACAATTCATAAAAAACTCGAATTACAATCCAAAATGTTACCAGAAATATATACTTAATGATAATTTGAGTGCAATGTGAACTGGGATTTGCTACCAATAGAAACAAAATCAGATTTTAGTGTTAGAAATATGGGTTATATATTTTATATAAATTTTCTAGCATTTGGAAAATTGCACATTAAGAATACATACATTTTACATCTTCCTTTTTCTTTGTTCCACTAAGTCCCTGTTTTGCTTTTGTTTTATTTAATATATTCTGCATTTAACAAACATTAACCGTTGATATAAAGCAAAAATCAACAATGAAAATTATTAATACACATATACACGCACAGCCGTATACATAAATAAAATCAATGTAAAAACAGAAACACCTAGAATTTAAGTACACTTAAAGCAAAAGGAAAATTAATTTTTTGCGAAGACTGCCGTTTTATACACTAACGACATTACGTAATTGGTATTTGTATTTTATTCTAAATTGAACGTTTTATTTATCAGAAACCGATTGTCTTATATTTTTCATTTATATTGCGCTCAGTGAATTTTAAAAATATGTACATTTATTTGTCTCCCTCATTAAACCACTGACAGTGTGTAACGAAAATAATTTACGTGTATGCCAAATAACAATAAAAATTGTAATGGACTTAAAAGCAACCAACAACAAAAATTTTTAAATTTATATATATGTACATATATTTGCAAGCACCATCATATTGGTTAAAAAATAAAAATATTTTCATTGTATTCCTAATCCCTTACTTTTAAATATTATTTTAACTGCTTCTCCTAGTTTTTTATTCATGTTTAATTCAAATTAATATAAATATATACACACAGATTAATTCTAACCAAATTAATGGAAAGCAGTTTTCAATTTTTACTTTATTTTTAATCCGTTTTAATAGCAAGAAACACTTTGAAGTTTAAGCATTATAAGCAAATTAAAGCATTCCCGCCAATTAAATTATAAGCATTGTAAACCCCTTCTGGGTACATGACTCGGCTCGCACGCACTCTATTTTGACTCCGCCTTGTATTTCCTTCAACCCTATTCGACTACACACGACTCCGCTTCCTACTTCTCTCGACTACTCGCGACAATACCCGACCCCTTTTCAACCTCTTCCTACAGTTGCTTTCTTTTTCGACTTCACGTCGCCCACACTCAACTCCACTTGACTCCCCGTGACACATTCGAACCTTTCGACTCGACATTACGCGACCCACCTCACACCCGACTTCTTTTCACCCTTTTCGATTTTGCTCGGGTTTATTCAATCCCGAAGCCTTCCTTAGCTAACAACAGCTACTACGCGTAGCATATAATCAATAGGACGCCCGGTTTTGTCTCGCGTGAAACACCTCACCCTTTTCTGTCTCCTTTCTGAAGGTCGGCGCTCACGCTCACCAACCATAGCCTTCACGCAACCCCATGCATCCCTTCTCGACTCTGCTTGACCTCTAACACCTTTTTCTGTCTCTGTTCATATATTGGCGCCCATCTACGCCAAAAACAGTTATCACGCGAAACCGTTCATCAATGCTCGACCTTCTACCCGATTTCAGCAAGCCAGCTTCCCTCGTTACCACAGCTACTACGCGTAGCACCCATCAGGGCACCTGGTTTTGCCCCTTTATTTAAATTTCAGGACATTCGTCCTTAGATCTCCTACGTCTCCCAAATGTCTCAGCGACACCGGCCCACAAATCAAACCGATACCATCGGGCTGAGACAACATACCTGTTTCCCCAATCCTTTAGCCACCATGGCTCCCTTTTAGTGGCAACTAAAGGCTATACACGCCCCTCTACGCCGCCTCAAATACCTAGGTGCATAATACTTCGGAGCGCACATCTAATAACCCTAGGGCGCCCTGGGGTTGGACACAATCAACCACCCACCAGGAGCCCCCTAACCAAAATCCCCTATTTTTTTTTTTTAACAAGAGCGACGGCCGGCACCTCACAGCAAGTTTCCATTCGGTCGTGGTCGCAGCTACCGCTACATTGGCACCAATGTACCGGTCCTCCCTCGATAGGTGAAACGTGCAATTGAGGGCCCGCCCTCCTCTACCAGTCCCAGCGGCAAACAAATCGCCATACAAACGTATGGACAAAAGACACCCGCTCTGGACTTGGTCCCTTTCCATTCCGCACACGGCAACCCGTCACTGCGGATGGGAATTACCCTGGGATAAATTCCCCTCTATCTCGCACACGCCATTTCGTCACTGCGGATGTGAGCGGATTTCCGATGGGTTCCGACCTATTCGGACGATAAGCCTGTTGGTCCATGAGACCCATAACAGGCCGATGGACCACGCCGCACACATTTGCCCTTGATGGCATCAAGCGGTAACAACTGTGTCCATCTTATCGATAAAGGCCCAAACAATAACCAGGAACTGGTCACCACGACAGTCCCTTAACATTACCACAGCGCATTTCCGAAGCAACCTCCCTATCATCACAGCACCCACCATCGAGCATTCCCTCGCCCCTACCTTTTTTTCGTGACTACGTCACTGGGAGGAGAGTACTGTGGCGATTCCGCCAGATCCCACGGCTCGCCTCCCTGAAAAAACCCCCATAACCATAACCCGGGTCTGCTCCAGCTTTCGCTAATGCAATTCGCATTAGCATCTTAGATGCTTCACGCATCAAACAGACCCAATTATTATAACCCTAAAATCCCTATAAAGAAAACTTACCTTCATGCATCCCTTCGCATACAATTTTTCATAAGATTTCTTTGTTTTCCTATTTGGTATTCTGAACCAATTCGGTACCAGACAAATACCATAAATATCGCGCCGTCTATTTTCCTAGCCGCGTCATATACCTTTTCATACACATTGCCCGGCAATCTTTTTTGTTTGTCTTACCAACAAACAACCCAAGCAGCTGCATATAATTAGCGCAATAGACGCCGAAACCAAATTCTCCAGCATTTCCTAATGCAAATAAGAACCCGGTTTCTATTGCAGCCAGAGATGCCATAAACATTCAATTTGCTTTTAGCACCTTTTTCTCCTAACGTCGAAAATAGCGACGAGGCATCGTGTAAACAATGACCCGCATTACCAGCGGCGCATGTGGTCATTTTTCCCTATTGTCCTTGTTTTCGAACACATGCAACAACATTGAATCTGTTCGATCGCGCACATATACCACTGCGCCACTAGTTACACCCTTAAGAGAAACGTTTTTCTCTCTCTTCCTTTTTCTTCCTTAGCGAAATCATCTCTGCATGAGATGACGATCGCTGAGTCTCATTCCATCTCCAGACCAAGTCGGTCGGGTCTCCACTACGCTGCCTGTGCGCTCGGTACGCGTAAATACGTTGGGCCACCCTTTTACCATCGAGGGGTGCGTCGGAGTTCGCACCCCCGTGAGTCGTGTGTGTTTTATTTTTCAACTCTAGGAAGTTTTAGTTTATTTATCCTTAAGTTCATACGAAGTGTTCAATAGTTTTTGGAAAACGTATTAATCATACAAAAATGTAAGAGACAAACAATAAACAACTTATAAATTTCTTTTAACTGTCTTGTGGCGGAGTTTTACTTCTTGTGTGTGACAATTTTTCGATTTGTTAACTGGTGGACTTTGTTTCGGTGAGGCTGGGGAGCAAAGTGAACCGTGTGCCCATGTCAGGTACGATACTTCCTCCCCACAGGTCTACCGTCAAGAATTCTACGCACGGTCCTATCGTCACCCATTCGGGCTACATATCCGGCCCATCTTAATCTTTGCGAACCGATTACTCTCACTAATATAGGTTTGCGGTAGCTCTTCCTATTCGTGGTTGTAGAGTTTCCTCCATTGTCCCACCCCCTCGTCATATTTACCACCAAAGATACTCCTTAAAACTTTATTCTCGAATACGCGGAATTTGTTTTCTTCCCGTTTTGTGATAGCCCATGTTTCGCACCCGTATAGAACAATCGGCATGATTATGGTTCTATAAATATGGAACTTCATGTTACGTGATAGCAGTTTGGATTTCAACAGTTTAGTGACTGCGTGCCAACTAGCGTTGCCGGAATGCAGTCTTTTGTTAATTTCCTACGACATTTCGTTACTGGCCGTCAGCATTGGTCCCAGATATATAAATTCTTTAACTTTTACAAATGTCCTGCCTCTGACGTTTATGTGTGTTCCCTGAGATCCACTTACTTTCGCCGTAATCATATATTTGTTTTGCCTCATTTATTTCTAGGTCCACTTCTTCTGCAGCTGGCATGATGGTTTCACAGGTTTTACTTAGAGTTTCTAGGTTATCTCCTAAAATGGCGATGCCATCCGCATAGGCAAGCACTTGTGTGACCCCGTTCAGGGATGATCCGGCCATGTTGTCGTCTTGTAAATTAAATAAGGGAAACAAAGACATTCAGATTTTGAGAAAGTTTATAAAGTATCACACTGGTCACTGTTAACATTGAGCACATTGAAGGAAAGAGGCAAATTGCAGATATTTTTACAAAGCCTTTGATTAAAGCTTTGTTTGAGTTCATATTTGATTAAGGAGGAGTGTTGAGTTTGAATCAAATCTCAGAATGTAAACATAACCTTAAAGTCTTATACCAAAAAGAAAAGAGAAAAGTGACAGGTGTGCTCCAAATTGTAATCTAGGACATTATTGTAAAAGATAGGTAGTCGACTGGAAACGTTGCGAGGAACTGGAAAAGGTTTAGTAACGGAAAGGTATTCTTGGCACCACGTTTTTTTGTGTTCAATTTTTCACTCTACGTTTTTGTTCAACGTTTATTAATAAACAATTCTTTTCTACAATTGGCGAGTTCTCTGGTGTTCCCTACCCACTGTAAAATCCCAGCAGGTTATGGGCCCAGAACGGAAATAGAGGAGCATCTTCGAGAAAAGAAAGAACGACTTGGAAAGCTGAAAGAGACAGGTTAAAATCGGAGCACGTTGGGCAGCAGTCAAGTGAGTGAGTCAGGCAAGCAGAATCGTCTTGCAACACGTCAGGAGGAGCCCAACAAAACAAACGACAGGAACTTTGCAACAAAATTCTACACAACCGTCAAGGACATTTAAAAAAACAGAAAATTGTATAAATTTTGCAGTAAAAACTCAAAACTGGAAGTACAGTTACATTCAAAAGTAGAGTCACGTCATTAAAATGGATACAGTCAAATCGCAACTTTTTTTTTTTTTTTTTATTAGACGTCTCTTGGGAGAGGCGAACCTATAGCGCCGAGTGGGCGCCCCGAGATGTCATCAAATAACTGTTGCAGTTCTTTTTGAACAGTTGCAGGTTGTAACGCTCCGGAAACACTCGCGTGGGAAGGGGGTTCCACAGCTTCCCCGCTCTGTAACGGAACGAGTTCTGATGCAGGGATGTTCGCGCCGTTGGGAAATGAACCACAAACGGGTGCGATCCGTCGGATTGTCTTGTGGAGCGCATATAAACCGAATTGCGTGGAACAATACCACGAATTTTCGAAGAACAGCACCCGTGATAATATCTATAAAACAGACAGAGGTCGGCTACGCGCCTTCGATGTGATAGCGACTGTAGTCCCGACGTCAGCGCCGAGTGCCCGATCAGGTGGATCGCTCGTCTCTGTATGCTCTCAAGTATGTCGAGGGTATGTTTAGGAGCCGAGCTCCAAACACGAGAGCAATATTCGAGCGCGGGTTTAATTTGGGATTTATAGAGGAGAAGAAGTTGGGCCGGAGTAAAATATTTCTTGGCTCTAAAAAGATAACTCAGTTTTCCTGAGGCTGACCTGGCGATACTCGACACGTGTTTACGCCATGATACATTCCCACAGTCCTTGACGCCGAGCAATTTCAAACTTTCCCCAGCCTCGAGGGCCCGGCCATTCATCATCACCTATGGAACCTGTGGGGAAGAAGCATGTTGCGCCGGCGTACGGCGCTCGGTTTCTCTTCTTCCTCCATCATATATTGTTCACGAGATGCACCACAGAGAAGACGGTATGGCGGATGATCACAAGCGGAGCGGACAGTACAAGAATAAGATACGTTGATATTGTTATTTGTTACTGACTTTATTATTTGTGAATTTAGTTCACGATGCTATTAATTTTAACTTTGATTCGATACAATTGACAATAAAATACACTTGTTGTAATGGATGTTCTTTAATTTCCTGTGTTCTATTTTGAGTAAACATGTTTTTAAATACTTTAAAACTCTCCACTAACTTTCAGTTTGACTACTATTCGTGACACTGAAGAACACATACGAATGGTATCGGAGCGTACACACCGTACCAGCGCGCGGTACGGTGGAAGGCAGACGACCATCCGCCTTGATGGTTATATTACGACTCAACGATATCTTGCTCGTTCAGAGCTCACTCGCTCATCGTGATCATGGTGGTATGTGTGCCTAGAACAAAGAAAGACATAAAGTGCATTCCTAGGATACGATTTCGGTAAAGCAAATAAAACCGAAATCGTCGGATGCCAATGGAATCTTTGTTGGAACATGTGCGGCTAAACAAAGAGACGATGATCCGATGTGAAAATTGGTTATAGCTAGGTTACTGGGAAATTGTGTTTATGGGATCGCTAGAAAGGGTACGTATTGAATACCTATTTGCATTGTTTATGCTTGGATTTCAATTGATGCCAGGGGACGCGGAATGTGTATATACATTGTGCGAGTCAGGGAATTTTATTGCTGGGAGAAAAACGTCGCCAGCCAATGTATACATAAAGAAATTTATCGTATACGTGAATAAAGGTGGGAATAGGCGACGCCATGATAATTATCTCTGGAATGGTTACATGATATGTGAACCGGGGTATTTCTTTATGATAAGGAAAGTAAGAACTTTTACAGGGGATTTGTAAGCGAAGGAATGCTTGAAAAGGTAAGAATCCTTTTGCAGGTACTTTTGGGTTATAAGAATTGGATCTATTTGATGCGTGAAGCATTTAAGATGCTAATGCGAATTGCATTAGCGAAAGCTGGTGCAGACTGGGTTGTGGTTATGGGGGTTTTTTCAGGAAGGCGAGCCGTGAGATCTGGCGGATCCGCCACGAACCGATGACCCATTTTCTTGTGTGAATGTTGTATACAGTGTCTTCGTCGCATTGAAATCGACGAGATTGGCCTTTCCCCACTGCAGGACTTTATCCAGATCCCGATTCAGAGAGTCGATCTGGCTTCATCTTAGCTGGTGCGACGTTGATGCAGTAATCGGTCGATCACTCGAAAAAGAGGAAACAAGCGTACTTTCATCCGCGAAAATGAACACCCTTTTATCCGTCGACTGCAACAAATCATTTATGTGAAGCAAAAACAAGGTTGGAGCCAAAGTAGAACCTTGAGGCACCCCGAAATTAACTGGATACAGATCCAACACGCCGTCCACAACAAGCCGGATCGATCGATTTTCGAGGAAGCTCTGCCTCCAGTCGCAAAGCTGCTGGGGAAGTCCATATGAACGAAGTTTGCTCAGCAATGCATTGTGCTAGACGCGGTCAAAAGCCGTGGTGATATTCAATGCGACCACTCTTGACTCACCATGGTGCTCAATCACTGATGTCCATATATCGGTTATAAGGGTCAAAAGATCTCAGAAGTCCGTTGCACTGCAAATACTTAATTAACTCAGTATTGATGACCTTTTCCATCGCCTTAGACAATTTAGATAAGAATGCTATTGTGTATTGTGTGTCCAACAAGCGGTGAACACACCTTCCACGAACAATGGTTCTTATCTTGTTGTGGGCCTGGCGTCAGGAATGGCGATGTCTCCTGACGTGTACTTGGGTTGGGCAGGGGCGACACGTATTTGGATATCGTCGAGCGATGAATGTCGTTGGGGAATATCCAGATGTGGTCACAAACACGAGGGACTGGATGTGCCAAAGCGTCCGCAACAATGATGCCTGAAACCAAATTGAGCTATTGACCGAGAAAGTGAACTGAATACCTGCATCAATTCCAGGAATAGTCGTCTCTGTTGATAAAAGAACTCGTGGCTGATAGGTTTCATATTATTTAATGTGTTTATTTATATTGATTACTAGGATTTACTGATTATATTTAGTGGACATCCGACTGGGCAGAGCAGTTAACGAAGAAGGAAGTGTTTGTTTATCGGTTGCTTCACAACCAAATTCGATTATGTCAGCTAGTTGCTGACATTTGTTTTATGTTGCCAAGGGCAGCATTCCATTGCGACTTCGCTGGTTGCATCCAGTGAATCCGCAACAGCTATCGACTGATAATTTCGTGGGAGACACTTTTTCCCCTCTTTGGGAAAGGCTGAACTCGAGCGATTTTCCAGCAGGCAGGAAATGCGACGGTTCTGGAGCACAGTTCTTAAGGACTATTGCTGGTATTCTGTCCGGCCCGGTTACCTTCCTACAATCCACTCCACGTATACTGCATTGAATAGTACGCGGCCGAAATCTCACATCCCACATCGAATACTGTACCAGTGTGATCACAGGTGGTTCCAAAAGGCCGTCATCGAGGTTTGAATTCACGAAAAATAAATTCGCGAACACATAACCTTTATCTTTTGAATTTATGACTAGTGTCCCGCAACCCGTCATTAACGGGGGAAAAGATCAGGAAGCGAAGTTATAGCTGACAGCCCTTGCCATTAACCAGAAAGTACGCGAACCAGTCGGGCACTCAAGGAGTTTACTTGTCACTCTGTCGTTGTATATCTTCTTCACAGTATCAATGGCCTGGTTGCAAGCGTTTCTGATTTTAACAAAATTCGTTCTGTTCACATCGGTGGGATTGGCGCGCCATTGTTTTAAAGCTCTATTTTGTTTCGCTGTAATCTGCCCGCATTTTTTTATCAAACCAAAGTTTATCAGATCAACTGCGTTTAATGGAGTGGGGAATGTAAATCTCCATCCCGAGAAGAATAATCTCTCTGACCGACTCCGAGCATGCGTTAACATCGGATTCTCCAAAGCACACCGCCAATTACGGAAAGAAGAAATCTGGCAAATCATCCCAGTTAGCAGCACCATACCATACATGGCGAAGCTGCTTAGGTCGGTTTTTCGGTTGAAATGCAAGTTGCGCGACAGATACCCAACAGTGATCTGAGTTTTTCAGTGGCGCAGCAATCTCCACGGCATAAATACTGGGTCGGATGTCAAAAACAGATCGAGGGTGTTCGCATAATCACCTCGGGTATCCGGCACTTGCGTAGGTTCTTCCACGAGTTGAGTCAAATTGCAGCTAACACCGAACATCTCTGCCAGTCCCCAGCCTCGTCGGTTCCGTTAAATGCACCAACCAGCCGGAATTGTGCACATTAAAATCGCCACCGATGACAATTTCAGAAGCCGGGTGATTTATCTGTATCCAGTCGACAGTACGAAGAAGGGTGTTCGATAAGTGTCGCCGGTCGATCGGCATTCAGGGAGCGGTAAAGACAACAACAAAATTTAACAGAATTCCTCAGCACGACCCTCAACCACATGATGTCCATGTTATCGGGTTCTAACTCCTCCATCCTTTTACAAGCCAGATCGGACCGCGCGAAGACGCAGATTCCACACTTAAAACGGAATCTCGAATGTAAGTCGTGTCCTGAGCAACGAAAATATGTCGAATCAGTTGACGAATTGACCTGTGTCACGGTTAGAGAAAGGATATCAGGTTTAGCTGTTTGCAAATATTGGTGGATTGTGTTTACATTGGCATTGGTGAAACCGATGCCCCTGATGTTACAATATGCAGTTATCAGTCGAACGTCGACAGAGCCTCGAGAACGAGCCGGATTATGGGATGACGAATTTATTAAAGTTCGGTTATTTATCGTAATATCTGCATGATGTTCCCCCTGAGATAGTTCTTCCCGGAGATCCGAATGGGAAACTAGTTTACCTTATGCGAGCACTTGTGCGACACCGTTCAGCGATGATCCGGGCATGTTGTCGTCTTCCATCTTTCTGATGACATACTCGATCACAATGTTAAAAAGACATGGTGAGGGGCCATCCCCATGGTTTAGGCCGTCGGGGATTTGAAATGGTTCTGAGAGGTGGTTTTCTATTCTAACTTGTCCTTTATATTCCTAAATTAATAACTTTTTCCATCTTTCAGATCGGTTCAAATGCGAGCGGTTTTCAAGACACTTTCTATGCATAACATATGCGGTAAAATTTACAAAGCAAAACTAACGGCGCCCAACTTTGAGGTAGTAACTAGTATTCTGTCGTGCAGGGTTCAATCTCATCACCCCTTAGTTCAATCTCATCACCCCTTGGTACAATCACAGACTTCGTTCTTTACACAATAAAAGGAACAAGATGTGAGCCAGCGCAGGGTTAATGATTATTCTTATTCTCTCGGATGCTATCTTCAACTTACCGAACTTTATAATAAGTTCTACCAAAAGTACTTACGCGATACAAAAGCCAATTAAACAATAGACTACGAATCCGTTTTTCAATTCCTCAATTAACGAAACAATGGCTATCTTACTTCGCTTACCCACAATTCGGAATCCCCAACTAGGTTGCTTATTATCACTTATCTCATTGTCACTCATTTCAAATAATCGATTACCAGTGATTGCTTTGTCCCCGATTCATCTTACTCCGATTATTATCTTATTTTCTTCGGCCTACTTTCATCCCAGTTCCTTGATCCACACTTGATTAAAAACAAATTACTCTCAATTAGCAACGAAATAACACGGGGCTCGATAGTATTGTGGCGTTTCTAACAGATACACACACAATATACAAGCAAATTGTGAAGATCACCGAAAGGAAATCGAAGAAGAAAACGCATCAGCCATATCCAAGCAATAACATAGCAATTCCACATCAGTTGAGTGTGTTTGAGTTTATAAATCGAATTCGAATACGCGGCAGTAGGCTGATGCTTCAATTCTTCGCTTCTCACCCGTTTCTTCGTGTGTTCAATTCACCATCTTCCTTATCCTTGCTTCACCCTATATTTGTGTGACCCCGACGTGATCCGTGTACAAATAGTACACACGCTTCCATAGTAAAAACAGGACTTTACTACTACGGTCCCGACTTCTGTACAGAGCACCGTCGCACTCGACGTTCTCTCGCTCGCTCGCTCCTCGCCGTATACCAAGCAATAACATAGCAATTCCACATCAGTTGAGTGTACTTCAGTTTAGAAATCGAGTTCGTACACGCGGCAGTGGCCAGATGTGTTGAGCATTGGTTCAAATATAGCGACGTCGGAGAGTCGGTTCGAATCACATGTTCTTTCTTCACTATCATCGCAAACGCTATAATATTCTTGCAATTTTTCTTTAAAAGACGTTCATCTATTCTGACAGTCTCCCTTCAAAAACCATCTAAAAAACGGTTTTTTTGTCAAATTTTCTACCTTTCTGTATCTTCGCCATTGCACGCAATCGAAGTGATATTGCTTGGGGAAAAACTCGTCAATACTCTGCAAGCTAGTCTTAAGTTTGACATAGATTTTCATCCAGTAAGACTTCAAGTTTTTCGTTGTCAAATTTTTTTACTGCACCTGGACGTGTAGTGTCCTCAAGACTAAAATTTCCAGCACGAAATTTTGCAAACCACTTTTTTTTTTCTTGAATGACACAGAATATTTGCCCAAAGTCGAATTAATCAAAACAGCTTGGGCAGTATTCTTTTTTTTTTTTCATTTGAAAACAGAAAAGAATGCAATGGCTTAAATGTTTCTTATCGACCCCCATCTCTTATACAACTGGGAATGACAGCTTGTAAATTATTAAAACTTAGTCAGAAAAACTGCAATGACCACGTAGCGTATATTCAAAATGGCGAATTGTATACGTTCAAGTATGTTTCTAATTCAACGAACTTCGGAGCGAAGTTCCTGCTTCCACACGTATTATTTATATCTCTCACAGTGAATCCTCTAATATTTGGAAAACGCTTTCATCAACCGCTTACAAAGAAAAGGGTCCAAATGCCTTGCCACGAACTATTGCCCTATTGCCCAAGCATTTTGAACATTTTCTGTACGAAACGTTAAGCTTTCATCGCAAATATCTTCTTTCTCCTAGACAACACAGTCAACAACAACCAAACTCGTGGAATTTTACCTCCTTCACACTGTCAACTCTCTAGGCAAGGAGGCCGACATGGTTACAACCGTATTAAACGTATATATTTTAATTGTCCATTCTCGGCTTTGAACCCATTTTGTTAAAATGGCTTTCTTTCTACCTGGATAGACTCTACAGTGTACGTTTCAGATCAGCGATATTTAATACCTTCCTGACTCTATTTTTCCCCTATTTTTCATACTAACTCCAAATTATAAAGTTATAAAGCACTCCTCTATGTTCATGACTCAAGATTCTATAAAACTATAATGTCACCACTTGATTCTGCACCGCATCAAACTGATCTTGAAAACTTCCCGGTTTTATGTCGTGATAACTGCTTAAACCGTAATATTGCCAAATGCCAGTCTACAACCTTGTCACGGAAACTTTGTGATCCCATTTTTTTACACCGGTCTCAAATTCATTAACCTGACAACCCTGGAAAGACTCAGAGTCCTATCCGATATTCTATTCATTCGCCGACTTCTCTAAAACTCAGTCAGTTCTGCTCACAATCACCCTTCACTTACTCCACAGCATTGAGAGATAAGCAATCCGTCTAATTGAAAACACAGAACTAACATCAACATCCATCGCCTTCCTAAATACCAGATCAGAGTTGCTGCCTAGGAGATGCGCTTTTCCCTTATTTGTCACGATTTGAAGTATTCAATTTATCAACACACTAAATAATCCTTGCAGATACACTTAGTCGTCCTACTCCTTTATGCAACTATTTACCCGAACGTTGGATAGTTTTTTTTTTTTCTTTCATACTTAGCACTGTTACGTTGACTATCGAGGAAATGTATTTTCCAGATGCGACGAGCAAATAGAAAGGACTTGTGCCGGTGATAGAATCAGACGTGAAGGACTCACCGATCGTTGGTCATCTGATGCGAAGTGTACGATATACTATCTAATCCGATACTGCCTGTTGTAAGTTTTCTCGTCATAAGCAGGGGATCCACCGGGAAATAATCTAAATGTTTATATGATGCGTGCGGAACAAAGACCATAACGTTTGCAGCTGACACAAAGTTACAGGATCATGCGACCAGTTCATAAGGGTCGCATTCGGCTGTCACTATCGCGCAGTAACCTTCAGAATCCGACCGTATATTTTGATGATATGTAATATGGTCGATGAGCACGAAGATGACGAGGAACAGCTCCTGTTATATTATTTGTTATATCTCCTCCTTTTCCACTCACTTTAAATAAAACACACTTTTGTTTATTTAAACTAATCTTAATTCTAATCTTTATCTTAACAAAACACGCACACAGTCATCACTTTTAAAACTTTATGCACCCACTGTAGTTCATAACCAACACATGGTTTTTAATAGTTTCTATACTCTCTTTTATTATATTTGTTTTAAATCTAGAGTGACCATTTGACCACTTTAAACAAGAACTTTTCCGAAATTTATACTTCGATTAATTACGAATTTCACAGACATTCACTTTGCAAACGGTACAACTGCAACTTCTTAATTTTGTTCCCGGACACTCGTTCAAATTAACTCCACGCACCACTGATCGTTTCGGCCAAAAATCAACTCCTGAAAAACAGCGCCTGTGTCCGTTCTGATCGGAAGGAAACCTTTTTTCCACGTTACCTAAAAGCAACTTGTTATTTTCCTTTTTTGTTTTCTCGCTGGCCTCACATAAAATCCTTTATATCCGGATCTCTATTGTGAGCCATCGATCTTTTATTTGATCCTTCGGTAATTTTCCTAGGATCGACAATTTCCATAGGTCATTAAACATTACTTGGGTTTTTTAGTAATGTTTCGGACAGGTATTTACCACGAGTGTTTTTGGTAATTACTTTTTAATGGACAACGGTGCCAAAGATATTTTGTACATCTTAATGCTATTCTTGTCCATCAATCCTATTTACATGCGCTGCTCTTTTTCCGTTTAGGAAACGTTTCCTTAGAATGGATTAAAGGAAACGGTGTCGCCATTGAGTATTGTTCTTAGATGTATGTCTGGACTCTATGGTTATATTTCCTTAGCTGATTGGTATATTAATCAATCTGCCTGGGATTCACTACATGTGATCCGAAATTGATTGGGGCTTCGCCCGGTATGAATCTTGGGGGGGGGGAGGGGGGGGGGCTGGTTTTGGTACGTAACATACCTCCCCCCTTTATAAAATTATTATTATTCTTTGAAGAGGAATAATACGTCTTGGTTGTCTATAGGATATGTGTGAAGCGTGAGGTTTGTATTCGTGACGGGCTACAAAGCAAATGTATTTATTTTTGTCCCTTTAATTTATTTTATATTTGTTTGAGTTACATGTGTTGGGACTATAGTTTATAATGTTTTACTTATTGGTTGTTGTCGCATATATTTGTTTTTATATAATTCCTTTGTTTCATTTTTAGATTTAAGTATACAGTATGAATTTTTTGGTTGTTTATTTGTATAATATCAATGTTCTTGTAAACTAACATGTTTTTATATACGCGTTTATATTTATACGTTTGTTTATTTTCTACTTAGTTTATTTATTTTATTATTTAATTTTAATAATAGTAAAAAATTTGTAATATTTTCATGCTGGTGAATGTTTTATTAATAATAACCCACATAATTTCCTAATATATATTTACGAGTTCATTGGTATGTCAAAATTTTTTTTTTTTTTTTTTGTAAGCTAATGCTAGGTTTATGAGGCGATTAAAGTTAAGTATATTTTGTATTTATTTGTTAATGGGGAATCATAATAATGAAACCCATGTTTTTCTTATATATGTATCTATATACTAACGTGTATTCTTTTATTTTTTATTAATAGTATATTTATTTTACTAGTTTGTTTCATTTTAATAGGAATAGTTTTGCTTAGTAATTTAAATAGTATTTATAATTGTAAAAATTATTTGTACACTATTTTGTATAATAATTGTATGTGCAATAATGTTCACTCATTACAGCATGCATTTAATTTTAACATTAATGGTAATAATATTTTGGTAATAAAAGAAATTATTTGCTTATTAGCTCTAACAATATTAGTTGGTATATATATTATATAATATTTTTCATTTATTTCTGTATCTTTGTGTATTTATTTATATGTTGTGAATGATTTTTGGAATGTGGTTACATTTAGTGTATTGTTGCTTGCTTTCTTAGTATTAAATGGTATTTTATATTGTAATTACTTAATTTGTATATAGGATTTTGTGTATTATTTATTTTACTGTATATGTATTTATGTATAATATTGATGAATCTTTGACCTTTACTTCTGTCATCTATTTTTGTCCATATTACCTATTTATTTTCCGTATATATTTATAATTTTCGATTTGGACTAAGTGGTCTGAAGATTTTAAATTTGCAATACACCTTGGGGATAGTTTATTGTGTAGACTTTATAGGGGACAGGATGTTGGGATTGTTGAGGATGGGGTTTTAAAAATACGGTTTTAACCTATTGTTGTGAACTACCACGGATCTTCGGCCCATTTTGATAACCGTATTGACTGGGCCCTTTATTGCTATGACTGGGAAGGGTCCCTTCCAAATAGGTGTGTGTTTGCCTTTGTGGTTTTTACACCTCATTAACACCATGTTTCCCAAATGAAACGATTGTGGTTTCGTTTCACTTCCGGAGCATGTGGTTGCCTTCAACGAACGGCATTCCTCACACTGCTTCTTATATTTTCTAATATCGGAGAGCATGGACGTCGTATTTTATTATAGGATTTGGTGATGCTCTGATGTCCACCGGAAGTGGAATTGTGATAAACCCTGAGTAAGGTTGCAATCTCATTGGGGTTTGTTATTTTTTCAGGTGTTTCGGGCCTTTGCCATAACATTTTGCTTCGGTTATTTTGCGAACGGGGGAGCGGGTTTTTTGAATTTGCTGACGCAGTGTCAGTTATTTGGTTAATATATTTGTTATTACCACTTGGCTCCTTAGGGTTCCTCTTTATATGGTTAAAATTTAACCTGAAGGTTTTTACTTTATCCTAAGCTTGCTCCTGTTTCCCTTTATGGTATTTGTTTTCAGGTACCTTTTTCTCAACAGTTGAGAATTTGATCGGTACACTAAATACCGTTGGGTTCATTTCCGTTCGAGGAAATATGATGCACTGTTTGGGGCGTTCCACATTGCAGTTTCTCGACAGGAAGTCATTTCCAAGTAGTCCGTCTTCTGGTAGATCGGGTATACTGCTCACTACTTGAAATTTGCATGGGAGTTTAGGCCTACCATTCAGTTGAACGCTCACCTTGCAGCTTCCCAAGGTTCGGATACTTCCAAACGGTATCTGTAAGGTGCAAGCTTCTCGCCGATTAATCTTAACGGCTGAATCCTTGAGGCTACTTTTGTTGATCAGACTTATCTCGGCGCCGGTGTCCACTACTAGAGTAGTGTTATTCTTAACACCTACATCTATAGGTAGCTGGACAGTTGGGACGCTGGTTATTGTTGAGCATGGAGTCCTAATGTGATAACTCTTTTTTACCACCAAGGGTTTTGACTTACTTTTTCTTGTTGGTCGTGACGGGGGGGGGGGGGGGGGGGGGGGTGTTGGAGCCTGGCATTGAACTCGCGCTTCCCATGTCGATTTTCGTTGACAGGATCCTAGATTGTGGCCGTGTTGGCCACAGAAGTCGCAAATCTGCCTTATGTGCAAAATTCTTTTTCCCTCCCTTAATCGCCAGCAATCACGGATATCGTGATTTACTTGTTGACGGTGTGTGCAAAAGGGTGTGTTTTTCCTTTTCACACAATCCTCGTAGGTATGTCCCCTTTGGTGGCAGTAACTGCAAGTTACTTCGATGATGGAGGCATTTTGGGCTATTGCTCGCCCGGCGTGTAGTATTGGTTCTTGCTGTTGCGGAGTTCCCTGCGTGATAGGTTGAATGTGTGGTAACCCTTCTACATTTGGAGTATTCGGTATTGTTTGTGGGAGTGGTGCCGATGTAATGGAGAAAGGAGGATTTACCGAAGCCTGCGGAAAGTTAGATGGCAACTGAGGCTGGTGAATTTGTTCCAACTCCAACGTCCTTTGCATCAGAATGTCAAGAGGTACCTCACCCATCAACAATAAGAATTGTCGATGGTATGGATTTACCAACCCTTGTTTGTATACATTCCTAGCAAAGTCGTCCAGCTGAACTTTTATACCCTCAGCGTGCTCGGGGCTATATTTCTGTTCCGTCGCTTTCTTACACTGCGATAGTGTTTTCTTCAGCCGTAGCTGGAACAATATGGCCGATTCTGCAGGATTCTGTCGAGTATCTAACAATTTGTTGACCAAATCTTGGTAACTTTCTACTGGCAGATAAACTTTTCTTAGTAAGTCTTCGGCTTCCTGAAAGGATGAAAACGGGGTGGACGCGAACCACGTAGAAGCTTCTCCACGTAACGTAATGGGGAGGAGTTGTAAGAAAATTGGGTGTTCTTCTGTTT
Source organism: Microdon myrmicae (assembly GCA_963931805.1). Taxonomy (NCBI): domain Eukaryota; kingdom Metazoa; phylum Arthropoda; class Insecta; order Diptera; family Syrphidae; genus Microdon; species Microdon myrmicae. The sequence goes on along the minus strand of OZ007498.1, from coordinate 186,501,189 downwards.
GGAGACAGCTCAACGTCCTTTTGCAGCAATCTATAAACGTTTCTACTTCCGCGCCTATGTGTGGGTGTCGTTCCCCAGAGAAGATGGGGATTAGTTGCGCTGACAACTTCACCACCTTAGTATAGTCGACCAACATGATATCGAGTTTTAACTCGTGCGTTCGTGAGTCCGTTATGGTTTGCTGTTCCGCGGGGGGTAACTGGTTTGTTCAGAGAGAGATGTAGGAGTTTGTCCCGTGAGAGGGGTAAGAGTTAAGTCAGGGTCGTTGAAGTCCAATTTCCTCTTACTTACCTTGTCTATTTTCCCTAATCGTTCGGTTCCGCTTCGAAGTCGCCTTGGCGAGCTAGGTGAGACGTTCCTATGATTGTGGCTTGGTTCGCGTTCCATAAACGGACAGGAGTGGGGTTGGTTGTATAAATGGAGAAAAAAAAAAAGGTTTAAGGGTATTCCTTTTGGAAAGTTCTTTTGGAGGTGTTTGAAAAATTTAATATTTTTTAGGCAAGGGGTTTATATATATCGTAGTAGAATCACTTCCCAATTATTCAAAATTTTCATTCAAAGGACCGCGAACTATGGACAAATGTATGGACAAACATATGGATCAATTTATGGAGAAACCTATGGACAAATATATGGATAAATATCCATATTCCAGAGGGGTTTTATGTAAAATTTTACTTATTAATTGACGGGGGTTCTTTGTGGTTGTTTTAATTTCGAGTGATTTGGTTATTCGTGGTTTTTCTTTAAATTTAAAACTTCTCTTTCTGTTAGTTTTTTTTTTCTTTTTTTTTTGTTTGTTTTTTATTATAATAAATTCAATAATCCAGAGGGAAAGTACATATACGTGTTTATTAAATTAAATAATTTGTAGAGAAAGTACATATAAGCACATACCATTATTTCCTATTTATTTGTCCGTTTCTTGTGGTCCAGTTGCTGATGATCCTGTTAATAGTTTTCTCCTGATGTTGGTGGCTGCTTCTCTCTATTGGTGTGAGGTGATGCACTCCTTCTCCGCTGTTGTTTTTTATGTTGATTTATTTGTGGAGTCACTGATTTGTTCTTTTATTTATTTTTTTTTATTTTAATTTTAATTGTTCGAATATGTTTTTTGTGTGTGTGTGTTTGGGTGTTTTATTTAGTGTCACTTTTATTTCACTTATTTTGTGTGGATGGGAGCTCTGTCGTTCTTTTCGACACAAGGCTTTTCAAGCTCTTATGAGATGTTAATCTCGGGCTTCCTTGGGGTCACCGGCTGCACCATTTGTAGTAAATTTGTTATATCTCCTCCTTTTCCACTCACTTTAAATAAAACACACTTTTGTATATTTAAACTAATCTTTATTCTAATCTTTATCTTAACAAAACACGCACACAGTCATCACTCTTAAAACTTTATGCACCCACTGTAGTTCATAACCAACACAATGTTTTTAATAGTTTCTATACTCTCTTTTATTATATTTGTTTTAAATTTAGAGTGACCATTTGACCACTTTAAACAAGAATTCAATTTTTTTTTTATTTAGTAGATAATTACATTTATGGTATATTTTACAACTAGTACTTAAGAGATTTAGGATAGCAATTCCTTTACAACTATAATCTTAAATCTATATAACGACAATAGCACAATTTTAATGAATAACAAATAATAAATTAAGGGAAAACTACAATAAAAAACCCTTATTTGAATCTTAAGACTAATATTGCACGAGCTTCCGGTTATTTTATGTAGTAATGATCTCGATATAATTTTCATAGACAGAGTACATATATAGTGACTTAGGATAACGCAAGACGGGAAACGAGAACATTGTCAGAAAAAGAACAATTGACGAAGAAGTTTCGATTGATTTTGTCAATAAGGAACTCTACCGGTTTAACGTTGGCGTTTTCATGTAGTTCATGTGTCGAATAATGCCATGGCAAATTCAGCAACATTTTCAATATTTTATTTTGACACTTTTGCAATTTTATTTTGTGTGCGCGAGCACAGTTACACCATACAGTACAGGAGTATCGCTTGAAAAATGGTTTTAAATATTATAATTTTATTTTCGATGCTAAGCTTTGACTTTCTACACACTAATGGATACATAACTCTTACGACTTTGTTTATTTTGTCAATTGTGGTAGTGATGTGTTTTTGAAAGATACGTTTTTTATCTAGAATAATACCTAGATATCTACAGTCTTCGGACCAATCAATATCAACTGCACACATACTGAGTTTAGTGCCATTTGGTAGGTAGCAGTGTTTCCTACATCTCGAAAACCAGACAGCTTGTGTTTTATTACCATTTATTTTTATTTTCCATTTTCTTGTCAAGAGCTGCTTGCAAAGAGTTGTAGACATTAGTGAATAAGGCACCCGAAGAGAAAATGGCCGTATCATCGGCAAACATAGCTACCTGAATGTTTTCACCTAGCCATGGTAAATCTGCGACAAACAATGTAAATAATATGGGACCAAGGACCGAGCCTTGGGGTACACCATGGTGGATTTGGTGAGTAGAGGATATGTCGGTTCCGAAACTCACAACATATTTTCTCGAACGAAGAAAGCTCTGGATAATTTTGATAAGCGGTATTGGCAGCTTAAGTTTTAGTAGCTTATAAATCAAGGCATCGTGCCATACCGTATCAAAAGCTTTTTCGATGTCTAGAAGAACTAGTCCCGTTGACTCCTTGTCGATGAAGTTACCAGCTATGTGGTTTTTAATGCGCAAGACTTGGTGGATAGTGCTGTGACCACTACGGAAACCGAACTGAAAGTTTGGTAAGATGTTATTGTCTTCCACAAAACGGTCAATCCTTTCCTTAATGATTTTTTCTAAGAGCTTACTTAGACAGCTAACTAGACTAATAGGTCTGTAGCTTTCGGGGCTGTTCTTCGGTTTGCCGGGTTTCGGGATAGGTATTACTTTTGCTGTTTTCCAACAGTCCGGAAAATAACAATTCTTAAGACAAGCGTTGAAAATGAATGTTAAATAGTTACTTGCAGCAGGTGGAAGTGCTTTGATTAATTTGTTGTTAATATTATCGAGACCCGCACCCTTTTTTGATTTCGATTTTTTTCTCAATTCTTTAACTTTGCTGATATTAATTGCGTAAGTACTTTCAGCTGGTGTTTGAGAAAGTACATGGATAGTGTTAGCAACTTCAGCTTCAGTATACGCGTCGCTTAGATGCATAGATATGGAGTGGTTCTTACTAAACGTGTTAGCAAGTAGGTTCGATTTCTCCACTGAAGAAATAAACAACTTGTCGTGAACTTTAAACGGAGGAATACTTGACCTTCTCTTTTTCATAATTTTTGATATTTTCCAGAACGGTTTGCTTGCTTTGTCAAGAGAGGAAAGGTGTTTATTCCAACACTTGTTCCTATATGTTGAGATTTCGTTTTTAATGATATTATTTAAGACTTTAACATTAACTAGAAAACAATCGATTCTATAACGCAGCCATTTTCTTCTTTCAGAGTTTCGTAGCCTAATCAGATGTAAGATATTTTCAGGAAGCGGTGCCTTATCAACTGTAGCAGTGGAACATTTAGGTATCGCAAGATCGGCCGCTCTATTGATAACAGAAACAAAATTGTTGCATAGGATATCGATGTGCTCGCTGCAGGTTATAGAATTTAGGCTGGTATCACCTAGAGCCAAGTTCGTGTTTATATATGATTTATAACAATTCTAGTTGGCGGCGGAATAGTTGTGGTATAAACTGGTACGATTTACAACTACTGTATGATTCACTGTGAGGCTGATCGGAAGGTGGTCTGAACTTAACGCATTTAGAGTTAATGGTACAGTGCAGTAATTTGGAATATTAGTGATATATAGATCAAGAGTTGAGGGGTTCTTGTTAGCACTCGCTGGGATATAGGTGGGGAGAAGTGGATAAAGTATGGAAAAACTTGGGCTGGATTCAGCAACATCTAGTAAAATGTTACCCCAGCTGTTTGCCCTAAGACAATTCCACGACTGATGTCTGCAGTTTAGATCACCACCAATAATTACCTTGTTTCGAGTGTTGACTCTATACAATTTTTGCAGATCCCGCTTAAAGTAAGTCGATTTCTCAATGTTTCTATTTCCTCCAGGGAAATAGACCGAAAAAAGACTCACCTTGGAGTTGTCACTTAATGTTACATCTATACTAATTTCCTCAATTAACTTAAGGTGCAATGAAGGACGCAAGGAATGTTCTATACATTTTTTCACAACAATGGCGACACCTCCACCACTAGCATGTACCCTGTCTAGGCGATAACAAATGTAATTTTGATGTGAGAAAGAAATGTCTTGTTTTAACTCCAATGAATGGGAATGTTTCTTTTGGTTTGTAGAGGTACAACGGTTGTATGCTTGTTGGATTGTGTGTTTGTTTATTCCTTATGTTGGTCAAGCATCTGCACCAGGAGGATACCTTATGATCCTTTATGAGACACCTTTGTTGGTAGTCACCCTTAAGAAAGAGTGTCTAGTTGCAGGCTCCTTTTAATATGAGAACAATCAAGAGGAAGGACATGACCATCCATGTTAGTATATGGAGAGTTGTAGTTGCGTGGGCTTGATGATGGGCGCTTACAGGTATTGTTTGATGGGTTTGTTATACTTACGCCGTGCTACATCTATCATTGAGGGAAAAGCGTAGCATGCAGAGTTTTGTTCTGCCGGGTAAAACTGCTATTTAAGTTTTGCCTATATTTATTTTATTTCTCGTCCGCAGAGTGTGATCGAACAGAGGATTGAATGGTAGAGCCTGAAAACATGTTCGTTTTCCTTTTTATACTTGAACCCTGAAACACATGAAAGTTTGTTTGGCCGATCATATTCGAGCAGATGCCACGATTGCTCGATATTGATTTTGCTGATGGCATTCAAACAGCTGCCATGGTCTTTGGCTTGAGATGCATGGGAATTTGTTATTTTTGACCAGCTGCTATGGTTGCCCGATAATGATTTTGGAATCGTTTAGATTGTAGTTTGTTGAATAAAATTAGGATGATGGATATGATATGATATGGATGAAGGGATATGTCTGTAGGGGGGGTATTAATGGTAGGGCTCTCTGGAGCACTACAGGTTATTAGTATTGCTGTGGGGAGATGAGTGCAGGGTATGTGCGTCTCTCGTGGCCTTGTGGTCTGACTGCGGGTATTTCAACAGGTTGGTATAATTCAACTTCTGTTTGGAACTCTTGTTTAATTTTCATAAATGAGTATTTTGCTGCTGTATTGAATTTAACTAGCACTTTACTACTTTTGTTCGTGGATATTTGTCCATTGTTTTGTAGGAATATTGTCATTGGTCTCATTATTTTTGCGTAGTTCTTTATAAATGTGTGGTAGTAGCTCGCTAATCCTGGGAATGATCGGAGTTCTTTAATATTCGTTGGTTCCGTATAGTTTTTTATGGTTTCAGTTTTTCCTGGACCACGGTGATGATCCTTTGTGGAATAATATGTACCAAATAGTTTATGGATTTTTTGAATAAATGGGTTTTTTCCCTAGAGACTTTCATATATGCTGAACTGAGACCTTGTGTGATTATGTTAATATGTTCGAGGTGTTCGTCTTCGTTATCAGAGTATATTAAAACGTCGTCAATGTAGATATATGCACATTTTCCAATCTAAGGGCGTAGAATATCGTCTACTGACCTCTGGAAGATGCTGAGTGCATTCTTTAGACCAAAGAGCATCTGTTGATACTAAAGCTCGTTTTTTGTTTATCAGGGTACTGCATTTTAATCTGCTGAAACCCTGATTGTAAGTCTATGGTTGAAAATAGCTTTGTTTTTCCTATATTCTGCAATATCAGGTTGAGGTCAGGTATACGGTATCTATCCGAAAGTGTTTCATTGTTTAGTTTTTATATAATTGACCATGGCTCCTTTAGGGTTTCAATTTTCGTCTAGACCTTTTTTGGGAATGATGCAAACAGGTTGGTTATAAGAGCTGTAACTCTGTTGTATGATACCGTCATATATATATGTATATGTAAATTCATACGTTTCTAAGGGTATTTTCGTTTTTAATTGCTTGGGCCTTGCTCACCCAAGATCATATGGTAGTCGTTTAAGTTGTCGAGTTCGTAAAAGGTGAAATAGCGTCTATAATTGTTAACGCATTTTTTTTCACGTAACTTTAGATGTTCCATGTTCCATGTTTCAACTTTAGTTGGGGCTATTATTATTGATTCTCCGTATGGATATTTTTGATACGTGGTTAGATATGGCACCTGTATCGATTAATATGTTTGCGTATTTTATTGGTTTCCCTTTATCCTTGGACTTTATAGTCAAACATGGTTTTATACGACTTTATAGTCAAATTCGGTTTCTTTTTCATCGGTTTGTAGTGTGAATTAATCGTTATCATTGTCACTGATTTTGTGAACTTGTTGTTGTTTATTAATATGTCTATAGTTTTTAAATGAATTTTCTTGGCGTCTGAAGGGATTTTGTGCATGAATTTGATTATGGCATTGCTGATTATTATTTTGCTGACTTTAGTGGATTTCCTATACTGTTGTAGATTATCAATGTCCATTGGCTCATCGGATTGCTTGTATTGTACAAGTACATTGGTTCTGTATCTCCGATCATTTGTAAGATTTCTGCTAGTTTGGTCATTCTTTCTTTGTTGCTTTTGACAATCGGTTGGCTATGTTTGATTATCGTGAAGGATGGTGCTAGCCATAGCGTACGTGGTTTCGAGATCATTTGGTCGGTTTCCATACAGGGTTGCTCTGGTATAATTGCAACTTAATCCCTGGATGAATGAACGGACTCCGTCTCGTATTGCATTTCTGAGTAATGGTTCAGCTTTATCGCCTTTTTCCATTTCTATTTTCTGAGTATTTAGTTTAGGGATTTATTAGCCTCGTCGAAATAATAACGGCAGTGTTAAGCTTTGTAGATTATCTTGGAGTACACACAGGGGTCGTTGGTCAGCGTATACGTAATCGAGTCTGTTTATGATTGCGTATAAGTTGAATATGGTATTGCGTGTAACCAATAAATTTGCTGCGGCTCCCAAAATTTTGGATTTCACCATGGTAAGGCATATTAGTATCATCTTGAATCCTAAAAGTTTTTAATATTTGCCATCATATTCCATGCCATATTTCGCTGTGCTCAAACGAGTCTTGCTTTCTATTGAAGGTTGGCAATGATTTAAATACTTCTAATTCTATTTGGTCAGCTGAATGGATTACAGATGTAGCTGGCTTCAGTTCTGTAGTGGTTATGGTGTTTACTGTGTATCCCTGGATTCGAAATTTTTTTTTTTACAATATGTTTAGCCGACGTTGTTGTTTAAAAGCTTTTGATTGTTGAATTTCTGCTTACGTAGTCATGTTATCTGTATTTGTGTTAACTTACTCTTCAACCTCACTATCGCTTGGTGTGGTTGATCTTGTTTATGGGTTATTTGTGCTTAGTTTTCTTCGTAGGGTGATTATCTTCATTTATGTTATCCTCTTTTTTTATGATAGTAGGAGGTTGTACTCGGGGCTTTAAAGTAGAATGAAAATGTTCTATTCACGTGTTTTTGTCTGCTATGCTAGTTGGTTTTGAAAGTTTGCTCTATCCGTTGGCGTCAAGATATGGCGTGTAGTTTTCAAGGGTGTGTTCCCCAGGAAAGTTGTAGAGAGTCGTCGTGAAGTCTGCTTCGGAAGGCACTTTTTCCACTTTAATGACACTTTTAACAACTTTTGTGATGGGTAGGATGGCCAATTAATGTACTAATATATTTATTATTCCTAACACTACACAATACTTGAACTTAATGTCTAACTTTCAGATGTCTATTGTATATCCGTCTCGTCTTAGGTGGACGAAATGAGGAGATGTTCCGGTATTTATACTCCAGATTTGTAAGCATAATGCCTGTGCTCTTGAGATAGGCATGTGATAAGATATGTTGTCATTTAGCAATGTCGTGTACACGTGATAAGGAAGAGATCTGTTGTCCATGAAGATAGTTTTGTTGTTTAGAAATAATGTGTACATGACGATAAAGAAGTTAGGATTCGAATTGGTGCATGATCCAGGTCTGGTTATTATTATTCTTGAATGCGTGTTGTTAACTCACGAGTGTTTTCGTCGCATTACAACCTGCAACTGTTCAAGAAGAACCGCTAGAGTTATATAATGGCATTTTGGGGACGCTGGCACGTCGGTATATTGGGACGTACCACATGAAATGTCAGATTTTCGGTTAGTCGGAAATAATAAGTTTTCGAGTGAACATCTGTGCCAGAACGTTAAATTTGTTTTTTTTATAAAGTGAAGTGGTACGTGTGGGGGATGGGAACGAAAATACAGGCCAAAGTCTCTGTTGTCAAACCAGCGAAGGCCAGGACGATACTTGTCCTTGTTCAATCCAAGTTGACATGTAGTCTCCACGTGACAGCCCTGGATAGCTACTTTGGCACCCGCCAAGTAGTGAACCAATGCATGCAGCGACATCCTGAGAAACGTTGGCGCAAGGCTAATAACCTTGCCCGGAAAAACAAATTAATATGGGCAATTTAAAAAGCCTCGAATAAGGATCGGATACTGGTGGAGAGACTTGCTAAATAAGGCCAAAACCGGATCCCGGTTGTTGTGCCGATGATGATAATGAAAGTGGTACGTGTACTTGACGTGTGAGAATTTTAGGGTTCGTTACAAGTATAGTTATTTTTTTTCTAGGAATTTAGCATGCTGTCGTCAGTTCAAATTCGAACCCTTTTCCTTTATAAATTTAAAATGGAACATAATGCGTCATTAGCAATGAAAAACATTGGTGAAAACAAGGAAGAAAGACTTGGCAATGTATGTGTATGTGTGTATTTGAAGATCACATTGGTTTTTTCATACACAAGGCCATGGGAACGAATCTGAGACAAAGAAAGGAAAAATGTGCATTCATTAGATGCGAGTTCGAAAAAGCAAACAAACCGAATCTCCTTGGATGATAATTGGTTTTCTGTTTGCTCTTGCCGCTGCATATGAGAAGCAGATCCCGAAATATGAAAGGACAAAGGGAAGTTTGGGTCTTTGTCTGAGATGTGCATTGTGGCTAAATAAATAAGCGGCAATGCAATGTGGAAATGTGCTAATGAGTTTTAGCTAGATTACCGGGAAATTGTGTTTATGGCATCGCTGGTAAGGGTAGGGTATTGAATTTCTATTTGCATTTGCTGGTGCTGTAGGATTGATTGGTGCCAAGGGACGCGAGATGCGTATATTTGTTTTGGTTTCTTGGGTGTAGGTCGTCAGCCAATGTGTATGTATGGTGATTTATGATACACTTGGTGAGGACGGGAAATAGGCGAGGCAGTGTGTATGGTCCCGTTATGGTGGTTGCAATGTATGTAAACCAAATCATCTTGTTGTCAGTAATTCGTCTAGGGGGATTTGCTTGGCACTGAAGGTGTCGAATTGGTTTGAGATTCCTGATAAGTTAAGAAAAGAAATCTTACAGAAAATTATATGCGAAGAGATGCATGAAAGGTAAGTTTTCTTTTACAGGGACTTTTAGGTTAACGATTTTATCCCTTTAATGCGTGTAGCATTTAAGATGCTAATGCGATTGCATTAGTGAAATTAGGAGATTGGGTGAAAGTTATGGGGGTTTTTCAGGAAAGCGAACCGTGGGGTTTGGCGGAACCGCCACAAAGATGTACCAGTAAACGAACGCACTATACGAAGTTGGTTTGGAAAGTTCCGTTGTGGAGATTTCAGTCTCGAAAATGAACCACATGGTAAGCCGGAAACGTTAGTTGACGACGATGTTTAAGAGCAACGGTGGATGCGGACCCAACGAAATCGGTGTGGGAGATTGCACAAAGCATGGGAGTATCCCCAATGACAATAAGTCGACACCTTTCTTTCATAGGAAAGATAAAGAAACTCAATAAGCGGGCACTCCATGAACTAAACATCGATAAGATTAAGAAACCAAACTGAATCGTTTTTGCAAAATCAAAACACACACCCAAGCCCGATCTTCACCCAATAAAGGTTATGGTGACAATTTTGTGGACATCGAAAAGACCAATCCACTTTTCATTTCTTCAACCAGGAGAAGCGATAAACGCTATCAAATATTGTGAGGAAATCGATTCATTGCATGCCAAATTGGGTGAAAAGCAACCTGCTTTGGTCAATAGGCACGGCCCGATTTTTTTGCATAACAATACTAGAGCACATACCTCACAAGTAACAGTTAAGTAAGTTAAATTTTAAGAAAAAAAACAAAAAAACAAAAAAAAATTGACAACGTTTTTCAAATTTTTCTTTGTATTTCAACTAATTATCAGTACTGCCACAAAGTTCTGTCGCCGAAAGGCAAATTATACAAATGTTAAGTAATGTTTAGCTTAGAGCGTCTGCGAAGGACCAGTAAGTTATTATATAAGATAATTAAGCTAGAATTTAAGCATTTTTTGTCTAGCCTTTAATTTAGAAATTAAGAATATAAAAAAAAAAAAAATAAAAAATAAATGTAAAAATGAAAATGACCTCACAAGTAACGGTGCAACAACTGTTGCAGTTGGGATTTCATCCGCATCCACCGTACTCTCCTGACATTTCCCCGTGGACTATCATCTTTTCCACAGTCTGGTTTCATTTTGCCGACAGAAGGTTTTTCGCAACGGAGCGAGGTCATAAAAGCCTTTAAAGATTGCATTGCCTCAAAAAGTCGACACTTCTACGAAAAAGGAATATTTGACCTTGTATCACGTTGGAAGAATGTCATAGATGCCAACCGATCCTATTTTGATTGAATAAAAATTTACGGAAAAATAATATTGGCTTTTACATTTTTACTACGAGTATAACATCGGACATTTCATGTGGTACGACCCAATAGGTTCACCTCTCCTGAGAAAAGTATATTAAAATAGGAGAAAGAATACAAATGTATACTGTCTGTGAGGGAGTGTATTATTTGTTGGCTTACATTGTGGTCATGCGAGACCTGACAGTACACATCGTAATTATCCCTTGCTACCTGTCTTGTATAACCCTTAAAACCGAAAGCCTACGTCTTTACATTTGGAATCGAATCACATATCGGCTTAGAATTGAAGCTTTTCAGACAAAGCTTTATTGTTACTATTAAAATACCGACGATTTTGAATCAAAAATACATTCAAAGTGTCCCATTTGGTTATATAGTTGAGTTATAGTGTTTTTTTTTTTTTTTTTTTTGATGCGGTGAAATATCACCCCATTAAGCTATGTGGTCCGTGAAACGGTTGGGAGAAATCTTTGACCATCTTTCGGAGCTTGGTTGGATGGATCCAGTCGAGAAAAATTAGCATCTTAGGGTGGTGAGTCAGCGTATATGGTCGCCTTTCCTGAGAGAAGTATTTAAGTCAAGCCAAAAGTTCATCACCGGCTAAGAAAAAAAAATCAAGAAAAAAATCTTTTCTAAGAGCGAATTGAACGACTCTTGTTTTGTCTGTTATGTCTTATGTCTAATCGGACTGAATTTGGCTGGTTACTGCTGTTTCTTTTAGGGTCAAGTGTTCTCAATGGCAGTGTCCTCATCGAGTATACGATAAGCAGCTTCTTGGCAGATTACTTTTAGAGTAGCTCGCTTTTGAACCAGTTTTTGTACTCTGGTTGGGAACAGGTCAGTAACAAGCTATGGTTGGCGCTTTATGGCAATAGGGACTCTCGGCGAACTGATCATATAACTTCAAGAGATAACGCGGGATACATTATCAAATTTTTCAAAGGTTACACATCGAGTGATTCTTCCCATTCAAAAAGTTTGTATTTCACTACTTGTATCCGATATTGGAAAGCTCCTTAATTCATGGTCTTAAGAATATTAGATTAATCTCCAAATCTCAAAAGAATAAGAGTATTAGATATATTTTGCCCTGCCAATCAAGACAAGAGACTGCTGTTGGGCTCGCTGAACGCATCCATACTCAACAAACATATTGTCATATTGTCAATCTTATATCGTCTCGGGGTGTGACGGCACTCCAATAACTCAGCGTTACTGCCAACGTATCTCTGTCAAAACTAACACTGTAATGGCTATAATAGATTAAACAGAATATCCCTAATCTGACAACCACCACGATTTTGGCCCTGAGATTTCTTCACGGCGATGCACGCCAGTTCACGATTTTCTGTCTAAAAATACACAAAAGGGCGGTTTTATAACATTACATTATTAATCATTTAAATATTTATAGGCAACCTAATTACTTTTACATATAACGTCAAATCAATAAATAAAAATATTGCTTCTGCAGGTGGTCGAAACGCAACTACTGAAATGTTTCCCCGGCTCAGGTTATGAACCTATTATCCTGTCCTAAAACCCCAAAACCCCATCTACAACATTTGATTGAAAAAATTTCAAAATGCTGACTCTCAATCTCGGCATTTAACGAAGTATGCTCGACGACATGGTTGGATGCGCAGGGTAACTTAGGAACTAGAACTGCTACTATGATCCCATACAGCGAATACAAATTTTGATTTTAACTATCACTAATCACCTCACTCGTGTTTGGACAATTACAGAGTTTAACGAAGATACCACTTTTTCCGACACCTTGCACAGATTAAACCAGCACAGTCTTTGCAAAGGAGTTCATGAGTAGACAAAATTGAATTTCATTAACACCACAGTTGACGATCGCATGACTTCTCCCCGTTTACACATGAACTTACTACTTTAATCATTAAAACAGCGCCTACAACTACTTAACAAGAAAGTACATCCAGGTCCACGCCCTTCTTCCACCAGTGTAGCACAACACACGAGCAAAGTCGTAAAATGAGTGTCCCCATACCTGTTCGCAAAACTTTTCGACGGGTGGTACATGCCAGTGCACATCTAAATGAACAAACAACCTAATCGACCGTCATCCAGGCTCAAATTCAAAGCCTGCGCTCATATTTCATGACATTCAATCACTCTTGAGGACGTGCGTGCTACAAGGACTTTCAACGCAAATGAACTGATTATTAATTTTCGAACGCATTGCGGTTGGTTTTTGTAGCTCGGGGGCCAGAAAGGCTCTAAATCATGCTGCTCGTTTGCGGTTCTTCGAGCAGAGCCAGAGTCACCCTTCAACCGTCAAAAATGCCCTAAGTGGGCCAATTAATTGGGGTTATCGTGTCAACATCGCTAATCACCACAATGACAATCATAATATTGTTCAGTCTGGGGAATTGTCTGTTGATCGTAATGATACGAAGTAAAACCCACAGTCAGGCCATCATTAACCCCAGTCCCACTTGTCTCCGGTTTACCGCCGCTTGTCCACAGTCTACGCTCCACGACGCCAGTTCTCATGTTTCTGTCGAAAAAGAGGCATAAAAATGATGCTGGCTGTTCAACCGAAAATATTTCTATGCCCTAGGGGCGGTTTTTGTCTTCTGTGATGTTATTCGAGAAGATGTTGACTTGGTTGATGGTCAAGGGTGGCCTGTGGACCTGACTTGTCCATTTGAAGGGGTTACAGTGTTGTTGTTCTTGCTGAAAAGTGCCGGAAAGCGGCAATTGATATCAATGAGGAGGCGAATGTTTCGTCGATGACAAATACGATATTTTGCGGCAGTTCAAGAGATTTATGGATAAGACAGATAAAATATTCTGTTTCCAGGGCATTTCCGGTTGGGGAATACGTGTTCAATAAGGATATCGATGTGAATTGAACTCGTAATGATGCCATTTCCGTTTTTTAATTAACGGAACCAAGTCACGGAAATTAAATTAAAAACCATCCCTTGATTTATTCAACGGATATGCTAACTGGGATTGACAGCCTAACACATTAGGAAGTAATTTGTCGGAGGTCAATGTCGAACTACGAAAGGACTGTCGAGTATGATTGTGTACGAAATAAATCGCAAACATTTAGAACTCCTATCTTCTGTCATAGGGACTGATTACGACGATTAATAGCACAGTAGTTTTGGTGTTAGTCGACATAAGCCAGATGGTATCAGAGGTACGATATAAGAGTTCCTAAGTAAGACGTCAACTATCGTATTATCGAACAATTTAGAGGGAGTCACGCCATGAATGTTTGGCAACTGTGAGTTTATTCTGTTTTACGTATTTACGAATTTGTAAGATATTAAGATATTTTCAATTAATGAGCTATGTCACGCAGTTCTTAGTCGTTTATCTATTAATTAAACCGCAGAATTATGTATATAAGGCCAAACAGAAGAGAAATTACTATACATTGTGGTATGGAAACTTCCAAATAGTTAACATTATTAAGAGGTGCTTATGAATATTAATTGATGAAATGAAACGCTACTTAAGGTTTCCAGATTTGAAATATTATTTGTTTTATTTATTTATTTATTATCAACTAGTAATGTAAAATTACATATCAATAACTTAACATAATGAGCCTAGCAGCGGGGATTATTGGCTCTATATTTTTAATTTACAATTTAATCTTAATGCTATTTACAGATTAATTTACAATTTCTATGTTGTCGGTAGTGGGATCTGCTAGAATTGTATAAATATCTGTATTGCGAAATAGTTTGTCTTTTAAGGGTTTTAGGTGAGGACAGTCTTTCAAAATGTGACTGATTGTGAGTGTTGTGTTGCATTTTGGGCAGATTGGGGCTGTAGCTCGGTGGAGCAGGTGGAGGTGGGTGGCAGCTGTATGGCCTAATCGCAACCTCACAAAGTTTATGATTTTGGATTTGGTCAAGTTGGTTGGGTAAGAAGGGTGAGTTTTGAATGAGTTTACCATTTTATAGGCATGGTGGTGAGTATCCCAGTTTGTTTGGTTTATTTGTTTTTGTTGATTGCTGATAATTGACAGTAGATCGGCTCTTGTGTAGGTGTTGAATTTATGTACTGGAGCTCTTTTGGCTGAGTTGGCTGCGGCGTCTGCATTCTCGTTACCGCTGATGGCGACGTGACTGGGAGTCCACATTAGTTTTATTTTATTGCAGTATTTAATTTTTTTTTTTTTTTTTTTTTTTTTTTTTATTAGACTTCTCTCGGGAGAGGCGAACCTATAGCGCCGATTGGGCGCCCCGAGATGCCACAGTTGCAGGTTGTAACGCTCCGGAAACACTCGCGTGGGAAGGGTGTTCCACAGCTTCCCCGCTCTGTAACGGAACGAGTTCTGATACAGGGATTTTCGCGCCGTCTGGAGATGAACCATAAACGGGTGCGATCCGTTGGATTGTCTTGTGAAGCGCATATAAACCGAATTGCGTGGAACAATACCAAGAATCTCCGAAGAACAGCACCCGTGATAATATCTGTAAGACAGACAGAGGTCGGCTACGCGCCTTCGATGTGATAGCGACTGTAGTCCCGACGTCAGCGCCGAGTCTCCGATCAGGCGGATCGCTCGTCTCTGTACGCTCTCAAGTAGGTCGAGGGTATGTTTAGGAGCCGAGCTCCAAACATGAGAGCAATATTCGAGTGCGGGTCTAATTTGGGATTTATATAGGAGAAGAAGTTGGGCCGGAGTAAAATATTTCTTGGCTCTAAAAAGATAGCTCAGCTTTCCTAAGGCTAACCTGGCGTTGCTCGACACGTGTTTATGCCATGATACATTTCCACAGACCGTGACGCCGACCAATTTAAAACTTTCCCCAGCCTCGAGGGCCCGACCATTCATCATCAGCTGTGGAACCGATGATCCACTTTTCTTTGTGAATGTTGTATACTGGGTCTTCGTTGCGTTGAAGTCGACAATATTGGTCTTTCCCCACTGCAGGACTTTATCCAGATCCTGATTCAGAGAGTCAATCTGTCTACATCTCAGCTGGTGCGACGTTGATGCACCAATCGGCCGAACACTCGAAAAGGAGGAAACAAGTGTACTATCATCCGCAAAACTGAACACTTTGTTATCCGTTGTCTCCAACAAATCATTTATGTGAAGCAAGAACAAGGTTGGAGCCAAAATAGAACCTTGGGGCACCTCCGAATTAACAGGATACAAATCCGAACACTCGCCGTCCACAACAACCCGGATCGATCGATTCTCGAGGAAGCTCTTCGTCCAGTCGCAAAGCTGTTGGGAAAGTCCATATGAACGAAGTTTGCTCAGCAATGCCCCGTGCCAGACGCGGTCAAAAGCCTTGGAAATAGCCAATGCGACCGCCCTTGACTCATCATCCCGTTCAATCGCAGATGTCCATATATCGGTTATAAGTGTCAAAAGGTCTCCTGTGGACCACCTGCCACGGAATCCGTATTGACGATCATTCAGAAGTCCGTTGCACTGCAAATACTTAACTAACTCCGTATTGATGACCTTTTCCATTGCCGTAGATAAAATAGACAGTAATGCTATCGGACGGTAATTTTGTGGGAGACACTTTTTTTCCGTCTTTGGGATTGGCTGAACTCGGGCGATTTTCCAGCAGGCAGGAAAGGTCCTCCGTGCATAAGATAAGCGGAAGAGTCTGCCAAGAACCAGTGATAGTTCTGGAGCACAGTTCTTAAGGACTATTGCTGGTATTCCGTCCGGGCCGGTTGCCTTCCTACAATCCAATTCACGCAGAATGCGTTGAATAGTGCGCGGACGAAATCTCACATCCCGCATGGAAGACTGTACCGGCGAGATCACAGGTGGCTTAAAAAGGCCGGGATCGAGGTTTGAATTCGCGGAAAATAAATTCGCGAACACATTAGGTTTATCCTTTGGATTCGTGAGTAACGTCCCGCTGTCTGTCACCAACGGGGGGAAAGAGGAGGATGCGAAGTTACCGCTGACGGCTCTTGCCATTGACGAGAAGGAGTGCGAACCAGTTGGGTACCGAAGGAGCTTATTGATCACCTTGTCGTTGTGAGCCTTCTTCGCGGTATCAATCGCCTGGTTGCACGCGTTTTTGATTCCAACAAAATTCATTCTGTTAACATCGGTGGGATTGGAACGTCATTGCTTAAAAGCTCTATTTTTTGCCGCTGTAATCAGCTCGCATTTTTTGTCAAACCAGGGTTTATCAGACGAACTTCATTTGATGGAATGTGGAATATACATCTCCATCCCCAGAAGAATAGTCTCTGATATCGAATCCGCGCAAGCGTTAACATCGGAGTTTCCGAAGCGCACCTCCGACCATGGAAAGGATGAGAAGAAATCTCGCATATCGTCCCAGTTAGCAGCCCCATACTTCCATACATGGCGAAGCTGCCTAGGCCGGTTATTCGCTTGATATGCAAGTGCTTGCGCGACAGACACCAAGCAGTGATCTGAGTTTCCCAGTGGTGCAGAAACCTCTACGGTATAAATACTCGGTTCGGACGTCATTAATGATATGATATGATTAATGATATTATTCCCAATATTGGAAATGATATCATCAGTGTTTTCGTATTTCTTGAGTTGAGTACCGACAGGCTGTCGGTGCAAATGACATATTTTTCTCTGTGGTTGGTGGCGAATGTTACGGCTTGTAAAATCGCGAAGGCTTCCGCCGTGAAGATAGAGCAAAATTGGGGTAATAGTCCGATTTTCTTTACTGCACCTTCCTCGGATGTGACCGCAAAGGAAGTATAGTTGGCTGTTTTGGATCCATCTGTGTACAGAAAGCGCCATCCGTTGGATTTATATTTTGAGGCGACTGACCAGAATAGTGCACCGTATATTTCTTTGTTTGTGTTTGGTTTTTTAAATATTGAGAGTGTTGTTATGATATTATTATTATTTAGAAGCCATGGCGGGTAAGTTGCGGAGTATTTGAAAGTTTGTTTAATATCCAAATCCAATTGCTTGGGTTTATCTAAAATGCGGCTGATTGCAGATGGGATTCGGTTGGTGTTTTTGTATCCTACTGTTAATTTGATGTCTTTGTCGATTATGGAATTTCGCGAAAATGCTAATTTAGCTATTAGTTGTAAAGATATGATTTCCATTCGTGTAGTACGGTTCGCTTCCGTGCTTCTCGATCAACGAGGAAGAGAAGCGAACGATTATTGAATTCTACTCACCAGAGTTCCGAATTAAATGAAAAAATCAGTTTTCCTTTTTTCTGTAACCTTTATTTGTCAGCTTCTCCTGAACAATTCTTGTTGTATTTGGATCTTAAACTGGGTACTATTTTCTGGATACTCATCCGAACCTGGATGGTGAGTGTCGGATACTGCGTCCCGGAGATCTTTTTTTTTTTTTTTCAAAACTGTATTTATTGACCATAATTAGAATTTGTACAATTAAGTAATACAGTGACTTAAAATTAATTTCGTAACAATTGCTTACATGTAATTATTATAATAATATATACATTTTCCAAACAATATTTTATGGGATAAAAGATAGATGTGTGTTTATAAATTTAGTGGTATTATCTTCCTGGAAAAGGTCAGAAAACCAGGAATTTGTTTTTTCAACTTTACTTAATCTAAACTTAATCTTAATTATATAAATAACTTAACCTAACTTAGTCTGATTACAGTTTGATTTTTCTAAAGCCATAAACAATGTTTTATAATTAATGGGATATATCAATTAAAGGATGTGGAGTGAGGTCAGTTATGGGTTAGAGGTAGAGTATTTCTCTCCGGTTGTTCGAAGGAAAAACGTAGGATGTTGGAAAATGGTTGGACGTTACAGTATTTGAACTGGTTAGGGGCAACTTCGGTGTTGTGGTATATGATGTCGTTTGAATCATTTACCAGTCTGCCTGAGGCGAAGATAGCTCTGGTGTGGAGACAGTTGGGATAGTTAGTTCTGATATCTAGACGGGTCTCTAAGAGCGAAGTTATTATGGGATTGGGGTTATTTTGTAGGTTTTCGATAAATTTGATAGACAGTTCGAGGAATCGTCTATCGAGGCGCTCAATACCAGCGGTATTGTAGAGTTCGACGTTACTATAATACTTATAGGAGTTAGGACGACGATGTAAGCCAGAGACATACCTAAAGCATTTTCTTTCGAATGCTCGTAACTTCTCCATTTGGGAGGGAGTGATATGGTACCACAATGGGCACGCGTACGTGAGTGTGGGTCTGATAATTTGTTTGTAAATGAGCAGTTTGACTTTGTGAGAGAGACAATTAGGTTTCCACATTACTCTTCTACAGAGATTAAGCTGAATTGTGGCTTTTTGAAGGGAATTTTTAATGTGGGAGGAAAAAGACCAGTTATTAGAAAAAGTGATTCCCAGATATTTTAGGGTTTTGGAGGGTTTTATCAGAGTGTTGTTTAGGTTAAGTTTAATTTTGTTGTGGCAGCGTCTAGTGTTGTTTGTACAGTGCTCGTGTTTGCCCTTGAACACTATGAGCTGCGTTTTATTTGGGTTAAGGTGAATTTTCCATTTATTGAAATATGTTGTTATGTTAGGGAGGAAGTTGTTAATGCGGTTTCTTGCAGCCTTAACAAATTTGCTGCTAGAGTAAATTAATGTATCATAAGCATAATTCAGCATCACAACATTAGGAGATACGGGTTGAGGAATATCCGCGGTATATAACAGATATAAACTTGGCCCTAAAATAGAGCCTTGGGGAACACCCGCGGTTATGTTGCAGGTTTCTGAGACGGAAGAATTTATTCTCACAACGAATTTTCTGTCAGAAAGATAAGAGGCTAAGAGCTTTGTTGTGTGAGAGTTTAGATTAAATATGGAGTGCAGTTTGTACAGCAGCCCTGAGATCCAGACGCAATCAAACGCCTTAGAAATATCGAGAGATATACACACAGTAGGACTTTGGTTTTGGAGACCAGTTGTAACATCGTGTGTAAGTTTTAGTAGAGCATGACATGTGGATTGTCGCTTAGGAAATCCGAACTGACAGTTAGGGATGAGGGCATTCTCATTGGCAAATGAGAGAAGATTTTGGTAGATCTTGCGTTCCAGTATCTTACTTAGTGTACTTAATAGGGATATTGGACGATAATTGCAAGGGCTATTACTACTACCGGGCTTCTTAATAGGAATTACTACCGCAGTTTTCCAGTTCTCTGGGAAGTGCGATGCATTAATTATATGATTAAGAAGAATGAGGATGGGAAGTAGATTCGATGGGCGTAGCCTTTTAAATAGAAGACGTGGGATTCCATCTAATCCAGTTGACTTTTTGTTATTTACTGACCTTACGATCTCGGATAATTCGTCCGCAGTTAGAAAATTTGTAGTGTCTAAGGGGTGTGAAGCTATGTTTGTGTTGTTAAATTCACAGATGAAAGGAGTAAAAGATGGGAATAATCTGTTAGAGATGTATTCGTTTACTGTGTTCTCGAAGCCAGGAGTTGAGAGAGAATTATTTTGTTCATGAATCTTTGCAAAGTGTTCTGCGAGGCAATTTGCTATGTCCGTATCGGACTGGGCAATATTATTGCTGATTGGGTTGATGAGATGATCAATTCGGGGTTTATATTTACGACCAGTTAATTGGTTGATGTTTTTGAAAAGATCCCGATTTGGTTTGATATTTTTAAGTGTGGAGATGTAGTTTTCATCTGCGAACTTTTTCAACTGCTCATTTATCAGAGTGGCTAGGAGTTGGATTTGGCTTTTAATAAAGGGGCAGTATCTTGTATGAAGTTTACGACGAAGCTGCTTTTTAAGGCGCAATAATTTGGTTAGGATGCTGGGCAAAGGCTTTCCTAAATAGTTATGAGGAATGGTTGTCGGGGTGTTGCTGCTGAGAGCCTCCTTAAGAATTTGCTCTATTCTTAAAGAGGCGTGATCGATTTCAATAGGGAGTAAGTTAGATGCTTCAGGGATATACAAGTCAGAGAATACTTATCGCTATGTCCCTATTGACTTTTCTCCAATTTGTTTTGGTGAAGTTTGGGACAGGGTTTGACGAGTAGAGTGGGTCGAAAGAGGGGATTTGGATCGTGGTATGAACGGAACCATGATCAGAAGGAAATATAAAGGAGACTGTAGGTGGACCCGCTGAATAAACATCGTCGGACTTGAGGAAGAAGTCGATTGTTGACCTGGCTGAGCTAGAGACACGAGTTGGCTGTAATGGGGAGTCAATGTAAGTATATGGATAAGACGGGAGGAGGGCTAGCAATTGGCGACCATATTTGTTGCATTTATTATCATTGAATGCTGTATGACGAGCATTCCAGTCTCCTCCGATTATAAATGGAGCGGGAACGGACTGTTGGATAATCTGCGAAATGTCAGTATCTGGGAAATCTGGTTGTCGTGAAGGGTGAATATAAATGGATGCTAAGACGAGCACTTTATTGTTCTCACAGAAAAGTTTTACTGCTGTGTATTCAATGCTGGATATACCGGTGAATCTAATTTCACTGAATTGAAATTTTTTGTGAATTAAGATGCCGGTACCTCCATGAGATCCATTAGTTCTGGGGTTAGAAACTAAAGTATAATTGGGAATGGAAACTCGGGAATTTGGTTTGAGCCAGGTCTCTGAAAGGAAGAGGATATCTGGGGAAAACTTTTCAACAAACAACCGGAGGTGTTGCTTGCGTATGTTAGAGTAAATGGATTCTGTGTTGAGGGAGATAATGGTTAGTTTAGAGAGAGCTGGAAAGAATATGGGAAGTTATTAGTGAAAGAATCTGACCTTTTTTTTCTATTTCTTACATCTTCCTCAGCGAAGGTAGCATGGCATGTAAGCTTTGGATGTATCCCATGATGTCCAGATTGAAGTTTTCAGTATTGTTGTTAGGGGGAGTGGTAGTATTGAGGTTTCCTCTTGCTGCATCCGCGTACGATATTCCGGGTCGGGTTAAATTCGTTACCTGCAATACTGTTGGTTTCGTTGTTGTTGTTGTTGTTGTTGTTGATTTAATAGTTGTTGCTAATTTCCGTCTTTCCAGAAGTTTTAGCTTCTGAGGGCATTGGGAAAAATTTGCCGGATGAGGGCCTCCGCAGTTACAGCATTTAACTGTGATCTTTTTGTTGGTAATGGATCCATCAGCGTTGACGGTTTGTATTGTTTCAGGTTCCAGGCCTTGTGGATTTACCTTGCATTCCTCGAGCTCGTGTTCCTCTGCGCATCTGCCGCAACGTCTTTGCTGGTGGCATGAGACCGCCAAGTGTCCTGATTCTTGGCATCGCTTACAATGAAGAATTTCTTGTTTGTGGGGCTCTTCGATTGCGATTTTTTGGGTAAACAAATATTTAATTTGTTTAAGTTGCTTGATGTCCTGATTAGGTGGGATTTGTATGATCCGGAGGTTTTTTACGTTGTTTGTCCTCATGTACGGTGTTTGGAAGTAGTCCAGCTTATTGATCTTTATTTGTGGACATATCCTAGCAATTTCCAGGCCCACTTCTTCGTTGGTCCATTCGGGATCGATGTGCCTTATAATAAAGGTAGCTGGTTTGCTGTTCGGATGCTGGAAGGTGAAGAAGTGATATTGCTCCTCCAACAGTTTTTTAACTGCCCTATCATGATCGAGTAATGATCTGACTGTTATTGAAGTCCTAGATCCTTTTGCATTGGTGCTAAAATTCCGGTGACCCAGGGCATTTTGCAGGGTTTGAATTAGTGCTTTGGTGCTGGTCGAGTTTCTGATGTAGATTGGCGGTGGTCTTTCGTTTTTGTGCTGGGCAGGCAGGGGACTCGGTGCTGGCTTGGCTTGTTTGGTGGATTCCTTATGGGCTGATGATTGTTGTTTGGGTGGAGATGTTTTATGGTTTAGGCTGGGAGAAGGCGTCATCTCCATACAGGCATCGTCGCTGTTTTGGGTGGGTTGCTTTAGGCAGTGAATTTCCTCCCGGAGTTGTTTCACCTCTGCTGAAAGCTGTTGGATGTATTCCACGGCTTCGTGGAATTTTTGTTCGTAGTCCATGTGTTTTCCTGGATTTTCCATTTTTGTGGTCTTCTTAGATGAGTTTTGAAGAGTTTCAATGGCTCTTCTCTTCCGTTCTAATAGATATTCCCGGGTAGCGCTCGGGTCGTTGTCTGGCATCTGTGAAGACAGATTTCGACTACGGCATCCAGCGAAAATTACACGTGTTTGCTCGTGTATAGTTAAAATTTCCTTTTTTTTTTGTTATTATATATATATATATATTATTGTTTTTTTTTATATTTTTTGTTGTTTTTCGATTGCACTACACAATTTAATAGTGCACTTAACACACGTAAACATAAACATGTGTAAACACGTTTCTGTGAACGTCCGCACTGCACGAGATCTCGACTGTTTTGTCCCGGAGAACACTTACCCATTCCTTTATAAAGGAAAACAAATCGAAAATTGTATCCCGAACATACACATTTTCGTACAACAATCTCGATTTTTGGATATTTTGAGTGAGATGTTGTATTTACATAAGATAAGAATTCAATTTCTTGAATTCTTTCGAAACAATTTCGCAGATGTGGGAATGTATCTGCTTTTGGTTTTCTGTTTGTTTTTCTCAATGGAAAATTTCGAGATACAGATAATGATCTCTGAATTTTTGGATTTCGATGATGCCGTGGGGCAAATGTGAAACGTAAACGAATATTAAATTCGTTTATTGTGAATTTTAATTTTATTTCGGATTTTGGATTAAATTATGCCGTGGGGGCAAATGTTAACCGATAAACGAATGTTTGATTCATTTATTGCGAATTTTGGATCATGTTTGGGTTTTTGTGGGTTTTGATAGGTTTTTTGGTTTTAGCGTATTATACCTGGGATTTGGATGTAGGAATGGGGAAAAAGGTGGTAGGGCTTTTTGGAGCACTACATCCGGTCCTCGATTGTTGGGAGCGCAGCTTCAGCCAGTATATTTTTTATTGGTGTCGTTATGAATGCAAAGGTGCTTCTTCTAGCGGCTTGGTGATAGGAAGGTTTTATTATATTTAGAGTAGTTTTTGGACTATTACCATAGATAAAGATCCCGTAGTCTATTTTACTTAAGATTAGAGCTTTAGTAATTTTACATAGAGTGTTAATGTATACGTTACTTTTCTTGTTGCTTAAGTATGTAATAATATTGAGCCTCGCTGCTAATGATACTTTGAGTTCTGAACAATGTTGTTTCCAGGTATACTTATTGTTAAATGTTATTCCTAGGATTTTGAGGTCGGGGACATTTGGGATTGTTTTGTTGTTTATGTTGGGGTGTATTTGCGGACAAAGTCGTCGTCGGCACACATGAAATAATTTGCATTTGTCTACTGGGAGCACCTGAGGAATTTGACCATTCTAAGATATCTTTCACTGTTTCAGTTAAATGTTTTTGCAGAAAGTTAGATCACTGGTTTCACTGAAGATGTATAGATCGTCGGTGTAAATGCAATGATCAAGATGTTTCTGTTTGTGTATTATTGTACTTATGTCGTCCAAGGCGATCATGAATAGTAAAACTGACAATGGGGATCCTTGAGGGATTCCGTTGTGTAATGGAAATGTATTGGAATAAACGTGATTGGCTTTACATTGGAATTTTCTACTGCTTAGAAATGATTTGACGTACCTGTATATATTGTAGCCAATTCTCCATTTTAACAATTTATTAAGTACTATGTCAGTGCCTATTCTGTCGAATGCTTTCTCAAAATCAACAGAGAGTATTGTGACGTGATTTTTGGCTGATAGAGCCTTTGAGGTGTAGTGGTCAGTGTGGAGTAAGGCGTTTTTTCGTTTTTCAACATTGGGTAAGATATTCGATCTCTCCCTGGATGTTTGCCCTTAGTTACACTAAGTGCTGACTCGAATTCGATAAATGAGATGGGTTGTTCAATGCGCAGAGCTGCAGAAATAGGAGTTTGCAAAGATAGTGAATTGTTAACGGATTCAATTTTTATGCGGTTGAATTCGGGGTGAAAATTATTGTTGCCTGAGAATTGCGACCAGGTTTTGGCGAAGAGTTGGCTTATTTCCACAGTGCCTGAGATTGAAGTATTTTCGGAATTAAGGGAGGAGATAATTGTCGGATTGTGATTACCAGTTAAGCTGCTTATTTTATGCCATATTGTGGTTATGGAGGATGTTGGATTGATTGAGGAAGTGAATTGAAGAAAGCTTTTTGCTTTGCTTTCTTTCATCTTCCTACGAAATTGTGCATTCGCTTTTTTGTATGCAACAAAATTAACCTGCGTTGGTCTTTTTTGAAATGTGGAGAGGGCTGACATTTTGCTTTTTCTGAGAAGCGTTAGGTCGGAGTTCCACCAAGGTACATGTTGCCTGGTTTCTGATTTGGTTGTGATATTTGTTTGGGGCATTGAGAAATTGGCAGCGGAACTAATTGCTTTAGCGCAGCTTCGTGATTCGTATCAGGTGTGGGGGAATAGCTTGAAAGAAATTCGTCAACTTTTCTTTCAATAAGTGCCCAGTTGGCAGAATCGGTTTTGTAGTTTGGAGATTTGTTGTGATGGGTTATCGGTTGCTGATTATTTATTATGCTTAAAACGGGGAAATGATCACAGGTCGTTTAGAACTTGCCATGCGGTTTTCGGAACCAATTCTGAGGAGCAACAAGTGATGTCTATATGAGTGAGGGTATTGTGGGTAGAAAGGTGAGTAAGCGAACCGTCATTCAGTAGGATCAGATTGGAGGTGAGGAGGAGGTTTTCAATTACTTCCCCTCTTTTGTTTGTGGAAGGTGAACCCCAGCGTGTACTCCAAGCATTTATGTCGCCTCCAAGTATTCTGGGCTCATTTGTTTGGTTGAGTATAGCCTGAAGGTCATTTTTACTTAATGGTTGATTTGGGGGGAGATATAAGGCAATGTAGGTGATATTTAAAGGCTGTTGTATTTCTACAACGAGAGTTTGGATATTTGTAATGATGGGGAGGATTTTGTGGGAAGTACCTTTCTTGATTAGTAATCCTACTCCTTGCTTGTGTGATGTGTTTGCAGGTGAATTGTAGAAGAAGCATACATAGGATTTAGGAATGAATGGTGTGTTGTTGACTGGACAATGCGTTTCTTGCAGTGATATTATATGTGAGTTATAGTCTTTAATTAGAATATTTAGTTCGTCAAAGTTATTGGTATAACCGTTCATGTTCCATTGTAGAATGGTGAATGGTTTTTGTTTTGGAATGAGTTTTATGCGTTCAGCATATAGCGTTTGAAATAATAGTGAAGAAGATCGTGTGATTCGAACTGACGCTATGACAGTTTGAATCACCAAAAATTTAACCTAAGCGTTACCCATCAGGCTACTGGCCGATTTTAGAATTTGTTCTGGATTGAGTTCAAGTGTCCAACCTCAAGAACAGCAGAGTCTAGATCCTAACAACATACATCCCGCCCACCATACCTTCCAACACCTTAATACATTTATCAACCCCATCTCTCTGCAAAATCAAGACCTAAGCACACTAGCAGGGCTTGGTGTGGCATCTCTAACAGATACACACAATTCACAAGCAAAATACGGTTTACTTTTTACCTTTGATTTGGGTGAAGAGGTGCGTTGCGAATGGCCATTAGAAGAGCAGCTTGTCGTGGTTTGTGGAATGGTTTCAGTTTGGTTGTTTGTTGGCGAACTTGTTTGTAGTTGTGGAGGTTCGAATGTAGTTAATTGAGTTGATGATGTTTGTTGAGTTGATGGCGTTAATTGAATTGATGGTGTTCGTTGGATTAGTGGTGTTATAGACGAAATTGGTTTGGTTGGATTATGTGTTGTTGACTTTTTTGGCTTGTGGAGCAATGCAATTTGAAGACTGTTGATTGTAGCAGATGCTGAGGAGCTGGTTGGAAAGGATTCCTTGGGTGTAGTTTTTTGTTTGTTTTGTTCCGTTGAGGGTCCTCGTAATTGGCTCGATTTTAGTGTATCTGCGAGGCTTCCTGAAAGTTGATCAGCTTTGTGCATATTTTTTTCTTTATAAATGCGTTTGCTTCGCCCATTGAGCATTTTTTTGTCGTTTTTATTGTTAATTCTTCTTTCGCTTGGATATACAAGGGACAGGTTTTATCCGCGGCCGAGTGAGGGAGTGAGCAGTTGGCGCACATGGTGCGACTGCAATTTACAGGGCTATGGTGCAGCGTTTTGTGGTATGGCCGAGTCGTTGGCAGTTGGGGCATCTCATGGGGTTGGGGATATATTCGTTGACCTTAGCTTTATAAAAACCGATGTCAACCGACTTCGGTGGTTGGAATAGGTTGAAAGTAAATAACATAAGTCCGGAGGGTCTTCGTACTTTACAGTCATCTACTTTGGTAAATTTGTACACATCTGTGACTTTTTGTTGACACATTTCGGTTATTATTTCCGCTTCCGAGATGTTTATGAAACAAGGGGCGCCTTTGCAAACATTTAGTTTTTCGTGTAATTTTACAGAAACGGGACACACGATGCCAAAGTTTGTTATCTTAAGAAAGCGGTCTGGGATTTTTTGAGAATTAGCTTTTACTAATAATTGTCCGTCTCGTAGAACAGTGATTTGTTCATACTCTTTGCTAACATCGTCTATGACTTTTTTAATTAAAAATGGGCTTAGTGATGAAATAGGCTTACCACTCTCCTTGGATGATATAATCAGAAATTTCGGATTTTTTGTATTGTTCATTGTTGGTAAGCTAGGAAAAAACTCCTCTGTTTTTGCAACTGTCCTTTTCATTTTGTTTGGTCGAATATCACTATTTGTATCTTCCGTAGGATCGTTAAACCGGTTACTGTTTACATTTGGCCTGCAGGCCATATCGTTGCAATTGTTTGACACTACTCTATTGTCTTATAAACACAGCACACTGAACAACAAGGGTCTGGTCTGTTTTTTTTTTTTTTTTTTTTTTTTTTTTTTTCACTGCACTATTACACAAAGGGGTTCCCGGTTGTAGTGCGGATGATGATGATGATGTTTACACAAAGGGGATGTAATATAATTTTGTAACGTAAAACTGATGTAACACCTACTGAACACAATTCGCGACGATCTAAACTCGACGACGATTGGAAAGGGGAGATTTGAAATAGATATTCCTTAATTCCTTAAAACAATACAATTGACGGACAAGGTGAGTTTTGAGCGTACAACCAAGCTTACATCGATAAGTACAACCAATTATTCAATTTTGGATACTTGTATACTTAAATAAGTAATAAAATTAAATACAAGACTCGTCTGGCACCAACTACATAACCTGGACATTAATGACATCGTGTACCATGAAATTCTAGTCTAGGACTAAAACTCATTCACGGAAAATATAATGTCATCCATAAAAGTGATCATAAAGACTCGTATCGCAACAACACAAATAATATACAGACGCAATTATTAACGCCGAGGTGTTTTCCGAATCGTTATGTCGAAGGTCTTTCGAAAACACAATCCGACACTACGGGTAATTATGACTTTTTCCCAACTGAACACCGGAGAGTTTTCAAGTCGCTTAAGTGTAGAGTCGAAATCGATCAAAACCGTCTTATTTTAAAGGACAGTCGAGTTCAAACTGGCAAACAAGACGGCCGTCATATCGCTTATCGGAAACGACCATTCTTGCAAAGTTGTTTGGTTGTATAGTTGCGGATGTTAAAAAATACTATTTTTATAATGAGTGTTTATGTAAGTAAATCCGAATATTTTATTGAGTGAATTTATGCTCTGTAGTGTCGTACGAAAGAGGAAAATAATAAACTATGATGTTCGTTACTATAATAACAATAAATGCATGTTATATGTATGTAGTGTTCAATAGTAGTGCGTTTCACTGGCTTAAAGTTTGTGGCAGTATTACAGAGAGTGTAATAAAATGGAGTGGTCAGACACAGCGACGTCGCCGTCTGCTGGTTATAGTCCGCTATCATGAAAATGTCCCAAAGGGTAAACGAAAACATACATGGCGAACACATGAACTGAAACTGAGCAAAGTGGAATTATATTAATGGCGCGTCAGTTCGTAATGAGAACTCAATAAATGTGGAGAGTTTCTATTAGATGTTATAAAAAAAAGGTTGTTATAGGTCCTTAATGTTTTTGTTTTTAATTACAATAGAAAGGAATTTTCAAGAAGCTGATGTTGGAGCAAGAGAATTAAAGTACAGCCCACTTTGAAATAAGTTTCCGGGCGTCCGGTCATCATTCTACAAAGCCATAATAATCAATTATTACCTGCGTTTCATTTGCATGAACAATTGGCCTCAGGTTAGATATAGACGTAGTAAAAGGGTAACACATTGGATCAAAGATACTGCAATGGCCGGGGTGGAACACAAAAGACGATAAAAAATATTCTTCTGACGATTATATATATGGGCAATAGTTGTGTTGTGGAAAATAAGGTCTGTGGGTCACGGAGACCACAGACATCAGCGGAAGATGTTATGTCTTATGGTAAAACATGGGCATGGAAAAAACACTCACAAATTAAATTAAAAGAAAATGATAAAAAATTTGCTCCACTATCCAACTTTCACAGAAGCATCTTTGCATGTGGATGAATGTATTGCAATTCACCTCAAAATGAAGTAGAATATGAAGTAAAGTTTTTTTTAAGTAATACGCATAAAATAAATTAACTAAGATTTAAAGTTTACTATAAATAATTAGTAAAATGTATATAAAGCAAATTGTTTAAGTAGTCATTTAAAATACTCACCATGCGTAACCAGGTTCGCCAGATAAATGACAAACATAACCTTCCGGTTAGTAAATCGATGTGGGTAGAGATTTAAAGTTATCAATATCAACTTGATCACTGTTAACAGAAACATGTCGGATGTGCTCCTGCCGAAATAGCATCAACAACACAACTCCACTAATAATTGCGCACTAATCTGCTGAAGCCAAAAGGCAACGTTAAATCATTTCATCAACTTTTCACCAAGTTATGCGACTTCTCGCGGCTGATTCACTTGTTCCCCATCGCTTATGATTTATTAATTCCCTTTGATTTATTAATAAAACGGATTTCATTGATGGGCAATTCACTGCTTCATCGCGAAATGGTGTTACTCAATATTTCATATAAATCACTGTCCTTCGGTACGGGCTATTGTTAACCGAATGCTGCTGCTCAGTCTCCTCTGCCTGCGCATCCCGAATGGCCGTCAGATGCATCTCTGGCGTGGAAACTCGCATCGATGTTAATAGTCCTGATGATGAATACATACATCTTTTAGTTTATTTTTATTTTCCCTTTAAAATTTTTTATTTATTGTATTTCATTTTATATATTCACCTATTTTACATTGGAAAAATCTTCCATATGATTTATAGATGAGAGTACCATGGACTTCCTGGACGAGTTGCTCGCTGGCTCTTAATAATTTGCCTTGACATCGTACCGTGTGTAAGCCTGTGTAATTATAAATATAATTAAATATATTTTTCATTTGTCTTGTTTATATACTATGGAACAAAAAATAAAAATTCATTAAAAGGTGCTTAATAATTGGTAGTTGCCTGTGGGAGTTCTAAAACGTAATGCATGTGCAACATGAACGCGCAATGTGGACTTTCGCATAATGTTCTTTCCCACCTTGTATTTGGCTCAGCTTTAAGGTAAATGAAATGGAACCCTTCGCCGGTGGGAATAGGGCTGATCGTTTTTAGAAAATAACTATTATCACCTACGAGAACATCATCAGCCTTGTTGTCAACCTGGAAGGTGGTCGAATGATGGAATCAGGACAATGATGACATATAATCGAAACTACCCGAGTATTCGCAATTGTGAAAGCTCGGATATCGTTGGCATTTGAGCATAATATCGATCCTTCCACTGCATATTTCAATGTCGTTTCTCTTAATTTTTCGGGGTTCGTTTATTGCGGGGATGGAGACGCCCATCGTATTTTCATTTGAAGCGCACGCAAAAGGTAAAACAGGAAAGAACCGCGTAGGGTAAGGATGACGAGAAGAAATACGGGAATGCACGTAATTCCTGGTTTCCGGAACCGGAGGTGAACTTATACAGACATCAGCGACTGTGAGTTGTGAAGGATAAACCAAAAAGGAGGCAAAAGTAAATATTTTCATCGACATTGGATAGAGGCTGGGAAAATTTTCAAATTGCGAACTCCGCTAAGAATCCTTTGAAATGTGGTTGCTCTCGATGTACATTTGTACGATTGTGTAAATCCTTTGAGTATATATCATATCGTGGGCGTGATGTAAGTTCAGATAAAGAGTGATTAAGTGTATCTCTTTTGTTGGGATTTTCTTTATTGTAAGCCGGGATATAATTTTATATTTTTGGTACAATGGCAGGACGGCACAAGGGGGAATTCCAATTTAACAATTGAGTTTGCCAGATACAGAACTTGTAAATGGAACTTGTACTAAGGGAAGGTAGCGTAGCAGAAGAGGATGAAGTTTCTGTTCATTTTGGAGGCTTACTTTTTCTTAATTATGAGCACAAGCACTCATAAAACAAAAGAGCAGTCTTAAATGGTTCGTTGTAAAATGAAACAATGTATCCGGTGACATAATCGTTAGTACATTCCAACATAAGACTTTAAACAAATTACCTCTTTTTCAGATTGTGTATAGAGTAGAGGAAACGTTCGGGAACAACGTTAGATGTCGGAACGGAGCCGAATACATCTCTGCGTCCCACATAACATTATTTGCAGACATTCGGTTAAGCCAGACCTAATAGATCTGCTCTATAACTCATTTCACAAATACCACTCCACACCAACTACAATGCCAGTTCTTCAATTATACCTCTTCTGGGCAATATCACTGGAGTTTGTCTTCAACCCTGTCGCATCGCAGCAAGTTGACGGTATAAGCCACTACATTAAATGTCAAACGTACTGTCATCTCCTGCAGTTGCCATCTATTTGAAACATAACATAAGGTAGTTCTATTCTGCTCTTATGTTCGTTTACCTCAATAGGGTAGGGAGGTGTTATCCATATAAACGGAAGATCTAAATCAGTTTTGGTTAGTTGTGTACATTTCGGCAAATAGCATATTTCTCCAGTGTGTTTATCTTCTCAATCAGTAAGTTACGTACGACAAAAATGTTCACTAGGTTAAATTCCCCAAAATAGCCAAACGGTGCAGCATTTTTATTGTTTGTTTTGATTTGTTAGTTTACTACATTACTACAATATTCATTCCTTGTTACAGCTATAGCTATAACCTGAATGTTCGGCCAGAAATATAAATATTTATAGTTGCCTCAGGAATGGATTATGTCCACTTTTCAGCCATTATCTCAGTTATCCGTCATAAAGGAATTTCAAGGATAGTTGGAAGAAATGAACTATCAAAAATATTCTTTCATTAATAACAAAAGGCACTCATTAAAAGAATTATGAATAACTTTACGGCCAGAAAGATGAAAGGAAATAGAATAGGTATGAAAAAGAGGAGAGTTCGCCTGCGAGTCAGTTCTTCGACAAAGAAACAAAACAGGTTTTGATAGTGTATTAGTATTCTATGTGATTGCTTACATCTGACGACTTTTTTATTATCATGTCCAGCCGACGCAAGTCCACGAATATTGAAATAAAATCCCAAAGATCACCGACAATGGTCAAGTCAAATAATCACGAAAAAATATTTAGGGAGATGCAGTGCGTTCATTAAGTTCTGCTGAGCAATGACCGTAATAAAACTTATAAAAAAAGATAGGCAGCGTAAATAGTAGTTTGGCGGATTTGCATGTTGTTGTCAAAGCGTTCCACCGAACACTGTCCACACACAAAAGGAACAACCTGGAACACGGAGCGAATTCAATTGCAAATAAAACACAGAGTGAATTGTTTTTGAATTGTTATTTTTATTGTTGCTGTCTATTATTGTTTTGAATGTTATAAGTTTCGCTGTTTTTCTTATGAAATAAGTGACAAGCAATTTACCGAAAAAGAAGATTCCGGTCGTATCTACAAACACATTGTATCACCATCATCATCGGCATTACAACCGGGAGCCGGTCTTGGCCTTATTTAGCAAGTCCTGAGGCTTGTTAAATTTTCCATAATGATTTGTTTTTTTTAGTCTTGCGCCACATTGTATGCGATAACAAAATATGAACGATCGAAGCATACTTAATTAATTCCGGGACACCATTACTTTCCGACACACGTTACTTTCGTTTTTCCAAATTTTGCTGCTCGGACCGACCTCCTTGTAGGGTTTCTCTGTGACGACTGTGGTTACTTTCTCTCGGGGATGCTCCTATTCGCCCCATCGTTTTCTTTTCCCTTTTTTTACTTTCCTTGAGTGGTGGCTTTCTCTCATCGAGAATCTTTCCACCAGTCAAGATCGTGCTCTCACATACTGGCGCGGAGGTTATTGCCTGCATGCTGTGGATCATTCTGTGCTCGTCAACATTTTCACACCTCTGATGAATTGCTGACGTAAACAATCGAGTGTGTGGTTTACAGTAGTCGATCATGGGATAATGTAATTATCGTTGTTTACATATCCCTATGAGAACAGCATTAATTTATTGCTGGTGCTCGCATTGGTCTTTGTTTGGACGAAGTGTATTGCAGAAGAGACAAAGGTTAGGTCGGCGGATTAGATTTCCGACAATTCGCTTATCACCGGAGAAGTGATGTCTATTGACATCTGGCGCAACGGAGCCAACCGTTTGTTAATGGATTGGTACACAATTTCTATGCTGTGTCGTGTCCCTCGATCGCTGTACAGGCGTGGGACAATTGGTCGGACTTGTGAGCCACGTATCTGTGGATACGTGGGGTTGTTCCCTCCCAGATGCATGTTACCTTTGTTTCAGGTGGAAAGGAGGACTTTTGAGGACACGTGTCTGTGGGCATGTGTAATTTGGATATAGGTGAGTAGTTATTTGGTAGAACGACGATATCTCAACCTATAATGGATTGTGTGGTTCGTAGAACCACCACAGTAGTATTGAAAAACGTGTGGCTCCAATGAGCTTGACTGAGCGCGTGGAATGTTATTCAAGACCAACCTTCCCAAATGTGAGAACGATCTAAGATTTGAACCATAAGCTGGCCTCAGCGAGGAGGGTTTCCTTCATCGGCAGTCGGACTTCGTTCAGATTTCTCTTTGACTCTTGTCGGCACCATTAAGGTTTAGAGACATTGAATTTTACTCGATTAGATATTCGTCACCATTATATCTTTTTTAAGAGAAGAATTTAATCAGTTGTGGTTGTTTGTTTCCAAATATTTCAAAAGTCGATGCTTAGTTAGTGATCCCTTCGACAGAATAGAAATTACCTCAATGGACATTTAAAATGAACGGTCGCTCTTATTGGGGATTCCTTGTGTTCCGGACACAACCATCATCATCATCATCATCATCTTCATCATCATCATCGGCACTACAACCGGGAACCAGTCTTGGCCTTATTTAGCAATTCCTGAGGCTGGTTAAATTTTCCATAATGATTTGTTTTTTCCGGGCAAGGTCATTAGTCATGCGCCAGAGGCTCCTCGACGGGGAATCGAACCCCGGTCTCCCGCGTGACAGGAGGGTATATTAACCACTATACTATCGAGGAACTAAACGTTCAATTTGCTCTAATCAATTCAATTTCAAACAAATTGAACTAAACGTTCAATTTGCTCACATTCAAAACTTAGATAGGATAATCGAACCACAGGTTCGCCACAAAAATCTCCTAAGATTCGAATGTGCGGACCAGATGTCTCTCTTCAAACAAAATCGTTGAGAATCATAAAATGCGCGTTAGCAATTTTATTATCCTCTAGAAATATGGTTACCCAAAACCATTAACACAATCAGTGTCGTTTTCCGTTTTAACCAAACCAAGTTAAAACAAACAACTTACGCCCTAAAACGAATTGCACGTTCGTTTTAGCACCTAACAACATAGAGGATCATAAATGTGCATTAGCACGGTCCTCTGTTGATTCTTCCTTTGTGTTCCCTCACGATTTCCCACAAAAGACATCCTTGCCCATTCAGCTAGAACAAACACCTTGCGGGATAAATCGAATTGCACGTTCGCCTAAGCGCCTAACAACATAGAGGATCATAAATGTGCATTAGCACGATGTGTTTCCTCTTTTGATCGCAAATTTGTGAAAGATAAAGAAAGGAAAATGGGTCAGGCAGAAAAAAGGAGATATCCTTTTATCTGCAGAATAAGAAAAGTTTTCGTCCGATGAGAAAACGAAAATTGAGCTCAGTGAAAAATAATATCTAAGTGAGTTGGTTGGGAACTAATGACCGAGACGGTCAAAAATTAATGAATAAAATAGTACAGTGCACAATTAGTGTTTGCTTCCGTTAATGATAATGATTACTAAATGTTTATATAAAATAGTACAGTGCACAATTAGTATTTGCTGCCATCGATCATAAGGATTATTAAATGTTTGTAATAAAAAAAAAAGGTGTGTGACTCCAAAAGAATATAAATATATTCTTTAGTAACTAAAGATAAAAAAGAAGAAAACAGTGTTCTATTTTAAAAGTGTGTTTCAATTCACATAAAGTGTGTGTGAGTGGTGTGCAAGTGGGTGGTGTGGTTAAAAGATCATAATACTTGAATATTTTCAAACTTCAAGTAAACTGTGAAAGTGAGACAAAACAACAACAGAACTATGTCCATTATTTAGAATTGTTTAGAAATTCCGATAGCGTCGGTTTTTGTTGATGTTCTGTTGGTATGCGCTAGTTGGCTTCAACCACTCACAAGAAGTGGTCGCTTTTGTCAGTTATTGTGAGGACTTGAGTCAATGCAATTGCTCCTTAATAGTATACTGGTTAGTATACCCGCCTGTCATGCGGGAGACCGGGGTTCGTTTCCCCGTCGGGGAGCCTCTGGCGCAAGACTAATGACCTTGCCCGGAAAAAACAAATCATTATGGAAAATTTAACAAGCCTCAGGACTTGCTAAATAAGGCCAAGACCGGTTCCAGGTTGTAGTGCCAATGATGATGATGATGAGTCAATGCAAAATATTAAATGTGTGGAAAATATCTGTCGGTCTACAAAAATTCAAATACAACAAATTATCGAAAATCCATGACTTTTTTAATTCAGCTGAGATTTATACATCTGATCATGTACGCAGTTTCAGAAGTATGAGATTTTTGTGAAATCCCCGGCAAAATTAAACAATTTTTATTTAAATTTATTTAATTAATTTTACTTCCTTTGTGTGCATTTGGAGTTATTGTTATATGGATTCAACTGTTGCACTCTTTTTTGTGTCGGGAACCAAATTGCAGTTGAGGCTTTTTGGCGAAAGAAAGTAAAACTTATTTTATAAAGCACCATCAACATCACTTTGCAAGGATACAAACTATTTCTACATTTTCCAGGCTTTTTTTTATTCAGAGTTCGCACTCGAACATCCCCAACTTGTTGAACTCTGATTTCGAAATGATATACGAATGAAAAGTGAAATTCTCTGTATCCATGACACCCCGCAATCTTCTGTCGTTAAAAAGAATTTCGAACTTAGACCCAATGTCTTTGAATCTCAAACGCATTATTGAAGTCAAAGAACTCTCCATATTCAAATCAATCTAACTCTTAACGGGACTGAGTACTTATTTGAAGGCACGAAAACTGCAGTAAGTGTTAAAGAGTCGTTAGGAGAAGAGGAGAAAATCATCGCCGTCATGGCAAGCCATAATTTATCAGTCTAGAATTCGTCCGAAATTGTAATTCAAATTCGATATATATGAGGGTGGTATGAAAAGTTTCCGACCTAACAAAGATACAACAAATTTTTTCTTAAAATTTATTTTTATTTTTCTACATAGTCTCCTTGTAACTCTATACACTTCTCCCAACGATGCACACATCTCTCTAAGCCGTCCAAATAGTAATCGGCGTTTTTCTCTGCAAAATAACTGTTCATGAAGGTGATAGCCTCCTCATTTGACGAAAATCTCTGTCCACCGGACGCAATTTTTAGATTAGGGAACAAAAAGAAGTCGCTTGGGACTAGATCTGCTGAGCAAGGCGGATGGTCAAGCAGTTCAAACCGTAATTAGTGGATTTTCACCATGGCAACCGCTGAGGTGTGAGACGGCGCTTTGTCTTGTTGGTACAGGATTTTCTTTTTCTGCAAATGTGGCCGTTTTTCCGCAATCTCTGCTTTCAGCTGGCCAAGTTATGATGCATAGTGTGCTCCTGTAACGGTTTTTCCTTTTTGAACATAATCGATTAAGATGACTCCACTACTATCCTAAAAAAAAACAGTCCCAATCATTTTCCCAGCCGAAAAAACAGTTTTACTATTATACTATGTAGGGGGAATCCTTTGCAGTCCACTGTTTTGGCTGTATTTTTATTCCGGGCGTATGATGGTGTATCTAAGTTTCATCGACAGTAATTAATCGGCGCCAAAACTCGGATTATTGCGCCTAAACTGCGCCAGCAGAGCTTTGGAAATGTTAATTAGACCACGATTTTGGTCTAACGTGAGCAAACGCGGCACCCAACGCGCGGACATCTTTCTCATGCCTAAATCTTGATTTAACAGCCTCTGCTATCTGTCTCACTTTGATTCAGCTGTCGTCTACCACCATTTGGTGAACTTTAGCGATGTTATCGGCAGTTGTTGCAGTTTTTGGAGGTCTCGAATGTTCATCGTCTCGCAAGCACTCACGGCCACGTTTAAATTCAGTTGCCCAAAATTTCACTGCGGTAAATGATAGTGCAGAGTCGCCATATACTAAGTCCAACTCATATTTGATTTGCGTAGGCGTATTCCTTTCAAAAACAAAAATTTAATGATAGCTCGATACTCAATGTTGTCCATTTTCACAAAAACACACATGGACTCACTCAAACGACTGTCAAATAGAAACTACGCGTCCAAAATGGGTGAAATTGGTGAGTAACTGTCAAAAGCTGCACAACTACATTCATTAGCTTTTATTGACGAGTGCTGCTATCTTCACGTTAGGTCGGAAACTTTTCAGCTAACCCATGTATACAAGATGCCCACATTGGAAGAGTAGCGACCAATGAGAACAATTTGATCTCGTCCGCAGATTTGGGCGGCTTAAAGCGTGCATCATCCACATACCCCTTCGACAAGGAAGGGGGATGTATGTGATATCTGCCTACGGACCCGAAGCACATCAACAAAATCTATTTATAGTGGGGCTAGAGACTCTTTTCCGATGCTTACAACTTCACTCGGAAGGGAACTATTATGAAAGGACTATTGTACAACCATACACTAGAGTTCAATCGTTTTTGTCTAGCGTGTAAGTAAAACAGAATAAGTGGAAGAAATAAAAAATGATATAAATATGAAAATGAAAAATGACAATTTGTTCTCGGGAGCTGTCTATCCAAACGATGCATACCTGGAGAATACTCTCCAAAGTGGATTCATTCCCTCCGAAGCATTTGTTCTATTAGACAAAACGGGCCTTATACAAAACAGTTATGGTGCCCCTGTCATATACCATGCTTTCCGTGGAGTTAGTATTGTATGATAACAACACATCCCACCACGTGGACCGCTTACGTTTTAGCACAGCAATTAGCGAACGATAAATAACGATAAATTTAGTAGACATGTTTTTCACCCTTCTTGGTGGTGGCTAAACGCTTTCTCTACTTTTCTTTCTGTTTTTATCTCTAAGTTCTTTCCTTCTTCGTTATACTCCTTTTACTTAAGTTAATTCTTTTAATTTTAATTTTAATTTATAATATTGGTAAAAATATATATATTTATTTGTGGGGAGGAAGCATGGTGCACCGGCGTTCGGCGCTGATTCACTTCACGTCCCCATCAGACACTAAATGTTCCACCGAATGCAAACCGAATGAAACGCACAAACACGAACCTCAGCAACGCACCGTCCACCAGGAGGAAAGTAAAACACCGATGAAATGAATCACACTGCACATAGTTTCTGAATTATTTTTATTGTTCACTTGCTGTAATTTGGAAAAGGGTTTTATTGTTTTTATTGTCGGAATATTGATATGTATTTAAGGAACAAAAAACGGTTAGGAACGTTCCAAAAAAGAAAAGGAAGATGGCACTGTTAAACTTGACTTCCGCACTAACCGCGACTCCTGGATATACGCGTCCCCGTGCGCACCGGGGAGCGAAGGAAGAAACGACCGTGGTGGCCTGGTGATAGAAAACGACTCATCGAGGATAGAACGCTGACTTGAATTCCATCCTCAATTAAGGGTGAGATATGGAGGAGAAAGAGAACATTTTCTCTTAAAGGTGTGGCCACTAAGGAAATGCGATTTTTCCTTAGTAGGTGTGACCAATGGACGGCGATCTCTTTGTTGCAGTGGTGTGTATGTGTGATCGTACACATCACCGTGTTTATCGATGCTTTCAGCAAAGGATAAACGAAACTCGAAATGAGGGAGAAAGAACAAAGGGATCGTATAGATCATTGTTTACTCTGTGCATAGTGGCTATCGTAGACAGCAATTCATGGGAGGAATGGTGCTGAAAACAAATAAGGGCATCATTACAGTCGTGGATGAGTGGTGCGAATGCGTTAATAGATGCACCGCCATTAGGAAAATGTGATAATGGGTTTTAAATGTTTATGGGCTCTCTGACTGCAGTAGGAACCGGGCCCTTGTTTGTACTAGGAAATGCTAGAGGATTCGGTTTCGATGATAATGCTTGGGATGCGGTAATTGTTTGTCGATTGGACAAACGAATCGCGGGTTGCATTATTGCAGCTGGGTTGGATTGTTTACAGTAGGGAGCAAAAGGTCGCCAGCCAATGTGTATGTAAATTGATTTATTATACCATGGTGAGGCTGGTACTAGGCGACGCAATATTTATGATCCCTGTTATGATGGTTACATTATATGTAAACCAAATTGTTTCGTTTTCAGGAATTAGACTAGGGAAAATGCGTATGTAAGATTGGGCTTTACCTGGCAACCGAAGGTGCCGAATTGGGCTTGGGATTTATGATGTTTGGAACAGAATTTGTGAGGTTTCTCTATTCTACATGAGAACCAACCCACAATTCCAACCACAATTTCCACCTTATTTCGACCGCTTTCAGCGCGTCATACATACCCATTTCCCTTATATGCTATTCACCTGAAATACATGTTTTCCCCAAGGACGCATAGCTAAACTTATTATCCTATGCAGATAATGCATAATTGAGTTTAGGTACTATCTTCGCCATACGGCAACACTATTGCTCTAACCATGGGATTTCCACCGGAAATTCCATTCGTATTGGTTAGCAACAACCAAGTCAAAGCAAGCGACGCGGTTGCATCATCATCCACTGGCTTGGGTATTTACCAACATTCCATAGAGTTTTTCCCACGCTATTATTTCCCTAGCCGATGCGACGTCCTATTGACTTTTCCCAGATCACCCATTCGCTTGGGATCAATGATCTCTTTTTCCAGCTAGGTCCTCCTCTCCTTCCCAGTTCTGTCTTTACATGGTTCAGTGCGCTCTGACTACACCATAGCCGTAACAGCGGGTCAGTAGGTCATGTCAGTAGTTGCGTTTGATACCAACACACACAACCAAAGCTACCTCGAGATCACAGCACATCGTGTTTCTGTTCTCTCATTCTCCACGTCCGTCAATTACCAATTAACAGAAGTTACCACACTTCGACGACCGTAAAGCTGAGAGAGCAGAGGCGTGGTCTCTTTTGGTTGCCCTGTGTGTAAAATGAAATACCGAATTTCACCCCTGATTCAATCAGTCACATCTCAACCATCAACGTGTTCGGGCACGCCGCTATATAGCGCAATCTTTTCAAGTAGGACAAGTACGAAATAAAGTTTTGGCTGGTGAATATCGCTCTCACGTGGATATTTCGAGAGTTAACTAAATAATTGTTATTTTACTTCTTGATTCATATTTAATGTCGCAAGTACTTGCGGAAAGTTGGTGAAAGAATTGATAAAAATCTGTGATTTTATGTGTTGCTCGAATTTGATGTACATTCAAAACTAAAGTTTCCTATTAAATTGTGCATTATAATTAAAGTAGATTCCAATTAAAACATAATAAAAAACATTATCTATAAAGGAACCTCTAGTGAGTTTCATTTATTTAATCTCTTCTCGTGGACTTCCTGACGATCATTTTCGCGCAGCAACATCGTTGGGGACTAAGTGAATCCCGTGCCATACGTTGGTACCAACTTTACCCCCACAAATTCTTAAAGGGAATTTTGAATTCGAATAAATGAATGAAGGTAAGAATTCTGTTGGAGGAGCTTTTAGCTAAATACATTTGGTAAATTTGCTGCGTTAAGCATTTACATGTGCTAATGCGTAGCATAACATGCCAGAAAAACTGCTTGACTTTCGCGGCAAACCATTCGTAAAAATACTGTACACCGATAGGCAACGTATTTGTATAGAAAACAACATAAGTGTACGTAGAATAATTTAGAGTGCTCATACAAATGTAATATGTTCAAACAGGCTTAGCATTTAATCTAATATTGTAAGAAACCGTATCTGTACTTTTGTTATAATATTTTTTGGTGTACCACCGTGCTTCCGGTTTCCCGGGAAGAGTGGACTACCGTTGTTGTCCTTTCCGCGCACTATCGACCATGTTGCCGCACGATTACACTGATGTTCTGAATTAAGGAACTAAAAGCGTTCTGCTAAGCAGTCATAAAAAACAAACACTTCTGCTTCTTTTAAAAACTGATTTTATTTTCAGTTTAAAAATACTGATTATAGTTTACTTTTTACATTACAACTTATATTATTTTTGAGGAGGTGTTCTCCTCACGCGACTTATGTTTACCTCCGTGAGAGGAAAGAACTGCTTCTCGTCCTCCGTGATTTTCGTTAAGCAGGAGCCACAAAGTGCCAAATATAATTACGATTCAAAGAACGGAAAATTCATTCATTTATTTCTGCGCTCTCCAGATATCAAAATGTTACTGACTTATGGGGTAGTAAGAGGGTTGCCTCTTATGTTTCGGGATTTGGCAACCCTAGTGTTGCAATCCGGCAATTGACAGCTCTGTCGTAAAGTTGGACATTTTTGAGGTTATACGCACTCAGAACGTTTTGACATACGAGCGCTATTTGTGTTGTTTACAGTAACTTAAAAGATTCATCTCGGCCCAAAAATGGAATTAAATCGTCAACATTTTCGTGCGATTATTTTTTACAACTTTCGGCGTGGATTAACTCAGCAACAGTGCATGGATGAACTTAATTCAATTTTTGGCGATGAAGCTCCATCAAGGACCAGTGTTTATCGATGGTATGGTGAATTCAACCGTGGTCGTAGTTCACTCCAAGATGAATTTCGTGAAGGTCGTCCAAAATCAGTTGTTGTTCCGAAAACCATTGATGCTGTGCGCGAACTGATATTGGAAGATCGTCATGTGACCTATCGTGAGATTGAGACAACCTTAGGCGTTAGTGGGACCAGCATACATTCAATATTGCATAAACATTTGTCTGTCAAAAAAATTTGTTCGCGTATGAGCCCGAAAGTAAACAGCAGTCGACTGTCTGGGTGTTTCAAGATGAGCCAAATCCAACAAAATTGTTCGCGCACGAAGCACTTCCAAGCAAATGGTCGCCTGTTTTTTCGGAAAAACTGGACATGTCGCAACCGTACCACTAGAACAACGCAGAACAGTCAATTCTGAGTGGTACACAACCATTTGTTTGCCAGTTGTCTTCCAAGAAATCAGGAAAACCAACCGCCGAAGACGGATCACTCTTCACCACGACAATGCGAGCTCTCACACATCGGCTGCGACAACTGCATTTTTGAGCACCCAAAACATCGATTTGATGGGTCATCCGCCGTATAGTCCTGACTTGGCACCGAATGACTTCTTTTTATTCCCGTACGTAAAAAACAAACTGAGAGATCAACGTTTTTCGACACCTGAAGAAGCGGTTGCTGCATTCAGAATGCATGTGTTGGAGATACCTCAATCAGAGTGGCAAAAGTGCTTCGACAATTGGTTCAAACGCATGCAAAAGTGTATAGATCTTTATGGGGAATATTTTGAAAAACAATAAAGTGATTTTCGATGATCAGTATTTGTTTTTGTTCTCTAATCCCGAAATATAAAAGGCAACCCTCGTAATAGTTAGATTCTTGTCATCCGTGGGAGGAAAGAACTGTTTCAACTCAACAACCGAACTCGATTGATTCTTCCAGCCTCCTTTTCTGCTAGCACCAGCTCTTGTCACACAGCCCAGGCATTCCAGATGCACACATACTCGTGACAGCGTAGCAAGACCCGTCATGAATTGGTTTTCGTGTGTGTTTTTGGAAAGCATCCAGAATCTGATGATCCAAAGATTGTGCGGATACTCCTATCCGCGAGAAAAGTAAACAAAACAACTCTGTCGTAGTCTGATCACCTTAAGGGTGCGGATTAAGGTTGTAGCTTCTGCAGCTGGCTCGAGTTTCCCAGATCTTGCAACTGCTTGACGAGGGTCATAGTTGTTTGACACCATATACCTCGATGGGATTGGGAATGTCCATGTTTATTTGATTATTTATTGATTTCAATTAGGACAGCCTTTGGTTTGAGTTGCTGGATCAAATTATGTGACCGCTGTAGGTGTTTTTTGTTTTGAAATCTGGTGGGGCCTTGGTGAGGGTAATATTGATTATCGTGGTCTTGTTGCGGCTTTGGTGGGTTGTGTGGGGTGGCCAGGGTGGATTCGTAACTCGCGCGCTACGCATAGACTCTGCCATGCGACTCCAGTCAAGTCATCTTTCCACTTCGAAAATTCAAATCCTCAAATATCTCTATCTTCTTCAAGTCATAAAACATCTGGTATGTGAGAATATGATGTTTATGATTGTTAGAATAGTGTGTCGGCGTATTGAATAGATATGCCTTTGTGCACTTTTAGGTTTTGGATCTTGTAGGTTTTTTAGGTGCTAATTGCTTTTAGCATACATGGGAAAATAATGCATTTTGCTGTTTGATTTTAGGAAATAGAATAGAACAAATGCATTGAATTGAATAAATGAATTTGAATTCAATAAATGAGAATTTGAACGTTTAGTTCGATTTGGTTA
This sequence comes from Microdon myrmicae, assembly GCA_963931805.1. NCBI lineage: Eukaryota > Metazoa > Arthropoda > Insecta > Diptera > Syrphidae > Microdon > Microdon myrmicae. The sequence goes on along the minus strand of OZ007498.1, from coordinate 186,457,394 downwards.
CAATGTTATGTTTGGAATATCAAATGGATTTTCTTATAGGTGGGAGGCAAATGTAATGTGGGAGAAAAATGTAATGTGGGAGGAAATGTAATGTGGGAGAAAAATGGTAGGGCTTCTGGGAGCACTACACTTTTGCAAATATATGCGTTAAAAAAAACATACAGGGTGTGTCATCGTTTATATCGATATGTGTATACTGAATAACTTAAAAGAAATACCCGATTTCCATATATGAGGTTTTGGCGGTTTTAAATTATTTAACTTTGGCGAAGTTGGGTATTATCGCCGGAGGAAGTGTTCCGCCGACACTGTCCAATACTTAACACACGGCGAATGACATGCTCTACCAGCTCTGTCCACAAAAACCAAAAGACCGGAGCGGATGCCGTCATCAATTAAACACAACACATTTTAGTTTCAAGACTCGTTTATTGTACACTGGTGTTATACATGTTCTTAACAATACGAACGCAGGTAGCCACCGAACGAAACACACGCTAACTCGACTTCCTCGAATAATTTCCTTCACGACCTCATTCGGTTAACTTTAATAGAATCTCTTCGATAGAGATCCTCGCGGTTCGAATGATCTACGCTGACCCTCAATCCTTCGACTTATCTCCGCGACTCCTCGATATAGACTCCCCTGGTCCTTCGAAAGAGACTTCTCGTCCCGATGGCTATCAAAATCAGACTGTCTGTCTGCCCACACAGATATCCAGATTCCAAACCGGTATCCGTATCTGTATGGAAAAATTTTTCTATTCGATCTGCTAACAGAATTCCGGAAATCTCTGTTAGTAGCATGCTATTTCATCCCAGGGGTAATTTCCTATTTTCCTGAAAGGAGAAAGTCATTCCTTGCATACATCATTATCATTATAGAATTTCATTTCCACGGCCTTCTGTTTGCACAGAACATCTGGCGCCCAGACCAGAGATATTCGGCGATTGTTTTGACGTGCAGTCCGTGGGTCTTATTTGAACTTGGTACCCGGAATCGAAATCCATTAGATCTTTATAATGGTGCGAAATTCTAGCGTGGCCGTGGGACCGGAGTATTGCCTTTGTTGGCTTAACTCCTCATAAATTATCGGATATCTCGTTGAGATATATTCGATTGCGATAGGTCGTGGCAGCCTTCTGTTGTTCAACGGATTTGGGTGGTTTTTGCATTAAATTACCCGCACGTGCATCCGTTGATCGGCTCATTCTTTGATGATAGCAATTCTTTTGTATCGAATTTCGGAATTGCCGGTTCGATGAGATGTTCCTGGGCGCAGGCAGCATGTATGGCATTTTGGGAATTGTTTTTTTTTTTTAGGAATAGAACTCATGGATGTTTATACCTTTGTTTCAGGCATGATGAATTATAATTGTTGAGCTTGACCTTAAAAGCTTTGGGGACGTTCAGTTCCTTGCTTTTTGGTGTCAGTCTCAACGTTGGCTGCGAGTTGCAGGCCCTATGGTGGGACTTTGGGACACGCGTCTGTGGGCGCGTGCAACGTTCTGAGGTAAGTAAGCTCTTTGAAGGTAGGAACCTTACCTGCGCGGAATTGTGCGTTCGTAGAGGTATTTTTACTGAATTTGGTCCTATATAATTTTTTTGGAGTAGTTTCTGAATAGAACATCAATCAAATGGCCGCCTCTATTGACCAAAGCAAGATGTGCCCTCTTTGCTGCGTTTTCCATCACTTTTTCGAGCATCGACACGAATGTTTGCCTTGAGCTCGTCAATGGTCTGAACATTTCTCGGCGTACACTTTCCTTTTCATATAATCCCACAAAAAGAAGTCCAGAGGGGTCAAATCTGGAGATCTAGGTGGCCAGTCAATCTCATTATTTTTTGGCAGCACACGTCCAGGGAATGTCCGTTGCAGAAACGGCATTGTTTCTATTGTGGTGTAGCATGGCGCATCGTCTTGTTGAAACCAGTAACCGTCCAGACGTTTTTCACACATTTGTGAGCAGACATAATGAGCTATCATCTACCGATCTTAATTACCATCGACTGTTTCACTTTCTCTGGCCTAATGGCGGTTTTAGTACAAACACCGACCCAAGCGATCACTTTGTGGTCATGCAATGGTGTTTCATGGATCTTGTATGGATTCTCCGTTCCCCAAATGCGGAAATTTCGCTTGTTAACGGCGCCACCGAGTGTGAAATGGGCCTCGTCTGTCATCAAAATTTGCCTCCAAAAATCAGGTTCAGTGTCAACCATTCAAGCGACTGTTTGGTCGTATTCCAAGCGAAGTGGACGGTCGTTCGGCAATATTCTTTGAGTTAATTGCACTTTATACGGAAACAAATGCAAATCATCATCAAAATGCGCCACAGGGTGGTTCCATTGACGCCAAAAGCCGAGCGCGGTGACGATGCGGCACACGTGAGTTTTCGGCAACACTCTTTCTTATCGCTTCAACCAGTTCATTGTTTTCGGCGTTGATTTAATTTTTTTATGTCTTTATTACACTTCTCTCTGGAGAGGCGGACGTATCGCGCCGAGTGGGCGCCCCGAGATGCCTCTAAATGTTGCAGTTCTTTTTGCTCAACAAAATTCGACACCAAACGACGAATAGTGTTGTCAGACAGACGGTGCTTGTTGGCCACGATATTTTCGACGATATGCACTTTGAGTTAATACAACTGAACGACTATTTTCAATGTATGGCGTCACCATTCCGGCGCCTCGTTTCGATGTGAAGTGACTCATGGTTAAAATGACGTTTCACAAACATGTCTACTTAAGTCAATCGATTAATACTTGTCAAAGTTATTCAATGTTTACATACATAAAAGATATATATATATATATATATATATATATATATATATATATATATATATATATATATATATATATGAGCATCACAAGCGGCACTGTACGTGTTCGACAGGGTGCCGAATAGAGCAATGGAACCTATAAATTAGCCGGGTTTCAATTCTGTCATTAGCAAAATGGGCGAAACATATCGTCTCTGTTCTTCTTTTAGAAATATTGTCACAAACATTCCTCAAGAGAACTGGATGTTACATTCCTGTACTTCAAGTTTTCATCTGCGAAAGTCGTGCACACTGTGAATTTTACACCAACATCCAGAGAATCTGTCTTCAGTCGAACCACATGACCATTTCTCAGTCGCGAGTGATATGTTCCACCGCGGCTACAATCTTTAGGCATCCAAGACTAATGGGCAATGACACTCCTTTCCCAATCTCCTCTTTTCTCTTCCGCCACAGTGTATACCGTAATGGTATTAAGCCGTCCAGTTGTACATTCGTATTATAAAAAATGATTAATATAAATGTACAAGGGTTTTTGTACATAATTTAAAGAAAAAATTCTATAAAAACAACTTCCATTCGGTTGACGAAGTATACCATGTACTGAGTAAGCGAATCCGTATTACCGGGGTACAATCGCCATGCTAGTTTTCCATTTTCAGTCTTATCTGCATATTTTTCGCCGGCACCTTAGGGATATTTGCTAAACAAACACTTTATAAAAAGGACGAAAAAGGTAAAATTAATGTAAACAACTCCTAATATTCGATTCAATCGAACTTTTTGAGAACTTCCTTATCGGTATTTCGCCGTTTGTATTCCATCGATTCACTCCATTTCTGTGAACCAGCGAATCGTCCAAATCCCCGAAAACGTAATCAACACCCAATTATTTACAATACTATCATGTTTTCTGCAAAGTTCCAGAAGCTGGTTGCGTAGAGTTTGCTTAGAACAATTAGAGAGAAATACCCAAGAACACGGACAAAAAAAGGCAAACAGAAATACATAAGCGAATAAAAGATAGGGGAATAAATTTTGTAAAGTATATTCAGGGGATGTGAGGGCAAATAAAACTTGTTAGATATCCTGCAGATCTACAAATCCACAATTTTTTCCAGCTAGCTAAGCCAAGTAGTTGAATATCGTATCTATGGTGCTATTTCTCCTTTCTATTCAGAGTGTGGTAACCCCCAAACTTTGCGCATTTTATCGGAATAAAACGACGAAAGGGGGGCAACAAATACGTATAAATAAAAGGCTCCCCAGAGACGCGTTCGGCTTTCTAAATCTTAGGGGAAACATTAAACCAAAAACGAAGTCGGAACTACCCCAACATAGAGTGTACACAATACAGCAACAACGGCAGTTAAAGTAACGATTATGTAGGTTGTTCCATTTCACTTTTTATAAATATTTAATATTTCCCATTATCCTTTTGCAACAGCCAGCGATGGCAATCTACTTCTCCGGGAGGATAGCGACTGACGATAGCTACATGGGAAATCCTTTAAAATTGAAACGACCAACAGAATGCCTCCCTCTCACAATTTTGTAGATTTATCAGAAAATTTGCTTTTGAAAAGTTGCACGAGATATTTTTCAATGATTTGCAAAGTGCAAAAATGTGTTGGTTTTCAGGCGGCCAAATACCCGTATGACACTTCACCGCAAAGTGGTTTGTGTTCTCGAATTTCCGCTTGCGTCGCATGTGTGAAGATGTAAGATGTCACAGAGTTAAAATAGTACTGGCACACCCACACACACGACTACAAGCTTTACAACATGAAAGTTCTCAGCCACGCTCTGATTACTGCACGACATTAAATATCATTTCGAGGTTCCTTGCAATGGATTCAAACGCCTGTTGTGATCTATGTCTGCTCCTGTGCATTCGCACCAAACCGGTAACCTGTAGTTTCGTCGCCTGTTCGAAAACTCCCAGTTTGTCATGCTGGCTTCTGTGATTATATCTGTACATGTCAGTTCGGATGCAGTCACTGATATTTCATAAAGTTTTAGATAACATGCCACGAAGGCGGAATTTACTTACGTCCCAACTGCTTTTCACCTCTGTATAGATGCACTTGGCAGAATTCCGGAATCGAAATGTTGTTAAAATCGCTAGCAACTGATTCGCAAGGTGGCTATTATTTCAGTTAGTTCGCTTCTGAATGTGAAATTCTTCGCCCCGATTCCATTGCGGCACATTGGTGGAATAGTTTACTCCCAGCACCGTGTCACTTTATTTGATTAAAGACCGCGAGACATTTTCCACAGAATTGGCAATGAGAATGAGCGCAGGCAAGATAATAAAATTGGTCGGGACCCAGAGTACCCAATAACTTAACTAATTTGTTTAAAAGGAAGGAGGAGGTCAACAACGTCAACTACGTTATCTCGATTTATCTAATGCATTTATGATTATTGTTCAATTACAGAGCGACGATAAGGGCGAAACATTGCATATGCAAGATTGCGAAATATAATATATCTGTTCAGTAAAGCATGTGTGAACCCATGAAGTCGGTAAGTATGTGTAAGTCATAAGGACGAATTATACACTACTAACGCAAATGCAAGGAACGTGGGTAGTCTTATTCATTAAAAGAATACGACGGTATTTAAGACATGCATTAAATGTTAAGAAAAGTAAAATAATAGGTGTGCAAATTGCAACTCGACTTTTTTGTCACATTCAACTTTATTGGAAAGGATACTTATATAAATATTGATTGGTATTGCTTGGCTAGAAACTCCTAACTGATCTGCAAGCTCTTCTTGAGTTTGAAATGGTTTTTCATCGAGTAAAATTTGAACATCCAGTAAAACTTGAACTTCTTCGTCCTCAAATCAAATCCACGTTGACGTGGAGCGTCCTCACTACTAACATTTCCCTCACGAAATCTTGTAAACCACATTTTTACTGTTGAGTGATCCACAGGGTGTTCAACCATATTCGACTTAATCAATTCCATAGCTTGAGCAGCATTTTTTTTTCATTTGCAGACAGAAAAGAATGCAGTGACGTAAATCTTTCTTATCGACATCCATCTCTTATAAAGGGTGGGCCATACATTTTTTGAAACATGAAGAGAAATAAAACTACAAAGTAATTTTGTTAATTATTTACTATTGCTATTTACTGGCCTGTAGGAACCCGGAAGTTCATGACCTCACCGACTCGACTCCGCCATCGTTCCTTGTCCTGTGCACTCTCCTTCCACGCTTGACCATCCGATCCGATCTCCTTAAGGTCAAACCTAACATTGTCTCCATCGCGGCCGTCCTGTCGGCTTCTTTCCCGTTGGTCTACCGTCAAGAGTTCTACGTACGGTCCTATCGTTGCCCATTCGCGCTACATGTCCGGCCCATCTTAATCTTCGCAACCTGATTACTCTCACTATTGTAGGTTTGCGGTATAGCTCTTCCAATTCGTGGTTGTCCTACCTCCTCGTCATATTTACCTCCAAAGATACCACTTAAAGCTTTATTATCGACTACGCGGAATTTGTTTTCTTCCCGTTTTGTGAGACCCCATGTTTCGCATCCGTATGGAGCAAGCGGTATGATTATGGTTCTATAGATACGGAGCTTTATGTTACGTGACAGCAGTTTACTGACTGCGTGCCAATTAGCGTTGCCGGAATGTGGTCTTTTGTTAATTTCCTTCGACATTTCGTTACTGGCCGTCAGTATCGTTCCCAGATATTTAAAGTCTTTAACTTTCTCGAATATATTGCCTCTGAGGTTTATATGTGTTCCCTGAGGTCCACCTGCTCTCACTGTAATCATGTATTTTGTTTTGTCTTCATTTATTTCTAGGCCCACCTCTTCTGCTGCTTGCATGATGATTTCACAGTTTTTACTTATAGTTTCGAGATTATCGCCCAAAACGGCGATGTCATCCGCATATGCGAGCACTTGTGTGACCCCGTTCAGGGATGATCCGGCCATGTTGTCGTCTTATACCTTTCTGATAAGATACTCGAGCACAAGGTTAAAAAGACACGGTGAGAGGCCATCCCCCTGTTTTAGTCCGTCCCGGATTTAAATTTGTTCTGAGAGACGGTTTTCTATTCTAACTCGCCCTTTCAATGAGGGCGGCATATGTTTGCGAGACTCCCAGCTCAACTAGAATATGGTAGAGTCTTTGTCTTGCGACTGAGTCGTAGGCTTTTTTGAAGTTATCGAACAGTTGGTGAACCGTCTCTCCGTATTCCCAGTTGTTTTCCAGCAGTTGCCTTATTGTGAAAACTTGTTGACCGGTTCCTACGGAATCCGCATTGGTAGTCTCCCAATATTTCTTCTGCGTACGGTGTGATTCTCGCCAGTATGACATTTGTTAATATTTTGTATGTGGTTGGGAGCAAATATATTCCTCTGTGGTTTTCACAGTCAGATCTGTCGCCTTTTTTGAAAATGGGGTTTTCCATTCTTCCGGAGTGACTTACTTATCCCATATTGTTTTAATCAGTTGGTTGATCTTTCGAGCTGTTGGCTCTCCTCCGTGCTTCATAAGCTCTGCCGGTATGCAGTCGACTCTGGGAGCTTTGTTGTTTTTCAATCGAATTATTCCGTCTAAAACTTCGTTGAAAGAGGGCTCTGGGATCTGAGGCTCGGCTGTATGTACTTCTGGTGCGTTTATTTGTGGTTGATGGATGCGCACATTGAGCAAGTTTTCAAAGTACTGTTTCCATCTTGTTTGTTTCCCTGACCAGACAGCCGTTTGTGTCTCGAACTATTTTGGCTCTCCCTCGGTAACCATTTCTCATTGAATTTATGCCGGCATACGTAGCTCTGATGTTCTTTGCTCTGGAATTTTCTCCAGTTTTTCACATACAAATCTCAATGAAGATTTGTATAAAAGGGCGATGAATTTTGTATTCGAGGTTCAGTCTCAACTGGCGTCCGAAGCGGTAGGACGCCAGTAAATTAAATTAAAGCAAATAAAATAAAACTCAAATATCATAAAATAAAAAGTAGTTTTATTGGGCCTGGCCGATTCCAAGGACCCATATTTAACGATCGGTAGCTGCTCTTCCCTCAAGGTTTGAGGAAGCACGGTGGCACCCGCAACGGGTCCCCTCAGCAGCTCCCTGAGAGAAGGATCACAACAATAATATTTCTCTAGCCAATTAAGCGTCACTTATGACTTCCTCCAGCCACTCTATTCGCTGGGATCAACGATCTCACTTCACACGTGAATAGCACCAGCTACATTTTCCTCTCATTCACAGTTGTGTCTTCCTACAGTTCAATGTACTCGAAGATCGACATATTCACCGAATTAGGTCAATGGGTTATCCTCAAAGCTGCATTGATTCATGCACACACAACCAAACCCACCCCGATATCATAGTACTTTATGTTTCTGTTCTCTCATTCTCCCATATTCGTCGATTATCGATTTAACCGATGTATTCACCACACATCGATGGGCGTGGCAATGAGAGAGCAGAAGTATGATCTCTATTGGTTGTCCGGTGTGCAAAAATTAAATTACCCATCTTCATCCCTTTTTCAGCAGTCGATATCCAACTACTGTGGTGGCCACACACGTTTCGCGAGTCACGGAGCATAAGTCAAATTACCAATTTCTACGGCCACCAGTCGAGAGAGAAGGGTTTAATCTTGAATAAAATTTATAAAATTCAATTTAATAATAAGTTATAAGTTATGTAAAAAAAAAAACAATACCAATAAAAAAGGGATTACCATCAAATCAACACCAGTGCATTATTATTTATTGCCTTCTCTCGGATTTACCAAGTGCCCGTGTTCGGTACGATACTTAAACCCCCACACCTGCATTATAGATATACCTTTGAAAAGTCAAAGGCTATACGTGGTCAAAGTTTACGCTTCTGAAGCTTCTTAGTATATACAATTGATCAATGAACTTCATATTCTTTTTCCCAGTCTCAAGTTTGACTTGAAAAATATTTACTTTCCAAGCACAGTGCTTGAAGTAACTTCATCTCGAAAACATGAGACAATGCGTTGTTCGACTGGTGGTAAGCAAACGCCATCGAACATGAAATAGAATGGTTCGCTGCACGTACGCAGCCTTATCCAACAGGAAATTCGTTCTTAAATATACTTAGGTTGGACGAGCGAATACAATTATAAGATTAGAATCCAACTGCTCGGATTTGTCTTCGCACAGTGGAATACGATAGCGATCACTACGTAATCCATGTTCCAAACGAACACATTACTTGAGCAGTTTGACCAGATACATTGTGTTGTTTACCTAAGAGCCCACTCCATTGAGTGACTGAAATCATCATAATGATGAAATTGATCATTATCTTTTAATGATGGACAACATTGTTACTAAAAAAATTAATTGTCCTATCCCAAAATTAACTCACATGGAGGGCCGCACAGACCAATATAGAAACTCAACGCTTGACACTCTGTATAGGCAAAAGAGCATTCTGGTCTCCAAGCTGAAACTACTTTATAGACTGCGAGTCCCTCGGACTCGTGGTAATTGTCCAACACTGCTGAATGCAGAACTTACCCTGGAACACCCCAACTCTAAAGAAGAGTTAACATAACTCGAGTGTCCGCAAAGGAAAGCGAACTCAATTGGTGCTTGTTTCAAGGCAGCGCACATGGTAAACCAAACCGTTCATGCTAACCTCGCACTCGAAAGTAGGGCTCTCCAAAGTCAAATTTTGCTACGCAATGAACTTAACAGTAGGGATCTCGAACGTCGAAGTTTCACCATCTTAAGTTTTTTTATTTTGCCATAGTCAGCTCCATCCCAAGGAAGAGCAAGGACATGAGCAATCCAGTTAATCTTCTTTCGATTAGCTTCCCTCCAAACAGCAGCAAGGTATTCGAAAAATTATAAATAAAATATTGATAAACTGATGTGATGATAATGGTGTCACTGGTTCACACGGTTCATGCAGCAACGAAGCTGGTTTTGGACAAGGCGTGGAACAATGTTTTTTTTTTTAAATATAGTTCTCTCCGGAGAGTCGAACCTATAGCGCCCGAGATGCCACCAGATAACTGTTGCAGTTCTTCTTGAACAGTTGCAGGTTGTAACGCCCCGGAAAAACTCCCACGGACAGGAATTCCACAGCTTTCCGGCTCTGTAACGTAATGGGTTCCGATGCAGGGATACTCGCGCCGTCGGGAAATGAACCGCAAATTGGTGCAACCCGTCGGATTGTCTTGTAGATCGCATATAAACCACATTACGCTGAACAATACCATGAATCTCCGAAGAACAGTATCCGCAATAATATCTGTAAAACAAAAGGAGGTCGGCTACGCGCCCTCGACGTGATAGCGACTGTAGTCCCGACGTCAGCGCCACGTCCCCGATCAGATGGATCGCTCGTCTCTGAATGCTCCTAAGTGAGATCGAGGGCGTGTTTAGGAGCCGAGCTCCAAACATGAGAGCAATATTTGAGCGCGGTATAATTTGGGGTTTATAGAGAACAAAAAGTTGGGCCGGAGTAAAATATTTCTTGGCTCTAAAAAGATAACTCAGTTTTCCTTAGGCGGGCCTTACGATGTTCGACACGTGTTTATGCCACGATACATTCCCACAGACCGTGAGGCCGAGCAATTTCAAGCATTCCCCAGATTCAAGGTAAAACGACAATACACAGGGGCCTGTTTGGTTGACTTTTTAAAGGCTTTCGTACTGTATTCTTAGAAGCGCTTGTATATAAGTTATCAAATCTGGGTATGCCCGAATATTTGTTATACGATATTTACGAAATGGTAATGGGTAAACAGTTAGTGATGAAATGCGGAGATATAATCTCTAACAAGATCCTTCATATCAAAACCGTTTGCAGTAGGGAGCAGTGAATTCTCCCATCCTATTTAACATTTACACTAGTGATCTAGTGGGTTCTCTCACACATGCAAGAGCATACGCCGACGATATTGTGGTGGATAGGTCCGGAGAAAAGATTGATGTCATCAACAGACTTCCGCAAATGACGTTAAAACGAGGGTTGTCTCTTATATTTCGGGATTTGGCAACCCTAGTGTTGCAATCCGGCAATTGACAGCTCTGTCGTAAAGTTGGACATTTTTGAGGTTATACGCACTCAGAACGTTTTGACATACGAGCGCTATTTGTGTTGTTTACAGTAACTTAAAAGATTGATCTCGGCCCAAAAATGTAATTAAATCGTCAACATTTTCATGCGATTGTTTTCTACAACTTTCGGCGTGGATTAACTCAGCAACAGTACATGGATGAACTTAATTCTATTTTTGGCGATGAAGCTCCATCAAGGACCAGTGTTTATCGATGGTATGGTGAATTCAATCGTGGTCGTAGTTCACTCCAAGCTGAATTTCGTGAAGGTCGTCCAAAATCAGTTGTTGTTCCGAAAACCATTGATGCTGTGCGCAAACTGATATTGGAAGATCGTCATGCGACCTATCGTGAGATTGAGACAACCTTAGGCGTTTGTGGGACCAGCATACATTCAATATTGCATAAACATTTGACTGTGAAAAAAATTTGTTCGCGTTGGATCCCACACAATTTGTCAATCGCCCAAAAAAAGGCTCGTGTCAATTGGTCGAAAGAAATGCTCAAAAAATACGGTCGCGGTGCTTCGAAACACGTCTATGACATCGTGACAGGTGATGAATCGTGGATTTACGCGTATGAGCCCGAAAGTAAACAGCAGTCGACTGTTTGGGTGTTTCAAGATGAGCCAAATCCAACAAAAGTTGTTCGCGCACGAAGCACTTCCAAGCAAATGGTCGCCTGTTTTTTCGGAAAACCTGGACATGTCGCAACCGTACCACTAGAACAACGCAGAACAGTCAATTCTGAGTGGTACACAACCATTTGTTTGCCAGTTGTCTTCCAAGAAATCAGGAAAACCAACCACCGAAGACGGATCACTCTTCACCACGACAATGCGAGCTCTCACACATCGGCTGCGACAACTGCATTTTTGAGCACCCAAAACATCGATTTGATGGGTCATCCGCCGTATAGTCCTGACTTGGCACCGAATGACTTCTTTTTATTCCCGTACGTAAAAAACAAACTGAGAGGTCAACGTTTTTCGACACCTGAAGAAGTGCTTGCTGCATTCAGAGTGCATGTGTTGGAGATACCTCAATCAGAGTGGCAAAAGTGCTTCGACAATTGGTTCAAACGCATGCAAAAGTGTATAGATCTTCATGGGGAATATTTTGAAAAACAATAAAGTGATTTTCGATGATCAATATTTGTTTTTGTTCTCTAATCCCGAAATATAAAAGGCAACCCTCGTATAATCATCCATTTTTGCGAAGGATGGAAATTAAAGATCAATTTCCAGCTAATAGAAACTATCCTTGGCAGAACGTCCAGGGCGTCGAGGGATACAAACTGAATTGGAAGTAATTTTCCATTGTAGCAAGTTATAATCTTCCCCTACAAGTAAAAACTGTAGTTAGATACCTTGATATTTGGCTTGCTCAGTATCTTAACTTTGATAAGCAGCTGCCCTTAGCGCAACTAAAATCTCATATGCTATGGCAAGATGTCTCTTCTGTAGTAGTCTTTTGGACCCCAAGGTCAAATTAATTTCATACCCAGCATTGATCCCACCCGTATTGGTGTATGGTTGCCTGTTAGGGTATAACATTTCGAATGGGAAGTCTACATGGAGAAGTTTCGGGTGTTCGAGAGGCAGCGTTGTGTTCCTGCCTTGGAATGTACAGAACCCCAGAGTCACAACATAAGCAGTTCTACCCCAATGTTCTATATGTCCTATATTACAAATCGGGACTAGACCGAATAGAAAATATTGTGACGCATATGACAATCAGTACTAGAATATTCTAGAGAGTCCGAAACAGAGTACTAGAATATTCTATAAAGTAATGGAAAACTGGAGACTAGGAACAGTAGAACATTCAAGGCAGTGGAACGGACGGAAACGAAACGCTGAAACAGTATAAATACGCCGCACACAGAGCATAGTGATGAGTAAGAAGTAGAACGTGAAGCAAGCGATAAGTGTGGTAGTAATAAGTAATAAGTAAGCAGTAAAATACGCGATAATTACGGAAGCGATAATAAAGAAAACGTTAAGTGTACGGTAAAAAGTAACGATTGTTATTACGGACTAATAAAATGTCACATTAATTCACAATCGACTTAACGGCTCTTATTTATTTACAAATAATTAATCCGCTAAACCCTAAGCTCACTAAAATATCATTAAGAAGATTATTCGTGGTCGCAGTGAAATGGCGAAAATAATCTTATTTCGGGAGCATTCTATCCCAATGATATGTATCTGGAGAGTACTCCTCAGAATGGGTTTATTCCCCAGAAGCATTTCCCGCCTGAATAGAAAATGACATTCCAAGTGAAGTATGGTGTCTCTATTATTTATCACGCTTTTCGTTGTGCCCGGGATAAGCGAATTCTCCATGATAACAATACGAGTATCTCCAATGTCCCAAATCGCCTACGTTTTAGTATGATGATCAGCGATAAACATAAATCAATAAGAGACCCATCTCAACCCAACTGGTGGTAGATTAGTACCTTTAAGTCCTCAAATGTAATATTCCTCTCAACGATAGCGTTTCCTTTCCCATCCCACATACCTAACTATTTATATTTTTTTTTATGTTATCTTTACTTCTTATTTATGTTCTGTTTATACGTTTTGTTTGCTTTCTTTTTTTAGTTTGGGTAGTCATCCCAAACAAATTTAAAAAACAAATCGTTAAAATAGAAAAAATATGTACGTTGCAAAAGTAGTAAAAATATAAAACAAGAGTCCTTCCTACATATCTATTATTATTATTCATTATAAAAAACAGAAGTAATTGTGCGCCGAAAGTCATAATCAAAAAAATACAGATATTGTATAATTTAGAATGCTTCCGAAAACTCAATAAGTTAATATAAGAACGATACTTGTAAATTAAGATTTAACATTTAATCCTAACCAATCAAATTTGTAATTTTATTGTAAATGTGGATTTAAAAATAAAAAACAAAATAATAACACATAAATTACGAAAATTAGTATTCAAGAAATGAGGGTTGTTAAAAGATGAGCAGTTAACCGAACCTGTATACATACGAGTTCAATTCTAAAAAGTTTCCGACCTAACAAAGGTATGACTTTTTTTAAATTTATTCTTATTTCACTACATAGTCTCCTTGTAACTCTATACACTTCTTCCAGCGATGCTCCCATCTCTCTAACCCGTCCAAATAGTACCCGGCGTTTTTCTCTGCAAAATAACTGTTCACGAAGGTGATTGCCTCCTCATTTGACGAAAAGCTCTGACCTTCGAACACAATTTTTAGATTAGGGAACAAAAAGAAGTCGCTTGGGACGAGATATGGTGTGTAAGGCCGATGGTCAAGCAGTTTAAACCGCAATTCGTGGATTTTCGCCATGGCAACCGCTGATGTGTGAGACGGCGCGTTATATTGGTGAAACAGGATTTTCTTTTTCTGCATATGCGGCCGTTTTTCCGCAATTTCTGCTTCCAGTTGGTCAACTAATGATGCGTAGTATGCTCCTGTAATGGTTTTTCCTTTTTGAAGATAATAGATTAAGATAACTCCATGACTATCCCAAAAACAGTCGCCTTCCCTTCCCAGCTGAAAAAGCTGTTTTTGCTTTGTTTGGAGCCGATTCCCTCTTTGTAGTCAACTGTTTTGACTGTATTTTTGTTTCGGGCGTATAATGGTATATCCAAGTTTCATCGACAGTAATTAATCGGCGCCAAAACTCGGATTTATTGCGCCTAAACTGCGCCAACAGAGCTTTGGAAATGAACACGTTTTGGGTCTAACGTGAGCAAACGCGGCACCCAATGCGCGGACAGCTTTCTCATGCCTAAATCTTGATTTAATATGTGACAAACACGTTCTTTGGACATTTTCATAGTCTCTGCTATCTCTCTCACTTTAATTCGGTGGTCGTCTAGCACCATTTGGTGAACGTTAGCGATGTTATCGTCAGTTGTTGCAGTTTTTGGACGTCCCGAATGTTCATCGTCTCCTAAGCTCTCACTGCCACGTTTAAATTCAGCTGCCCAAAATTTCACTGTGGTCAATGATGTTGTAGAGTTCCCATACACAGAGTCCTACTCAGCTTTGATTTGCGTGGGCATTTTGCCTTTCAAAAACAAAAATTTGATGACAGCTCGATACTCAATTTTTTCCATTTTCACAAAAACTCTCACATCGACTCAGTCAAACGACTGTCAAATAAAAACTACGCATCGAAAATGGCTGAAATGTTGGTGAGTAACTGTTAAAAGATGCACAACTATACCCACTAGCTTTTATTAAGGAGTGCTGCTATTTTCACGTTGAGGAAACTTTTCTGACCACTCTAGTATGTGTATAGGGTATATATATCTATATATAGGAGATATATATATATATATATATATATATATATATATATAATACTATTTATTGGTCTGTCGCAATTTGGAAGTTCATGGCCTCACCGACTCGACTCCGCCATCGTCCCCGTCCTGTGCACGCGCCTTCCACGCTTGACCATCCGATCCGATCTCCTTAAGGTCAAACCTAACATTGTCTCCATCGCGGCCGTCCTGCCGGTCTGTTTCCCGTTGGTCTACCGTCAAGAATTCTAATCACGGTCCTATTCTTGCCCATTCACTCCACATGTTCGGCCCATTTTAATTTTCGCGACTTGATTACTCTCTCATATATATATATATATATATATATATATATATATATATATATATATATATATATATATGTATATATATATATATATATATATATATATCACGCGGGTGACCGGGGTTCGATTCCCCGCCGGGGAGCCTCTGGCGCAAGACTAATGACCTTGCCCGGAAAAAACAAATCATTATGGAAAATGTAACAAGCCTCAGGACTTGCTAAATAAGGCCAAGACCGGTTGCCGATTGTAGTGCCCAATGATGATGATATACATACATATATATATATATATATATATATATATATATATATATATATATATATATATAATGCGAACATGAATGTGGTTTTGCAATATATTGAAGAAGGTAATTTAATCAGATAATAAGATTCCTCCTATATATATCTTACTTTAGAAACCCATTCTACATCTTATACTTCTCTTTTCACCCGCACTCAATTTTTTTCATCTCTTATTCCCTCTCATTCAACTTGCGATTTTCCTGTTCACCTTTTTGTTATACCTACCATACGGTTTGTATCTTCTTGAATTTTATTACTTTTTAATTCTAGTTCTTGGGGGGTAAAAGGTCACCAAGTCTTTATTCTTGTACATTACCCTTTCTTTCTTCCTTTTCTTCTCTGTCCTTTTCGTTGTCGCCTTCATCGTACCCGTTCTTTCAGTGCTCCTTTCGTGTTTCCCTTTCCCCCTATCGCTTCTTGCCTACCCTTTGAGCCTCTCTAATGTCATTAAGTTTACACTAATTTTCTGCATTTATTTTCTACATGTAAATAGTTTGGCTTTATTTAACTATAATTCTGATACTAATTCAGTTATAAAGTTGAATTTATGTCATAGATTAAAATATTATGGCAAGCACTAATTATTGTAATTCAGCTCTTTAATAAGTTGGGACAAAGGTGGAATGGTAAAACATTTCTTAAAAGTAAAACCCACGTAAATGGGGATCAATTTAAGAACTGACAAAAACGTATACTACAGACTATATCCGATAATGTGCAAATGGCTGCCCAACAGGGCGATCTTATTAATTTATATAAATCGACGACAGCATACCTCAAATCGATAAAACTCCGATTAACTTAATCCAACGGTGTGCGCTATCCACACGACAATTGTTGGTCAATCGAAATAGACCCCAAGCCTTCCTGATTTACAGTCTGGAATTAAATATTCAATTTATCGGAGTTGTTACCGCACGAGAATTACCAAGCATTCCACTCAGGAGCGTATCTCTGCCAGCACTCGAAATCTGCCAGTAAGAGCAGTGTAAATGCAAATCATCTCATTAAGCAATCCATTCGAACACGGGAAGTTTGTCGCTGATGTATAACTTTTATCCGTTCGTAACAATTGTCTATAATTAAGTTCGATTCTTGGCTTGCATTTGAGCGGTTCGCTCATCAGTCGCCGAAGTCGCGTCGGGTCACAATCAATTTAAAAAATTCCCTCTGATTGCGGTCGCCCTTACTAATTACGATAATCAAGATTCCAGTTCACTATCCCAACCAAATAAATGTATTCCTCGTGATCAACATTTTATTCGCCAGTAATGGGGAAAAGATATTCAATCGGCCACGAATTCACAGTACGTTGATTTTAATAGCCGAATCTTGTAATGAATCATACGACTGGAGTTTGTAAAACAAAAAACCATAAATAAATAAAACCACCGTCGTCGTATCGTATCTATGCAGGTCCACAGCTCACGGCTCACGACCCTCATGGCCCGGTCCTTGAGCTCGCATTTTATCAAAGCGAATGTGACAATCATTGGCCACTTTATTAACTTGCTAAAAGAGCAATACTTTGTATGCGGTCATTGGCCAACCCCTCTGAGAAAACCAGACACTGCGAGTTCACAGCTTTGCGGGCTCTAGCAATAATTTTCATATGACGTATACAATAAAAGCAGACGAAAAGCAACAGAGAACGCCCCTGGTCTACCATTAAATACAGTCGTCACACAGTCAACTACCCGGCTGAGAATAAATATTTAGAATGCCCCAAGGATACTTCAGTTTAAACAGAACAGAACGCTCAACATGCGCTTCTGAGTGCCCTTGTTGGTGTGAATGTGCGTTTAAATGGACTTTTCTCTTATTCTTATATTTCGACGCCGTGCTTTTGTTTTTGAGGTTTCAGTTTCCTATCCACCTCCCGTTTAAACCATTCCACGCCATTCAGTGTGAAATCTTTTATTTATTCGAATATTGTCCTTGTGCTCAATCCTCTATCCTCGCCGAAACATTACACAAGTAGAATAGTTAGTGCGGGAGAACATCCTTTCTCTGCCGTGGACCAAGTAAAATGATGAACACCGGTTACAATTTACAAAAAAAAAAAAAGCTGTTTTGAACCCTCTACCATTTATTGGCGACCACGGGAGGTTTACCCTTTGGGCCATTTCGAGTTTATTATTGCACATAAAAAAATCATGCAGACTACGGGGAGCGTGTCCTTTGAATTGCTGCACTTATCGCTCCTTTTATTGAGCAGCACGATTTTTATTTTCGTGTGACAACACGCGCATACAAAATTGTCATTTTTAATCTGATTTTGACAATATGTAACAACACATAGTGCGCTTTAAAAAAATCCTCTTAAAATTACCGACATGTCCGCGTTACGTGAACGATTAAGTCGGACGGGCAAAATACGTACAGTGGTTGCACAATACAATAGTTTAGCATTTTACGGTTGAACTGTAAATTTTATGAATGTGTTATTGTGGTCCCGTTTGGTAATACCTTTGTTATACTATTCCGTAAAATGAACACTAACATCATAATATGTTTTTTTAACTTTTTAACCACCAGAGAGCAGATCGATTTTTTCCAAAGCTTCGAATAACAAAGTTCTGCATACTTTGATTAACATTACCATGACGTGCGATGCGGTTATGAAGACAGTTTATTATATTAATATCGCTCTATATGTTAGGTCAAGGTGTTAAGCAATTGAATATAACACACGCTTCAATAAGTTTAGTGGGGCAACCATCCCATTTATTGGCGGAGAGGACCCGATGAATGAATATAATGTCAGCCATGACCCTGCGCTCCTCAAGGGTTCTGAGGTTGATTAATTTGAGGCGGTAAATGTAAGGGCGAAAAGTTAAGGGGTTTTCCTATCCTAGCCTTCGGAGAGCGAACCGAAGGAAGTGACGTTGAATACTTTCGATTCTACAGATATGAGTCTTGTGCTAAGGAGAATATACCTGGCTACCATATTCAAGCAGTGGACGGACGAGGGTAAGGTAAGGGGATCGAGTAACATAAGGGTCGGAGAATTCCTTAGACCATCGTTTCACGAATCCGAGGGCAGTATTGGCTTTCTGGCTCGTGTCCTCAATGTGAGAGAGGAAGTTAAGCTCCCTGTCGCAAGGGATCCCAAGATCTCTACATTGGACAATGGTCAGGGATTGGTTATGAGGGGTATAGGAACGTGAGGATAAGTGAATATGCTTACGGGAAAAGTTTATAGATTGGCATTTGGCGATGTTAAGTACAAAGCTATTTTTGTCACACAAAGTCGAGAAGCTGTCAAGGTCAGATTGCAGCAGTGCAGAATCAAGTGGTGACCGTAGGATCTTGTGTAACTTCGTATTATCAGCGTATAGGGACAAGCTGGAATTCTTAATGATTTTATCGATATCATAAGTGGCCAGTATAAATAGGAGAGGACACAGGTGGCTACCTTGAGGGACCCCAGAGGCGGCAAGGACAGGGTTGGATATCAAGGACCTGAACTGAACGGAATAAAGTCTATCCCTTAGATAGGAAGAAATCCGAATCGAATGCTTTACTGAGGTCGGTTGAGACCATATCGGTCTCGTAACCTTCGTCTAGTGCTGAGAGTGTAAAGGAAGTGAACTCAACGGGGTTGATTGTAGTTGATAGGCCATTGAGAAAACAATAATAACTCCCAAGACTAACTCATAAATGGCACGTGTAATGAAACTTATGAAGTAATAACCGCCAAACGATGTGTGTCAACGTTTTATGACGATCGAACCATAACACACTGTGCTATAGTAATTTTAGTGACACTATTTTTATAGTAATGGCGCAAGGCTAATAACCTTGCCCGTAAAAATAAATTATTATGGAAAATTTAACAAGCCTAGAGCCTGGCTAAATAAGGCCAAGACCGGATCGTAGTTGTAGTGCCGATGATGCTGATGATGATTTTTACAGTATATAAAACAATGGACGAACGGAGGATTTTCATTGGCTGCTCTCCACTCAGCTGACCCCCGATTTGATTCCGGAGTGAAATTATGAATCCATGTTTCGTCCATTGCCACATACCGACGCAGAAAAGCCTTTTTGTTCTGAGTAAACAGTACCAACCCACGCTCGGAATCATCGATGCAATGTTCCATCGTGATTAAACATTTGTAAAAATAGCGATACTTAAATTACTAGAATTCAGTATGTTATCGTTTGATTGTCATGAAATGTTGGCACATATCGTTTGAAGGTTAGTATTTCTTAAAAGTCAACGATTTTTCATTATTTTCTTTTATATTATTTTAAGCTTATGATACCTATCATTTTGGCGCAAGGGTAATAACCTTGCCGGGAAAAAGAAATTATTATGGACAATTCCACAAGTCTCGGAAAAGGACTGGATACCGGTGGAGAGATTGCTAAATAAGGCCAAGACCGGATCCCGTTGTAGTGCCGATGATGATGATGATGACGATCTATAATTTTATTGTAAGATTGACTGTATATGATTATATACAAAATAAAATCAACCACTAACTTACTAATTACAAATACTGGGTGGAAAGGAAGGTAGGGAGGAATAGTAAAAATAGGGAGATTAGCAAAAGTACATAAAAAGGATAGAAAGAGAACTGAAGGAGTCGTAATATTTTGGTGGTATGTATCCACTAGACACTGCTCGGAGAATCCTGTTTTATTGTTTGTTTTTAGGGTAGACGATTACAACAATGAGCAACCGAGCACAGATGTAACAAAGCACTACTAAGCACCAGTATCTGAAAACTCGTTGAACGAACTACATCATCGCTCGTCAACGAAAAAATATTAAAAGTATTGTCCGCGCACATGCGCGTGTATGTGTGTCTTCCTCGCAGAGTAAATAACAATGAAGTGAGGACGTATCTGCAAATATACGTCTTCAATAAAAACCACGGTGGGTGTATTCGTGAATGCGCGAGTTTAATAAACATATATTTATTGGTTCGATTACGTCTGCCATCACAGAAACAACAAATTAATATAAAAAATACACGAAAAACATTTAAAAAAACGGACGCACTGACTGTAGTGCTCTAAAAAGCTCTACCACCTTTTTCCCCCATTCCTACATCCAAATCCCACCAATATTACCCCAAAACCCAAAATCCTATCAAAACCCGAAAAAACCCAAACATGATCCAAAATTCGCAATAAACGAATCAAACATTCGTTTATCGCTTAACATTTGCCCCCACGGCAAAATTTAATCCGAAATCCGAATTAAAATTAAAATTCACAATAAACGAATCTAATATTCGTTTTTTGTTCTACATTTGCTCCACGGCATCATGAAAATTCAAAACCCAGAGATAGGTTATCTCAATCTGGGAAAATTGCATCAAATAGAACAAACAAACCCGAATCCCTTTCTACACATCCACATCTGCGCAATAGTTTCGTGAGAATTCAAGAAATTGAATTCTTATCTTAAATAAACACTGAGCATCTCACTCAGGTTACAAAAATCGGCATTTTTGTACGAAAATGTGTATTTTCGGGATACAATTTTCGATTTGTTTTCCTTTATAAAGGAATAGTTAAGTGATCTCCGGGCCGCAGTATAATATCGTCCATTCTCCCTGGAGGAAGTACCCCAGGAGAAAGGCCGCAGTAAAAGATCACTATTTGTTCCGATAGGGCATACTACAGAAAGGCCAGTATTTTGATGTTCCTGGAGGAAGTACCATAGGAGAACAAGTTGATAACATTTAATAAAAGTAGACATTAAACACATGCATTTTCTGAGTTTTTACTGTTCCAACACAAGAAACTGGTGAGTACAGTTATGCTACCTCCAAAAGGAAAAAAAAACTATCCTTACAGAGTATCACCTGCTCCCACGGAAACCTGCGGAGACGAGGACAGCGAAACACAAAAACACGGCAGGACTAAACTTAGGACGTTGCTCTTCCCTCAAGGTTTGAGGAAGCACGGCGACGTCTCCTTGTAGGACGGTTGTCTCAGGAGCGGTCCACCAAAGAGATCATACGTCCTTTTCAGGACAAGAAGACGTGCTTTCTGAGGAACAACCCCTATTGAACATAACATGACCATGAACGAGGATCAGGTCATAGGTAAAAAGACAAGGAAGAGGTTGACCCCTTAATCGAATTTAACCGCCAAATGGCACAAATCAGATGGGAACGAGGACCGCGAAATACGTAAAAATGATGAAAATTTATTTTCCAGTGAAGCTGACTATTCCTGAATAGGGAACAAATACAAAGACCTGCCCGTTAAGGAGCCAGTGGAAAATAAGTCTGATGAAGAGCTTGTCAACATTATCGCCGAGCCCATGCAAAACAACACATGAGTTGTACCAAATAAACTTCTCGCTTCTTACCTCTCTGATAGAAAGTTCATGGTGAAAATAAACTCAACTCTCTCGACACCTTATAGCATAACCGCAGGAGTTCCTCAAGGGTCCATCCTCGGCCCACTACTATACCTTCTTTATACATCAGACGCACCGCAGCCACTGTTACCCAATACAACAATGCTCAACTATGCCGATGACACTTTAATTTATTCAAGCAACAAGCTTGTCAAGGAGGCAAGAAACTGTATTAACAGATATCTCCCAATCCTGTCAGCCTACTTTACCAAGTGGAGAATTCAACTAAATCCAACCAAAACTCAGCTCATAGTTTTTAAAGGCAGAAACGCGAGTTGTACAAACAACACTATTCGCTGCCATAATAAAATCAGAATTAAAATAAATAACAATATAATTAAACCCTCCAAAACCTTAAAGTATCTAGGTATAACCTTTACCAACAATCTGTCATTCTCCGCCCACATTAAAAATACGATTCGTAAAGCCACAACCCAACTGAACCTCTGCAGAAAAGTCATGTACAAACCGAATGGTCTCTCTCCCAAAGTCAAATCACTTATCTACAAACAAATAATCAGACCCACTCTCACATATGCATGCCCGATATGGTACCATATCACACCCGCCCAAATGGAGAAGCTACGCATTTTCGAAAGGAAATGCTTCAGACTTATCACTGGCCTCAACCGACATCCTAACTCCCACAAATATTACAACAGTAGTTCGCTCTACTATGCCGCTAATATTGAACGTATAGATCGACGCTTCCTCGAGCTGTCCATCAAATTTATCGAAAATCTTCCCAATAATCCCAATCCGATAATAAATGCGCTCACATCGACTCCGTCAGACAACCGAACTGCCTACCCGAACTGTCTCCACACCAGAACCCTCTTCACCTCTGGCAGGTTGGTCAACAACTCCAATGAGATTGTATACCACAATACTGAACTCTCACCTCACCAGTTTAAATATTGTAATATACAACCCTTCTCTAATATCTTGCGTTTCAACGACCAATCGGAAAGTGTTCTGTGGTAGTGTTTAACTGGTGCACCTGCACGGGCGCGGATTCAGAAAACACACACAGATAGATCGCGAACGCCCACTGAATAATGCCGCAACTGCTCTCCAAAGGTCAAATAAAACGCGTCACGTTCGATGAAAAAATCTTATTAACACTGATTTAATTTCTTTTTTTATTTTATTTGGCACAAGTTTCTTTCACCTATTTAGTTTCTCTTAATTTATTGTTCTCTTTGGTGACAAGAGTTACGCGGTATTTAAACGTCACGCATAAGG
This sequence comes from Microdon myrmicae, assembly GCA_963931805.1. NCBI lineage: Eukaryota > Metazoa > Arthropoda > Insecta > Diptera > Syrphidae > Microdon > Microdon myrmicae. The sequence goes on along the minus strand of OZ007498.1, from coordinate 186,433,983 downwards.
ACAGACTTCAACACACACTTGGGTACCGGATCACGCACAAGACAAAAAGATATTATTTTTTTTTCGACTCCGTATATTCAAAAATAAACTTAATAGCGCGTATAGTGCATGTACACTCTTTTGACGCTGAAATCTGACTCCGACTCCTGCGCGAGCGTATGCCTTGGCGTATAATATCTGACTCCAACGTGATTTACATTTATCAGTTCGATGCCCGCGAATTTCATCAATAGGGGAGGATTGTGTATGTGTGCGTATAGCACAAGTACGTTGCCCTTCAGCCTGGATATCGGCAACGACGAGAAAAACCTGAATACACATGGAATGAATAGCAGGCAATATGAGGTACGCGATAGCGTAGTCGCCGAAGGGAGAAATAGGTTCCTGTGTCCTAAATAAACAGAAACGCTATTTCGAGGGTCATAAATCTTAGATGACCTGCGCCTGAGAACGAAATAGGTTTTTGCTTCAAGATACACAAAAACGCTATTTCAAGGGTCACGATGATCTGCACATCGTGTTTACTTAGGCGTTCATGGGTAATGCCATTGTAGGCTATAGAGTTTTCGTGGCGATAAGTAAACCGATGGTTTGCTCGCCTATGACCTAGGCTATGGTAGCTTTTGTTTGTTTTACAGGCCGGAGCATCGTTAGCATGATTTGGGTTATGATTGTCTAACGTCAATCATATTAGTGCCCAAATCCCATGATCGGTAGATAACCGACAAAGGAAATTGGTCGCAAGTGTTGCGAACCTTGGGACTGGGGCAATAAATGGATATGAACCGTAGCAAGAAACCATCGGCTTCGGCTATGTCAACAATTACGCTGGCCAGCTAGTATTTATCTATTATAATTGCTGACAAGCCGAGCCGATGGAGATATGGTACGGTTCATAAACGGAAAAATTCAACGTGATGCATGCCTTAATGAGATTTAACTTTCAGGTGAAAGAGAATGAAGGGTAGCTTACGCTGCCCAAAATTGCAGGTAGGTATGGTGGGTTTGGAAGGTGGTTCATTTAAGAGGATGGGCGGTTCTTTGGGAATGTATTAAAGAACCGCTACAGTTCCCCCAACCCATATCCCCGACTCATAGTACCCACCCTAACCCAAATTCCACCCATCAACTATTATACCCCCCCCTCCCTACTCTAACTTATTGTAATAATAATAGATTTAATAATTAGATAAGCTAGGCTAAGCTAAGTTAAGTTAAGTTAAGCAAATTAGTTATAGGTTAAGTAAATAATTATATCCTGGTTTTCTGACCTTTTCCAGGAAGCCCCACCTACTCCTATCTTGTCCACCCATGAAATATATAACTTTATAATAATGTTTGAAAAATGTACTAGCAAGTATGTGTAAACGATTAAAGCTAAGATAATTATAAGTTATCTGTATTACTTATTGTAACAAATCATTTATGGTCAATAAATACAGAAATGTAAAAAAAAAAAAAAAAAAGTTGTACCAAAAAGGACAAGCAGACCTGGAAAAATGGAATATGCGGCGTTTATAATTATGTGAACAAAAACAACGACAACAACAGCAGCAGCACAGTAAAAACAGGAACTACAAATCGATAGGAAGGAGAAAGTACCTCCCACGATTGTGAGCCACATGGAAACTAAGGACGTAATAAATCCCGGTGAGTTAACATGCAAGAACTTTAAAACCGAACACTTGAATAATGCGAAAACTAGTATAATGTGTAGTGATTTAGAGGATTATCATAAAATGAAATCGGCTTTGGTTGAGTGACTAGCGAGTATGTACATGTACACTCCAAAAGCGCAGAAAACTGTCTCCATGCTCCTAAAAGGAGTCGATGCTTCTTTCGTTCTCGACCGCAAGCTCTAGAATTCGCAACCGCAATTTTTTTTTATTGTGTCACTAAGTCCCGATAGTAAAGTTGATATTAAGGTGGTATTCTGGTCTAGAAATTTGAAAAAATCATTTTTTTTTCATATTTTCAAAGCTTAGCCTTCTAAGAATATGTCTTTAAGAGGATTTTAGAAAATTCAAATTATTTTCGGAGGTATGGCTGTTTTGCTGACGCGCCGTCTAACCCGGCTCGGCCTTTACGTGAAACTTTAAACGCGTTTTTCTCGAAACTGTCTTTTTTAAAACAACACCCACGATTTTTCAAGTTCTACTGAACCGATTTCCTTCAACAGTATACATGTTTTTTATTGCGTGAACTATCCTCATCCCCAAATTTCAATGTTAACTATTTTTTTAAAAATTCGGAAACTAAAAAAAAGTGGTACAAAAATAAATTTTTTGTTCAAGCAGTCGCCATTTCGTTAAAAAAAAAAATTTCAACTTTTTTTAGCTCCAACGATAGAGGCATTTCTGCAAATTAATGATCTTCTTCAGATTGCTAGGATGGTTTGTGGGGATGGAGCAGTATAGTGCCAGACACGGGCACACGGTTCACTTCTTCCCCATCACTTCCGATTACTGTCGTCCATTGCGCCGCCGTAAACTAAACCGAGAGAAGAGCAACAACAGGAGGAATAACCTGTTCGCCAAGAGAACGAGGTACAATTAAATACAGGATTTAGGTTAGTTTATTTAGTTCACGTTTAATTCTTTAATTTTAGTTTACACGCTGGTTCACGGGATCACAATTAAATGAATAGCTTGTGTTGAACGGATGTTTTAATGGTTGCAAAGTACAAACGGTAAAATAATTGAAACTTGTGTATTTAATTAAGAAGAAAATTCGTATTGACTCGCGGAGACAACGACACAAACGATTATATTTCATTATCGCTTCCCTGTGCGCACCAGAGTAGCGATGGAGCCTCGACCTGCTCGGGTCGAAGGATGGTTAAGGACTCCACAATATTCAATCGTTGTTAAAAGAAATTCAGCTGTGAAATTGGTTCTCTTAAATTAAGGGTGCATTTCCTGTTCCAAGAGAGACGTAAAGTCTCTCTTTTGAGTAACCAAGCCGATCTCACAGAGGAGATCTTCACGATACACAAGTGTGTGTGTAGGACGGTTCTATTCATGGCTCAACGATATGGTGAATAACCTGAAACACAAAGAAAGGGAAAGAATCGTAGAGATGTTTGTTTATGTGAGAAGGTTACTGGGAAACGGGTTCAGAACTATGTAGAAGAAAATGATTTATGACCTGTGTCTATGCTGTGGTGCGGATGCGTAGGTAAATGTATCGCCATTAGGAAGAAGCGCTAATGGTTTTCCCATTTACACAATGGGAAATGTGTTAATGGCATCGCTAGTAAGGGTAGGTATTGAGTTCCTATTTGCATTTGAATATGCTGTAGGGTTTAATTGATGCAAGAGACGCGGAATGCGTATTTGCTTTGGACCCTAGGGTGTAAGTCGCCAGCCAATGTGTGTATAGGGAACAGTGTTGTACACATGGCGCGGCTGGGAAAAATAGACGGCGCAGTATTTATGATCCCTGTCATGAAGGTTACAATGTATGTAAATCTAATTATTTTGTTTACTGGAATTCCTCTAAGGAAATTTGACTGGCGACGTAGATGCCGAAATTGATTGGAAATTCCTGGTAAGCTAATAAAGAAATCTTAAGGAGCAGTGGTATGCGAAGAGAATGCATGAAGGTAAGTTTTCTTTACAGGGACTTAAAGATCATAGATTTGGTCTCTTAAATGCGTGCAGCATTTTTAGGTGCCGAATGCGAATGCATTGGCGAGGACTTGAGCGTCTTGGGTGATGATTATGGGGTTTTTCAGGAAGGTAAACCGTGGGATTTGGCGGAACCGCCACAGGTTGAATCGTGGGTATGGTCGCGTGCCAACTTTTTGAGATACCCTACTTCATCAGCTGCTAACTTTTTGAATTTCGAATTTTTTACTTTCAATTTTTTTTACTGTATTTTTGAAATATTAATAAACATCCTGTAAAAAAATTAATAGTAAAAATATTGATTGCTTTTTTTTACAGCACTTCAAAAATTACGTTAAATTCGTACTTCTAGACCAGAATACCCCCTTAAATATCTAACCCACCAAACAATAAGTTGGGATCAATTAAAGAAGTCCGAACTCGTATTGCCTTGTGCCATCGAATTGCAATATGCAATTTAGATGTGTAACATACATATCTAAACGGCCACATTATTGGTGAATGCCCGTTGGCCAGAGAAGCGCTGCCGGATGAGAATAAGTTATTCTATATCATCTGGAAGAATGCAGGCCATCCTGCAAGTCCTAAATATCAACAACTAAAAGTAAAGTTGGAAGCTAGAAAAAAGCAAGTTGAAGAAGAGAAACGAAGAAAAACCCGTTCGTACAAAAACTTCGTGTCACATAGTGTGTCATACGCCCAAATCGCAGGTGGTGTAAAGATTGCATCAATCACGAAACCTCCAGGAAATATCATTAAAACACCTGAACCGGAGGCACAAACAAACATAACAGCAATTTACTGTCCATACAAGAACAGTTTTCTGCCTTTGAGATAAACTTCGAAATAATTGAAGAAAAAGTGATGGTACAGTGGGCCGAACAATATCACCTACTCGACCCTGTTTCCAGATAACTCAATACACTAGTCACAACGTTTACTTCGGCTGAGTTAGTTCTTAAAATTATTGCTGTGAATGTAAATACACTATGGAAAGAAGGATAATCTGAGCAATCTGCTAGAAGCTGAACGCCCAGATGTTCTTTTGGCTAGCGAAACTAAGCTAAACCAACGACTCAAGTTGGGCTACAAAAATTATAAAGTTATAAGACGAGATCATCCGATCTCCACTGTTCTAAGCAAAAACGCTGAGCAGCAGATGGTCGTCTATAGCACAAATGTACACAACTTTCAGGTACTAGAAGCCTGCAGTACAGATATTCCTTTTAAAAGTCAAAGGCATCTTTATGTGGTCTCAGTTTATGCGCATGAAGCTGCTCAGTGCACACAGTTTATCAATGAACTTAATACCCTTTTCCGAAGTCTCAAGTTAGACTCGAAAAATGATTACTTCTTTATGGCAGGAGATTTCATTGTCAAACACAGTGTTTGGAGTAATTCTATCTCGAACACAAGTACACCGTCTTATCTAAGAGGAAATTCCTTTTTGGATTAACTTTTGCTGGACGAGGGAATGCAATTAGTAGACACGGATCTAACTATTCGAAATTGTCTACGTACAGTCAGTTCGATTGTAATCATTACGGACTTGGCGCCGTAATTCATGTTCCAACCGAACACCCACTACTTGAAGAGTATGGCACCAGATACATTCTTTTAATTTCCGAAAAGCACACCTTTGATCGGGTAATAAAAAAATAATTACGCTCCAATGGGGTAGATCCACCGAATGACTGAAGTCTTCATAATGACGAAATTGATCATTATCTTTTGACGATGAACAACATTGTTAGTAATAGAATGAATCGTTCTATCCCAAAATTAAATCACATGAAGGGCCGTACTAACCGATACAGAAACTCAGCGATTGACGCTATGTACAGGCAAAAGAGCATTCTGCTCTCCAAGATGACGCTGCTTCATAGACAGCTCAGCGTCCCAAATAGCCAGGAAATAAAAACAATTAAGTCACCAATCAAAAACCTTCAAAAACTGATCAGTGACAATTATAGATCAGTAATTAATGTAGATTGGAACAACAAAATTTAAGACAGTAAACCTAGCGGGAGTCTAGACCTGCGTCTGAGAACAAAACTCTAGGGCGGAATCGTTTCCTTTAACCGTATTTACAGAACCAACTCCCAAATGGGGCAACGGGCGGCGCCCATGAATAGATTAGCCCGACAACAATGCCATGAACGTATACAAAAACAGCTTTGGCACCGTTGTGTAGTAAAATATAATAACGTAAGACATCCATGGTAATTACCAAGTCTAAACATTACTGGAAATCCAAGTAGTGTTTAGGGGCGTCAGGACAATTGTCGATCCAAGGAAAATTACCGAAGGATCAAATAAAATATACGCGGCCTCACAAAAGAGATCCGACTACAAATGATTTTATCTGAAGTCAATGACAAAAGGATATAACACGCTGCTTCGCAAAAACGTGAAAAAAATTCCCTTCGAACGAACGATAAAAAAAGTGGAGTTAATCATTAATCAATGACCGAGACGGTCGAAGTAAAAAGTTGCTGTGCCACTGTGCGTGGAAGTAGTCATATTTTGAGATATGTATTTTAACGCAGAAGTGCTAAGTGCTAAGAGTTAAAAAAAAAAACGTAATTAAGATACATTTGATATAATCCGGAAAACCTTATCAGTGCATTGTAAGGACATTTGCCGCAATATATGAAGAAAACAATCAATGAAACGAAGGACTAAATTGTGTTTTAATCGATCCATTGACGTGGCCACATTTTACTCGCTGGTTAGTACATCCTCAGTGGCGGTGCTGACTCTAGGAGACCACCTACATATTGGAACAGTTGCCCAGCGCTAGTGCTTACAGTCAATTGCTGCCCCAAAGAGCACACAAAAAATCAAACAGACAGGACTGCCCTCCGACCGGAATACTTAGGTAAGCTAATTCCTCCAAATTAACAAAAATAACATAACACCTATATGATACAAATGCCTACGTCAGCTGCACAGCTAAAAGAAACTCCAGTCATACAATGTAGAAAAGAGTTGAATAAAAGTTTGTAATGAAACAGAAGCATCATCGAGGTGTTTCACAAATTAAAGTTATATGGCCACAATACTCTATTTGCATCTCCCTCTTATTCAAATTCTCCTAGTAATGCAATGACAAATGTAATACCGTACTATTTAATCCGAACTATTGTTACAAAGTGTGGTGCAGTAATGTCTCGGTGAATACAAAGTTGGTTGGTTTCGACCACACTACCCAGCGGTTAGAGATCTTAGTTTGAAGACCAACGAGTTATATTCAAGGCAGCACTATTTAAAATACATTAATGAGAGCAAAAAGAAATGTCTTCTATGCTTTCGTGGTAAAGTCTACATAAACTTTTGTAACAACATGATCCGAGAATATACTGGATGTCTCTACCTGGCCCTGCGGTGAGCATCTATTTTTCCGTAAAATATATGCCATGATTACCTTCACCACAGTGCTCAATGCAGTGCTTTCACCCGTATTAAGTCCTAAACGCTTATATGTCCAACAAAATCATCAAACAGCTGCTTTATAGACATTTTGCAACGTTTAACTTTTAAAATTTTTGAAAATGCTGAAATGTAGTCCCTTAAAAACAGGTACAGTTGCTTCTGGCCCAAAAAAAAAAATGCAAATCCCAGGTCCATGAAACTGACCTACCACCTAATATGCCTACGGCGATATTATTGAACAACGTGATTCGTACCCACGCTGTAAAAATGTTAGAATGGGAGCACCGACGTATCAAAGTCCGACCGCGTGTTTTCGGAGATGAAGCAACTGGCCACATAGGCCGTGATTGCTACGTTTGTGTTTCTCGATTCTCTTTTAATGCTAAGTTCATATTTTGTTGGAATCGCCACGGTACACTCTTCCCAATAATTATGATACGACCAACTCCCACGGAGCGTGGCAGCGAATAAAGTGAAAGGTAAGTACCGCTTCCTTGGCGGGGAAATTCTGGTGAGTGTGAAAGCGTGTTTTGTTGCGTACATATTACATTAGGCTTGTGGCGGTTCCGCCAAACCACACGGCCAACTTATCTGAAAAACCCCCATAACTGCTACCCAACTTCCCTAAGTTCCCTGTTAAAGACTCCTTACCTTTCATGGATCTCTTCGCATACAAATTCCCTGTAAGAATTTCTCCCACAAGGGCACTCATACATGTAACAATGCATCTCTGCATTAGCGACCAAAAACCGAATTCCCAATTAGCGTAGATTTTCACACTACAGTTCGACACTTGCGTCGCCATAGATTCCATGTACAATTGACACAGATGGTATATACAAACCGTCATTGTATAACCATCTCATCTGCTTTGCAATGACTTGCAACTATCGATACAGCCGCAAGCACTTTACCCAGAAATGCTCCTTTGTTTGAGTCTCCAAACAATCATCGATTTGCGCATAGCCGCCCGATTGAATTCAAAGCATAAACAATGCAAATATAGAATCCGTTTCCCACAAACGAATTTTCCTGCATATACAAATGCAAGCAACGGATTCGTTTCGTCCACCAACCCATTAGCACCGTTTCCCAATGGCTATTCGCCTATTTACACAAGGGCATCACTCATCTAAGACTTTTATAATGTCGTTGTCCCATATTTGCTTTTAGTACATCTCTTCGAAGCATCGTCGTCTATTTTAGCCGCGATGCACATCATAAACCACGATCGCCCCGATTCCTTTGTGCTTGCCGCCTGTCTGCTTTGTTTTTCCATTGCCTTCGCGCATGAGTAAACAACACAGATCTGAACGATCACACATATACCACCATGAACTCCATTACGAGATCTCGTTTTCTATTCCACCAAGAGAGACTTTACGTTTCTCTGGTGGTAAGTAAAAGCATATCCTTAGTGGAGAGAATATCTACCACCACACCACCAAACTCACCCCAAACGATGGTTGAATCTTTGAGTCGTATTGCAACCGCCGATCCGGTCAGTTCGTCTTCCGCTCCCCTTTTTGCGCCACGGGGACGCGTACATACCCGGAGTTTTCATTAAACCGGAGTCGCGTTTTCGTTTGGACTATAATCTTATAATGTTACCTTCGTTATAGTTACTGTGGAGGGCTTGCTTAGTGTGTACTGTGTACGTCCATCGTTCGAAGGAGGATACTTAAATTAAGATATTTGTAAGTAACGTTTAATCCGTGTTCCGTTGATTAAGTGCAAAATAACTATCCGTGAATTAAATAAAGATAACATTTTGTCGACTAAAAATAACCAGTGTTTTTACTCTCGTGGCCTTCTCGGATACCTCTGGTGGTTCGCGTCAGCGGAACTTTGTATTAAATCGGTGAGGACGAAGTAGAACCCCGTGTCGTACGCCGGCACAACGACCTCGTTCCCCACAGGCTCTCCAAAAAAGTTTAAAATAATGCCATAAAGCTATTAGGCGATGTCGTCAAATGAAACCATGCAGGGGCGGGAAGGTTCATTTGAACACTAGGCAAACGAGAAGGGGGTGGAACGCCCGGAGACGCTACAACCATGAGTTGTACGCAATCTACTTTGAAGCTAATGTTGTAGGAAAAGTCAAGCTCGTGGGACTCCGGTGGGTGGGACACCTACCTCGAATGAGCGAAGAGGAAGCCTACCCGGAAAGTCCTTTGTGGCAGGTTGTATGGAAGGAGACAGCGTGGCAGACCTTGTCTGCGACGGAGGGATGGCGTAGACCAAGACGCCCAGAGCATGGGAGTGCCAAACTGGATGACATCAGCTCGAAATCGGGACCGGTCTAGAGATTTGGTAAATAAGGCCAAGACCGGATCCCGGTTGTAGTGCCGATGATGTTGATGACATATTTCTTTAGGAATAAGTACCACCGTGCCTGATAACACGGTTTATAGCAGCGAATTAAACATAAATACATTGGTGCCAACAAACCATGTAGAGGCTTTGCTTAGTCATATCGGTGTCGGTCGAGGTTTATTTATGTTTATGATTTATTCATGGAATGATTGTGTAATGACAATCGACAGTATACAGTTGGGTCTTATGGTTTATCAGGCCGACGAACATGCTTTGTTATATAAATGCGATGTTTTTTTTTTTTTTTTTTAGTTTTTAAACCACATTTATTTTCCTAATTCTTTTTACATGTATAATATTAGGGGTAAATGTTAAGCCCTTTTCTACAATCACAGTCCTTAAATTAACTTACTGGCTCTATGCGAGCTCTCTAAATTGCACATTAACATACAACTTGATTTTTATATATGCCTTTCGGCGTACATTTTTTTTTTGTTTCTTATATATATATATATATATATATATATATATATATATATATATATATATGAAATAAGTCATATATTAGAGGGACTCCTCGTTTACATCTATATGTATACATTATTATTCCAATTTTTTTTTTGTTTTTAAATTATAACAAACAAAAACTTCAAAACAAAACGAATAAAACATAAAATAAGAAATAAAAAATAAAATAAAAATAAAAGTAATGGGGAAAGGTGGACAGGGGGGGGGGGGGGGGGCAAGAGGAAGGAGAGCGTTGCTCTTGCGAGGCATACTATATCTGAGGAAGTGAAGTCCTCTCCTCGTTGAGAAGCCACCACCATTTGGGGTATGTTCGATCTTTGGCTGATTTATCTTTTTCACTGATCGCCGTGCTAAAACGCATGCGGTCTGGGACATTGGAGATATCACTATCATGGAGAATTCGTTTCTCCCTGGCACCACGGAAAGCGTGGTAAATAATCGGGACTCCATGCACGTCTTGGATAAGGCCTTTTTGATCCAAGAAAGGGAACGCTTCTGGGGAAATAAATCCATTCTGGAGGGTATTCTCTAGATACATATCATTGGGATAGAATGCTCCCCTGATTTGTTATACAGGATTTTGTTGGGATAGCATTTTTTGTATTGCGGCTCTGGTGTTCTATAAAGTCCGAGGCAGGAACGCAAACACCTCCGTTCGAACACACGAAACGTCTCCATATAAAGTGGAGATATATTATACCATACTGGACAGCCATAAATCAAAACTGGTCGGATGAATGCCGAGTACGAAATTATTTTGACTCTGGGGTCAAGAAGACTACTCCGGAATAAACTTCTTGTCATAGAATATGCGCTTTTAGCTGCGGAGAGGGACGCTGCTACGTACTTGTGAAAATATAAATACTGGTCTAGCCAGATACCAAGGTATCTAACTACAGTTTTCACTTGCAGTGGAAGGTTATTGTTACCTACAATAGAAAAGTGTTTCCAGTTGTATTTTGTATCCCCCGAGGCCCTGGATAGGGGCGTTCTGAAAAGAATAGTCTCGGTTTTCTGGAAATTAATTTTTAATTTCCAGTCGTCGCAAAATTGTTTTATTTTGTTGAAGTCATCTTGAAGGTGCCTATTGATGTCGTCTATTTTTCTTCCTGTTCTGTACACCACTATGTCATCGGCGTACGCAATGGCGTTTTCGAGAGAACTCACTAGATCACTAGTGTAAATATTGAATAGAATGGGAGAATTCACAGCGCCCTGCTGTAAGCCATTTTTAATTTGGAAGGTTTTATTGGAGAGTATGTCCCCGCATTTCACCACAAAATGTTTGTCCATTATCATATCATAAATGATGTATAACAAATATTGCGGCATACCCAGGTTCGTTAACTTATATACAAGTCCTTCTAACCATACGGTGTCGAAAGCCTTTTCAAAGTCAACCAAGCAGGCGCCTGTACATTGTCGCTTTGCCTTGTTCCACTGTATATCGGAAACAAGTTTCGTCGCTGTGTAGCGATCCTAAATCGCTACCCCTATCCAAATCCACAATAACATCAAATCAAAACCCAAATCCCAAATTCTAGTTTGCCTCATATTCAAATTCCATATTGAGTCACATGTACAACGAACTTAATCAAAAGTTAATTCATCATACATTGACTCAATTCGCAAAACCTTGACATCATGAAATGCTAAATTCAAAACGCATTTCATGATTCACCTTCCCAGAATCTATCCAACAAAATCCTCAAACAATTCTCAGAACAAAATTTCAATCGAGAATGCCAAGTCTTGCGTGTGCTTCTTGGAATTTTGACAATAAAATAGTTGACAAAAGTCAAGTACAAAAACTATAAAAGGGCAGTGCTTTTCAATTTCGAAATCAGTAGAGGTACAGAGGCCGAACCTATGGCCAACGAAATGTAAATCAATCAGTATAATTTCGGAGGCTGAACCGCTGGCCGATGTAGCAATCGTAAAGATCACTCTCACTTTTAGATTCAGGAAAAGAATAAAACTTACTAAAATTGTTTCGACTGAACCTTTCGCGTCTTTTTATTTTTCACCGTCGACACTCCGGGCTCTTCTCCCGCTTTGGGAAAGCAAGGCCCGGAGTATAACAGCTGCATGAACTGTATCATGTCGCGCTCGAAAGCCAAACTGGTTATTGGCGATGATATCGTTTTCATCACACCAACCTATCAGTACTTTGTTTATAATTTTTTCGAATACCTTGCTGATGTTGGGAAGCAGGCAGATTAGCTGGATTGCTGTTATCCTTACCCTTTTTGGGGATAGGGTGGACTACTGCAGTCTTCCAATGGGTTGGATAGTGTGCATTGTTTAGAGCGTTGTTAAACAAAGTAGTGTATATGTTCACTGCTTCGCGAGGCAAGTGCCTTAGAACCATATTGGGAATGCTATCTATTCCAGATGATTTCTTATTTTTTATTGAGCTAAGTATGTTTCTAAGTTCATCCTTGCGCACAAACATATTTGTATTTTCATTTCTGACGGGAGAATCCGCCCTATTATTTTCGTCGAATGTGATGAAACTATGTTTTTCGGATCGCCAGTTGTGAAGTTGATTGCGCAGCGAGCAATGCCTTTGACGGGCATTGCATTCAATTTCAGTGTTAGCATGAACTGATTCGTTAACTTGTGGGGGTTTCTCTATTCTATATGAGAAACAACCCACAATTCCAACCACAATTCCTACCTAATTTCGACCGCCTTACAGCGCGTCAAATCCACCCCATTTCCCCCTACTTACCTGTTACCTGCGAAGCATGTTTCCACCAAGGACACATAGCTAAACTCATTGTACCACGCAGACAATGCATAAATGAGTTTAGCTTACCTTTTCTGCCATACGGCAACTCGTGTTTAGCGACAACCAAATCCAGCCGGACGAAGTTGTCGCATAATTGCAGAACCGCTGGGGAAATTTATCAAAACATTCGATTGAATCACGTGATAATATTTCCCTAGCGTTACTTCGGCTTTTCTCCAGACACTTCATTCGCTGGGGATCAATGCTCTCTTTTTGCAGGTGAATATCATCAGCTTAATTCTCCTCTCTTTCTCAGTTCTGTCTTCGTATAGATCAATGTACACTGAACTCACCATACTACCGAATCAGGTCAATGGGTTCCGCTCAGAACTACATTGATTCATGCACATACATCCAAATCCACCCCAAGTAATCGTACAGCGTGTTTCTGTTCTCTCATTGTCCCGCTCTCTTCGATCATCAGTTTACCGACGTAACCTACCACACATCGAAGAACGTGGCAGTGAGAGAGCAGAAGTATGTTCTTTTTTGGTTGTATCCAATTTCTTCCCTTTTCAGACAGTCGATGAACGTGATTACCGGAGAGAGGTTGTGTCGCTAACCGCCGCCGCGTGTGCATACTTATGCACACGCTTGTCCGCAGAGATACACAGAAGAAACGTAAAGTTTAGAGACCTAAATAGTATTTATACCGATGAAAAATGGCGAATGTATACGGTGCTAGTGTAATTGCATTATTACTAACTGTTTTAATTAGTTGCAATTTTTGTGGTCCTTGAAATTAAACAAACGTATTTACATTTGCAAAACGCTACTTTGAAGTCGTACTCCGAAGTACTCCTGCGGGAAAGACGGCAAACAAATTTAAAAACACAATATGAGAGTGTTCAACAAAATCAAATAAAAAGTAAATTATTATCAAACAAACAAACATCAGTGTGTTATTTAATGTTCCGGTTGTCCTGGGTGGACTATTCTCGCAACCGCGCAACATCGTTGGGGAATACGTGTCATAGGCTGGCATCCAACATCTTATACCCCCATAAACTCTGTACACTGCTTCGAAACAGGCTCCAATTGAATTCGCTTTCTTTTGCGGATCTTCGACTACTATTACCTCATCATTGGAGTTGATGTGCTCTAAGGTGAGTCCTGCGTACAGCATTATCTGCCAATTGTCGGGAGTCCGTGGAATTCAGAGACAGGGAATGTCATCGTGATCTTTTCTTCGACATATTTTCTTGATTTGTGAAAACATGTTCGGTCCGTTTGCTTGAACAGCTCGAATTCTGTTGCTCCACTCCTCATTTATTACTGCTCGGTAATTATCCCGGATCAGTTTTTGAAGATTTTTAATCAAGGACTTGATAGTTTTGATTTCATTGCTATTTGGGTCACTGAACTGCCTATAGCACAATTTCAGCTTTGAGAGCAGGGTGCTCTTTTGCCTATACAAAGCATCGATAGTTGCATTTCTGTATCGGTGGGTATAGCCATCCATATGAGCTACTTTGGGGATGGAACGATTCATTGTGTTAGTAACAATATCGTTCATAGTTATGAGGTAATGATCGATTTCATCATTACGAAGGTTTCTATTAGTCGGTGGGTCTATGCCAATGTTGCGTATTTCTCTTTTTACTACGCGATCGAAACGCGACCAATGTGCTTTTCGGAAATCGAAAGAGTGTACCTGGTCGTACTGCTCAAGTAGATGGTACTCGTTTGGCACGTGTATTACGGCTCCAAGTCCGTAATGATCGCTATCGTACTCAATTGTTCGAAGACAATTTCGAGTAGTTACCTCGGTATCTGGTAACTGAATTCGATCATCTGTCATAAGTAAATCCAGGAAGTAGTTACCTCTTGGATAAGACGGTGTACTTGTAGCGTACAATTCTAGCTTATGCTCGATCGCATTTGTTTACCACCAATCAAACAAGGCATTGCCTCTGGTGTTCGAGGTCAGATTGCCCCAGGCACTGTGCTTGGCGTTAAAATCACCTGCCATTAAAAAGTAATTGTTTTCCGAATCTAACTTGAGACTTCGGAAAAGCGTATCGATTTCACGGATAAATTGGGTAGCTTGAACAGATTCAGGAGCGTAAGCAGCGACTATATATAGATGCCATTGACTTTTTAGAGGAATATCTATAATGCATGCCTCTAGCACCTGGAATTTGTGTACTTCCGTGCTGTAAACGACCTTATGGCGAAGACCTTTCTTAACTAAGATAGCGACCCCACCCCTCGAGTAGAGTGTGGTCGATCTCGTCTAATTAAGTTATAATTTTTGTAGCCCATTTTGTGCCTTTGGTTTAGCTTAGTTTCGCTAGCCAAGAGCACATCTGGGCATTCGACTTGGAGCAGATTGCCTAAATTATCCCTTCTTTCGATGTGGATTAGTGAATTTACATTCACAGCTATAATTTTTAGGTTAAGTTCAGACGGAGGGTTGAAGATTTTGATGTGGAGAGTTATTTGAGAACAGGGTTGAATAGAGAGTATCTATTCGTGCTCTCTGTTCAGTCAGTGTTGTTTGAAATTCGGCAAATTGTCCTTGCATGGTTAATAACATTGTTATTATTTCTGAATGTGCCTCTGGTGCAGGCATTTTCCCATTACTATATGTATGTTCCATGGATGCTGGTTGCTTAGGAGCACCGGCCATTTGTGCATATGACACACAAGGAGCCACGAAATTGTTGTAAGAACGAGTTTTCATTTTTTTCTCTTCTTCAACTTGTTTCTTTTTGGATTCCAACTTTAATTTCTTTTGTTGAAATTTAGGACATCCTCTAAAATTAGCAATGTGACCTGTATTTTTACAGGACACAGGACAGTGTTATCCTATCTTGAAGCTGTTCCTTGCCCAAGGGGCATTGACCAATGATGTGGTCGGAGAGGCACTTTACGCACCTGAATTGCATGTGGCAGTTTGATGCCGCGTGCCCGAAGCGTTGACAACGGATACACTGCAATACGCGATCGATTTTTCTAATTTTTTCCCAATTTATTGTTTGGTGGCTGAGGTGTTTGATGTATCGGAGAGCATCAACTTTACTGTTGAGACTCAGTGATACAATAAAGAAAGGCAATTTGCAATTGCGTTTTCTGGAGTTGGCGGTAGAGAAGGGTTTCACACCTGTAAATTTTGAATTGTCGGTTTCGACATTTTTTAATTCCTCTAATACCTCCTCAGGGGAAAAACATGAATCAACTCCTTTTAGAAGCATGGAGATTATTTTCTCCGATTTCGGGGTGTACGTGTAGTACTCGCTTTTTTTCCTACCCAAAGCAGTCATTACTTTGCGATAACCTTCAATATCATCGCACATTAATTTTATTTTAGAATTATTAATTTTTTTTTGTTTTGAAATTTTTGCAAGTTAACTCACCTAATTTTATAACGTCCTTTGTATCCATGGACGTAAGTATTATAGGCGCCGCCTTTTCCTTTTTGTTGGTTACGATCTGCTGGTTTGTTTGCTGCTTCTGCGTCTCCTTTGTTTGCTGCCTTTTGTTTGCTTCCTGATGTTGTTCCTGATTTTTCCGTTGTGCTGTTGTATTTTCTTGGCTTTGTTGTTGCTGCACCAGGTCTTTTAACTGGAGGATTGCTTCTCTTTGTTTATTGCGTTCCTCTTTTTTTGTGTCAATATCCGCAAGGAGTTTTTCTAATTCCGCCGGATCTGTTGCAGTACCTATGATATTGTTTTCTTCATCAGCAGGTAATTCGATTTCACTTGGGTCAAGGTCAACCAATTCGCTTGTGTATTCGTTTTTCTTTCCTTTTGCATTTTTTTCGCCGTCTGTATTTGGCTTGTACCGCTTTGTTATAATACTCGGCTGTCTCTCGAATCTGCTCCGTGTCATCGTTTTCAGGTCTGCCTGGCCCCTTTTCATGAAAGTGATGAGGTCTTTAGCACTTTGTTTGTTTCCACAATTTTTTTTTTTTTTTTTTTTTTTTTTTTTAAAACAACCGCTCTCAGTGGCGGCCACACTGTAATCCACCCTTGCACACACACTCGCGCGACGAATTTTTTTTTATTTATTTTTTTTTTCTTTTGCTTTCTCCCGTTGTCAGATATACGTCTTATCTCTTTGACGTGCTGGTAACGTAAATGCGATGCTTACTACCATTTGTATGCACATGCACCAGGTTCTCATCCCCGGCCTTGCTTAGCGGCATTGAGTAGAGTATTAACAGACTGTTTGCTGTTTTGCTGGATTTTCCAGTGGACCTATACAAAATACATTTTATACAATATAAAACCAGCGAAACTTGTTTCTAAAACGCAGGCATACAAAAGTAACTCAATTTACCATTCATTTTATTCTCCTTCTGAAGTAAGGCGAGAACATTATTTATTCTTTATTCTTTCTGTGTTGGCTCCTCGCTTTACTTAATTTTTTGTTTGCTTCTCGGTCTGTGCCTTTTAATACTATAATAAACTTTGACGTGTCTTTATTATAAGAAAACAATTAATGACAGCAATCTAGGGTGTACTGTACAAACGATGTGTCCAAGTACCACAATATTGAAATGCTGCACTATGTTCCCACTTCTTCTGTATACAATCTTCGATTTAATGTTACGATTAACATGGAACCAAAGCTATTGGATGCGCTGCTAACACCTTTGTCGGAGAAACCCATGGAACGAAATCTGCAATGAATCAAGGAATGGTTTGGAGCATAAACAGCCTGAAGTCAGTTACCAGATGAGCGCAACGCAGAGGCGTTTAACAATCGATGGAATGTCAGAAAATGGAAACTTTTCCATTACGAGATGTGTCATCAGTCCCGAAAATTCCTTAAAACACTTAAGAGAGATGCTCGAAAATATTTTGGCGAAAAGAAATTATTACTAGATGGCTATTGGGATATACGAGTATATCTCGTAAAGTATTTATCAACCAAATTCAGACTTGTATTCGTTGGTAAAGCGATATTCCGTTCTAAAGTAAATTCCTTGACAGTTTTTTGATTAGCCGATTCAGGTGTCAGTTATACAATGTGAAAGACGAAAGTTTACAAAGCGGAAATTCGGTGTATTTTACAATTTTACTTTGATAAGGGCGGTAATTGACGACAGGTGGCTGAAATAATGAATGGTCCCGCTACTGTCACACACAATTATGCGGAATTTTGGTTTCGTTGATTCCGTTCCTTTAAAGATACACCTCGCACGGGAAAGTCGTGATGGATATTTCGCCCTCGACCATTACCAATTGGGCGAAGCCAGAGTACACAAGTCTATAACGACTCGCCAAAAACAAGAGGGTGAATATTTAACCGAAATCGAACAATTCCAACCATGTCTTTCCTAAAATATTTATTTTCTTTACTTTTAACGATTACATGTTTTATTTGATTACATATAGTTCTTTTATATCGAAAAGCAAAACTATTTAAGGAGTTAATTTAAAAGCTTAAGGTAATCCGGAGTTGCTGGTTTCAGTTTATATTATTCGAAATTCGGCCTCACATGCATTGTGTTTGGGATGAGATGGTTCTCAATGCCTTTTAAAGGATTCGTAAAAATGCGACGATTTTATAATATTGTGACGCATATGACAATCAGTACTAGAATATTCTAGAAAGTCCGAAACAAAGTACTAGAATATTCTAGAAAGTACTGGAAAACTTGAGACTATGAACAGTAGAACGTTCAAGGATATGGAACGGATGGAAACGAAACGCCGAATTAGAATGAGGAAACGGTATAAATACGTTGCACACAGATCATGGAGATAAGTAAGAAGTAAGCAGTAAGAAGTGAAGCAAGCGATAAGTCAAAGACGCTATAAGTTAAGAAATCGTTAAGCGTACGGTAAAAGTAACGGTTGTTAACAAAGTGTTACATTAATTCATAATCGATTTAACGGCTCTTATTTATTAAAAATAATTAATCCAGCGAACCTTAAGCTCGCTACAATATCAAGCCTTGTCCTGAATATTTAAACGGAAAATGTAATGTACACACCAAACGTTCCACATAATGGCTTCAAGGCAAACACTTGAAAGAGCGCGTGCGGCAGGTCTTCATCACACTGTAATTTACCTAGAACAATTATTAAAACACCGCCATCGAATATTCGTTGGGAATCTACGGCAGTCAAGACTCTTTCAATCTTTTTAAAAATTAAACGATCGTTTTTCCAAAAATGGTGGCTCCTTTTGGACCTTCAAAGGTCATAAAGGAATCAATAGCGTTATAGAAATTTACGAAGTTCGGCTTCCGCACCGCATCATCGAACATCGTATGAAATTCCTGCAGATTTGACGTCATATCTAAAGATTACTTATAGGATTCATCACGCTGTCTAAAATAATGGATTTGTTTTTTGCCCACACCATTACATTGTGTTTTGAAACACCCATTAAATACGTGAGGGGCTAAAATTCGGTATAAGATTGGGCAGATTTTTCACGAATACAGTCGAATATCAGTTGGTCACGGTATTTACGATGTTAAAGATGTAGTAACCTATTATATGCTGTGCCTCAGTGTCACATCAATAGAGTCAATCCTCTCTTTAGGTAAAGGCCCTGGGTTATCAAAAGAGCTATCCGAGGTATTTCGGATAAAACAGCATGTGCGATAGTCTGCTATCTTATGATAAATGATTTTTGAAATGGGGCATAACGGTTGTGAATTTTAATACCAAGGCATCCATAAACTTTTTCCAGGATCTGTCGATATCAAAACATCAGTTAGAGCTTACAATTATATCACGGTGAAGTTCACAAACAAACAAGGTTTAGAAAGTATTAATAACAACTATCAAATTCTTAGCCGGCTATCGTAAGCGCTTACTCATTATTTCGGTCGGGATATCGTTTCATTAGACAGGGTGTGCGTGCTAAACTGGATAAATTTGAGTCCAAAAACTTACATGGGTGGACTGAAAAGTTTCCGACCTAACGTGAAGATAGCAGCACTCGTCAATAAGCACTAGTGAATGTAGTTGTGCATTTTTTGACAGTTACTCACCAACATTTCAGCCATTTTGGTTGCGTAGTTTTTATTTGACAATCGTTTGAGTGAGTCGATGTGAGTGGTTTTGTGAAAGTGGAGAAAATTGAGTATCGAGCTGTCATTAAATGTTTCTTTTTGAAATGCAATACGCCTACGTAAACCAAATATGAGTTGGACTCTGTGTATGAGGACTATGCACCATCATTTACCACAGTGAAATTTTGGGCAGCTGGATTTAAATGTGGCCGTGAAGCTTGGGAGACGATGGACATTCGGAACGTCCAAAGATGGCAACAACTGACGTTGACATCCCTAAAGTTCACCAAATGGTGCTAGACGACCACCGAATTAAAGTGAGAGCAGAGGCTATGAAAATGTCCAAAGAACGTGTTTGTCACATATTAAATCAAGATTTCGGTATGAGAAAGCTGTCCGCGCATTGCGTGCAGCGTTTGCTCAGGTTAAACCAAAAACGTGTTCGAATGAACATTTCCAACGCTCTGTTGGCGCAGTATAGGCGCAATAAATCCGAGTTTTGGCACCGATTAATTACTGTCGATGAAACTTCGATACACCATTATACGCCTGAAATAAAAATACAGCCAGCAGTTGACTGCAAAAGGGCAATTGGCTCCAAAAAAAAAAAAACTCTTTTTCGGCTGGGAAAGTGATGACGACTGTTTTTTTGGGATAGTCATGGAGTTATCTTAATCGATTATCTTTAAAAAGGAAAAACCATTACAGGAACATACTACGCATCATTACTTGACCAACTGAACGCAGAAATTGCGGCAAAACGGTCACATTTGCAGAAAAAGAAAATTCTGTTTCACCAAGGCAACGCGCCGTCTGTAACCTCAGCGGTTGCCATGGTGAAAATCCACGAATTGCGGTTTAAACTGCTTGACCATCGGCCTTACACAACAAATCTTGTCCCAAGCGACTACTTTTTGTTCCCTGATCTAAAAATTGTGTTCGGAGGACAGAGATTTTCGTCAAATGAGGAGGCAATCACCTTCGTGAACAGTTATTTTGCAGAGAAAAACGCCGAGTACTATTTGGACGGGTTAGAGAGATGGGAGCATCGCTGGAAGAAGTGTATAGAGTTACAAGGAGACCATGTAGAAAAATAAAAATAAATTTTAAGAAAAAATGTCCTATATCTTTGTTAGGTCAGAAACTTTTCAGTCTACCCTAGTACAATTAGATGTTTCTGTGCACACAACGTCAGTTTAAAATGAGCCGAGTCAGTCGATTTTACGGAGCTGACAGGGAATGGGAATCTCTTAAACCACATTGTGCCGAATTGTGGATACACATTTTAGACTAGACCTTTACAAAATTAAATTAATTTACACGCTGAAGTCTTTGATCATTTGAAGCCCCGATACTTCTCCGATTGGGCTCTACAGAAATTTAAAGAATATTCTTCAGTTTTATTAATAAGCAAACATCCGTTATTGGACAGCAAAAAAAGCCGCACGTGCTTCAGGTGTTATCCAAAAAGTGAACAGTGCGGATTTCATCGCAATGTTACGGTCAATGAAGGTCGTTATCATGCCACATACGAAGACTATTTTGGATCACAATTGAATGGACTTGGCAATCGTGGTATATAGTTTGTTTAAGAGCCACGCAGCTAGTTGTACAATAGATCGATTTAAGGGGAAGTTTGATTATTGTGCGGCCTCGAGAAATGGTCCGGTCGAATGGACGCCTCGCTCAATGAGATTTAACTTCGATGAAATGAGAAAATGGTTTATGCAATCAAGTCAGTAACGTTAGCGGAGTTTAGGAGCAATATCGGATGTCAACGTTCCGCCCGATATATGTGGACGAGTGGTGCAAATTTGGCTTTAAAGAATCGATAGGTATAAACGTACTGGCGATGGTCACATGAACGACACTGAATTTCATACCTAAATGTAATATGTGTACTACACTTAGAATAACTTCGGCTGAAGAACGATTCTTTGTAGTTGAAATCTATCCAGTCGTTCAAAGCATTTCCTAGCGGGGGTCTCACAAAGGGAATGGAAGAAATATGCAGCACAATCTTTAAGGAGGCAATAATAACCTTATTGTCAAACCGCGCCAGAAGATATGAGGGTTTGTAATATCATCATCATCATCATCGGCACTACAACCGGGAACCGGTCTTGGCCTTATTTAGTAAGTCCTTAGGGTTGTTAAATTTTACATAATGATTTGTTTTTCCCGGGCAAGGTCATTAGACTTGCGCTAGAGGCTCCCCGACGGGAAATCGAACCCTGGTCTCCCGCGTGACAGGTGGGTATACTAACCACTATACTATCGATCAGCCGGTTTGTAATATATATTTTGTCAAAAAAGTACTGGCCTCTTGAAGGGATTACCAAAATTCTTTAAGGCACCACTGTCCTTTATCCAGATGCGAAGTATAAGTGTGGTTTGTAATTTAGTTTGATTACACTACGTATTATGCGGAAGCGACTTCAGTTCTCTCCGCGAATTCTCTTTTATGTCTTGTATCGACTGAAACCGAAACCTCGAAGTGATCATTTGAGTTTTCGAAAGAGAACCGGTGCTCCACAGTAATTGTTCGATGATATTTGTTGGGTTTCTGCCAGGAAATTATTTCACAATGATAGCCTTCTGATATGGTGTGTTAGCATGGTGCAAAGTTCATGAGTTTTCTTTCCACAAATTTGGCCTTCTTCGACAAATAACGCCCAGATAATCTTCTTCATTTACCGTCTGATCTTTTGGCAAGAATTCTGAGTGCGCAACACCGCTATAATCAAAAAAAATAGCCAACCTTACCTTGACCTCTGATCCGCTTTAGGATAGCTTTCTCGGTTTCAGGTTAGTTGGAAGGCGCTGTTTCGAAGTTTGTTGACTGGTTTGCATGTCGAGCTCGTAAACCAAAGTCTCATCACCAGTTATAATACATTTTATGAATGTGGGATGGGAACTAATTGCTCAGCGAACTTTGTACGATTACATTTTTGAGAAAAACTGATGATAAATAGGAAAACACACTTGAGATGAACTGACAAAATAGAGCATTGTAAACAAATCAACTGACAGTTCGCGTTCAAACTTCACGTTGGTATAGATGACAGTTGTGCCAACTTAGAGACCAAAAGAATGTTGACAACCCCTTTAAGCAGGTTTGTTAAGTGACCCTTTCCCAGTACTGTTTTGACAGTATGTATGTAACATTGGTAAAGGAGAAATATTGTTGTTGAAAAATTTAAACAGTTTAGGTAGTTAAGTGGAGACAAAAAGAACTGTTTTCATATTACTAGGAGCTAATAGTTGAGACGATAATTAGCAAGATCTTTGACAGTCGTCTTATAAACACAGTCCAACTGTGGAAAAGAGAATTGGCTCACCATTTATTCAAAAGCTATGCGTCCAGCTCGGCCGTGGTATTCGTGCGTATATGCACATCCAATTCGGCATTTCAGATGACACATTTACATTTACGTTTCTGTGAATTCCTGTTACTGAACATGGGCTTGATTTGAGAGGTATTGATCCCTTACGGTTTGTCATACTTTTCTTTATCTTTTTAAGTTAGAATCGCTAGTCAAAGTTAAATTTAAGTCTTTAAAGCTGTGTATAACAAGTTAGCCACGGATCTGGATAATTATATCTTAAACAATTTTTTCTCTGTACAATTTCCCAACAGAATGTAATGTACAGATCCGAATGCCCATGGGTTTGTGCTCTATTCAGTTGTTTCATGTATTTGACACATGAAGTAATGTCAGATCAGGGGTCTTAAGGGGCATTTACAAAGTTGTGGCATTAAGAGGATATACAGTATTTTCCTATTGTTCTGAATTCTAGCGTTATATCGTATAGCGATATCCTTAGAATTTTTTAAAAGATGCAACAAAAATGTTATTTGATTAATTTTGGCTCAATTTAAAAGACTTACGTTGATATCAATTTAAAAATCGATTTCAACTCTCATTGCATATTCCCATTGATGTGCAAAAACACAACATTGCATCTACCTGTTCAGCAAAGATTACGAGAAATATTGTTAAAATTGCCCCAAGTATTTGCCGGTGAAAGCGCTCAATCAAAGACTGTAAATCGTTTTAAGACAAAAAAAAAAATCATTCTTCAGTCGAACTGCATAGGCCTTTGCATGGTAAACAAAAATACATGAAATTGTATGACGTTTGCAGAGATGAGAATATTGATCGCGTTGTTTATAAAAATTTCAAAAGGTGTTGCGGGGGATAGGTATGTGTGTCGACAAGGAAACGGGTTCATCGATATTCCCACCTACTTGTTCCACCGAGAGCGAAAGGCACCAAGTTCAGCCGCAGGTTTTAGAGAAGTAAAAAAAAAGTCAAGCACTGGTATGTTGTTTGAATTAACGTTTGTTTATTTATTGTGGTGTAGCTTTACAAAATCCGTTCAAGTTCGTGAACCTTAAGCAATTAGTAATTCAAAGCTAAAATGTCACAATCTCACATATGAATTCCTCGCACTCGGGACAAATTTTAATCCAGTTAAGTTAGTAAATTTTAAGTAATTAGTAATTCAAAAATAAAATGTCACAACCTCACATTATCGTTAGCGTAGTTAATCAAACACCTATTTAAATATTGCGTACGCACGTTGCGCGTAGGGATTCTGAATCAGGTGACATGGGAACAGCACAACCGTTTGAATTAATGACGCCGGTAAATAGTGTAAAGACTGCACTCGTACACGCTATCTTAAATATGCGCCTGTCAATTTGCGACGACAATTCGTTGAGCTCGACGACCCGAATACTCAGGAATGCGCACTGGAGGGTATGAAAGGACGTCTGTCCTCTGGGGTGGCTATTACTCGACCGATTAGTTAAAGGCAAGAAAAAGTTCATCGCGTCGTGGCAATGGAGTCATAGCCAAATAATCTCACTGCCTCTTACTAAGAACCTGAAAGGGACTGCTATGCTTGCATGGGGAATTCAGTTCCAGCGAATCGTCGCCGTATAAGCTGAGTTGGATTCGTTGGTTGTGTATACTGGGAAATTGGTTTTGGCGGCATAGCCAAGTATGATCAAGGGTCTTGATTGTTGTGATCATTTCGTGGAAAATTAGCTGTCGCTTGGTTGCAAGTGAGAAGTATAGTTCAAGGAGGAAATGAACCGAAATGCTTTTCGGGGGAAATTGGAATTGCTTGGGTGCGAGTGTAGTGCTCCAAAAAGCCCTACTACCTTTTTCCCCATTCCTACATCCAAATCCCAGCAATAATACGCTAAAACCTAGAATCCAATCAAAACCCACAAAAAGCCAAACATGATCCAAAATTCGCAATAAACGAATCAAACATTCGTTTATCGCTTAACATTTGCCCCCACGGCAAAATGTAATCCAAAATCCGAATTAAAATTAAAATTCACAATAAACGAATCTAATATTCGTTTATTGTTCTACATTTGCTCCACGGCATCATGAAAATTCAAAATTCAGAGATCGTTATCTCTATCTGCAAAATTCCATTGAGTTAAGCAAACAAAAAACCAAAAGCAGATACATTCCCACATCTGCGCAATAGTTTCGTAAAAATTCAAGAAATTGAATTCTTATCTTAAAGAAACACTGAGCATCTCACTCAGGATACAAAAATCGGGATTTTTGGATAAAATTGTGTATTTTCGAGATACAAATCTCGATTTGTTTTCCTTTATAAAGGAATAGTAAAATTATCTCCGGGCCGCAGTATAACATCATATCTAGTCCCTGGAGGAAGTACCCCAGGAGAATATCTAAGTTGTAAATAGAAGAATAGTGGAATCCTGAAAAATAAAAACCACTTGGAAATAAAATACGTGAATAAACTTGTTTCATTTTAACTTGACTGGTGAGTAAAGCTGTGGTGCCTCCACAAGGGAAAAAAACTATCCTTACAGAGTATCACCTGCTCCCACGGAAACCTGCGGAGACGAGGACCGTGAAAAACAAAACGTGGCAGGACTAAACTTAGGACGTTGCTCTTCCCTCAAGGTTTGAGGAAGCACGGCGACGCCTCCTTGTAGGACGGTTTTCTCAGGAGCGGTCCACCAAAGAGATCATACGTCCTTTTCAGGACAAGAAGACGAGCCTCCTGAGGAACGACCCCTACAGAAGATAACACGAGCAAGGAATATCATTTAGATAAGATATTAATCGAAGCAGTTTCGGGGAAATGTATGCGGCTCGGTATAGTTGGTGGTGATGGTTAATGTTCCGTTGTAGGTTTGAATGTGCGTTTTATTACAGCATATGAATTTCGGGGAAATTAAGATTGCTTGGTCGCAAGGAAGGAATATGACTTACATAAAGAATTGACCGAAGCAATTTTGGGAAAATGTATGTGGGGTGATGTTTTGGCGGATTTATATGTTGATGTCGAGTATGTCACCGAAGTGTTCCGCCGAACACTGTTCACGATGGGGGAAACAACCTGGAACACGAAGACGCTGTCAAATTAAATCAACACGGATAGTTATTTTAATTTTCTATTTTATTGGGTAACGTCTTTTTTACTTTAGTCACACATAATTACAGCGCAAAAGTTCGCTTCACGCGCCAACCGACACACATTTCTTTTCGTTTAATTTTTTTTTTACGTTTAATTGTTTTGCGTGAGATATTCGTTAAGTCCTCGACTAATCTCTGCGACTCCTCGATATAGAGTCCGCCAAAGTGGTGACCCCGACGTGATCTGTACACACACGCCGCATACACTTCCCATAGTAAAGCAGAACTTCACACACGGTCACGACTTCCGCATAGAGCACAGCCTCCGATGTTTCCTCGTTTCTCTCGTTCGTCCGTCGTCCGCATACGAATCTGATCGTAACGAAGTTACTGCGGCGGGAGTGGTGTAGCGATTCTAACAGATACACACACAATTCACAAGCAAAAATAGTGAAGAGCACCGAACGAAAAATCGAATAAGAAAAATACATCAGAACCGTATACCAAGCGATAAATAAAAATAATTCACACCAGTGGAATATAAATCAAATTCCAAACACGGTCAGTAGCCTGGTGTGTAACGCTTAGGTAAAATTTTTTTCGTGATTCGAGCTGTCATAGCGTCAGTTCGAATCACGCGATCTTCTTCACTATTATTTCAAACGCTATAATGTAATTGAGGGAGATGATTAATATTCCTGGGCTCCTCGATAGTATAGTGGTTAGTATACCCGCCTGTCACCCGGGAGACCGGGGTTCGATTCCCCGTCGGGGAGCCTCTGGCGCAAAACTAATGACCTTGCCCAGAAAAAATAAATCATTATGGAAAATTTAACAAGCCTCAGGACTTGCTAAATAAGGCCAAGACTGGTTCCCGGTTGTAGTGCCGATGATGAAGATGATGATGATTAATATTCCGTTGTAAATTGGAATATGCATTTATTTCGGCTTGGAAAATGGGTTCCTGGTAAATTGGGGGATGTATGCAATGGTGGATTGTGGACGGATGCTGTTGCATATTGGGATGGGTGCACTTGCAGGTTTTGCATGGTTGCGAATGTGTGTATTGCAGGTTTTGAATGGGGCGTTGGGTTGAGGTGACCCGCTGTTAGCGGTCAAGATTCGTTGGCATTGTGGGTTGGTTCTCCATGTGGTATAGAGAACCCCCACAGTGTACATAAAGACCTTCAGAAGTATTCGTATATAAATAGTGGACAGATTTATTAAATCTATGAAGCTCATCATAACGAAAGAGTGCCGTGATAAATTTGTCAAGATTGTAATTCGCGAGTTCTGTTCAAATCTTTTGCAGCTTTAATTCGAATAACATTCTTCATTACCATCGCAAAACACTATAATACAAAATCAGTAGTTTTTGTCAAAGGAAAATATAGAGAAAATAAAAGGAAGATAGGAAGACATGAGTATCAATATGGTTTGGTACCCTCAAACTGCTGCTTTTTGGAAATATGTTAATGGTGCTTTATAAAATACATTTTGCATACGGGAGAAAAGCCATAACACCAACGAGGAACCATTAGTTTGACAGTAATAAACAAAGATGAATGTGAAAATTTCAAATATTGTTCAAGCAAAAATCTCTGTTAATGTTTCACAATGTATCACAAAGTGTTTTTTTTTTTTTTCAAAATCAAGAATTTTCTAATAATGGTAATGAATTAAGATTGCTATTTTATTTAAATACGACCCATAGGCATTTACTTATGAAAATTATGTCGTCTAAATCTGTTTCACTACTTTGCTCTTCTAAACGTAAAACAAAATCTCTGACTACTCTTCACTACCTCTGCCAATTTGGCTCGGACATTTGCATTTAATTGATGAAGAGAAGTCTGATGGATTTGGATTTCTAGTAGTCTCAAAAGGAATGTCTGCCGGGATGTCAAGTGGCGGTAAGCTACAGGTCAGTTTATGTCACTTGGTTGGGATATACCATCTTTAAGCGTTATGCGATAAAGGGAAATTTGTCTTCTGAGAAGGACTGGGAGTCTAGCGAAGTGACTGATACGTGTTATCAAAGTTCGTTTTTTTCGTTTTTCGACGAACTATGTCACCCTATGCTGGTTTGACCACTGTCGAATAAGTATCTTCAAAGTTCCGGACCCTTATTTTGAAAAGATCAACACTCTCCAATGTGACGAATTTGATGCAGATTTTATTTTGTGAAACTCGTGAGATCACCACGTACAGTGAAACGTTTTACAACGACAGGACTCGCCATCGCCATATGGTCCGAGCCTCTCCCAGCGATTGCATTCGTACAGGGACAAAAAAAAATGTAAATGATTTTTGGGACAACGTATATATGCCTACGCATTACTGCTCTGAAATTAGGCACATCATAAAAATAAAACCATTGTTAAAAATTATAAACAAAATAAATGTGTTTCTGAATTTGTTTTAGCACAACGAACAAACATCAATAGCATGGTATTTCTTGAAGCGCCAAGAATCCCAGAATTAAACTACAATTCCATAACCTATGACAAATTTATACGACAAAAAAGTCGAATCGAGTCAACCGTCTTGCTGTATTGGTAAGACCGGTACTACAACGACTCATGTAAAATGATAGCTCTTCTTTGATCAGATAAAGTAAAGATACTTTAAATACACGCTTTAGTGATAATGGATATTCTTGCACATAATGGTAATATTGCTAAAAATAATGTACGTGCTCTGTAAACATACATCTTACAAAAATTACTAAAACAAAAACCGTGACGATCTGCTACATTAAATATTTAATTTCCTTGCAATTAAAGGATGTGATGTAACAAACCCACCTTAGTGGCGTTGGTTTGAATTCAATTATGTACAAGAAAGTTCAACTAATAAATGTAGCGGTTTTGACAAGTTAAAGAGTTGTCTTTGAACTTACTATTTATTTTCATAAAATAATGACAAGTTATCCACTGAATTGTAATGCCTTTTTTCTTAATAAATAAATAATCTGGGATAAATATAAGAAGTCATTGGCTATTGGTTGTTTTTTTTTTTTGTTCATAAAAAACCCTTATGTTAAATTGAGAATCTATCAGAATTACCGGTAGTAATAGTGCCTCTATTTTTAGTGCACATTTCTTCCAGTGTGCCGTATTCTAACCTTTCAGTACAATGATAAATCATAACCTTCAGTTATATAGTAGGCCAGGTCAGTTACGTCTGTCAAGGACCTGTTAGACAGTTGTGTTACTTACTATGTTCTTAATCAACTTTGTAGAAATATTGGGTGCCACGCCATTACATTATTTGCCACCCAACGTAGCCCAGCTGCCACCAATTCTCATAAATAACACCAGGTGGTCGTTAAAGTAATCACAAAGTCTTAAATACACCAATTTTTAACAGATGCCTACAATACACTTTTCCGATTTTAAACAGGCCTGTGTACATTATGCTCCGTCGCCTTTTATCTACTAGTTATCCTGAAGAGTCCCATTTGGTTACCAACGACCAACAGTCAGCATCTGACTGACCCTTACACAACACATTAAGATAAATCACATCTCTGCCACCTGTGGTTCCTGAACAAGGAGGTTGATTGCTGTTTGCCCCAATAACGATTACCAGTTTAGGAGAATTACTGGCACAATGAAAAGAATGTGCCTTTAATACAATGTCCTGGGAGTTATCCTGCCTTGTGTTTTGTGCTTCCGAAATACGCAATGACTTCGTTCAACCAGTGTAAATGTATCTGTTACAACTAGAATACCGGCGCTCGATTCTTACACATACAAAACAAACAGCATATACCTGTGTGTGCATCTAATTAAAGCTCCTTTGCAACCGGAAATAAGTAATTCCCTTGCAAGTTGTACGACTATGGGATGCAAAGTAAATACTCACTCGGAACCTTTGTTAAAGAATTAATAACACTGCAGGAGAAACCATTCCGGAAATCAAAGAATTAATGCAATCAGTTAAAAGTGAAGGAAAACTTTACACAATCGGTTGTGGATTCCAGTCTTCTTCCTTTGTACTGCTGTAATCCTTCTTTTGAAAAATTGCAGACTGGCACGAGGAGTAGTACAGCAGTCAATGCTGCTAATCAGGTGGGTACTCCTCGTAAATACATAGTACTCCCTGAAGATCGTAAAAGGTCAGTCTGTTCAAAACACAATAACTTAGCTAACCAGATTGGGCACAATGTAAACGATATCGTTTTCAAGTTTTCATTCCGTTAACACATCTCCTGTAATGAACCGCATTCTAATGCATCCCAACAATTCGCATTCTTTGCGGAAAGGTAAACAAACATCTTTTGTTCTTTGGCGCGTGAAGCACCACAAGAACTCTGAGAAAATCAAAACAAACGTAACTCACACAAATTTGTCTTGTATTCAGGCTTACTTTAGCTGCACGTCTATATAATCTCTGGAACCGGCAGAAAGGCCATACGGTTGCTCGAGGAGACACAGATATTCACTTAAACGTTTGAATTGCTCCGACACACTTCTTGTAATCTCTAATCCAACACGCCTGCGGTCGGCACAGATCGCCACAACAAATCCGACATAACGAACTTGACTTTCACGGCTAATGTACGCACCTCCGTGTTACGAGATGTTTTTTAAAATAACATTAAAATTTAAAAACAGGATCACGAATCGAAAATCAGAGACTAGGATATTGAGTATTTGCAATCAGGAAACATCCGCTTGAATTGCTTCGAAATACGCGTCTATTTCCGGCGATGCTTCAAGACAAACTGAGTTACAACGTTCAATTTTCAAGAGCTTATCGGTGGCGAGAATGTAAGCTAATGAATTGTCCTACCGAGAGTCGTTAAATTTGTAAGGACAACTACTCACACTGCGCAGCGCCAGTTTCCCATTGACTAGTGAGAATCACTTTATCCGTTCTACCATTCGGTTGAATGCAAAGCAACTCCGGTGGTGCATTGGAAACGTCTCTAACGCCGTACGGTGTAGGGGAAGCTGTCCCCTTCGCCAGGATAACTCAAGTTCGAATATTCGAAGATGAACAATGAGCATGTGCTGACTCCGAGCACGTGGGATACAGGATATGTTTTTGTTATCAACATCCCACGAGGACGACATCAGGTTTGGGTAGAAAACGTATAAATCTCATTGGCTAAGAAGCTATTTGTGCGCGTTGTAGGAGGGTGAAAAACTCCTGCTCTTTCGTGATGCTTAGCCGGAGTAGATGGGTGGGTGAAATTAGCATTCGATGAACCGTTTGATATTACGAAAGCATTGTCTTACTCCACTGGGAAGTGTTACGCTTAAGTTCATGTCATTGTTATTGGCAGTTTTAATTAAGTGGTGATAAATATCATAGGTTGTTCTGAAAGCCTTTAACGATGAGAAGGAACCGTTCGCATATGTGAAATACCTTATTTATAACACATATACGAATTAAATGTACCGTGTAACAGTTCTTGAAGCTGAGCGGAGAATATGAAAGCTTTAAAATATATGCACAATGATTTTAAAAAATGATTCATTTGGCAACGAATGAATTCGTTGTTTGTACATCTAGTAAAGTATAGACATACATCGTGGCTAAGAAATAATTTTTACATTTCCACACATGCGGTAAAAGTCTTTTATTTAAAATTATGCAATGGTAGTTTACCCACTACAGAGATCGATGCTTAATTATATCGGTGGCAAACAATCTGATCAACAAGAACTTCTTTAATCCACTAAGAGTAGAAGAACAACTGTATTGCTGGCAAGAAGGAGACAATTGTTGATAATAGACTTGCAACGGGATTCTCGATGGTTAGTATCCCCGCCTGTCACGTGGGAGACCGGCGTTCGATTGCCCGTCGGGAAGCCTCTGGCGCAAGACTAATGACCTTGCCCGAAACAACAAATTATCATGGAAAATTTAACAAGCCTCAGAACTTGGTAAATAAGGCCAAGACCGGTTCCTGGTTGTAGTGCCAATGATGATGATGATTCTCGAAACGTTGCTCGGGGAGGACCATCGCTGAGTAGACTAAGTCTGATACTCATATCATCCTTCAGCCAAAGACAAACTCAGATCTTATATACCTAAATAAAGAGCACGTTAGGTGTTCAACAAGGAATGACATTACTGTCAGTATAGGCTGTTGCGTACCGCTAGCGCCATCTAGTGGTATTCACTTCAACGGGGGAAGATTTTGCTATAAATATGTCAGGTTTAGCGACGATAACACGTAAAATACACGTATACAAATTTGCCTGTAAAATCTTTACAGCCCCACTTCTTTTCGGAAGTTTATGGTATGATGTGCCTCTTTTACCTTCCAAATACCGAAACGTAATCGATGAAAGTCAACTTTTGCGTAATTGGCTGTGGCTGTATCTGCGAGCGTACAGCCTATCTTTAACTTCAGCAGCCCGACTTACACTTTTGTTAGAAACTAACGAAAGGGGGTTAGTGGATGTTGGGGGGACCTGTACTCAAGGTCGGTCCGTAACACGTTCGCCTTTATCAAATCAAATGCCTGACAACTGATCCAAACAATCAAAAAATTGTCAACGACGGTTTTTTTATTTTTCAGTTCAATGCTTCTCCACATCAGAACGTTCTTCACCTCTGGCAGATTGGTTAATAACTCTAATGAGATTGTATACCACAATACAGAGCTTTCACCTCACCAATTTAAATATAGTAATATTCAACCCTTCTCCAATATTTTGCGTTTCAACGAACAAACGGAAAGTAGTTCCCCAACCCACATCCCTGACTGACAATATCCTCACTAGCCCATTGATCACTATGCTACCCCCTTCCACACCACACTAACTTATTTCAATAATAATTAGGTAACTAGACTAAGTTAAGATAAGTTAAGTTAAGTTAAGTAAATTAGCATAGGTTAAGTAAATAACTATATCCTGGTTTTCTGACCTTTTCCAGGAAGCTCTACTCACTAAAATCATAATCCATAACCAATATATAACTTTTATCATATTGTTTGAAAAATGTACTAGTAAGTATATGTAAACAATTATAGCTAAAGTATCATAAGTTATCTGTATTGCTTATTGTAAAAGTTATTTATGGTCAATAAATACAGAAATGTAAAAAAAAAAAAAAAGTTCAATGCTTTACAAGATATCAATCACTGTAACCTGTGGCGGTGCCTTTGAACGCCACCACTTGCCTCCGCATAAATTAGTAAGAAAGTGCTGCCTAGAGCACCGAAAACCGATAAAACAAGTACTGAGGCAGTTCCAATGTTTGCCTAACAATTAAGCATTTACTTACCTTTTTGTCACCCACCTAAGGTGCCCCCTAAACCATATTTCCGCTAATTCAATAGCACGAACCACAAGAGACATTTTCCGGGCATCATGTGCTAGAAAGCAATTCGTCGGGTGTATGTCGCATCGTCAGATTTCCTAGTAAGAAAGTATAACATGCGGCATACACCAAGGAAAACCATTTGGTCCTACGTTTAAACATATTCAACCTGCCACACACGTGCAGGGGATATGCTTTTATTATTTTACTACAGCACATAGATCGGTATACCGACCGGCAAGCTAAAAAATTAACATCCATGGCCATGTTCCATAAAGGCAATGTGGTTTCACAATCAAGCAACCAACATGTCTCGACCACCGCGGTGCACATATCGCCCATCGAATTTGCGGCATACAAGCAGGAGATACTCTTGCCTTACTTCCATGATGCAATCATTTCGGTCGCGAAACCAATCGACATGAAATGAGTAACTCGCACCTGGCCACAAAAGGGAACCGAGTTCTTGTTTGTGTAAATACACACACGAGAATTTGACCCTCTGATGGCGCCGGCAACGTGCGCCCGATCAGCGTATTTGCCTTACGCAGTGCCGATCGGGTAAACATTGCTTTTCATGGAAATACAATATCCACGATTCGCATGTTCTTGGGCACACCGTATCTGTGTGCGTACACATCCTCGCCGTGACCAGGGTGTAAAGATCATCCCCTGCTGGTCACCGAAACGATGGATGGAATTTCGTATTCTGTCGTTTCGGTGGCAATCATTAATCATAGCACTGATTCCGGGGAGGCAGGTCGGGCCCTCCACGTTAAATAAGCAGTCGAGATTTAACCTCAACCAAGTACGGACGCCTAGCAGAGAAGGTGTAGTGCAAAGTATAGGGTTCGCGCCACAAGGAGTATAGTGAACGCAACTAATAGTTGATTATCGAATTAAGCTTAACTTTACGTTGTATATAACTGAAGTCATGTCTCTTTAGTGAACTAAGCTTACCTTATACTTGTTTTCGAATTAGTGAACGCAAGTAACATTTGATTATCGAATTAAGCTTAACTTTACGTTGTATATAACAGAAGTGATGTCTAATTAGTGAACTAAGCTTACCTTATATTTGTTTTCGAATTAGTGGAGTAAACTAACAGTTGATTTTTGTATTAAGTTGGATTGTGGTGTACGTATACCAGAATAAAGATAAGGAAAAGAAAGAGAGTTGTTTTTGTTTTTTAGTGAACCTGTGTCCTAGCGGCACATAACTAGAAGACTGGGTATACGAATAACGTAACAAAAGATCCACAAACCCATTCATGAAAAAATAACATAGTTCCTCTCCCTCAAATTACTAATATGTCTATCGGCAGCCATCGGAAGAGGAAGCTTCATGCTACCGGTGGTTATTGTGGCATTATGAGGCGTGTTCCTAGGACGGTTTCACGCAATAATTAGACCGTATTACAAAATTGATATACGGAAGGATTAAGTTTCGAACGACCAACTAGCGTAGCCTCGCAAAGTTCTGCCACTATTTATGAGGTATGATTTTGGCAGATGTTGGTGTCTATGTCGAAGTTGAGCCAGCGTTCCGCCGAACACTGTGCGCAAAAAATCTTAAAACACAAAACGGAACCGGAGCGAATGATGCGCTGAACAAATGAAACACAAGGATATTTGTCCTTAACCTGTGGTTTTATTTTTATTGCTATTAACTTTAGTTGATGATCGTTGGGACACAATTCTAAATTCGTATTAATGCACTAGCGTGCGTACATTTGTCTTTACTTATAACTTACCTGGGGCAAGTGAAGGGTCAAACTCACGAAAACTTTAATGTACATAGTTTCACTTATCGAATAGCATTATTTGCTGTAGAAACGGTCTTTGCGAATACTTCACTTAATTACTGGTATGGGACACGTTACTTTCCGACAACGTTAAAATAGGCACACGTTAAGCATCAACTCCTCGTCGGAGTTCTCTGGGGCGAAGCTCGATATATTCTCCTTGGTTGCTCGAAACGAACTAATCCTATCTCAATCCAAAGAAACCCTGTTACAGATCGTATCTATATCTGCACAGGGAAACTTCCTATTCGCTCTGCTAACAGAATTTTCGAATCTCTGTTAGCAGCATGCTATTACGTCCCAGGGGTAAGTTTTCATTCCTGAAAGAAAAAACTCGCTCTTCATCGAACATCATTATCACCATCCGTTGTGGGGATAGAAATTCAGTTCAACGGTTGTCGATTGTGTGCCGCCTTATTTACATAACACATCTGGCGCGCAGGCCGAAGAATATACTGCAATTTAAATGAACGTACGGTTCATGGGTTTTGTTTGACTTCTGTCAATACACCCGAAATCCATTAGATCTTTCTAATGGGTGTGAAATACAAAAAAAGGAACCGTGGGATATGAGTAGTTCCCTTGTAGGTTTTAAACCTCATACATTTTTTCGAATTATCTCGTTGAGATAATCACGGTTGCCGTTTCTTTTGTTTGCCGATGGATTTGGTGGTCTTTGTGGCAGACCACCCGCACGTGCATCCGTTGGTCGGCTAATTTACTGGCGATAACAAATCCTTGTAACATCGTGCAGATGTTCGGAATTGAAGATTTGTTTCTTCAATTGTTTTTTGAATATGATGGAAGAAACGTTGAACTGGATATTGGAAGCTTTTGGAACTTTAAGTTCCTTGTTTCTGTTTAGATCGGGTTCGCATTTTTCAGCCTCCTATGACCCTTGTTACAGGTATGATTAGGAGCTTTGGGACACGTGTCTGTGGGCACGTGTAATGATAAGGTAAGTATGTTCCTTGAAGGATAGGAACCTTACCTGGGTGAAATTGTGCGTTCGTAGAACGCTACATGATCGCACCCCTTTCTTGGTCCGAGGTTTCTTTTGGCAACCCCGATGTTAACACCTGCATATAGCAAAATTATTATTTTGGGTATGGAACTTGACATACACATTCCATTAAACAAAATTCATCCGATAAACATTAGTTTGATAAAAAATGCAAGAAAATTACAACTCCTAAAAATTGTACCTTTAAACATTGGCGTTTTAATCTCACGGATGTCAATCAAAAACGAGTTTTGTCAGAATCAGAAAACCATGTAACTAAATAATTGAGACCACAAAAAGGGTTCACAAGTACAAAGAAAACAACTAACTACGTGAAAGGTAAAGGTTATTTGCTCTAACTTCAGTTCCTTCTCTTTTCCTCCACTAGTGGGGAAGAGTGGAATTAAACTCTAAGTACCGGTTTTTTTTTTTTTTTTTTGAAGCACCCGGTATCGCGCCGACACAATTTTCTATGCCAGGTGTGAGGCTCTGCCTGCGGGTTGTTCCGCAACCGGATTGGTTGGAATACCAGCAATAACTCTTAAAACATGTGCTCTGGAGCTGTCGCTAGTTCTCAGCAAAGTTTTCGCACATTTTGTGCAAAGAAAATCGTTCTTACCTATTGGAAAGTCTCTCGAGTTCAACCAATCCCAAAGAAGCAGAAGAAATATCTGCCACCAAATTCCCGGTCACACTGTCCAAGGTCATCAAAGACGAGTTGATTAAATATTTGGAATGCAACAGACTGCCAAGTGATCATAAATACGGATCTCGCAGTTTTATAACTGGCATTTGGACATTTGTACATAAAAAACACGGACAATCAAGAGCAATAACATCGGATATTACCACCTCCCTCGACCGCCTCCAGCACAAAGCGCTACTAAGAAAACGTCGTTCATTTAGAGTTTCCCAACAACTTTGCAACGGAATGAAGAGTACCTACCCCTAATTCATATACTCTGATTGCTTCATTTTCGAATGATCGGTGATTACCGCATCAACGTCAGATTAGTTGAGATGCAAGCAAGTGGAATTCTTGGATCGAGATTTGCACAAATTTTATAGTGTAGAAATGCTGATCTCGTCGACTTCAATCGTTGCTCCCAACCATATACAAAATACCAACAAATTCCATACTGGCGAGAACTGTGGGGATTTATTACCGGTATGTATCTAAGTCTTTCTTCTTGGCGCAAGATTAATGACCTTGCCCGGAAAAAAACAAATCATTATGGAAAATTTAACGAGCCTCAGAACTTGCTATATAAGGCTGTGGCGGTTTCGCGAAAACTTATGCGTCTACCGCCACAAGGCCAAGACCGCTTCCCGGTTGTAGTGCCGATGATGATGATGATGATGATCTAAGTCTTTAGTAATGCGCCGCAAGGGCACAGGTTCACTGAACTTACCGACGAGTCGTTTGAGCTAAACGCCAACCCCGTCCAACTGCAGGAACCACCCGCTCACTTCATACACTCCAAAAACAACTTAAGGTCACTTGGTGACAAACGTTCTTTATTATAACTACTTACAAATCAGATTCAATTATCGACAACGGTTTTATTTTACACAACTTAACAGTCAATTCTAACAAGCTTAAAATTATATTCACTTAGTGACAAGGGTTTTATTTCACACTACTTACAAATTAATGTTTCTTTACAGAAATAGTCAAGTTAATCCATCGACACAATTTCACATAACACACAACTTATAGTTAAGGTTTCATTACAGAAATAGTCAAGTTAATTCATCGACACAATTTCAACATAACACACGACTTACAGACCTTCCTACCTAAACCAAAAAAAAAAAAAAAAAAAAAACACGAGTTACAGTTAATGTTTCTTTACAGTGGGAGAACATCTCCGACACATTGGCCCCAGCGAGGGCGCGAACGCACGCGCCATGATCATCCCGGGCGCTCATGCTACGTGAACCGCAGATACACAAATCCAACAAAGGAAAATACCAAGAGAAGTGGTTGCAGCTGGGCAAGCCACCGTGCGGACAGGAATTTGGATGTTTATACGATCGGCAACTGTGTACAGCATCTATGCCGATCGTGCACATATCGATGGCATCTCAAAGGGTCGATCTCTCGTGTGCGTATTTACATTATGGAGAATTCGGTTTCCTTTGGCGGCCAGTCGTAAGCTATGATGTGCCTGTCGGTCGGACGACCGGCTGATGTGCAGGCAGGAGGAAATATGAGCATTGACATGCTTCGGGTTTCATGTCGGTTACTTGGTGCTGTAACCGAATTGTTTTTCAGGAACATGATGTAACGAATGCAACCATGCCCCGGGGGGAAATGTTTGAAGATGCTAATGCAATTGCATTAGTGAATGTTAATGATTTCGGGTGCTTTAAGAGGAGGTTTTTGGGTAATTAAAAAAAAGGTAAGTAGTTGCGTTTAATGGAACCGCCACAGAACCACACTGTACGGAGAAGAAATACTGGGAGACTACCAATGCGGATTCCGTAGGAACCGGTCAACAAGCGACGAAATGTTCACAATAAGGCAACTGCTGTAAAAGAAGTGGGAGTACGGAGAGACAGTTGTTCCAACTGTTTGTTGACTTCAAAAAAGCCTACGACTCAGTCGCAAGACAAAGACTCTACCATATTGTGGTTGAGCTGGGAATCCCCAAAAATATGCCGCCTTCATACAATTGTGCTCGAGTATGTTATCAGAAAGGTACAAGACGACAACATGGCCGGATCATCTCTGAATTAATCCCTAGTTTTTAAGTTAGTTCGTAAGTTTTTACTTTTTAATTTTTTTTTATACCCTTGTACTAAGCGAAATAAACGAGGGTTCTGCTCTCACTAAACTAAACTAAACTAAACTAACGGGGTCACAAAAGTGCTCGCATATGCGGATGCCATCGCCGTTTTGGGCGATAATCTAGAAACTGTAAGTAAAAACAGTGAAATCATCATGCAAGCGGCAGAAGAGGTGGACCTAGAAATAAATGAAGACAAAACAAAATACGTGATTACGGCGAGAGTAGGTGGACCTCAAGGAACACATATAAACGTCAGAGGTAAGATATTTCAAAAAGTTAAAGAATTTAAATATCTGGGAACGATACTGACGGCCAGTAATGAAATGTCGAAGGATATTAACAAAAGACTGCATTCCAGCAACGCTAGTTGGCACGCAATCAGTAAACTGTGGAAATCCACACTGCTTTCACGTAATGCGAAACATGGGCTCTCACAAAACGAAAACAAATTGCGCGTATTCGAGAATAAAGTTTTAAGGGTATCTGTGGAGGTAAATATGACGAGGGGACAGGACAATGAAGAAAACCCCACAACCACGAATTGGAAGAGCTATACCGCAAACCTATAATAGTGAGAGTAGCTAGATCGCGAAGATTAAGATGGGCCGGACATGTGGCGCGAATGGGTAACGATAGAACCGTGCGTAGAATTTTTGACGGTAGACCAACGGGAATGAGATCGGTAGGACGGCCGCGACGGAGATGGGGCGATAATATTAGGTTTGACCTTGAGGAGATCGGATCGGCTGGTTAACGTGGAAGAAGGCTGCACAGGACAGGGAACGATGGCGGATTTAAATCGGTGAGGTCATGAACTTCCGGGTTCCTGCAGGCCAATAAATAGGAATAGTTGTGGTAGTCGACTTCAATCTAACGGAGATCTAATACAAAACGTTTGCAAGAAGAAACAAACGGATCGTCGATTTCCCTGCTCATGTTGAACCGTCAGATCATTAAACCTAATGAAAGCATGTATTTGCTCAACTCCACGGTCAGTGGGAATGTATTGTGGCATAAACATGTGTGGAATGTTATCAAGTCTGCCTCCACAGTACTGAGTTATCTTTTTAGAACAAAGATATGTTATATTCTGGTCCAACTTCATCTCATCTACAATTCCCAAATTACACCCACATTCCGCGTATCGTTCACAAGTTTCTGTTTCTAAGGTCGGTCACAAGTTTCAGATTACCTCGGTCTACTTGATAAAATGTAGAGACAACCAACCCGCCTAAGCGAAAACCCAAAACAAATATCAATGCTGCAGTCACTATCACATCGAAAGGGCCACCGTCTCCTTCTTAAACTTGGGCTTATTTGTGCCCCACTAGGCAAACTGATGGATCTCACCTACTTTCTACACCTCTACCAATACCCGCTTCGTTACAGATCGGCAAAGCTATGGAACTCCCTCCCGTGGCGAGAGTTTCCGGAGTGCTAAAACCTGCAACTGTTCAGTTATCTTATAGTGTGTTGGCGAAGGCGGAGACCGCATTTATTTCGCTTTTTACAAGTTATACGACCTAAAAAAATGAACTTGAAACAGGGGTACATCTTTTTTGTCATCTATATTATAGCATATATATATATATATATATATATATATATATATATATATATATATATATATATTTTTTTTTTTTTTAACCACAAAATGCATCAAACACCCATGAACGCATAAGAAGGAAACACGGCAAAAAAAACCATGCCGCCCGGCGGAAGAAGAAGAGCTGTGAAAACGTAAAAAGGAAACTCTGGGAACAAAAAGTCTTCTCTTCGGGCAAAGACGACTCCCCACAAAGCTACTCTAAGCATGGAAGAAAAATGTAATAAACTAAAAGCTAATAAAATCCAAGGTCTTGCTTTGAATGTTTTTATTGTCTACTATCAACATGCTTGGGTCTCAGTAAAGATTTTTAATTGTACTTTGGGGAAGAAGTATTGTGCCATGCATGGGCACTCGGTTCACTTCTTCCTCCAGCATAAGCAAAGGCAAAGTTCCGCCGCAAATTGTTCACCACGGGCTCCCGGGAACACTGTTTGTGACAATGAAATAATCATGCAACGAACCTCCGCCAGAGGAGAGAGGAGAAATAAAATACTGTTTTTATTGTTTATCTTTACGTTTATTTATGATTGATGGTTCTTGATTTTATTTAATACCGGTGATAATACAAATTAAACGCGAGATGTACATTAGCACTGACGTATATATGTTGAGCACTTAGCTCCGATATATATTGATATATTATTTTTCTTGATTCACGACATTGGCACTAGCAAACGTCTAAAAGATTAGCTATAGGAGGCAACCCGATCACGACACTGGACGGTATTTACACATCCCCGGCGATACGGGGAGCGGGAGTGGTGCATGACAGTTGCGGTCAGCGGATGGTAAAGGACTCAACGATATTTAATCGTTTGGGGTGAGTTTTTGGTGGTGTGGTGAAAAGGAAATGAAATTTCCTTTGACCAGTGACCACTGGAAGGCGATCTCGGGGACGCGGTGGTTTATGTGTGTGTTCGTACACATCACCGTGTTCACCGATGCGTTTAGCCAAGGATAAACAGAACCTTAAAAGAGGAAAAAAAGAACAATGGTGAAACGACCTACGGCATCTTTCGGTAATGAAGGTCAGCTGTCTAAATAGCAG
Organism: Microdon myrmicae; assembly: GCA_963931805.1. NCBI lineage: Eukaryota > Metazoa > Arthropoda > Insecta > Diptera > Syrphidae > Microdon > Microdon myrmicae. Next base: position 186,392,336 of record OZ007498.1, on the reverse strand, counting down.
CCACTCATTAGATGCTAAAAGGGATTGCGATAATTCATACAATAGAGATCGTATATCGTCTCTCTGCCGACTGGGAGAATCGGATTCTTTTATTTTGCATGTGTTTGTGCTATTGAATCCGATCCGACGGCAAAAAGTGGCGTCGGTGATTGTTTGAAGATTCAAACAAAGAAATATTTCCGCGGAAGTGCTTACGACCGAATCAATAGTTGCACGTCTTCGCAAAGTAATTTAGATGGATACACAATGACGGTTGTGTATACCATCTGTGTCAATTATGCATGGCATCTATGGCGACGGCTGGAACGAATTATAATGTGAATATCTACACTAATTGGAAATTCGGTTTTTGGGTCGCTAATGCAGAGAAGCATTGGTAATGTATGAATGGGCTTGTAGATGCAATCCTTTTTAGGAATTCTATGTAATGCTTGTATGCATTAATGTCCTTGGAAAAGGAAATAGTGTCAGGTGCCGATGCGATTGCATTGACGGGAGACAATGGGAATTGGGTTGCGGATATTGGGGGTTTTTCGGGTAAGTGGGCAGTGGGGTTTGACGAAACCGCCACAGTACCTCAAAGTGTAATGCTTTCTGTAGACGCCTTAACTGATGGCGTATCTGAAATGAATAGCTCAAACCGCCGTCTATTGACGATAAAGAAAGTAAGGGAAGAGAATCGCAAGATTAATTGCGAATAGTATTGTGAAAAAGATGACACGATCTAAAACTTTTATATTAGCGAAGTACGGTAGTGAGTGATGAAAAGCTGTAATAACGGGAGCTTACGAAAAATATAGCGAAAAACTGGATTCAAAACAAGTACATGTCTATTTTTTATTTGGGTCTTTTTTTGGGAGTCTAGGCGCACGAATTTAACGCAATTCTGAAGTGCTGTAAAAAAAAGCAATCAATATTTTTACTATTCATTTTTTTTACAAGATGTTTATTAATATTTCAGGAATACAGTAAAAAAATTGAAAGTAAAAAATACGAAATTCAAAAAGTTAGCAGCTGATGAAGTGGGGGATCTCAAAAAGTTGGCCCACGATTCAACCCTCCTAGTAATCTGAAAAAAAAAAATAAAATAAAAAGATTGTTAATTTACAGAAATGCCTCTATCGTTGGAACTAAAAAAAGTTGAAAAAAAATTATTTTTCTACCACTTTTTTTTAGTTTTTCGAATTTTTAAAAAATAGTTAACATTGAAATTTGGGGATGAGGATAGTTCACGCAATAGAAAAACCTATAAAAAAGACATATACTAAACTTGAAGTAAATCGGTTCAGTAGAACTTGAAAAATCGTGGGTATTGTTTTAAAAAAGACAGTTTCGAGAAAAACGCGTTTAAAGTTTCACGTAAAGTCCGGAATGTATATGTTTCGTTTAGACGGCGCGTCAGCGAAACAGCCATACTTCCAAAAATAATTTGAATTTTTTTAAATCCTCTTAAATACATATTCTTAGAGGGTTAAGCTTTGAAAATATGAAAAAAAAAAAAAAAAGATTTTTTTTCAAATTTCTAGATCAGAATACCCCTTAAAATCACATACAGGGATGTTAAATATATATATATATATATATATATATATATATATATATATATATATATATATATATATATATATATATATATATATATATATATATGGTCGACTGAAAAGTTTCCGAACTAACAAAGATACAAGACATTTTTTCATAAAATGTATTTATATTTTTCTACATAGTCTCCTTGTAACTTTACACACTTCTTCCAGCAATGCACACATCTCTCTAAGCCGTCCAAATAGTACTCCGCGTTTTTCTCTGCAAGATAACTGTTCACGAAAGTGATTGCCTCCTCATTTGACGAAAATCTCTGTCCTCTGAACGCAATTTTTAGAATAGGGAACAAAAAGAAGTCGCTTGGGGCTAGATCGGGTGAGTAAGACGGGTGGTCAAGCAGTTCAAATCGTAATTCGTGGATTTACCCCATAGCAACCGCTGAGGTGTGAGACGGCACGTTGTGTTGGTGAAACAGGATTTTCTTTTTCTGCAAATGTGGCCGTTGTTTCGCACTTTCTGCCTTGAGTTGGTCAAGAAATGATGCGTAGTATGCTCCTGTAATGGTTTTTCCTTTTTGAACATAATCGATTAAGATAACTCCATCACTATCCTAAAAAACGGTCGCCATAACTTTCCCAGCCGAAAAATTAGTTTTTGCTGTTTTTGGAGCCGATTTCCCCTTTGCAGTCCACTGCTTTGATCCAAGTTTCATCGACAGTAATTAATCGGCGCCAAAACTGGGATTTATTGCGCTTAACTGCGCCAATAAAGCGGTTGAAATGTTCATTCGAACACGTTTTTGGTCTAAGGTGAGCAAACGCGGCACCCAACGCGCGGGCAGCTTTCTCGTGCATAAATCTTGATTTAATACGTGACAAATACATTCTTTGGACATATTCATAGTCTCTGCTATCTCTCTGGCTTTAATTCCGTGCTTGTCTAGCACCATTTGGTGGACTTTAGGGATGTTATCGTTGTTGAAGTTTTTGGACCTCTCGAACGTTCATCATCTCCTAAGCTCTCACGGCCACGTTTAAATTCAGCTGGCCAAAATTTCACTGTGGTAAATTATGGTGCAGAGTCCCCATACACAGAGTCCAATGACAACTTAATGCTCAATTTTGTCCATTTTCACAAAAACACTCACATCGACTCACCCAAACGGTTTTCAAATAAAAACTACGCATCGAAAATGACTGAAATGGTAAGTAGCTATCAAAATATGCACAACTACATTTACTAGATTTGTTAACAAGTGCTGCTATCTTAACGCTGAGGTTGGAAACTTTTCAGTCCACCTATGTATATACACGTAGTATAGTAGCGATTTCCCAACATTTCGATGCGCTTTCTGTAGTACGAAACGTCCAAACCTTCGAAATACGCCCCGGTTTCCACGATGACTTCCTCATTCGATCGGAATCCCTTTCCCTGGAGCCACCACTTGACGTTCGGGAACAGACTATTTTCGCAGAGGGCAAAGTCTGGAGAATACGGTGGGTGAGCAACCAATTCAAATCGTAATTGGTTCAATTTGGCCATCGAGTCCAAGACTGTGTGTGACGATTCGTTATCGTGATGGTACAGACATTTTTTCATCGCCATATGTGGCGGTTTTTTTGTTTTTTTTTTTTTCGTCTATAACGCTGCAGCAGCGCCAACTCGGACGGTTAATCCTGAACGCGCTATTGCTTTTGGTCGACGGACAACAAACGCGGCACCCATCGCCTCAATAACTTTTCATCTCCAAAAGAACGTGCAAAAGGTATGCCGCCCATTCTTTTGAAATGCCCACAGGCTCAGTTAACACGCCCAACTTCACTTTTCGAACACTCAAAACGATTCCATTTCCGCATTCGTAACCTCTTTTGGCCTTCCAGAACGAGATGCGTCTTCATTGCTTGTACTATCCATTTAAAATCCACGAAACCACCGACAAACTGTTGTTTTCGAAGGAGCAGATGTGGGATAACATTTCTGCAACCATTGCAATAATTGTCCAGAAGTGTTTGCTATCCAAAACAAAAGTTTGATGAGTATGCGATATTCCTGATTTTCTATTTTGTAGCGTTTTGTAAACGAAGGTTGTTGCTGAAACGAAAAGAAAAACTGAAACAAGCAAAACGGCGTTTCTCTAACGCCGCCTCAGTCTCTCTTTTAGGTGGACTGTATTTTTCCCCGGCACTGGCCGGCCAACGATGATTTTTCTATTCAGAGGGATTGCACCTCCAGAGCCTGACTCTTCTCTGGATTGGCGAGCGTTTTTACTTGCCCAGTGCGGATCCTTGATAAACAAAGATGAAATACGTCGCGACCAACGAAGAAGACAAGCCAATACACGAATATACTTATCTTGCTTATTTTCCTATGTATTATATTCTATTGTTTAATAATAATTTATTATTGTTTCTATTATTATTTCCTAACGTTTGTTTTCTCAGTTATTTATTCTGTGTCTCTTCGCAGCGGTCTTGAACAAGACCTTTTGGGGAGGAGTTCCTTCGACGACTCCTGCCGTTTCACCGCCGCGCTTGCCTTTTATTTCCTGCACTGTCTCCTTGTTCGCTTGTTTTCCATAAATCACTCGTTTCCTGTTGAGTGATTTAACGCGACTGGTTTACCGCTGGCTGTCACGCTCCTCCCTCTTGAGTGGTTTTTGTTGGTCTTCCCTCATGAGTGTGTGGCGGTTCCGCCAAATCCCACGGTTCACCTTCCTAAAAAAAAACCCCCATAACTACTGCCCAACTTCCTTAAGTTCGCTAATGCAACAGCATTAGTACCTGTAAATGCTTCAAGCATTATGTAGATCAAATCTATAATCTTAAAATCCCTGTAAAGAAAACTTACCTTTTCATGCATCTCTTCGCATACAATTTTCCGTAAGATTTCTTTCTTTGCTTATCTGGTATTCTAAACCAATTCGGTACCAGACAAATTCCTGTAAACAAAATGATTCGGATTGCATTCAATGTAAACGTCATGACAGGGACCATAAATATTGCGCCGTCTATTTTCCCAGCTGCGTCATGTGTACAACAAATACCTTTTTATACACATTGGCTGGCGACCTTTTTCTCCCAGCAATAAAATTCTCTGACTCACATAATGTGCGAACCAAAGCAAATATGCAATCCGCGTCGCTTGGCATCAATTAAATCCTACAGCATAAACAAATGCAAATAGGAATTCAACGTACCCTTACTAGCGATGCCATAAAAACCATTTCCCAGTAACCTAGCTAAAACCAATTAGCACATTTCCACATCGCTTCGTTGTTCCTTTGTTTAGCCGCGACGCACATGCATCCGACGATTTCGGTTTTGTTTGCTTTACTGAAAACGTATCCCATGAAAGCTCTTTATTCCCTTTCCTTGTTCTAGATTCGTTTTTCATACATCCCACCATCATCAAGATTAGCGAGTGATCTCTGCACGAGATAATTATCGCTGGGTCGAATTTCATCTGCCGACCACGCTGGTCGCGTGAGCTCCGTCCCTCCGTCGCGCGGCGGAGGAGCTAAGATATACACAGTAGAGTCGCAAAGTGTCTTGAGGCGTTCATTTCAAACCAAAATCAAGCGCTCATGGAAACGTAGTTTATGTGTAGACAAAAAATCATCTTAATTATCACCAGTTCTTAAATATTGTAAACTCACCTCATAAAAATAACAATGCATTAAAATAAAGAAAGCGGTGGCCACCAACCAAATTCCAGTATTTCATTTGTTTTCCTGCTTCTGGGTGTGTTGATATGTGGAGTCCTTGGAATTGTGTCAATTTACGGAATAAACTAAATCAGTGTTTTTACTTACTCCTGGTGTGGACGCTGCCTCGTCGACTTCGGTGCTATTCAAGTTTACTTTCCCGCGGCTGAACATTTAATTATGATGGAGGAGGAAGTAGAACTCGCACCCATGCCGGTGCCACGACTTCCTCCCCACAAATGGTTTTGGTTGGTCGTTGTGCTGAATGCTTGTGCGCCGGGAAATTGCATCGTCAACAAATGTGTTACGTAGTAACTTCCCCACTACCTTTGTCCCGCTCAGAAACAACAATCAAATTCGAACATATATACTACACAAAACATTAAATTATACCGAAAACATTAATTCACACCTTCGCATTAAGCACAAAAACATATATAACCTAAACTTAAAATAAAACACGATTTAAATTCTACAATATGTTATATACACAATAAAAACATTAAACACACATATTACACTTTAACATAACACAATTAAAACATAAAACCTAAATTCCAACTGGCGCATACCAACGCTCAGTTATTACACCCGCCGTTGAAAAGATGATACGATAATGGTAGCATCGTATGATAGAGTTTTCTTAGCGGGTTTGCAACAATAAAGATAAAGAACCGGGGTGTTCACTTCAGTCGGGGTGAGGGTATCTGTGGCGTTACAGATACACACAATACACAAGCAAATAGTGAAGAACACCGAACGAAAAATCGAATAAGAAAATGCATCAGAGCCGTATACCATAGCGATAACATAACAATTCCGCATCAGATGAGTATACTTGAGTTTAGAAATCGAATTCGTACATGCAGCCAGTAGCCTGATGTGATAAGCATTAGTTCAATTTTATTTTAACTGTCATAGCGTCAGTTCGAATCACACGTTCTTCACTATCATCGCAAACGCTATAAATCCACTAAAAAAGTTGTTGTGCGGAAGTCGGTGGTATTAAGAAAGTAAAGGTGGAGAAACGAAAACAGCGAACGAAGGAAAAACACAGGTTCATTCGAAATATGTTTCTTCCGATTTATTTGTAATGTTTAGCTGATAAAGAACACAATAAAACATAAAAAACAAATACGAGGAAACTTAAAATGCAAAGAGCATTAAACACTTTTTTGTAACAATTAGCAGTTCAGTGTTAAATTACGTGCGTTATTGTGTTTACGAGTGCGAGATACCTCAGGGGAAGGTGTCCACCAACCCCAGAATCTAGAAATCAGTTTTCGCCAGACCGGGAATCAAAGGAAACCCCCAAGCCTCAAAGGAGGAGCAACCACGGAGTCACAGCGATTCAACTAGGATTCCAGATAAAAGCAATCACCCACCCACGCGGAGGCGAACCCTAGGGTGTGTACACTCAATATTTATTTATATATTTTTTGTTGGACCCACTAAATAAGTGCAACAATTGGCGCAGCCGGTAGGATGCACGAAACACAATGCGTGAACTTGTAGTGTAAATGCAGTAGAGCTCAGTCTTAATGAAGATATAAGATCCCTTATCGGAGAAATAAAGTCGCTGTAGATCGTTGAAGGGAACCAAGGAAACCGTGAGTACATCCATCAGCCTTTCATTTTATTCAGCAACAAAATAATTTACAACTTCACAACTGAAGCCTGCTATTATCGGCTTTAATGCAATAAGCGAAACCGCTATGCACTATTCGCGTGCGAAGCATGTTTAAGAACATAAACCTCATAAGCGTTCACAGACCTACAGAGGAGTCCCTTGTTGACGAAAAGGAAGAATTCTACAAGAACGTCGAACGGGCCTTCAACGCCTCCCCAAATACGATGTGAAAATCGTTCTTGATGATTTGAATCCCAAAATAGGTCGGCATCTGGTTTTCAGACACTACGCAGGTTCCCATAGTTTGCATGAGAACATTAATGACAATGGAATACGAGTCATCGAACTGGCAGCATCAAAAAACTTGGTCGTTGCGAGTTCCAGGTTTCCTCGTAAAGATATCCACAAAGCCACCTGGGTATCACCTGATGGAGCCACTCGCAGCCAAATTGACCACGTGTTGATAGATCGCCGCTACTCCTCGAGATTGATAATGGTACGAACGTACCGAGGTGCAAACGTCGACTCGGATCACTATCTTGTTGGTATAGTTTTCTGAGCGCGAATTGCTTTACGGTGACGTATTGCATCCGCGGATCAGCTTCGAATCAACACCGCTGCCTTACGCAATGAGAACACCAGTAACACCTTTGGTCATCCGCTAAAACTCGCCCTCGAAGAGCTTGATGGAGGGAGAGTAAGTCCTGGGATCAGAATGCCGGGCGTAGAGGAGAAATGGACACGCCTTAGGAATAATGTCATTATTACTGCCAACTCCATCTTAGACAGTAGTCGTATAGATCGGAGTGACTGGGTTGTTGATGAGTGTAAACTAGCGACTGAATGCAATAATTCTGCGTACCGGGCAATGCAGCAGTCTCATAGGACGCGGGTGCGCGAGGAGAAATACAAAGACCTTAGAAGATCTGAGAAAAGACTCCACAGACAAAAGAAAAGTGCGTGGGGAAAAAAACTTGTCTGTGAAATAGAGAAAAGTAGAGACCGAGGTCCGCACAAGGCGCGAACGTTCTACCAACAAACCCGCAGTATGACACACCACGCTGCGCTTACTGCAAGGATAAAGAGGGTAATCTGATCACCGATCCTGAAGGCATTCTGGAGCGATGGAAAGTGCACTTCAATGAAATGCTAAATGGTCACCTCACAGAAGAATTGTAGGCTCCAGCAATGCAAGATCAAGACCAAATGCTGCCGCCACCAAGCATTGAGGAAACATTAAAGGAAGGTATCACAGTGTGCAGCAACCATAGGTGTGTAACATTGCTGAGTACTGCCTATAAGATACTCTCCTCGATCCTACAAGATCGAATAGACCAATACGCTTAAGTCATCATTGGTCAATATCAGTGTGGCATCATCCCAGCTAAATCAGCGATTCACCCTTCGGCAAGCGATGGAAAAATGTCAGGAATTTAAGATTCCATTATATTATATATTTATAGACTTTAAGGCCGCATACTACAGCATAGCCAGGGTAGAGCTACATAATGCCATGAGAGAGTTTGTAACTAGTCAAGTAAAAAAGCAGGGTTCCTGTCCAAACCAATAAACATATTTAATGGACACCGACAAGGGGATGGTCTAGCCTGCCTCCTCTTCAACCTGGCGTTGGAGAAAGCAATCCGTCACTCTCGCATAACAACTAGAGGGATTGTTGTCACCAAGTCCAGCCCGATACTTACCTATGCAGATGAAATCGATATCAACGGTAGATCTGATTCGGTTTTAGAGGACTCCTTCACCCAGATCGAGCAGGCGGCACAAAAACTAGGACTGCACATTAATGACGGAAAAACGAACTACATAGTGGCAACTTCTGCGAAGAGAAGACCTAACGTTGGTCAAACTATAAACGTAGCGGAGCAAGAATTTGAAGAGCAATCCTTTAACTACCTTGTATCAATAGTATCAGCCGATAACGATAAGGAAAAAGGAATACGCGATGGCTGATCAAATCCAACAAAGACTACAAAGACTGCACATTAATGAGGGAAAAACCAAGTACATGGTGGCAACTTCTGCGAAGAGAAGACCTAACGTTGGTCAAACTATCAGGGTAGTGGAACACGAATTTGAAGTAGTGCAATCCCTTAACTACTTTGGGTCAATAGTATCAGCCGATAACAATATGGAAGAAGAAATACCCGAACGGCTGATTAAATCCAACAAAGCCTACTATGGTCTATCAAGGCTCTTTAAATTTCGAAATTTATCCAGAACATCCAAGCTACTACTGTACAAGACTATGGTCTTACCAGTACTCATGTGTGGATCCGAGACCTGGGTGCTCAATAAAAGCCACTCTGAACTCTTAGCTGTGTTCGAGAGGAAGATCTTAAGGAGAATTGTTGGCCCCGTATGTGAGGGAGAACGATTCCGGAGCCGCTACAACCATGAGTTGTACGCAATCTACCTTGAAGCTAATGTTGTAAGATAAATCAAGCTCGGTAGACTCCGGTGGGCGGGACACCTAGCTCGAATGAGCGAAGAGGAGCCTGCCCGGAAAATACTTTGTGGCAGGATATTTGGAAGGAGACAACGCGGCAGACCTTGTCTGCGATGGAGGGATGGCGTATACCAGGACGCACAGAGCCTGGGAGTGCCAAACTGGATGACATCGGCTCGAAATTGGTACCAATGGAGATACTTGCTAAATAAGGCCAAGACCGGATCCCGGTTGTAGTGCCGATGATAATCATGATTATTTGAGTCAGGTACATTAACCATTTTATAAATATATAAACAGCGAATTTACATGTTTACATTTGTTATATTTTCCTAGAATGTGGGTCCATTGGACCTGCTTCATAATGCAAGATATTTAAAAATATCCCGTGCGTATTAAAAACCTTGAATCTATAGCGTTTGAAATAAGAGTGAAGAAGAACGTCTGATTCGAACTGATGCTATGACAGTTTGAATCACCAAAAATTGTACCTAAGCGTTACCCATCGGGCTACTGGCCGATTTTTGAATTTAATTTTTAAATTCGACCATACTCCACTGATGTGAATTGTTATGTTATCGCTTGGTATATGGCTCTGATGTATTTTCTTATTCGATTTTTCGTTCGGTGCTCTTCAGTATTTTGCTTGTGAATTGTGTGTGTATCTGTTAGAGTCGCCACAAATCCACCTAATTATAGAAAGTCAGGAAATTGGAAAATGATCAATGCACATTTTAGGTAAAAAATACTGCATTGATTATTGCAATCCGCCCAATAGACCTGGTAGACGGAAGTTTAAGACCGATACACGTCGATAATATACCTATTATTTTTCACCCGTACTGAGCTCATACATGTAAGTGTACCTTAAAAATTCCTTTTGTGGACTCGTGATGTGTAAAGAAAACTACCAAGAACGGAAAATTCCCATATGCATTTAATGAGTCAGATAAACCAACTACTTCAGAAAAAATATAACACTCCCTAATACCGATAGAAAAATTCCAATTCCAGTTACGAAATCTAACGACATAAAGGGAGCTTATGCAAATGGCACCAATTTGAAAGTAAAAGTTTGCTGAGCGTTTCTTCCTCAAAGTCTAACTATCGTACATCACTTGGTTGATTTCTGAAAACGAGAAGATGTCTCCGTCAGGAAATTAAATGCAATTATGTAAATGACAACGAGTTCGAGAATTACTTTCTTCTGAGATGGTATTCTTTTACAGGCAGTTGCTTAACGTGACCATGGATGTCCTGGCGTAAAAAAGTCTGAATACGGTCTAAGATAAGATCGTTGTCCTAGAATTTCATGTCTTTTATCGAATGAATTTATCTAAATGCTACAATTGCTTCGCACTTTAGATATTCAATGCCCCAAATATCTGTCCAGATCAATAGAGCCACTTAACTCTACACTGGTGGCCAACTACATTGCAGCTCTACCATCGTCCTGTATCTTGTTCAAACGACATTCATATAGGAAGTGTTCTTACCACATCGTTGCATTTCTATACTGAAAGAAATCCAGTATTTGCATTCAGGCATATTCCGTTATCAGGACTTTAGAAAGGACGGATGCGGAAAGAGTCACGTTAGAGGTACGTTATCAAGGGACGTTCAAGGATGCTGACCAATTTACTTTCATCATGTGGAAATAAACAGAAATCCAGGCTGCTGTTTGGTGTTCAATTGTGTTATATGGCAATAAATTTCCAATTAAAATTTTCCCTTCATACTGGAAGATTTTTCAATTAAAATGACAAGGACATGTCGATTCGTGACTAATTAAATCAATCGTTGCACAAAAACCAAGATCATCTCGGATGGGGTTCTTCAACCTGGACAGCAGTGTCTATCCGATGTCCGGCAGTCACACTGAACACTTCAAGGAAAACGATGTAACACAATTCATGTAAGTGTGGACGTACGCCTCGATGATAGATTGATTAATTATTGTATAATTGGAATTCCTCTTGCTCGTGTGGCAACGGCGTCCTTCTAGCCAGGTTCATCTGCACATTGACTATAGCAACCCCGGAAAAAGGCTCAAATTTCGCTCGTTGTTGTTTGCAAAAACCACAAACTTATCCTGGCTTCCGGTAATCAATTACAATATCCATTAACAAGAGTTCTTACGGTTGGTCAGTTTTGCTTAACATTTTAAGTTTTCCCCAGGTCACCGGATTCAACTATAGTTTGTAATACATTTATCGGTATTTCCGTTCGGGCTTCCTTTGGAGGGTCACTCAATCTATTGGCATGCGGTGAGCACAGTATATCCAGCAGATCTTCTGCACTAACTGTATTCGATTCGTTTCGAAATTATAACCTTAAATGGACCTCAACGTAAGGTAGTGAGGAAATGCGGTGTTTCTTTAAGCGGTGTGTAACATTTAAAATCCACGTTTATCAACCTAATCAGTCTTCTGTGACTTCGGTAAACAAATTATCCACAAATCAAAAGTGCAGAACTTTAAATAAAGTTGCTGTCAATGAATTTGTCATAGCTCTACTATATCAAAATTGCGTGTAAACTTTATGCACTGATTTTTCTTGAATATGAGTATTAGAAAAGAACTGAGAAATAAGTGGATCCTAAGTTTCACGAGGTATTGGAGTCAATGGAGACTTAATCTCAAGAACGCTTTTGGCGGATGTTAGCCTTGTAGTTGAAAGAAATGTTTATGGCTGTTGTGTTCCGCCGAACACTGTTCACAAAAGAGATCACGGAGAGAATACAGCACAAAAATGAAACTCTGTTAATTGTTTTCGGAAGGGTTTATTTATTTTGTTTTATATCTTTAGTTTACACTCATAGTTCGGCAAAAGTTCACAATGTGTGTCACGGTTTTTATTCCTTTGTCTTTTTTTTACTTTTCTGTTTTACATGTTTGCGCCGAGAAAAATATGGCGAATTAGAGTCAACAGTAACGAACGCACACGTTAGGATACAACAAAGATACTCGGGTTAACTCGCGTATTTAAAAATCTAAGCCTCTGGTCGATCAGTTCTTTTCTCGTTTCTCCGCGTCGCACCGTTCAACCCGCCTCGTAGGGTTCTCTGTGTTAGACTGTATATCGCGAATCTTTTGCGTTTACCGCGTTGCGCCGGTGAACCTTCTCGTTGGGGTTACTAGGTAGACTGCTAATTGACGACTGGTGTATCGCAACGGTTGCGTTGCGCGGATCCTGTATCTCGAATGTTCTCTCTGGTTGGTCTTAGTACGTGCGCTAATAGATCTATTGTTTCCCATGCAGCGAAGATCGTGTGAAAACGGAATTGAGAAAAGAGGAAGGAACCCAGGGGTATCATAGGATCATTGTGTAGCTGCTTAATAGCCTGCAACGCAATTAGGACAATGGTGCTGTGGGGTACGAGTTGAAGTGCCAACGTATGGCACGCTGTTCGTTCGTATCTCCATCGAGTTCTGCTGCATTAATTGTTCACCCGAGAAGATGGAATAAATAAACGCACTCAATGTTGATTTGATGTTAATCCTATTTTTTTTTAATGGTATTGTTTTTTTCTTTTTTTACTTAACTGATAACTTATTATTAAATATTATTAAATTGATTAACGGGACACAACTTCCTCTGACAACACTTCTGGTTTGGTGAGGTTAATCCGTACGTGCGTGCGATAATCCAAGAATACGGTTGAGATCAAGCAGCAGAATGTAAGGCACGCCAACACCCTAAGTGAGTACCCCACGGTGGCATTTCCACGAGTTAAAACGGTGTGCATTATAAAATCGAACAATAAAAACTTGCTGACCGAACGGAATTGGAATAGATCTAATTTAAAATCAAACTCGTTTTAGCTCTTTACTGGAAATGGTTGTTGACACTCAAATTGCCGATAGAGACGTCTTTCCTTTTGCTTCGCGCGAGCGTGTGCAACAGCGTGCACACACTGCGGTAGTTGAATAACGACTGACTTGAATTTGGGATGAAGACGGGTAATTTAATTTTTTTTTGCACCAGACAACCAATAGAGAACATACTTCTGCTCTCTCATTGCCAAGCCCGTCGATGTGTGGTGAATTACATCGGTTAATTCGATAATCGACGAACATGGGAGAATGAGAGAACAGACACACAAACTCTATGATCTCGGGGTGGGTTTGGTTGTGTGTGCATGAATCAATACAGCTCTGAGAGAAACCCATTGACCTAATTCAGTGAATATGGTGATCTCAGACTACATTGAACTGTACGAAGACAGAACTGTGAAGGAGAGGAAAATTAAGCTGGTGCTATTCACCTGCGAAAAGAGAGCATTGATCCCCAGGGAATGAAGTGTCTGGAGAAAGTGTAAAGGACGCTGGCTTGGCTAGGGAAATCTGATCATGGAAACTCCCCAGCGGTCGCAAGATTAAGCAACCGCCATTTGATCAGACTATGCCGTTGCTAACCGACATGATACGATTTCCTGTGGAAATCTCATGGGTTAGCGAAATGGGGTTGCCGTATGACAAAAAGGTAGCTAAACCCAATTATGCTTTATCTGCATAGGATAATGAGTTTAGCTATGAGTCCGTTTAACATGATTTACAGGTGGAATAGCTTATAAGAGGAATGGGTAGAAATGACGCGTTGAAAGCGGTCGAAATATGGTATGGAATTGTGGGTTGGTTCTCCATGTGGTATAGAGAACATGTGGGTTGTTAGACTATGCGTCGGCATGGACGCAGGTTCAGCGCAATACCTCACAACTCTATTGGAAGCACTAAATTGACTCTCCAGGAAAACACAGAAAAAGTTGATCCACCGATGTATTTGAAAACAAAAACACACACAGTTGTTCAACCATATATGCTTGTTCCACTTTATTAAACCTTGTTTGAGGCGGCACACGATGACATCGATTCAGTTTTTTTACTTGTATACATTAACTCTAGGCTTTTAACCGGACATTAATTTACTGACGACGATTTATCACGACTCGACCAAACCACTTTTATTGACGAAACAACACGTATCAAACGTTAAAAATATGTAACTTAAGATTCCCGGCCATCCGCCTCGGGTGTAATAATCTGTCTCCGTTTAAAATTAACAATAAAACGCACAGCGCGACAGCATATGTGTACGCAACGGGGGTTGCAATCTGACTCACTTTCATTCGCCGCAGACAGAAAGACCTCGCAAAGAAAAACCGTAAAAGGGGAGGAGCTGCACGATCAACTCGAGGCAGTCAATCGTGATTGGACCGGGGAATATGGCATACATTTCGCATGTATGTGTATGCGTCGCATACGATCGTCCGTGATCGAGGATGGATGCGAGCGTCGCAACTGCATCTCCTGAGTATACAAACAATGCATGGGCCTGCGGCTGTGTACACAATTGATTCTGTAATACTTGCCGGCAACCGAACCATCTGGGGTAAAAGCAAAGCAAACCGAAGATCTGGTCACCCTAGGAGAGGCCATAAATCAACATTTGGGTTGATGGACGTGCGATTTCCCAGGTCCGCCGACGGTTGGCGGCCGTTAATAGGGAATTGGTATACCATAAACGATCTGTGGTGTGAATGCTATGTTTTGGTATTGCAACGAATATAGGGTGCAGCCATTGCCAGATGTTAAAAGTAACACTTGATGGCCGCATCCAATTCGTTGCTTGTTTGCGGTCCCTGATCGGTGGAGACCGATAATAGGAAACCAGCTATTGCTGGGAATTGGTGAATGGGTAATTGGTGAATGTTTGCTTTGCATCAGCCGAAACCTTGTCGGCGGTGGCAAACTGATGAGACCTGGTAGCCGCATGCTAGGGGTGCCATGGACAAACAATAAAAACGAGTAATCTAGGAACTCCGTGTTGATTTTGTTTCCATGGCATAAGGTCATGAGAACGAGATGCACTGTGTGCAATGCATGCCCGAGGTTGAAATTTTCGATGCCACGGCTAGGTGATAATCTTTGCCGTGGACTTAATGTTTTCAGGTATGGTGGTGGAGAAAGGGGTTTGGAGAAAACCCCCGAAGAAAGGTAAGCTGCCTAAAAGGTATTTATGTCCCCTTTGGGGTAACTGAATTAATTCCAGCAATCTGGCTGGCGGTTAATGCCGTAGCAAGATTACGTAACCTTGCTGAAGGTTCGACTTCGAGGTAAGTCGCATCGCTTGGAATAGTGGGGATCGAGCGATGTATGGCTCTTCGGGCCCTGAAAAGCCCCACAAACCCCCATAGTGCTATAAGGGATTTCGGTATACAATGGTAATTGTGTCCCGTATCTTAGCTAGCGGCAAGGCTCGGATTATATTTGCACGTTTGCAGGTAACGCTGGCTAACAGGAGCGTCGATCAGGTTTTCGAATTTACGATGCCTGTATGATGTATAGAATTATTTTCAGGAATTTAGGGCGATGCGTTAAATTTCCTTGGTAAGGCAATGTTTGCCAATTTGTTGTGTCTTTCGATTGCCGTGCAGGCGTAGGACGATTAGTCGGACTTGTGACCCACTTGTCTGTGGGCACGTGGGGTTGTTGCCTCCCAGACGTATGTTACCTTCGTTTCAGGTGTGGTGGAGGACTTTTGAGGACACGTCTCTGTGGGCACGTGTAATTTACCTATAGGTAAGTGTGTTCCTTGGTGGAACGACGACATCTCGAACAATAGTGGATTGTGTGGTTCTTAGAACCGCCACAGGGTCACTTCCCACAGTGAAATTCAGTTTAGTCACACATAGTGAATGATTTCAAATACATCGGAGTAGTATTTTTCTTATTTGACTTAATAAAGAAAATGTTGTCTTTTTATTGCGTCATCATCATCGTTTGGAACAAAAGCTAGATCTAGTGATTAATTTTAGTAGAAAATTATATGAAAATTCGCACCTTTGCATTTGGTTAGTTTTGATATGGTTGAGTTCTGTGTTGTTGTGATGGGATTTCATATGCATAATATATATAATAGTAGATTATTGTATCACGTGTACGCACAAAGTCTGGCAAGTATCTCAAGCAACACATTCCAGCTATCAGAATTTTTTTTACCATCTTCGTGTAACTTACCATCTTCAAAATCTTTCTATACTTGCACGAGTTAACTTATCACGCTTGCTCATCCCAACGATAGTTAACTTATCACGAATTAACTTATCACGCACCTTATCCACTTCCTCACCTTCCGCTCGCACTGTGTTTTGAGATTTAAGGGTACTCCAAAATCGCCATTTGTATGTTATATAATAAGTTTCTTTTTATTAAGATAACAATGTAGTATAAAGAGAAAACAAATCTAGTAACTTAAGACAGTCAGACACTTACTCACTCACCCATGTACTCAACTACTTTTCTATGTGAATAATAAAGCAACGAGCACCGGCCATAAGTCGGAAAATAAATAAATTTTTATATTTTTTATTAGAATAAAACTTAACTCACGCCTGTCCTGTAATTTTTGAAACTATAAGGGAATGAATGTCCTTTTAATATGTCCAAATTATAAAATATGAAACTTCGAAAATATGGACGAAAGCAAAAAATCGTTCATTTTTTCTTTTTTAATTTTTGCAACATTTCTTATTTTTTTTTTTTTTTATATTCTTGGTTTCTTAATTATATCGTAGACAAAAAGTGCTTACATTCTAGCTTAATTATCTTATATTATAACTTACTGGTCCTATGTAGACGCTCTAAGCTAAACATTACATGACTATTGTATAATTTGCCTTTCGGCGACAGAAGTTTGTTTGTGGCTGTATTTATGACTATTTGTGACAAAGAAAAATTTGGAAAACTTTGTGTCGAATTTTTTTTTTGGTTTTTTCTTAAAATGTTGATGTAAGTTAAATATAAAAAAAAAACAAAACAATTCGACAAAGTTTTCCAAAGTTTTTTTTTTTTTAATTTTATTTAAAAGAACTTAACTTAAATCTTAGACTACCCTAATTCTAGAAAAGCTAAGTCTGTGTAAGTTACTGATACTGTTGTTCTATCGACATTGGTATCCAGGCCTATAATTGCCATTCAAGCACCAGAACTGTTGACGCTGTCCAATACTATTGTGACGGTTCCTCTGAACGCCACTACTTACCTTCTCGCCAATTATTCAAAAAAACTGCTCCCTAGAGCACCAAAAACCTGGAAACCTATACTTACCTTTCCATCGTTTGCGCAAACTATCACCTGAAATGCCTTAAATCTATAATTTTCGTTGATGCAAAATCCATCAGCGCCAAGCAACTTGAAATATATTTGGGCGCGCGTATCGCCGATCCAATCCCGCCGCACATGTGCAGGAAATATTCTCTCTTTTCTGTTTTACAGCGAGCATTTCGGTCGCTAAACCAATCCACAGGCAATGTAAGAACCATGTCTAGCTGCCCAAGCAGACCAAACCAACATAACACCAGCGAAAATGCTGCACCAAGTACCAATCGGGGGATGTACGATCGGCGTAGATGCGGCGCACAGTCGGCGATCGTATAAACATCCCACGTCCCCGAACACCATATTGCAACCCTTTCGGTTGTTGTATTCAACTTGTAAATTTGCCTTACCTATCTGCGTGCAGGATGGCTGGTCGTGAGACATAAAAAAATATCATACACGAGCAGCCAAAGTGCTTTGCGCAGTTTGGATGAACATAAACACCCTAGCTTAATGTTTGGCTCCAGCTGCAGGCATTGCTTTCGTTTCAGGCAAATATATCTACATGTCCACGGTTCGCATGCTGAGGGACGCTCAGCATGGGCGACCGGGGTAATCATGTGTGTGTGTGCATACCCGCTGGGACTGGTCGTCGGAGATCGTTTTCCGATGGGTCGCTTGGGCCAGGGGATGCAAAAGCGAAGTTGTTATTCCTTTTTCTTATCTAATGGATGGCGTTTGTTAGGTTAGACGGTGCTTTCAGTGTGAAACGAGTGGCCACTGAAACAGTATGTTTCTGTTATGTCGTCAAGTGTTATCTAGACGGCAAAAAGTAATTTAATGTACGGTGCGAAGTTGCGTTTGTGTTCGTTAGAAGAAATAACTATTGTGTTATATTCCAATTGCTTAATGTATAAATAAAGAACTGAATTTAAACCCGTTTGTGTTCAAATAACTATTGTGTTATATTCCAATTGCTTAATGTATAAATAAAGAACTGAATTTATACCCGTTCGTGTTACGATCCACATTCATATTTCACATTGCCTCATGTATAAATAAAGAGCAGAATGAACACTATTTTGTGTTAAATAAAGAAGTAATGACCGGTGGTGTTTCTTTCAAAGTGAATATGCGTTCGTAGAATTAAAAGACAGAGGGTTGCGGTTCTTTGCGAAAAGGGAGCTCCAAAGGAACTTCTGGAACTAAGGAAGGAGTCTGAACAGTCCTACTTCACCAAACACATGACGAAGCGGCGACAGGCTAGGACGGGTTTTGTGATCCTGTGCCCCTGCCGGCACCTAATAGAAACCCGATACACCCTACACTATCGTCCCGGTCTCTGTGCGAGATAGCCCTACTGAAGCGCAAGAGCTCTTCTTCGATGCGCGTGCCTTCCCGGTAGTAGCACAATCGCCCGCCTACGGATGATCTACTTACATGATAGATTAGCGGAATTCCGGATCTATCCTGTATAAGCCCTTTCATGTCCAAATCAAGGAACGCCTCTGGTGGAACAAAACCGTTGCGACGCACGTTCTCATAGTACAGAGTGTTTGGATAATAAGGCCCGGAAATTAGGTCATTGGACGGGCTTATTGCTCTCGCGATATTTCCTCTGATTAATTTAATCATAAAATTATCCGCCCTATTTATGTATGTTTCACTAACATCCGATATAATCTGAGACAAGTTTTGAGACACTTCCCTTCGAACACCCGAATCTTTTCCATCAAATTTGGACCTATGTTAAACCATACTGGACAACCATATATGAGCATTGGCCTGATTAGCGTCATCTAGCATATGTCTTTTACCCTACTGTCAAGTTGGCTACTGTGAAATAGCCTCCTTGTCATAGCAAACGTTTTCCTCGCTTTGGCCAAAGCAGCCTCTACATGTATGTTGAAATACAGATATTGGTCTAGCCAGATGCCAAGGTATTTAACTAAACTCTTGGTTTCCAGTTTATCTCCATGCGGTCCCACGATAACTAACTGTGGGGTGCGAGTTGATGTGCCGAGCACGGGCACGCGGTTCACTCCTATCCCCATCATATTTTACTGCTGAATAACGTTCACGAGAGTAAAACGGAAACACTGGTTTTTGGTTTTATTCTGTTTTGTTTTATGCTCTTTGTGTTTGTTGGTTTTCTTTTTGTTCAATGGAGATGATGTTCAATTCGGTGAACAATAGAAAAATACAATTATTTACAGCACAAAAACAAAAAGGGAATAAATAATAAATTCATAAAACAAGGATATCAACACAAGGTTTTTTTTCTTCTGCCCGTTCACTTTATGACTAAACATCTAAGATCACTTTTAGAGATTTGATCAACCTATTTTTGGATGCACTATTTAAGAGATAACTGCAGCAATCACTGAATTACTTTAAGGGGTAAATATCCAACACAACTAATCCTCGGCAGCAAGACAACTTGGAGTATGTGTACGCACTCGCGTGCGGACACGGCGGTGTGGAAAGACGGCTCGTTAAGCGGTGTGACCATCCGCGATGATGTTTGAGTAAAGATTGATCCCAATTAGGGATGGCGATGCGTAATTTTGCAATACACGCGGCTATTAGCCAATTATCATTGCGTACTACTCATGAATCTTCTCATTTGCATGTCTCAGTGAGGTGAATATCGTTCGACAGTCACTGGCAATGCGAAGGATGAAAAGAAGAGAGAGCGCAATAACATCGGTTGGCTTAGCTTGTGTGCTTGTATCAAATGCAGCATCTGAGGATGATCTACTGCCCTAGTGCGATGGCTGTGGTGATCTCAGAGTGCATTGAACTGTAGGAGACAGAATTGTGGAGGAGAGTAAAATGTAGCTGGTGCTATTCACCTCCGAACAGAGATCATTGATCCCAAGCGAATAGATGGTCTGGGAAAAGTGAATAGGACGTTCATGGGAACTAAATTAAATACATTAATAATTTCCCCTGCGATTGCATGATTAAGCAACCGCGTCGTTTGATCAAACTATGCCGTTGCTAACCGACATGATGCGATTTAGGTGGAAATCTCATTGGTTAGCGAAATGCGGTTGCCGTATGGCAAAAAGGTAGCTAAACTCAATTATGCATTATCTGCATAGGATAATGAGTTTAGCTATGCGCCCTTTCGGGGAACCTGGTTTGCAGGTGAATAGCTTGTAAGCGAATAAGGGTATAAATGACGCGCTGAAAGCGGTCGAAATAAGATATGAAATTGTGGGTTTGTTCTCCATGTGATATAGAGAACCCCCACATAACTTTCGTCAGTTTTTCCTTGTGTCGCTCATGGCTTTATTTAATGGGGTCCTAAATAGTATGGCTTCACAAATCTGGAACTGGGTCTTAAATTTCCAGTCGTCGCAATAGCGCTGCAATTTATTGAAGTCTCCCTGCAATAAACTATTTATGACCTCAACTTTCGGAGCTGTTCTGTAAATTATGAGATCGTCTATGTGAGCAATAGCCTGCGGAAGTGCATCTAATAAGTCGCTAATGTAAATGTTAAATAGAATCGTAGAAAGTATCGCTCCATGTTCCAAGCCACTCTTGATATTATACGTTTTATTAGAAGCCACATAACCATTTTTGACCACGAACTACCTGTCCTTTAACATATCGTAGAGTACATATAGTAAGGGCTTATGTATGCTATGTCTGACCAGTTTGTAATATAACCCTTCGATACAGACGGTATCAAAGGCTTTGTCCAAGTCGATCAGACAAGCACCTGTGCATTGGTTCCTACATTTATTCCATTGTATATCGGAGACCAGTTTAGCTGCAGGATATGTGGTTTCATGACCTGTCTTACAGCCAAACTGGTTATTTCGAATAACGTTGTTCTCGTCTACCCATTTTAGCAGATCTTTGTTAATGTTTTTTTTCAAATACTTTACTCATGCTTGGGAGTAAACTTATCGAACGCGTGTTCATTGGGTTTGTACAGTTGTGGGGGTTCTCTAAATACATGGAGAACCAACCCACTAATTCCGCCTAATTTCGACCGCCAACGGCGGGTCAAACCAACCCACAATTTCAACTTAATTTCGACCGCATACAGCGCGTCACATTATCCCCTATCCCACCGTTCAGCTGTTTTACCTGTAAAAGAAAGCATAGCTGAATTCATTATTCTATGCAGATAATGCAGAATTGAATTCGGTTCCCTTTTGCCATACAGCAACTCCATATCATTAACCCTTTGAGATTTCTACCGGAAATCTCAACGTCATATTGGTTAGCAACAACTAAATCTAACCAAACGACACTGTTGCATCATAGCAAAATCGCTGGGGTTATTTCAGCGTCTCAGACTCTGGTTCTCACGCTGATTATTTCCCAAGCATCAGCGGTGTCCTATTGACTTTCCCCAGACACTCTATCCGCTGGGGATCAGTGATCTCTTTTCGCAGATGAATAGCACCAGCTAAATTTTCCTCTCCTTCAGAGTTCTGTCTTCCTACAGTTCAATGCACTCTGCGATCATCACATTCACCGAATTGGGTCAGTGGGCTAGTCTCAGAGCTACATTGATTCATGCAGACACAACCAAACCCACCCCGATATCATAGTACTTTGTGTTTCTGTTCTCCCATTCTCCCTATTCACCACACATCGACGGGCGTGGCAATGAGAGCGCAAATGTATGATCTCTATTGATTGTCCTGCGTGCAAAAATTAAATTACCCATCTTCATCCCTTTTTCAGTTAGACGTTATTAATAAGTAAAAAAAAAAAACAATACAATAAAAAAAAAACGGATTAACCTCAAAACAACATTCAGTGCATTTATTTATTCCATCTTCTCGGGTGGACAATTATTGCAGCAGAACTTGATGGAGATTCAATTGAAACAGTGCCCCTGTTTTGGCACGCCTATTTGATCCTCACACAGTCTTTGCCCTTTTTTGGGACGGGCTGTATGATTGCCGTTTTCCAACTCGCGGGAAGATATGCATTATTCAACGCGTTGTTAAACAGGACCGTGAGAAAAAAATCGTTTTGTTTTGTTGGGGGTGGACCGCTCTGCGTGGTGACGCAATCCATTTTTGCTGTCCACTAAAATAGACAACTTAATGTAAACCAATTCTTACTCTCTATATATGCCTTTTCTCTTCTTCTAGTTGCACACTGCCGCTCACGAGGATTACAAAATCTTGTATTGTTAAAGAAACTCAAATCAAACCAATGAGTTCGGTGGTTTTAGAATTGCTTTAGTTATTAAGTTATTAAGTTATTAACTATTTTTAGCTGGTTGGTCGGCGGAGAAAAGATACATTTTTCAAATAGGCAACGCTAAACAGAGTAGAAGTTGGAGAACAGAAATAGGATCGTCCTTTTTTTTTTTTTTTTTTTTTGTTTTGGAAACATTTTTTTATTTTCTTTCTATATTCTCAGTTTCTAAATTAAAGGCTAATAGGATCGTCCTTAATTGGAAAACTATGTGTATTGTGACCGTTTTGCATTAATTTTACTATGTAATGCTATAAAATTGTGACGAATTTTCTTCGTTCTTAGTTGGTTTAATTCCGCCAATGGGACATAGAAGCTACAAATCCTCGTTGTTTTTCTCCTATGGGTAAGCATTATTACGAGATTGTTTAATTGAAATCGGCGATTACATCCCGCTTTTCAAATATTTGCTTGCGATACTCATCAATGAGACTGTGTGTACCTGTTCAAGTTAAAAACTGATTTCGGGCGCACAGTTTAAAAAAGAGATCTCCATCCTTCAGGCAAGATCATGATCACATCATCATCGGCACTACAACCAGGAACCGGTCTTGGCCTTATTTAGCAAGGTCGGCATGTTAAATTTTCCATTATGATTTGTTTTTGTCCGGGCAAGGTCATTAGTCTTGCCCCAGAGACTCCCCGACGGGGAATCGAACCCCGGTCTCCCGCGTGACAGGCGGGTATACTAACCACTATACTATCGAGGAGCCGCAACATCATTTCTTCGCAAATCAGTCTGTATACATTTGAAAGCAGTGTGTAGCGAGCGAATTTCCTTCGCTTATCATCTCCCACTTCTTCGCCTCGCATTGTTCTTTGGTAGTCAATATGATCAAATCTGTCTGTCATAGATATAAATCACTTTTTTTTAGTATTGGAATTCTGAAGTAACTGCTGTTGATATAATAAAAACACAAACTGTCTTTCTTAAATAGATGTGGAAGGTATAGTGTTTGATGAGTTGGGCATAATGCATCCTAAAAATTGTCAGGGCGGCCTAAAATAAAAGGAGAAATTAGTATATTTTGTGATTGCGCTGCACGATTACCAGACAAGGAACAAATTCATTGAAGACACAATACGACATCGGAAGTCTCTCCTTTGTTTAAGAGTTGCCACTCTTCGGACTAATTACCCATTCCCTATTACTTTCGGGTAAATGAAATGACTCCTGAAATCGTTTGTTGTCAGAAAACCCAGTTAAGACATTATTGTCAAAAATATCAACAGCAAAAAGCGGAATTTACATTGCCTCGTATTTTCATCACGGATTTTTTGCAGGTTTTTCATTTATGGTAGATCCATTTTTCTTTGTTGCCCTACGACTTTTCAACCTCACCAGAGTGTTCGCTTTTACTTTCCTGCAGTTATTACAACATCACGTAAATAGATGTAAGTGTTGTTTTAATTCTACTTCTTGTTAAAAAGAGAAAATACAGGAAGTTTAAATGAATTCATGGCACCGACGACATCAACAGCAAAGGATGGTAGAGTAAACGTTTTACAGGGGCAGCCAGTATGCGTTGCTGACGGCGTTTTCTGATTGGAGTGCAGGCGTCGTGTACGGTTTCATAGTGAGGGTTGTTGTTTGACCTGTAATAAGTTGTCCTCTTCTCCGAAAAAGCAAGTGTTCGCACTGCAACTGATGCACAATTAAATTTTAAAGGGGGAAAGGAGTTTCAAGTGTTAATTACATAATCGAGATGAAAATGTAAGTACAGAAGAATTGTGTACCGAGCCCAAGATTGTTTTGTCAGACGGTCAATGACTAAGTCGCTTTGAATTTTCGAACAACCACCGGTTCCTGGTTGTAGTGAACATTGCAATTACTCCGCTTTGTAAGTATAAGTTATATGTACATTTTGTCAAATGTCTACCCAGAATTTCTTATTTAAAATTCCCGCATAAGTCAATTATCAATTTTTTTTTGCCACTAGGTTGGCATCACTGTGAGACATAATGACGTCAAGTTTGAGCGTGATTTGCCAATCAGTTTCTCTACACCTAGTTTGTTTTGTTGGTTCACCTCAAGTACGTTTTTCCGTTTTTATATTAAATAATTTTCTTAAGCAAAGAGTTTGCACGAAATTTTATGTTTCCAAGGGAATTTCTTATGCAGAATCGTTGGAAATGTTTGTTAAGAGCTATTGTAACTCAGTTCTATCGAAAACATAAATGTGTGGATAGTACAAAATATTCAAAATTGGTCGTCAAAACATTAATGATTTGCCTCGCGAGAAAGTTCTAAGAACGGCGGTCACTGAGTAAAACATCTCAAAATTTAACGAATTGGTTCTTGAAATTCCCGGTTATAGCTTGAAAGAGCTAGTACAAGAGCTAAACATTAAACACGGATTGGTTCGTAAGTTTTTGATCAATATTTTGGAGATAAGACGCGTTGTAGTAAGGCTTGATCCAAAAGAGCTGAACTTTTTGCAAAGAGAGCATCGAAAAGCGGTTGCTGAAGATATGCTTTCTCGGGTTTCCTGTGGCTCTATATTCACGCAACACACCATAACTGACGACGGGACACGTGTCTACGAGTATGGCATGCAAACAAGTCAACAATCATCCGACAACCCCAAAGACTAAAGTTTTGCTCACTGTTTTCTATGAATTCCTTCCGGAAGGTCTGTAGTGTCTCTAACAGATACACACAATACACAATCAAATAGTGAAGAACACCGAACGAAAATCGTTTAAGAAAATACATCAGAGCCGTATACCATAGCGATAACAAAAATAATTCACATCAGTGGAATATACTTGAGTTTAAAAATCGAATCCTAAAATCGGCCAGTAGCCCGATCTGTTACGCTTCGTTCAATTTTTGGTGATTCTAACTGTCATAGCGTCAGTTCGCATCACACGTTCTTCACTATCCATCTCAAACGCTATAGGTCCAACAGTGAATAAGAAATACTACTTAGGTGTATTTAGGCCTTTGCCAGGAGGTTGTTAGTTAAAAGAGGCAGTAGCGTTCTACGGACAGACAATTCCGCGTAGGTAAGGTTCCTACCCTTCAAAGAACAGACCTACCCTTCAAGGAACAGACCTAAACGTTACACGCGCCCTCAGACGCGTGCCCCCAAAGCCCTACTAGGGGCCAACAACTTGTAGCCAACGTTGAGCCGACACCAAAAAGCAAGGAAACGAACATGCCAAAGCTTTTAATGCCAAGCTCAACATTCGTAAGTCATCATACCTGAAACAAAAAGGAAACATCCATTCTGCCTGCGCCCAGGAACATTCCATTGAATCGGCAATTTCAAACGTCTATGCAAGGAAGTGCTATCCCCAGAAAATGATCCGATCAACGGTGCACGTGCGGGTAGTCTACCACAAAGACCACCCAAATCCGTCGATACAATAATGTTGGTCATCCGCTACCAGATTCCTGGGAAACGTAAACATCTCAACGAGATAATTCGGAAAATTTAGTAGGTTAAAAACCTACAAAGGATCTATTCCTATCCCACGGCCCCTTTTGAATTTCACACCCATTAGAAACCCCTAATGGATTGTTAGTTTTAACCGAAAGAAGTTAAACAAAACCCATGGACCGTACGTCCATTCGAATTGCACGATATCCGTCGGCCTGCGCGCCAGATGTGCTATGCAAATAGAGGCGGCACTCTATCGACGGCCGTCGAAATTAAAATCTATCACCACCACCGAGGGTGACAATGATGTATGATGATGACCGGGTTTGTCCTTTCAGGAAAATAGGAAATTATCCCCGGGATAAAATAGCATGCTGTTAACAGAGATTTTGGGAATTCTGTTGGCAGATCGGATAGGGAAATTTCTCCTGTACGGATACAGATACCAGTTTTGTATCGGGATTACTTTTTGGGCAGACAGACAGTCTAATTTTGATCGTCGACGAGACGACGAGTCTTTTCGAGGTAGGACAAGTAAAGAGACGTCGAGAAGGAAGTCGTCCGGCGGCTTCACGAACAGCTAAATTATATCGCGTGTGCAAGGAACTATCCGATAGATGCAAGATTCTTTAAGTATTTCTGATGTACATTGTTAATGTGTGTTAAAAAAAAATCACCGTTACATGTAAACATGCAAATAAATAAAAGGGAAATGAATAAACGCTTCCTAAAAACGATCTTGCCTGAGTTTCATTCGTGTGTTGAATTTATTTTCGTGTGTAGTGGAGAACAGTGTTCGGCGGAACACTTCGACGAAAAGACCAAGTTGCATTCGAACGAACCACACTAACATCCGCCAAAAGGCCCTATATCATTTAACAAGGATAGTGAAGAAAGTGAATTGCACACACGATGAAACTCAAGTACACCCAACAGATGTGAAATTGCTATGTTTTATTGCTTGGTATACGGTTGATGCTTTTGCTTATTTGATTTTCTTTGTGTGTTGTTCTTCACTATTTGCTTGTGTACCGCATGTGTATCTGTTAAAAACGCCACAGCCGGATTTGTGCAAAAGCAAATCCTGGATTTTGCACCACGACAACATACCATATCACAAAGCTAACATTCTGAGCAAGTTTTTGACCAAAACTTCAACCAACATCGAACAAGCACCGTATTTACCAGGGCCAAGTCTCTGATTGCTTTCAACCCGGCGAAGGGACAATCCAAGTTGACATTCAGTCTCCAGGTGACACCCCTGGATAGCTTTGTAGGCACCCACCAAGTATTGAACCAATGCATGCAGTGACATCCTGAGAAAGGTTGGCGCAATGCTAATAACCTAACAAATTATTATGGACAATTTAACAAGCCTCGGATATGGACCAGATACACGACTACGACCACGGAAACAAAAATGGCTAAACGATTCGAGAATCTTCTCATGGAACGTCCGCTCACTATACAGAGCTCGAGTTGCATAGCTGCTAGCCGATGCCCTGTCAGAATATAAGGCTGACATAACATCATTACAAGGAATAAGTTGGGACGAGAGTGGTGTTATTCAATGAAACGATTATGATATTTATTACAGCTGTCATGGAAAACACCATGTGCTCGGGGTAGGCTTTCTAGTCAGCCAAAAACTGAAGACTGCCGTTATCCCCATTAATGCAATAAGCGAAAGGCTATGCAGTCTTCGCGTGCGAGGCATGTTTAAGAACACAAGCCTCATAAACGTTCACGGACCTACAGAGAGGTCCCCTGACGACGCAAAAGAAGAATACTACGAAAACGTCGAACCAGCCCTCAATGCCTGCCCAAGATACGATGTGAAAATAATTCTTGGTGATTTGAATGCGAAAATAGGTCGGGAGACGGTTTTCAGGCACTACGCGAGTTCCCGTAGTTTGCATGAGAACACTAATGACAATGGACTACGAGTCATCGAAGTGGTAGCTTCAAAGAGCTTGGTCGTTGCGAGTATCAGGTTTCCGCGTAAAGATATCCACAAAGCCGCCTGGGTATCACCTGATGGAGCCACTCGCAACCAAATTGACCACGTGTTGATAGATCGCCGCCACTTCTCGAGCCTGAAGACGGTATGAACGTACCGAGGTGCCAACGTCAACTCGGATCACTATCTTGTTGGTATAGTTTTCTGAGCGCGAATTGCTTTAAGGTAACGTATTGCATCCGCTGATCAGCTTCGAATCAACACCGCTGCCTTACGCAATGAGAACACCAGTAACACCTTTGGTCATCCGCTAAGACTCGCCCTCGAAGAGCTTGATGGAGGGAGAGTAAGTCCTGGGATCAGAATGCCGGGCGTAGAGGAGAAATGGACACGCCTTAGGAATACTGTCATTAGTACTGCCAACTCCATCTTAGACAGTAGTCGTATAGATCGGAGTGACTGGTTTGATGATGAGTGCAAACTAGCGACTGAACGTAAGAATGCTGCATACGGGGCAATGCAGCAGTCTCATAGGACGCGGGTGCGCGAGGAGAAATACAAAGAGAAGATCTGTAAAAAGATTTCACAGATAAAGGAAAAGTACCTGAAAAAAACCTTGTCTGGGAAATAGAGAAAAGTAGAGACCGAGGTCCGCACCATGCGCGGAAGTTCTACCAAATAGTCCGCAGTCTGCAAGGAGGAAGAGGGTAACGATCCTGAAAGCATTCTGGAGCGATGGGATGTGCACTTCAATGAATTGCTAAATAGTCAGCTCACAGAAGAATTGGAAGCTCCAGCAATGCAAAATCAAGACCAAATGCTGCCGTCACCAAGCATTGAGGAAACATTAAAAATAGCGGGATTTCTGTCCAAACCAATAAACATCTTTAATGGATTCCGACTAGGGGGCGGTCTGGCCTGCCTACTCTTCAACCTGACATTGGAGAAAGCAATCCGTCAGTCTGGCATTACAACTAGAAGGACTATTCTCACCAAGTCCAGTCAGATACTTACCTACGCAGATGACATCGACATCATCGGTAGATCCGATTCGGTTGTATAGGACTCCTCCACCAAGATCGAGCAGGCGGCACAAAAACTGGGACTGCACACTAATGAGGGAAAAACTAACTACACGGTGACAACTTCTTCGAAGAGAAGATTTAATTTTGGTCAAACTGTTAGGGTAGCTGACCACGAATTTGAAGGAGTGCAATCCTTTAACTACCTTTGGTCAATAGTATCGGCCGATAACATAATGGAAGAAGAAATACGCGGACGACTGATCAAATCCAAGAAAGGCTACTATAGTCCATTAAGGCTCTTTAAATCGCGAACTTTATCCAGAACATCTAAGCTGCTACTGTACAAAACCATGGTCTTACCAGTATTCATGTGTGGATCCGAGACCTGGGTGCTCAATAAAAGGTACTCTGAACTGTTAGCCGCATTCGAGAGGAAGGCGTTAACGAGAATTGTTGGCCCCGTATGTGAGGGAGGACGATTCCGGAGACGCGATCTACCTTGAAGCTAATGTTGTAAGTAAAATCAATCCGGTGGGTGAGACACCTAGCTCGAATGAGCGAAGAGAAGCCTGCCTGGAAAATGCTTTGTGACAGGGTGTTTGGAAGGAGACAACGCGACAGAGATTGTTTGCGATGGGGGGATGGCGAAGACCAGAACGCCCAGAGCCTGGGGGTGACAAACTGGATGACATCGGCTCGAAATCGGTACCGGTGGAAAGATTTGTTAAATGAGGACAAGACCGGATACCGGTTTTAGTGCCGATGATGATAGGATTAATCGTTGGCATAAGTATACTGCCTAGGAAGAGGCATACTTTCAAGGCGATAAAATAAACCTTGATGATTGATTCAAATTTGTTGTTTTGTTAAGGAATTAGGGGTAGACATTGCGAAAATTGCCGCAAGACTAATGACCTTGCCGAAAAAAAAACAAATCATTATGGAAAATTTAACAAGTCTCAGGACTTGCTAAATAAGGCCAAGACCGGTTCCCGTTTGTAGTGCCGATGATGCGATGATGATTTGCCAAAATTTTTGTTAATTGATTTTCAATCAGTGGCAGTTGTTATGTCCATTACGTAAGGCTTTCAATAGACAAATGTGAACCAGTGTGACAGTTAGGCAGATAAATGTGTAGCTTATTTTTGGAATATTATGACACGTTGATGTGCCATTTCCAGCAATTTCCGCATTCCACAATAATGCCATGTGTATTTGACAACTTGGTTAAATGGCGTAGTGTCCAATCCATCCAAGACTTAAACCTGAATTCCTTTAAGTCGCCCAACAAGCAGCGCTTTCTAAACCATTCTCACCAGCAATTTTAAGCCGAGCTTTATACACTTTTATTTCCAACCCACCCGCACCTCCCAGCCCCACTCATGCCATCATAATATGACCTGTTCACCTTGGGTTAGGCTTAGTTAACTTAGTTCTTACGTTCGTTGGTTTGTAAAGTTATATACACTTTAGCTTATAAGTACTTATATTGCTTGAATTAAGCCAATAAATGGGATGGTAGCCCCACTAAAGTAAATTATAAATCACCTGTGACAATACAATCCTAAGCTTTCTTAGATTGAAGGCAGTCGAACAGCAACAAAAGTCATTTTAAGTCCTTACTTCTATACTTCACATATGTTCACGGAAAGGTATTCTTCAATTTTTGATTTCAACAAACACACAAGAACACGCGCAGCAGAGAAAGGGATTTGAGAAAAGAAATCACCAGAGTCGTATACCAGAGCATTAACCTAGCAATCCGCCTCCTATGAAGCGAATTGAAACATCCTCGGTACATTTTGTCGTGCTCTGATATGTTAAGGCTTTGGTTCTAACCTTTTCACAGAGTGGGTTTGAATAGGTTCCTCCCTATTTCGTCCCAAAATGCTCTAATTTGTGATACCGACGTGATTTGTACGTAAAGTAGAAATATTCTTCCATTATACAACTAGGACTATAAGACATTTCATAGCTCAGCCCACTAAGCTTACTCTGCCTGCTCGGTCACTCTGCCATTAATTATATTTATTGTGGGCCCAAAGATGGAACATATCCCGCCTGGTACTCAATGGATATTACCACAAATATTGCTGAAGTGACCTCGAAACTTACGTTCCTTCACCGCAAGCATGTGTACGTGAAAGCTGTTAATCAGGTTTTTCGGTCGAATTACCTGAGTTCTTCCAATTCATTTGTTCACCTGCAGGCGTTCAAGACCAGTGTTTATTCCATTCCTGTACCCGTCAAGAAAAATGTTCTCATATCAAATTCCTCCAGTTTTCGATGGGATATTGGTCAGATATTGTCCTGATTTTGATCAGATGTTAATTTGATTATGTGACGCCTTAGGACAGTTTAACAGTGTGTACATCACCTGAATTAATATTTATGTACTATTTTATCTCGACTCCTCACAACACACAGGATGCGGGACATTTCCAAGGATTTGTCCTTCGAGAGAAAAAGATTTTTTTAAGAAGATCTGTAGTATTATATATACTTGTATGTCACACATCACTCCCAAGGCTAGTCTTGGATTTTACGAATCCGATTAGTTAAACATAACTTCAATTTTAGGTTACGACATTGGCTGCAAAACATGTTATAACTATTTTGTTATAAAGTTGTGAAAACTTGCCCAAAATTATATTCGATTTAGAAGCTTATGAGTTTACAACGACTCTAGGGTCACACTTTTACAATCCCGAGGTTGGACTTTAAGATGTATTCCATACGAACCGCGAAGCGGGGCCGGAAAGCGATTGTTTTTCGGTTTGGATTCATTAGTCAGAATGGTAAAAGCTATTTGTGAATATTCCGCGTCACAACTTGTGTTTTCTCCGTTGTGCCCTCACGTCTACCACAATTTCGTTTTAGTTTTTATTGTTAGTTTAGAATTCAGCAGGCAAAGGTGTCATTAACATTTTTTTTTCCGATTTCAGTCCCTTTTCCGAGGTCAAATCACCTTCCTTCTGGCGACTGTGCAGAGCTATTCAGCCTATTCGCGAGTACACAATCCGGTGCTATGCATACGTGCCAGATACGGGTATTCTACAGATATATCTGTATGGGAGCCAACACTTGCTGCAATGTGTTTCTGCAATCAAAACACGTTTGCACATACAAGAGTTGAAACGGTTCAAATGTCTTCTATCGATAAAAGATGCCAAGGAGTCCTCAGTGACGACGTTATTCAGTAACTGCTTCTCCAGTTATCCTTCAGAGATAATAAAATGGAAATTTTTTTCATAAAATAAATTTCATGTTCGTGTTTTTGAAGGAACCACGCATGGGGTAGAGCCAAAACTCATGCTGCCTGTGATGCTGCGGGTAGTGGCGGTGGTCTTCTTGCTAACAGCAAGAGTAGACAAGGATCGAACCTTAGGTGGCGCGGAGAAAAACAAAACATTTGTTACCAATCGCCAGACAACAAATCGGTATTGGGCAAGCAATTTTTCAGATACAACCGCGCCGCATCAGGACACTGTTCGCTTTTGATACTTCAGCTCGTTATTTTGTATTTTGCATGTTTTGTGTGCCCTTCTGGATGGTTTTTCGTTTCCCGAGAAGCGGAAGAGGACCGGGTACTCCTTGCTCCAATAGCACCATTCAAACGAAACCATCTGGGAACCATAAAAATCGGAAAACACTTTGGAACACATGTAAACCAGAGGAAAAATTATGTTTTGTATGGAGTTGCGTGCGGATTTGTGTGTGTTGCAGTGAAGTATTCCTGCGTTACTTTTCACAACCGAACGCTTTATGAATATTTATTGCTGATATTTTTGGGATGCTGTTAATGGTAAACGGGATCGAAATTCCTTATTTATGTTGATTTAAAAAGACGCATTATTAATCTCTCACTACCTCAGACCGCAGTATGTGCAAATTGCCTATAAAGATCTGGTAAATTTGTGGTTTGCTTGTGGAATGTTGTTTTGGGTAAATTAGTGGAAGGAGCATCCACACACTTGAACGAAAATCAATTAAAAGCATATTATAGTAAAATTTGATAGACGCAAATTCACTTATAATTACAAATTTAACGAAGCGCTTACGTGACGTTTGGAAATACGCACATCTGAAGAGGAGTCAAGGTATTCACAATGTGAAGTTGTGTTCTAACGCGAACTCCGATTTGTGTCACATTGCAGTTTGGGATTTAGACACTCCAGTGTCCAACGCCAGTCGTTGTTTGAATCCAGTAAATGGTATTCAAACAATCGCTAATACTTGTACACTATCCCATTTTATATTCCAAAAGTTTATGTAGACATTTGTAACAAACCAACATATTTATAAGAAATTATTTATGCAAAAATAACGAAGAAATCAATTTTTATTCAATAAATCATGTCTCATTGAAAGTTTTATCAAAATGCTAACTTCCAGCAGGGTTTCGTAGTTAAATGTATATACTTTAAAAAAACAATACTGTATAGGGGTCACTTTCAAAAAGTATAATTATTTTGATGATTGAAAATGGCGTTTTTCGGGTACAGAAATATAAGACTTTTAGCCTTTTTTTCACATTATTTTATTGAAAAATCATATAAAAACAATTCAATTAAATATTTATTAAGTAGATAATACGTTTACAATTTAAGATTTTACAACTAGTATCTTAGAGCCTTAGGACAGCAATTCCTTTACAACTATGGTAAAATCTTTAATCTATATAATGAAAAATAGCATAATTTCGATAAATAATAATTAATAAGTGGTTAAGGGAGAACTACAAGAAAAAACCCTTATTTGAATCTTAAGACTAATATTGCACAGTTTTCCCGTTATTTTGATGTAATACTGACCCCGATAGAATAATCATGAACAGAGTACATAAGTAGTGATTTAGGATAACGCAAGATGGAAAACGAGAACATTGTCAGAAAAAGAACAATTCACGACAACAGTCGTTACCAACACGTCAAAGAGATAAGACGTATACCTGACAACAGGAGAAAGCAAAAGAAAGGAAAAAAAAATAATAAATAAATAAATTCGTCGCACGAGTGTAAGTGAACAAGTGTGGATTACACAGTGTGGCCACTGTGGAGCGGTTGTTTAAAAAATAAAAAAAATAGAAAAATTAAAAAATAAAAAAATATGGAAACAGACAAAGTGCTAAAGAGCTCGTCACTTTCATGAAAAGGGGCCAGGCAGACCTGAAAGCGATGACACGGAGCCGACTCGAGCGACAGCCGAGTATTATAACAAAGCGGCACAAGCCAAATTCAGACGGCGAAAAAAATGCAAAAGGAAAGAAAAACGAATACACAGGCGCAGGTAGCCAATTCAACGAATTGGTTGACCTTGACCCAAGTGAAATCGAATTACCTGCTGAGGAAGAAAACAATATCACAGGTACTGCAACAGATCCGGCGGAATTAGAAAAACTCTTTGCGGATATTGACACAAAAAAAGAAGAACTCAATAAACAAAGAGAAGCAATCCTCAAATTAAAAGACCTGGTGCAGCAACAACAAAGCCAAGAAAATACAACAGCACAACGGAAAAATCAGGAACAACATCAGGAAGCAAACAAAAGGCAGCAAACAAAGGAGATGCAGAAGCAGCAAACAAACCAGCAGATCGCAACCAACAAAAAGGAAAAGGCGCCGCCTATAATACTTACGTCCATGGATACAAAGGACGTTATAAAATTAGCTGAGTTAACTTGCAAAAATTTCAAAACAAAAAAAATTAATAATTCTAAAATAAAATTAATGTGCGATGATATTGAAGGTTATCGCAAAGTAATGACTGCTTTGGGTAGGACAAAAAGCAAGTACTACACGTACACCCCGAAATCGGAGAAAATAATCTCCATCCTCCTAAAAGGCGTTGATCCATGTTTTTCCCCTGAGGAGGTATTAGAGGAATTAAAAAATGTCGAAACCGACAATTTAAAATTTACAGGTGTGAAACCCTTCTCTACCGCCAACTCCAGAAAACGCAATTGCAAATTGCCTTTCTTTATTGTATCACTGAGTCCCAACAGTAAAGTTGATGCTCTCCGATACATCAAACACCTCAACCACCAAACAATAAGTTGGGAAAAAATTAGAAAAATCGATCGCGTATTGCAGTGTATGCGTTGTGAACGCTTCGGGCACGCGGCATCAAACTGCCACATGCAATTCAGGTGCGTAAAGTGCCTCTCCGACCATATCATTGGTGAATGCCCCTTAGGCAAGGAACAGCTTCCAGATAGGAAAACACTGTCCTGTGTCCTCTGTAAAAATACAGGTCACACTGCTAATTTTAGACGATGTCCTAAATTTCAATAAATGAAATTAAAATTGGAATCCAAAAAGAAACAAGTTGAAGAAGAGAAAAAAATGAAAACTCGTTCTTACAACAATTTCGTGGCTCCTTGTGTGTCATATGCACAAATGGCCGGTGCTCCTAAGCAACCAGCATCCATGGAACATACATATAGTAATGGGAAAATGCCTGCACCAGTGGCACATTCAGAAATAATAACAATGTTATTAACCATGCAAGGACAATTTGCCGAATTTCAAAGAACACTGACTGAACAAAGAGCACGAATAGATACTCTCTATTCAACCCTGTTCTCAAATAACTCTCCACATCAAAATCTTCAACCCTCTGTCTGAACTTAACCTAAAAATTATAGTTGTGAATGTAAATTCACTAATCCACATCGAAAGAAGGGATAATTTAGGCAATCTGCTCCAAGTCGTATGCCCAGATGTGCTCTTGGCTAGCGAAACTAAGGTAAACCAAAGACACAAAATGGGCTACAAAAATTATAACATAATTAGACGAGATCGACCACACTCTACTCGAGGGGGGGGGGGGGGGGGGCTATCTTAGTTATGAAAGGTCTTCACCACAAATTCCAGGTGCTAGAGGCATGCATTATAGATATTCCGCTAAAAAGACAAAGGCATCTATATATAGTCGCTGCTTACGCTCCTGAATCTGTTCAAGGTACCCAATTTATCAGTGAAATCGATACGCTTTTCCGAAGTCTCAAGTTAGATTTGGAAAACAATTACTTTTTAATGGCAGGTGATTTTAACGCCAAGCACAGTGCCTGGGGCAATCTGACCTCGAACACCAGAGGCAATGCCTTGTTTGATTGGTGGTAAACAAATGCGATCGAGCATAAGCTAGAATTGTACGCTACAAGTACACCGTCTTATCCAAGAGGTAACTACTTCCTGGATTTACTTATGACAGATGATCGAATTCAGTTACCAGATACCGAGGTAACTACTCGAAATTGTCTTCGAACAATTGAGTACGATAGCGATCATTACGGACTTGGAGCCGTAATACACGTGCCAAATGAGTACCATCTACTTGAGCAGTACGACCAGGTACACTCTTTCGATTTCCGAAAAAAACACATTGGTCGCGTTTCGATCGCATAGTAAAAAGAGAAATACGCAGCATTGGCATAGACCCACCGACTAATAGAAACCTCCGTAATGATGAAATCGATCATTACCTCCTAACTATGAACGATATTGTTACTAACACAATGAATCGTTCCATCCTCAAAGTAGCTCATATGGATGGCTATACCCAACGATACAGAAATGCAACTATCGATGCTTTGTATAGGCAAAAGAGCACCCTGCTCTCAAAGCTGATATTGTGCTATAGGCAGTTCAGTGACCCAAATAGCAATGAAATCAAAACTATTAAGTCCTTGATTAAAAATCTTCAAAAAGTGATCGGGGATAATTACCGAGCAGTAATAAATGAGGAGTGGAGCAACAGAATTCGATCTGTCCAAGCAAACGGACCGAACAAGTTTTCACAAATCAAGAAAATATGTCGAAGAAAAGATCACAATGACATTCCCTGTCTCCGAATTCCACGGACTCCCGAGAATTGTCAGATAATGCTGAACGCAGGACTCATCTTAGAGCACATCAACTCCAATGATGAAGTAATAGTAGTCGAAGATCCGCAAAAGAAAGCGAATTCAATTGGAGCCTGTTTCGAAGCAGTGTACAGAGTTTATGGGGGTATAAGATGTTGGATGCCAGCCTATGACACTTATTCCCCAACGATGTGTCGCGGTTGCGAGAATAGTCCACCCAGGACAACCGGAACATTAAATAACACACTGATGTTTGTTTGTTTGATAATAATTTACTTTTTATTTGATTTTGTTGAACACTCTCATATTGTGTTTTTAAATTTGTTTGCCGTTTTTCCCGCAGGAGTACTTCGGAGTACGACTTCAAAGTAGCGTTTTGCAAATGTAAATACGTTTGTTTAATTTCAAGGACCACAAAAATTGCAACTAATTAAAACAGTTAGTAATAATGCAATTACACTAGCACCGTATACATTCGCCATTTTTCATCGGTATAATTACTATTTAGGTCTCTAAACTTTACACTTCTTCTGTGAATCTCTGCGGACAAGCGTGTGCATAAGCATGCACACGCGGCGGCGGTTAGCGACACAACCTCTCTCCGGTAATCACGTTCATCGACTGTCTGAAAAGGGAAGAAATTGGATACAACCAAAAAAGAACATACTTCTGCTCTCTGACTGCCACGTTCTTCGATGTATGGTAGGTTACGTCGGTAAACTGATGATCGAAGAGAGCGGGACAATGAGAGAGCAGAAACACGCTGTACGATTACTTGGGGTGGATTTGGATGTATGTGCATGAATCAATGTAGTTCTGAGCGGAACCCATTGACCTGATTCGGTAGTATGGTGAGTTCAGTGTACATTGATCCATACGAAGACAGAACTGAGAAAGAGAGGAGAATTAAGCTGATGATATTCACCTGCAAAAAGAGAGCATTGATCCCCAGCGAATGAAGTGTCTGGAGAAAAGCCGAAGTAACGCTAGGGAAATATTATCACGTGATTCAATCGAATGTTTTGATAAATTTCCCCAGCGGTTCTGCAATTATGCGACAACTTCGTCCGGCTGGATTTGGTTGTCGCTAAACACGAGTTACCGTATGGCAAAAAAGGTAAGCTAAACTCATTTATGCATTGTCTGCGTGGTACAATGAGTTTAGCTATGTGTCCTTGGTGGAAACATGCTCCGCAGGTGAACAGGTAAGTAGGGGGAAATGGGGTTGATTTGACGCGCTGTAAGGCGGTCGAAATTAGGTAGGAATTGTGGTTGGAATTGTGGGTTGTTTCTCATATAGAATAGAGAAACCCCCACAAGTTAACGAATCAGTTCATGCTAACACTGAAATTGAATGCAATGCCCGTCAAAGGCATTGCTCGCTGCGCAATCAACTTCACAACTGGCGATCCGAAAACCATAGTTTCATCACATTCGACGAAAATAATAGGGCGGATTCTCCCGTCAGAAATGAAAATACAAATATGTTTGTGCGCAAGGATGAACTTAGAAACATACTTAGCTCAATAAAAAATAAGAAATCATCTGAAATAGATAGCATTCCCAATGTGGTTCTAAGGCACTTGCCTCGCGAAGCAGTGAACATATACACTACTTTGTTTAACAACGCTCTAAACAATGCACACTATCCAACCCATTGGAAGACTGCAGTAGTCCACCCTATCCCCAAAAAGGGTAAGGAGAAGAGCAATCCAGCTAATCTGCCTGCTTCCCAACATCAGCAAGGTATTCGAAAAAATTATAAACAAAGCACTGATAGGTTGGTGTGATGAAAACGATATCATCGCCAACAACCAGTTTGGCTTTCGTGCGCGACATGATACAGTTCATGCAGCTGTTATACTCCGGGCCTTGCTTTCCCAAAGCGGGAGAAGAGCCTGGAGTGTCGACGGTGAAAAATAAAAAGACGCGAAAGGTTCAGTCGAAACAATTTTAGTAAGTTTTATTCTTTTCCTGAATCTAAAAGTGAGAGTGATCTTTACGATTGCTACATCGGCCAGCGGTTCAGCCTCCGAAATTATACTGATTGATTTACATTTCGTTGGCCGTAGGTTCGGCCTGTGTACTTCTACTGATTTCGAAATTGAAAAGCACTGCCCTTTTACAGTTTTTGTAGTTGACTTTTGTCAACTATTTTATTGTCAAAATTCCAAGAAGCACACGCAAGACTTGGCATGCTTCGATTGGAATTTTGTTCTGAGAATTGTTTGAGGATTTTGTTGGATAGATTCTGGGAAGGTGAATCATGAAATGCGTTTTGAACTTAGCATTTCGTGATGTCAAGGTTTTGGGAATTGAGTCAATGTATGATGAATTAACTTTTGGTTAAATTCGTTGTACACGTGACTCTATATGGAATTTGAATATGAGGCAAATGAGAATTTGGGATTTGGGTTTTGATTTGATGTTATTGGGGATTTGGATAGGGGTAGCGATTTAGGATCGCTACACAGCGACGAAACTTGTTTCCGATATACAGTGGCACAAGGCAAAGCGACAATGTACAGGCGCCTGCTTGGTTGACTTTGAAAAGGCTTTCGACACCGTATGGTTAGAAGGACTTGTATATAAGTTAACGAACCTGGGTATGCCGCAATATTTGTTATACATCATTTATGATATGATAATGGACAAACATTTTGTGGTGAAATGCGGGGACATACTCTCCAACAAGACCTTCCAAATTAAAAATGGCTTACAGCAGGGAGCTGTGAATTCTCCCATTCTATTCAATATTTACACTAGTGATCTAGTGAGTTCTCTCGAAAACGCCATTGCGTACGTCGATGACATAGTGGTGTACAGAACAGGAGGAAAAATAGACGACATCAATAGGCACCTTCAAGATGACTTCAACAAAATAAAACAATTTTGCGACGACTGGAAATTAAAAATTAATTTCCAGAAAACCGAGACTATCCTTTTCAGAACGCCCCTATCCAGGGCCTCGAGGGATACAAAATACAACTGGAAACACTTTTCTATTGTAGGTAACAATAACCTTCCACTGCAAGTGAAAACTGTAGTTAGATACTTTGGCATCTGGCTAGACCAGTATCTATATTTTGACAAGCAAGTAGCAGGGTCCCTCTCCGCAGCTAAAAGCGCATATTCTATGACAAGAAGTCTATTCCGGAGTAGTCTTCTTGACCCCAGAGTCAAAATAATTTCGTACTCGGCATTCATCCGACCAGTTTTGATTTATGGCTGTCCAGTATGGTATAATATATCTCCACTTTATATGGAGAAGTTTCGTGTGTTCGAACGGCAGTGTTTGCGTTTCTGCCTCGGACTTTATAGAACACCAGAGTCGCAATATAAAAAATTCTATCCCAACAAAATCCTGTATAACAAATCAGGGTTAAATAGGATAGACAATTTCATAATTAAACTAATTCGTGGTCACACAGCAAGGGCAATGTGCAGTGACAATAATCTTTTCTCGGGAGCATTCTGTCCCAACGATATGTATCTGGAGAATACCCTCCAGAATGGGTTTATTCCCCCAGAAGCGTTCCCTTTCTTGGATCAAAAAGGCCTTATCCAAAACGTGCATGGAGACCCGATTATTTACCACGCTCTCCGTGGTGCCAGGGACAAACGAATTCTCCATGATAGTGATATCTCCAATGCCCCAGACCGCATGCGTTTTAGCACGGCGATCAGTCAAAGAGATAAATCAGCCAAAGATCGAACCTCTCCCAAATGGTGGTGGCTTCTCAACGAGGAGAGGACTTCACTTCCTCAGATATAGTATGCCTCTCAAGAGCAACGCTCTCCTTCCTCTTGCCCCCCCTCCCCCTGTCCGCCTTTCCACATTACTTTTATTTTTATTTTATTTTTTATTTCTTATTTTATGTTTTATTCGTTTTGTTTTGAAGTTTTTGTTTGTTATAATTTAAAAAAAAAAAAAAAAAAAAAAAAAAATTGTAATAATAATGTATACATATAGATGTAAACGAGGAGTCCCTCTAATATATGACTTATTTCATATATATATATATATATATATATATATATATATATATATAAGAAACAAAAAAAAAAAAGATGTACGCCGAAAGGCATATATAAAAATCAAGTTGTAATGTGTAATTTAGAGAGCTCGCATAGAGCCAGTAAGTTAATTTAAGGACTGTGATTGTAGAAAAGGGTTTAACATTTACCCCTAATATTATACATGTAAAAAGAATTAGGAAAATAAATGTGGTTTAAAAACTATAAAAAAAAGAACAATTGACGAAGAAGTTTCGATTGATCTTGTCAATAAGGAATTCTACCGATTGAACGTTAGCGTATTCATGCAGTTCATTCCATTCATTTTTAAAATATTTTTTATTTTCTTTTTATATTCTTAGTTTCTAAATTAAAGGCTAGACAAAAAATGCTTAAATTCTAGCTTAATTATTTTATATAATAACTTACTGGTCCTTCGCAGACGCTCTAAGCTAAACATTACTTAATATTTGTATAATTTGCCTTTCGGCGACAGAACTTTGTGGCAATCGCCCGTCTACGGATGATCTACTTACATGATAGATCAGCGGAATTCCGGATCTATCCTGTATAAGCCCTTTTATGTCCAAATCAAGGAACGCCTCTGGTGGAACAAAACCGTTGCGACGCACGTTCTCATAGTATAGGGTATTTGGATAATAAGCCCCGAAAATTAGGTCACTGGACGAGCATATTGCTCTCGCAATATGTCCTCTGATTAATTTAATCATAAAATTATCCACCCTATTTATGCAGGCTTCATTATATAAAGTCTCATTTGAGTAGTACTTTTTGTATTCCGATTCCGGTGTTCGATATAATCTGAGACAGATTCTCAGACTCTTCCTTTCGAACACCCGAATCTTTTCCATCAAATTTGGACCTATGTTAAACCATACTGGACAGCCATATATGAGCATTGGCCTGATTAGCGTCATGTAGCATATGACTTTTACCCTGCTGTCAAGTTGGCTACTGTGAAATAGCTACCTTGTCATAGCAAACGTTTTCCTTGCTTTGAGCAAAGCAGCATCTACATGTCTGTTGAAATACAGATATTGGTCTAGCCAGATGCCCAGGTATTTAACTAAACTCTTGGTTTCCAGTTTATCTCCATGCGGTCCCACGATAACTGGCTTTCGCCAGTTTTTCCTTGTGTCGTTCGTGGCTTTATATAATGGGGTTCTAAATAGGATGGCTTCACATTTCTGGAAGTTGATCTTAAGTTTCCAGTTGTCGCAATAGCGCTGCACGTTGTTGAAATCTCGCTGTATTAAACTATTTATGATCTCAACTTTCGGAGCTGTTCTGTAAATTATGAGATCGTCTGCGTACGCAATACCCTGCGGGAGTGCATCTAATAAGTCGCTAATGTAAATGTTAAAAAGAATCGGGGAGAGTACCGCACCCTGTTGCAAGCCATTCTTGATATTATACGTTTTATTAGAGGTCACATTACCACTTTTGACCACGAACCTCCTGTCCTTTAACATATCGTAAAATACATATAGTAAGGGCTTATGTATGCCATGTCTGACCAGTTTGTAAAACAACCCTTCGATCGAGACGGTATCAAAGGCATTCTCCAAGTCGATCAGACAGGCCCCTGTGCATTGGTTCCTACATTTATTCCATTGTATGTCGGAGACCAGTTTAGCTGCGGCATGTGTGGTTTCATGACCCGCCCTAAAGCCAAACTGGTTATTTGGAATAATGCTATTGTCGTCTACCCATTTTAGCAGAGCTTTGTTAATGATTTTTTCAAATACTTTACTGATGCTTGGGAGTAAACTTATCGAACGCATGTTCATTGGGTTTGTACAGTCTTTGCCCTTTTTTGGGATGGGCTGAATGATAGCCGTTTTCCAACGCGCGGGATAATATGCATTATTCAACGCGTTGTTAAACAGGACCGTGTATATATCTATTGCCTTTGGGGGCAGGTTCTTGAGTACGATGTTAGGTACTCCATCTATTCCCACTGACTTTTTGCTTCTTAATGAGTCGAAGATACTCTGGATTCCTTCCCTTGTTATTAGAAGGCTATTAGCCCCACCATTGGCATTAATGTCAATTGACAGATTATCGTCACTGAATTCCGTAAAACCAGGATTCTCCGATTGCCAATGTGAAATTTCATTCCGGAGGTGCAGGTGATTCAGTCGAATTCTGTCCTCCAGGTCATGGTTTCGGTGAATGCTTTCATTCACCTTGTACATTTCCTGAAAGACAGCTCCCACAGCGTTCGCCTTCTCCAAAGGATCTTCGATCACGAAGAGCTCACTATTGAGGATAGCGTTCTCTGTATCTATGCCAATGTTGGTTAGCAGCTGCTTGTTTACCTCGGTACATGGAATTTGGAGGCACTGAATCTCGTTTTGATTATTTCTCCTGAATATTTTATTTATTTGTGGGAACATATTCGGGTTATTAGTTTTTATAGCTCGAATTCTGTTGTTCCAATACAAATTTGTTGCTAATCTATAATTAGCTTTAAGTAATTGTTGGGGGTTTTTTAATTGAAATTTCAGTGATATTATCTCCTGGTCTTGTCTGTCTGTAAACTGTCTGTGTAATTGTTTTAGTTTCGATAGCAGTCTGCTCTTTTTCTTGTGGAGTGCGTTTATTGTTGTGTTTCTATACATGTTTATGTGATCTGTAACTGTTGTTTTGGGAATTGTTTTGTCCATTGTTCGTTTTATTGTTTCGTCCATTTGTTGGATGTATTTGTCGATTTCGTCATTTGTCAGGTTTCTGTTTACTGGCAGATTAAAGTCATTCGAATGAAGTTCCCTTGTTAATGATCTGGTGTACCGCGGCCATCGCATTGCCCTGTAGTTGTAGGGTTGCGGGATCACGAATTCCTCCAGATCTGCGAGATCGCTCGGAAGCTCCATTACTGCCGTGAATGCACAGTGGTCACGGTCGTATTCAATTGTCCGTAAACAGTTTCTGTTTCGTCTGTTGGTGTTAAGTAGTCTCATTCGTGAGTCGATTAGCAAGATATCTAAGAACGATCTACCTCTAGGGAACGATGGATATTCCGTAGCTAGCAGGTCAGTTCTATATTCAATATGATACTGATCTAACCAGCCAGCCAACTGATTTCCTCTGGCATTAGATATATAATTTCCCCAATTTCTATGCTTGGCGTTCATATCTCCCCCTAGGATAAAGTAGTTTTTGTCCAGGTGCAAATATAAGCATCGAAAGAGTGTCTCGAGCTCCGCTATAAATAGGTTATGTTGGTGCTCCTGAGGTGCATAGACCGCAATCGCATACAAGCCCCTTCCTTGCTGAAGGGGTATGCGTACGATACAGGCTTCCAGCACCCGGAACCTGCGCGACCCCATTGGGCAAGTGCGAGTAGATCTCGTTTATTTGTATTTGATGCTGTGTCATCTGTCTCCGCAGATTGAGCAGAACCGTGCCCACGTCAGCTTGCGATGTTATTTCAGTCTATGTGGGAGTATTTGTGGCTTCCAATGTTGTAGCCTGGTTTGGTGGTCTCCCACCCGACGCAACTTGTGCGTACGACCGCTGCGATGTTACGGGCATTGTTGTTGTACGAGCTGGCTCTGTGTTTTTTTGCCGAATCACACTTCTTGCCATTATTTCTCGGAATTTAGGACATCCTCGATAATTAGCGGGGTGTCCCTCATTCCGGCATACTGGGCACTTTAGAAGGGCTTTGTCTTCTACCCTTTCTTTTCCCAGAGGACATTCTTCTGCCTTATGG
Organism: Microdon myrmicae; assembly: GCA_963931805.1. Taxonomy (NCBI): domain Eukaryota; kingdom Metazoa; phylum Arthropoda; class Insecta; order Diptera; family Syrphidae; genus Microdon; species Microdon myrmicae. Next base: position 186,347,660 of record OZ007498.1, on the reverse strand, counting down.
TCTTTTCCGCATTTTACGCAACGGTGCTGCATTTCACAGTTCGCCGCCGCGTAACCAAACCTTTCGCAGCGGACACATTGCAGGATGTCTCTGCCTTTTTTTAATTTGTCCCATGTGACACTTTGATAATCCAAGACGGTAATTTTTCTTAGACCACCAATTCTGCTGCTGGGCGTTATTTAAACTGAAAAGAAGGGTAGCTTGCGGTTTTCCCTTCTTGCCTTGGTTGTGGTGTACCTCAACTTTTGAAGCATCTCGAGCAGAGCCTCCGGTTCCACCTCAGGGTCGACACCCTTTAATAGAACCATTACCCTCTTTCTTTGCTTCGGCGTAAACGAGTAGAATTCCGCGGTGGCCCTTTCTAAGACCTCTTTAATTTTTTCATGGTCTGCCACCGCATAGGTTTGAATGGCATGTCTGTTACCAGCCAGTCTTTTAACTACAAAATTGTTTCCTATAGCTAGCTTACAGAGACTTACTAATTCCTTACACTCAATTTCTATGGTGTTGATTGGTGGCATCTCTATGTTTTCGTTGTTATTGTTACTTTGCCGCTGCTGTGTTGCTTGCTGTGGTCGATTTTGTGTTGATAGTTGCTGTTGATGTTGATGTTGCTGTTGTTGTTGGCCGACTTTTGGCTTTGGCACTTGTTGTTGTTCTGTGTCTTTTTCTTTTTCGAGTGCCGCTATTTTTTCTTTCGGCGTTTCTAGTCGGGCTTTTGCCATCGCAAGTTTCACCTCCAATTCACTTATTTCCTCTTCTTCATCCTCAGACTCTGAAGCGAATGAGTTGTTTGCCCCGTACATGTTAAAGTTGGAGGGGGATGGGAGCTCATTGAGCTCCTCCATTTGCTGATCTCTTTTCTCTATTGTTAATTTCGCGGTTTTACTTTGCGTCATAATGGAGTTTTTCGGTGTACCTTTTCGTTTGTATGTTGTCGCGTTTTTATCTTCCTCCGTGTTCATGCTGCTTCTTTCCACTTTGTTTTTATTAAAAAAAAAAAAACAAAGGCGACCTGCAATACGAACCACGAAGTCAATTTCTGCCGCACGGCGACTCGAACTCGGCTATCGTCGGCTAAGATTCAGCAAACTTGCTGACTCTTAGCAATAAAGGTTTATAATGTTAGGCAATAAACGAATCAAACATTCGTTTATTGCCTAACATTTGCCCCCACGCCATTATTAACCCCAAAATCGAAATTAAAATTAAAAGTTACAATAAACGAATCTAATATTCGTTTATTGTTCTACATTTGCTCCACAGCATCACCCAAATCCAAAATTCAGAGATCGTTATCTCTATCCGAAAATTTTCCATTGAGGAAAACAAACAAAAACTCAAAAGCAGATACATTCCCACATCTGCGCAATAGTTTCATAAGAATTCAAGAAATTGAATTCTTATCTAAAGTAAACGCAACATCTCACTCGAAATATCGAGATTGTTGTACGAAAATGCGTATCTTTGGGATACAATTTTCGATTTGTTATCCTATATAAAGGAATATTTACGTGATCTCGTGGCCGAAGTTGAATATCCCCCGCTGTCCCTGAAGGAAAATATCCTGGAGAAGGGCGGATCTTAAATACGAACAGAAATAAATAAAATATAAATACTAAAAGGAAAAACGAGCCTTGTATTCATTTTCTGGTGAGTAGAGCAGTGGTACTTCCACAAAGAGAACATTTTTGAAGATCTGGAGTATCACCTGGCCCCCACGGAAACCAGCGGAGATTAAGACTGAGGCCAAATCAAGGACGTTGCTCTTCCCTCTGGATCAGAGGAAGCACGGTAACGACCCCTTTGTAGGACAAGTTTTCAGGAGCGGTCTAGTTATAAGAGATCGCCTTGTTCTTTTAAGGACCAGGAGACTGGCTTCCTGAAACAAACCCCTACTAAACACAACAACGTCACTGTTTTTCTATTTAGTGGCTACGTTCTCGTTTATGAATTAGATTAATTATGTCAAAAGGTTGTCCGTTTTTTAAAAACACTTTTGTAACTGAGTATTCACTGAGTGAAAGTCGATGTTTTCGTGATATTAAAACACATTGGTTATGTGATAAACAGCCATTTAATTAGTAATGCAATTGTATATTTGTCAATGAAAAAGTGTATTAAATGTGCACAAAACCGAAATAAATGCACGATAAATGAATAAATAGTCTAATGAGTTGATTGCGATTAATATTTCACGAATTTAATAATAAGTTCACTGCAGTTGATACAGATTTACTTAGAGAGCTGAATTGCACGTCTACAACGGAATACAAAGGACTATGAGGGTATTCATGCAGTTCTTGTGTCAAATAATGCCATGGCATATTTAGCAACATTTTCAATATTTTATTTTGACACCTTTGCAATTTTATTTTGTGTGTGCGAGCATAATTACACCATACAGGGGCGCCGTACAGGAGTATAGCTTGAAAAACGGTTTTAAAAATTATAATTTTATTTTCGAGGCTTGGCTTTGACTTTCTAAACACCAATGGATACAGAACTCTTTGTTTATTTTGTCTATTGTGGTAGTCATATGTTTATGGAATCTACAGTCTTCAGACCAATCAATATCAACTGCACATATACTGAGTTTAGTGCCATTTGGTAGGTAGCAGTGTTTCCTACATCTCGAAAACCAGACAGCTTGTGTTTTATTACCATTTATTTTTATTTTCCATTTCCTGTAATATACTGCTAGTTTGTCAAGACCTGCTTGCAGAGAGTTGTAGACATTAGTGAATAAGGCACCCGAAGAGAAAATGGCCGTATCATCGGCAAACATAGCTATCTGAATGTTTTCACCTAGGGTAAATCTGCGACAAATAACGTGAATAATATGGGTCCAATGACCGAGCCATGGGGTACACCATTATGGATTTGGTGAATCGAGGATTTGTCGGTTCCTATGTGGCGGTGCCGCCAAACCCCACGGCACACTTACCTAAAAACCCCCATTACCTCATCCCAAGACGCATAAGATTTCGCCAATGCAATCGCATCAGGCACCTGAAAATGCTTCACGCATTAAAGAGATCCAATCTATGATCTTTAAGTCCCTGTAAAGAAAACTTACCTTTCATGCATTCTCTTTGCATACCAATTCTCTGTAAAATTTCTTTATTAGCTTACCAGGAATTCCCAACCAATTTCGGCATCTGCGCTGCCAGACAAATTCCCCCTAGACGAATTCCTGTAAGCAAATGATTCGGTTTACATACAATGCAACCTTCATGACAGGGATCATAAATATTGCGCCGTCTATTTTCCCAGCCAAGATGTGTGTACAAAAACTATCTACACACACATCGGCTGGCGACCCCTTATAGCCAGCGTTAAACAGTCCAACGCAGATGAATGTAATTAGCACCATCTGCGTTGAGACTAATGCCTTACCAATGCACTAAGTGCAAACAAAACCCGCTGTCCTTCAGCAGGCATTCTGGCGATACGCAAACGATCCAATCATCCTAGTATCCCAAATGCACCTACCATCTAATGTTTACTCAGTTGAACTCCCAGGTCAAAAATCTCTTTTATCCTACATAGTTCTGGATCCGTTTCCCAGTAACCTTCTCACATAAACAAACATCTCTACGATCCTTTTCCCTTTCTTTGTGTTTCAGGTTCTTCATCATGGCTTTGATCTATGAAAAGAACCGACGTACACACCCACTTCTGCTCTATGAGATCGGTTTGGTTACTCCAAAGAGAGACTTTACGCCTCTCTTGGTATAGGAAAACGCACCCCTAAATTAAGAGAGCCAGTTTCACTGACCGAATTCCCTTGTCAGCGAATTAATATCGTGGAGTCAAATTTCATCTGCTGACCACGCTGGTCGCACGCACGAGCTCCCGCCCTCCGTACCGTGGCGGAGGAGCGTAGATATTTACGGTGGAGTCGCAGGAGTTGTGTCGAACTTGTCGGTTTCTAATTTTTTTGGGCGAGTTTGTGCCTCAGTTCGTTTGAGCTACCCGAAAGTAATTCATGCTTCCTCAAACCTTGAGGGAAGAGCAGCTACCGATCGTTGAATATGGTCCTGGGAATCGGGTAAGCCCAATAAAAATACTTTTTATTTTATTAAATTCTTCTTTTATTTTTAACTTAATTTACTGTAATTAAATTTGTTTATTGGCGTCCTACCACTTCGGACGCCAATCGAGACTGATCCTCGAATACAAAATCCATCGCCCTTTTATACAAAATCTTATCGGGATTTTGTGTCGCGGATACATCGAAATGCAAGCAGAATTTCGAAATGTAGTTCGACTGGAGTCGAGTACTGGAGAAAAGGGATGTGATATCTATTTTTAGAATATACACATCTGGCTGGATTTTAAGATTGTGTGTATGGGAATGAAATGGATATGTTTTAATACGGGTTTGTTTGAATATGCAGATATGCATTGTGGTGTTTAGTATTTAGAAAGGATTTGATATTTAAACATTGGATTGTTATAGTTTGGGGATATGGATGCATGACATAGTAGGTGGGTAGAAATGTATGTGGGAGGAAAATGGTAGGGCTTCTTGGAGCACTACACTGGTACGATTTACCGATACTGTATGGTTCACTGTGGGGCTGATCGGAAGGTGGTCTGAACTTAACGCATTTAGAGTTAATGGTACTGAGTAGTAATTTGGAATATTAGTGATATATAGATCGAGAGTTGAGGGGTTCGTCTTAGCAGTCGATGGGATATAGGTGGGGAGAAGTAGAAAAAGTATGGACAAATTTGGGCTGGATTCAGTAACATCTAGTAAAATGATACCCTGTAGTGCTCCAAAAAACCCTACTACCTTTTTCCCCCATTCCTACATCCAAAACCTAGCTATAATACGCTAAGACATTAAATCCTATCAAAATCCTGAAAAACCAAAACTAAATCCAAAATTCGCAATAAACGAATTAAATTATTCGTTTATCGCTTTGCATTTGCCTCCACGGCATAATTTAATCAAAAAAACCTAAACTTAAATCAAAATTCGCAATAAACGAATCAAATATTCGTTTATAGCTTTGCATTTGCCCCACGGCATAATCTCAATTCAAAACCCAGAAATACATTTCAATCTGGTAATTTCCCTAGAAAATTAAATAAACCATATCCATGGCAAATCGCACCAGATGTCCGAATTTGCCACAAGCAAACAATACCCAAATACCATTTCCAATTCTCATATGCAAATAGATTGATGAAGATTCAGAAAACTGAATCTTATCTAAAACAAACATTGAGCATCGCACGAAATGTAGCGAAAATCGAGATTGCTGCATGAAAATGTACATTTTTGAGATAGAAATCTCGATTTGATTTCGTTTAAAAGGTGATGTATCGTGATCTCGAGGAGGCAATCAATCAACGTTCATAGTCCCCGGCGGAAGTGCTGGAGGTCCAGTAGAGTCAGTTCTCATCCGGCAGAAGATCAATAAATTTCCGGACCAAAAATATTTACAAAAATAAATGAAACTATTTGAACGAAACCAAAAGTATTTTGATTTATTTTGGTTTGGTGCATTCACTGAGGAACGTTGGCGGCTTTAGGACAGGAGGAGATTTCCAACCAGCAAAAAGAACCGGTGAGTAAAGTGGTGGCAAGCCCACAAACTAAACCCTTACAGCGTCCACGATTTCGGACATCACCCAAAGGCACCTGGTTCCACGGCACATGGACGCAATTCCAAGACGACGTCCCTAGAACAATCGGAAGCTGCTCTTCCCTCGAGGTTCGAGGAAGCACGGCGGCACCGCAACGGGTCCCCTCAGGAGCTTTCTTAAAGAGATCCCTCGTCCTTTTCAGGACCAGACAAGCTCCCTGAGAGAAGGGCCACAACAAAAATGGTGGCAGCGGTGGGATACCAACATCCAATTAAACAAAAGAAAAGAAAAAGGAATGACATCAATGCCTGGTACAGTAACATCACATAAGGTTACAGAGAATCATCGGCAACACCCAAACGCATTTAAAATCAATCAGCAAACACATTTTCAATTAACTCCGAGCAGCCCCGAGATCCTCAGTGACGAGCATCGTATCTCGCTCCGCAGACAAAACAAAATAGAGTGCAACGAAACAGACGTCCTCCGCCAGTCTGGTCAAACGACAATATCCACAGAATCACACAAACGCCACTAAAACCAGGATACTTAAATCATTGAGGTACGTCAACACACACACAATTACATGCCCATATCACAGCATCACAACAGTACGAGCAGTCGATACTGCTGTAGTAGTCAACAACATCAGCAACAAAACATATTTCACCTATAACATCAGTAACGTGAGCAAGTATTTCCAACATCATCAATAATAAGTTCCGAAATAAGCCAAGATCAGCAATCATAATGATGTCTTCAGCAGGCCAGCAAAGCAATGGTCAAATACCCCTCAACGAAGCCTGCAACGGCAGCGGACAACCCAACAAAAAGAGATCTCAGGTATTTATACACATTTTTTGTTATTAAAAAATTTGCAAGTGGACAAAGAGAACCCCAAAATAAATTTAAATTTATATACACATTTTTACACATTTAAAAATTCATTTAAAAAAAGGGGACCCAGAGAACCCCCAAAACAAATTAAATTATGGGAAAATAAATCAAAGGGGATATTGAGATGTGAAATTTTTCGAAAATTTTATTTTTTTAAGGAAAAAACAAACGTATTCATTTTAAAGGTACAATAACGTAACCGATTTAAACATTTTTTACATACACATAAATATACATATATTTTTCTATCAACTTATATTACTTGGGGAAGACTCTTCATATCGTTAGCAAAACTTAGGCAGGAAACCCTCGACTCTGTCCTTAGCATCATTTGTGGGTTCTCCACTTGTTAGTTTGTTGGTTTCTTCTTCTTACCTTTGGCGTTTTCCATAGAATCTATCTTGAAACCTGTTTCTCTTCTTGCCCTCTACTTAGGTGTAAAAGGATCTCTTATTTTCTTTCCTTAGTCAGGATTCTTCCATTTTACGATTGTTCCAGTTGGGTTCGAGAAGTCCCTTTTCCTTACCCTTTGCCTTTGTTGCACTTGCGATTGGGAAGCTGCGCACATATGGGAAAAATCTTATCTAAAATGAACACGCGACTCGAATATTTAACGCGCGAAATTATCACGTAGCCAATAATGAATATTACAATCGGATTGAAGGATATCTTAGATTTCGTGCCGGTGTTTAACGGTAACCCGGACGAACTCGATGATTTCATTTCTTGCGGAGATATTATTTTTTCACAGGCACAGGACGACAGTCGGCATGCTTTTTATCTAAGCGTGGTGAAAACCAGACTGAAAGGGCCAGCATACGACCACATCCGGTACAAGGTCATTTCAACCTGGAATGATCTTGCTTCCGGATTAAAGGGAGAATTTAAAATTCTCACCTCAAGGTCAGCGGCACAAAACAGTCTGGTAAAAGCCAAGCAAGATAGCAAGGAAGATGTGAAGGAGTTTGGAAACAGACTCGCACACCTCCTGCATCTGCTGAACAAAGCCACGTTCGAAAGCACTGTCGATCCTGCGGTGCGAACATATCTCCTCGAAGAAAATAAAAAGCTCGCCTTGCATACATTTGAAGATGGTCTTAGGGATTCCCATTTAAAACTCTTAGTTAAAGCACGAGGTAACCCAAGTCTTAGAGCAGCAATCAATTATGCTCTCGAGCAGGCCCCACGACTAGGCGATAGAAACCCTCTTAATTTATGTAATAATTCCAACTATAGCCAGCCACAAATTTGCCAATCGTGCAATAGGTTTGGTCATACTTCTGCGACATGTCGTCGAAATGAAAACGTTTGTAATGCTATTCCCCAACAAATTAAGACAGAGGTTCATCGCATTGAATGCACTTATTGCAGAGTTAATCATTCCCAAGCAGAATGTAGGAGACTGTCCCATTTCAGAAGTCAAAAAGACTCTCCATCAAATAAAAATGATTTTAAAACTCAGTCCACTTCTACCACAAACGTTTGGAGAAGTGGAGTATTAACCAAAACGAACAGGGTACAATTAATAAAAATTGATTCCGAGAAATTAAATACGGGAAAAATTGAACAAGCGACGTTAGAAGCTAAGGATATAAACAGGAAGGTAGAAAATGCCTCACCTTACAAGGTGTCGTCTACGGATGAAATTGGCATTCGAGATAATAGGGATAAAAATCAGAGGCAGGACGATCGAGAGGCCCCCCAAATAGAGGGAGTAGCGACCAAAGATCTTATCCAACAGTCAACATTTGAATCCGTTTGTCTACGGGCCGGATCTGATGATTCGACAAAGACCCCTGATCATACTATTCTATCACGTCCATCTACTTTTATATTCTTAAATGCTCCGACTTCTAGCAACAACACGTGCAAGCTCATAGAGCACAAACAGAAAATTCCGGCAAAATGTAAGCCTGTGGAGCAAGAACTCCCAGCAGATTGTAAGCCCGAGAAACAAGAAATTTCAGCAAAGAGTAAGCCTGCGGTACTAAGAGTCCCAGCAAAATGTAAGATTGAAAAACAACTAATTTTCTCGTTAGAAAAGAGTAAGGTTGTAGATAACAGTCATATCAAAATTGCAGTCGAACACATTCCTCGTTTCAGTAATTTGTTTGTCCACATCGTCTCCCTCGTTTCTCTCGTTATCCAAATTTTAAAATGGATTTTACAAATAGAATCTGACCAAAAAATCGTACCTCCACTTACTAATAAAAGGGAGTTTCAAATCTTAATCTCGAAACTTTATTATTCTTCTAACATATTGTCGCTCGGAAGTTTGAACTATGTTACACAGCCAAACCCGAAGAAAGCGTGGGAAGTCTTCCACAAATTTAAGGAAAAATTTAAAACGAAGCAAATTGACTTCCGATTAGCATTCAAATATATACTTAAACAAGTAAATAAGCACATTCTCTTCTTCTCGAAGATTTGACCACATCAATAATATAAAACCATTTGTGGATTAGGCAATCACAAATAAGAAGCCCAAAATAAATAAAATAAAGGTTGAAGGAAAGTAAATGTATAGATGTATAAATAAAAAAAAAAAAAAAATACATAAATGTATATACGTATGGTAAAACCTTAGAGAAAATCATAAAGTGATACTCTACCAAAATACTACGATAATGTATTTAAAATTTGCCAAAAAAAAAAAAATTTCTATCCAAATAATTGTATACGAATAAAATAATTTTGTAAATATCATACATCATTTTAATAACCAGAAAACAAACAAAACAAAAAATTTATATATGAAGACAAATACTAACTCACTTAATAAAATAAGTTTATATGTTAATCAACTACCACTGACTTAAATGAAAAAAAATGTTTGTAATAATAAATAATCTTAAGTTATAAGAAAAAAAAAACATTATATTTACATATGAAAAAAAAACCAAATATACACAAACGAAACGTACGATATGAAATAACGTTAAAGTAAGAATTTCAAATATCTATATAAGTACAAGACATTTTGCATGAATTAAATCTTAAGAAAATAAGAAAAAAAAATCTTTTGGTGTAACTCAAAACAAATTTAAAAATTTTTAGAATTTAATCTTACGTACAAACTACATGAAAAAAAATTATATAAATAAATAAGGACAATGAAAACTCCTCCAAAAAAAAAAAAAAAAAAAACCGAAATAATATATGTAAATAATGAAAATTTATATGTAAATAATAAAAAAAAAATCTATATAACACACAAATTGTAAGAATAAACCATAAACACCTTACTTATCTATGTATCTTTTTACAAACTATAATAGAACTTTATAAACAAAAACAAAAAACCTCTTCTATAAAAAGAAGAAAAAACATATATATATATTACTCACAATTGTTACTAAATGAAAAAAATAAAATATAACAAAAACACTGTAAATAACACTTTTTAATATATGCAACTACAACATAATCGTTGATTATTTTAAATATCAAAACCAAAAAAAAAAAAAAAAAATGTGTACCGTAACCTAAGAAAAATAAATATTGTATACATAAAACTACTATGTTAGAAAATATCACGCCAATGTAACGGAATCACGATACTATCATCCTTTATTCCCAACCACACCATTTCCCAGAAAATTAATCTCATAAAGATAAATTTTCTTTCTTTCAAGGAGGGGAGGATGTAGTGCTCCAAAAAACCCTACTACCTTTTTCCCCCATTCCTACATCCAAAACCTAGCTATAATACGCTAAGACATTAAATCCTATCAAAATCCTGAAAAACCAAAACTAAATCCAAAATTCGCAATAAACGAATTAAATTATTCGTTTATCGCTTTGCATTTGCCTCCACGGCATAATTTAATCAAAAAAACCTAAACTTAAATCAAAATTCGCAATAAACGAATCAAATATTCGTTTATAGCTTTGCATTTGCCCCACGGCATAATCTCAATTCAAAACCCAGAAATACATTTCAATCTGGTAATTTCCCTAGAAAATTAAATAAACCATATCCATGGCAAATCGCACCAGATGTCCGAATTTGCCACAAGCAAACAATACCCAAATACCATTTCCAATTCTCATATGCAAATAGATTGATGAAGATTCAGAAAACTGAATCTTATCTAAAACAAACATTGAGCATCGCACGAAATGTAGCGAAAATCGAGATTGCTGCATGAAAATGTACATTTTTGAGATAGAAATCTCGATTTGATTTCGTTTAAAAGGTGATGTATCGTGATCTCGAGGAGGCAATCAATCAACGTTCATAGTCCCCGGCGGAAGTGCTGGAGGTCCAGTAGAGTCAGTTCTCATCCGGCAGAAGATCAATAAATTTCCGGACCAAAAATATTTACAAAAATAAATGAAACTATTTGAACGAAACCAAAAGTATTTTGATTTATTTTGGTTTGGTGCATTCACTGAGGAACGTTGGCGGCTTTAGGACAGGAGGAGATTTCCAACCAGCAAAAAGAACCGGTGAGTAAAGTGGTGGCAAGCCCACAAACTAAACCCTTACAGCGTCCACGATTTCGGACATCACCCAAAGGCACCTGGTTCCACGGCACATGGACGCAATTCCAAGACGACGTCCCTAGAACAATCGGAAGCTGCTCTTCCCTCGAGGTTCGAGGAAGCACGGCGGCACCGCAACGGGTCCCCTCAGGAGCTTTCTTAAAGAGATCCCTCGTCCTTTTCAGGACCAGACAAGCTCCCTGAGAGAAGGACCACAACAACCCCAGCAGTTTGCCCTAGGACAATTCCACGACTGATGTCTACAGTTTAGATCATCACCAATAATTACCTCGTTTCGAATGTTGAGCCTATACAATTTATGCAGATCCCGCTTAAAATAAGTAGATTTCTCAATGTTTCCATTTCCTCCGGGGAAATAGACCGGAAATATACTTACCTTGGGGTTATCAGTTAATGTTACATCAATACTAATTTCTTCAATTAATTTAATTTAGTGAGAGCAGAACCCTCGTTTATTTCACTTAGTACAAGCGGTAAAAAGAATTTAAAAATAAAAACTTACGAACTAACTTAAAAACTAGGGATTACAAAAATTAATTTAGAATAAATATGAAAGTAATATGGTGGGAAGGTGGCGGTGTACGTGATGGGGTGGCGAAGACCGGTTAGTAGGATAAAGGGGCGGGATGCAATGACAAAGGGGCGGGACGCAAGGTATGTTCTATACATTTTCTCACGTCAATGGTGACACCTCCGCCACTAGTATGTACCCAGTCTAGCCGATAACATATGTAATTCGGATGAGAGAAAGAAATGTCTTGTTTGAGCCAGGTTTTTGAAACAAGTGCAATATCAATATTAAAATGTATTACGAAGTTAAAAAATGCATGCTGTTTGTTCTTGATGCTTCTCGCATTCCAAGTTATGATGCTAAGAGAGTTTCTTAACATGATCCTTTCGAATATAGATACTTAATAGCTAATGAGGTAATGACGTTAAATTGGTCAGATTTGGTGTGACAAGCACTAAGCTTGGATACAACTTCATTAATAAGAGAGTTAATTTCGCTAAAAGAGAACAGGTTATCGTTGTAGCGATCCTAAATCGCTACTCCTATCCAAATCCCCAATATTATCAAATAATCCCATCCAAATCCCCAATACTTCCCATTAATACATAATACATCCAAATTCCATATTGAGTCACATGAACAACGAATTAAACCAAAAGTTAATTCGTCATGCATTAACTCAATTCCCAAAATCCTGCCATCATGAAATGCTTAATTCAAAACGCATTTCATGATTCCCCTTCCCAGAACCTATCCAACCAAATCCTCAAACAATTCCTAGAACAAAATTCCAATTGAAGCACACGAAGTCTTGTGTGTGTTTCTTGGAATTTTGACACTAAAATAGTTAACAAAAGTCAACGGAAAAAACAATAAAAGGGCAGTAACTCTCGATTTCGCGATCAGTAGAAGTCCAGAGGACGAACCTATGGCCAACGAAATATAAATCCGAATTAGTAAGATTCCAGGCCGAACCCCTGGCCGCGCACAATACGATTATAAAACCGAGATACGGAAAATACAAAAAATACTTCTTAACAAAACGAAGTTGCCTTTTCGTCTTTGGGGGTGTTTGACTTTTGATCCGGCTTTTCCTATCGTTTGAAATTGCATTGCTCTCCATATTTGATTACAGTTTCTCAGGTTAGCTTGGCTTCGGGATTTTCATAGTTTTTACAGTGATGTATTTGCATAATTAACCAACCAAGTGCCAGTGATGTCAAATGATATAAATTCATCCGACGGACCAAGTACATCGAAACATTCCGCAGCTCCACAAAAAAGGGGAACGAAACACACAGTGAAAAAACATTTGCACGATACAAATGCCTCTTTCCCACTGAATGTGGGTACAAGATTTCAACTACCGAAAATCACCTGAAGCGCTCGCAGAATCTGCATAAGGAAATTAACTACCGAAAAGAAACTGACTGGATGTATGAGCCGTTGGAAAAACGCACTGGTCAGCAATAAGTATTGATTAAACTGCACAAACACGATGATTCGCCTATCCTCATACATTCACAAAATCTTCAATGTTGACTATGAAAAGGACTTCCGTCAGGAGATAGAAACATCGGGGGATTTCCTATAAAGAGGCAAGGCACGTTAACTACGCCGCCGCCCCACAACCCAACATCGTTATTGAGAGTTTCAGATGGATTTTTCTTCGTGTATGTCATATCACTATTGAAAGGTTGCTGAGTTTGATCGAGGCCAGAAGCCTGGGTGGATGAAGCAAGTGAAAGTTGACGCACAGATCGTGGTAGTGGAGGAAAATTATCAAGGGAGAATCGGTCGGGCAGTGGCTGATGTTTATCACTCAGAGGCTGTAGGGGCGTTGTATTTCCTGTACCACGCCCACGTGGGGATAATTTGCGGCGAATGTCTAGGCACTGCTTTCGGCTAATGCATTCAGGATTGGTGGATATATGTGGCCCACTGCAATTCGCACACTTGATGACCTCATTCGTTTTGCAGTCGGATGTTTTGTGGTTTCCAGAACAGATCGCCCAGAAGCTATTTATGTGACAATGCATCGAGCCGTGGCCGTAAAGGTGGCAATTATGACATTGTGTGTCCTTACCTGGATGATGTTTTTAGTTACGTTTAAGTTCGTTTAATTTAATAGTACCGCGTTGAATGTAAACGATGTACAAGTAGTCTTTGTACAGGGCTTTTGTTGATGAATTTAATGTGATGGTTTTAACATCTAGGCACTTAATCCCGAGGGTAACTAGTTCATTTTTTATTATGTCATTACTAATTAGATCTAAACCGGATAACACTACCTTTAGTGGGCGATTTTATATTCGCGATTGGGTAAAAAACTCACATTTCAACCGCAAGAGTTCGGTTCTAATTTTGTTGTATATGTCGATTGTTGGAGAACAGTAGTTGTCTATTTTAATGTTATTCAAAATACTTCGCACTTTACCACTGGTTGATTTTAAAACCACAATTGCCGGAACGGTTTCTTTTGTTACTTCTGCACATTGATCGACGTTGGTAGAATCCATTTCAGGAGAGTCCTCCATTAGACTTTGAAGTGGTTGGAAATAGTTAGTGTTGGAACTCATTTTGAATTTGGCTAGCACTTTATTGTTAACTTTTGAAAGTTTATCGGGAGGGGTTTAATCTGCAATACCGGGGTCGTAACGCAATCGCTTACGTTGGATCTTACTTAACTCACGTGGCCCAGGGGCTATAACTTAACGGATTTCACACTTGATCAAGTTATGTGTTTGCGGTAGCGAGGCAAAGAAAACAAGATAACAAGATAATGGCTTGTGATAATTATTGTGAATATAACGGTTGATGAAATTAGAAAAAAATTTAAAATCGTTTGTCATATATTAATTATTATATTTTAACAGTTTAGAGGTACAAGGTTAGTCTGTTGCCGCTTGATCAGACATTGTGCTCTGAAAGTAGATGTATTTTCTATATACAGGTGTTTTCATATACTCATTTTTTGAGGTTGAGGGGGTAAAGGTATGGTTGCCGACGTACGGCACGGGTTCACTATCACCCACCGACGAAAATCCCAGGAACGGCAAATGGTTGCGAGTAATAGCACTGGTAATGGTAAGCTCGTTTGTACATTGTGTTTTTTTTATTTTCCTTTTCTTATTCAGAACTCACAGCCAAGGAACAGTCACCACGGAGTCAGTTTAGATCGTTTGCAACTATTTTAAAAGATTGATTAATTGGATCATACATTGAGGTTATTCACTGGTAGCCGTCTACTAGAAGATCGGACCTCCGGCACGTTACGACCACTTGAAAATCTGATGCGAAACTATCATCCGACATTCGAGCACCAAGGTAAAAGTAAATAAAAGCTACCTGCTGCACAGGGTTCTGTTTATTGGTCCAATTTGTTACAATAAGTTTTTCGCACGAAACAATTCAGCTGAAACGCATTCACGATTCTACTTGTATTTGTTGCAACTGGATTCGCTTACAAAAGTGCTCTAAAACTATGTTTACACTTATTGATTATCTTAGATGTACTGTACACTCAAGTTTAATTGATAAACCGCGAAATCACCCTCAAATCACGATATTGGCATGCGGCCGTATTGATCGGAAGTCGCCAAAGGCATCCTGAGGAAGCTACGCACTTGACTCTTAGTTTCGCCGCTTGGGCTACGACTCGACACCCCGTGTGTGCGCATTGATGACTATTTCTCGACTCCATGTGCCTCGTTGGAGGGACGTAATCTGACTAATGTGCTCCGTTCGGCGGACGAATCTCGACTGACTAAAAGAAGGCGAGAATCCATTTCGGGTGTCGTGGCAGTGCAGTCATCGGTAAGTAAACTCACTGCCACTTACTAGGAATATGGAGAAGGATTGCCATGCCTACATAGAGAATTTTGTTTTAGGGAATTCCTGCCGTACAGGCTGAATTAGATTCCTCTGTTGCTGTGTATACTAAGAAATCGGTTTCGGGGGCATAACCAAGTAAGGGCATGGTTTGTCGGTTAGACAGAGGAACATGGGTCTCGATCGTCGCGATGGTTGTTTCGTGGAAATGCAACGCATCGTACTGGTGACTTGCCAGTAAGGAGATTTGGTATTATTTCCAATGTTTTAGGTAGGATGGTAGCCGAAATGGTTTTCGGGGAAACTAAATGTTGCTTGGTTACAAGCGAGGAAAATGGTTTAAGTAGGAAGTGAGCCGGAATGGTTTTCGGGGAAACTAAATGCTGCTTGGTTACAAGCGAGGAAAATGGTTTAAGTAGGAAGTGAGCCGGAATGGTTTTCGGGGAAACTAAATGCGGCTTGGTTACAAGCGAGGAAAATTGTTTAAGTAGGAAGTGAGCCGGAATAGTTTTCGGGGGAAATTAATGCTGCTTGGTTGCAAGCGAGAACAATGGTTTAAGTAAGGAGTGAGCCGGAATGGTTTTCGGGGGAAACTGAATGCGGTTTGGTGTAGATGCGGGAGATGATTTAAAATGTATTTTATTGCAGGATTTGGAATGTATTCTGTTGTAGGTTTTGGAAATGCATTCTAATACAGATTTGAAAATATATGCTATTGCGGATTTGGGAATGGATGCTGTTGCAGATTGGGGAAATGTATTTTTTGCAAGTTTTGAATGGGGCGTTGGGTTAAGGTGACGGGCTGTTAGAGGTAAAATTAAGGGCTGGTTCTCCATGTAATATAGAGAACCCCCACAAGGTAATAGGGACAATGTACACAAAAATCAAAAATATCACTTATACGAGTTGAAAATAACAGTAGTAAGTCAATTTTACATACTTGCTCGAAATTCTGGCACCGTTCGTAAGCTGGATCAATATTGACACACTCCGCACTTTCACACTCTGCTCCTCAGGCATACACTGACTAATTCCAACGAAATTGTGTGCACGAGTTCTGCCCACTGCCTAGTTTTTTACGGCGGCAAGCGAGTCCCCGCCACTTCACTTCGGAGATATTTAACTTGAAAATTCGTGCCAAAAATGATCCAGATTACGATTGATTTTGATGGTAAGTAAATTATTATTATTATTATTTATTGGCCTGTAAGAACCCGGAAGTTCATGACCTCACCGACTCGGCTTCGCCATCGTTCCCTGTCCTGGGCACTCTCCTTCCACGCTTGACCATTCGATCCGATCTTCTCAAGGTCAAACCTAACATTGTCCTCCCATCTCCGTCGCGGCCGTCCTACCGGTCTCTTTCCCGTTGGTCTACCGTCAAGAATTCTATGCACGGCCCTATCGTTCCCCATTCGCGCCACGTGTCCGGCCCATCTTAATCTTCGCGACTTGATTACTCTCACTATTGTAGGTTTGCGATATAGCTCTTCCAATTCGTGGTTATGGAGTCTCCTCCATTGTCCTGCCTCCTCGTCATATTTACCTCCAAAGATGCCCCTCAAAACTCTATTCTTGAATACGCGGAATTTGTTTTCTTCCCGTTTTCTGAGAGCCCATGTTTCGCATCCATATAGAACAATTGGCATGATTATGGTTCTATAGACACGGATCTTTATGTTACGTGATAGCAGTCTGGATTTCAGCAGTTTACTGACTGCATGCCAACTAGCGTTGCCGGAATGCAGTCTTTTGTTAATTTCCTTCGACATTTCATTACTGACCGTCAGTATCGTTCCCAGATATTTAAATTCTTCAACTTTTTCAAATATCCTACCTCTGACGTTTATATGTGTTATCTGAGGTCCACCTGCTCTCGCCGTAATCATGTATTTTGTTTTGTCTTCATTTATATCTAGGCCCACCTCTTCTGCTGCTTGCATGATGATTTCACAGTTTTTACTAACAGTCTCTAGATTATCGCCCAGAACGGCGATGTCATCCGCATATGCGAGCACTTGTGTGACCCCGCTCAGGGATGATCCGGCCATGTTGTCGTCTTGTACCTTTCTGATGACATACTCGACCACAAGGTTAAAGAGACACGGTGATAGATCATCTCCCTGCTTTAGTCCGTCCCGGATTTCAAATGGTTCTGAGAGGTGGTTTTCTATTCTGACTCGCCCTTTGTTTTCGTTCATGCAAATTTGTATGAGGGCGGCATATTTTTTTGGGACTCCCAGCTCAACTGGAATATGGTAGAGTCTCTGCCTTGCGACTGAGTCGTAGGCTTTTTTGAAGTCAACGAACAGTTGGTGAACCGTCTCTCCGTATTCCCACTTCTTTTCCAGCAGTTGTCTTATTGTGAACATTTGGTCGCTTGTTGACCGGTTCCTACGGAATCCACATTGGTAGTCTCCCAGTATCTCTTCTGCGTACGGTGTGATTCTCGCCAGAATGACATTTGTTAATATTTTGTATGCGGTTGGGAGCAATGATATTCCTCTGTAGTTTTCGCAGTCAGATCTGTCGCCTTTTTTGAAAATGGGATATTGTTGGATGAGCTGGTGGATCTTTCGAGCGGTTGAAGTTAGCAGGTAAATAGCAAACTAAATCTTTGTTCAACATAATTTTTTTAGAAATGGCTTAACAATGTATTTAATATTACAAATGAAATTCAAATCAATAAAAAAAAAACTGCTTTTATGACAAGTCACTGCATCGCAACATTTTAACACACAATATTGATGCTACCACTTCGCTAAAGTGTGGGATATCCCAACCGTTTTTTTTTTTTTTTCAGAATAAAAACTTCTTTAGAAAGTAGTCAAAAGATTTCATGGGTTGGGATTTATCTTTTAATAAAGTTCCTGGGGTATACATATAACGTATGTATTAATTACGTTCTGTTGCTGTGGGGACGAATATGTTCGTTGTCAATTTGAGGCATACACTCCACTTTATATTTGGTGGTTTTGGGATTTACGAAAGTACAAAAATAAATCTCTATGGGATGGCAACCCATGTAGGGTCAAAGCTCTTCGAAATAATTCCAGATTTTGCACCATTGCACACGAATGAATAGTAAGGCTCCAATTTGGTTTTCCCCTATACTATCATTAAATGATTATAGGAGGAAGCCGACGGAGAACGAACAACGCGATTTGTACTAAAGTATTTTATAAAAAAAATAAATCTAGATCCCCAAAAAGGTCAAGGTTCTAACCGAATTTTTGTTATTGTAGTACAAGGCTGGCAGGTTTTACTCTTCTATTTTATAATATTTTGTCCAATTTTCCATAGAATAATATAACTATACAACAAATGCAATGGGAAGGTAACGTATTATATTATATATATATGTATATTATATACATTTTCAATGCAGGGACTGGTATTACATTTCATTATATCGCATCAATTTGCATGACAGCTATTTAAAGCAGTCTAGAGCTTCCCTTAAGAATCACCATTAGTTTTCTTTCCTTAATTTTTCGCACAATTGCTATATACCCCTCGTAATTTGCTCATGATGTACAATATAATGTAACAAAATCACATTACTCAGCACAATCCGCAAGACTAATAATCATATTGTGAGTGGTACAGTGGAAAGTGAAAAGAAAAACAGCAGAGTGGTCCTTGCCATGTCTTCGTTTATATCATAACATGCTATGTGCATGGAAATTCGCTTCCAAGTAAGCCACTTAAATTTCCATAATGCTGCAGATCCACCCCTGTATAGTTACTCTTATCTAAGGAGATCCTTATCTTTGCAGCCGCTGCCATTGCCTTACATCTTTATAATGGCGATGGTGACTATACCGTCCTTCATCGCTCTTTTATTCTTTGTCCGCTGAGGTTTACATTCTCGAACGAACCAAACAACTAACCAACAAGATAATACCAAAAAGAACGAACTTTCATAACTTCTCAGACGCTAAAAGTTTTACCATTAAATGTGCAAAGTAATGGGAAAATATATTTTAAAAGGGATGCATAAATAAATCACACTGAAGAGGTCCTGCGAAAACGAACCCAACATTGCGAGTACTACGAATAAAGCAACCAGTTTTCTGGTACACACAAGTAATATTCCATTACAGATGCTGTCATATACCTTCACATATCATAGCATGAATCTGAAGGATTCCTGTATTGATATATTGGAATATACAATTTCAAGTGCTATGAATATCCTGTTGAGAGAGCTCTACTATTTACCGAAAAGCTACAAGTGGTGCTCAAACGTCATGAACAGTACGGACGAAAATACGAGTCCAATATTTACTTTTAAACACTCTACCGCAAGGATTGCAATAATCCCAACCTCAAGCTTACCACCACATGAGTATTGTCGGTTTCAATAACTCATTTACAACGCAATGGTAGAGCGATGATGAACAAAGTCCTTTTTTTAAGGGTTTCAGCTTCCTTCAAAGCTCAAGTGTAAACTGGCCAAAAAATATCGTGTTACCTTCATCAGCACACACCGTGGAAGAACACATATATCGCCATAAGTCACAAAACTAATGAAGACGTATTGTACGCTCAGCCACGAAACAAGGATAATAAAATTGCACAAAAGGATAATAATGATCTCAACTTCCCCACCCGTTTGCTCTCAGTGAGAAGTGTACCTGTTCAAAAGTTCCTCCTATACGGTTTCCTTTGCCTTCAACCCGAAATTCAGAAAACGAACCAAATGACTTTATTTTAAACGCTAACGATACATATACACAGCTTACCGCACCAGGATCAGCCACGACGTCCTTTTTCGAAACAAGACGTCGACAGCACCAACGGAACACGTGTCCTCCGCAAATTCACATCCATACGTACACCCGAAGTCCTAGCACCCACATCGGATATTTAACCGGTCCATTGCGCCGGGTCTCACCAAAATTTTATAATACACCCTTTATCCCTTTATTCTTTATCCTTTATCCCTCGTTTTCCTTTTTCTCGCGCCCCGAAAATTTATATACTTAATCATGATAACGTCTTCAGGTCCAATTTTCGGGGTAGAAAGCGTTACCTATTCACTTACTCACCTGCCACACAGAGAAAGGGAACAAGAAAAAATACCGAACTCGGTGTTGTAGGCCGCAAATGGTTTCCCTATGCAACCCATTTACGGGGCCCCTACATCCGAGTTCAGTTTTTCAGCGTAATTTGGGGGATTATCACCTTCATAAATTTACCCATTATTTGGGGGAGGGCGATTAATTTAGAGAGCCTGTTCATATATAATAAATTGCCGTCCTCATTTGGGCGTCCGGCTTTAAAGGAAGAGATAATTTTGCGTTCATGTACACGTCATGATGAACGATGTAATTGCCTCACATTAAAAACCAGGAAAAATTTATTAACGAACACCTAAGGACGCATCGGTTGGGCGGTTATATGAGATGATAACAAATATGAAACCTTTTTTGTTTACGAAGTACATCGGGCGCACTGGATAAGACAAGAGATTTGGTAAAGTAATTCCCTCAGCCACTTGAGAGGTGCTAAAAAAGACATATTCATTTTTACCTAGCCTCGAAATGTTTAGGTTGGGAAGGGTTAGTGTATTAGTACCTTGAGTTTAGAGTAATATATTGCGTTCCGAAGATGTTATTTTGGTGGAGGGTATACATTTAATCCATGAGCAGCAGTTTCAACGTAGACAAGCTCAGTAAACGTTCTTTTCAAAATTGTAAGACGGTGGTATGAATATTTCACTTGCCGTTCATAATTCACAATACACAGAAAGGAAGTGTGCCGAGAAAATTGTCAAGGTTGCCTGATTTTTTTTTATTACATCTCTCTCGCCAGAGGCGAACCTATCGCCGAGATGGCGCCTCGAGATGCCTCCAAATAACCGTTGCAGTTCTTTTTAAACAGTTGCAGGTTGTAACGCTCTGAAAACACTCGCGCAGGGAAGGAATTCCACAGCTTTCCCGCTCTGTAACGAAACGAGTTCTGATGCAGAGATGTTCGCGTCGTCGGGAGATGACCCAAAAACTGGTGCGATCCGTCGGATTGTCTTGTGGAGCGCATATAAACCGAATTGGGCCGAACAATACCCCGAATCTCCGAAGAACAGTACCCGTGATAATATTTGTGGAACACACATAGATCAGCTACGTGCCTTTGATGTGATAACGACTGTAGTCCCGACGCCAGCACCGTCTCTCCGATCAGGCGGATCACTCGTCTCTGTACGATATAATTTGAGATTAATACAGGAGAAAAAGTTGTGCCGGAGTAAAATATTTTTTGACTCTGAAAAGGTAACTCCGTTTTACAGAGGCGGACCTGGTCATGTTCAACACGTGTGATTGAACAGACCGTTACGCCGAGCTCTTTCATGCTTTCCCTAGATTCGAGCGCCAGACCATTCATCCTCACCTGTGGAACCGATAACCCAATTTTCTTTGTGAATGTTGTATATTGGGTCTCCGTTAGATTGAAATCGACGAGATTGGCCCTTCCCCATTGCAGGACCTTATCCAGATCCAGATTCAGAGAGTCGATCTGGCCACATCTCAGCTGGTGCGACGTTGATGCACTAATCGGCCGATCACTCCAAAAAGAGGAAACAAGCGTACTATCATCCGCAAAAATGAACACGTTGTTTCCAACAAATCATTGATGTGAAGCAAAAATAAGATTGGAGCCAAAATCAACCTAGAGGCACTCGGGAATTAACAGGACACAGATTCGAACACGACAGCCCGGACCGATCGATTTTCGAAGAAGCTCTTCGTCCAGTGGCAAAACACAAAGTATAAGTCCAGTATATAAACCTCACACCCCGCTCTCCTTCCACGTTCGACCATCCGATTCGATCTCCTCGAGGTCCAATCTAACATTGTCTTCCCATCTCCGTCCCGGCCGTCCCGTCGGTCTCTTTCCCGTTAGTTTACCGTCAAGAATTCTATGCACGGTCCTATCATCGCCCATTCGCGCTACGTGTCCGGCCCATCTTAATCTTCGCGACTTGATTGCTCTTGTAGCGGTTCTATGAACCACACAACTCCTTACAGGTGAGTTATCCTTTCCGCCAAGGAACTCTACTCACCTTTCGCAGCACACGTGCCCACAGACACGTGGCCAATAGTCATTTCCATACCTATAATAAAGGCTATATGAAATTGCAACAACGTTGAACCCGATAGCAAAAACTAAGGAACTTAACGTTCAAAAGCTTCCAAGATCGAGTTCAACGCATCCATACATGGTATCCTACCCCAATTCAAAAGGGCAGCTAAAGCATCGCATCTAAGCAATGCGTCAAATGCAGCAAGCATCGCATACAGGTCATCAATCTCCCGTCCGCAACATCAACGCGATGTTTCCAAAGAAATACCATTTTCGATAAATAGACCGAACAATGGATGCATACGCTGGTAGCTAAATGCAATTAGCACCTAAACCAGGCACACTTGCGCAAACAAGCGATTCGTTGCGCCACTGATTAGTAGCCATAGAGCCATAAACTCATAACACTATCCCAGATAGATATACGATGGGAAAGTCAAACAAAGCCTTACAACCCATAATCCGGTACACATCCGAAATGCAGGCGAACCTTTGCCGCATGCCAGATGTGCGGAAACAAGCGAAGAAACGAGATACCGACGACCACCATCGAATGGCGATAATGATGATGATTAGGGGAGGTTTCTCCTTCCAGATCCTGTGGGAAATTCTCCTTGTGAGACGAAAAGGAATATGGTATGCTGCTAGCAGATACTGTGGAAAATTCTGTTAGCAGATGAAATGGGAAATTTTCTCCTGTGCAGATATAGATGGACAATCTGTATCGGGGTATTGTTCAGACAGTCAGATTTCAATCGTCAACGCGACGACAATTATCACGTCCAGGAGGTGGTGAGAAACTAAAGATAACGCGTTTTTAGTTCCGTATCCGAATTGCTTTTAATTTAATCGAAGGGAGTAACGTGTGTTTCATGCATGTGTTTCGCTGCGTGTTAATTAAAATATTGTCGAGACACTTATTTAGTTTGAATCCGGCCTAGTGCGCAATTTAGGAACAATTAGTTGTACGAAATAAAAAAAGAATTAAATCCGTAAACGATCTGCGTGTTTTATTTGTGCTTTTCGCTCGGTGGATTGGTTGTATGCTAGCAGTGTGCGGCGGAGCGCTGCAACCCGGACCTTCAACCGAAGGACAATAAACATTCGTCAAAGTTTAATACACACAATAACCGGACCCAAACTCTCACTATTGTAGGTTTGCGGTATAGCTGTATAGGTCTTCCAATTCGTGGTTGTGGAGATTCCTCCATTGTCCTGACTCCTCGTCATATTTACCGCCAAATATACCCCTTATAACTTTATTCTCGAATACGCACAATTTGTTCTCTTCCCGTTTTGTGAGAGCCCATGTTTCGCATCCGTATAGAGCAATCGGCATGATTATGGTTCTATAGACACGGAGCTTTATATTACGTGATAGCAGTTTGGATTTCAACAGTTTACTTGCCGCATGCCAACTAGCGTTGCCGGAGTGTAGTCTTTTGTTAATTTCCTTCGACGTTTCGTCTCTGGTCATCAGCATCGTTCCCAGATATTTAAATTCTATGACATTTTCAAATAGCTTGCCCCTGACGTTTAGATATATGTGTTCTCTGAGGTCCACCTGCTCTCGCCGTAACTATGTATTTTGTTTTGTTTTCATTTATTTCTAGGTCCACCCCTTCTGCGGCTTGCATGATGATTTCACAGTTTTTACTTACAGTTTCGAGATTATCGCCCAGAACGGCGATGTCATCCGCATATGCGAGCACTTGTGTGACCCCGTTCAGGGATGATCCGGCTGTGTTGTCGTCTTGTACCTTTCTGATAACATCCTCGAGGACAAGGTCGTCCCATAACACAGTTAAATTCGCTTAGTAAGGTTTTGGAATGTAAGATATAGAAAATGTTTCTCTCATTTGCTAGAGACAACTCCCTTATCCCGAATTCTCAATTTGGCTTTCGTCCACAACACTCAACTTGTCATGCTCTGCTAAAACTGACACATGATGTGACAATGAATCTCCAAAACCAATCCCCAACAATATGCGTCTCTCTCGACATAGCAAAAGCATTCGATTGCATTTGGATTGCAGGACTGCTATACAAGCTACATTCAATGTTCGGATTAAACACCCACACCATAAAACTTCTCGCTTCCTACCTTTCTGATAGAAAGTTCATGGTGAAAATAAATTCAACTCCTTCGACACCATACAGTATAACCGCGGGTGTTCCTCAAGGTTCCATTCTCGGACCATTATTATTCCTCCTTTATACTTCAGACACCCCGCAGCCACTGTCACCTAATACAGTAATGCTGAACTATGCCTCCTCAATAGTATACTGGTTAGTATACCCGCCTGTCACGCGGGAGACCGGGGTTCGATTCCTCGTCAGGGAGCCTCTGGCGCAAGACTAATGACCTTGCCCGGAAAAAAAAAAAAAAAAAAAATCATTATGGAAAATTTAACAACTTGCTAAATAAGGCGAAGACCGGTTCCAGGTTGTAGTGCCGATGATGATGATGATGATGATAAACTATGCAGATGACGCTTTAATTTATTTAAGCAACAAGTTTGTCAAGGAGGCAAGAAACTGTATTAACAGCTATCTCCCGAATCCCTGAGCATATTTTACTAAGTGGAAAATCCGACTCAACCCAGCCAAAACTCAACTCATAGTGTTTAAAGGCAGAAATGCGAATTCTACTAACAACACCATACGCTGCCATAACAAAATCAGAATCAAGTTAAATAACTATATAATTAAACCCTCCAAAACCTTAAAGTACCTGGGAATAACCTTCACCAACAATCTGTCCTTCTCCGCCCACACCAAAAACTCGATTCGCAAAGCCGCAATTCAACTTAATCTCTGCAGAAAGGTGATGTACAAGACGAATGGTCTCCCTCCCAAAGTTAAATCACTTATCTACAAACAGATAATCAGACCCACTCACATATGCATGCCCGATATGGTACCATTGTGGTGTTTTACGTGGTATGGCAAAATACCGGGTGCCGCTGGGGCACAGGTTCACCACGCTTATCCAACCGTCTCTTTTCGTCCTCTGACTCTTCGATTTCGAACGCCGACTGTTTCCTATTTGTCCACAGTTTATTTATAATATCAAATTATTAAAATCAACCTCACATTCTTTTTGAGATACACTATATTAAATTATTAAATCAAAAGTTACATTCGTTTTGAGATACACTATATCAAATTATTAAATCAAAAGTTACATTCGTTTTGAGATACACTATATCAAATTATTAAATCAAAAGTTACATTCGTTTTCAGGCACACCATATCAAACTATTAAATTAATAAACACACGATATTTAACACAACGCTCGTGGCTCTTAATCAACTCAATCGACCGCAATTCCAAACTGTATGAATTAACAAATCCCTTGGGACGCCCCACGAGGGATGTATATTAACGTGCGGGCACAACTTACCCTCACGGAATCCAATTCGCGATTAAATACGCTCATCGAAGCGACAGAATACCAAAATTCCATCCATCGCCTCGATGACCATATTTGGTAATTTACCCTTTCTGAATTTGTTCTACCAAAGAAGGGTTGAAACACACACATACGATGACTGCTTCCGCTGCTCATCGTGTGTCCGCAAATATGCAGACATAGCATCGATCGGATCGGCATGTTCGCAGGAGGTGCAAGTATCTTATTCAAAAGGGGGTTGAAATGTTTACACGATCAACGACTGCGTAAAGCATTATAGCTGATCGTGTACATTGCTGGCATATCCTCGCAATCGAATTCTAATGGTAAATTTCCATTTGCGAACTCGACTTCTTGGGCGATCGGCCGGATGCTCCCATGTATTGGTCGGTCTGGTGACGATCGATGTGGGCATGCTGTGCTAAGGAAAGATACACTTTTTCTGCAGGTGTGCGGATGATGCACAAAAGAATATCGTGTAGATATTGCACGGGCAATATTGGTCGCTAGTCGATGCACCCAAATTGTGTTTACGTGCGGAGGATGCGACCCGAAACATGTACGATGTATCTGGTTGGGTTCGTGTTGGTTGGGTGATGGTACTGTGGGTAGTTGTACTAGTGCCTCAACAAGGACGCGGATTCAGCACAAACACCACGTACGACACGCCGCGAAAAAGCAACAAAGTTCTCCAGATAAAACACTTCCCAAACGGAGCGAACATCAAAATAACAAACACAACCGCATTACCAAGTTCTTCTGACTGTTTCTGCTTTTTCTTTTTGTATGCTTTTATTGGTATCGATCCTTAGTTCAAAACAGTGAATGGAATTATAACTCAATTTGAAAAACACAACATATTCTATTTAAATTAATTCTACACGGCAAACGCGAATTTGCACTTTTTACTGCTTTGTAATTAAATAATATAAGTTCTGCACTATTGGATCGCAGAGTGGAGAAATATTGTTTAATCTTTAATACTTTATTATATTTGCACTTATTAAGCCAATTAAAGAATGTTAATTAAGTCACGGAATTTTCGAGTTCTACTTTTAAATTATTAAACATACGCTTGTCGCGCCTTTATTGGATCACACACTGTTTTTCATTTAAAACTACGCGACCGCGGCACAATCGGGGTAACTGCGTTCGACCTCGACGACTCATGTGTGAGACCACTTTGGTGTATAATATCTGACTGGTGAATTGGTGCTCACAAAAGAAAAGGGAAACCTCAAGGAAACCGTGAATGGGGAGGAGCTACACGATTAACTCGAGGTAGTTAATCGTGATTGGACCGGGAGAAATAGGCATACATGATGCATATGTGTGTACGCCTCGCATACGATCGTCCGGCGACCCTGGACGGATGCCAACATCGCTACAGCATCTTCCACGAATGCAAACAATAACATCTGGGGTGAGAAAGACCCGAACCGAGGATCTGGTCATCCTATGGGAGGCCATAAATCAACATTTCGGTTGACGATGTGAATTCCCTTTGGTCCGCCGACGGGTGGCGGCCGTTATTAGGGATTTTGTATGTATAGCATTCTGTGGTGCCAATGCGATGTTTAAATATTGCAACGAATATAGGGTGCAGCCATTGCCAGATGTTGAAAGTAAACACTTGCTGGCTGCATCCAATTCGTTGCTTGTTTGCGGTCCCTGATCGGTGGGGACCGATAATAGGAAACCAGCGATTGCTGGTAATTAGGGAAATGTTTGGTTTGCCTCAGCCGAAACCTTGTCGGCGGCGGCAAACCAATGGGACCTAATAGCCGCATGCAAGGAGTGCCATGGGCAAACAATAAAACGAGTCAACAAGGA
Source organism: Microdon myrmicae (assembly GCA_963931805.1). Lineage (NCBI taxonomy): Eukaryota > Metazoa > Arthropoda > Insecta > Diptera > Syrphidae > Microdon > Microdon myrmicae. Next base: position 186,319,970 of record OZ007498.1, on the reverse strand, counting down.
ACTCTTTGTTGATGTTGTTTCCATAGCATAAGGGTATGGAAACGAGATGCCCTGGGTAGAATGTATGCCTAAGAATAGGATTTCAAATGCCACGGCAATGTGATAAACTTTGCCGTGGACTTATGTTTTTTTTTAGGAATCGATGCCTGCCCGAGGGTGAATTTTCGATGCCACGGCAAAGTGATAAGCTTTGCCGTGGACTTAATGTTTTTCAGGGATGGTGTTGGAGAAAAAGGGGTTTGGACGGAAAAACCCCCCACAGAATAGGTAAGCTGCCTAACGGATATTCATAACAGTTATCCGATTGGCTAACTGTGGTGATTCCAGCGATTTGGCTGGGGGTAAATGCCGTAGCAAGGTTACGCAACCTTGCTGAAGTTCGACTTAGAGGTGAGTCGGTTCGCCTGGAATAGTGGGGATCGAATGATGTATGGCTCTTCGGGCCCTGAAAAGCCCCACAGTACGACCAAACTGTTTTTTGAAATTTAGCATTTGTTGCCGCTGGGATTTCATATCAGCGAGAATTAATGTTTCACCGGTTTTTCTAATGTTACAGGCACGGCGTGGAAGGTAAGTACATGCTTTTTAGGTGTTACAGGTAACTATTTCTTCATTACTAGCCGTCTGGTAAGTAGTGGCCTTCAATTGAACTGCCACAATACTTGTTTTTTTATGCCTTTCGCATGCCCTAGATGGGGTTTTTACCTGAATGATGGGAAGATAGATGGTGGCGTTCAGGAGAACCGGCACCCCATATCACACCCGCCCAAATGGAGAAGCTACGCATTTTCGAAAGGAAATGCTTCAGACTTATCACTGGCCTCAACCGACATCCCAACTCCCACAAATATTACAACAGTAGTTCGCTCTACTATGCCGCTAATATTGAACGTATAGATCGACGCTTCCTCGAGCTGTCCATCAAATTTATCGAAAATCTTCCCAATAATCCCAACCCGATAATAAATGCGCTCACATTGACTCCGTCAGATAACCGAACTGCCTACCCGAACTGTCTCCACACCTCTGGCAGGTTGGTTAATAACTCTAATGAGATTGTATATCACAATACAGAGCTTTCACCTCACCAATTTAAATACAGTAATATTCAACCCTTCTCCAATATTTTGCGTTTCAACGAACAAACGGAAAGTAGTTCCCCAACCCACATCCCTGACTGACAATATCCTCACTAACCCATAACCTACCTATTGATCACTATGCTTCCCTCTTCCACACCACACTAACTTATTTCAATAATAATTAGGTAACTAGACTAAGTTAAGATAAGTTAAGTAAATTAGCATAGGTTAAGTAAATAACTATATCCTGGTTTTCTGACCTTTTCCAGGAAGCTCTACCCACTACAATCTTAATCCATAATCAATATATAACTCCTATCGTATTGTTTGAAAAATGTACTACTAAGTATATGTAAACAATTAAAGCTAAAGTATCATAAGTATTGCTAAATAAGGCCAAGACCGGTTCCCGGTTGTAGTGCCGATGATGATGATGATGATCATAAGTATTGCTTATTGTAAAAATTATTGATGGTCAATAAATACAGAAATGTAAAAAAAACAATGGTAAAAATAAATAAAGAATTAGCGTGTTTGATTTCCGAGCTGCTGTTCCTGGGAGTACTTATCCTTTTTGTTTGGGAACAACTGTGTGCACTCGATTTAGTGAAGAGACCAGTTTTTCTGGTGGACAATACGTGTTGGAACTTTGTGATGATTGGTGAGGACGAAGTAGAACCTAGTGCCCGTGTTTGGTACAATACTTCGTTTGTGGGGGAGGATGGTATGTGCCAACGTATGGCACCGGTTCAATATCGCCCCACTAGGGAGTTGTTCGCCAGCCCACTGTCCACAGACGTAAGAGGGAATGAAACACACTAATTCTTTATTTACTTTAGACGAATATCGTTTTGATTTGTGTACACTGTAAATTAAACATGTCCATTCCACTGACAAGCACTCAACTGACACGATTGTACCGAATACTGGTTTTTGAATAAAATTAGGATTTTTCATAAGTCGTTTAGTTTATATTCACGAACTGCGCCCGAATGTTTTCTCTTCTATTTTTGACGCTGTGCCCGCGGCAATTGAAAGGGGGGACGTTCGAACGGATTTTATTTGGCACGCGGGGGCGTGCGTGCCCCCATGTGGTTGCGGCGGTTGTCAGGGGACTCCCGATGTGCGCGTGGCGGTTGCTGAAAGACGACTGAGTAATGGAAAAAAATCTATTCTAGCTTCGAGTATAATTGCTATGTTTGCTTAGGAATTCAGTTCCAGCGAATCCTGGTCGTATAAGCTGAGTTGAATTCATTGGTTGTGTATACTGGGAAATTGATTTGGCGGCATAGCCAAGTATGATCAAGGGCCTTGGTTGTTGTGATCGTTTCATGGAAAATTTGCTGCCGCTTGGTCGCAAGCGAGAAGTATAATTTAAGGAGGAAATGAACCGAACTGGTTTTCGGAGAAAATTGGAATTGCTTGGGTGCAAGCAAGGAATATCGTTGTTACGGCTCCAACGCCGTGCTTCCTCTTTCGAGGGAAGAGCGTGGAGGTTATTATAATAATTAAAGAATTAAAGTTTTCTTTATTTAAATAATTATTTGTTTTATTTAATTTTATTTTATCGAACTCAGCTATCTCAAGCTGAGCTCTCTTCTTTCTACCTTTTTTTCATATAAATTTACTTGTTTATATAGAACATTTTGTTCTAACTGACTGTGGCGTATAAACTGAACAAAACAATCTAGAAGTATCTGTGACTTAGAATTTTGAATAAACTTTGAACGAAAATCAAAGTGACCATGTTTTGAAATGAAAAATGTGCTTGTTATGAAAAGGGGCATATTTATGAAATGTGCTGTAAGTGACTGGATATAGAATATAGTGTCTGTTTATTTATGAAATGTGCTGTAAGTGACTGGATATAGAATATTGTGTCTGTTTATTTATGAATTGTATTAACTGAGAATGTAAGATATGTGAGGATGTAGTTTTAAGGGTTGTGTTTGAAAGGACATGAGTTAGTGTTAAAGCGAATAAGGGTAGTATTCTGGAATACAACATCGTTTAGATAAGAAATTGACCGAAGCAATTTTGGGAATATGTATGTGGGGTGATGTAATTGGGGGAAATGATTAATATTCCGTTGTAAATTGGAATATGCATTTATTTCAGCTTGGGAAATGGCCTCCTGGTAAATCGGGGAATGTATGCAATTACGGATTGGGGACGGATACTGTTGCATATTGGGATGGGTGCGCTTGCAAGTTTGCATGGTTGCGAATATGTGTATTGCAGGTTTGGGATGGGGAGTTGGGTTGAGGTGACACGCTGTTAGCGGTCAAGATTGGTTGGCATTGTGGGTTGGTTCTCCATGTGGTATAGAGAACCCCCACATGTTTCCCACAGAACCATGTATTGATCAAAAAACGACCAGAATGGACCACAAGACATGGAAAAATAATTTTGTTGCATGTTAATGCTCCTGTCATACAGCAAAACCCATCAAAGACACAATAAAAGCTCTCGGCTGGGAAGTGGTACCCCACCCGCCGTATTCACCAGAGTTGGCTCCATCCGACTACCATTTGTTTTCATCGATGGGACAGGCATTGGCTGAGCAGCATTTCAATTCCTACGTAGAAGCCGAAAATTGGGTCTCCGAATGGTTTGCCTCAAAAGACGACCGGTTTTATTGGCGTGGTATCCATAAATTTCCAGAAAGCTGGTCGAAATGTGTAGAAAGCAATGGCCAATACTTCGAATAAAATGTTTTTTACTTTCCCTTCAAACGCTCACTTCATACCGGTACAACTGGTATACTCTTCTGTTATCATTACTCCTTTGTGTCGTTGGGGTAATGCATACTTCTTATCGCCAACACTTGCCGATTCATCATTAGCAGATGTGTCAACTTCTTTTGTTCCATCGGGATGATGCGTGCTGCTTATCGACAATATTCGATGATTCATAATTGGTGGATGCGGTAACTCTCCACTTGCTCAGGAAAATGCTGTCCCAGCATTTATGCCGTCGCTTGTAATTTACGTAACTTAGCGTCGTAGGTCTTCCCCCTTAGTTGATTACTCTTATTTTGTTTATATTCATTATATCTTTTATAGTCTAAATTTAATAGTACAACTATTATTACCAGCGCGATTACAATTGTCCGAATTACAATTCCGCTTAGTACAGGATTTCCTTCGATAAGGATTAAATATTTCTTTAACATCGCAACATTTGTGAAAGCATTATCTGAGCCGGAATACAAAATGTTATCTATTTCTATATTGATTTCGTTCTCATGGTTTACAAATTCTTGAAGTCTTTTATTCATATTCAGCCTTCTATTGATTGTTACATTGTCACTGAGTTTGATTAATTTTATTCTGGTTATCGTTTCACTATTTACCTTGTGAGTACCTGATATAACTATGGCATCGTCTGTTACCTGGATTAATGGCTTGGTTTTTCGTATTCCATATTACATCTTGCCACATTAGTGCTTAGTAGGTCCTTTGTAGAATTATCAACCGGGATTCTTCTACATATGGGGGCATTTAGCATATCATTACATCTATCGACACCCTATACGACATTGTTATAGACTATTGCTTGTTGCATGATTTGTACTAGGACGTGCCTGGCATCTAAAGCTGTAATACGTTCCTATATCTCTCACATTTGTCAAATTGTTTCGGATATTTATAAATAATAAAGATGATTACTATATCTGTAGACCAACACTTCTGCGTATGTTGAAATGTGTATCAAAGGCACACTTACCCTCCCCTGTCTCATTACCTCGTCTAACTCTTGAACATCTATAGAACTGAGGTAATACCTACTTTCCCTGGTGGCTGCTAAAGTTCCTAGCGTTATTTCCAACATGTGGCAGGTTTCGGTCAAGATAAAATCTCGATGTTCGTTACTCAGCGATGCCGATTCTAAATCATCGATTAATCTCTTGTTAACAGCACCTGTTGATTGTTGTTTTCTATTAACAGATTCGGATCTGGATCTTGATTAAGTCATCGTGATTTGGGGTTCCGTACAACCATTTCAAAGCTGAACCCATAAAATTCAAGGACCTACGCCTCCAGTGGTAATGCTGCTCTCTCAGTTGCATGTATAGGCTTTCTATCTGATGTATCAGAACGTTTTGTTTTCCTGACTTCTTCCTAATGTTTCTCGTTGCTTTTTGGTATGGATACATTATTCGTATTATATTCAATGGACGGATTAGTATCCCCGTGTCCTCATATACGTTGGCGTCCGGTATCTTTGACGAAAAGTACTTTTTCTCTTCCAGCGCCATGATAGATATTATCGTCACTGTTAATTACCGTCACTGTGGTTAACACGAATACGGTCCTCCTGAATCCTTGCCCCATCCTTGGTGGTCACTATCGTTCCTTTATCCTCCTTCACTATGAGTTTTAGATGGCTACCCGCTTCCTTCCCTACTAAATTATTTCATCGGATTCGTAACTTTGATTCACTCGTTTTTTATTCTGAAATTCCAATTGTTTCCTCTGCGCGTCTTGTAACTTCTTGCTACGCCGAAAAATATTTCGATAGGTTTGGCATGTGTTACCGAATGAATCATATTATTATAGTGGAAGACCACGTTAAATATCTCTTCTGATATCGTGCTGCTCTCCCCGAGGGCAGGTTATGTAATTTTTCTTTTCCACAGCGAATACATCCATTTGGATATGCTTACTGTGTGGACACAGGTACGGGGTTCAACACTTGTTTGGCTGGGTATCTATCGTGTTTGCAGATTAAGCAGGTTTTGCATGTTTTTACCTCCCTATTGCACATCTTCCTCATGTTTGGCCAGAAGTAAGTTTTCGATAGTTCCAGTAGATCTACCATACTTGTTTCCTGTAGTCTTCATCCCCTAACAAATAATTTACTCTTGAGCTACTGCTATTTATGTCAGCAAGTAGGGCGTTCGAATATACTCACAGCTAGGCTGGCTTGTCGCAAGAGGCGACTAAAGGCCGATCGGTAGGTGGGGTTGTGGCGACTCTAACAGATACACACACAATTCACAAGCAAAATAGTGAAGAGCACCGAACGAAAAATCGAATAAGAAAATACATCAGAGCCGTATACCTTAGCGATAACATAACAATTCACATCAGTGGAGTATAGTCGAGTTTAAAAATCAAATTCAAAACACGGTCAGTAGCCTGATGGGTAACGCTTAGGTACAATTTTTGGAGATGCAAACTGTCATAACGTCAGTTCGAATCACACGTTCTTCTTCACTATTAATTCAAACGCTATACGGCCCGAACGCCCTGTCGCCCGGTGAAATACCACCCCATCAAGCTATAGGGTCCGTGAAATGGTCGGGAGAAATTCCTGGCCATCTTTCGAAGCTTGGCTGATAGACCGGTTCGAGAAAGGGGTGGCTTAGATGGTAGTCTGTCCCAAGGTGAGATTCCACCCCGTCACGCTGTACATTCCGCGATATCGTCGAGAGAAATCTTTGACGGTATTTCGGATGTATGGCTGATACCCCGGACTGACACGGAGATAAGTCATGATGGTACCCTCTTACCTTCTGATAAAAAGAATTCCGGAGATACATTTGTTTCCCATTCGATTCACGGGGGGGGGGGGGGGGTATGGCAGTGGGAACACCATGCAGATGTTATGATAAATAACCGAACTTTAAGAAATTCGTCATCACTTAATCGGTCTCGTTTTGTAACATCAGGGGCATAGGGTTCACCAATACGAATGTAAACGCCATCCTCCAATGTTTGCAAACAGCGAAACCTGATATCGTTGCCCTAACTCAGACCCAGGCGATTCGTCAACCGATTCGACATATCTTCATTGCTCAAGATACGCCATGCATTCAGGATTCCGTTGCAAGGGTGGAGTCTGTGTCTTCACGCGGTCCAAGTATGGAGGCTTTGGAACCCAGTAACACATCATATGGTTGAGGGTCGTGCTGAGGAATTCTGATAAATATCTCTATTGTATTTACCGTTCCCCGAATGACGATCGACTAGCGACATTTTTCGAACAGCTTTCACATACCATCGACTGGATACAGATCAACCACCTAGTTTCTGAAATTCTTGTCCTTGGCGATTATAATGTGCACAATTCCGGCTGGTTGGTACATTCTAACAGGGCCGACGAGCCTGGGAGGCTATCGGAGATGTTTGCTGTAAGCCACAACTTGAGTCAACTCCTGGAGGAACCCACACGAGGGCCGGATGCCCGAGGTGATTATGCGAAGACCATGGATCTGTTTTTGACATCCGAATCGAGTATTTATACCGTAGAGGTATCTGCGCCACTGGGAAACTCAGACCACTGGTATTTGTCGCGCAACCACTTGCATTTCAAACGAATTACCGGCGTAGGCAGGTTCGCCATGTCTGAAAGTATGCGACGATTTTCGAGATTTCTTGGCATCCTTTTCATGGTCGGAGGGGTGCTTCGGGGACTGCGATGTTAACGCTTGCTCGGAGTCCGTCACACAGATTATTCTCTTCGGGATGTAGATCTACAATCCACATTCCATCAAACGAAGTTGTTCTGATACACCTTGGTTTGATAAAAATGCGTGCAGATTACAGTGGCAAGAAATAGAGCTTTTAAACAATGGCGCTCCAATCCCACCACCAACAGAACGAATTTTGTTAGAATCAGAAACGCAGGAAAACTGAGTTATCGTTTTAAAACCAAGAAATATTTTACTCCGGCTCAACTTCTTCTTCGGTATAAATCTCAAATTAGACCCGCGCTCGAATATTGCTCTCATGTTTGGAGTTCAGCTCCTAAACATACCCTCGACCTACTTGAGAACATACAGAGACGGGCGAGCCGTCTCATCGGGGACTCGGAGCTGGCGTCGGGACTACAGTCGCTATCACATCGCAGGCGCGTAGCCGACCTCTGTCTGTTTTACAGATATTATCACGGGTACTGTTCTTCGGAGATTCTTGGTATTGTTCTGCCCAATTCGGTTTATATGCGCTTCAGAAGACAATCCGATGGATTGCACCAGTTTGCGGTTCAACTCCCGATGGCGCGAACATCCCTGCATCAGAACTCGTTCCGTTAACGACCGGGGAAGCTGTGGAACCCCCTTCCCGCGTGGGTGTTCCCGGAGTGTTACAACCTGCAACTGTTCAAAAAGAAGTGCAACAGTTCTTTGGTGGCATCTCGGGCGCCCACTCGGTGCTATAGGTTCGCCTCTCCCGAAAGAAGTGTATTAAAAAAATAAAAAAATAAGTGGTTAAGACCAAATTGTTTAGGCCTATCTTCGGGCTTAGCTCCTTTAGTCCTTCCAATCCTATCAATAAATCAAAATCCTCCAATTCCTGTATTTCATAGAATCTGAGCCTATGACCTAATATATGAATATTCCCCATCGCTTTTACTTGACTAATCCCTCTAATAGTTTTACTGTGGGTTTTGTAACTAATTTTGAAACTTAGACCGTTATTTAATTCACAACAGTTGTGGTTTGCACCGGTACCGACTACCGCGGTTGTTTTCTTTATCCTTTAATCATAAACTGGGACATCCATGCGTCAATCTAAAAAGATTCCCTCTGTTTTGGTACTAAACTTACATTCCCCTCAATGGAGTCTATGATTCTGGCCCGACGGCAGCTGGAAATATCGCTGTTGTGGATGGTGGGCCATCGATTTTCGGAATGGGCATTTCTGTCGGGCGAAGGATCCACTTTCATTATATTCCATTGGCACTTCTCTCTGCTGGGTTTGGTAATGAGTTGGACGTATTGTATTTGTACATTAGGCCAGCTGGGTGGTTCGAAGTTCTGTTTATGAGGGTCCTGTCGGGTATGCATGGGTTCTTGTCTTGCTTGGCTGAATCTGAAGTCATGATTGTCGTGCATGATGGTGCGTAGGCTAGATTCTAGATCATTGGGCCTGTTTGCGTAAAGGCTCCCTCTGGTGAATTCACAATTCCATCCCTGATTGATGGCACGCACGCCGTCTTTCGTTGCGTTGCTAAGGAGGGGTTCGACGTTTGCTCCCTGCTCCATCACTATCTTGCTGAATTATTTTTAAACTTTTTTCCTGTATTTCGCGAAATTTATGGCTGCCTCGATAATTAGCGGGGTGTCCCTCGCTCTTACAAATCGCATCGTCTACCCTTTCTTTAGCTAACGTGCATTGTTTTGCGCTGTGGTCCTGTCCGCATCTTATGCATCAATACTGCATTTTGCAATTTGCTGTTGAGTGCCCGAACCTTTGCCAGCGAAGACACTGGATTATATCTCTGCCTTTTTGCAATTTGCCCCATATGAAAATTTGATGGTTCAGATAGTGATTTTCCTTAGTCCACCAATTTTGCTATCGGGACCCACCTGCACCCTAGCTATATTGAGGGGTTTTACCGCGATAAACTGATTATCATTATAGTTAAGCTCTCGTAGCGTATGTAGTTCAGGGTTGACGCCCTTTAGTAGAACCGTTATATTCTTTATTGTTTTCGGAGTGAACGTGTAAAATTCCGCGGTGGCCCTTTTTAGCACATATTTCATTTTTTAGAAGTCTTCAACCAAATTTGTCTGTATGGCAAACCTGTTCCTTACCAGTCTTTTAATTGAGACATCCTCCCCAATAGAATGCTTACATAGACTTACCAGTTCATTACAATCCATATCTGTAATGTTGATGGGTGCCATTGTGGGGGTGCGAGAAGTATTTGCGGCAGACGCGGGCGCGCGGTTCACTTCTGCCCCAACGATGTTGCTTGACGATTAGTTCCATTAGTTATTTTAAGATAATATTCAAATTAGTATTTGGCTTTGTCAAAGGAAAATGTCTACACATAGCTACACACATGTGTGTATGTACCTATTTGGCTTTTTTTGCAAATGCTCTGCACTTGACGAGTGCACCACTGACAAATGCGTGTTGTCCGCTCACTGATTTCAAGTTAGACGACTTTATCTTGCCACCAAATGAATTAATACACTGTTAAATATATTTGTTTTATTGAATTTAGTTTTATTCGCGAAAAATTACACACTTTTTAACATTTATTCGCACGAGAACGAATTTACCTGCGGACTGTCATAATTTAATGAATAATATTTCTTACTAGAAGCGTTTACAGATTAAAAATATACAATTAAAGCACATGGACGCACTCGCGTGCGGACACGGCGGTGGTGAAACAAAACGTTTCGTGGCGGTGTAACCATCCACGATGATAGGTTAGTAAAGACTGATCCCAATTAGGGATGAAATTGGATTTTTAATTTTTGCACTTGACAACCAAAAGAGAACATACTTCTGCTCTCTCATTGCCACGTTCTTCGATGTGTGATAGATTACATCGGTAAACTGATGATCGAAGGGAGCGGGAGAATGAGAGAACAGAAACTCGATGTACGATTACTTCGGGTAGATTTGGTTGTATGTGCATGAATCAATGTAGTTCTGAGCGAAACGGTAATATGGTGAGTTCAGAGTACATCGATCTGTACGAAGACAGAACTGTGAAAGAGAGGAAAATTAAGCTGATGATATTCACGTGCAAAAAGAGAGCATTGATCCCCAGCGAATGAAGTGTCAGGAGAAAATGGAAAGGACGCTGACTTGGCTAGGGAAATCTAATCATGGGAACTAACTCGAATGCTTTAATAATTTCCCCAGCGGTCGCAAGATTAAGCAACCGCCGTTTGATCAGACTATGCCGTTGCTAACCGACATGATACGATTTCCTGTGGAAATCTCATGGGTTAGCGAAATGGGGTTGCCGTATGCCAAAAGAGTAGCTAAACCCGATTACGCATTATCTGCATAGGATAATGAGTTTAGCTATGCGTCCGTTTAACATGTTTTACAGGTGGAATAGCATATAAGGGGAATGGGTAGAAATGGCGCGCTGAAAGCGGTCGAAATTAGGTTAGGATTGTGGGGTGGTTCTCCATGTGATATAGAGAAACCCTCTTTGTTTATGAATTTAAAATGGGACATAATGCGTCATTGGCAATGAAAAACATTATTGACGCGTTTGAGAATGCAGCGGTAAACGCACGTACTATACGATGTTTGGAAAGTTCCGTTCGGGAGATTTCAGCCTCGAAAATGAATCACGCGGGAAGCCGGAAATGTTTGTTGACGACGATGCTTTAAGTGCAGACCCAACGAAATCGGTGCGGGAGAAATCACAAAGCATGGGAGTATCCCCAAGGAAAATAAGTCGACACATTTCTTTCATAGGAAAGGTAAAGACACTCGACAAGAGGGTGTGGGTAGATTTCTCGTCGTGGCGCTGGCAAGGGCGTAGGGTTCGCTGAAAACACCACGTATTTCACTGCCCAAGTTCCACCGGACAACTGTGCACCCAGAAACAACAAAAGGTAAAATAATACACGCAGGGGTTGGTTGTATTCAACGGGTTAACTTTAATGAAAATAGTTGGTCTTTTAATTTGTATTGTCAGCGTTTCTAATTCCTTTACACTGGTATGAAAGTTAGTATTAATCGGCTCGTTCTTTTACAAAAATGGCAACCTCTAAAACTATTAAACCTTAGGCACTGATAAGTGTACTTAGATTTGCCTTTACAAAAATGTCAATCACGAGAACTATCGTTTATTAGGCACTGATTAGTGCAATTAGGTTTGAGAACCGAAACTTGTTACACTCAATCGACTGGTAAGACTGGACCGACCGTGGACTAAGATTAAGACGCGACGACCCGAACGCGTGTGTCTCCGACTGGGGATGCAATTAGACTTTCTGGTCACGATGCCAGATGTAGTTTGGCGCGGATATTTCTATTCGAGATTGCACACATCCAGAAAAAGGGCCTGTACATGGAAAGGACAGCATTTCAAATATAAACTGAAGTCGAATAAGGAAAAGCGGCAACAACAACTTACTAAATGATATTCGAATTAAACTCAGGTCAGCTGTGCAAATAGATGGTCGCTCGGATAGCGACCGAAAAAGGTTGCCATGTTTAAAATAGCGATCGTTGATGCAGGGTTAGATTTCTCAATGTTATGTCAACAGAACGCTATTTCAAGGGTTCAAACGCTAAGATACGCTTTTGTTTACCTTGGTTAATGGTACGAAAATTGTTTAAGGGAACTATACCGTGGGACCTGATCATTGGCATGATTATTTGACTAACAATCATGATCGTGTCCGATCCAATGGGTGTTTATCGCTTATACCAGCGGTAAGAGCTAGTGTGGAGATTTGTTTAGTTTAGAAAACGCTACGTGGAACACGATCATTGAAATGATTGTTTAAATAACAATCATATCGTGTCCGACTCGAGGATCGGTTATCGGCATAGACGATCGATCATCGGAAATCGGGCTTGCAGATGTGCAAGCAGGCGAGTTGCCCGACGTGTCTTTTTGGACCAACGGATTGTTGGAACAAGCAGACACAGGAGGATTGGGGTATGTTTGATTGGTATGTTGCCGCCCAGAGGAACCGATCATGTTCCTAACTGATTCATGTAAAATGAACCGAAGTGGTTTGGTTTATATGCGTCCGTATAATGCCATGGCAAGATGATGATCTTTCCATGGGCTTATTTTTCAGGTATGATATTGAAAGGGTAGCTTAACGCTGCTCGATTACAGGTAAGCAAAATTGCTTTGTTGGGTGTGGAAAGGCGGGTAGATTTAAAGGGAATGGGTGGTTTCTTGTGAATGCTTTAAAGAACCCCCACAACGGTACCCCATCAACTGAACGGGTCCTGAAAACTACGGCGCTTGGAAATCTGCGCATCGCTTAGATAAAGTAATCAAACTGAACCGTTTTTGCACAGGATAGTCCTCTGTGATGGAAAGTGGATTCTGTATGATAAACCAAAACACACCCCCAAGCTCAATCTTCACCCAGAACAAGGTTATGGTGAAAATTTGGTGGACATCGAAAGGATCAATCCACTTTTCATTTCTTCAAACAGGAAAAACGATAAACGCTATCAAATATTGTGAGGAAATCGACATATTGCCTGCCAAATTAGCTGAAAAGCAATCTGAGTTAGTCAATAGGCACGCCCTGATCCTTTTGCATAACAATGCTAGACCACATACCTCACAAGTAACGGTGCTAAAACTGTTGCAATTGGGATTTTTCTTCCACATCCACCGTACTCTCCTGACATTTCCCCAACGGACTACCATCTTTTCCGCAATCTGGATTGATTTTCCCGGCAGAAGGTCTTCCGGAACCGAGCAAAGTTCATAAAAGCCTTTGAAGATTTCATTGCTTCAAAAAGTCAGCACATCTACGAAAAAGGAATATTTGACCTTGTTTCACTTTGGAAGAATGTCGTAGATGCCAACGGATTCTATTTTGTTTGAATAAAAATTTACGGAAAAATAATATTGGCTTTTAAATGTTTACTATAAATCGGACATTTCATGTGGTACACCCCAATACGATATCTAATTAGATTGTTAGATATAAGCATTTCAGTTTCGCTAAGACCGCGAACGAGACCTCCACTCCAAAAGTTGCCACATAATCCCGGGTGCAAGTCTTAACCTAGAAAACATGGTTTTGTATGACAAATTATGTATCGAAAAAGGAAAGTGCCTTTTCTCGATGCTTCGAGTCGATACTTCGATTCCATCAACAACGGCTAATAAACCAATAAAAACTTTACTTATTTCAGTGGCGGTAATATTTGTAGATCACATACTTGTTCTGGCATCGGGACGGCAGCCCATTCGTATGCAATCCACTCTTGTATTCAAATCTTAAAAAAACAATAATTCGTCTCCTTCCGATTCTCAAAATTATTGCACTCTGAAAAGAATTGACTGCGTAACTGATGGTAGTTACAGTAAGTGAGGGGAATGAAAATCGTGTTACTAGGGGATTCAGCAATTGACACGCTATCTAATTAGATCACACTACTGGCTGATATGGAGCAACAACCTTCACTAATAAGCTCGACCACGTTCTAGAGTTTCCACGTCAATTTTTGTTGACGGCAGCTGATGCAACATTCTTTTGGGTTGAGGTATATTCTCTTCGAGCTGAAGGTCCGCTGTCCATTTAATGTAGATATGTGACTTGGTGGGTGCTTCACCGAACTGACCAATTCAATATCGACAAACACTTCTTACAGTTTGCTGTTAAATGTACTACAGTATATTGGAATCCAAACCATTAATGATATGTATTTTACTTCGATCTCATTTAAATTGAAACTCATTTTTAACTATTTATTTTGTACGTTTTTAACGCATTCTTTTTTCTCATAGACGCTCTTACCATTCCAGATTAAATGTTGTTAGGTGTGTAATGTATACACTCCTTTATCTTCTTTGGATGGATTCATTTCCACCAATATTTCTTCTGCCAGAGAAAGTACCAGCCCACCTTGTGGTATGAATACCCAACTAATTTATTATTGGAGAAGTTACGTCCTACGAAATCTAAATTTATTAAACAAGACAACTAAAGTATATTTTGGCCATATTGGCTGAATTCATTTGAGTGAGATTACATAGATCTAACTCTTTTATGTTCAGAATTAGAATTAGGTTAGATTTAAGTTTAACAAAACCGGACTCATATTAGATTGGCGAGATTAATATAATGTGTAATTTTCTGTCAGAGGTAAATCGAGAAACATAAATAGGCTCAACGCTTTTTAACGGTTATAGTCTAAGACTAACGATTTAGATTTAAAACATAGATATAACTTTTTAAGTATTAGCATCCACATTTTTTAAGTTTCTCTTTTTCACAACATGTTTCACTTGTGTCAAATTTAGATAAATTAACGCGTTAGCTATGTGTTGCGGATTCGCCTTTAACCATCCGCAATTAAATTAATTGTGGCCCCACCAGAACTGAATTAGATATGTGGCATCACCGAAGCAATGTCAGCAATCAGCGGATATTTATGAATTCTGTCACTTGACAACCAGCTTTTATGTTTACTCTCTCTTCGTTCGTTAGCATTTGATGGATACAGTTTTAATCTTAATCAATCTGAATAATCAAAAGAAATAAAGTCCATTTTTTCTTTTATAAATTGGAAACAGTGTTTCAATTCTTTGACGGGTAAAGTTTGGGATTAGCGACCAAAGGTAATCCTTTCACTTAAAATTTTTTATAGATATTGTTGCAGCAAACGTGGACCAGTGTCGCTACACATTGTTCCTGAAGTTCCTTCTCCCAAACCACCGAGCAAACATTGGGTGGTTGATAGTTTTGTATTATACAAGTACAAACCACTATGTTATGTTTAACTTAAATTGTCTGATGGGACCAATAATTAGTTAAGCTTTTACTTAAGCTCATCAATCTAGTTTTTAAGTATCTTTGTCTAGATAATTTTTATGAAAACATAAATGAAAATGCTGCGTGAAAAGTGAAAGCGTAATTATATGCCACAATATTGAACAAGACTTTGCTCTTGTGACCTTAATTTTGTTTGTGCTAAATATTTCACACCATGAGATACTTCAACATTAGTATTCAAAAAATAGTTTCATTCTCGGTGCAGATTTTCAAGATTTACTAAAAAGCCGCTAGGTGCTTTACCTATCCTCAGATTGTAAACGCCGTTACCCAATCTGAAATTCTTGCCAATTTCCATACTAAATTCTCAGATACAATTGTTTTATTTTACCTGTTACGTACGTACGATATAACCTTATGCTGAATTTAATTATGAATCACCTTCTAAATGACAAAATTAATTTCAAATATTTCGAAATTATAAATATAAAATTAGTTTCAGGCAGTTTTGACCCTCCTTAGGTAGTGTAACAATACTAGCTAGCAGATTTGTTTAACCCATTCACTGTCAAGCAAATTTAAAGTATCTTCCCTTTTATTTTGAACAGAATATGGGTTTTCGTAAAATCTTCAACCGAATTATTTTTGTATTGTGACGCATATGACAATCAGCTGTGATGCCTGGCTGGTCTCCAAAACGAAGTACTCGAATATTCTAGAAAGTACTGGGAAAGTGGAGACTATGAGCAGTAGAAAATTCGAGGCTATGGAACGGAGGGAAACGAAACGCCGTATCAGAATGAGGAAAAACGGTATAAATACGTCGCACGCAGATCAAGAGGCGAGTAATCAGTCAAAGACGCGATAACTAAGGAAGCGATAAGTCTCGAGTTAAAGGAATAATCACCAAATTATTAACGCTACATCAGGTACCAGTTTTTTTTTTTTTTTTTTTTTTTTTTTTTTTTTTATTAGGCTTCTCTCGGGAGAGGCGAACCTATAGCGCCGAGTGGGCGCCCCGAGATGCCATCAAATAACTGTTGCAGTTTTTTTGAACAGTTGCAGGTTGTAACGCTCTGGGAACACTCGCGTGGGAAGGCAGTTCGACAGCTTCCCCGCTCTGTAACGGAACGAGTTCTGATACAGGGATTTTCCCGCCGTCGGGAGATGAACCGCAAACGGGTGTGATCCGTCGGATTGTCTTGTGGAGCGCATATAAACCGAATTGCGTGGAACAATGCCAAGAATCTCCGAAGAACAGCACCCGTGATAATATCTGTAAAACAGACAGAGGTCGGCTACGCGCCTTCGATGTTATTAACAGACTAATAAAGTGTTTGCAAAGAGAATCGATTTAACGGCTCTTATTTATTAAAATCATTAATCCAGCGAACTCTAAGCTCGCTACAATATTTTGATAATAGCATATAATATTGAATGTGTTTTTGAAAAAAGTGTAAGTATATATACATTTTTCATACATCTTTTCTAATAATTCGATTTTGTGACCAATATCAAGCAATCTAAACTACGAGATATCTCGTAGTGGCTGGGAATGGGTTAAAGTAAATATATTAATTTCTGTTAACCTGAAACAAACCAGAAACCGCTTATGATAATTATCCAATTAAGTAACTAGAGCCGTAGTTATCAGTATAACTATACCTCAGTTATCACACCACCTTGGTGTGTGACCAACCAATAGCTAGAATTGCACATTATCACTGCCAGGGCAATACAATAATCTCAATAGCAACTCAGGGAATAAAACACAAAACCTTCTTATCACTGCCAAGGGCAAGGCATGTTATAAATATGCGTATTTATCTTTAGTATCATATTCCTCGTGTCTGTGAAATAAGTACAAAATCTCACCTCCAGTTTCTGAAACGCTGCCAATGAAATTATTTCAATGGTTGCCATCAATTGTGAGTTGGGTTTTCAGTGGCCTGGGCCAATAGTATTACTGGTAAACTACACTTAGCCTGCAAGCTATATTGCGTGTAGTCTATTCTTGGTTTGGTTTGTTTGCACGTCGAGGCTCTGCACTAAAGTCAAGTACATGTTCCAACTAAAGTACGAACGAGTTCATCTTTATTACGACTCCTCAAATCTCTTAACTTTTGTTAAGTATGACATTAGAATGCTAAACCACGTCCGCCTAACGTACATAGTCAGCAGAATGTAATTAACTACGACCCATAAACATTCACCTTTAATTAAGTAAGCTAATGTAGTGAGCAATTCGCGAAAGGATACAAATCCTGCTTTGCCCGTGCACAGCTTCCCATCTGCGGCGACTGGGGTGAGTGAGAAAACCTCGAATATCCTGCGAATTATTACGGAATTATCTTTATTGCATTTAGAGAGGCTCACAGGCGATTTCCGGCGCTACACGGTGCAATACTGTCTGTACACATACTCACAGGTAGGGCTGGAATTGATCACTGGCTCCTAATTTCATTTTACTCTTGCCTCTCGCTTTCAACCGTGAGCGATGTATCTCAATAACAGCCCTGGATACGCTACAATACAGTATATACAATTAATAGATATTTTTACGAGGATCCACGAGGCAGAGGCACTAGAACCCATGCAGGTAGCTTCGCACGTTTATCTAGTGGGGCTCTCGTTCTTATCTGTTGGAAAGCATCGCTCGGGTTATTTTTTCTTCTATTCGCTTATACGAGTCATAACGTCTTCATGGAGAAATTATGAACGACGTGACGTGGATGGCAAAAGTAAAATAAATTTCTTGTTATTTTCGGTTCCTGGACCGATTCGACTCCTTGTGCCGTATCCTTTACGGCCTCTTATATCGCGCTGTTCTCAAGTGCACTTCATGAAGTGGATGGAAGAGGTTATGAGCCCTCAACGTCTTTTGCAGTTTGTGATGCTGCTGTTTCAAATGATTCTCTTTGCCAGTGTGTCCTGTATATGCGAGCAGTAATGTGAATAGGAATGCGCCAAATGGATTATATTTCGCATCGTTTATCTTCCGAGCATAATTCATCGTGTAGACATCGTTTCGTCATTTTTCTCATTTGCATTCATAACCTTTCTCACCTTAATGCGGTTCTAAGAAAATGAGCTCTTACATCGTGTGTTTTGTTTTATCTTTGCTTTGTTTGGGCTTTTGTTAGAACCCCGCCATTGGTTTGCCGATATCCTTGAAACGTAATTGTTAAGTATTGGAAGATAAGAATTTGTTAAAACGAGGTGAAATTTGCCGAACTGGTATGTCTATGCCTATTTAATACACGACTTCAGAACACATCTTGAGGTAGTTTTATTTAGCTAGTAGAAATATTTTCTTAGGTCAGCTACATGAGTAATTTTCCTTTTAACACTTCCTGGTCACTTAAGCTGCACACATTTTACCAGACGTAATACGCAACACGATGTTAGCATCGATATTATTGCACTTAGCAGCCGCTCTGCATTTTTTTAGTGGCCTTAACCAAAGAATGGCAGACATCACAGGATGCTTGCACATGCAGGGCGTTTCTTCTTTCATAGATCAAATTTGCTGAATAGTTGGCGGTGAAGTGAGCTGTAACTGCTGTTGAACTCTACGCCGTACGTCCTCTTTGATTGAGGGAAGAGCGTATTGTTTAGCATGAGTCAACGTACTTTATTTAAAGGAAAACTACTATTTCGGTTTTTAAATTTTTAAATTGTATCCCTGTGTCCTAAATGATCTTGTGGTCAACTGTCCACGAAGAGTTGAAAAATACAAGCCAGCGAAAACGTAGTCCTTTTCCTTTTTATACCTGAGCTACATGAAAGTTTGTTTGGCCAACCATTTCATTTTCATTTTTACAACATTTTTTATTTTTCTTTTTATATTCTTAATTTCTAAATTAAAGGCTAGACAAAAAATGCTTAAATTCTAGCTTAATTATCTTATATAATAACTTACTGGTCCTTCGCAGACGCTCTAAGCTAAACATTACTTAACATTTGTATAATTTGCCTTTCGGCGACAGAACTTTGTGGCAATACTTATAATTATTTGAGACAAAGAAAAATTTGAAAAACTTTGTCAATTTTTTTTTTGTTTTTTTTTTCTTAAAATTTAACTTACTTAACTTATCTACGTTTTTTTTTTTTTTTTTTTTTTAATGTAAAAGCACTTAACCTAACTTAACTTAAATCTTATACTACCCTAATTCTAGAAAAGCTAAGTCTATGTAAGCTAGCTGATGATAATATGATTCTTTACCGACTTTGGTATTCAGGTCTTTATATGCCATTCAACCACCAGAACTGTTGACGCTGTCTAATACTATCGTCCCGGTCTCTGTGGGAGATAGCCCTACTGAAGCGCAGGAGCTCTTCTTCGGTGCGCGCTACTTCCCGGTCGTAGCACAATCGCCCGTCTACAGATGATCTACTTACATGATAAATCAGCGGAATTCCGGATCTATCCTGTATAAGCCCTTTCATATCCAAGTCAAGGAACGCCTCTGGTGGAACAAAGCCGTTGCGACGCACGCTCTCATAGTACAGAGTGTTTGGATAATAGGCCCCGAAAATTAGGTCATTGGACGAGCTTATTGCTCTCGCAATATGTCCTCTGATTAATTTAATCATAAAATTATCCACCCTATTTATGTACGCTTCATTATATAAAGTCTCATTTGAGTAATACTTTTTATAGTCCGATTCCGGTGTCCGATATAATCTGAGACAGCTTCTGAGACACTTCCTTTCGAACACCCGAATCTTTTCCATCAAATTTGGACCTATGTTAAGCCATACTGAGCAACCATATACGAGCATTGGCCTGATTAGTGTCATGTAGCATATGAGTTTTACCTTGCTGTCAAGTTGTTTGGCCAACCATATTCGACCACCTGTCACGGTTGCTCGATATTGACTTTGCTGACAGTATTCAATCAACGGCCATTGTCTTTGGGTTGGCATGCAGGAGTTTGTTATTTTAGCAGCTGCTGGTTGCTCGATTTGATTTCAGAATCGTTACTTTGAGCAGCTGCTATTGCAACTAGATTTGATTTTAGAATCGTTGTATGGTTATGGGAAGTTTAAAATGAGGATGATGGATGGGATATGTATGTAGGGATATGTTTGGCGGATTTTTGCTAGTCATTGCTGGCTGCTGTTGGAGTGTTCCGCCGAACACTACTCCCAAAACAACGAAACACACAAACGGAGCGAAAACAATGTCAAATGAAACCACGAGAAGAATTGTTTTATTTAGAATTTTTATTTTGTGTCTTTCCTTTATACGATTACGAAGCACTTCGTTGCACCGCACGCACGTTCGACACTCGACGTTACCTTCGCTTTTCTAAAGTTTCACTGCGCGGATACCTCCTCGTCGGAGTTCTCTAACCGTACTCCTTTCGACCTCCTCGGTGGGGTTCTCTCGTATGCTGCTCGATAAAGACTGCTCGTTCCGGTGACGATCCAAATTAGACTGCCTCTATACTACCCACAAGCATCTTGATCCAGATTGTATTTGCATCTTCCCCAGAGACAATTTCCCATTCTGTCCATTAACAGAATCGTCAATATCTCTGTTATCAGCATGTTAACACATCCCCCGGGATTTTTGTAGTTTCCTGAAAGGGGAAAGTCATTCTTTGCATACATCATTATTATCGCTAGCATTTCATCGCCACGGCCTTCTGTTTGCACAGAACATCTGGCGCCCAGACCGGACATATTCGGCGACTGTTTGAACGTACAGCCCGTGGGTCTTATTTGAACTTGGTACCCGGAATCGAAATCCATTAGATCTTTATAATGGTGCGAAATTCTAGGGTGGCCGTTGGACCGGAGTATTGCCTTTGTTGGCTTAACTCCTCATAAATCATCGGATATCTCGTTGAGATATTATCGATTGCGATAGGTCGTGGCTGCCGTCGGTTGTTCAACGGATTTGGGTGGTCCTTGCATTAGATTACCCGCACGTGCATCCGTTGATCGGCTCATTCTTTGATGATAGCAATTCTCTCGTATCGATGTTTGAAATTACCGATTCAATGGAATGTTCCTGGGCGCAGGCAGAATGAATGTTTCTTTCTTGTTTCAGGTATGATGACTTACGAATGTTGAGCTTGGCATTAAAAGCTTTGGGTTTTCGGTTCCTTGCTTTTTGGTGTCGGCTCAACGTTGGCTACATGTTGTTGGCCCCTAGAAGGCTTTTGGGGGCACGCGTCTGAGGGCTCGTGTAACGTTTTCAGGTAGGTCTGTTCCTTGAAGGTTTAGGAACCTTACCTGGGTGAAATTGTGCGTTCGTAGAACGCTACATATGAATATAGGGGTATGTATATGGGGGGAAATGGTAGGGCTTCGTGAGTACTAAACTGCTCTCACTTTTCCCAGAATTTTTCAACTGGCTTCTTTACGAAATTAACATGACTCATTTAGAGAAGCTTAACTGTCACTAGATTATGTATGTACGTGTCGTGACATTTCGTCCATTCGTTTACAAGCTACAGTCAGTTCAGTGACGCTACTTTTGCCTTCATAAAAAAAAACTTAAAAAGCAGGAATATCCCATCTTGGTCAAAAATTGATTTTTGATGGGAAAAAAACTTCTGAACAATCATTGCAATGGTTGCAGAAATGTTATCACACATCTGCTCCTTCGAGGACAAGAGTTTATCGGTGGTTTAGTGAATTTAAAATGGATCGTACAAGCACCGAAGACGCGCCCCACTCTTAAAGGCCAAAAGAGGCGACTAATGCGAAAGTCGTAAAGACAGTGCATCGAATCGTTTTGATTGATCGTAAAGTGAAGTTGCACGAGTCAACAGAGACCAAACACAGCGGCGCGTTGATAATTTGACGACCGGTTTGACGCTGTTGCAGCGTAATGGAGCGGATTTTTTCGACGTTTTGTGACGATAGATGAAACGAGGGTACATTACTATACGTCTGAGACCAATAGGCAGTCTGAAGAGTGGCTGGATAGCCACAAAGGCAACCCAAAGCCGACAAAAGACAACGCTCGGCTAAGAAAGGCATGGCCTCCGTTTTTTTGGGATACGCATGGCATAATCTTCATCGATTACCGGCATAAGGGAAGAACACACATGTTGATCACCATCCATATTCTCCAGGCTTGGCCCCCGTGACTGTAATTTATTCCCAAGCGTCAAACAGTGGCCCCAAAGAAAGAGATTCAGATTGAATGAGGAAGTCGTCGTGGAAACCGAGGTGTATTACGAAGTCTTGGACGTTTCGTACAACAGAAAAGGCATCGAAATATGGGAAAATCGCTCTACCAAGTGTATCGCCCTCGAAGGCAACTATACTGAGGAATAAATATAACTTTGCCCACAAATAAACGCTTGTTTTCATTAAAAATTCCTAGACCTCTCAGTCTATGTTGATTATTATAAGTGTACTCTGATAAATTATTGTGAAAAGACTTACGCCTGGCTAATGCTACCAAAGCATCTGAATTTACTTTGAAAATCAGTCGTTGATTTGCGCAACTTCGACCTTGTGAACATTGTGCATACTGGTAGCATTACTGAATCTTTTTTTTTTTTCAAAAATGAGGCCGGAAAGGGCCATGTCCAAAAAATGAGGTGACAGACAAGATAACGATTTTGATTTTTACCAAAAAATTACAATCAACCAGTAAGGTGTGGGTGAAAGTAAAATATAAAACAGCACACCGACACTTTTGCATGTCAAAAAACCAAAAGAAATAAAAAAATAAATAAATAAATAAACATTCAATATTGCTGTAAAAATCAACAACATATGTACTCATTAAATAATCACTTTTGGGGGAAAGGTGATTTCTGAAACCCGTGAGATTAAAAAAAAATTTGTTATTATTGTATGTGTGTTTACCGCTACTAGTTTTATACATAAAGAAAAAAGAAAAACCACATGTGAAAACAAAATACTAAAACTTAATATACTAAAAATTCCAAACATTTAAAATATGTTTACCATGTTACATAATAGTATACTATTGTAGTAATAGGTTTTTTGTTCTCTGTATGCATACAGTGTAATTTATGTTGTTACTCGAATTAAAAAAGAAATGGGTGCGCGAAAATAATACATAAGGAAATATTAAACAGCGTGTAATTTAGCGAGTACTTACTTAGAGTGTATGAGAAAAATAATTTTAAAACCGGACTTGGCATGTGATATAGTTAAAAGATATAAAGAATGTGATATAAAATGTGTATCTCGAGCTCCATAAATTAAAAACACAAATATTAAAACTCACTGCTTAAAGCTCATAAGATCCTTATCAACTTTCCCTTTGGTCCACATTCACCGACACCGAACTCACCACGGTGGCAATGAACCAGTCTCTCTATGCTTCATAAATGTAACGACTCAACAGGAACATGATTTCCACCACTTAAAAACCTCATTAAAAACATCTCTCTTATACCACGCACCACTTCTGATCCTCACTATCTCACCTAAGAACTATTGTCAACTAGACGAAATACTAGTAATGATAATCTCATATTCAATAAAATTATTGTAATAGATTAAGGCTTGCATTAAGTCACTAGCATATGTTTCACAGCTTAGTGCCATACACCTTTGCCTGTGAATTATGGAAACTTTATTCTAAATTTATAGAGACCTTAAATAAGAAAATGTAGTCTTAAACATTTTCTGATTTTAAAATATTCGAATAAAGCTCTGCTTACCTTTCCCGTCATCTTGCGAATGGATTTAACAGAATAGCTAGACATGTTTTTCCATCGTTTGTTTTTATACGCCTTTTGGGACCATCATATGCCATCAACAAAAGAGTGATGGCTATTTTTTGACCTTCTTGGGTTTGATTCAAAATTTGCCGTGGAGTGGTTTAATTCAACTAAGACTTTCCGATTCTAAAATCCGTCTGAAAGGGCCATCACTACGACGACATATTGTTTTTGGTGTTCATATAGTGCAATAGTTCAGATCTTGAATCCATACCGACGAAATTGATGCCAGCACAACTTAGGGTTTTTTTTTTCGTTGGAAAAATGGAATTCCAACATCATACATAGACAAAATCTTGGTTTCATATATACATAAATATATATATATATATATATATATATATATATATCATCGGCGGCACTACAACCGGGATCCGGTCTTGGCCTTATTTAACAAATGTCTCCATCGGTTCCAATTTCGATCCGATGTCATCCAGTTTGGCACTCCCAGACTCTGGACGTCCTGGTCTACGCCATCCTTCCATCGCAGACAAGGTCTGCCACGCTGTTTTCTTCCATACATCCTGCCACAAAGGGCTTTCCGGACGGGCTCCTCTTCGCTCATTCGAGCTAGGTGTCCCACCCATCGGAGACTACCGAGCTTGATTTTTCTTACAACATTAGCTTCAAGGTAGATTGCGTTCAACTCATGGTTGTGGCGTCCCCGAAATCGTCATCCCTCACGTACGGGGCCAACAATTCTCCTTAAGACCTTCCTCTCGAACGCGGCTAAAAGTTCAGAGTGCCTTTTATTGAGCACCCAGGTCTCGGATCCATACATGAATACTGGTAAGACCATGGTCTTCGGGATTTAAAGAGCCTTGATAGACCATAATAGTCTTTGTTGGATTTGAGCAGCCGTTAGCGTATTGTTATCGGCTGATACTATTGACCCAAGGTAGTTAAACGGTTGCACTACTTCAAATTCGTGCTCCGCTACTTTGATAGTTTGACCAACGTAAGGTCTTCTCTTCGCAGAAGTTGCACCATGTACTTAATTTTTCCCTCTTTAATGTGCACTACCAGTTTTTGTGCCGCCTGTTTTACCTGAATAGTTACGTTGATCATGGTCAACCTACAAAGTCTTATTAATTTGTTTGGAATGCCGAACTCTCTGTGTCGTGGGCGGCCGTAAAGTCTATAATTAGATGATACAATGGGATCTCAAATTACAGACATTTTTCCATCGCCTGCCTAAGGGTGAATATCTGATAAATCGCTGATTTGCCTGAAATGAAGCCCCACTAATATTGACCAATTGTGATTTTACCGCATGGAGCTACCAGGTCTTGTAGAACAGACGAGAGTATATTATATGCGGTACTCAGCAATGTTATACCCCTTTAGTTACTGCACACTGTGATATTTCCCTTCCTATGTATGGGGCAAATTATTACACGACGCCAGTCTTCCAGCATCTCCAGGGTGATGTAACGCTGTCCCTCCTGGTTTGATCAGCTCAGCTGGTCTGCTCCGGAGGATGAGCTGTCGTATGGCTTTTAATGTTTCCTCAGTGCCTGGTGGCGGCAGCATTTGGTCCTAATCTTGGCACTGGTGGAGCCTCCAATTCCTCTGTGAGCTGAAGTGCACTTCCCATCGCTCCAGAATGCCTTCTCGATCGGTGATCAGATTACCCTCTTTATCCTTGCAGTAAGTGCAGGGTGGTGTGTACCGCGTTAAACTGGGATTATTTGGTAGAACTTCCGCGCCTGGTGCTGACCTCGGTGTCTAGTTTTCTCTATGTCACAGACTAGGTTTTTTTTCCAGGTACTTCTATTTTGTCTGTGGAGTCTTTTTTCAGAGCTTCTGAGCTCTTTATTGTTCTCCGCGTCCTATGAGACTGCTGCATTGCCTGGTAGGTAGCATATCTAACCAGTCGCTCCGATCTTTACGACTACTGCCTAAGATGGAGTTCGCAGTTCTAATGACAGTATTCTTACGGTGTGTCCATTTCTTTTCTACCCCCGGCATTTTGGCCCCAGGACTTACACTCCTTCCATCGAGCTCTATGAGAGCGAGTCCGAACTCATGACCAAGGGTGTGGCTGGTGTTCTCATTGCGTAAGGCAGCCGTGTTGATTCGTACTTGACCCGCGTATGCACTACGTCTCCGTAAGGCAATCCGCGCTCGGAAAACTATACCAACAACATAGCGATCCGAGTCGACGTTGGCACCTCGGTACATTCATACCGCTATCAGGCTCGAGAAGTGGCGGCGATCTATCAACACGTGGTCAATTAGGTTGCGAGTGGCTCCATCTCGTGATACCCAGTTGACTTTGTGGATATTGTGGCGGCTCTTTAATACATTCCCAAAGAACCGCCCATCCTCTTAAATTAACCACTTTCCAACCCACTATACCTACCTGCAATTTTGGGGCAGCGTAAGCTACCCTTCATTCTCTTTCACCTGAAAGTTAAATCATATCAACCATGCACTCCAAACAAATTATTTCATTCATACATGCACCGTGCCAGACAATCGGCTCAGCTAGTCAGCAATTATAAAAGATAAATACACGCTGGCCAGGGTAATTGTTGACATAGCTGTAGCCGGTATTCTTGCTACGGTTCATAAGTGAATATCGCGCCTATACCCTTAGGTCCGCAACACTTGCGACAATTCCCTTTCATCGGTTATCAACCGATCCTGGAATTTGGGCATGGAAAAGATCATTATTTAGGTAACCTTACCCATGCCATGCATATGATGACCCGCCTGAAAACCTAAATTAAACATACAGTATCCCACTGTGTGCGTTTTACTTACCCGCATATTATTCTAAACATATAGCCACCCAGCCTGACCCTTTGCCGTCGTCGACGAGGTTCCTGTTGACTTATGTCAACAAAATAATTTGCCTCCTTGTGCACCGGAACCTATGACTAGATTGGATATTGCCTACATCGGCGTTTCCAAGGAATTTTAGGCAAATACCATGACGACCCCTTTTGTATCATAGGCACATCATATACATCATCTGTGCATCATCATCATCATATACACCATTGATCTGTGAAATAGCATAATGGTTTACTTTGAAACAAAAATCTATTTCAATCTCTGGCATACATCACCAACGATGTACTTCTGTTTGATCAGGTGTCCACCGATTATCGTCCTCATCGCAGGGCATTGTACTTTTACTATACGCCAACATATATAATCCTCTCTTATCGATGCAATTCGTGCCCATCGAACAGATGGATGTGAGTTGCATCATCATCTGAGTCAGATTGCAACCCCCGTCGCGTACACACAAGCTGTCGTGCTATCGTTTTGTCATCGATTAAAGGAGTCAGTCGAGTCGCGAGAATTCGATAAATTATATGTTCGATTCGCGTGTAAATACACCTCGTGCGAGAATTCCGTACTTGTATAGTGTCATCCTAAATTGATTCAGTGGTCTGTTGCCGTAAATATATTTAAGTTTAACAATAATACCGGAGTTGGACAGTGTCATCCTAAATTAACTCAGTGACTACCAAAGATATTAAGTAGATTGTGCACTAGTAAGATAAGCATTCCCGTGTTAACACATTGTGTACAAATAAATAACTCATCGTGTATTAATCCGGGAACAAATAAAGGAACATTAAAAATAAATTCAGTTCGTTTCATTTATTTTGCTTGATGGTGAGCATAACATCGGTGGATTAACTTTTCTGTGTTCTCCGCCGGATCAATTAGTGCTCTCAATAAATCCGTGGTGTTTTCGCGCAACCTACGTCCGTGCAGACGCCTCTAGCGAAAAATAACCCACAATATCTTTACGCGGAAACCTGGCACTTGCCACGACCAAGTTTTTCGATGCTGTCAGTTCGATGACTCGTAGTCCATTGTCATTAGTGCTCTCATGCCAACTATGGGAACCTGTGTAGTGCCCAAAAATCGGCTCCCGACCTATTTTCGCATTCAAATCACCAAGAACGATTTTCACATCGTATTTAAGCAGGCATTGAGGGCCCCTTGGACATTCTCGTAGAATTATTCGTTTTCGTCGTCAGAGGACTCCTCTATAGGTCCGTGAACGTATTTGAGGTCTATGTGCCTCGCAGGCGAAAGGTGTGTAGACTTTTGTCTATTGCATTAAAGCTGATACTGACCGGCTACAGTTTTTGGCTGACTAGAAAGCCTACTCCGAGCACATGGTGTTTGGTATGACAGCTATAATAAATGTCATACTCGTTTCTCTAAATACCAGCACTCCCCGTCCATCTTATTTCTTGTAATGCTGTTATATCAGCCTTATATTCAAACAGTGTATCGACTAGCTGCTGTGCAACACGAGCTCTGTATAGTGAGCGGACGTTCCATGAGAAAATTCTTAAAGCGTTTAGCCATTTTCGTTTTCGCTTGTTAAATTGTCCATTATAATTTGTTTTTCCGGGCATGGTTATTATCCTTGCGCCAAGCTTTCTCAGGATGTCTCTGGATGCATTGATTCACTACTTGGCGGGTGGCAAAGTAGCTATCGAGGGGTGTCGCGTGGAGACTGCATGTCAACTTGGATTGGACGGGGAAAATATAATACGATGTATATAAAAAAGAGAAAATATAACAAACAAAAGGAAATGACCGAAAATGTGAAACCTGATCCCAGCACCAGATGCGAGCAGACGAACGAACTCACGGGTCGTTGGAAGGGTGATCAGCCAAAATGCTGATCTTGGACCTCCAGAATCGTCGCATGTGCACTGCAAGGGTCCGTCCGAATTGTAACGGCAGCCGAATCGGCGAACTCGACTCATGTACCACAAAGCTACAGTGTGGTGCGAAAAGTATGTTACAATACCACAATGAATGTTTAAAATCGATTTTATATTATTGCACAATTAGGTTCATATTGCAGGGGGTCATTTGATGTCGCAACTCCTATTCATTATATATAAATTGTTTAATATTATTATAATCAATTTTAAAGCTATTTTGTATAATACGCGCGATTGTTTAAAAAAAAAGAAGTATTTTTTGCTTGTTTCTCGCGCCGGGCTAGGCTGACACATAGATTGTGTTACTAGAATGAAATCCATGATTTTTAGTTAGTACTTACCTTCAAACGATACGTGTATAAATTTGACACCTGTCGGAAAATTGGTTAGTGAAATATAGCATTGTGAGTAAAGCAACTTTTGTTTTTGTAAAAAAAAATGGACAAAAAAGAATTTCATGTGTTAACGAAGCATTGCTTTCATACAGAAGGTATCAACACATTTACTTTTGATAACCCGCTCAGGGGGGCACTCCTTCGTGTAAGCCGCAACAATTATTTTGTACCAGAGAGAAAGGATTAACACATGCAACACAATAATAACAACAATAATAATACAAGCACGGGGTGCTTTATTTGCTCCAACCACTTTATTGTTTACTTATTAACCAAAGTAATGGCATCAACACATTTACCTTTGAGTAGCTGTTTTGAGGGCACCCCTTCGACTCTCCTGGTGGTCCTTAACTTCAGCTTTGAGTGGTTGTTTTGGGGGCACTCCTTCGACTCTCCTGGTGATCCTGGACTTCAGCTGTGAAAGGCGCCAAAATAGGTGGTACCACAGAGAAGGTATCAACACATGCAACACAATAACGACAACAACAATCAACACAAACGCGGGGTGCTTTATTTGCCACAACTACTTTATTGTTTAACTATTGACCGAACTAATGCTATTGTTAAATTTCTTTGATGCAAGTGTTAAATTACTAGCACTATGGATAGTTCACTGCTTCTAGTTTACTTCTTCTACTGATCAAAACAAAGGGCATAGCTGCTGCCTTTTGCCTGATCGATTAGTTCTTAAAACATTTGTATCCACCCTTTTTATACCTGAATTACGGGCGCAGAAGTGCAAGCAATGCGTTTCGTTTAGTTTGGCCCTTGAACGTATAACCCAATTGCCAGGCACGAGTCATGCGCATTTCTCAATTTTCAATGTTACTTAGTTGCCCCAGTCAAGTTGAATGCAATTACTTAATTGGGGTTCGCATTTGACCCAACACAATGGCCCACATATAAACCATTGTTCGATCGATCTGTGCTTCGTTGCTATGCCTGGCTTTTCGCAGATCTCATCATTTTGATCAAATCTTGGCTAAATGGTTGTTCATTGCTTGTGTGACACCCGTTTTTGGATATGAAGCAGAGGAAGCATTTGTAATGTGAGTCCGTGTGACAATGCCCGGGTGCCAGGTGTAGAGTTTGTTTTATGGGCATCTGGTGTGTAGCCTTGGAGAGCTAGAATGTATCATACGTGATTGTATGTTAATTTGCTGTGGTTGGATTGCTTCGTTGTGTAATGTGAATACGAATTGATCATACCCGAGAAGCGTGCAGCTTTGTAGAGCGAGTACGCGTCATAGGTGTGCAATTAATAAGTGTATTGGAATAAGAGTCGTACCGTATGCGATAAGAGTATTAAATGCATGTGGAAAGAAGCGTAAATTGATTAATTGTATTAAAGCTGATTGACTAACGATCGAGGGCGGCGGATTTGTGAAGCGAGGTGCAACACTTTATCAT
The DNA here is from genome assembly GCA_963931805.1 of Microdon myrmicae. Taxonomy (NCBI): domain Eukaryota; kingdom Metazoa; phylum Arthropoda; class Insecta; order Diptera; family Syrphidae; genus Microdon; species Microdon myrmicae. The sequence continues at coordinate 186,289,454 of OZ007498.1, read as the reverse complement.
GTAAGCAAATACTGTTGAAGCCAAACCTTGGCTTGATAAAGATTATTCGGACTTTGCTCCAGAAAAATCAATATTTGAGACGTTGTTTGCTAAATTTAAACAGGGCGAAATGAGCACCGAAGACGATACACCCAGTGGATGTCCTAAAGACGCTGTAGCGGACGAAAAAATAAATAAGTTCACAAAATAATTATGAATGACCGTAAATCGAAGTTGAAAGAGTTAGCTGAGATATCAAAAGAGCGTGTTGGACATATTGTGTATGAACATTTGGGCATGCGAAAGCTGTAAGCAAAGTGAGTGCCGCGCGAGCTCACAATCGAGCAAACTTTTGACGTGTCGTTGACTCGGAGCAATGTTTAGCGATATTCAGCCATAATAATAACAAATTTTTCTGTCGATATGTGACAATCGAGGAAGCATGGCATTGTTACGACCACAACCACCCATCCCATAAAAATTACCCTTTTGGAGCTAGTCTCCACCACTAACGGCGATACACGCCAAAAACATCCACTTAAAGGATGTGACATAATGCTAAATCAAAGCATTACCCCATACACCTTGTCCCGCATAAATTGATAGCAAGCAAATCGAACTAAACGTTCGATTTGCGCTAATCAATTAAACTCCAAGCAAATTGAACTAAACGTTCAATTTGCTCACATAAAAAACTGGGAAACATAATCATTGAACCAAGGGTTCACCACAACAACCCCTAAGAGCCAAATGTGCAGGCCAGATGGCGTCCTTCAAACAAAACCATTGAGTATCATAAAAATTTGCGCGCCAGCAATTTCACGAGACCTCAGAAAAATGGTTATTTAAAACAATTAAAACAACCAACGCCAGTTTTCGTTTTAACAAAATTAAGTTAAAACAAACAAAAGGAAAATATTCGCCTTTGTATCGATTCCCCACGCAAAAGATCCTTGCCCATTCGGCTAAAATAAACAACATAGAGAATCAGAAAAGCTCATTAGCACAATTCTCTATTTGTATTCCCTAACGTATCCCTACAAAAGGGATCCTTGCCGAGTCGGCTAGAACAAACAACAGGCATCATAAAATGAATTACACATTCGTTTAGCGCACATCAACATAGAGGATTATAAATGTGCATTCGCACGATCCTCTGTTGATTTTTCCCTTTGTGTTTCCGCGTTTGAATCCAAGCCGGGAAAGATAAAGAAAGAAATGCCATATCCTTCGACCTTCAGGATGAAGAAAAAACAGGTCTTCGTTGGCGGGTTGAATTTTGAATCTCGACCGAGACGGTGAGATAACAAGGAGTTGGTTTTTGGATCTCAAACAGAGACGTTGAGACAGCGGGGTTGAAGTTGGACGATTAACGAGGCACTGGTAAAACAAGTTAAAATAATAAGTGTTAATAAGAATCTAGTTTAAAAGATAATAAGTGTTGGTAATAAGAGTCTACCATTATTACTTTCCAAGGATTACGAATTTAAATAAATGGAATAATTGAATTGCGAATTTGAATAAATGGAATCGGTGGTAAGATTGGACCTAGATGACAAGCTAAAATATTAACTGTTAATAAGAACCTAGTTTAAAAGATAATAAGTGTTGTTAATAAGAATCTACCATTAGTGCTTTCCAAGGATTGCGAATTTAAATAAATGGGATTGTTGAATTGCGAATTTGTAATAATAAGTGAAACAATCTAACATTAAATATTCTATTCTAAAGGAACAAACAGTGTTTTACTTAAAGGGTGTGTGGTGATTATACGAAAGTGGTAAAAGAAATACCAACAGCATCATCAGTACACCCCAGAGTCCAATCTACAGTCAACCGACTGGGAGTAAGGCCTATTTTGAGGCTAAAGAGACATCGTACTATAAAAATGGTATCGAAAAATCGCATGACCGCTATAATCGTTGTATCGCCCTCAAAGGCAACTTCTTGAATAATAAAACCGAATTTTACCCAAAAAATTTGTTTTACTATGCTAGACTACGAAATTTTCAGCCGACCTGTTAAAGGACATTGTCACAGATCTTATAATTTCACATCATGTTTTGTAACGGTTTTTTACCATCTAAACAGTACCCTTTAAGCATATTATTTGAAAAAGGTGTGGAAATATTTCGTAGACAATGTTAAGGACCAAGTTAATACCTAGGTAGCTAGAGGGCTGCTTGCACGATATTTCTACATTTGCTCAGGTTTCGATTTTCGTGGTACCAGTATAATAAATTGTAATGAACATAGTATAAGAGGTCAAATGTCCTGAGACTTTTATGATTTGACTACAATAAGGGCATTCGTTTTTAACCAAAAGTGTTACCTTCGAAACCGTTTTGACCGTTTCTAGTCAATTTATATTACAATAGAACTGCTGGAAACAACAGTCTATAAAAATTGACAATAGTCAACCATTCTTCTGCAACAATTCTTAGATTTTAACTTAACGTAACTTACAGTTGACATAAATTAATGTTACAATAAATTAAATACAAAATAGATTAAATACGAAAAAATAGAATAAGAGCGCGTAGATATTTAACAAATACGACTACGAAAGTGTAAAGTGAAAAACACGACATGAATTTCCATGCGTTACAGGAGGGAAATTGAATCACCCCGTTTCAAATAACTGAAAGAACACGTCGCCTAAAACAGCAAGGAGTCGTTTGTGCCCACGTCTGGGAGTTCCTTCCACTCCATTGTACTTCCACTGCTTAACTGATATCCCTTTCGAAATACCAAACGAAAGTGCCCCATTGTCAGCATTTCTCTCTTATCCGGAGGGGACACCTGGGGAACTGGGTGCACTGCTAGTGAGAGCACGACTGCGCAGAATGCAAGGAAAGGGGACATAAACCTCTCTTCTTCTCTAAAGAACTGCATTTCAAGACACTTTATGAAAAGATTTCAAGAACAATGTGATTTATTCTAATTAATTACATTCTAATCGCTTGCCGCTAATTAATGGCTCTACTTCCTTCTTCATTCGTCCTTGGAGGCTAATGTGGAAACTAGTTAAACGTAGAGCGAGTTTAGTTGAGAAGATATTTGCTGGACTGGGGAGTTTTGAGGTGATAACAAAGATATCAAAATGAATTCTGAAAACTTATCTAATATAAATGACCCTCTCTGAACATTGCATTATGCGGCATAAGTCGGAGGGAATCCAAATAAATGAATGTGGGTCAATCCTGGTTGTTGCAATTAGAATGACAAAGGAGAGCGATGAGCGACGATTAGAATTACAAAATATTCCTTTGCACGAGATTAACTTGTATGGAAAATCTTCTAGTGAGTTATGGACACTTACGGTGCCAATGAATGCAGTCAAAAAAGATCAGATTTGGTGCGTTTGCCCTAATTTTTTACTAAAGCTATCGGCGTATGAATGGAACATAGGGGAATTCTGTCTTGATTTAGAAAAGCTCTAAGACGACTTAATGCTGATAATGACCTATTTAGAAGATGAGCACGCAACTTCTTGGTTTTGAAGCCAGCTACAATTCTAAATGCATGAATTGCAGTACGTTCACCAATACATAGGCTATATTCTGCTAATAACTTCACATTCGCTTGCGTGGAAAACGTTAAACGATTTATTCTGTCGAAACCCTGATTTTAAACAAGTCTGTTTTGGGCCATTCAAACCTTCGGGATCTGGCAAGAATGGCGTGTTTAATATCAGTTTTCAGATAGGCCTATAACATCTTGCATATATTTAAAAAGTGATTGCAACAATATTGGATGATTCATAATAAATGAAATGTTATACCCCAGAAATATATCATCATCATCACCGGCACTACAACCGGGAACCGGTCTTGGCCTTATATAGGAAGCCCTGAGGCTTGTTAAATTTTCCATAATGATTTCTTTTTCCGACCAAGGTCATTAGACTTGCGCCAGAGGCTCCCCGACGGGGAATCGAATCCCGGTCTCCCGCATGACAGGCGGGTATATGTTACTAGCCACTATACCATCGAAGAGCTACCAGAAATATATATCTACCCTTCGCTCGGTTCAATTCACGTCACTATTTCGAGACAAGGGTAACTTTTGCTCTTGGAAAACGTATCTTTTAGAAGAGTTACTACATTAATTATTATCTATAGATATCTGTTAGTTCGCCAGTTGTGGTTCGCCAACTGGGAATATCCAATTGAGATCTGGATTCGCTTCTCTCTCGGACCAGAAATTGTGAACTTCGTAATCTTCGATGTTCTTGCCAAAACGCCAGCAACAGCATTAGACACAAACCAAAAGATGGCAAAGTTGAGGTATTTTTGGTTCTTTATTCTTTCACTGTGTAATTTAAACAATAATTCAATTACGCTCTAACTGCCACTTGGCTCTGCTATCACCAGCTGAAAATCTAACAAGAAACTTTACCACATTCCTGCGCCTTCTTATATGCTGTCTTGCATTTACTTTGAACGGTTTTCCTCTTTGGCCGTTGGGATCATCAGATCTCGACCAAAAAAGCACCGTATCACAAAAGGGTGTTATACGGAACCAGCGCTTTTGCCAGTCACCGTTGATCCAGTGATCATGCCACCTTGAGTGTACTGGAATGTGAGTGCAAACCATTTAGCACAGATGACAACCTATGGTGCGATTTCTCGTGCATACCTTTAGGTCGTAATTGTATTGCTGAGAGCTCGGTTTATTCCTTATTTTTTTACAAATGTTGCTGCTTGTGCTGCAACATCTTGCCGGGCCGGCGATGTCGCTTCGAAACGGGTTGTCTGTGTGGTTCCGATGATCAGATTAGCACGGAGATACTTGACCTAGGATTCATCTTCTTCGTATCAAGAAAGTGTCATTAAGTGCTATTAAATGTCCCCGCCATCACTTATGCTGTTCATCAGCACGACCATTGTGGATGGGCAGGGGGTGGCAATTATTAGTGTTATATTTGGTATGATTTAAATTATAATCAATTATTGTTTATTCGTTATATTTACAGTAGTTCATATTTTGGTTATGAGTGTTAGTGTGTATGTGTGTATGTGGCAGAACGAAGGCTCGATTGGCTATAGAGTGCCAACGTTGTAGCTCGAGGTAATTGAAAAATCTTCGACATGTGGAGAAGTGCCTGAAAGGCGATATTTGCCGCATCAGCCACGGCAACGATTTGAATAAGCTCTTACCTTATTCAATTGGTTGAGGTCACTATTCCGGTTGATTTGATAAACATTTGTCAAGCTCCGAATTTTCGCCCACTGGGCACAGCAAGACCAACTCCATTAGTTGGTTTTCTTAAATGTTCGGAACATTGACCGTTTGACGTTGTAGTTGAACGACGTAGTCGTCAATATGTAGAAGTGTTGGTTCGATCGTGTGTTCATAGTTCGCTTTCTGTTGGTCTGATTTCCCGAAGGGTGTCGGCATCTTTCCTGTTCATCATCGTCTATATCCTCTACTCTTGTTACCGAAAGTTCAACTTAGACGACGACTCCGTGAGAGTGGTGCCCCCAGACACGTTATTCGCGGTGCCTGGGCGGTGTTAAGAGGGTGCCCCCAGAGCGTTGCGTCCAGACGGCGAGAAGTGATGAACCCCAGACACGCGACAGTGGTGTGTATGGGTGGGCTGTAACGTAACTCCGTACGTAGCGTAACAATATGTTGTTGAATTACAAACTGGCACTTGATTAAACCAGGGAGGTTGCGAATCCAGATTGTTATCAGAAAGGAGAGAGAATAATCTGCTGATCAATAGCAGCCATTGTGCCGCAGGATGAAATAGTCCCCAAGCCAGGTATCTTTCTTCTTGACTGGTGGCTGGACCATGTGTCCACAATTCGTTTTCCGTTGGTATGAATTCTCGAAGGGTGCCGGCATCTTTCCTATTCTTCATCTTATATCCCCTTAACCTTGTTACCGAAAGTCCAACTTAGACACCGACTCCGTGAGAGTGGTGCCCCAGACACGTGATTCGCGACATTCTAGCCGCGGCAATTGTTTGATGAACATTTGCACTATTCCACAGGTTCAGATTGATGTTCTGGTTGGTTAGACTAAAATCTGCTAAGCTCGGTTGAAACTGCGTTGGCAGTTGTGAACAGATCGGACCATTGAGATTATTTGGCATTTGTTCTTGAGCGGTGTAGTTTTCGTTGAGTTGAGGACCTTGTAGTTGTGCAGTTCTACCTTGCCTTGGAATGCGGCCGTTTAGCAATTGCTGAGATCGGTATGCCCCAGATGAGGCTGCTGATTCAGCATGACGTCCGCTTAGTTGGGTTATAGCCGGTCGTGTAAGATTGTTCTTGACCGCTTGTACGTTCTCTGTCTGATGCGTACGGTTAGCCTGTGTTAAAGCCCGAACTGTTGAAGTAGTCGCCAACTGCGTAGCACCGTCTGCGTTTAGAATCCAACGTGATTGCTGTGGCTGAGGTCGTTGCAGTTGAGGACGTGCCCCACTTACGCCGCTAATGCCACTGCTTGGCCTTGGGCGATTCTCTCGGCAGCGACTAACATTTGCGTTGCTAGCATTGCCTGACGGTGAATTCGATCCATTGGTAGAATAATGGTGTCGAGGATGACCATTTCGGTGTTTCTTATGATGGCAGCCATCGGGATAACCTTGCTGGCCTTGATGACCAGACGAAGCCGCTGCGTTCTTCGAATTGCTAGAGTTCGCTGAATTTCCTTTTCGTCCAGAATTCTTTGTCTTATTCCCTTGATACTGGATCGTAGAAGTTAGTCCTCCAGTATTAGTGGTCACTCTAGAATTTGAATTATGGTTTTTATTAGGAAGCACAGTTCGCTGACCAGGAGGATCACCGGCTGAATATTGCACTGCTGGATGAATCCTATCGAAATATTTTCCACCTTGGTTCTCAATGGTTGTATGCAGCGATGTTACTGTTGGGGGGACCTTGAAATTGACTCCGCCCGAAAGCACCCAGCCAAGTTCTGTTTGGTGGGCCATGGGGGTTCCTGGTGGTTCCTTGATAATCCCTTCTTGTAAAATAGCTGGATACACATCGCTACCAAGTAGCATGTTGACCTCACCTGGTTTACTAAACGATGGGTCCGCACGCTGAATATTTTGGATGTGACTCCAGGTGTCACACGATATATGCTGCGTCGGGAGCATAAACGTAAGCTTGGGCAAGACCATTGCCCTCAGCTGAATGTTAAAATCCTTATTCACATTCGAATGTATCGTTACTGACACCGCATGCCTGGATACACTCGTATTGTCTTCTCCGACGCCACGGATGTTAGCATGATTCTCCTCCATTTTTAAGTTTAGCAGTTGTGCAGCAGACTCAGAGATGAACGATGCGTCCGCTCCAGGATCGAGTAATGCTCTCAGCACCACAGGTTGTCCAACATTTGGGAAGACTTTGACTAAAGCAGTAGCCAGAAGAACCGGTTGTACCTTATGGTTTTCGGCTACGTACGTATTATTTACTGAAGCCATCCTGGAGGGGGGTATAAGATTCTGAGCCTGGTTCGATGGTGTATGTTGAGTGGAAGAGGAAGTGGATGGAGACGGTGACTGGCTATCCACCGTTGAACGGGGTTCATTAGCATGCATTTCGTTGTGATCAGTTATGTGCAACAACGAATGATGCTTCCTTTTGCATGTCCAACACGTGAACATGCTAGTGCAATTTCGTATAGTGTGCGCACCTGAGAGGCAGTTGAAACACAGTTTGTTTTTCCGAACGACCTCTTGTCTTTTGTTCGGGTTCAATGCCTTGAACTTGCCACAATTTTTGATGGGATGTGACGCCTGGCACATGGGACATTTGCCAACAGGTGAATTGAATGCGCGAACTGTACATTGTCTGTGCCTCTTTGGTCTTGGTTGCGATAACTCTGTTGTGGATGGGCCCATCACTTCCAAGGCTCTAGCCCTCATCATCAAAAAATCTTCCAATACGTCATATGCCGGGTAGTCTGCATACGCCGCAATATGTGCTTCCCACAAACCGCGCGTATTGGGGGGAAGTTTCCGGACCGTATGGTATATCAACACGTCGTCCCAGGCAGTGACCGAAACCTCCAGGTTCTGCAGCGACTGCTTGGCTTCATTGGTAGTGTCTATGAGTTCCTTAATTCCTCTAGCCGACTCATGTGATTGAACACCAGATCGAACTGGGTATCCTTGAGCAACCGCAGGTTTTGATATCTTTTGACCAGGGTTGCCCGTGCTGAGTCGAAATTACCGTCGACTATCGCCGTGTTTCTTAGCAGTCGTTCTCTTTCTCCACTCAAGTTCTTGAGGTAGTGCAGCCGGTGCACATTGGAGATGGTATTGTTCTTGATGACCAGGCTCTCAAACAAGCCTTTGAACTCTGGCCAAGTCTGATAAGAGCCGGAGAAGGTTGGTATTTTGATGGGGGGAGGCTTTAATTCCGCCGTTGGCGCCTTTGTTTCTCCCATTGAGCTGTCAAAAGACTGGTGTTCTAGCATACTTGCCTCGAATTGCTCCAACTGTGACTTGAGCTCCGAAGAATATCTATAATATAATTCTTTCAGCTTATGGAAGACTAGTTCGTCCATATACTTTGTTTTGGCGTCATCAGTCGGAGCTGCAATAATCTTTTGGTGCAGTCCTCCCGCTTCCCCGAACGAGTGCTCCAAGTTTTTCAGACGAGCCTCGTTCATGTGTCGTGGCTTGAATGACTGCTCCAAAGCCGCATATGACTTATAATCGGCTGTCAATTCGATGTAGGCATTCTGTATGCTATCAATTAGCATCGAAATCTTCGTCTTACTCATTCTGGCTCGTTAAAACCCGCACCAAGAAGTACTATATGCTGCTGGCACGATGAGATGCAGCCCGGATGACCTGCACAGAAGGTTGTTGTAATTGTCCCGATGGCAATGCCCCTCTATACTTGGCAACAGATTGATGTCAGCAATCCAAAATGCTGCGAACGATGGAACGGTTCCACAGAACTACTTGAATTTGTAGACCAACACGACAGGTACTGAGTTGAAAAGTGGACTGTATTTTCTTGCTGCTTGAATTGTCCGTTTGCCCTTGATGAGGTATTTTGTGTTTAGCGCTTCGTACTTCCGAAGCCAGACTCACCTCCGGATGAAAGGGGAAAGATGTCTTGCCCAGTACGATCGTAGATAGTTATGGATAGATTTATTTTAGTTATTCAAAAGATATTTGAGTTGGTTAAACAGTCACCAATAGAACAAGGTTGGATGGCGGAATAAAAAATAAAACAACTACGTGCTGGTATTGTTGACTTGCTAATTTATTTATTATTTCATTTTTATTTTTCATTAATTCTTTGTGTTGGTGTATTTTATTTCATGAACTACTTGTAGTTTGGTTGGTGAAAAGCTTAATCCGATGATTATTGCTAGTTCAGTTTGGGTTTCGTGATCCTCCCAAGGTACTTGCACCACAGTTGAAACAACTCAACGTGATGTCAACCACCGAAAACACTGCGACTGATGCGAAGACTCCTACAGATCTACCTGCTGATGTACCTGTTACACAGAGTTGGATTGCCGAATTGAAACCACTTGTTGCTTGGTCTACGATTATTTATTTGTTTAATTTATAGGCACCTTGCCTATTGAACACTTGACTGGCAGCACTATAATAGGTTTCGTGTTGAATTGTTAAATAAATTGTTAGTGATTTTTGTTTTTTTAATAAACACCAGATCACATCGAATATCCTATGTCCAACAAATTGTTTATTTCCCAGTTGAAATTCATTTGTTGACCTTGGGTTTTATTTCGTGATCTTCATAAATTTTGTTGGTTAAAAGCTCCCTCGATGAAAGCACACAACGATAACACCACTCTGCCAAGCTCAAGGAGAATTACACCGTGATGATTCGCACAGATCGCCACTAATCACTTTGTCGATGATACACACCACACAACACTTTATTCAATTTATAGTCACTTCGGATTGCTTAAATTATATTAAATTATCAATTGCCACTTACCCTTGCCTTGAGCGCTGCTAGCACCAGCTGACTGGAATCCTTTGACTTCTTTGCTGAGGTTTGCCTCTGTTTGCGCCTGTATCTGCCTCTCTGTTGGTCCAATTTCACCTTGTCTTTGCTGATGTAGGCTCCGGCTCGAAGGACCAATGTTACAATGGACTACTGAATATCCAATTTAGATCCAGAATGTTACTTTGCTAGTTGTGGTTCGCCAACTGGGAATATCCAATTGAGATCCGGATCTCAATTGGATATTCCCAGTTGGCGAACCACAACTGGCAAAGTAACATTCTGGATCTAAATTGGATATTCCCAGTTGGCGAACCACAACTGGCAAAGTAACATTCTGGATCTAAATTGGATATTCCCAGTTGGCGAACCACAACTGGCAAAGTAACATTCTGGATCTAAATTGGCTATTCCCAGTTGGCGAATCACAACTGGCGAAGTTACAATACCTAATAATTAAAATTTAACACCAGTAAGTTAATTGTTGTCTTACAATTGTGCATACAATTTTTTTTTTTTCTGGTGAACATTTTTCGAAACCTCTGACATTTCTTTAACTATTGTGTGCTCTCTATATGTAGTGCACCAAGAAGCCCTACCATTTCTCTCCCACAAACACAAACACATTTACTCAGCTACAAAAATGCCATCGAAAGTCCGATTCATATCCCCAACTTAACATTGAATTCAATGTCAAGCAAATTGAACCAAACGTTCAATTGTCGAACATTGAATTCAATTCCAAAAATCCGAACATCACAATGCATGTGTCCAAACAAACCCATATCCACTTGATCCGCCGACACACAATTCCGGCAGTCTAAACATCACAATGCATACACATTGTAACCAGATGTTTTATGACATGCACAAATAGGCCCAAATTCCTATCCATATTCTCAACCATTTCCCAAGGACTCTGACTCCATTTAAAGCCCAATATAATCTTTTGTTTCCATTAGCCAGACACGCTAATGGATAGCACAAAAACAAAACCACAAAAAGGATCTGCGATAAGGGTCGATGTAACCGAGACTTCAAGGAAGAAGAAAAGTAGATTAGAAAGTAGGTAGTATGTAGTGCGAGTGGTGTAAAGGCACCAAAATAAGGTGAAGTGAACTTCTTAAAAGAATCAGTCTGTTTTTTTTTCTACGGCTACGGTAGAGAGAGTTCCTTGGTAACCGCGTTAGTTTTGGGCAGTTCGTATGTCAGTATACAATAGAAGAGAATTAATACCGATCACGTCGAGGGACTCTGTCGTTCGCTTCTCTTCCTCGTTGACAGAGAAGCACGGAAGCGATCCGTACTATATACATATATTGAAACAAATTTCTTCTCACAATTCATGGATTTAATTGCATTTATGATTCTTTGAAAGCAGTATAAAAATAAGCGAAACTGTTCGGCGTATCTCCTTCTAGCCCAAACCCAGGAATCAGAATGTGTTCTGCGGTCCACTGTGACCTGAATCAATACAACAGATGGGAGTATGGCCTACGTGTCTGGAGTAACCGTGGATCGTAGAACACATGGGTGTATGGTCCCTTTCTTTGTGCCAGAGGTTCGGAGGTTAGCCGTGCTTTGTGAAGTTTCGTAGAGCCTCCACAGGATTAGATTGCAACATTTACGTCACTTCGTCTAGACCTATTAATTGAGAAAATAAATATCTCGTGGCTTGAAAAACTTGAAACAGCGATATTTCTAATAATACTCATATCGCTAGCACTAATGTTCGTGTTTGATTGAACCAATACCTAATTAATAGGATTCTCCGTCATCGTGAACAAATTAACGAACTTCGTTTCTGTGCTTGGTAGGTATTTGTGTCATCCCTTGGTTGAGCCTCCGACTCCTTAATTAGTGGTCATTCGTATTATAATCGTACGACTCCTTCTATAAAGACGAAATACAGTACTACAATGTATTTATAAACACACACTTACTTACTGTTCGACAAATAATCATTAAATAATAATAACAGGATTGCTATATAACTTATATAGTAGGCTTGTTTTCGAGGTAATGTACAATTAATACAAATGACCGAGCATCTTGTAAGGTTATAGGTTCGTTATATTTTATTTTGGGCCTTACCTGAAGTGGGTAGCCCCGCTGGATCGCACCGGCTATTGGTGTGGGTGTGTGGGGTACGAGATCGCGACGCCAGCATGGGCGAGAGTTCTACCTGGTCTCCACCCTCACTAAAAGAAGGTTCCGCTGCAGCAACTGTTCGTCAAAAAAAAAGAAACAACTCCGCAACACACCGACCACAAGGAGTTCACCAAGACGAAGTAAAAAGGAAAACGATTTTTTATTTATTGTGACAGGTTCTTATATTTCACAACGCTTTTTCTTTATTTTATTTAGATTACACTGCACAAGAAAAATTATTTTTTTAATTGGTAACGCGTCCGACGACTCTGCTTTACTTTTCACACCGTACCGGCGCCGGTACGGTAAATGGCGGAGCGACCGTCTCGGTCAGTGGATGAAATTTTACTCAGCGATAATCATCTCGTGCAGATCTGATTCGCTACGAGGGAAATTTTTAGGGGCATTTTCCCTGAGAAAGAAAGTATTTCCATCCACTAGGGAAAAGGTTAACCTACCACCAGAGAAACGAAAAGTCTCTCTTGTGGGAACAGAGAACCAGATCTCGTAATGCAGATCTTGGTGGTATGTGTGTGATCGTACCCATCACCGTGTTGTAAACGAAACCTGAAACGAGAAAAAAAGAACTAAGGGAGAAGCGACCTAAGGCATTGGTCGATAATGAGAGTCAGCTGGATAAATAGCAGCCACTCATTAAATGGAAACTGTGTTTAGGATACCACAAACGATATGGAATGTTTATGGTAGCGCCAGGAAGCCTATGGAGGAACAGCGTTCTTTGTTTGCACTTGGTGCGAGTTAGGGAAATTGGCTTCAGCGTCGATTGCGCTAATTACATGCAGCTGCTTGGGTTGTTTATTGTTGGGAAAAAAGGTCGCCAGCCAATGTGTATGAAAAGGGATTTGTTGTACACATGAATGAAGCTGGGAATAGGCGACGCAATGATCATTATCCCTGGTTGGGATGGTTACATGATATGTGAACCGATAAGTTTTCTTTTCAGGGATATACTGTTTGGAACAGAATTCTTAAGAGGAATTTTGAATTCAAATAAATGAATGGAGGTAAGAATTCTCTTGCAGATACTTTTAGGTTATATAATTGGATCTGTGGTATTTTTTATGGTCCTGTTAGTCTCTGAGGAGTCTTCCCATCGGACAGGTTACATAAAACACTGTTCTTATTTAACGTTATAGATTAAATGAAAGTTTATTAAAACTAGGATCCAATACCGAAATATATTTAATCAACTGCCAAATGTGCAAAGTATCCATAATTCGTTCGTTTAAATCCGTGGTGCTCTCGACCAGAATATTCAGAAAAACTCTCGAACAATACTACTGGTAACGATCCGTGACAGTGAAAACTATAAATGACTTGTTGGGACGTTCGTCCACCGACAGTGGCTGATTCAGACTAACTAACTTGACTGTGTAATTCGATATTCGTTAGATACAAAGAAAAAACAGACAAAACGAAAACTTCGCTCCGCATCCTTGGGTCCGTAAGATCCATTGGAAAGATCTCTGACGATCGGTCCCAGCGCAAATGCGCACGCACACCATGATCAACCCGGTCGCCCATGCCGAGCTTCCCCCAGCATGCGAACCGTGGTCATACAGATACATTCTGCATGAACCAGGAGTAACGCTTGCAGCCGGGGGAAGCCACCATGAACGAGGGTTTTTGTGTGTTTATACTTGGAAGCTGCGCACAACATTTGTGCTGCTCATGCACATATCCATGACGGGCCGAAGGGTCGGATTCTCGTATGGATGTTTATGCTATTGAGCATTCTATTTCCCTCGGAAGCCAGTCGCGACACCAGGTACTCCTTGGGGTTACATGATCGGTCAACATGTACGCGGGTATGGATGAAATCAAAAAAAGGAATAGCAAGCGAACTGCCTGCAGCTGCATAATACTTGTGTATGGAACGTTGGATGTTTATACGATCGGCAACTGCGCACAGCATCTCCGCCAATCGCATATCCTTCGTTGGGCAATTGGTGGAGGTGTTGACATATCGTTTGTTTAAAGATGCGACCGTTTTCTCCTACACGAGAAGATGGTGTATGTTGGTGGGAACCAATGGTTGGGATATTCTCGTTGGCCATTGGCGCCGATTGAGACTCCCTGGTGTGCGTTGCATGTTGGAATACATTTCTCGAGAATTAACGTTATGCAACGCACAGACAAACGGTTCTTCCATATAGGAACATTTTTGTTCATATCCTATAGAATTATGATGCCATGCGACAGACAGGTTCCTGATTGTTTTGTTACCATGGCGATGGCATGAAAACTATGCTCCACGGTGCATTGTCTGTAAGGCCGATTAATTTGGAAAATACGCCGTTACCTGGGTTATGCTCTTTTTGGGGTGTTATGTATCTATGGTGAAACGGGACAGTGGCGTTATGATAAACCGCCACAGATCTATTTGATGCGTGAAGTATTTGGGGTGCTAATGCGATTGCATTAGCGAAAGCTTGTGCAGACTGGGTTGTAAGGATGGGGGTTTTTAGGAAAGCGATCCGTGGAGTTTGGCGGAACCGCCACGGGCGTATCGTTCTTCGCTGAAGGGCAAGAGTTCAGGTGAGGTTGGTGTAAAGTATGTCCTCACAGCTTCTATAGGTGGAAGTCGTCCTGGTGAGCCAATCTATCGGCGTAGGCCCCTTTCATCCGATTGTTTCCACAGTTTGTTCCCAAGAGGTGGTGCATGTCCTATTTGGCAGTGATGCCAACACTCCTGCTCGCTGATGTGGAACAAACCAACAGTTATCACGGCTGAAGGCTGAGGCTTGTCTCTATTTGGTTGTCAACTCATTTGTGTTTATTAATTGTATTTATTTCCACTGCGATCAGTCGTAAATTTTGCGTCAATGAGATTTGATTGATTTTTTGATCGTAGTCTCGGCCTCTGGAGACTGACTCCTCATGAATCCAAAATGCGCCGCCCTTTTTATATTGTTTAGCCGAACCACACGAATATGGAACACTCTACCTGATCATGTGTTTCCTAGTCGTTCTAATGACCAGGCATTTAAGACCAATGTACATCGATACCTCCTTTCCTTATCCACTTCTTCTCCTTCCGCTCGCACTGTGCGCTGACATTTATGGGTACTTAAACAACATCTTTTGTGCACGCGTCAGTATAAAAAAAATCCAAGAAATGACAGTAACTATCCCTCATTCTTCGTTTGGGAAAATATATGAACTAATGACACCACCTACTACTCACTTTCGAAATTTAGCCCAGATACAGCATTTTTACTTATTCATCTGATTGTGCAAAGATCAAATCGGCGTCCTCTGTGTCACATATATATTTATGCCAAGTCATGGTGAAAATGGTATGGAGCACTTTTAGTTTTAAACGAGACAGTGCTCTACCACGCATCTAAGGTCATAGGTTTGTCTGAAGGTAGTGTTCCCGGTCGTTTGAAATGAAAAAATGATATAGACTACCATCTGCGTTCACCCAGTTTGACACCACCAGACTTCTTCCTGTGAGGATACCTAAAGGTTTATATCAACAAGCCAAGGACCTTAGACGAGCTTAAGGCCAACAACCGCCCAGAAATAGCCAAAGTGGCGAGAAATACCGAAAAACAAACATACACCATTCGCCTCAAGATGACCACTTGCGCTGTATACAAAAATGATGTAAATCAATTTTCTTAAATCGAATGAAGGGATTTTTACTTGAACAGCAAAAAAGCCTTTTTTAACTATTCTTTTCAAAACCAAATACGGTTGCTTAAGCTGAGCTACCCTGTATGTAGTCCTTTTTTAAAATGCGGTATATGACATACGGCAATCATTAAACGATTGAGATATTTTTGAGAAAATGAAAATTCTCTTTTTGATGTAAGTCCTATGCGAATTACCACTTCTACAGACTTATGCCTTTCAGCGCGGACTGTCGCTTTGTTTTCTAGAACATAGATCATTTACCTTTGTGTTCAATTACTGTTCGTACTAACAACATTCCTGTATTCCATAATAAAGGGAGTTTAATAGATCCAAAGGTGTTTTAATGCCAAATACCCCACCTTGGAGAAAACAATAAAACCCAGTATCCGTTAAATCTAAAATTCATTTTGTCTTAAGTTTCCATAACACAATTTGCTCCCCACCTTGGCCGTACCATCAATCGGTGAACCACTGCGTACCAAAGTTCAAAAGTTTTGTCTGGAAAACATATCTAATGGACTTTCCATTAGTAGTTAGAGTACAAGCTAGAGTCAGGGCAACAATGGTAACATAGACGTGGCTTTGCGTGCATTGCGCCTCAGCACTACCTCCTTAAGTGGCCATTAACAGTATATCGGGAAGAGACAAATAGTTTAACTTTTCGCTATTTATTCGTATTTGCATACAAATTACGTGAAGGGATGGACAAAGTTTATCGTGTTAATGCGACTGCTATGCAAATATAATGTTTTTCGGTGCAGGCTTCCAAAGCAAGTGTTATTGTACTTTTTAATTGTTTATCTCCTTCCTAGTCCTCCTCACCAAATAGGGTTGTGTAGGTCTTATCTTAGTTATAAGAATTGTTTATTAGAAATGCTTTTATTTGACACACCGCCTCGGCATATTGTGAAGAACTGTACACTTTCAATGTGCGATTTTTTCTGGGACGGATACTCATTGTTCTGGTTGTATTTCAAGAATCGGAATCTGATATGTACTCGTATGTCTAAAAGTGGTTTCCCCTTTAATATTTTATTATAAACAAGAAGGACACTCCATGTAGGTGTAGAAATGACATGCACACAAGGCGCCGACTCAGCTCCACAGATTCGCCCTTACTGAGAGAAGAAAACTTAATAAAAAAAAAAAAAAAAATTAAAAAAAAAAACGGAGATCTGTACAATTTGTTTAGACCTTAATTTTGAATTTGCCGCGCAGTAACTTTAAGAGGAGTTTCTCATCAAGCAGTTTTAAAAAATCGATTTGTTTTTCATTTTTTGATGGCGTATAGTGTTAGATTAAATCCCCAAAACCGTTTTTGGTAAAATAATTTTATAAAAAACTTACAGCATAACGAGGTCAAGTGAGGTCGTTTATTTTTCGAGGTGTCTTGTTCAGTAGGCTCTCAAATGTATACTAACAGATAAATAGACTAAAAATGTATATACCAGCCAATACGACATAGTACTATATACCCTGATATAGTCATTAGAACTGCTGGCGCCATCTGTGGGTCCGGACGGAAAATTCTCACCCGACCCTTGTATAGCATTTTGAAACTTTAAATGCATTTTTCTCGAAACCAATTTTTTCACATTGGTCTCCACAATATCTCAAAAACAACTCGATGGATCGTTTTTTTTTATTCTAAAGTAAATTAGATTTATTGGAGTCTGAGTATGAATGTAGATGATTTTTTCATAATCTTTTTTTTTTTCTATTTAACGTTAAAGAGCAAAAAAAAGTGCGAACATCGGTATTTACAGTTTCAATGTGTGCTATTTTGTTTATTTTCGATATTTTTTTCTTGAAAATAGATTCAGACTCTGGCTAATATTATATTATTTCAAAAAGGAGGCCAATTGGGCACCTTTTTTTCGAACCGTTGTGGCGGTTTCTTCTAACGCCACTACTTACCGTTTCACCTATATTTCGGTAACATCCTAAAAGTCTACAAAAAAACCCAGACACAAGTATTTTGGGCAGGTAAGGCTGAGCGGCATTGCTGGCCAGGGAAGATGGGCATACCAATTTTCCATTCACTGCAATTACATGCAGACATTTCTACTCCTATGGGTTTTCCCCACAAGATGCATGCAATGCATCTTCGATAAAACCCTGAGAAAGAAATCTCATTCAAGTATTATGGCGGCATTATATGGCGCGATATTTATCCTAAGCATGATTTCCACCAAAGTGCACCATCTTCTTCTGTAGAAAAACGGTCGCATCACTAAACAACCGATGCAACCTGAAATTTATTTGGGCGGGGACATCTCCTGTCCAATACCATCGCACACGTGCAGGAGGTGTTCTCTCGTTTCTGTTTTACAACGAGCATCTTGGTGGCTAAACAAATCCACAGGCAATGTATGGACCATGCCTAGCTGCCCCAAGAGAACCAAATCAACATAGCACCAGCGAAAATGCGGCACCAATTACTAACGAGGGATGTACGATCAGCATAAATGCTGTACGCAGTTGCCAATCGTATAAACATCCGAAGTCCCTTTATACAACAGGTGCACATCTGCAACGCTTTTGAATATTTTCTGTTTCTGATTCTTTCCTATCTGCGCGCTTGTCAGCCGGTCACGAGACCCCAGGGAGTATCATGCTTCGCAACTGGCCGCCGAGGGAAACAGAATTCTCGGTAGCATCAACATACACACGAGAGTTCGACCCTTCGGTCAGTTCAGGTAATAAGCATGATCATCTTAAGCGCTGTACGCAGCTTACGACAAAGTAAACACCCTCGTATGATGGCTTGCCCAGGCTGCAAGCGTATCTCTCGTCTCAAGCAAGAGTATCGGTGTGTCCACGATTCGCATGCTGAAGGATGTTCAGCATGGGCAGCCGGGGTGATCATGGTGTGTGTGCGCATCTTGAATGAGACCGATCGTCAGAGTTTATTTTTCCTACAGGTCGATTAGCCAGGGGGATGTGTGTAAAATGTTTATTTTATTTTATTTTATTTTTATCTTACGGATAGTGGATTTTGTGGCATGATAAGTTTAGTCAGAGAATAGCTAAAGTCGGTGAAAGTGTGCCTCCAGTTATTTTGTTCGAATCGATTACAATTCGGAAGCCAAACAGTGTTATTTTTAAAGTTTGATTATTAACCAGCGAATGTGAAGTTTTTGCCGTTTGCTATCTTTTGGTTTTATTTACTATTCTTTAAACTTTAGTCCGTGCCCCATTTATAGTTTATTGTGAAATCTTGTGTAATTCTTAACGATTAGCCGGACACTGTAATTATCGAAGCGTTTGTTAGTAGACAAGTTGAACATTGGAGTTGCCGTAATTTATTAAGCGGAGAAAAAGAAAAGTTTTGTAAATTTGTGTGGTTTGTTTAGTTATGACATTTTTGGTTTAAATAAATAAATAAAGAAGTACTTACAATGGATGGAAAGTGTTTTTATTATTAAATAAAACGGAAGACTTTCAGGAACAATAGTTAACAGAAACCCCAAACCTTAACACACCTTTGGCGACGACAAACGAGGCATTAGGTGGGATAGGCATAGAACCCGTGCCAACGACGGCACCGTTATAGCCTAATAAATACCCATACCATCACATTACCCCATCTATTGACAATTTTTAATATTTTTAACTAAGAAAAAGTATGTATACATATAGTAAATATGTGTACAAAATTTGACATTGATATTTTCTTCCGTATTTAAGAAAAAATTTAAGAAAAACAACTAACTTTTGGGTCTCTAGATGACAACCTCCCCTTAAATGCAACACTGCTTCCGACAGCTTCCATCTATAAATAGCCTACTGTCAAACTTTGAGAAAGCTGCGTCATTTAGGTTGTGTTTGACACCCATTGAAAGCAGACAGCCTTGTGAATTTTATTGAAAATGGAAAAAAGTGAATTTCGTACGCTGAATAAGCATAATCAACCACAATCCATAAATTGGGCTACGAACTGCTACTCCATCCAGCATATTCTGCAGATGTACCCCTGCGACACTTTCATGTTTCCAAACCTGAAGAAATGGCAGTAAGAGATTTGAGTCGAATGAAGAGGTTTCTTCGTCACCCAGTCACCTCCATTTGGGATGGGTTCGGTCTCTTCTACATTTATGTCTCACTTATTACCATACTGAGGCTCCTCGATAGTATAGTGGTTAGTATACCCGCCTCTCACGCGTGAGACCGGGGTTCGATTCCCCGTCGGGGAGCCCCTGGCGCAAGACTAATGACCTTGCCCGGAAAAAAACAAATCATTACGGAAAATTTAACAAGCCACAGGACTTGCTAAATAAGGCCAAGACCGGTCCCCGGTTGTAGTGCCAATGATGATGATGATCACCATACTGAAATGTAAGCGACTTAGAGTATTAGATATATCGTTATCAAAAAGTCACTAACTTATCAAAATGCCCTCGTATAATTTCGGCTGATGCAATACTGGCACTATTCGTCTTAACATCGGTTCAAATAGAGTGAAAAGTATGAAATTCAATGGATTTGGCCTTGCGGCTGAATAATACGAAAACTACAAAGGCAAATCACTAGCAAAATTTGCGATGTCGTTCTCATTTAATGACAACTCCGTCAACGCCACAGAGTAAGGGCTATATAAGTAGCATGTCTTTAATTACCACAACATCTACTCGAGGCGGAAAACCTTTCCGGGTACTAATTCCATTCACCCTACTTGAAAAGGTAGCTCTTCTATAAAAATGTTATTCCCATGGAATTTTAACCCTTAACGGAACGAGCGCATGTCTCTACAATAATGACAAGTAGGTCGACGGATTTGTAACTTTCAGGTGCTTTATTTCCAGAGCAAAAAAAGTGGATAATTAACATTCCCTTATTGGATTTCATCGAAATTTTCAGTAGTCCATACAAAAGAATACTGAAGTGAAAATTACAGAAAAATAATCAGATTCGAAATAAACAATCGCATACGAGGGTGGACTGAAATATTTCCGACCTAACAAAGATACAAGACATTTTTTCTTAAAATTTCTTTTTATTTTTCTACATAGTCTCCTTGTAACTCTACACACTTCTCCCAGCGATGCTCCCATCTCTCTAACCCGTCCGAATATTTTTTCTCTGCAAAATAACTGTTCACGAAGGTACTTGCCTCCTCATTTGACGAAAATCTCTATCCTCCGATCTCAATTTTTAAATTAGGGAACAAAAAGACGTCACTTGGGGCTAGATCTAATGAGTAAGGCGGTTCAAACAGTAATTCGTGGATTTTCGCCATGGCAACTGCTGAGGTGTGAGATGGCGCCTTGGCTTGGTGAAAGAGGATTTTCTTTTTCTGCAAATGCAGCTGTTTTCCGCAATTTCTGCCTTCAGTTGGTCAGGTAACGATGCGTAGTATGCTCCTTTAATGGTTTCTCCTTTCTGAAGATAATTGATTAAGATAACTCCATGACTAACCCAAAAAAACTGTCGCCATCACTTTCCCAACCGAATTTTTTTTTTTTTTTTGGAGCCCATTCCCCCTTTGCAGTCCATTGCTTTTACTGAAAGAGGATTTTCTTTTTCTGCAAATGCAGCTGTTTTCCGCAATTTCTGCCTTCAGTTGGTCAGGTAACGATGCGTAGTATGCTCCTGTAATGGTTTCTCCTTTCTGAAGATAATTGATTAAGATAACTCCATGACTATCCCAAAAAAAAAATGGCCATCACTTTCCCAGCCGAAGAAACGGTTTTTGCTATTTTTGAAGCTGATTCCCCTTTTCCACTCCACTGGTTTGATTGTATTTTTGTGTTTCATCGACAATAACTAATCGGCCCCAAAACTCGGATTTATTGCGCCTAAACTGCGCCAACAGCATTGGAAATGTTCATTCGAACACGTTTTTAGTCTAAAGTGAGCAAACACGGCACCCAATGCGCGGACAGCTTTCTCATGCCTAAATCTTGATTTAATATGTGACAAACACGTTCTTTGGACATTTTCATAGCCCCTGCTATCTCTCTCACTATAATTCGGAGGTCGGGTGGGGGTTCTCTATATTACATGGAGAAACAACTCACAATTTTAGCCCGATTTCGCCCGCTAACAGCGCACCACCTCCACCCTAATTCCTTCCACCAGCAATTTCACCTAAAAAAAAAGATATGTCCCAAAAGGACGCATTACTGAATTCATTATTTTATGCAGGTAATATATAATTGAATTCAGTACCACTTGCCATACGGCAACTCCATTGCGTTAACCCCATAAGATTTCCACCGGAAATCTCAAAGTCATATTATTTAGCAACAACCTAGTCTAACCAAACGACGTGATTGCATCATCGCAAAACCGCTGCGGCAATTTTCAAATTCTTCGTGTTTGGTTCCCACGCTCATAATTACCAAGCTATTGCAGCGTCCCTTCGACTTCCCCCAGACACACTATTCGCTGGGGATCAATAAACTCTTTAGTCAGGTGAATAGCACAAAACGATTTTCATCCCATTTCAATAACCCCTTCGCTGAGTGCATTGCACTCTCAGATAACACCGATGTCCTAACTAGGTCACTCGGTCATCACCAGATTTTGCGTTCGTGCATGCAATAATCAAATCATCCCCCTTTTCGTTTCCGTTCTCTCATTCTCTCTAGTCCATCGACTATTGAATTAACCAACGGTTTTATTCACCTCGATGGGCGGGGAAAATGAGAGAGCGCAGATGAGAGTATGATCGCAATTGGTTGATCATTGTGCATATCCCAAAAAGACAATTTGCATCCCTGATTGCGATCAGTCGAATTTCAACCACCACCGGGGTCGGTCACGTCACATTAGTCGTTATTCATCCCTCGTTGTGTACACACACGTTTCTAAAGTCAAAATTTCATCCCTAGTAGGAGTCAGTTGAGAGCAGTGTTCTAAAGTGTCGTTGCTTTGTGTTGAACCGATTTATTATTTGACGAGAGTAGACTCGGAACTCATTGTGCAGATACAGTTTTTCATTGAGAACAATTAAAGAAAAATTAGATACATATTCCTGTGTTTTAGTAACTCGTGATGTATCAGTTAATTCAAAATAAGAAGAACTAAAACGGAACAATAAAACTGTTAGTGACTAAGTTGTAAAAAAATAGACTTGTATGGACTCATTGTAACGTAGAAAACTAAAGCAGAACCTAATAGATTTCTTAAATTATCACGTCTGCCGCTTAAAGATATTGCCCTATGGGTGATAGGTATTGTTGAGCAGGCGTACTGCACCGGTTCTACCTCCATCCCATATGCTTCAGTGTGTGTTGTTGAGTAATCCATAGAATTTGAACTGATCACCATTTAATTAGATTTAATTTTACACTTGAAATGAATACAAAGATTTCTTCTCCTTTGATATTTAGTTAAATTCTTCCACTTGTTTGCTTGGATATAAATTCGGAGTTTATTGGATATGACCAGTGTAATTTGAGATTTCTATAATTTAAAGCACTTGAAGCAATTGTAATTTCTCAATTAACTGAAGATTATACACTTTAATCGATTAAATGACAACAATTGACATAAAAAAAATCAAAAACGCACCGAAACACTCGACTCCGTTTTCCTATTATTTTAACGTTGAGGCCCGACATGCCTCCACGGAATCCAGAACGCGATTAAAGATCGCCATCGAAGCAACAGAATTACGAAATATTCATTTATTGCCCGGATGACCATATAAGGGATGATCCTGATGCCGATCAACGAGAGGACGCGCACACACACAGATGAGGTTCCATCGCACGCTCAAGCTGTGCATGAGCAATCGAACCGTGGGCATCAGGATTTCCTCAGGGGAACATAAACCGACATGGATGCAGCTGGTGCCAATATCTTTGCATAGGTATTGAGATGGTTGTGCGCTCACTCGGCCCGTGGATATTACATTTCCATAAAAGGAAATGTTTGCCTGAATGGTACCGCGTAAAAGTTGTATGCTGATCGGGCGCACGTTGTTGGCATCAACAGAGTGTCGAGCCGTCGTGTGTGTATTTACACCGACGAGTTCTCGATCCCTTTTTGCGGCCAGGTGCGAGTTACCATTTCATGTGGCTCGGTTTAGCGACCGATGTGATTGCAGCATTGAAGCCAAGCGGGAGTATCTCTTGTTTGTGTGCTGCAATTTCAATGGGTGTGGTGTGCACCGTGGTGATCGTGTCAGTTGCTTCGTGTTGCAACTGAATTGGCCCTATGTAAATGGTGTGTTTTGGGAACCGTGCTTTTAGGGGACGCATCTGTTGGGTGCCGATGAATTTTACATCGGCAAGACTTATGCTTTACGATGCTTTGGACGAAGTTTTCGCAAACAATGGACAGGTAAGTACATGCTTTCTTTTTTGTGTGCCCTATGTGGGAGTTTGAAAAATGGGGTAATTGGGAGTTTAATTGGTGGCGCTCCAGTGAGCCGCCACAGCCCTCTGTGACTTTTTTCTGTTTGCCAAACTTCGAAGAACACGTTTCGAGCCGATTGAAATTATGAAAGAAAAGCCAAAGAAGGCGATAATATAAATGTTGATGATTAATTCAAAATTGTTATTTTATTGAGAAATTCCAGAAAGACATTTGACGGAATGTATATGTGGTTCACAGAATAATATTTTGAAAACACTTCCTATATCAAAATTCATATTTGTGTTAATGATATTTTCACTTAGGACTCTTCCGAATCCGCTACTCTTCTCTTTTGGAATAAGTATGAATATAAATGATACTATTTGCACCACTTTGTGAGTATAACAACAATTACATGGCTTTTAAATAACCAACATGTTTGTGCAATCACCCACAGATCAATTTTTCATTAAGGCAGTCGGTATTTAATTAAACCAATACGTGGCAATATCCATTAAGTACTGACTTACAAGTCCGGTATAAACTGGATTCGTATTTTATTTACTTCCGACAGTTTCCAGCAGAAAATCGAGAGGTCAAAATCAACAAAAACGCCGCTGTTCATATTGAAATAAGACCGATGGATCCGCAAACAGGATTTAACCGATTCCAAGCCAACCTTAGCCTAGTCTGTCAAAAACAATGTGTAAGGTGCAACAGTTGAGTTACTTTAACAGGATACTTAAATGAATTCAAATTAAATAATTTATTTGTAGATTAAAAAACAAATAGAAATCGACACTACAAATATCAAAGTTGTCGACTGGCCACACAACGATACACACTGACCGAGTGCGGACGTGTTTTAAATTCGCCGATCGAGATAAATGTAAAAGTTACTTTTATGAGTCGCGAGTGAAATTTGAAATAATAAGACTATTTATAAATAAATCAATTCTAGTGACAAGAACAGTCAAAACAAAGTTATTATACATAATATAAACTAATAAAAGAGAACGAAGCCACGTGGTTTGACAGTCAAAACAAACACCGTTTAATACTAATTAACTGTGAGAGTGTATGTGAGCACATGTTTAGCGAAAAAAAAATTGAAGTAAGAGAAAAACAAAACAAAAACAATAAATATAAATAAAAAAGAAACAAAAGGAACTAAAATATACAGTGAAATTGCAATGTGAAGCCAACCTAAGAACTGGTTTGAAACAAAGACTGGCCTGCTATCTTGGATGCAACAAGCTCGGTGTATGGACCCTCAGCATGCAGAATGGCAGACAAAAAACAAAATATTAAAAAATTAAAACCGAAGTCCGCGTTAATAAAACGCCCGGCGAGCTCCCCACTAACACGAGCTGCAACAAAAATAAACAAGCCAAACGAGGCAATAGCAGACTTGCTCGAAAAGGCGCACAAAATGGAAGAGGACAATCTATTCCCCCCGGTTCCATATAATGACGGCCATCTCACCAATAACATGTTTGCGTGTTTAGCGACTACCGACACTGAGGACGAAGAAGATGAAATCAACGATCTTGAAACAAGGCTAGCCCGAGCAAGGGCGCAATTAGCAGAGAAGCGTCGCAAGAAAAAGGAATTTGCTGAAAAGGAGCAGCTAATAACGAAACAAGAGCAGAATCAGCAACAATGTGCACAACAGAAGCCAAGCCAACAAAAAGAATGTCCACCACAACAGATGACGCAACAACAACCACAACAAGAGCAACAGGCAGCAAAAAGGAAAACGAAGATGCCACCTATCAACATTACAGATATGGACTGTAACGAACTAGTAAGTCTATGTAAGCTTTCTATTGGGGAAGATTTTTCAATTAAAAGACTGACAGGGAACAGGTTGGCCATACAGACAAATTCGGTTAAGGATTTCGAAAAAATGAAAAATGTGCTAAAACGGGCCACCGCGGAATTTTACACGTACACCCCGAAAGAAATAAAGAATATAACGGTTCTACTAAAAGGCGTTGACCCTGAAACAGAACCAGAAGTTCTATTACAAACGCTGCGAGAGCTTAACTGTAATGATATTGAGTTTATCGCAGTAAAACCTTTCAATACAGCTAGGGCTAGACGGGAGAATAGAAAATGACCATTCTTCCTGGTGCAGCTGGGCCCTGGGAGCAAAATTGGTGGACTTAGGAAAATCACTATCCTGAAGCATCAAATTGTCACATGGGACAAATTGAAAAAAAGCAGAGATATAATCCAATGTCTTGGCTGCCAAAGGTTCGGGCACTCCGCAGCAAACTGCGAAATGCAGTATCGATGCGTAAGATGCGGACAGGACCACAGCGCAGAACAATGCACGTTAGGTAAAGAAAGGGTAGACGACAGATCTCTTCTAAAGTGTGCAGTTTGTAAGAGTGAGGGACACCCCGCTAATTATCGAGGCTGTCCTAAGTTCCGCGAACTACAGTTTTCACAGCAACGAAAATCAGAACGCCCGATAGTTCAAGGCCGACCAGCACTAAATGTAACACCCCAGTTCTCGTATGCTCAAGTAACAGCTGGCAGGAGAAACACGCCACAACCCAACACACGGGTACCGCCGCAACATACTGTGCCTCCAGAAACAGTAACACTAGCAGATGTGCTCACAACCTTGCTCGCTATTCAGACGCAGATGACACAAATGCAAAAACAAATAAAAGAACAGGACACTAGACTAGACTGGGTCTATTCGCAGTTGTCTAGCCAGACGTCAATATAAACCCCCCAACAGAAAGCACAATTAAGGCTTTAGTCGTGAATGTAAATTCACTTATCAGAATCGGGAGAAGAGCCGCTCTCTTTAAACTGTTGCAAGACGAAAGTCCTGAGGTGCTTCTGGCTAGCGAAACTAAGCTGAATCAGAGGCATAAACTATGTCACACAAACTACGACATTATACGAAGAGACCGACCCAACTTCACACAAGGAGGAGGGGTGGCAATCTTTATTAAAAAACAACTTCAACATAAGGTAATATATAGTGGTGAGATTCGCAGATTTCAGGTGCTTGAAGCGTGCATTATCCGCATACCCCTCCGACAAGGTAGGGGGATGTATGTGATATCTGCCTACGCACCAGAAGCACATCAACAAAATCAATTTATAGTGGAGCTAGAGACTCTTTTCCAATGCTTACAACTTTACTCGGAAGGGAACTATTACATCGTAGGTGGCGATTTGAATGCTAAACACCCAAATTGGGGAAATAGCATATCCAACACGAGAGAAAATCAACTAGCTAGTTGGCTAGATCAACATCACATTGAATATAAAGTTGACCTGCTAGCTACAGAATATCCTTCTTTCCCCAGAGGGGGCTCGTTCCTCGATATTATGCTTATTGACACACGCCTTAAACATAGACATACTAACAGACAAAATATAAACTGCCTACGCACAATTGAGTACGACAGCGACCATTGTGCATTATCAATATTGATAAAAACACCAAGCGAAGTTGTGGAACTCGGTGAATGTATGATACCGCAACCCTATAACTATTGGGGTATGCGATGGACGCGTTTCACGAGAACCTTAACAAGAGAAATTCGCTTAAAAGACATTAACCCTCCTACCAACAGAAACATACCCAACGATGACATCGACAAATACATACAAAAAATGGACGAAACCATAAAACAAACTATGGACAAAACAATACCAAAAACCACACCTACAGACAACATGAACATGTACCGAAACGCCACAATCAACGCACTCCACAGAAAAAAAAAGTAGACTTCTGTCGCAACTAAAACTACGGTACAGACGATTTATTGATAGGCACGACCAGGAGATAATATCACTGAAGTCCAGATTAAAAAATCTCCAACAGCTGATAAAAGCCAACTATAGACTATCAGCAAATTTGTATTGGAACAACAAAGTTCGGGCGGTAAAATCCAACAACCCTAGTATGTTTCCGCAAATTAATAAAATATTTAGACGGAGTAATGCAAACGAGATTCAGTGTCTCCAAATACCACGAACTGACGAAAACCAACGAATGCTGGCAAATATAGGCATAGCCACAAACAACGCCATCCTAAATGACGAAGTTTTTGTGTTTGAAGATCCCTTGGAAAAAGTGAATGTTGTAGGGGCCGTCTTTCAAGAACTGTACAAGGCAAATGAAGTAATTCGTCGCAACCATGGCTTGGAAGATAGAGTTTTACTGAATTATGGTCATCTTCGAAATGATATTTCACAGTGGCGATCAGAAAACCATGGTTTTAACGAATTCAGTAATGAAAATACGGCAAACGCCGAGATTACTGTCGAAAGCGCCAACAGTCTTTTGATCCCTAGTGAAGACATCCATGGCGTCTTTGCATCATTAAGAAACAAAAAATGAGTTGGAATCGATGGAGTACCCAATATCGTACTAAAACATCTTCCTCCAATCGCAATGGACATATATGCAGTATTGTTTAACAACGCTCTGAACAACGCACACTATCCAGTACGTTGGAAAACGGCCATCATCCAACCGTTACCAAAAAAAGGGAAAGATAGAACAAACCCAAAAAATCTGCGATCGATCAGTTTGTTACCGAGTATCAGTAAAGTATTCGAAAAGGTTCTAAACAAGGCTCTACTTAAATGGGTTGAGGACAATAATATTGTTCCAAATAACCAGTTTGGTTTTAAAGCTGGTCATGAAACCACACATGCCGCAGCTAAACTGGTTTCAGACATTCAGTGGAATAAAAATCTGAAACAGTGTACAGGTGCCTGTTTGATTGACTTGGAGAGGGCCTTCGACACCGTTTGGTTAGAAGGGTTATATTACAAGCTAATGAGACTAGGCATTCATAGACCACTACTGTATATACTATACGACATGTTGAATGAAAGGAAATTCATCGTCAAAAGTGGCAATGTGACCTCTAACATTACTTACAATATAGAAAACGGTCTGCAACAGGGAGCGGTGTTATCTCCGATCCTTTTTAATATTTACACTAGCGACCTGGTAAGGTCTCTTCATCAGGCTATTGCCTATGCAGACGATCTGATAATATACAGAACAGCACCAAAAATTGAAATCATTAACGGATTATTACAAGGGGATTTCAATGATGTTCAGCGATACTGCAACAACTGGAAACTCAAAATCAATATCCAGAAGTGTGAAACCATCCTCTTTAGAACACCACTGGCTCAAGCTACCAGAGACACCAGGATAAACTGGCGAAAGTTAGCTACTAAACACTGGAAACCAAAACCGTAGTCAAATACTTAGGCATCTGGCTGGATCAGTATCTATATTTTAACAAACATGTGGAAGCTGCCCTAGCCAGGGCAAAGAAAGCTTACGCAATGACAAGAAGACTGTTTCATAGTAGGCAACTTGACAGCAGAGTTAAAGTTATATGCTACATGGCTCTCATCAGACCGATGATCATATATGGATGCCCAGTGTGGTTTAATGTGGGACCTAGCTTAATGGAAAAGATTCGGATTTTTGAGAGGCAATGCCTCAGGACTTGCCTTAAGTTACATCGGACTCCTGAATCCGATCACAAAAAATATTATCCCAATGAAGCGTTGTACAGTGGGGCCAATATAAACAGAGTGGATAACTTTATGATCAAGCTGATCCGAGGGCATATTGCGAGATCAATGAGCTCACAGAACGATTTGATTTTTGGTGCATATTACCCAAACAATATGTATTGTGAGGTGGTACGTCGCAATGGCTTTATTCCACCAGAAGCATTCCTTAGTCTTGACATGAACGGCCTCATACAAAATGAATCCGCTATACCGTTGATTTATCACGTGCGTCGGTCGAGTATAGATAAACGAATATGTTTTAATCGAGAGGTTGCGCACACTAATGAAGAGAGCCTGCAGTTCAGTACGGCAGTAGCACAGAGAGACCGAAAAGACGCGAATAAGCAACACCAGAGATTTTGGTGGCTGAGTGGCAATTAAAACCCTGTTTCCTTATAAAACTAAAGAAATAATAATAATAATAATTAAAAAAAAAAAAAAAAAAACAAACCCGACAAACAACGGAAAGCTTACATAGATTTAGCATTTCGAAAATTTAGTTTTGATGTTAGGTTTAGAATAGAGTTAAGTTAAAAAAAAAAAAAAAAAAAAAAAAAAAAAAAAAGTTCTATAGATAGTTTAGTATTTAAGTTAGATATAAGGTAAAAACAATAACAAGAACAAAGTTTTTTCTTTTCTTCATTTTCTTTGTATCCAATTAAGTTCCCTAAAAATTCATGTAAACAAAATAACCATAATGTCGAAAGACAAATTTTCATGCTTTAAGCGTATGCATGTAACTTAGAGAGTCCGCAAGGGACCAGTTAGTTAAGAAATAAGATAACATAAGCTAGAGTTTAATCATTTTTGTCTAGCAATTAAGTAAATTATAATAATAGGAAGAAATAAAAAAAAAAAAAAAAAAAAAGTTGTCGACTGGCACATTTAAACAACTAACTGTACTTTTGGTGGTTGTTATGAACTATACTGAGCTCAGCCTATCTAAGAAACCAGTCGGGCGCGTTGAGGATAATAATAATATAGTGAGAACACCAAAAGGGATGAAATTTCCGACCTTTCAAAAATAAATCAAACAGAGTGCATCCTTTGGCGGTGACAACATCACATTAGAACGCCATAAACTTGGCCGTGGAAACTTCTTTGTATTCTGCTGCACCCACACCCAGTGGGACACATAGCATGGTAGTGGTTGCAATGCCACAGACATACCTTTTGTGTTTTTTACACCCCTTTAATGGTCGACGGCCAAGGATGTCGTCAATATTTTCCATTTTGTGTCTTAGAGGAAACATCAAACTGAACGTGTCAAAAAAGAGTTGGGGTAATATAGTGAGGATCCAATTTACCTCTGTAATGCACTAGCTCGTACCATTTAGATACGTGTTTTGCCTTTACGAGTCTTCTTACGGACTATAAAGTTTGCGATGTCAGTCGAAGTTTGTGAAGCATGTTTGTTGACAAGTGTTAATCAAAGTGACATGTATTCTGTGTGTCTGGTGTACACTCTCGGATATTAAATATCTGCTCGCTGAATACACCTACCGTAGAAAAAGGAAATTTAAAATGTTCTGATGTTTTAATATTATTCGTAATGTTCAGATTTAAAGCCTCATCTCTTTGCTACACATATCTACCGATCCCACATGACATCATTTTAATATTTAAAACCAAATCATAATTCAAATCACTTTTAATTCATTTTTCTTTGTTTAAACTATCATTAAAATATGATAAATTAAACTAACTGAAGTTCGAAAGATAAAAATTACTTACGAACTTATTTACCCGGCTTTGTAACCAGAATCATATCCTGGGCTCCATCAGACGTCTCCTCTTGAGCCGATTTCATCAATTTTGTACCCCAGTGCTACTTTCGTCGTGGTCAATACCGTCCCAGTATTGTCCGCTGTTGAGCACTGAGAAACTCACCAAAAAGGATTTGGCGAACAGGCTTTTCATCGCTCATTTTTTCATTTTTCATACCATTTTTTATTTCTTCTTTTTATTCTATTTTACACGCTAGACAAAAATGCTTAAACTCTAGCTTATGGTTGTATCTTATTTCCTAATTTACTGGTCCCTTGCGGACACTCTAAGTTACATGCGTACGCTTAAAGCGTGACATTACGATTTTAATGAACTTAATTGGTTATAAGAAAATGACGAAGAGAAAACAACGGTTGTTTTTGTTATTGTTTTTATCTTATTTCTAACTTAAATACTAAGCTAACTAAAACTTATATATATATTGTGTATTGTAAAGTTAATATCGTCTGTTATTTTATCACTTTAGAACGGAAAAGTTAAAGTCGCCAATACAGACTAATTTTGTTTTTAATGTAATTTATTTTTTTCTTCACATTACATTAACGACGTTTCGATCATGGTATTTGATCGTCATCAGCTCTAAAAAAGTTTATAATGATGTTAAAACATAATATTTAACAATAAGACACACATTAATTAAATTAAACTAAGCTTACCAACAACAAAATGGAATCGGGAAAATTATAATATAAATTAATTCCACAACAATATTGAAAATACAATGAACTAAATAAATTAAATAAAGTAAATTTACTCTGACAATAAATTTGACAGAGAAGTCAATCACTAAAAACACGGTAATCAATAATGTTACTCAATAACAACTAAAACAACCACTAAGTGAGCGCCGGCATATACAAGTCATGGAATTTAACTGTGTCTGTTTGTAGATTCAAGGTGTGTGAATTGGCTTTGAAGTATTAAGTTTTAACATCATTATAACATCATTTTTAGACCTGATGACGATCAAATACCATGATCGAAACGTCGCTAATGTAATGTGAAGAAAAAAATAAATTACATTAAATATATATGTATATATATATATATATATATATATATATATATATATATATATATATATATATATATATATATATATATATATCTTTTTTTTTTTTTTTAACCCTTCCTCTCGTTTTTTTACCTTAACAAACTCAATCTTCGAAATGCTAAATCTATGTAAGCTCTCCGTAGTTAATAGGTTCTTTAATATTATTATTATTATTATTCTTTTTTTTTCAGTTATATGGAAACAAGTTTTAATTTCCACTTAGCCACCAAAATCTCTGGTGTTGCTTATTCGTGGCTTTTCAGTCTCCATGTGGTACTGCCCTACTGAACTGCAGGCGCTCTTCATCTGTGTGGGCAATCTCTCCATTATAACATTATCGTTCATCTATGCCCGACCGACGTACGTGATAAATCAACGATATAGCGGATTCATTTTGTATGAAGACGTTCATGTCAAGACTGAGGAATGCTTCTGGTGAAATAGAGCCATTGCGATGTACCTCCTCATAATACATATTGTTTGGTTAATATGAACCACAAATTAAATCGTTCGGTGAGCTTATTGATCTCGCAAGATGCCCTCGGATCAACTTGATCATAAAGTTATCCACTCTGTTTATATTGGCCCCACTGTACAACGCTTCATTGGGATAGTATTTTTTGTGATCGGATTCAGGAGTCCGAGGTAAGTTAAGGCAAGTCCTGAGGCATTGTCTCTCAAAAATCCGATTCTTTTCCATTAAGCTAGGTCCACATTAAACATGATCATCGATCTGATGAGAAACGTGCAGCATATAACTTTAACTCTGCTGTCAAGTTGACTACTATGAAACAGTGTTCTTGTTATATCATAAGTTTTCTTTGCCCTGCCCAGCGCAGCCTCTACATGTTTGTTAAAATATAGATACTGATCCAGTCGGATGCCTAAGTATTTGGCTACACTTTTGGTTTCCAGTGTTTGTTGGCGTGGTACCATAATATCTAGTTTTCGCCTGTTTTTCCTGGTGTCTCTGGTAGCTTCATCCAGTGGTGTTCTAAAGAGGATGGTTTCACACTTCTGGATATTGATTTAGAGTTTCCGGTTGTCGCAGTATCGCTGAACATCCCCTTGTAATAGTCTGTTATTGATTTCAATTTTTTGTGCTGTTCTATATATTATCAGATCGTCTGCATACGCAATAGCCTGATGAAGAGACCCTATCAAGTCGCTAGTGTTAATATTAAAAATTATCGGAGATAACACCGCTCCCCGTTGCAGACCGTTTTTTATTCTGTAAGTAATGTTGGAGACCACATTGCCACTTTTGACGACGAATTTCTTTTCATTCAACATGTAAAGTATAACCTAATTTCTCATTAGCTTAAGACTAAATGTTAATTCCTATTCTACAAACAACATTCTTACATTAACTTACTGGCTCTTCGCAAGCACTCTAAATTATACATTATTATTTTTCTTATGCCTTTCGGCGTACAATACCTGTTTTTATAACATATCATAATAATTGATATGTTTTCTTTTTTGAATGTATTCTATTTTTTCTACATCATGTATTTTTTTTTTTAAATTACATATATAGGGAGTTGACACGCAAAAATAAAAAATAAAATAATGAAACAAAACGGACAAACATATAAGGAATACAAATAAAAATTAAAATTAAATTAAAACCGAAAAGAAAAAAAAAATAATTGGGAATTGGGGATAGAGGGAAGGAAAGCGGTGCGGCTGAGAGGCATACTATGTTTGGGGACGTGTAGTCCTTCTTCATCACTGATCCACCACCAGTTGGGATGGGATCGATCTTTTATTGATTTATCTCTTTCACCGATCACCATACTAAAACGCAGGCGATCTGGAAAATTAGAGATATCGTTATCGTGGAGAATTCGTTTATCCCTGGCACCACGGAAAGCGTGGTAAATAATAGGGACTCCACGTTTGTCTTGGATAAGTCCTTTTTTTATCCAAGAAAGGGACCGCTTCTGGCGGAATGAACCCATTCTGGGGAGTACTCTCCATATACATATCATTGGGATAGAAAGCTCCCGAAATGAAATCGTTTTCACTGCACATTGCCCTTGTTGTGTGACCACAAATAATATTAATAATGAAGTTATCTATTCTGTTTAGTCCTGATTTGTCATACAGGACTTTATTCGGATAGTATTTCTTATACTGCGATTCTGGGGTTCTGTTCATTCCGAGGCAGGAACGCAAACACTGTCTCTCGAACACCCGAAACTTCTCCATGTAAAATGGGGATATGTTGTACTATACCGGGCAGCCATACACCAATATTGGTCGAATGAATGCTGAGTATGAAATTATTTTCACCTTGGGGTCCAGCAGACTACTACGGAAGAGTCTTTGTGTCATTGCATATGTGTTTTTAGCTGCTGTAAGAGCAGCTGCTGTATGCTTATCAAATTAAAGATACTGATCAAGCCAGATTCCAAGGTATCTGACTACAGTTTTTACTTGTAGAGGAAGATTATTACTTCCTGCAATGGAAAATGTTTTCCAATTCCGTTTTGTATCCCTTGTAGCACTGGACAGTGGCGTTCTGAAAAGGATAGTCTCTGTTTTCTGGAAATTTATTTTTAATTTCCAGTCGTCGCAAAAACGTTTGATTTTGTTGAAATCATCTTGCAGAAGTCTGTTGATGACATCAATCTTTTCTCCAGATCTATACACCACAATGTCGTCGGCATACGCAATTGCATGGTTGAGAGAACACACTAGACGACTAGTGTAAATGTTAAATAAAATGGGAGAATTCACTGCTCCCTGTTGTAGGCCGTTTTTGATGTGGAAAGTCTTGTTAGAGATTATATCTTCTCATTTCACTACAAATTGTTTACCCATTATCATATCGTAGATAATGTATAATAAATATTCGGGCATACCTAGATTTGATAACTTATATACCAGCCCTTCTAGCCATACGGTGTCGAAAGCCTTTTCAAAGTCAACCAAACATTCCATTGTATGTCGGAAACAAGTTTTGTCGCAGCATGAACTGTGTCATGGTACCAACGGAAACCAAACTGATTGTTTGGAATAATACCATTTTCCTCACACCAGTTAGTCAATGCTTTATTTATAATTTTCTCGAATATCTTGCTGATGTTTGGAAGCAAACTAATCGAGCGAAGATTGGCTGGATTGCTCCTGTTCTTGCCCTTTTTGCGGATGGGATAGACTACTGCAGATTTCCATTGGGTTGGATAATATGCATTATTTAGAGCGTTATTGAACAAAATAGTGTAAACCCTCACTACTTCAAGAGGTAAATGCTTTAGAACAATGTTTGGAATACTATCTATTCCAGAAGATTTTTTGTTCTTAATCGATCTAAGAATGCCCGTCAGTTCATCCTTGTGTACAAATATGCTAGTGTTTAGATCTCTAAGCGGGGAATCCGCTCTATTATTTTCACTAAAGATAGTGAAACTTCGACTTAAGAGACTCCAATTGTTAAGTTCATTGCGTAACGAAATATGTTTTTGGAGAGCCCTATTTTCCAGGTCAAGGTTAGAATGAACCGATTCGTTCAATCTATACACTGCTTCGAAACAAGCGCCGATTGAGTTCGCCTTTTTTTACGGATCCTCGACTATTATGAACTCTTCGTTAGAGTTGATGTGTTCCAGGGTAAGTCCTGCGTTCAGCAGCGTCTGACAACTCTCGGGAGTCCGCGGAACTCGCAGACATGATATGTCATTATAATCTTTCCTTCGAAAGACTTTATTTATTTGTGGGAACATATTCGGTCCACTAGCTTTAATGGCTTGAATTATCTTGTTCCAGTCTTCATTAATTACTGATCTATAGTTGTCATGGATCAGTTTTTGAAGATTTTTAATTAATGACTCAATTGTTGTTATTTCCTGGCTATTTGGATCGCTGAATTGTCTGTAGAGCAGTTTTAACTTAGAGAGCAGAGTACTCTTTTGCCTATACAGCTCGTCGATCGTTGCGTTTCTGTACCGGTTTGTATGGCTCTCCATGTGAGACACTTTTGGGATAGAACGATTCATTGTATTAGTAACAATGTTGTTCATCGTCGAAAGATAATGATCAATTTCGTCATTATGAAGATTTCTGTCAGTTGGTGGATCTATGCCATTGGAGCGTAATTCTTTTTTTATTATCCGATCAAAGCGCGACCAGTGTGCTTTCCCGAAATTAAAAGAATGTATCTGTTTGTACTGCTCAATAGTGAATGTTCGTTTGGGACATGAATTACAGCACCAAGTTCGTAATGATCGCTATCGTACTCGATTGTACGAAGACAATTTCGAGTAGTTAGATCCGTATATAATAATTGTATTCGCTCGTCGAGCAACAGTAAATCCAAGAAGGAATTTCCTCTTGAATGTGACGTCGTATTTGTAGCGTACAATTCTAGTTTATGTTCGATAGCGTTTGTTTGCCACCGGTCGAACCACGTCTTAGCTCTCGTGTTTGTGATAAGGTTACGCCAAGCACTGTAGTTGGAATTGGAATCTCCCACCATAAAGAAATAATTATTTTCCGACTCTAACTTGAGACTTCGAAAAAGGGTATCAAGTTCATTGATAAACTGTAGACACTGTGGAGATTCGGGAGCATAGGCGGAGATCACATATAGTTGCTTTTGACTTTTCAAAGGAATATCTATAACGCAGGCTTCTAGTACCTGGAACTTGTATACATCTCTACTGTAGACGACTTTGTGTTGTAGACCATTTTTAACTAAGACAGCGACCCCGCCCCCCTGAGTGGAATTTGGACGATCTCGTCTAATTATGCTATAATTTGGGTAGCCCAATTTGTGCCTTTGGGCTTAGTTTCGCTAGCCAAAAGCACATCTGGGCGTTCAGTTTCCAGCAAATTGCTGAGATTATCCCTTCTTTCCATGCGGATTAGTGAATTAACATTCACAGCAATAATTTTTAGGGTTAATTCAGTCGCGGTGAACGTAATGATTAGAGTGTGGGTTCGTCTGGAAACAGGGTCGAATATATAATGTCCGTTCGAGCCACTTGTTCCGTCAGTTTTTTTTTCGATCTTTTCGAATTTTTTATCAAACGCAGCAAACTGTCCTTGTATGGACAGTAATATTGCTGTTATATCAGTTTGTGCCTCTGGAGCAGGCGTTTTAATGATATTACGTGATTGTTCTATAATTTTTGCATTTTTTACTCCACCTGCCATTTGGGCGTATGACACACTTGGTGCCACGAAGTTGTTGTAAGAGCGAGTTTTCATCTTTGGCTTCCAACTTTGATTTTAGTTTTTGGTACTTAGGGCAACCTCTAAAGTTAGCAGGATGACCTGAGTTGTTACAGAGGACACAGAGTAGTTTACTTCTATCGGGAATCTGTTCTTTGCCCAATGGACATTCTCCAATGATACGTTTGTTTAGGTATTTGACGCATCTGAAATGCATATTGCAATTCGCTGCCACATGGCCGAAGCGTTGACAGCGCATACGTTGCAATACGCGGTTGGACTTCTTGGTTCTCTCCCAACTTATTGTTTGGTGATTAATGTATTTAATATATCTAAGTCCATCAAATTTACTATTGGGGCTTAGCGACACAATGAAGAATGGCAATTTACGGTTGCGATTTCTAGAATTTGCTGTAGAAAATGGTTTCGCACCTGTAAATTTCAAGGTATCGTTTTCGAAGCTTTTTAGTTCTTCGAGCACCTCTTCGGGAGTAAAGGAAGGGTCAACTCCTTTGAGGAGCATGGAGACAGTTTTCTCCGATTTAGGGGTGTACGTGTAGTACTCGCTTTTCGATTTCCCTAATGACGATTTAATTTTTTTATACCCTTCTAAATCCTCGCATGTTAAACTTATCTTAAAATTATTTATTCATTTTGTTTTAAAAGTTTTGCATGTCAACTCACCCA
This sequence comes from Microdon myrmicae, assembly GCA_963931805.1. Lineage (NCBI taxonomy): Eukaryota > Metazoa > Arthropoda > Insecta > Diptera > Syrphidae > Microdon > Microdon myrmicae. The sequence goes on along the minus strand of OZ007498.1, from coordinate 186,251,105 downwards.
ATTTTATGAGATCCTTTGTCTCCATGTAGCTGACGTCTTTTGTTAATTTCCTTCGACATTTCGTTACTGGCCGTCATTGGACGACCTTATTGCTCTCGCAATATGTCCTCTGATTAATTTAATCATAAAATTATCCACCCTATTTATGTACGCTTCATTATATAAAGTCTCATTTGAGTAATACTTTTTATAGTACGATTCCGGTGTCCAATATAATCTGAGACAACTACTGAGACACTTTCTTTCGAACACCCGAATCTTTTCCATCAAATTTGGACCTATGTTGAACCATACTGGGCAACCATATATGAGCATTGGCCTGATTAGCGTCATGTAGCATATGACTTTTACCTTGCTGTCAAGTTGGCTACTGTGAAATAGCCTCCTTATCATAGCAAAAGTTTACCTCGCTTTGAGCAAAGCAGCCTCTACATGTCTGTTGAAATACAGATATTGGTCTAGCCAGATGCCCAGGTATTTAACTAAACTCTTGGTTTCCAGTTTATCTCCATGCGGTCCCATGATAACTAGCTTTCGCCAGTTTTTCCTTGTGTCGTACGTGGCTTTATATAATGGAGTTCTAAATAGGATGGCTTCACATTTCTGGAAGCTGATCTTAAGTTTCCAGGCATTGCAATAGCGCTGCACTTTGTTGAAGTCTCGCTGTATTAACCTATTTATGATCGCAACTTTCGGAGCTGTTCTGTAAATTATGAGATCGTCTGCGTACGCAATAGCCTGCGGAAGTGCATCTAATAAGTCGCTAATGTAAATGTTAAAAAGAATCAGAGAGAGTACCGCGCCCTGTTGCAAGCCATTCTTGATATTATACGTTTTATTAGAGGTCACATTACCACTTTTGACCACGAACCTCCTGTCCTTTAACATATCGTAAAGTACATATAGTAAAGGCTTATGTATGCCATGTCTGACCAGTTTGTAATACAACCCTTCGATCCAGACGGTATCAAAGGCTTTCTCCAAGTCGATCAGACAGGCATTGGTTGCTACATTTATTCCATTGTATGTCGGAGACCAGTTTAGCTGCGGCATGTGTGGTTTCATGACCCGCCCTAAAGCCAAACTGGTTATTTGGAATAATGCTATTGTCGTCTACCCATTTTAGCAGAGCTTTGTTAATGATTTTTTCAAATACTTTACTGATGCTTGGGAGTAAACTTATCGAACGCATGTTCATTGGGTTTGTGCAGTCTTTGCCCTTTTTTGCGATGGGCTGAATGATAGCCGTTTTCCACCGCGCGGGATAATATGCATTATTCAACGCGTTGTTAAACAGGACCGTGTATATATCTATTGTCATTGGGGGCAGGTTCTTGAGTACGATGTTAGGTACTCCATCTATTCCCACTGACTTTTTGCTTCTTAATGAGTCGAAGATACTCTGGATTCCTTCCCTTGTTATTAGAAGGCTATTAGCCACTACACCATTGGCATTAATGTCAATTGACAGATTATCTTCACTGAATTCGTTAAAACCCGGATTCTCCGATTGCCAAAGTGAAATTTCATTCCGGAGGTGCAGGTGATTGAGTAGAACTCTGTCCTCCAGGTCGTGATTTAAAAATGTGGAACGCTTCACGATTTTGCGTGTCATCCTTGCGCAGGGGCCACGCTAATCTTCTCTGTATCGTTCCAATTTTAGTATATGTTCTGCCGAAGCAAGAACCTGCCGAGATGTGTCCTGCTGTTGGTGTGATTTCTGCTGTTGAATTCCCTTATCTTGTCGTGTTTTCTTTGCCTTTGTGGGTTACTGTTGTCTTTGTTCTTGCTGTTGTTGTTCTACCATTTTTGATTTTCGCTCGTTCTGGGTCAGGATGTTTTTTAGTTTAACAACTTCCTCCATTTGTCTATCCAGTTCTTCTTTTTTACGACTAATCTCATGGATGAGTCTGTTGAGGACCTCGATCTGATTGCTAGCGTCTGCATTTGTTTCGCTGACAGCTAGTTCTTTGAATTGGTTTCCAGCCCCTGAGTACTGGCCACTGGTGTTGTCTTCGTCATCGCTGGTTACAATCGACGTGTTTGTATTCTTATTTTCATTTGTTTTAAGGTGTTTAGCCTTTAGATTTACGCCTGAATTTTGCCTTCTCCGAGGCGCCATTTTGGCATCCATTTGTTTTTCGTCCATATTATAGACCGCGTGTTCTCACTTTTTTTTAATTGTTTTTGGATCTACGTCCGTATTATGGAAAGTATTCACTTCTTTTTTTTGCGTGAAGGACAAACAGATTGTGGCGCACACACTCACAATGTTCGCTCACTGACACTTAAACGCCGTTAACGTGTTACTCACACACTTTTTGTATTAAAGTGTGTTCTTTCTTTTGACTGTCACAACCCGGGGCTTCTCTCCTTTTTTTTAATTATGTTTATATATATTTACTTTGTTTTGACTGTTTTTATCACTGAAATTTATTTGTTTATTAATAATCTTTATATTTAAACTACTCGCGACTCATAGAAGCAACTTTTTTCATTCAACTCGATCGCCGAACCGAAAACACGTCCGCACTCGGTCACTGTGTATCGTTGTATGAGCTTGTAGCCCTTCTAGCCAAACGGTGTCGAAGGTCCTCTCTAAGTCAATCAAACAGGCACTTGTGCACTGTTCCACACTTTTATTCCACTAAATGTCTGAAACCAGTTTAGGTGCGGCATATATATATATATATATATATATATATATATATATATATATATATATATATATATATATACATATATATATATATATATATATATATATATGGATATGAAGACAAAAGTGGCACAAGGCTAATAACCTTGCCCGGAAAAACGAATTATTATGGACAATTTAACAAGCCGCGGTTATGGACCGGATACCGGTGGAGAGGCTTGCTAAATAAGGCCAAGACCGGATCCCGGTTGTCATGCCCATGATGATGATGATGAAGACAAAACAAAATTCATGATTACGGTGCGAGCAGGTGGAACTCAGGGAACACATATAAACGTCAGAGACCAGATATTTGAAAGAGTTAAAGAATTTAAATATCTGGGAACTATACTGACGGCCAGTAACGAAATGTCGAAGGTAATTAACAAAAGACTACACTCCGGCAACGCTAGTTGGCATGCAGCAAGTAAACTGTTGAAATCCAAACTGCTATCACGTAATATAAAGCTCCGTGTCGATAGAACCATAATCATGCCGATTGCTCTATACGGATGCGAAACATAGGCTCTCACAAAACGGGTAGAAAACAAATTCGCGTATTCGAGAATCAAGTTTTAAGGGGTATCTTTGGAGGTGAATATAACGAGGAGACAGGACAATGGAGGAAATTCTACAACCACGAATTGGAAGAGCTATACCGCACACCCACAATAGTGAGAGTAATCAAGTCGCGAAGATTAAGATGGGCCGGACATGTAGCACGAATGGGCAACGATAGGAGCGTGCATAGAATTCTTGACGGTAGACTAACGGGAAAGAAACCGGTAGGACGGCAGCGACCGAGATGGGAGGACAATGTTAGGTTGGACCTCGAGAAGATCGGATCAGATGGTCAGGCGTAGAAGGAGAGTGCACAGGACAGGGAACGATGGCGGAGTCGAGTCGGTGAGGTCATGAACTTCCGGGTTCCTAGAGGTCAATAAATAATAAATATTAATAATAATAAATAATACTATGTGGATGGTTATAAATAGAGTTTGCAGGGTAGTAAATAAAGTAACTTCCAGTTAAGACATTCGCCACATTGTTTTAGTCCTTTTATTTCAAGTTTTTAGGTTCTTCTACTTTATTTTTAAATGGTTTCTGTATAACCCTTCACTTATATTACATGGTAACAATATGTGTAAAAATATATTATTTTTATTGTGTTTTAAATATTTACTTTCTTTAGTGAATTAAGAATTTAAACGAAATTTTCAGTTGTTTTTATCAGGGTTCCTAATGCCACGTAATCGTTATCGTATAATTTTTTTGACGGCGATGGTTGATCTTGGGTAACATTCCATTATAATACGCATGCGTAGACTCAAAGTCGAGCGTTCATCCACTGTATTTCGATAGCGGGAAGTATGGCGGCGTGTTCTGCTGAAAACGTGACTACTACTGAAATTCATCATCGTTTCAAGGCCTTTATAGTGATGATGCTGTTGATAGGTTAGATAGATAGATAAAATTCCCGCTTGCAAGCCTCGAAAAGCCATAATTTTTATGGTTAATGCAATGGGCTTCCGATCACTGCCTATACTATTTATACTACTACTATTTATTGGCCTGTAGGAAGGCGGAAATTCATGACCTCGCCGACTCGGCTGCGCCATCGTTCCTTGTCCCGTGCACTCTTCTTCCAAGACTGACCATCTGATCCGATCTCCTCAAGGTCAAACCCAACATTGTACTCGCATCTCTGTCGCGGTCGTCCTACCGGTCTCTTTCCCGCTGGTCTACCGTAAGAATTCTATACACGGTCCTATAGTTGCCTATTCTTGCCAAATGTCCGGCCCATTTTAATCTTCCCGACCTGATTACCCTCACTATTGTAGGTTTGTGGTATAGCTCTTCCAATTCGTTGTTGTGGCGTTTCCTCCATTGTCCTACCTCTTCGTCATATTTACCGCCAAAGACCCTCCTTAAAACCTTATGAACCGAGTTCAAACCAATGAGAACATATTGACCGGTTCAGCGAAACACCGTGGTTGCGAACTGAGGCCAACAAACGAAAATCAGGGCAATTAAAATGTAATTGCGGTATCGTCATCGGGAGGTATTGACCCCGAAGTGTTGTGAAAGGTTTAGGAAGTAATTAGCAGGTAGTCAGTGGTTGGTCGTGAAGACAGGGAAATCGGTTGTTGGTCGTAGAAGTGGAGTGGAATTACGATAGTGAAAGCGGAATAAAGAGTAACAAATGAATACTAGTTGATGTGAAGTAAAAGTAAATTAAGCAAAGTACTTGAATACTATATTGGAATAAGTTGAAAGTGGAATAAAGATGATCAAGTGAAGACTAATTGATGTAAAGCAAAAGCAAATTAAGCGAAATGCCAGAATGTTATGTGAAATAAGTTGAAAGTGGAATAAAGATGAACAGGTGAAGACTAATTGATGTAAAGCAAAAACAATTTAAGCAGAATACTAGAATACCATTTGGTCAAATTTCCCACCGTACATAACATGTACAAGATATTCAAAAGGAATAGTCATAATTCACGTGGAAAAAGTACTTACAAACTTTTCACGCCCTTCCCATCCTACTCCAAAGGATTTACAAAATTCGCTTAACGAGGACGAGAAATAATTCGCACACATATTTTTAAGTACAATAATCCTTCCTAGCAAATTTTCCGTGCTTGCCATTATATACTTGTGCACCTGACGATTCACAGCAAAGGGCTTCAGGCCAGCGAGAGCCGAAGCCAAATTCCCATAAAACCAAATTCCCGATAAAACGACACGAATGAGCGATTTTCTCTCTCGTGTAATTTTGATCGCCAGAGGCTCGTGATTTTAAATTCGTCATGAAGACTGTTTGCTAATATTAAAATTAGTGGTTGGTTAAAAAAATAAAGTGAAGGAATCAAGTCGTCTTGAAGCGAGTCGTTAAAAAGGGTGAAAATTTACTAAAGAGCTGAATACAAATGTTAATAATAAAGAAAAACAGATTTGAAAAAAAGAAACGTTTGACTCTCCTTGGTGTTGCAGTGCAACATAACAATTACCAGCAGAAAACAGACTAAACAACAACACAATCAACAACATCAAAAACAAGAGACTAGTCGACGCCGCAGTCGCCCCGCCGCGCCCAAGGGTGTGCAATGGAATGCTAGCTCTGGCAAGGTTGCAGTCGGAGCTGAGCTTTGCATGCCAATCGCCTGCTGTATAACATTCGAAGTGCTCTCTCAGGCATCGGAGAAAACACATTAAAGTGACGTCAATTAAGGCCGTTGCCAGCAGACCAATTTTTCGGCGCCATAGTGAACACAGCTTGGGTAGCTAAAGATAAAAAGGGCAAAGGAACATAAGACAGTCAATTTTGTAATTTTAGAGGATCTGTTAAGCAAGACGAAAGGTGATGTACATTAAGTAAAAATAAAATATTTAGTTAACCTTAAATTGTGTCCTTTTTATTTTGCTGGGTTCGTAACGAACCATTTGGATATGCAAACTAATTTTCATTGGTTGGTGGTGGACTGTTCTTGATCCTCAATAAGTCGTCATTGTTATAAATGGTGATCTAAGACTGATTGATAAAAAAGGGCTCCAGGAATCCTGTATTATAAAGGAGAATGTTGTTGGGAAGGGTGCTTTCTTTAGTTTTATACTGAAGAAGAAATTGTGGTGGTCTGATCCGAAGAGATCGAAAGAGAGAGGGGTCAAGAACGCAAGAGTCCTGTACAAGTAGGTGCTCGCTGTTCTGAATGCTTTCGAGGTACTTGTATGCTAATTGCAGCAAGTATGTGGGGCTTTTCAGGGCCCGAAGAGCCATGCATCGCTCGATCCCCACTATTCCAGGCGAACGACTTACCTCTCGGTCGAACTTCAGCAAGGTTGCGTAACCTTGCTACGGCATTTACCCCCAGCCAAATCGCTGGAATTAATACGGTTACCCAATCGGATAACTGTTTTGAATATCCGTTAGGCAGCTTACCTATTCTGTGGGGGGTTTTCCTTCCAAACCCCTTTTTCTCCAACACCACCCCTGAAAAACATTAAGTCCACGGCAAAGCTTATCACCTTGCCGTGGCATCGAGAACTCACCCTCGGGCAGTCACCAATTCCTAAAAAAACATTAAGTCCACGGCAAAGCTTATCACCTTGCCGTGGCATCCAAAATTCACCCTCGACCGGGCATTGATTCCTAAGAAAAACATAAGTCCAGGGCAAAGATTATCACATTGCCGTGGCATTTGAAATCCTATCCTTAGGCATACATTCTAAACAGGGCATCTTGTTTCCATAGCCTTATGCTATGGAAACAACATCAACAAAGAGTTCCTTGTTGACTCGTTTTATTTGTTTGCCCATGGCACTTCTTGCATGCGGCTATTTGGTCCCATTGGTTTGCTACCGCCGACAAGGTTTCGGCTGACGCAAACCAAACATTTCCCTAATTACCAGCAATCGCTGGTTTCCTATTATCGGTCCCCACCAAGCAGGGACCGCAAACGAGCAACGAACTGGATGCAGCCAGAAAATGTTTACTTTCAACATCTGGCAACGGCTGCACCCTATATTCGTTGCAATATTTAAACATCATCAACCGAAATGTTGATTTATGGCCTCCCATAGAATGACCAGATGTTATTATTGCATTCGTGTAAGATGCTGCAGCGATGTTGGCATCCATCCAGGGTCGCCGGACGATCGTATGCGAGGCGTACACACATACGCATCATGTATGCCTATTTCACCCGGTCCAATCACGATTAACTACCTCGAGTTAATCGTGTGGCTCCTCCTCTTTTTCAGTTTCTTTGAGGTTCCCTTTTTCTTTGGTGAGCACCAGTTAGTCAGTCAGCCTTTTTCCTTGGAGTCAACTTGTGTGTGGCGAGTCTTGACATTTTATTCCCGTCGGCAGTTTATTTATTAGTTTTCTATTATATCTAATCACGCCGTATCGCTTAAGTTATTTTTAAAGGGAACATTCAATTAAAACCGTTTTCAGTGGACTTTCGTCATTTAGTGCGTTTATTATATTTTGCCTTAATATTAACTAATTCGCAAGATCGTCGGGATTTTGGTGTTGTTGATGGTGCCTAATGGTGAATGCTGTGAATCGAGTCGCCTCCTCTTTGGCTGCAGAAAGCGAGATATTATTTTTTTTTTTTTGGATTAATCACTCTCCCTACGACAAAACAAACTGATTGTTTAAATAAATATTGTTCCAGCCAGTGTATCACCAGTGTTGCGGAAAATTAATAAAAGAAGTTTTAAATAAACACCGTGCGTTTTATTCATTCGGTTTTGCTTATGTGACAATTGCTCAGTTATCGGTGGGTGTTGGCTGAATCCGCGCCCGTGCTTGGTGCATAGCCCAACGCTACCCACATTGGTGACTTCCCAACGAACAAACACGCAACCTTCCTTCGGGTACCAAAATGAATCGAAGACAATAGAAGACCGATCTAGTGACAAGAGTGACATTCAGTGAGCAATTGCCAGAAAACATCAATGGGCAAAAACATCGCCCCAACGCCAGCCCAACAACAGCACCTGGCATACCAACATCATCGGACCAGGAACTGTCTGATTGACGAAGACACAACATCACCAGACGACACAACAGGTATCCTCCTTGTGCTTTATTTTTTTTTTTTTTTTTTTTTTGCTGCTGTTGTTCGGTTTTGAAATTTTAATAAACGGTTAAATAACAATCTAACTGGCGCATATATAAAAGTGTTAAATAAAACAATAACGAAAATAGTAGTAGATGACCCTTGTTACGTTATTAAATTTACATAACAAAAAGAAGAAAGTTTATTTCGGGGTATGAAGAAATAAATACGACACGAACACACCGAGCAAAGACGAATTGTAGTAAATTCTACTAAAACGTATTAATAGTCATCAAAAAAAAACGAAAAAATAGATAAACACAACTACATTTTAATGAAAGAAAACTAGAAAAAATCTTATTAATAGCTGGTAGTAGCTGATAAACAAATTAAAATAATCTTTTTTTATAATTCCAAACTTTTAAAACTATTAAAGCAAAAAATACTAAGAAACCGCATTAAAAGTTCAATCTGATCTAGGACGGTGTAAAAATTATCTAATTCAAATAGTTAAATAATTAAAGCAAGACTTAAAGGAGTTGTGGTGAAAGTCTGTAGATAATCCAATTAAATACATATTTTTGTTCCTCCCATTTTTAAATTATATATTATTTTCTTGCTTTTTGTTTTGTACTGTAGTTCAAATAATCACAATTGTAATATAAAAAGATAGCTTTATGAATTTGTTTTCATATATACATTCTATCTACACTGAATGACCCGTTATTTTGTATACAAATAAAAAATACATACACTTGCAGAAGCACTATTATATTGTCCCTATATTAAGTTTAACATAAATAAATAAACATTATTAAAAACAAATAGAAACAATTGTAAGCCCCTTCAGGGTATCAAATAACATATATTCTCGTTCTGCAGTACTTACGACACGACTTCATAGCTTCTAAACATTTTTCAGACACACACCCCGGCACACATTTAATTCTTGTTTTCCCTCCCTTTTGGAATTTTAATCGTCGTTTTAATTATCCATATTGACAAGCTTTAATTTTGAAGTTCGGGTAGGCAATACTCCAACCCTGCACGTCCGTGTTAACGACTACGCTCGACGCATTTTAATTAATAAACCCGTTTCGGGGGAATTCAAGATTCCATCACTCCACGTGACTTCACTTCCAACCTTCGCACGACCTGTCTCGACTTGTGAGAACCATTGTTTCGGGACGTTCGTCGGTTCTCTCAACCTCCTGCGACTTCTTTTAGCCTCATTGGCCTTTTCCCCACGCCTCGCGTCCTCTGGCGATCGACTACTACTTCCTTCGTAGAACCCTTAATTCAATACTGAATCGTTTTTATTCCTGGCGGTGTACCCTCGATCTTCTCCAATTCTCTACTCCTCGCGTCCTATTGCGACCTATTTCTACTTCTTCCGTAGAAACCACGACTCAACTCTGCTCTTTAGGTTTCAAAGATATAGATAAAGGTCAATTATCGCAGGATTAAGCGGTATATCAATACAGTGCTTTCCGTTTATTCGCGACCAACCAACCACTATCAACTTGCTGCGACTCCTTTTCACCCATTGGCCTCCTTTCACCTTTCTTCGCGTCCTCTTTCGCCCTCGACTCCCGTTTCACGTTACAACCTATAATGGTCAACACGAGAAACACCATGGCCAAAAAGGCTCAGGAACAATCCGAGCCCCTTGAATTCCACGACGCCTCCAGCGTCGATTTCCCTGCTGAGCAAGTCGATGCTGACCTAGACTTGCCCGGACAAGCTACTCCCCTGGCACCACCCGTTGCCCCCAGCGTCGTGAACCGACCCCAGCCTACTTCCACAGACACACCCCCGACTGCTCCTAACGCCTCTAGTACCGGCCCTTTGGTAAATTCCGGCATTTTAATGCCCACTACTAGTGCCGGTACTTCCAAACAAGCCCATAGGCAACCAGAGTCCCAAGAATTCCACGATGCTTCCAGCCTCGGGAATGGGACTCGTCCTTCAAATATAGGGCTTCCCCCCTTCGATGAGGAGGACCCAGACCTTTGGTTTGCAGTGGCAGACCGCATCTTCCAGGCCTCAGCCTTGCACGACGAACAACTTCGTGCAGTCGAGCTGTTGAAAGTGCTTGACCGCACTCAGCGACCGCATGTTGCCCACATAATAAGGTCGGCCGGCCGCAACCCGTATAGCAACATGCGTGAAGCTCTGCTCGACGCTTTGGACGAGCCTGGAAGTGTGCGGCAACAACGTTTAGCCGCTGTAACCAACCTTTCTGGGATGCGACCATCTCTTTTCCTGACCCATTTACGCTCTATAGCGGGGACCAGGATTGGGGACGACCTAATAAAGCCTCACTTTTTGAGGTGTCTTCCCCAACATGCCCGTTCGGCACTTATAGCCCAACCCAACCAGAGTTTGGGCTATTTATCCAAAATTGCGGACGCAATTATGGAAAGCTCAGATCCGTATTCTGAGCCTCCTGCGTACCAGGTAGCGGCGGTTTCTCAACACGCCGCCCAGCCTGCACGGCATCCTTGTCTGCCTTTCGCAGCCCCTCAATTGGTCCCAACTCTCCATCCTCCTCAAACCCAGTTACCTCTTAGAAGGCCCGCCTCAACCAATTTCCCTCAGGGGAACCCAGAGGCAGGCCCCAACGTACCCCAAAGAAGTTCACCCACACAATTAACCCCTGCTGACCTTCGGGCGCTCCAAACCTCACTCCTCCGCGAGATAACTCAATTGCGCGCGGAGGTGAGGAACAATCCTCGAAGCGCCCAGAATCGAGCCATGCCGAGCCGTCCTATTAATCGGCAAAATTACTCCCAAACTGCCCCTCAGAGGGCCTATATCCCTCAAAATGCCCCACAGAGGGCCAATTCCACCCAAAATGGCCCTCACCGGGCCAATTCCCAGCGAGCTCCGGCTCGACCTCCCCGTAACGGCAATGCCAATAGGCAGAATATACCCGATAATGCCGTTACTCTGCCGTGGTGCGCCAATCACCAACGATATGGTGATCGCGCATTTAACTGCAAGGCGCCTTGTGGTTGGACACAACCTTCCACCAACCAAAGGCGCTCTTTAAACTAATTTTGCCGATCGACACCCTCGCGCAATCGGCCGGCACCCATACGATAAGTCGCCTAACCATCCGGGATTCGAAACTGAATATCGCTTTTACTGTCGATACCGGCGCCGATATTTCAGTCCTCCCGCGATCGTTTGCTCCGCGTAACCGCGTGCCAGCCGCACTTAAATTGTCAGCTGCAAATAATACGCCGATACTTACGTACGGACGTAAAAAGCTGACACTCCAATTGGGTCTTTGTCGTCCGATCACTTGGCGTTTCGTCATTGCGGACGTAAATGAACCCCTGATAGGTTCCGACCTATTAGGTGCACATAATCTGTTGGTCGATTCGACCCATAACAGACTAGTGGCTCCAACCGCACCCCCCTTGCCCATGACGGCATCACCAGCGGCAACTTCAGGGGCCACAGAGTGCATAGACCCATTTCAGGTTATGGTACAAGAATTTGTTAGTACGACAATTCCTCTACCTAACCAACGCCGACATAAAGCCACGGTGTTTCATCATATAGAAACACGTGGTCCCCCGGTGAGCCAGCGTCCACGTCGACTGGCTCCGGAAAAATTACGTGCGGGGCGCGCGGAGTTCGTGCATATGATCGAACCAGGTATCTGCCAACCGTCGGACAGTCCCTGGGTAAGCCCACTCCACTTAGTGAAGAAACGTTCTGGTGAGTGGCGCCCATGTGGCGATTACAGGCTGTTGAACGCAGCAACTGTCCCGGACAGATACCCAATTGCACACCTCTACGATTTTTCGTACAAGTTACGAGGGTGCAATGTCTTCACTACCCTGGATCTCACCAGGGCATACCATCAAATTCCGGTGGCACCAGAAGACATCCCCAAGACCGCAGTCATTACACCTTTCGGACTCTTCGAGTTCAAAGTGATGACTTTCGGCCTCAGGAATGCCGCACAGACATTCCAACGTTATATCGACACGGCTTTACGTGGTCTTAATTGCTGCCATGCATACCTTGATGATATTCTCATCGCCTCCAAAGACCATGCCGAACATAAGCGCCACTTACGTCAGGTCATAGAGCGCCTCCGTGAATTCGGTCTTGTCATCAACCCAGATAAGTGTCAATACGCCAAGGAGCAAATCACCTATCTGGGTTATGTCGTTGACAACCAGGGCATTCGCCCACTACCAGACCGTGTGGAGGCCCTCATGAAGTATCCCCGGCCTACTAACGTGAGTGAGCTTCGTCGATTTTTGGGCATGCTGAACTTCTACCGTCCGACCCTGAAGAATGCCGCTCAGATTCAAGCTCCCTTAAATGAATTCTTAAAAGGAGCTAAGCGCAATGATAAGCGCCCCATTAATTGGACAGAAGTCTCTGATAGAGCATTCCAACTGTCCAAAGAACAATTGGCAAATGCCACCTTACTCCGATACCCTCTCGAGGGAGCGGCACTTTCTATCCAATGCGACGCATCGGATACCGCAATCGGAGCCGTCCTTGAACAGGACATTGAAGGCCGACCGGAACCACTTGGTTTCTTTTCAAGGAAGCTAAGTCCCACTGAGCGACGTTACAGCGCCTACGACCGTGAATTGCTCGCGATCTACAGCGCTGTTAAGTACTTCCGTCATATGATAGAAGGTCGCTCACTTTCCATCTTAACAGACCACAAGCCATTGGTCTACGCGTTCCGGAAGAAGTCGGGAAATGCCTCCCCCCGACAAGAGCGTCAATTAGACCTCATTGGGCAATATTCTACGGAGATAAGGCATATCTCCGGTAAACAGAATGTCACGGCGGACGCCCTTTCTCGAATCGATACGATTCATTTGCGTACCGCCTTGAATAACACTAACCTTGCCCTAGCTCAAGAGGAGGACGAACAGCTCAAGTCCCTCCTAACTGCCGATACGGCACTAGAGCTCAAGAGAATTACCCTTCGCGACCCTTTGGGCGAAATCTGGTGTGATGTCTCCACTGGAACCGCTAGACCTTACATTCCCGAGAAACTTCGTAAGGGCGTGTTCCAGGTTTAGCACAACCCAGCCCACCCCAGCGGCCGAGCAACAGCCGCTGCTGTCCGTCGCAAATTCATTTGGCCCCGGATGAACAAAGATCTCACCGGTTGGGCCCGTGCTTGTCTCCAGTGCCAGCGCTGCAAAGTAGCGCGACATAATGTACTGGAGCCAGCGCAATTCAAGCTTCCCACGGCACGCTTCGCCCATGTCCACATAGACATAGTGGGACCGCTTACTCCATCAAGAGGATTTTCTTATATCCTCACTATGATGGATCGCTGCACGCGATGGCCAGAGGCGACACCTCTCCGGGCAGTTACTGCCGAATCAGTCGCCAAGGCCTTTTATTCAACTTGGGTCACACGCTTCGGTGTACCAACCACCATAACTTCGGACCGAGGTCCACAATTTGAGGCGACAATTTTTAGGCAGCTAACAAATCTTCTCGGCTGCCAAAGAAGTCGTACCACCGCCTACCACCCGCAATCAAATGGGATGATAGAGCGCTGGCACAGATCTCTTAAAGCCTCACTCATGTGTCATAATGACACACAATGGTTTGACGCCCTTCCAACCGTCCTCCTCGGCCTCAGGACAAGTATTAAGGAGGACCTGGGTGCTTCGGCAGCAGAGCTTACCTACGGTACCAACCTCCTTCTTCCAGGAGAACTTTTCCTGAATGGCGAAACACCGCGTGACCAACTTCGCGAATTGGGACATCTCCGTGACCTGCTACGTAAGGTTAGGGCAACCCCTGTAACCAGGCACGGCTCCAAAAAACTTTTCGTCCACCCTGAACTGCACAGCTGCACGCACGTCTTTGTCAGGGTGGATAAGGTCAAAAAACCCCTCGACCCACCTTATGATGGCCCATTCAAAGTCTTCCGCCGCATCAGTGACCGCGTCTTCGAGATCGACATCAGAGGCAAGCGATCCACGGTCAGTGTCGAAAGGCTTAACCCCTGTTTTCTGGAAGCTTCCGCTCCAGAATCATCTCCGTCTTCAAATACCACTCCTACACCACCGGCACAACCTCCCCGTACTCGCGCTCAAGCGCGCGCTCATAACCAACTAACCACCCCCTAACCTGCCTTACCTGTTTCGTGACTACGTCACTGGGGAGGGAGTGATGTGGGGCTTTTCAGGGCCCGAAGAGCCATGCATCGCTCGATCCCCACTATTCCAGGCGAACGACTTACCTCTCGGTCGAACTTCAGCAAGGTTGCGTAACCTTGCTACGGCATTTACCCCCAGCCAAATCGCTGGAATTAATACGGTTACCCAATCGGATAACTGTTTTGAATATCCGTTAGGCAGCTTACCTATTCTGTGGGGGGTTTTCCTTCCAAACCCCTTTTTCTCCAACACCACCCCTGAAAAACATTAAGTCCACGGCAAAGCTTATCACCTTGCCGTGGCATCGAGAACTCACCCTCGGGCAGTCACCAATTCCTAAAACAACATTAAGTCCACGGCAAAGCTTATCACCTTGCCGTGGCATCCAAAATTCACCCTCGACTGGGCATTGATTCCTAAGAAAAACATAAGTCCACGGCAAAGATTATCACATTGCCGTGGCATTTGAAATCCTATCCTTAGGCATACATTCTAAACAGGGCATCTTGTTTCCATAGCCTTATGCTATGGAAACAACATCAACAAAGAGTTCCTTGTTGACTCGTTTTATTTGTTTGCCCATGGCACTTCTTGCATGCGGCTATTTGGTCCAATTGGTTTGCTACCGCCGACAAGGTTTCGGCTGACGCAAACCAAACATTTCCCTAATTACCAGCAATCGCTGGTTTCCTATTATCGGTCCCCACCAAGCAGGGACCGCAAACGAGCAACGAACTGGATGCAGCCAAAAAATGTTTACTTTCAACATCTGGCAACGGCTGCACCCTATATTCGTTGCAATATTTAAACACCATCAACCGAAATGTTGATTTATGGCCTCCCATAGGATGACCAGATGTTATTATTGCATTCGTGTAAGATGCTGCAGCGATGTTGGCATCCATCCATGGTCGCCGGACGATCGTATGCGAGGCGTACACACATACGCATCATGTATGCCTATTTCACCCGGTCCAATCACGATTAACTACCTCGAGTTAATCGTGTGGCTCCTCCTCTTTTTCAGTTTCTTTGAGGTTCCCTTTTTCTTTGGTGAGCACCAGTTAGTCAGTCAGCCTTTTTCCTTGGAGTCAACTTGTGTGTGGCGAGTCTTGACATTTTATTCCCGTCGGCAGTTTATTTATTAGTTTTCTATTATATCTAATCACGCCGTATCGCTTAAGTTATTTTTAAAGGGAACATTCAATTAAAACCGTTTTCAGTGGACTTTCGTCATTTAGTGCGTTTATTATATTTTGCCTTAATATTAACTAATTCGCAAGATCGTCGGGATTTTGGTGTTGTTGATGGTGCCTAATGGTGAATGCTGTGAATCGAGTCGCCTCCTCTTTGGCTGCAGAAAGCGAGATATTATATTTTTTTTTGGATTAATCACTCTCCCTAAGACAAAACAAACTGATTGTTTAAATAAATATTGTTCCAGCCAGTGTATCACCAGTGTTGCGGAAAATTAATAAAAGAAGTTTTAAATAAACACCGTGCGTTTTATTCATTCGGTTTTGCTTATGTGACAATTGCTCAGTTATCGGTGGGTGTTGGCTGAATCCGCGCCCGTGCTTGGTGCATAGCCCAACGCTACCCACAAGTACTCATCGACAGGGGTAATGGAAGCATAGGTGAGATTTCGGGTAATGACGACCGTCGGGCCTTCTAGAGTGGTTGATGCATCTTCTGGGAAGTTTTCTTACGAAAACTCGAAGTCTTCCCTTTTGAAGAATGTGGGTCACATGTTTGGTGAAATTCATTTTTGGGGTATAGATGACCCCAAGATATTTCATCCTGTCCTGTGGTCTAATCGTAGTACCTCCTATTTGTATTCGAATATTCTGTGAATATCGAGAAGTAGATTGGGAGTGTTTACTACTCAAAATGATAGCTACTGCTTTGGCTGGGTTAAGTCGGATTTTCCATTGACTGTAATACTGATACAGTTCATATATGTGACGGTTGAGTCGGTTTGTTGTGAGTTTTGGGGTTTTAGCTGACGTGTACACTAGGACGTCATCCGCATAGCATATCTGGTTAACTCTCCCGTCCACAGGGCAAGGAATATCTGAGGTGTAGATATTAAATAAGATGGGGCCTAGAATGGAGCCCTGTGGTACGCCTGCAGCAGCGTTGAAAGTTCGGGAAAGCCTTCCATTCACTCGAACTCTATCATGAAATCAAGATGTGTCGCTCTTTTATAGTCTGTGATGACAGAGACTGGATAAAATTATATTTAAAAATTCCAAGAAGCACAAATAAGATATTGTGTGCTTCAATTGGAATAGGGTTCTAGGAAGTGTATAGAAATTTACTTGAATAATTCCCCGGGAGGAGAGAATATGAAATGCATTTAGAATTAGGCATTTCATAATTTCAATGCTTATAGGGAATTGAATCAATGCACGACAGATGGACTTTCGTTTAAATTTATCGTGCATATGAATCAATTGGATTGGGATGTGAGGTACTTGGAAATTGAATCAATGCGTGACAAATTAACTTTTGGTTTAACTTGTCGCTCATATGATTTACTATGGCAATTGGATTGGGGTTATAGGTAATTGGAAAACGGTAGTAATTTAGGATCACTACATTGTGAAAAACCCCAAATAATCCAAATATCGTCAGACTTTTACTGAGGTGGTGTTTTGTTTTTTTTTTCTGATAGGTTAGAAGGAACGAATTCCCACCCCCTTTCCTTCCCTGGGGGTTGGCGAGCTATAGCGTTTATATATATTCAGATTATAGCAGAACCTGATATTAGTAGAATAGTCATATATCTATCATAATTTATATATTTCAAAAATGACCAGTTTACTTCATTCTACACATAGACATTTATATATTTTACAATAATTTTAAATACAATAACCAAAACATATGTTATTAAAACGACAAGCACTCATATGTTTTATGCCAACCCCATAAAGGACAATCAATTCTCAAGCGCATTCAGCTACTTCAAATTACAGCTCCATTAAAACTTAATTGAAATGAATGGTCTCTCCATCACCAGTTCTTTTTCGGAAAAAGTAACAACTTGCTCTCATCAGTGCCAGCTGGCAACCAACTAGCGAATCCAAATACCCTCTGCCAGATTCAGGAGCGCGTGACATCAATTATAGTGTGCATTTACTATAATTCTCTTGACTCTGGTCTAGTGGTAAAATTAAAAAGAATTAGACACAAGCAATTAAATAGTCGTGGCGTGAAATAGAAAGGACATTTAAAAAATTATGAGTTCATTTAACATGAACTAAGAAAACTAGGTAATGAGTACTTTAAGGCTTACAACGTCATACTCTTCAAGCCGGGTTCAATTTGCCCTTTCCACTTCTCAATTCCTAGTACAAAGCGAACGATCCAGGGGTGTTACACGTACCTATTAGCATTTCAAAGTGCTTCTACTGAATACAAATATGCACTATCTGGAATTGAATGTCCTATGCTAACAACTTTTAAAGATTATCTTCCAGAAGAAGTCTTTGTATTGCAAAAAGGAAATATTGTTTCATGTCCAATTGGAAATTATAACCAAACAAGTTACTTTTATAAATCATCTTTACAGTATACCGCCGAAATACAGTAGTTGTAAAATGTTGGATCTGCATAACTCCATAATATATTCTGAAATGTCGAGATAGAATGGGCCAGTATTTGGTGACTGTCTTCCAGTGGAAGATAATCGGCCCACATGATGCCAACAATTACGATGGATCAACTAAGAACGAAGGAAACAGCACTTGCAATTCCATCGTGTTACACTATTAAATTTCAAATGTCTTTAATAGCATTTTCAATAACAAAAGAGACAAGAAAACCAAGGCATTCGATGAAGAGAATGCAAATTTGCTTTTTTCAAATTAAAAGCAAACATCAACGTTTTTCATAGCCCCAAGACACAACCCCTAGCCGTCGTTCTGGCCACACTATTATACGGCAACTGCGTTAACCACATACTCGGTGAACGAAATGATGATCCCCATCTGCGCATCTGTGTATGGGAGACAAAGAGGATTGAAAAAAATATCAGAACCCCAGATCTCTGAGGGTATCCTTCAGGTAATAGTGCTTCTGCCAGCCCGAGTGGGAGTGATGCCAAGAAGATGGATGTGGAGTAACTGCCGTTAGAAGCGCAGCAAACTGCAAACTGCAAACTGCACGAGTTCATCGTCATTATGTGAGACGTGCCATGAATCATAATGGAACTCCAATCGTCTCTGCTTAGATGGAAAGAGGAACTGGATCGGCTGTACACCGTCATGCATGTCGGAGATATTTTCAAGACCTCATTCCATGCCATACCATGTCATCTCGTCTCATCTCAGCATTGCTCGTCCAGTTCACCACCGCTCTTCCAGGATACTCTACTCCATACCAATGAAAAGTGATTGAGCAAATATTGTTTTAGTGAACAGTTTGGAAGTTGTCGGAAACAAGTTTTCTGTGTTAAATTAGCCCGCACGTCCTCTCTAGGATCGAGCGTCGCTTCCTGATGGCTGTCAATCGAGAGGGCATTGGATGGTAATAATATCCAATTGGGATTAAGGAGCATCATATTAAGTGGTTGAGAGATTTATGACTTCACATAGCTGAGGTGTGCAAAGGACTACACAACTTAGAGAAGCAGCAAGGAATTCTAAATTTAAATATATTTAATTTAGTACTGATTAAAACAAAAACACCTCATGACAACTTTTCCGATGCAGCACAGTTCTTGGTAATACATGAATAAATAAACACAATCATAAGCCCTATGGAGGGCTCGGAAAACCAAGTTTATAAATCCAGATAATGGTCAAAGCTTGTGTGGGATTTTGTAAACTTCTCAACAGAAGCTTAGTAGTCCTTAATTCTTCGGTGAGCGGATTTCAATTGGAGGTTTATTGCGTAGCACTTTAAGGAAAAGTGGTGCAAATAGGTTTCCCTTCGAAACGGTTTTCAAAACAAATACATTTTGATGGAAGTTATGGAGCAATTTAAAGCAGACAGTTCTAAATGGAATAAGAGATGTATAATCGTGGCATTACTTTACACGTGTCTTAAATTGATACAGATATTCGAAGACTAGCTTTGGGAACAAAGATGGCATTCACTTGCCGAATGAGTAAACTAAAATTATAAAATAGGAACAGTGGGCGTAATACCTGGTGAGCATTTAAAACCACCGGGGATCATTTTAGGTTTTCATACTTTTGGTGGTGTTTCTTTTAACAACAATTTTCCGCTTTTTTCATTGGAGTTGCTATTTTCGGGCAGGGTATCCGTTTATTTGTTTAATCTGTCTATCGAAAGATCCAGTCTGGGTTGTGTGAACCACATTATAGCGACTAACGGCATTTTACTGCTGTCTTCACCGAGGAAATCCCCGTAAAGTAAAACTCACTCGGCGCTAGCTCAAGGGAATCGCCAGATCGTTTTTGTTTGATACCTCTTAAGGGATTTGGCCACTTGTGGGTCCTCAAACAGTTTCGGTTTTGTGGCCGTGTTTCTTGAGTTAACTTGGACCACATGGAGACTATGTTCGGGGGTTTTCTGCATTTTTGGGGGATTTGTACAATTGCTTTAAACGACAGCCCAATATCTTCAAAGTTGGCGAGAGTCTGTGGGGGTTTAAGTTGATGTGCCAGCACGGACACTTGTTCACTAATATCCCCAACACGTCAGTTAATAAATAAATCTTAGTTCAACCGATCATCCAGAGAAGAAAGAAAATAAAAACGCACTGGTGTTGTTTTCTTGTTTAAATGTTCTTTTTATTTGACTTATTTTCCTGTCTATTTTTGTTGTTGCCAATTCTCCAAATTGCCGTGGACTTTTATTAGTTAAAACACAAATGTCATTATATTCCGCCTAACGAAACAGAAGGAAAACTCGACTGAAGACTCGCACGTAAAAATCGCACTCAAAACACGTGTGTGTACGCACCCTGGTGGTTAAAACTCGACTAACTGGCAGCTTACCTCGGAACTCTCTTTCTCCACACGATGAACCAAACTTGATCGCACACTCATTCGCATTCTCCCATTTCCTCGTCCATCAAGGTGAATAAACTCTTGCGAATTTACCCAACAGTCAAGGGACTTAGGGAGAATGGGAAACTTGAAACGGAGAGCGTGATGATCTCGGGGTTGATTTGCTTTCGCATGCCACGAAAGCGAAACCAATAAGGTGACCGCATGACCCACTTTGGTATTTGGATTGCTCTCAGAGTGCAGAACCAAAAATGCACTCCGAGAAGGGGAAATGGAGTGTGTAGAAAAAGTATATTTTTCGTACTATTCACCTGACTCTGAGTTTATTGATCCCCAGCGAATAGCCATATCTGTCGCAGGTCAAAGGACGCCGCGGTGTCTTGGGAAAATATCAGCATGGGACTAAAAGAATTCGCGATAACCCTAGCCGTTTCGCTATGAAGCAACAGCGTCGCTTGCCCACACTTTGCTGTTGCTAACCAGGCATGAGACATTTGATTTCCGATAGGAAATCTCATGTGGTTTATCAATTATGTTGCCATATGGCATGAAAGGCTGAACTCGGTTATGCATTATCTGCATGGATGGATGAGTTCAGGTTATGGATCCTTTGGGAGGGTACCTTTTACAGGTGAAATAGGTCGACGAAAGGGATTGGGGTTGGCGTTGTGCGCGGTCTGTGGGCGAAATTGTGGTTGTAATTGTGGGTTGGTTCTCGGCGTAATATAGAGAACCCCCACAAGTCATTAGGTTGATTATACGTTTGAGATCTAAATGATTGCGCAACCATTTTCCCAGTGGTGCAGTCGTTTTTCCATCGTATAAAGCATAAAGACTCGGATAACAAAAATACATACAACATGTTTTCTGAATCACTTCGCATGCGATCCTTCACCAGCCGAATCAGATTGCGGCTACCAGTGAACGTTTCAAACATATTAATCAGTTGGAGTTGCCAAATCCAAATGATGTACAAACTTTTGGGTTCTAATGCTTCTTCCCGCTGGGAAGCTAAATTGAATCGAATGGAGATGCAGACTCCACTCTTAAAACGGAATATCGAGTGTAATTCATATTCTGGGCAACGAAGGTATGTTGAGTCAGTTGATAAGTCAACCAATATCTCCGTTAAAGCTAGGACATTAGATTAGTATTATTTATTCTTGTAGCCGATGTGTCTAATTTTTTAAATTTCATTTTACTTGTCTCAGGAAAGGCTGAGTTAGCGCCGCGGGATTCTATTTTTTCTCAACCGGGTCCATCAGCCAAACTCCGAAAGATGGTCAAAGGTTTCTTCCAACCATTTCACGAAGCCTATAGCTTAATGGTGTGGTATTTCAAGGGGCGGCTGGGCGGCTGGGCTGCTGTTACAAAATAGCGTTACTAGTTGAACGTTGACAAGGCTTCGTAGCCGGATCCGATTAGTTATTTTTTATATTATAATATAAATTATATATTTATATATTATAAATTATCGCCTGTCCATTATTCACAACCCAATTCACTCGTTTGCTGATAATGGCACGTTGAGTTTCTCGTACTCATACCAACATTCCCGACCAATCTCTTCAAGCTTCATTACCAATCAGCAGGTTATGCTTAATATATTGGATTCCACAAGATATACCAATGGGGATTATCTAACCGAGTAGAATTCAATGCCTTTAAAACTCAGTGCCGCCTCTTGTCATCAAAGGTGAACCCCAAAGTAAATATACTGTCAATGAACAGCACTTGCATCGACGAAGCCGAGGAACTATCAGTCCTCGGCACTCGAATTACTTCGACTCTTAATTGGAACGACCACATATTTGAAGCTGCGAAAAGTGTGGTCAAATGTATGGGGTTCCTTAAGGGGGTAGTCTGGTTCTATTTTTTTTTTTTAATCGATTTTCTAGAAACCCCACTCTTATATACTAGATACTATTAAAAATTGTATAGAACATCCTATTAAGGTCGTCGAAATGGATAAACTAGTTTTTCAGAATTTTTTTTTTTCAATTTTCCGCAAAATTCCAACAAATAAATTTTAGACATGTTTTTCTCGAAACAACGTTTTTAGACTTCCTTGACGTAATCACCAAAAAACTATTCAACCGATCGGGCTAAAATGTTCACATATTATTCTATACTCTATATATGTCTCGTAATAAGATTATAAGTTAACCTTTTTTTGAGGCAACCCAACATAAAAAAGGCTCAAAGAATTCAAAACTCCACTTTTTTGAAAAAAAAATATTTTTGTACCACCTTTTTTGTTTTTCGAATTTAAAAAAAATAGTTAACATTGAAATTTGGGGATGAGGATAGTTCACGCAATAGAAAATAAAGAAGACGTATACTAAATTTTAGGTGATTCGGTTCAGTAGAACTTGAAAAATCGTGGGTATTGTTTTAAAAAAGCCAGTATCGAGAAAAAACGCGTTTAAAAAGTTCAGGGTATAGTAGCTTCAAGCTGTAACTTCGCCAATTATTGACAGCATATTCTTAAAAGTATAAACTATAAGAAAATATAAAAAGAAAAAAATCGATTTTTTTCAAAATTCTAGACCAGAATACCCCCTTAATGTATAAAATTAGCAGATTGTCAAAATAAATTTTTCTATGGAAAAAAAAACCCTTAAAAATATGCCCAAAAGAACCAGACTGCCCCCCTTAAGAGATACAAAAAATGTTTCACTCCATCTAAGCTGGCCTCTATTTACAAGGTGTACGTTCGTCACTTCTTCGTTGGAACATAGGCGCAGCGTATCATGCCTATCTCTTTTCTATAGGTTCAAGACGTTGCTCAAATGAACTTGCTGAATTTTCCCGCGATACCCGTCAATCTGAGAATGCTCATCAGTTCACATTGAAAGTCGACTTCCGGCCCACAAATAAACATAGAGAGGCATTCTTTAGCCGAACTACACGAAAATGAAAAGCTCTATCTGATCACGTGTTTCCCCGTCCAAGCATTTAAGACCAATGAACATAGATACCTCCTATTCCTATCCACTACATCTGCTTCGGCTCGCACTCTACTCGGTATACCAATTAATTAAGGATATACCAAAATTTCTATCATTTTTCAAACTTTAAAATGGATTCTACAAAATAAACATAAAAATAAACCAATAATCAAACTCCCTTTTAAAAATAAAATAATGGTTGATCTTCCAAAATTTATTATGAATTCTACATCCTTTAAAATGCTTTTCATAGATGGTTTTATTGCCCAAACTTTAAAAAATGTTGCACAGTCAAACCCGACGAGAGTTTGCAAAGTCTTCCACAAATTTAAAGAAAAACTTAAAGTGAAACAAATGGATTATTCCTTTCATATATATGTATAGGTGTCTGAACATAAAAATAAAACACAAATTCTCACCTTTAAAAATAAACAAAAATAAAATTTATATGTATATGAAATATATCTACGGAAAATATATAATTAATAATAATTAATTCCCCGTTTAACAATTTATTGTACACAAACAGAATAGATACATACATAATAACGCAAATAAATAAAATAAAACAACCAACTTTGTTTTGGAAAATGGTTGTATCAAAAAGAGAAGTGTCTATAATAAACAAAGAAAATTTATAAATAATACAAGAGTATTAACAGTTCAGGAGATAATAAGCAAAATATAATAGAAATAAATCTTTAAATAGCTTATATTATGAAGAGAATCTCCCCAAATTCATATTATTAACACATAAATGATGAAACAATATATTAAACCTCGCAATAAAACGAATTTTGTAAATATTATATAGCTAACGCTTATATATAAAAGTTTGACGTAAAATAAACAAATAAACTGTCTTGAATTACTCAAATTGAAAGCTGTAAATGACAGTTTGAATAACTTTAAGTAAGCAAAAATTAATAATAAATAAAACATATTCTATGTAATAAACAATATTATATACAAATATAATAATTCCAAATACGTATATAATTACAAAACATTCTTCAATTAACCTAATCACATATATCAGAAGAAAAATAAGAAACTAACATTTTTTACTTTAAATCAAAATGAATTTATAAAATGTAGAATTAAAACTTTCTTTATAATACATGAAAAAAAAAACCATAAATAAGGTCCCCAAAATGAAACAGAAATATACTCTGTAGATAATGTAAATTCCTATATAATACACAAGCTGTAATACAATACATTATCACGACTTACCTAATATTTATCCGTATATATTATCACGAATTGAATTTAATACTTTATTTAAAAATATAAAAAATACTGTAAATAACATTTTTTTAATATAAGTAATTGCAACATAATATTTGATTATTTCACTATCAAAATTTAAAAAATGTACTTATATACACGATAAGAAAAATGGTAAATTTAAGCCTTTAGTTTAACACATAATTTTAGACTTTCTAAAAACGTAAGAAAACACTGAAGAACACTCTACCGTAAACTAAGAAAATCAAACATAAACTTCGAATAATATTTGAAAACAAGAACAAAAATTGAAAAAAGAAACAAGCAATTGTAACTAAACCAAACATTTGAAATTTTTAAATCCAAATTATGTAATGAATCATGATGACATCGCCCTTCACCTTTTACCGTGTCACTCCTAGAAAATTAATCTTACATCGGCTCCAAAAAAAGCAAAAACTTTTTTTCAGATGGAAAAGTGATGACAACTGTTTTTTGGGATAATGTAGTGCTCCAAAAAGTTTTATTGCCCAAACTTTAAAAAATGTTGCACAGTCAAACCCGACGAGAGTTTGCAAAGTCTTCCACAAATTTAAAGAAAAACTTAAAGTGAAACAAATGGATTATTCCTTTCATATATATGTATAGGTGTCTGAACATAAAAATAAAACACAAATTCTCACCTTTAAAAATAAACAAAAATAAAATTTATATGTATATGAAATATATCTACGGAAAATATATAATTAATAATAATTAATTCCCCGTTTAACAATTTATTGTACACAAACAGAATAGATACATACATAATAACGCAAATAAATAAAATAAAACAACCAACTTTGTTTTGGAAAATGGTTGTATCAAAAAGAGAAGTGTCTATAATAAACAAAGAAAATTTATAAATAATACAAGAGTATTAACAGTTCAGGAGATAATAAGCAAAATATAATAGAAATAAATCTTTAAATAGCTTATATTATGAAGAGAATCTCCCCAAATTCATATTATTAACACATAAATGATGAAACAATATATTAAACCTCGCAATAAAACGAATTTTGTAAATATTATATAGCTAACGCTTATATATAAAAGTTTGACGTAAAATAAACAAATAAACTGTCTTGAATTACTCAAATTGAAAGCTGTAAATGACAGTTTGAATAACTTTAAGTAAGCAAAAATTAATAATAAATAAAACATATTCTATGTAATAAACAATATTATATACAAATATAATAATTCCAAATACGTATATAATTACAAAACATTCTTCAATTAACCTAATCACATATATCAGAAGAAAAATAAGAAACTAACATTTTTTACTTTAAATCAAAATGAATTTATAAAATGTAGAATTAAAACTTTCTTTATAATACATGAAAAAAAAAACCATAAATAAGGTCCCCAAAATGAAACAGAAATATACTCTGTAGATAATGTAAATTCCTATATAATACACAAGCTGTAATACAATACATTATCACGACTTACCTAATATTTATCCGTATATATTATCACGAATTGAATTTAATACTTTATTTAAAAATATAAAAAATACTGTAAATAACATTTTTTTAATATAAGTAATTGCAACATAATATTTGATTATTTCACTATCAAAATTTAAAAAATGTACTTATATACACGATAAGAAAAATGGTAAATTTAAGCCTTTAGTTTAACACATAATTTTAGACTTTCTAAAAACGTAAGAAAACACTGAAGAACACTCTACCGTAAACTAAGAAAATCAAACATAAACTTCGAATAATATTTGAAAACAAGAACAAAAATTGAAAAAAGAAACAAGCAATTGTAACTAAACCAAACATTTGAAATTTTTAAATCCAAATTATGTAATGAATCATGATGACATCGCCCTTCACCTTTTACCGTGTCACTCCTAGAAAATTAATCTTACATCGGCTCCAAAAAAAGCAAAAACTTTTTTTCAGATGGAAAAGTGATGACAACTGTTTTTTGGGATAATGTAGTGCTCCAAAAAGCCGTACCACCTTTTTCCCCCATTCCTAATCCAAATCCCAGCAATAATACGCTAAAACCTAAAATCCTATCAAAACCCACAAAAACCCAAACATGACCCAAAATTCGCAATAAACGAATCAAACATTCGTTTATCGCCTAACATTTGCCGCCACGGCATAATTTAATCCAAAACGCAAATTAAAATCAAATTCGCAATACACGAATCTAATATTCGTTTATTGTTCTACTTTCCCCCCACGGCATCAACGAAAACCAAAATTCAGAGATCATTATCTCTATCTGAAAAAATGCCACTAGGAAAAACAAATACAAAACCAACAGCAGATACATATCCACATCTGCGCAATAGTTTCGTAAGAATTCAAGAAATTGAATTCTTATCTTAAGTAAGCACTCAGGATACGCAAAAATCGAGATTGTTGTACAAAAATGTGTATTTTCGGAATACAAAATCTCGATTTGTTTTCCTTTATAAAGGAATAGTTAAGTGATCTCCGGGCCCATTCCCAATTATACTTTAGTTTCTAACCCCAGAACAAATGGATCTCATGGAGGTACCGGCATCTTAATTCACCAAAAATTTCAATTCAGTGAAATTAGATTCACCGATATATCCAGCATTGAATATACAGCAGTAAAACTTTTCTGTGAGAACAATAAAGTGCTCGTCTTAGCATCCATTTATATTCACCCTTCATGACAATCAGATTTCCCAGATAATGACATTTCGCAGATTATCCAACAGTCCGTTCCCGCTCCATTTATAATCGGAGGAGACTGGAATGCTCGTCATACAGCATTCAATGATAATAAATGCAACAAATATGGTCGCCAATTGCTAGCCCTCCTCCAGTCTTATCCATATACTTACATTGACTCCCCATTACAGCCAACTCGTGTCTCTAGCTCAGCCAGGTCAAGAATCGACTTCTTCCTCAAGTCCGACGATGTTTATTCAGCGGGTCCACCTGCAGTCTCCTTTATATTTCCTTCTGATCATGGTTCCGTTCACACCACGATCCAAATCCCCTCTCTCGACCCACTCAACTCATCAAACCCTGTCCCAAACTTCACCAAAACAAATTGGAGAAAAGTCAATAGGGAAATAGCGACAAGTTTCTCTGACTTGTATATCCCTGAAGCATCTAACTTACTCCCTACTGAAATCGATCAAGCATCTTTAAGAATAGAGCAAATCTTAAGGAGGCTCTCAGCAACAACACCCCGACAACTATTCCTCATAACTATTTAGGAAAGCCTTTGTCCACCATTCTAACCAAATTATTGCGCCTTAAAAAGCAGCTCCGCCGAAAACTTCATACAAGATACTGCCCCTTTATTAAAAGCCAAATCCAACTCCTATCCACTCTGATAAATGAGCAGTTGAAAAAGTTCGCAGATGAGAACTACATCTCCACACTTAGTAACATCAAACCAAATCGTGATCTTTTCAAGAATATCAACCAATTAACTGGTCGTAAACATAAACCCCGAATTGACCATCTCATTAACCCAATCAGCAATAATATTGCCCAGTCCGATACGGACATAGCAAATTGCCTCGCAGAACACTTTACAAAGATTCATGCGCAAAATAATTCTCTCTCAACTCCTGGCTTCGAGAATACATCTCAAACAGATTATTCCCATCTTTTACTACTTTCATCGGTGAATTTAACAACACAAACATATCTTCACACCCCTTAGACACTACAAATTTTCTAACTGCGGACGAATTATCCGAGATCGTAAGATCAGGAAATAACAAAAAGTCAACTGGATTAGATGGAATCCCACGCCTTCTATTTAAAAGGCTACGCCCACAGAATTTACTTCCCATCCTCATTCTTCTTAATCATATAATTAATGCATCGCACTTCCCAGAGAACTGGAAAACGGCGGTAGTAATTCCTATTAAAAAGCCCGGTAGTAGTAATAGCCCTTGCAATTATCGTCCAATATCCCTATTAAATATACTAAGTAAGATACTGGAACGCAAAATCTACCAAAATCTTCTCTCATTTGCCAATGAGAATGCCCTCATCCCTAACTGTCAGTTCGGATTTCGTAAGCGACAATCCACATGTCATGCTCTACTAAAACTTACACACGATGTTACAACTGGTCTCCAAAACCAAAGTCCTACTGTGTGTATATCTCTCTATATTTCCAAGGCGTTTGATTGCGTCTGGATCTCAGGGCTTCTGTACAAACTGCACTCCATATTTAATCTAAACTCTCACACAACGAAGCTCTTAGCCTCGTATCTTTCTGACAGAAAATTAGTTGTGAGAATAAATTCTTCCGTCTCAGAAACCCGCAACATAACCGCGGGTGTTCCCCAAGGCTATATTTTAGGGCCAATTTTATATCTGTTATATACCGCGTCAACCCGTATCCCCTAATGTTGTGATGCTGAACTATGCTGATGATACATTAATTTACTCTAGCAGCAAATTTGTTAAGGCTGCAAGAAACCGAATTAACAACTTCCTCCCTAAGATAACAACATATTTCAATAAATGGAAAATTCACCTTAACCCAAATAAAACACAGCTCATAGTGTTCAAGGGCAAACACGTACAAACGTCACTAGACGCTGCCACAACAAAATTAAACTTAACCTATACAACACTCTAATAAAACCCTCCAAAACCCTAAAATATCTGGGAATCACTTTTTCTAATAACTTTTCTTTTTCCTCCCACATTAAAAATTCCCTTCACAAAGCCACAATTCAGCTTAATCTCTGTAGAAGGGTTATGTGGAAACCTAATAGTCTCTCTCACGAAGTCAAACTGCTCATCTGCAAACAAATTATCAGACCCACACTCACGTACGCGTGCCCATTGTTGGACCATATCACTCCCTCCCAAATGGAGAAGTTACGAGTATTCGAAAGAAAATGTTTTAGGTATGTCTCTGGCTTACATCGTCGTCCTAACTCCTATAAGTACTATAGTAACGTCGAACTCTACAATACCACTGGTATTGAGCGCCTCGATAGACGATTCCTCGAGCTGTCTATCAAATTTATCGAAAACCTACATAATAATCCCAATCCCATAATAACCTCGCGCTTAGAGAACCCTCTAGATATCAGAACTAACTATCCCAACTGTCTCCACACCAGAGCTATCTTCGCCTCAGGCAGACTGGTAAATGATTCAAACGAGATCATATACCACAACACCGAAGTTACCCCTAACCAGTTCAAATACTGTAACGTCCAACCATTTTTTAACATCCTATGTTTCTCCAACGAACAACCGGAAAGAAATACTATTCCTCAAACCCATAACTGACCTCACTCCACATCCTTTAATTCATATATCCCATTAATTATAAAACATGGTTTATGGCTTTATGAAAATCATACTGTAATCAGGTTAAATTAGGTTAAGTTATTTATATAATTAGGATTAAGTTTAGATTAAGTAAAGTTGAAAAAACAAATTCCTGGTTTTCTGACCTTTTCCAGGAAGATAATACTATTAAATTTATAAACGCACGTCTATCTGGTATCTCATAAAATTGTTACGAAATTAATTTTAAGTCACTGTATTACTTAAATGTACAAACTATAATTATGGTCAATAAATACAGTTTTGAAAAAAAAAAAAAAAAATGATCTCCGGGCCGCAGTTTAATCTTATTATATGTGCCGGAAGGAGGTACCCCAGGAGCGAGCCGCAGTAAATGAATGTACACTGCGCCTGAAGGAAGTATCCCAGGAAAATCTTTGAATAATCTTGAGTAAAGTAATAAACACATATCAAAGAAAACAATACGAGCTTTTAATTTTATCCAACACCTAACGAGGACCGCGAATGACGAAAACGCGACTGAGGCCAAATCAAGGACGTTGCTCTTCCCTCTGGATCAGAGGAAGCACGGCAACGACCCCTTTGTAGGACGAGTTTTCGGGAGCGGTCTATTTTAAGAGATCACCTTCTCCTTATAAGGACTAGGAGACACGCTTCCTGAAAACAAACCTCTACAAGAACAGAATAATAGTCATGGAGTTAGTTGTCTTAATCGGTTATCTTCAAAAGGGGAAAAAAAACTACTACAGGAGCATACTACGCATCATTACTTGACCAACTGAAGGCAGAAATTGCGGAAAAACGGCGACATTTGCAGAAAAAGAAAATCCTGTGTCTCACACCTCAGCGGTTGTCATGGCGAAAATCTACGAATTACGGTTTGAACTACTTGACCATCCACCTTACTCACCAGGTCTAGACCCAAATGACTTCTTTTTGTGTCCCTAATCTAAAAATTGCGCTCGGAGGATAGAGATTTTCCAGAGAAAAAAACGCCGAGTACTATTTGGGAGCATCGCTGGGTAAAGTATGTAGAGTTACAAGGAGACTATGTAGAAAAATATAAATAAATTTTAAGAAAAAATGTCTTGTATCTTTGTTAGGTCGGAAACTTTTCAGCCCACCCTCGTAAATTCCTTTGACTTTGAAGAGGATCGTCTACTGGGCAAGCTTCCAGCACTTGAAAGTTGTGCACTTCTTTGCTGTACAGGATCCTATGTCAAAGACATGTTTTAATGATGAGTGCAATACCACCTCCTTGTGTAGATTGACCTTTTCTTATCATATTGTAGCGAGCTTAGGGTTCGCTGGATTAATTATTTTAAAATAAATAAGAGTCCTTAAATCGATTCTGAATTAATGTGACATTTTATTAGTCCGTAATAACAATCGTTACTTTTTACCGTACACTTAACGTTTTCTTGACTTATCGCTTCCGTAATTATCGCTTGCTTCACTGCCTTACTTATGACTCATCAGCAATCGCTTGTTTCACTTCCTACTTCATACTCATCACTATGCTCTGTGCGCGGCGTATTTATACTGTTTCAGCGTTTCGTTTCCGTCCGTCCCATTGCCTTGAATGTTCTACTGTTCCTAGTCTCCAGTTTTCCATTACTTTATAGAATATTCTAGTACTCTGTTTCGGACTCTCTAGAATATTCTAGTACTGATTGTCATATGCGTCACACTACCCTCCGCCTAGATTAGTTCGTCCCGAACTAAGTTCACTGGACTCCTGGGCCAACAAAAGCCGCCAGTCGGTCGCGATGCACCACTTTCGTCTTGGCGTTCGGCGGTGGAAGTTCTTGACCTTCTTCCAAATTTTCTACCGCTCTCCTTTTCACGTCAGCTCTAGCCTGCCGCTATTCTTTCTTTTCCTGACGACGGAATTCCTCTTGCATTTTAGGGATCTCATGCGAACAGTATAAGAGAAAATGCATGTGCACACCCTTAAGCTCTTCTGGCGTTTGCGCATCACATAGGCGATCTAGATCTTCATCTTTAATTACACGCATATCATCCGGTATTGGAGCATCTGTCGATTTCATAAGCGTATCCAACTGGTAGTTCCGCATCTTTTCAAATAACTGGAGCGGTTTGTTCTTTGGAGCTGACAGTAAACACCATCGGGCGTCATAGTAATAGACTTTCCATAGATCGTCGCACGTTAATTCTGGTTTCACGTGTTCTTCTCTATAGAACGCAATGAACGGCACCTCTAGCTGTTGATTACGCCTACAATCTAGGGCTTGCTTGATCTTTCCCCCCGTATGTGGTGGCTTACAATAGCGGTCTCGACCTCCAACATCCGTTGATCTCTCTTGGTCGGAAACAGTTGATTTACAAAACACATGTTTGTAAATCCATTCAGCTTCATCTTGTAGTTCATTGGGTCCCTCTGGAACAGGCGTAACCGGAACTTCGCGTAATTGCATTCGCTCAGGAATATCTGTTTTACGGATTTCATTGTCCAAATCCGTAAAGTGACCCCTTTCCAATTCATCATTGAGATGATTTGCCGCCTCAGTTTCCCTGTGACTACGTTCAAAGCGGCGTTCAACATCGTCTTCGTCGTCGAATAGCTGTTCGTCTATAGCCTCACGTGCTGAACCTTCATCGATGTGCTGTTCCTCTCCATCACTTTCTTCATCCTGTGTACGACGCAGACGCTTGGAACGCTTTCTGCCTTCGACTTTCAAACCAAGATTCTCTTCAATAAGGTCACAGTCGTCGTCTTCTAGACGGTCGTCCAACTCGTCATCATCATTGTAAATCCGTTTCAGGGAACGGCCTGAAGCATCAGTATCTTCATCATCACTGCCGTCCTCTTCAATCGGGTTATCATCGATGAAATCCTTCAGTTCTTCACGTAACACATCATCGTCATCTTCCTCCTCCTCCTCACTGCTATCAGCCATAGCTTTGCTCTTCCTGAGTTTCTTCTTTTCATGGGGCTCCAATTCCTCCTCATCCTCAGATTCTTCCGCTTCCGAGTCCCAGAATTCTTTCATACACTGCCTTTGGGCATCCAAATTTGCATCAACCTCTGCAGCTCGCGCATCCAATTTTGCCTTAAACTCTGCAGCTCGCGCGTCTAATTTTACAGCTCGCGCATCCAATTTTGAATTAACGTCTGCAGCGCACGCATCAAATTTTGCAGCTCGCGCATCTAATTTTATCATGATCATCCTGAACATCTCCGAAATGCCCAACTGTGGCGAACTCTTCTCCGTTACATTGGCACCATCTTGACTCGCTGTTTCTTCTCCATCCGGACAGTCTGGTCCAATCGTACAAACATATGTGTCGACATCAATACCCTCTTCCTCCATTGCTGCTTGCAGACGGTGTTGAAGAAGTTGCTTCTGTCCTCTGCTATCCAGGTTCCGGTCCTCAAGTTCCTTCTTCAACTCAGGAACACGAAGATCCTCCAAATGTCGATCTGACATCGTCACAACACAGACGTATTCACTTAAACAATAATTAATCCCACTTCTGACACCAATTGTAGCGAGCTTAGAGTTCGCTGGATTAATTATTTTAAAATAAATAAGAGCCCTTAAATCGATTCGGAATTAATGTGACATTTTATTAGTCCGTAATAACAATCGTTACTTTTTACCGTACACTTAACGTTTTCTTGACTTATCGCTTCCGTAATTATCGCTTGCTTCACTGCCTTACTTAAGACTCATCAGCAATCGCTTGTTTCACTTCCTACTTCATACTCATCACTATGCTTTTTTTTTTTTTTTTTAAACTGTATTTATTAACCATAATTAAAATTTGTACATTTAAGTAATACAGTGACTTAAAATTAAATTCGTGACAATTGCTTACATGTAATTATTATTATAATACATTTTCCAAACAATGTTTTAAGAGTTATAGGCTATATGTGTGTTTATACATTTAGTAGGGTTTCGTCTTCCTGGAAAAGGTCAGAAAACCAGGAATTTCTTATTTTTACTTTACTTAATCTAAACTTAACCCTAAATATAAATATAAATATAACTTAACCTAACTTAGTCTGATTATTATAAAATGAGCTATAAACAAAACAAAGTTTTATAATTAATGGGGTTTATGAATTAAAGGATGTGGAATGAGGTCAGTTATGGGTTAGAGGTAGAGTATTTCTCTCCGGTTGTTCGTTGGAAAAGCGTAGGATGTTGGAGAATGGTTGGACGTTACAGTATTTGAACTGGTTAGGGGTAACTTCGGTGTTGTGGTATATGATCTCGTTTGAATCATTTACCAGTCTGCCTGAGGCGAAGATAGCTCTGGTGTGGAGACAGTTGGGATAGTTAGTTCTGATATCTAGAGGGTTCTCTAAGAGCGAGGTTAGTATGGGATTGGGATTATTTTGTAGGTTTTCGATAAATTTGATAGACAGTTCGAGGAATCGTCTATCGAGGCGCTCAATACCAGCGGTATTGTAGAGTTCGACGTTACTATAGTACTTATAGGAGTTAGGACGACGATGTAACCCAGAGACATACCTAAAGCATTTTCTTTCGAATACTCGTAATTTCTCCATTTGGGAGGGAGTGATATGGTACCACAATGGGCACGCGTACGTGAGTGTGGGCCTGATAATTTGTTTGTAAATGAGCAGTTTGACTTTGTGAGAGAGACTATTAGGTTTCCACATTACTCTTCTACAGAGATTAAGCTGAATTGTGGCTTTTTGAAGGGAATTTTTAATGTGGGAGGAAAAAGACCAGTTATTAGAAAAAGTGATTCCCAGATATTTTAGGGTTTTGGAGGGTTTTATCAGAGTATTGTTCAGTTGAATCTTAATTTTGTTGTGGCAACGTCTAGTGTTGTTTGTACAGTGCTCGTTTTTGCCCTTGAACACTATGAGCTGCGTTTTATTTGGGTTAAGGTGAATTTTCCACTTATTGAAGTATGATGATAGGTTAGGGAGAAAGTTGTTAATGCGATTTCTTGCAGCCTTAACAAATTTGCTGCTAGAGTAAATTAATGTATCATCAGCATAATTCAGCATCACAACATTAGGAGATACGGGTTGAGGAATATCCGCGGTATATAACAGATATAAAATTGGCCCTAAAATAGAGCCTTGGGGAACACCCGCGGTTATGTTGTGGGTTTCTGAGACGGAAGAATTTATTCTCACAACGAATTTTCTGTCAGAAAGATAAGAGGCTAAGAGCTTTGTTGTGTGAGAGTTTAGATTAAATATGGAGTGCAGTTTGTACAGAAGCCCTGAGATCCAGACGCAATCAAACGCCTTAGAAATATCGAGAGATATACACACAGTAGGGCTTTGGTTTTGGAGACCAGTTGTAACATCGTGTGTAAGTTTTAGTAGAGCATGACATGTGGATTGTCGCTTACGAAATCCGAACTGACAGTTAGGGATGAGGGCATTCTCATTGGCAAATGAGAGAAGATTTTGGTAGATCTTGCGTTCCAGTATCTTACTTAATGTACTTAATAGGGATATTGGACGATAATTGAAAGGGCTATTACTACTACCGGGCTTCTTAATAGGAATTACTACCGCAGTTTTCCAGTTCTCTGGGAAGTGCGATGCATTAATTATTTGATTAAGAAGAATGAGGATGGGAAGTAGATTCTGTGGGCGTAGCCTTTTAAATAGAAGGCGTGGGATTCCATCTAATCCAGTTGACTTTTTGTTATTTCCTGATCTTACGATCTCGGATAATTCGTCTGCAGTTAGAAAATTTGTAGTGTCTAAGGGGTGTGAAGCTATGTTCGTGTTGCTAAATTCACCGATGAAAGGAGTAAAAGATGTGAATAATCTGTTTGAGATGTATTCGTTTACTGTGTTCTCGAAGCCGGGAGTTGATAGAGAATTATTTTGCTCATGAATCTTTGCAAAGTGTTCTGCGAGGCAATTTGCTATGTCCGTATCGGACTGGGCAATATTATTGCTGATTGGGTTGATGAGATGATCAATTCGGGGTTTATATTTACGACCAGTTAATTGGTTGATGTTTTTGAAAAGATCCCGATTTGGTTTGATATTTTTAAGTGTGGAGATGTAGTTTTCATCTGCGAACTTTTTCAACTGCTCATTTATCAGAGTGGATAGGAGTTGGATTTGGCTTTTAATAAAGGGGCAGTATCTTGTATGGAGTTTACGGCGGAGCTGCTTTTTAAGGCGCAATAATTTGGTTAGGATGCTGGGCAAAGGCTTTCCTAAATAGTTATGAGAAATGGTTGTCGGGGTGTTGTTGCTGAGAGCCTCCTTAAGAATTTGCTCTATTCTTAAAGATGCGTGATCGATTTCAATAGGGAGTAAGTTAGATGCTTCAGGGATATACAAGTCAGAGAAACTGATCGCTATGTCTCTATTGACTTTTCTCCAATTTGTTTTGGTGAAGTTTGGGACAGGGTTTGACGAGTAGAGTGGGTCGAAAGAGGGGATTTGGATCGTGGTATGAACGGAACCATGATCAGAAGGAAATATAAAGGAGACTGTAGGTGGACCCGCTGACTGAACATCATCGGACTTGAGGAAGAAGTCGATTGTTGACTTGGCTGTGCTAGTGACACGGGTTGGCTGTAATGGGGGGTCAATGTATGTATATGGATAAGATGGGAGGAGGGCTAGCAACTGACGACCATATTTGTTGCATTTATTATCATTGAATGCTGTATGACGAGCATTCCAGTCTCCCCCGATTATAAATGGAGCGGGAACGGACTGTTGGATTATCTGAGAAATGTCAGCATCTGGGAAATCTGGTTGTCGTGAAGGGTGAATATAAATGGATGCTAAGACGAGCACTTTATTGTTCTCACAAAAAAGTTTAACTGCCGTGTATTCAATGCTGAATATATTAGTGAATCTAATTTCACTGAATTGAAATTTTTTGTGTATTAAGATGCCGGTACCTCCGTGGGATCCATTAGTTCTGGGGTTAGAAACAAAAGTATAATTGGGAATGGAAACTCGGGAATTTGGTTTGAGCCAGGTCTCTGAAAGGAAGAGGATATCTGGGGAAAATTTTTCAACAAACAACCGGAGGTGTTGCTTACGTATATTAGAGTAAATGGATTCTGTGTTGAGGGAGATAATGGTTAGTTTAAAGAGAGCTGGAAAGAATATGGGAAGTTATTAGTGAAAGAATCTGACCTTTTTTTTCTGTTTCTGACATATGCCTCAGCGAAGGAAGCATGGCCTGAAGGCTTTTGATGTAACCCATGATGTCCAGATTGAAATTTTTAGTATTATCGTTAGAGGGAGTGGTGGTGTTGATGCTTCCTTTTGCTGCATCCGCGTAAGATATTCCGGGTCGGGTTAACTTTACTTCTTGCAATACTGTTGGTTTCGTTGTAGTTGGTTTAACTGTTGACATTGCTAATTTCCGTCTTTGCAGAACTTTTAGCTTCTGAGGACATTGAGAGAAATTTGCTGGATGTGGCCCTCCACAGTTACAACATTTTACTGTAATCTTCTTTGTGGTAATGGATCCATCGGCGTTGGCGGTTTGGACTGTCTCTGGTTCCAGGCCTTGTGGATTTACTTTGCATTCATCTAGCTCGTGTTCCTCTGCGCATCTGCCGCAACGTCTTTGCTGGTGGCATGAGACCGCCAAGTGTCCTGAGTCTTGGCATCGCTTGCAATGTAGAATTTCTTGTTTGTGTGGCTCCTCGATTGCGATTTTTTGGGTAAACAAATATTTAATTTGTTTAAATTGGTTGATATCCTGATTTGGTGGGATTTGTATGATCCGGAGGCTTTTTATGTTGTTTGTCCTCATGTATGGTGTTTGGAAGTAGTCCAGCTTATTAATTTTTATTTGTGGACATATCCTAGCAATTTCCAGTCCTAATTCTTCATTGGTCCATTCTGGATCGATGTGCCTTATAATAAAGGTAGTTGGTTTGCTATTTGGATGTTGGAATGTGAAGAACTGATATT
This sequence comes from Microdon myrmicae, assembly GCA_963931805.1. Taxonomy (NCBI): domain Eukaryota; kingdom Metazoa; phylum Arthropoda; class Insecta; order Diptera; family Syrphidae; genus Microdon; species Microdon myrmicae. The sequence goes on along the minus strand of OZ007498.1, from coordinate 186,213,239 downwards.
GTTCCTCTAACAGTTTTTTAACTGCCCTTTCATGATCGTCTAGTGATCTGACTGTTATTGAAGTCCTAGATCCTTTTATATTTGTGCTGAAATTCCGGTGACCCAGAGCATTTTGCAGGGTTTGAATTATAGCTTTGGTGCTGGTCAGGTTTTTGACGTAGATTGGCGGGGGTCTTTCATTTCTCGCGGTTGATTTCGTTTTTGTTTCTGCTCTGGCTTGGGTGGGTATTTGATTTGATGAGGCCTTCATTTGTTTGTAAACTTTGGTGGGTGGTTCGCCTTGGCTTTGACTCGAATTAGGGCGTTGACGGGACGTTTCTTCCATATGGACGTCATCAGTGTTATTGAAGGAACCTTGTTTATGGATTTGTTCCTGGAGTTGTTTCACTTTAACCGTTAATTGGTTAATGGTTTCCAACGCTTCTTCGAACTTTTGTTTGTAATTTGCGGGGCTGCTTGTTCTGTCCATGTTTGTTTTTTTTACTGGAGCGTTTCGTAAGATGTCCAGAGCCTTCCTTTTTCTATCGGTTATGTACTCCAGTGCATTGCCTGGGTCATCGCCTATCATCGGAGTTGTGTAGTAACTTCTTTCTTGTTGTTATAAAAAAATTTTTTTTTGTTATTCTTTTTAATTATAATTATATATATTTTTTTGTTTTTATATTGCACTAGACAATTTAATAGTGCACTGCACACACGTGTAAACACGTTTCCTTACACGTCCGCACTGCACGAGATATGTCACGATAATGTCATCACTATGCTCTGTGCGCGGCGTATTTATACTGTTTCAGCGTTTCGTTTCCGTCCGTCCCATTGCCTTGAATGTTCTACTGTTCCTAGTCTCCAGTTTTCCATTACTTTATAGAATATTCTAGTACTCTGTTTCGGACTCTCTAGAATATTCTAGTACTGATTGTCATATGCGTCACAATATTGTAGTTTTTGTAGCCCAATTTATGCTTCTGGTTTAGCTTTGTTTCGCTAGTTAGTAGGATATCGGAGTTTTCTGCTTCCAATAATTTCCCTAAGTTATCTCTCCTCTCAATTGTAATAAGTAAATTGTCATTCACAGGAATAATTTTTAGGATTGACTCAGCTAAGGAGAATTTAATGATTATGACTTTCTATTTGCAAACAGCGACGAATAAAGAAAATCTATTCGGCCTGATTGTTCTTTAATTTTTTCGAAGTCCGCACGCATGTTGAGGAGAATCATTTTTATATATGATTCTGCTTCTGTCGTGTATGCTTTCATCGCAGGTTGCTGCTTTGGTGCTAAGTCGATTGGATTATTTAAACCAGAGGTCAGTTTAGCGTATGACCTGTTGGGCGCAACGAAAATGTTGTAAGGGCGACCTTTCATTCGTTTTTGTTCTTTGACCTCAAGCTTTCGATTATCCATTTCACCCTTAAGGGCTTGAAATTTGGGGCATCCTCTGAAATTAGCAGTATGACCTGAATGTTTGCATAGCACACAAGCTAGTTTGGTTTTTTCTGATAATTTTTCTTTACCAAATGGACATTTCCAGTGTTTTGAATGTTTAGAACTGGACGCATCTAAACTGTATGTTGCAGTTTGTAGCAACATGCCTAAATCGTTGACAACGCATGCATTGTAACATACGTTTGGCTTTATGGATTTTTTCCCAACTCAGCATTTGATTGTTGAGATGTTTTGTGCGGGTCAGCCCATCAATTTTGCTGTCAGGGCTTAGCGAAACTATGTAAAAGGGCAACTTGCGATTGCTTTTTCTTGAAAATGATGTGGAGAATGGCTTTACAGAACTTAATTTTAAACTGTCAGTTTCGACAGGCTTAAATTCCTCGAGGATTTCCTCGGGTGAAAATTCCGTATCTACTCCTTTGAGTGACATAGAATATTTTCTCCGATTTATGTGTGTACGTAAAGTACTCACTTTCTGCTCGTTCTAAAACTGTTTTGAAATCATTATAGCTTTCAATACTGTCACATGCTACGCTATATTTTTGAAAATCAACATGGGCTAACTTAACTATTTGTATTATATCTTTAGCTTCAGTGAAGCTGACGACGATTGGTGGTACCCTCACTTTCTTTGTGGTTCGTTCCTGGTGCTGTTGTGATGGCCGCTTCTGTTGTCACTGTTGCTGTGGGTGTTTATTTTTATTTGCCTTTGTTAGTTCTTCAGGTTGCTGGCGTGTCTTCTTTTTCTCCGACTCTCTGGTTTCATCTTTGTGTTTTTTTTTTCATTTTTGCGTCGTGGTTACGTATCTGTCGATGTTTTCTGTTTTATTTGCCTTTTGTGTGGCCAATTCTCCGTATTTGTTTCTCACCCCTGAATAGTGAACATCATTATTCACTGCGATGTCAACTTCACACCATCACTTTCCTTTCCTGATGGGTCACCGGTTAGACCTCGTTTTGAGGAACGAGTTTTTTGCGGTTTTGGTCTATTAGGTCGTAAGTGTTCCGCCGAACACTGTCCACACACACAAGAGCAACCTAGAACCCAGAGACACTGCCAAAATTATATCAAACACGGAGAAATTTGTTTTCACGTATTGTTTATTGTTTTCCTTATTTTTCCGGTTTTTTTTTTTTTTTTTGTTCTTACGTTACTGTCTTACACATTTCACTTAACTTAGGATTACGACCGTTACTATTGACACACGCGCGGGCTGACTTCCTCTAAAGGATTCTGCAACTGTAACTCCTCGTTTCGACTGTTCGATAAAGACTGAATGCTCTAAGTCGACTAACTGTATTCGCATCCCCCATCGTAAGGGAAATCTTCCCAGGGCATCTCTGCACCGAATTTCCCATCCTGTCTGCTAACAGAATTTTCCAAGGTATCTGTTAGCTGCATTACCCATAGTCTCTGTAAAAAGGAGAAATCTTCTTCATGATCATTATCATCATCATCACCATTAGTTGCTAGTGGTCGGTATCTTGTCTCTTTGTCTGTTGATCGGATGCCGCCGCTTATTCTCCGATCATTCTTTGGTTTATTTATACTACACATCTGACATGCGGACAAAGGATCGCATGCAATTCGGATGATTACACGGACTATGGGATGTAAGGCTTTGTTTGCCTTTCTACTCATAAACATCTATCTGGGATAGTGTGAAGAGTTTATGGTTGCTCGACTGCTAATCAGCGGCGCAACGAATAGTTTTGTTTGCGCAAGTACGCCTTCATTAGGGTCATGCAAGGAATTTAGATGCTAATTGCATTTAGCAACCAGAGTATGCATCCGTTGTTCGGTTTATTTACCGACAGTGGTATTTCGTGGGAAACATCGCGTTGATGCTTAGGATGGGTGATCGGTTTACATGCGACGCTTTCCTGCGTTAGAGCATTGCTTAGATGGGATGCTTTGCTGCCCGTTTGAAATTGCTCTTGGATACGTGGAACTCGGTATTGGAAGCTTTTGAACATTAAGTTACTTATTTTCTGATATCGGGTTCAACGTCGCTGCAATGTCGTATAACCTTTATTACAGGAGTGGTAATGACTATTGGGACACATGTCTGTGAGCACGTGTGCTGAAAAAGGTAAGTAAAGTTCCTTGGCGGAAAGGATACCTCACCTGTAGGGAGTTGTTTGGTTCGTAGAACCGCTACAAGTTTTCACATGACACACATTTGTTTCCACTATTCTTCTATTTTTTTTTTTATTTTTTATTTTTATTGTTTTTAAATTTGTAATTATTTTGCGAGTGATTTCACGAAAGTGCACATCTGTGTATGCACACGCGTCCGCACAATCACTTATTATATTTCTTTATTATATATAATTACCACTGAATTCACTGTTACACGTGTGTACTGGAACGCAGACTAGTTCACTTGTGCGTGATACAACGTCCGCACTTTACTTTTAATACCTTTGGTAAGTGACACACACACGCGTCTACGCGAACAATACTTCTAATACCTAAGGCTACACTCGCAGAGCAAGCATTACATCCAACGTTGTTATACTTACAATTCGTTTTATACCAACTATCCATTGTTGCTGCTGAGCGTACTATTGACGTTATTGTTGTTGGCGGTGTTATTGCTGCTAGTTTTGTTGTTGGTGGTGTTGCTACTGTTGCTGCAAGAAGATTACTCCAATTAGAAGCGGTTTCAGTTTTCGGAAGTAGTATAAGAATCGGAGTCTGGAAGTTAAAAACATTCTGTTTTCAAAATGTTAATATCTACCTGATCAGAAACAGAGAACATTATTTAACCAAATGTTGTAGTTTGGGTAATCTAACGATTCAGTAAGCAAACAGTTTGTATTAACAGATTTTTTACAAAATTTATTTCAACCGATATGAATATGATCTAATAATACCGTGGCGGTTCCGCCCAACGCCACGGCCCACGTACCTGAAAAATCCCCATAACTTTGACCCAACCTTATAAGTTGCGCTAATGCAATCGCATTAGCACCTTAAATGCTTTACGCATCTAGGTTATCTAAGGTCCCTGTAAAGAATCCTTACCTTTCATGCATCTCTTCGCATACAAATTCCCTGTAAGAATTCTTTCCTAACTTATCAGGAATCCCAAAAACAATTCGGCACCTTCGGTGTCAGGCAAATTCCCCTAGACGAATTCCTGCAAAGGACCTGGTTTACACAGAATGTGACCATCATAACAGGGACCATAAACATTGCGTCGCCTATCTCCCGTTCTCACCAAGTGTATCATAAATCACCATACATACACATTGGCTGGCGACCTACAACCAAGGGACCAATTAAATCCTACAGCATAGGAAAATGCAAATAGGTATGGTATACTTACCTTTGGCAGCGATGCAATAAACACTAATTCCCTGTAAATAAGCTAGAATCAATCTGCATGGGCATTGCGGCTATCGTTACAGCTGCAATGCATAGCTTAGAGAATGATCTACCCGATCCCTTTGCCTTCCCGTATTTCTGGATCTGTTTCTCATGACTAGCGGCATTGAACAAACAGAAACCCCAATTAGCACCCAGTGAGATTCGGCTTGTTTACTTAGCCGAACTCACATCTCATTGATGCACATAATTCCTTTTCTTGTTTTCAGATTCGTGCCCATGGCCTTGTGTATGAAAAAACCGATGTGATCTTCACTCATACATACACACACATTGCCAAGTCCTTCTTCCTTGTTTTCACCATGTGAGAAACACTTTCTCTCTCGGTAAAACTCACCCCATTAGCGAGTCGGCTCTGCACGAGCCGTTTATCGCTGAGCCTCATTCCATCACCAGATCGAGCCGGTCGGTTCTCCACTACGCTACCTTAGCGCTACGGTACGCGTAAATACGATGGGCCACCTTTTTACCATCGAGGGGTGCAATCGGAGTTCGCACCCCTGTAAGTCATGCGTGTTATACCGGTCTGCGGAGCTTCAATCAGTTTTAAGTTTGATAATGCCGTCAACGTAAAAACCAATTATCAGTGCCGTGGATATACATAAGTATCAATTAGAGTACATTAAATATTAAGCAAATCTAAACGCATATGTCTCATTTAAAGCAAATTGGTGTAGTAGAAAAATATCCAATAAACAGTGTCAGTGGAGTGTTTCAGAATTTCCGTTTATTAAAATAGAAATGGTTATCACCAGTAATAAACCATTAAACAGTGTGTTTTAATTTCTGTCGTGCAGTTTTGCACAAGTTTATGGACAGTGTTTTTCTTTACTCCCGGTTGCCAACAAACGTGGCGCCGTTTTGTTCTTTTGGTTCGGCGTATTTCACGGAGTAACTTTTATGATGGAGGAGGAACCGAGTGCCCATGCCTGGCACAATACACTTCCTCCCCACAATACACCTCAAGTAGTATGAGAAAAATAATAGCTTGGATTGGTTAACGCACCTAATTCCCCAACCTGAACATTCTATGTCAAAATGCATAAAGGGGCACCTTTGGGTTTTCGGGTCAACTTAAACAAATGCGATTTGCGTTTATATGCTTCGATGACACATAGTATATTCAATGCCAAGTCCCAAAATAGCTCAAGGTAACTCGGGTATTTACGTAATCGGCCATCGTAACAATAGAGTTAATCAAATACATTATCAGCCAGCCATCCGTCCACGAAATTTCTGTAAATTGGGTTCATAATAATATCTGTAGCACAATCGATAATCGATGCATCTGTATTTGAATGTCTGTAAGTTCTGTGTTACCTTCTAACATTTATAATGCGTTTAGAGACTTACAACTGCCCATAGAAGGCCAGATAAAGTACAATGATTCTTGTGTGCATTCTGTTTTGCATTTGAAGCGCGATGTTCAATACTTTGCATAGGGTCCTCAAATTTTTAATGAATACGCTTTAGGCCTAATAAGTTTTATTCATTAACATTTACTTTTTGTAATTTAATCGCCAACTGCCGGCAAGTTTTCTCACCACATGCAACCTTAATGGAATTGAAAGGTATGCGCCACGTTGCCACATATGGCATTGTGTCCAAGTTTAACAACCATACAACAGTATCATCATCAATTTCTTTAGCTATATTGTCAGCAATACCTGAATACGGCCACTGGTGCTCAGAAAATTGTTACTTTTAGAAGTGATCCTCAATTCTAGCATCTGCTGCCACGAAAACACATAAATATCGGTGAAGTACCAAGGTATTTATGTCCGCTTAATCCAATTAATCCTACATCTCCTACGAAAAATGTATCTGCCGCACTGAAATTGAAACGATGCCCGCTGCTGAAACAAACAAATCGAGGAGATAGTCACATCAGCGATGGCTATCATCGTAGGGCCAGGGGCGTCCTGGCAAGGATAAGGGAGCGCAAGCAGCATGTGAGCTTAGTTGTTCATTTTGAAGATTATTCAGGACGACATAGATGGAACCGAAGGAAAGTATCGCAAGGACAATAGCATAAGCCCACACCAGCACCCAAAATCGATCGGCAATTACAATGGAACTAAAAACCCATAAATCCTTGCCGTGTCCTACTTTACATTGTTCCTGGTAAATGTTCCCTTTTAATCCAATTTATTGTTACGCTTTAGTTTGCATGTCTCTAACGTATCTTGGCCGATTAGTTGTGGGCCCGGTTAGTTGAGTGAAGTTGGAACGGACTGGAGGGGCCATGACTGGTTTAATGCATTCAAGGAAAGCGCACGAAGCTCGTCCTTTCTCCAATATGTCCACAAAAACTTCATATTAAAAATACTCTGTTCGCCGGCTCAGTTCAATAACAGCCTACGACATCAATAGAATGGCATATCCTCAGGGGAAAACCGAATAACAGAGAGAATGACTTAATAAATTCAATAAATACGCTAGGGGTTTGATGGATAATATATTACCATGTTTGGCGTTGAATGTACGATGGCATATTACAGACAACTCGAAAAACTCCGCGATGAATTAGGTGGATATTTGGCCATCATTATAATTTTTCTTTCGCCTTTATTGAATTATGTACAATATGAACAGATAAAAGGCATCTACTTTGTATTAAAAGAGAGATACAAATAAATTGCCGTTTTTTATTCACGTAACATCAATTAAATAGGTGTACAAGTAGAAATTCATCTTTTATCGTCAAATTCAACTTTATTGGATTATACAAAGATTAAGTGATTTTGCTTCGTGAGACTAACTGTTCTGCGAGCTCTGGATTTTCATCCAGTAAAACTTGAAGTTCTTCGTCATCATTTTTTTTTCCTGCATCTGGACGTGGAGCCTCCACAAGACTAAACTTTCCTTCACGAAATCACTTTTTTACTGTTGAATGACACAGAATGCTCACCCAATGTCGAATTAATCAATTTCGTTGCTTAAGCAGCATTTTTCTTTTTTCATTTCAAAACAGAATAAAATGCAATGGCGTAAATGTTGCTTATCGACATCCATCTCTTACACAACTGTAAATAACTTGTAAATAACTAAAACTTAGTCATAAAACAGCAATGACTAAGTTACATATATTCAAAATGGCGAGCGAACTAGATGCGGTCAAGTATGTTTTAATGCAACAAACTTCAGAGCCGAGTTTCTATTTTCACATCTCATCATCATCGGCACTACAACCGAGAACCGGTCTTGGCCTTACGTAGCAAGTCCTGAGGCTTGTTAAATTTTCCATAATGATTTGTCTTTTTTCCGGGCAAGGTCCTTAGTCTTGCGCCAGAGGCTCCCCGACGGGGAATCGAACCCCGGTTTCCCACGTGACAGGTGGGGATACTAACCACTATACTATCGAAGAGCCCATACTATATTTAAATTCACATCGACCATAATTAAAAACAAGTTCCTTATTATTTTGGATTGCTTCTATAATTTGTTGCCGTTTTAAAGGTAACTTCATAATGCCTCTCTTTTAGAACTCCTGATCCATATTCATTAAAACCTAGAACAGGTTTTTTCGCAATCTTCTCTTGATACCATTTGTTTTTATTTACCTCGCTCATGGCTGTACTGACTACAAAGTCGACTGCAACCACTACCCAAGCCAATTCCCCTGGTCTTCATAACCCAAACAACAGCCACGCACAAGATTATATAGCTCGCAAGTTGTTGCTAAGCAAAAAAGTAAAATTACCGTTTATATTTGTTTCACGCTCGTATTGTCCATCACTGGGCCTCATTACTACGTGTTTTAGAAAAAAGTTTTGCAATGTTAAAACAAGGTGATCACTTGGTACTAGGTCCTGACTATGAGATTTCCCAACCAAGACTACGAAGTTTCAGGCGATTATTATAGGCATGTGATGATTCTAACAGATACACACTAATACGCAAACCAATAGAATAATACAAAGAAGCATACGAGTATAAGAATAGTTGATAATAACAATCCATCTTCTCGACCGAATTTTCGTTTCCCGTACGCTATAGATGCATACGGCTGGGTGCTGTCGTCATGGTACTCACATCCCTCTTGTTTACCATTCCTGGGTGCATCTGTGTAATCTCTAGCTTCAAACGGGCCAACTGTTGACACTGAATGTGCAAATTCAATGTTTGGAGCCATATGGAAGTAGCCTATAATACACAAACCAAAGCTTTACTGGTCACTAGCTCCGTTTTGACTCAGCTGAGAACAAACGTAACCGCGTGGTCTCTTCTAGGGCTCTTTTGCAGCTCATCCGTCACAACCTAGATTAGTTTCTACGCAGATTAGTAACAGTAGATGAAACATGGATACACCATGACTACTCTGTTTATTAATGGACAATTAAGTCCAAACCTTGGTTTGACGATGAGTGCAGGACGAAGAGTGATCCATTTACAAAGATATGATGAAGTCAACGCAGCAAGATACGCGACAATTCGGAGAGATGCAACGAAACTCTCCAAACGCAGAAAACGCGAATGGGAGAAGACTCAGATCGAAAAAATTGTAGAAAATGCCAGAGTAAAGAACATCAGAGGTATGTATGCCGGCATAAATTCAATAAGAAATGGCTACCGAGGGAGAGCCTAAATAATTCGAGACGCAAACGGCTATCTGGTCACAGAAACAAACAATATCGGGACAAGATGGATGCAGTACTTTGAAAACCTGCTCAATCTGCGCACTTATCAACCACAAATAAACGTACCAGACCTACATAAAGTCGTGCCTCAGGTCCCAGATCCCTCTTTCAAAGAAGTTGTAGAGGCAATAAATCGATTGAAAAACAACAAGGCTACCGACTCGTCGACTGCATACCGGCAGAGCTTGTGAAGCATGGAGGAGAGGCAACCGCTCGAAACATCCACCAACTCATCAAAACAATATGGGATTAGGAAGTTGTAGCGTTTCCGCCAAACCCTACTGTCTACTTACCTGAAAAACCCCCATAACTACTACCCAACTCCCTTAAGTTTGCTAATGCTACGGTATTAGTACCTGTAAATGCTTCACGCATTATATAGATCACCATCTGTAATCATAAAATTCCTATAAAGAAAACTTACCTTCATGCATCCCTTCGCATACAATTTTCCGTAAGATTTCTTCAGTGTGTTACCCGGCTAACAATTGATGATGGAGGAGGAAGATAATCAGCGTCGTACGCCGGCGCACCCCTACTTTCTCCCCGCAAAGTCATTCCGGAAGAATGGAAAACCTCAATACTGGTCACCATTTTCAAAAAAAACGACAGATCTGACTGCGAAAACTACAAAGGAATATCATTGCTCCCAACCACATACAAAATACTAACAAATGTCATACTGGCGACAATAACACCGTACGCAGAAGAAATACTGGGAGACTACCAGTGCGGATTCCGTAGGATCCGGTCAACGAGCGACCAAATGTTGACAGTAAGATAATTGCTGGAAAAGAAGTGGGAATACGGAGAGACGGTTCACCAACTGTTCGTTGACTTCAAGAAAGCCTACGACTCAGTCGCAAGACAAAGACTCTACCATATTGTAGTGAACTGGGAATCCCGAAAAAATATGCCGCCCTCATTCAAATGTTCATGAACGAAAACAAATGGTGAGTTAGAATAGAAAACCACCTCTTAGAAACATTTGAAATCCGGTGTAGCGATCCTAAATCGCTACTCCTATCCAATTCCCCAATACCTCCCATAACGCAAATCCCAATTTCATATTGAATCAATGAGCGATAAATTAAACCAAAAGTTAATTTGTCGCACATTGATTCAATTCCACATAGTACATCCAAATCCTATATTAAGTCACATGAACAACGAATGAAACCAAAAGTTAATTCATCGTACATTAACTGAATTCCCAAAATCCTGACGTCATGAAATGCTTAATTCAAAACGCATTTCATGATTCCCCTTCCCAGAACCTATCCAACCAAACCGCGAACAAATTCCCAGAACCTACCCAACCAAACCTATAACAAATTCCCAGAACACAACTCCAATTGAAGCACACTAAGTCTTGTATGTGCTTCTGGGAATTTTAACAATAAAATAGTTGACAATTCTCAACTAAGAAAACTATAAAAGGGCAGTAATTATCAATTTCGAGTCAGTCGAAATCCAGGAAGCCGAATCCGCGGCCAACCAGTAACCCAAAACAAAAAAACTTTTATGGACCGACCTCTGAAAAATTAAATCTTAAACATAAAGACCAGTAGAAACGATTTAGTCTTTCTTTCTATTACGGTTCGACCACCCTTGAAAACATTGAAGACATTGAAGACACCGAAAGGCACGGACGGCAGCGAAGCCACCGAAGGTACCAAAGGCACGAAAAGAACCGAAGAACCGACGGCCCATTGAGGCCATCGAAAACATTGAAGTTTCTCAGGTTAACTTGGCTTCGGGGGACTTCCAAAAAAGAGGCGAGGCACGTTACCGACGCCGCCGCCTCAGGACCCAAGACCGGGACGGACTAAAACAGAGGATGGCCTCTCACCGTGTAAAAACAGTGAAATCATCATGCAAGCGGCAGAAGACGTGGGCCTAGAAATAAATGAAGACAAAGCAAAATACATGATTACGGCGAGAGCAGGTGGAGCCCAGGGAACACATATAAACGTCAGAGGCAAGATATTTGAAAAAGTTAAAGAATTTAAATATCTGGAAACAATACTGACGGCCAGTAACGAAATGTCGAAGGAAATTAAGAAAAGACTACATGCCGGCAACGCTAGTTGACACGTAGTCAGTAAACTACTGAAGTCCGAACTCACGTAATATACGAGGGTTGCCTTTTATATTTCGGGATTAGAGAACAAAAACAAATATTGATCATCGAAAATCACTTTATTGTTTTTCAAAATATTCCCCATGAAGATCTATACACTTTTGCATGCGTTTGAACCAATTGTCGAAGCACTTTTGCCACTCTGATTGAGGTATCTCCAACACATGCATTCTGAATGCAGCAACCGATTCTTCAGGTGCCGAAAAACGTTGACCTCTCAGTTTGTTTTTTACGTACGGGAATAAAAAGAAGTCATTCGGTGCCAAGTCAGGACTATACGGCGGATGACCCATCAAATCGATGTTTTGGGTGCTCAAAAATGCAGTCGTCGCAGCCGATGTGTGAGAGCTCGCATTGTCGTGGTGAAGAGTGATCCGTCTTCGGCGGTTGGTTTTCCTGATTTCTTGGAAATGTACCACTCAGAATTGACTGTTCTGCGTTGTTCTAGTGGTACGGTTGCGACATGTCCAGTTTTTCCGAAAAAACAGGCGACCATTTGCTTGGAAGTGCTTCGTGCGCGAACAACTTTTGTTGGATTTGGCTCATCTTGAAACACCCAGACAGTCGACTGCTGTTTACTTTCGGGCTCATACGCAAATCCACGATTCATCACCTGTCACGATGTCATAGACGTGTTTCGAAGCACCGCGACCGTATTTTTTGAGCATTTCTTTCGACCAATTGACACGAGCCGTTTTTTGGGCGATTGACAAATTGTGTGGGATCCAACGCGAACAAATTATTTTGACAGTCAAATGTTTATGCAATATTGAATGTATGCTGGTCCCACTAACGCCTAAGGTTGTCTCAATCTCACGATAGGTCACATGACGATCTTCCAATATCAGTTCGCGCACAGCATCAATGGTTTTCGGAACAACAACTGATTTTGGACGACCTTAACGAAATTCATCTTGGAGTGAACTACGACCACGATTGAATTCACCATACCATCGATAAACACTGGTCCTTGATGGAGCTTCATCGCCAAAAATTGAATTAAGTTCATCCATGCACTGTTGCTGAGTTAATCCACGCCGAAAGTTGTAAAAAATAATCGCACGAAAATGTTGACGATTTAATTCCATTTTTGGGCCGAGATTAATCTTTTAAGTTACTGTAAACAACACAAATAGTGCTCGTATGTCAAAACGTTCTGAGTGCGTATAACCTCAAAAATGTCCAACTTTACGACAGAGCTGTCAATCGCCGGATTGCAACACTAGGGTTGCCAAATCCCGAAACATAAGAGGCAACCCTCGTAAAGCTCCGTGTTTATAGAACCATAATCATGCCGATTGTTCTATATGGATGCGAAACAAGGGCTCTCACAAAACGGGAAGCAAACAAATTCCACGTATTCGAGAATAAATTGTAAGGGGTATCTTTGGAGGTAAATATGACAAGGATGCAGTACAATAAAGGAAACTCCACAACCACGAATTGTAAGAGCTATACCGCAAATCTACAATAGTGAAAGTAATCATGTCGCAAAGATTAAGATGGGTCGGACATGTGGCGCGAAAGAACAACAATAGGACTGTGCGTAGAATTCTTGACGGTAGACCAACGGGAAAGAGACCGACGGGACGGCCGCGACGGTGATGGGAGATCAATGTTAGGTTTGACCTTGAGGGGATCGGGAAGAGCGGGACCTTTTATTATTCCTTTACTTCTTTTTCTCAATTAAAAACTCTAGAACTCAACTTCAATTATAACTTATAATTCCAAAACTCAATCTCGCTTAGAACTAACTCTATTAGAACTCTCTTCCTCAAATCTCAAACTAAAACTGACTTTACAATTCAATTTTTCCTCTTCTTATAGAACATTGTGTTCTAATTTACTGTAACTTATAATATGAACAACATTAATTTTAACAAAGTATTCCTTTTACTCTCTGTGACTTTTAAATTTTGAATAAACTTTGAACGAAAATCAAAGTGTTATGTTTTGAATGAAAAAAGGTGCATGTTATGAAAAGGGGCATGTTATTAAATGTGCTGTAACTGGCTTGATATAGAATATCGTGAATGTTTATTAATCATCATCATCATCATCATCGGCACTACAACCAGGAACCGGTCTTGGCCTTATTTAGCAAGTCCTGGGGCTTGTTAAATTTTCCATAATGATTTATTTTTTCTGGGCAAGGTCATTAGTCTTGCGCCAGGGGCTCCCCGACGGGGAATCGAACCCCGGTCTCCCGGGTGACAGGCGGGTATACTAACCACTGTACTATCGAGGAGCCCAATGTTTATTAATGATATGTATTAAGTGAGAATGTAAGATATGTTAAGAGGAAGTTTTAAGGATGTGTTAGATAAGTAATAAGATTAGATAAGTAATGAGATTCAGTGTTAAAGCTAATAAGGGTAGTATTCTGGAAAACTACAGGCTGGTCAAGCGATGAAGTAGACTGCACAGGCCAGGGAACGATGGCGGAGTCAATTCGGTGGGGTCATGAACTTCCGGGTTCCTACAGGCCAATAAATATTAATAGTAGCTTTACTGAGGTCGATGTTGAGAGTGTAAAGGAGGTGAACTCAACGCGGTTGGTTGTAGTTAATTGGTAATTGAGAGAACCATGTTGCCTTGATGAAATAAAACATTGGCAACGGAAACTAAGACTAAACTACGTGATATATATACTTTTATGGAATAAGGAAGCGAATTTGAGTAGTGACTTAGGGGTGGGGGTGATAATTAACATTGCTAATTATGTAACAAACCCTGCATATTTAACATAAATCGGATCATTCTAACTATGCTAAATTATATATATATATATTTATATATATATACATATATATATATATATATACATATATATATATATATATATATATATATATATATATATATATATATATACATATATATATATGACAGTATAGTAAAAAAAAAAAAAAAAAAAAAAAATTATTTTTTTTTTTGTCATAATGCTTCGAAAAGAAAAATAGGTAGACCTCTAAGATAACAGTTTATTTTTTTTATAATGTATGTGTATTATATTAAGAATAAATAAAAGAAAATGTAAGCTGAAAGGCATAAATTAAGCATATAATATTGTATAATTTAGAGTGCTTGTGAAGAGCCAGCAAATTACATTATGTAGTAAAATTATTAAGATAGGTTTAGCATTTAGACTAAAATTGTAAAATATAAAAAAGACTTTGTGAATAAATGCGTCTGCAAACAAACAAACAATATGACAGTATAATTTGAAACCGCCATATCATCCCGACAGCTCATAAACATTACCAAATATGAGAACATAATTTCACGGAATGAGTCTGTGTATTGGCATTCTCGATCATCTGATATCCCACTTCATGATTTTTTACTGAGAGAAAAATACGAATAGTTTCTAGTTTATGCTGATAACCCACTTACTTTAGACCACTTACAACCGAACAGTAGCTTTGTGATTGTGGAGATACGGGCTCATCTGCTCGACAAAGGTTTTACTAAATTGGATTTCTAGAGTACGCTTCATATGGCATATTAAATCCAATACACTAAATTCATATCTTGATTTTTGTTTTTTATTTCATTTTGAAATTCCATATCTCCTAAAAAGCAACATGTGTACTGTTTTAACACCCATATGTGAAATTATTACCTATATTTATTTGATGGATTTGTTTACTGGAGAAATTCGTATAGTGTCATGATTTGCAAATTACATTCAAATTTATCTGCTTTTTAAAAATGCATGACACCACTGTCTGAAGCTGTCTTACTATCCAGTTTTGCTCCCCACGACAATAGTATGGATTATTTTGTTGAGAAGATTTAACTAAAAGTATAAAAGACTAAATGGGTGACGTACCGTAAACAGTCATTATTTTCTCTTGGGTCCTTGCTTGCCTCGAGACTGAATCAAAGCAGACGACTACAAGGGTTTACAATCAAGATTGAAGTTCATTACATTGAATAATAAAGGGAAAGTCTATGAATGGAATTCGTTTCAGTGGAATGAATAAACCTGCTCCATTGCTTTGCTCCCCCACCGAAAGCGTTATCTCTTTAATCACCTCTAAACGTACCTCCACCACCGGTGGATCATCAAATGAACCAATTAAACGAAGTAATTAAACAATGTCCCCTACACTCAGTTCTATTATGCGTCAGAACCGCAAAGAGTGCCAACAAAATCATTACCACAAATTTATTCCGTTTCAGTAAGGAAATGAACTTCAGCGAAAAATTTCACGTCATCGTCATTAGTCATACTTGAGTTTTTTTTTGTTCCATTTGCACAGTTCTATTTGCTTCTGTTGCCTTTAGACTCCTGAACGTAGCATTCACATACAATAGCCAATATTCGTCCAACTTCAAGCGCAATGTACTGTGTAGTAATTTTCTTGAAGGTTAATAACTACAACTTCCCGAGTTCGCAATGTCGTCATTTAATTTTCAATTATTTCACCTTTATATAGTGCACTTAATTGAATTCTGGCCGCTGCTGTGTGCTTCTTCTACACCCAATCGCCAAGGACGAGCCACACTAAATTCATATCTTGATTTTTGTTTTTTATTTCATTTTGAAATTCCATATCTCCTAAAAAGCAACATGTGTACTGTTTTAACACCCATATGTGAAATTATTACCTATATTTATTTGATGGATTTGTTTACTGGAGAAATTCGTATAGTGTCATGATTTGCAAATTACATTCAAATTTATCTGCTTTTTAAAAATGCATGACACCACTGTCTGAAGCTGTCTTACTATCCAGTTTTGCTCCCCACGACAATAGTATGGATTATTTTGTTGAGAAGATTTAACTAAAAGTATAAAAGACTAAATGGGTGACGTACCGTAAACAGTCATTATTTTCTCTTGGGTCCTTGCTTGCCTCGAGACTGAATCAAAGCAGACGACTACAAGGGTTTACAATCAAGATTGAAGTTCATTACATTGAATAATAAAGGGAAAGTCTATGAATGGAATTCGTTTCAGTGGAATGAATAAACCTGCTCCATTGCTTTGCTCCCCCACCGAAAGCGTTATCTCTTTAATCACCTCTAAACGTACCTCCACCACCGGTGGATCATCAAATGAACCAATTAAACGAAGTAATTAAACAATGTCCCCTACACTCAGTTCTATTATGCGTCAGAACCGCAAAGAGTGCCAACAAAATCATTACCACAAATTTATTCCGTTTCAGTAAGGAAATGAACTTCAGCGAAAAATTTCACGTCATCGTCATTAGTCATACTTGAGTTTTTTTTTGTTCCATTTGCACAGTTCTATTTGCTTCTGTTGCCTTTAGACTCCTGAACGTAGCATTCACATACAATAGCCAATATTCGTCCAACTTCAAGCGCAATGTACTGTGTAGTAATTTTCTTGAAGGTTAATAACTACAACTTCCCGAGTTCGCAATGTCGTCATTTAATTTTCAATTATTTCACCTTTATATAGTGCACTTAATTGAATTCTGGCCGCTGCTGTGTGCTTCTTCTACACCCAATCGCCAAGGACGAGCCATAATGTAATGGACCCAAAACAGAGGAATCAGCACTATTATCTTCCGTGATGTTTCCTCTTTCACAGTGGCGAGTTGCGGAAAATGTAGATCTTTTGGTGAATGAAGGACATCTTACCGCAGCAGGACCTAGAAACGTGTTCCTAATTAAATCCTCATCTTGTTGCCATTGTTTTCAGTTCCCCCCTTTGTGCGCTTCAACGCTCCCAAGAAATTTGCAAAATTAATTGAATATCGATGAACAAGAAAATTGAATATTGGTTTCACTCTCGGACTGAGTGGTTAAGTGGGTAACTGCGAGCGAAAAAACTAGTAGCATTGTAGCGAGTAACTCCTAACCAATCAAATGATTTTAATTCAGACAATGGATCATATCGTTACAGGTGAGATTCAAGCAATGGTGGACACTGACCCGGTCGTCAAGGCGAAAATAATGGCCCTTAGAGGGAATGATGTTAATTTAGCACTCAGTAAGCAGAAAATTCGTTTCCCTAAATGAGCAAAAAATGTTCGATTGAAAGTAATAAATTAACACGACCCATTGAATAGCAACATTTGTGTTTTGTGTATTCTTTTTCCCCATTTAGTAATCGAATTGTAGGAAGTGCCACATCAAAGGATGAAGGCAATTCCTGAGACATTAATTTCATTAAATAAGTGGTATAACAACCTCACCATTTTTATATTACAGTCGGTAATGTATTCCATATCCTAGTAATGTGTTTTTTTTTTTTTTTTTTTTTTTTTTTTTGATACCATTGTTAGAGGGATTATTAACACACTTTTGATATTATCAGTAGGAAAGAGGAGAAAGGATACTTGGGTCAAGAATGACTAATAACGAGTCAATATAAGTGAGTCGAATGCGATTTTCATAACTAACTGCTACCATTGCAGCTATTATATGTATATAATTTTAAAAACGCATACTTTAATATTCCCATCCGAAATTGAGTGAAGAGGTACCCCTTCGTTTGAATCACATCTCACTGCTCAAGCAACACAAACATTTCGGAAATAACTATTTTTCGGGTAGTTTCAGTGATTCTTGTTTGTTGCGATGGTCAAACCATATTCACGTCAGCCAAATAGCTCCTTCAATTCGTGGGTATAAGTTGATACTAAGCTAATAAAATCTGATATCGGCTATAATAACCACGAAACCAGGTCATCGAAGAAGCAAAGAAATCATTCAAGAAAAAATAACCCATTCCCTTCTGATAGATAGATCACAATGTCTTCCATTTAACCCGACGTGGTATTAAGCACCAGGGATGAAGCCCATGTAAGCTGATGCATCGCACGAAACATCACTTGCCTAATTATAAATTTCTAACTTTTTCCAAAAGTTGAAGTCACCTCAGCGATGACAGAGAAAAATAACAGGGGGATGAGAAAGGATCAAGTAGTTCTGGATGCAAGATGCACGATGGGAGGGGGAAATGGAAAATGTAGAATGGCAAGTGCAAGATGCAGAGGTATAGCAGGCAGAATAATGAAAGCCAACGTCAGTGCCTTCACCTCAGTCGCTAAAGTCAACAACTTTCGCAAAATTGTAACATACCTTCTTTTACTATGTGACTGGTGGTGGTGCAGCACGACGGCGGTATTTTTCAAAGGGCTGTAAATGCCATTAGCTCTCCTTTTAGTCATGTCCTTCCTCACACCCAGTTTCAACACTATCCGCAGCTTTCAACAATATGTTGTCAACACAGTATGGAAGTTGTTAGGTGTAGAAAACTTATCCCACCCACCGTTGTCGCTATCTGTATGCATCCGAACACTGACTCCAGGCGGCGTATCCTGGTCCCATTATAACAAAACTTATATCCTTTCTTGTGCTATTTTTGTTGACTCAGTGGCCTTGTTATTATAATAAACGTAATTTTGAAAATAAATCAACAAAATGCACTTTTGCTTGTGACAGAATCAACACATTAAGGGTCCATAAAGTTTTCGTTACATTATGTGCGGCAAGTTGTTTAAATTTTTTGTGCGCCACATCACAATCACCTTCCACTTGCTACAGGACAGTCTGAAAGTATTGCTGCCAAAGGTCTTAGTTTGTCGTGTTTAAACGATAACGTTTCGTTGGAACTTTTTATTAATTTTCTAGCAAAAAACATTGTTACTGCACTTCACAAGGCTAAACCTGTGATGCTTGACCAAAGCTGATTATGAACTTTACACCAATATATGCTGAACTTCAAATTCTGTTGGGGAATTAAAAAGAGTATGATTAATCGATTACAACTTGAATGGAACTAATTTCGGAACGTTTGACATTGGAAGAGTAAGACAATGGGTAATTTGCTGTCCACTTTTGTCATAAGCCAGCTACACTTAATGGTTATTTGCATTTGGCGACTATGTTTTTTTTTTCCTGACAACAGGTCAGTTATGTATGCCATATTAAAATACGTTGCAGAGAAAACTACTCCTACTATTTATTGGCCTGTAGGAACCCGGAAGATCATGACCTCACCGACTCGACTCCGCCATCGTTCCTTGTCCTGTGCACTCTCCTTTCACGCTTGACCAGCCGATCCGATCCCCTCAAGGTCAAACCTAATATTGTCTTCCCATCTCCATCGCGGCCGTCCTGCCGGTCTCTTTCCCGTTGGTCTACCGTCAAGAATTCCACGCACGGTCCTATTGTTGCCCATTCGCGCCACATGTCCGGCCCATCTTAATCTTCGCGACTTGATTACTCTCACTATTGTAGGTTTGCGTTATAGCTCTTCCAATTCGTGGTTGTGGGGTTTTCTCCATTGTCCTACCTTCTCGTTATATTTACCGCCAAAGACATCCATTAGGACTTTATTCTCGAATACGCGGAATTTGTTTTCTTCCCGTTTTTTGAGACCCATGTTTTGCATCCGTATAGGGCAATCGGCTAGATTATGGTTCTATAGACACAGAGCTTTATGTGACGTGACAGCAGTTTGGATTTCAGCAGTTTACCGACTGCATGCCAACTGCAAAGAAAGTATTATGATGTAGTGGTCCTAAATCACTACTCCCATCCAAATCCCCAATATTACCTATAATCCCAATTCGAATTTCATATTGAATCATATGAGCGACAAGTTAAACCAAAAGTTAATTTGTCGCACATTGATTCAATTTCCGAATACCTTACCCTTACTCATAATTCCAATCCAATTGAATCATAAGCACGTTAAATTTAAACCACAAGTTAATTTGTCCCGCATTGATTCAATTTCCAAGTACCTTACATCCCAATCCAATTGAATCATATGCACGATAAATTTAAACGAAAGCCCATTTGTCGTGCATTGATTCAATTCCCTAGAACCATTGAAATTATGAAATGCCTAATTCTAAATGCATTTCATGACTTCTCCTTCCGGGAATTTATTCAAGTAAATTCCTGTACACTTTCGAGAATCCTATTCCAACTGAGGCACACAAAATCTTGTTTGTGCCTCTTGGAATTTTTAAATAAAATTTTTAACAAATCTCTGTTGCCACAGAGTATAAAAGGGCGGCACATTTTGGATTCGTGATCAGTGGAAAGCCAGAAGGCCGAAGTTACGGCCAAATATAGTGCACTATTATATAATCAAGTTAAACAAAATAAACAAAGTAAAACTAAATGAAACCCATAAGATCTTTTTATTTGTGAAGTGAAAAACGATTGCGGGTACGCTCACACATCAACCGTTGATCCATCTCCCCAAGACTGGCAACGCTTTCGGCACCACTGCTAACAAGGAAGTCCATTCGCCTTGGTGGAATACAACCGGAAACAAGCAATTTAGAAGGTACTTGCGTTAGGAGATCGGGACATCGGGGAGGCTCCCACTAAAAGCTAAGGGTAAACCGAAACTTAATAAGAATATAACCCCAACAATGAAAATATTCGCTGCATACTATGTTACTATGATGATTATAGCAATCATTCCGGTCGGATTAAAGAATATTGTATTCGTATTGCTCTTTATAAAAGTTAAAAATATGTCATCCTTCAACCATTTGGTGCGGCTAATGGTTACATCATTGGGATAGGCGGAACTATTAGATGATCTAATACCAAATACGTAAGGTGTGTGTTACCATACCCAAGTTATACAGCTCATACACGCTCTGTTTCTTACTATCCTGCCACCTTTTGTACTTAGAGGTTTCATGCAATAACCCAGATAGTGATAGAGCATACGAATCTCATGAATATGGATGATTCTGGTAATCGCAAAACAGCCAGAAGACAAAGGCGCAGCAAGAGTAGTCAAATAAAAAGGAGCAAAATGACTTGGCCAGAATCATTGCTGAACTTTTCCCGCTTTGTAAAAACACGAGAGCACAAAAGGAATGGAATATCTTTGTAAAAACAATACCTGCAGTGACCATCCAAGAAGTGTTCTTGGCTGCAATGGCCATGTAAAATAATAAGACCCCGCGGCCGGATGGTATTTCTAACACTATGGCGAAGACTGCTTTAACTAAAAAGTTGGAAGTCTTCAACAGCCTCCTTACCATCTGTCTCCAAACAGGACATTTTGCTGAGCGATGGAAAAAACAGCGCACCAGATACACCTTTGTCATAACCCCCGTTGTGCATGCTGTACACAACACGGGAACTGCTTAAGGGCGTAGCTGCCACTCGCTCGGGACAATTCACCGAGGGCACACTGAGGCTCTTTGAATGGTAGTATGGGTTTCAGAAAGACAGATCAACCGATAAATCCCTATCTGTTGTGTGTGACATTGCCCGCAATGCGATACTCGGAGCACCATGGCTAAGAGGAAACAAAAAATACTGGTGAGACTAGACAACATTTATTTTTAACTTGTGGGGGTTTCTCTATTCTATATGAGAAACAACCCACAATTCCAACCACAATTCCTACCTAAATTCGACCGCCTTACAGCGCGTCAAATCAACCCCATTTCCCCCCACTTACCTGTTCACCTGCAAAGCATGTTACCACCATGGACACATAGCTAAACTCATTGTACCACGCAGACAATGCATAAATGAGTTTAGCTGACCTTTTTTGCCATACGGCAACTCGTGTCCATGTCGATTAGCGACAACCAAATCCAGCCGGACGAAGTTGTCGCATAATTGCAGAACCGCTGGGGAAATTTATCAAAACATTCGATTGAATCACGTGATAATATTTCCCTAGCGTAACTTCGGCTTTTCCCCAGACACTTCATTCGCTGGGGATCAATGCTCTCTTTTTGCAGGTGAATATCATCAGCTTAATTCTCCTCTCTTTCTCAGTTCTGTCTTCGTATAGATCAATGTACACTGAACTCACCATACTACCGAATCAGGTCAATGGGTTCCGCTCAGAACTACATTGATTCATGCACATTCAACCAAATCCACCCCAAGATAACCGTACAGCGTGTTTCTGTTCTCTCAATGTCCCGCTCTCTTCGATCATCAGTTTACCGATGTAACCTACCACACATCGAAGAACGTGGCAGTGAGAGAGCAGAAGTATGTTCTCTTTCGGTTGTATCCAATTTCTTCCCTTTTCAAGTAGTCGATTAACGAGATTATCAGGAGGAGGTTGTGTCGCTAACCACCGCCGCATGTTCATGCTTATGCACACGCTCGTCCGCGAAGATTCACTAACGCTAACGCACCTCGAGTGCCTAAGAACGTTCTACTTATCAAAATGTTAATTAGAAACTCAGCCGCGATTTTGCAACAAAATCAAATAAAAAAGAAACATTTATCTAATCAACCAACATCAGTGTGTTATTTTTGTTCCTGTTATCCTGGGTGGACTTTCCTCACAACAGCGAAACATCGTTGGGAGATATAGGGAAACCATGCCATACGCTGGCACATCACCACTTATACCCCCACAAACTCTGCGAGCTGGAATCAGACACTAGCTAGATATGACCGGACTGAAACTAGCCACACATAAGACAGAGGCCGTTTTAATAAGTAACCGCAAGAAAGTTGAACACCTTGATTTGGAAATAGAAGGACACGCCATCAGATCTAGTCCCTTTACAAAATATCTCGGAGTTCCCCTCATCAGCAGGTTGACCTTCAAGGAACACCTGTGGAAAACGATTGAAAAACGTCAAGAGTATTTTCTAGAGCGACTGCTACACAATGTTGGAGGACATAAGGAAGTTAATAACAGCATCAACCTCTCTATTATAATGTATCAGCTTACATATGGGAATGATCCGCACAGTATAAATCGTACATGAAATGAGTAAACTCAGCACATAGGCTGTCATTATTAAGAATTTACTGCGCCTTCCGGACGGAGGAAACTCGACATTGACTAGAGAAACCGCTGCTTTGCACCGCGTTGACGCACTACCCTCGCAAGAATAACCTTGGCGAATGCAGATATAAATAAAGATCTCCATCCCAACAGAATGGCAACTAAGTTGGGATACTTCCACCAAAGAAAGATGGATCTATAGCGTTTGCGACGATAGTGCAGAACATGTGATTCGAACTGACGCTATGACGGTTAGAATCACTAAAAATTGAACAAATGCTCAACACATCAGGCCACTGCCGCGTGTACGAATTTGATTTCTAAACTCAACTACACTCAACTGATGAGGAATTCTTATGTTTTCGCGATGGTGTATGGCTCTGATGCTTTGCTCATTCGAATTTCGTTTCGGTGTTCTTCACTATTTGCTTGCATATTGTGTGTGCATCTGTTAGTAACGCCACAGATCCACGCCATTACCCCTGATATAGAAATCTGGGTGATAAGAAATCATGACGAGGTGACCTGTCACGTGATTCAGCTGATATCAGCACATGGTTGCTTCCTGTCGACTTTCGACTGCTAACGGCATTTTGTAACGTCAGGGGCATCGATTTCACCAGTGCGAATGTAAACGCCGTCCACCAATATTTGCAAACAGCGAAACCTTATATCCTTGCCCTAACCGACATATCTTCGTTGCTCAGGATACGACTTACATTCGAGATTCCGTTTTAAGGGCGGAGTCTGTGTTATCATGGTATCCGATCTGGCTTGCCAGAGAATGGAGGCGTTAGAACCCAATAACATGGACATCATGTGGTTTAGGGTCGTACTGAGGAATTCTGTTAAATTTCTTTGTTGTCTTTACCGCTCCCCGGATGACGATCCACCTGCGACATTTTTCGAATATCTTTCACGTACCGTCGACTGGATACAGACCAACCACCCAGGTTCGGAAATTGTCGTCTTTAGCGATTTTAATGCACACAATTCCGGCTGGTTGGTGCATTCTAACAGAACCGACGAGGCTGGGAGGCTGGCCGAGATGTTCTCTGTTAGCCACAATTTGACTAAACTCGTGGAGGAACCTACGCGCGTGCCGGATACCCGAGGTGATTATACGAACACCCTGGATCTGATTTTGACACCCGTGCCGTGTATTTATACCGTGGAGATTGTTGCGCCACTGGGAAACTCAGATCACTGCTTGGTATCAGTCGCGCAACCACTTGCATTTCAAGCGAATAACCGACCTAAACAGCTTCGCCATGTATGGAGGTATGGGGTTGTCCAACTGGGAAGATTTGCGAGATTTCCTCGCATCCTTTTCGTGGTCGGGAGTGTGCTGTGGACATTACGATGTTAAATCATACGCGGAGTCGGTCACAAAGATTATTTTTGTCGGGATGGAGGCCTACATTCCATATTCCATCAAACAAAGTTCATCTGATAAACCTTGGTTTGATAAAAAAAACAACGAGCAGATTACACCGGCAAAAAATAGAGCTTTTAAACAGTTCCGCCACCGAGGTGAACAGAGCGAATGTTCTTAGAATCAAAAACCCGTGCAATCAGGCGATTAATACCACAATGGGGGCTTACAACGACAGAGTGACCAAAAAACTCCGTAGTGCCTTCGCGTCCCTTCTCGTCAATGTTAGCAGTAACTTTGCTTCCTCCGTTAGTGACGGGCAGCGGGACGTTAGTCACAAATTTAAAGGATAAAACCAATATGTTCGCGAATTTGTTTTCCACGAATTCAAACCTCGATGCTGTTCTTTTGGAACCACCTGTGATCAGGCTGGTACGGTCTTCAATGCGGGATGTGAGATTTCGTCCGCCCACTATTCAACGCATTCTACGTGAACTGGACTATAGGAAGGCAACCGGTCCGGACGGAATGCCTGCAATAGTCGTTAAGAACTGTGCCCCAGAACTATCGCCGGTTCTTGGCACACTCTTCCGTTTATCTTATGCACGGAGGACATTCGCTACCTGAAGGAAAATCGCTCGAGTTCACCCAATCTCAAAAAGTGGAAAAAAGTGTCTCTAACAAAATTGCCGGTCGATAGCATCACTGTCATGGAAAAGGTCATTAACACCGAGTTAATTAAGTATTTGGAGTGGAACGGACTTCTGAAGGATCCTCAATACGCATTCTGTGGCAGGTGGTCCACGGGAGACCTTTTGACCCTTATAACCGATATATGGATTTCTACGATTGAGCGGCGTTATGAGTCAAGGGCTGGCGCATTGTATATCTTCAAGGCCTTTGATCGCGTCTGGTACGGGGCATTACTGTGTAGATTTTGTTCATATGGACTTTTCCAACAACTCTGCGACTGGACAAAGAACTTCCTCGAAAATCGATCGGTCGGAGTTGTTGTGGACAGCGAGTGTTCGGGCTGAATTCTGTTAGTTCCGGGGTCCCTCAAGGTTCTGTTTTGGCTCCAACCTTGTTTTTGTTTCACATAAATGATTTGTTGGAGTCGACGGATAAGTTCAGTTTCGCGGATGATAAAACGCTTGTTTCCTCTTTTGCGAATCATCGACCGATCAGTGCATCAACGACACACCGCGTGAGATGTAAACAGATTGCCTCTCTGAATCAGGATCTGGATAAGCTCCTGCATTGGGCAAGGGCCAATCTCGTCGACTTCAATGCAGTGAAGTCACAATATATAACATTCACAAAGAAAAGTGGATCATCGGTTCCAGAGCTGATGATGAATGGCCAGCCCCTCGAATCTGGGGAAACCTTGCAACTGGCCGGTGTCGCGGTCTGTGGGAATGTATCCTGGCATAAACACATGTCGAACATCGCCAAGAAATATTTTACTTTGGCTCAACTTCATCTCCTGTATAAATCCCAAATTAGACCGGCGCTCGAATATGCGACCTACTTGAGAGCACAGAGATACGAGCGATCTGCCTGATCGAGGACACGGCGCTGACATCGCGACTACAGTCGCTATCCCATCGCAGACACGTAGCCTGCCCCTGTCTGTTGTACAGATATTATCACGGGTAGTGTTATTCAGATATTCGTGGTATTGTTCCGCACATTTCGGTTTATATGCGCTCTGCAAGACAATCCGACGAATCGCATCAATTTGCGGTTCATCTCCCTACGCCGCGAACATCTCTCCATCAGAACTCGTTCCGTTACAGAGCGGGAAAGCTGTGGAATTCTGTCCTCGCGCGAGTGTTCACGGAACGTTACAACCTGCAACTGTTCAAAAAGAACTGCAACGGTTATTTGGTAGCATCTCGCGGGACCTTGTCGACTCTATAGGATCGCTGGTTTAAAAAAAAAAATAAATAAATAAAAAAATTACTAACACACGTACGAGCATGTCGATCGCCCATACGGCTTGTACTGCAAAGACGAAATAGAAAATGCGGAACACAAATTCACAGAGTACAAGAGATTCGAGACCGAACCAATGATATTGGAGAGACAAGTGAGGAGGGCAGTTACTCCGATAGGAGTAACAGAATACATCATAAGTTCAAAATATTTAAAAAGAAATTTCCACGAGGAACTACGGGGAACGTGTGCTGGCAGGAGGTGGTTTCAGTCGGTTAAAATCCGACATACATAAGTATCGGTCCAAATGTGTCTTTTGAAGATTTCCATCTTCTTATTGAAAAAAAAAAACCAATGCACAATGAAGGACGTACGTAGTATTATATTGAGAAGGCGCACGTTCCCACCTTCCTTTTTCTCGGACAACACAGCTGCGGTGAGTCGATGCAGCTATGTAGTGCTCCAAGAAGCCCTACCATTTCCCTCCCACATACACATTTACCCACCTACAAAAATCCCATCCAAAATTCCACCCATATCCCCAAAATAACATTGAATTCAATGTCGAGCAAATCGAACCAAACGTTCAATTCTCAAACATTGAATTCAATTCCTTAAAATCCAAAGACCACAATGCATATCTTCACATAAATGGCATGTGCAATTAACTCTTTTAACTCCTAGAATCAAAAACCTAAAATGAACACGTGTCTAAACAAAAACATGTCTATTTGATCCACCGAAACACAATTCAGGCAATCTATACATCATAATGGATATCTGTCATCCCAGATGTTTTATGACTTGCAAATAAACCAATATTCCCAGATTGTAATATCACACCCAATTCCCACGGAACTTGTGTTACCCATCTGAAATGCACGCAAACTCGTTTTTGCATTTGCCAGATCGATAACACAAACAAAACCCCAAAAAGGATCGGCGATCAGTGGCGATTCGTCCGGATTTCGAAAAGATAACAAAAAGATACAGATAGAGTCAGAATCGAGAGTCAGGATTGAGACGTCAAGCGGATAGTCAGTCCGTAGTAGCTGGTCAAGAAAATGCTAGATGGAATAAATATAGAATAACATTTAGCAGTTGTGTTTTAATTACGACTACGGCTCAACAAGAAGTTCTTTCGCATTGTTTTCTCGGATCGCGATTTGGTTGTTTCCCCCTAGCTAGCAAGTTTGTTTATCATAAATAGTGTTTTCTTTCCGTGTGTATATGGACACTTGCGTCCTTAGTGAATCGACACAATCGTGCGGCGAAACCTTCGATATTGCGCGGAAGGACCAAATATATTGAGTTCGACACATCCATAAAGGACAGCAACGGAACCGGAAGCACTGTGGTGCCCCAAGGAAACGTTATAGCTATCCTATCACTTCTTTGTTTTTATTGACATGATCCACCAACTCATCCAAACAACATGGGATAAGGAAGTCACTCCGGAAGAATGGAAAACCGCAATAGTCATCCCCATTTTCAAAAAAGGCGACAGATCTGACTGCGAAAACTACAGAGGAATATCATTGCTCCGAACCGCATACAAAATATTAACAAATGTCATTCTGGCGAGAATAACACCGTACGCAGAAGAGATACTGGGAGACTACCAACGTGAATTCCGTAGGAACCGGTCAACAAGCGACCAAATGTTCACAATAAGACAACTGCTGGAAAAGAAGTGGGAATACGGAGAGACGGTTCACCAACTGTTCGTTGACTTCAAAAAAGCCTACGACTCAGTCGCAAGGCAGAGACTCTACCATATTGTAGTTGAGGTGGGAATCCCGAAAAAATATGCCGCCCTCATTCAAATTTGCATGAACGAAAACAAAGGGCGAGTCAGAATAGAAAACCACCTCTCAGAACCATTTGAAATCCGGGGCGGACTAAAGCAGGGAGATGGTTTATCACCGCGCGGTACAAGACGACAACATGGCCAGATCATCCCCGAATGGGGTCACACAAGTGCTCGCATATGAGAATAAAGTCCTAATGGATATCTTTGTAGGTAAATATCACGAGGAGGCAGGACAATGGAGGAGACTCCATAACCACGAATTGGAAGAGCTATATCGCAAACCTGCAATAGTCAGAGTAATCAAGTCGCGAAGATTAAGATGGGCCGGACACGTGACGCGAATGGGGAACGATAGGACCGTGCATAGAATTCTTGACGGTAGACCAACGGGAAAGAGGCCGGGAGGGCGGCCGCGGCGGAGATGGGAGGACAATGTTAAGTTCGACCTTGAGGAGATCGGATCGAATGGTCAGGCGTGGAGGGAGAGTGCCCAGGACAGGGAACAATGGCGAAGCCAAGTCGGTGAGGTCATGAACTTCCGGGTTCCTACAGGCCAATAAATAATAATAATAATATAATAATAATAATAATAATAATGAAATAAGAAGAAGTGAACCAACCTATACCGATGGAGATGCTATTTTTCTCATCCCAATACAGTCAACCACTGTGGCATCGACGACCGTCAACGATTTCCTCCCAAACATTTCACGGAACCTATAGCTTAATGGAGTGATATTTATTTGGTCGACTGAGCATTGGGATATATCCCTCCACTCGGTAGTTTTGCCGAACTGCCACAATGCGAGAGTTGTCAGTTGAACTTAGTTATGCACAATCAAACGCATGATACTGTGAGGGTTCTTTAACCCACTTCCAAAGAACCACCCGTTTCCTAAATTACTTGCCTTCTACTTACCTGCAAATGATCATCGTAAGCTACTCTGCATAACCTTCCACCTGAAAACATAAGCCCACGGCAAGATTACCATCTTACCGTGGCATCAAACAATTACCCCGGGGCATGCTTGCATATAAGCCATCATGTCCTAAAGTCCAATTCGGTTCTCCCATCGTGTAACCGACATAAGCACCCGAACATGTCAATGCCCATTGCTGAGAAGCACTTTTTCACACACATGCATGACATGTCCATCCTCGCCTTATCGGCTGGACCATCGGTCGATCATCCAAACGACAATCCGTTGGTCCAGAAGACAGGTCGACCAACACTCTTGTTGACACAACTGCAGCCGACAGTTTCCCTATCATTCGGTAATTAAATATTGCCCCCATATCTTTAGGTTCGCAATAGCTGTAAACAATTTCCCATTATCGGTTATCAACCGATCATGGGATTTGAGCATGAATAGGATCAATGTTTAAGCAATCATACCCACGTGCATGCTATATGATGACCCTTCTGGAAATCGAAGTAAACACACAGTACCGCACTGTGTTTGTTTTGCTTACCAACGCTGGTCCATGGTTCCCATGGGTGGCAAATTCGTCACCACCATATCCATGTACCAGCATATTAACCCAAATAAGATAACATCCAGCCTGGCCCTTAGCCACCGTCGGCAAGATTTCTGTTGACTTAATGCCAACAAAATATCTTCCTTTCTAGAGCACCAGAGCCATACGGCTAAAACAGACAAAACCCAAATCTTCGGTCGACCTATCGTCACCGAAGAATGTATCGCCTACAACGGCATTACATAAATACAATGCCTGCAGCCCCTTGTTGCTCGTCCACTGTTTTGAAACATGCGATCTGCAGGCTAAGGGACATCGTACTTGTCCTATACGGACACATGGGGAATCCCCCTATTTAACTCCTTTGTGATCGCTCATTGGCCGTCGCCAAGTTGAGCCTGTTCGCTCCTCCCACATCGATGTAACCCACCACCATTGAATCTGACGGATGTGGATCACATCCGGGAGTCAGATTTCTATCACCACAGCGGACGGTCGCGCCGCTTAACGTTACCTTTTCACCTGCCGCGTTACAAAGTGGTCAAGTTCTTAACACAGTCAAGATACGCGATTCCAGAGTGCGAGTTGTAGTTTTTAATCGACAATTCAAGAAATCGGTTGTTCTTTTTAAGTGAACTTTGTATTAAAACTATCAGCGATCCTGAAGGCGTGCAGGCATCATCGCAAAGGATTAAGTGATTAACATTGTCAACTCCCAGTTTTAAGCGCATGTGCCGATGCCATATTGTAGATAAAAATAAAGAACACTAATCAACTAAGTAACTTACGTGACTTTTCATTTGGCTGTTTGCTTGGAGTGTGTTTTATTGGTGGACAATTGACAGTGAAACAAACGGTAAGTGTTGGGGAGTTGATATTATCTAGTGCCCATGTCTGGTACATATACGAGGGTTGCCTTTTATATTTCGGGATTAGAGAACAAAAACCAATATTGATCATCGAAAATCACTTTATTGTTTTTCAAAATATTCCCCATGAAGATCTATACACTTTTGCATGCGTTTGAACCAATTGTCGAAGCACTTTTGCCACTCTGATTGAGGTATCTCCAACACATGCATTCTGAATGCAGCAACCGCTTCTTCAGGTGTCGAAAAACGTTGACCTCTCAGTTTGCTTTTTACGTACTGGAATAAAAAGAAGTCATTCGGTGCCAACTCAGGACTATACGGCGGATGACCCATCAAATCGATGTTTTGGGTGCTCAAAAATGCAGTTGTCGCAGCCGATGTGTGAGAGCTCGCATTGTCGTGGTGAAGAGTGATCCGTCTTCGGCGGTTGGTTTTCCTGATTTCTTGGAAGACAACTGGCAAACAAATGGTTGTGTACCACTCAGAATTGACTGTTCTGCGTTGTTCTAGTGGTACGGTTGCGACATGTCCAGTTTTTCCGAAAAAACAGGCGACCATTTGCTTGGAAATGCTTCGTGCGCGAACAACTTTTGTTGGATTTGGCTCATCTTGAAACACCCAGACAGTCGACTGCTGTTTACTTTCGGGCCCATACGCGTAAATCCACGATTCATCACCTGTCACGATGTCATAGACGTGTTTCGAAGCACCGCGACCGTATTTTTTGAGCATTTCTTTCGACCAATTGACACGAGCCTTTTTTTGGGCGATTGACAAATTGTGTGGGATCCAACGCGAACAAATTTTTTTGACAGTCAAATGTTTATGCAATATTGAATGTATGCTGGTCCCACTAAGGCCTAAGGTTGTCTCAATTTCACGATAGGTCACATGACGATCTTCCAATATCAGTTCGCGCACAGCATCAATGGTTTTCGGAACAACAACTGATTTTGGACGACCTTCACGAAATACATCTTGGAATGAACTACGACCACGATTGAATTCACCATACCATCGATAAACACTGGTCCTTGATGGAGCTTCATCGCCAAAAATTGAATTAAGTTCATCCAAGCACTGTTGCTGAGTTAATCCACGCCGAAAGTTGTAAAAAATAATCGCACGAAAATGTTGACGATTTAATTCCATTTTTAGGCTGAGATGAATCTTTTAAGTTACTGTAAACAACACAAATAGCGCTCGTATGTCAAAACGTTCTGAGTGCGTATAACCTCAAAAATGTCCAACTTTACGACAGAGCTGTCAATTGCCGGATTGCAACACTAGGGTTGCCAAATCCCGAAACATAAGAGGCAACCCTCGTATCACTTCCCACAATACAACCTCCTTACCGTCTCAAATATTGTGCTGGAATTTTTATATTATAAAAAGCAGATGCGAGCCGAGTATCGCAACCACACACTTTCTGAAATGATTTCTGAAATGGAAATAACTGGTGGAGCATTTATTATTTAGACCAAGTTCTACGTGTGATGTAATGCCGATGATTTTAATGTTGCCTAACAGGCAATTTATTGTTCTAAATCCTCTATGGTAAATACTTCAGTTGAATCTATTCCGATTTTAATATTTTTAATCCTCACAATTTAGTATCCAAGAGTGCTTTAGGCATTGTCTACGCACTTTCCTATCTTTTTACATTTTCAAAACCGATCCTTGACATACATTTCGTCTGAGTGATCAGTCGCCTGCAGCAGCGACTGTCAAGAAAGTGCATAAACATGTTTCGAATAAAAAACGGCTCTAATCGGGGCGTTGAAGAACGAACAGCATCCCAACAAGTTTTCAGACTTCCATCTTCATCATTCCCTTCTTCTTCGAGGTCTCACTTTTATCATTTTTCTTGTTCAGTTTTAAAAGGAAATTACATTCACAAAAGGAGGTACGTGAACGAGTACCAAAGTATCTGTCTTCTTGGCTGCGAAAGTACCCCAGGACGAGTCCTTGAAGTTTTCACATTTATTATACTCATCTGTACAGAGCATTTATTAATTTAGAGATAGGTTTGCTAAATATGAGAAACGCCCCGTTAACTGGCACTGCAGCAACTATAATTCCAGCGACGATTAAGTGCCAAATGAAGTGCCATCTTGATTGTAAGGACTGCCACCTCCATTGGCGGCGAATCCTTTCCATCTTGTGATAGATAGTGCGGAAAAGAAACAGAATGGATAAACTTTTAATACCCGTCTGTTGGGGATGAAAACAATTGTTTTGTCGAGATGACACAAAATGACGTGGCGTAATTGACAAACAGTGGTAACAGAGGAACTCCGAGCACTGAGTCGAGAGTCTTGGGGAAGGAAGAGAAATATGAATTTATTGCTTCCGTGATATCCCTCGGGCGCGGGATGATGGTGGGATGGGGTGGTGGCGTGGTGAGGTGTCCGTCAAAGATACGCCTTAGAATCAAATTGAATGATACACCAAACAAGACAACAGAAATAGAACAAACCCAGCAACAGTCGGAAGCGCGGACTCGTTGCTTAGGATACCGCTGCGCTCTGACACCTTCATATTAAATATAACATAAAAGGAGCTGCGCTCTCAATCAAGCAGCTCAAGGAATCTAGGGTGTTTGTCGGTGTTTTCCGTTGTCCTTTCGCTCAAAGATGAAATTCTTTGAGATTCGTTTTCGTTTGTTCTTTTACCGGAAACAAGAAGAAATGCAATCTCTATTGTGGCCGCATAATCATCTTTGAGGAACCATTCAACGGAGAAGCCAAAGAATAAATCCATCAAGGCGAATGACCGTGACCTGGCTCACAAATATGCGCCTACATTCCGTAAAGTGTTACCCAATTGTTGCGTGATTTTAAACAAGTCCATGCTCCGTAAAAAGATATCTCCGAACATGCACAAGTGACCTTGGTACGTCTCGAATTCAAACAGCAACAGCCAATGAATATGGAATCTCCTGGGATCGTGGTATATCAGGCGAAATCTCGAGTGAACGTTTAGTTCGAGAGTGCAAATTGAGAGACTGTTCACATTCGTGGAAAGCATTGCTGAGGAGGTTTGAATAGAATATCGCACTTGTGGGGGAGCGGTGTCCTTCGCCCCCTCATAGATGCGTCTTGCGAACATGCACGAAGCCCTACCCATGGAATCATCAACTTTTCTTTGAAAATGAACGCCAGCTGGGAATTTCACTTTACACTGTATAGAAGCGTCGGCAAGGCTTGCGAAACGTTGGTTGAACCAAGTGAAAGGTTCTGAGAAAAGTTTCTCGTCGTCGTCGCAGTCTTCCTGCTTACAAACTGAATGCAAATTTAATTTTCTGCACTTTAAATTAGATTCTGTGAGAATTAAACGCAATTTACTTTTCCAAAGGCGACGTGGCACCGCCTTCTAGGGAGTGTGGGATGTCGTGTATGAGATTCATGTACCATACATGTGCTAGACTAGACACGAAACACATATGAGTTGACTTTAGATTGAGCTTGTGGAGCGCAAGAAGGGTCGTCGAGATGGGGAATCGCCTTATCGGAGTTCTTCTATTGCGCATACATATAAATCAGGTCCATAGGTGAGAGCACCTCAGCCACAACTCTAGCTTGAGAAGGAATATTTGAGCAAGCACAAAATCATAGTTTATGAGTTTTTATGGATTTATGGAACGTTAAGTACTTTTGAAATAGTTTTCATTTAATTATGTAGCTTATGTGTGCTGTTGACGGAAGGGATTGAGATTGAGAGTAGCGAGAGCAGCAGGCAAGTGGAATCGGGGCGTAAATTTGAATACGATTGCACGTTATGATTTCTTCAAGTCGAGTCCCATTTAATGCCAACGGCCGCTTGTCATCGCCCTCTCGTCATCGTTAGCAAACACTGGAGCTCATATCGCAGTATCAACAGTGTTTCACCAGAGATATATACCACGTATGCACTCCATAGAGAATGTGGGCCAAAGAACGGCAACGAATTAGGGAATCTGCTTGTAGAAACTTTGGTCTAGAGCACGTTTGGATTAAGAAATGTTGATTTAAGGTCTTGCTACGTAAATTAAATTAAGATTTATGAGCAAGAGCACTTACGAAATACAAATATTAATTCGGAAAATTCATTGGAGTAGATTAAATGTGCAGGGGGAGTATAGCCTGTGGCCGTCGGACGACTTAATGTGCTCTACGCGGGGATGCCATTGGTTCCTGAACATACCACGTTACAAAAGTCGCAAGTCAAATAGTTTGCATGCCCAGTTGGTATCAGTGGTGTCTCATCAACATTTCAATTATATTAATATGTATACTAGATGTGTTCAAAAAATAACAGGATTCCATTGTTATCCTACCAATGGCGGGCAAAGCCTTTACGTTTCATGTCTCTGTCAGCCACCGGAATGGATAGAAGTCAATTGGGGATATATCTGGCGAATACGAAGGGTGAAAAAAAATAACAAAAAATTACGGTTTTGCTTTTCACCAAAAATATCGCGAACACGCAGGGCTGTGTGAGAGAAAATAATAAAACGTCAAGCATACTAAACCACGCATAACTTTTTAAATACCCTTGTACATTGGTTTTGTTGATGTCTATATGATTTTGCAAGAGCATCTCATATTCAAACATATTTGGATTTTCATCTGATTGAATCAATAAATTTCGATTCAATCACATGAATGAATAAATAAATTTTCAATTGTCCGCGGTGTAATATGAGATATAAGTTCTTTATAATGACTCCTGTCCCCACCTAAGTGAAGCAGCATGTTCCGGAACTCACTTGTCATATAGCAGTTGAGGAAAAGTTGTACGTATTCTACGCCCACGTTTCCAAAAGTGGATCCTAAGCTGGTAGCGGTATCTATAATTCGAAATAGTCAACATTCGGCCTTATAATACAATTAAATCCATCAGAGGACAAAATCTCGGTATGAAAGGACATCATTTGTAACTCTAGGCCGTAACCAATCTTAGATATCAGAGATATCGGTGATATAAAATAAAGAGGGTTTATGTAATGCTTATATATCGCAATAGGATAAAACCGTGTTATATCGTAATTTTGTAGTGTTCTAAAAACCCCTACCACCTTTTCCCCATTCATACATCCTAATCCCAGTAATCCTACACCAAAACATGAAAACTAATCAAAATCGTGAAAAACCTAAATTAAATCCAAAATTCGCTTTGCATTTGCCCCACGGCATAATCTAAATTCAAAATCCAGAAATGCATTTCAATCTGGTAAAATCCCTCGTAAATTAAATAAACCAAATCCATGGCAAATCGAACCAAATATTCAAATTTCCCACAAACAAACAAAACCCAAATTCAAGTACAAATCCTCATATGAAAATAGTTTGATGAGAATTCAGAAAACTGAATTCTTATCTAAAACAAACATTGAGCATCACACGAAATGTATCGAAAACCGAGATTTTCCATCTGAAACGTTCGTTTTCAAGATACAAATCTCGATTTGATGCCGTTTAAAAGGTGATGTATCGCGATCTCGAGATTCATTCAGGACAGGATGAAATATCTTGAGGTCATTTATACCCCAAAAATGAATTTCATCAAACATGTGACCCAAATTCTCCCAAGGGGCATCGGTCGGTCTAAGCAACTGCACAACATCTTGAAGTGGAGCAACAAAGTTGTCACCAAAGTTAAGCTTCTTTGCTATAAGCAGCTAATCCAATATGGAATATCGTACGCCTTTCCCATATGGTCTTGCGTGTCTTCGGCTCAACTGGAAAGACTTCGAGTTTTCGAAAGGAAACTCCTCAGAAGACGCACCAATCACTCTAGAAGGCCTGACGGTTGTCATTACCCCAACTCTCACCTACGCGAAGGCGCCCCCATTAACCCTATCTACGAGTACTTGCTTCAATTAGCATACAAGTACCTCGAAAGCATCAGAACAGCGAGAACCTACTTGTACGGGACTCGTGTGTTCTTGACCCTTCTCTCTTTCCATCTCTTCGGATCAGACCACCACAATTTCATCTTCAGTACAAAACTGAAGAAAGCACCCTTCCCAACAACACCCCCCTCTATAATAGAGGATTCCTGGATCCATCCCATAGGGTCTACTGTTATCAAACCACACACACACGGACGCACAGTACAAGACGACACAAACATACACACACCGACCAAAGCGCAGATCATCAGACGCCAAAGACGTGATCTGCGTTTACTACCGCACCCAAGACCTACCGGTCTTGTATGATTTCTTTCCCACCATCTCTCTATACAAGTTGTTAGAGAACACCTAGACTAACACTGACCACACTATCCTTGGGCGCCGCCCCCCCCCCCCCCCCCTTTTCTCTTCTTTTCAGATATCGCGAGACCGAGCCCAAGATCCTCACGGATGTGAGTGATTCTGGTTATTGCAAGATGACCAGAAGCCAGAGACAAGATGAAGGACACATCTGTCCTTGTCTCGCTAAAGTCGGCCCTCTCGCCAACCCATTTTTTTTCTCGATATTCATTCTATTCATGTACCTAGTCCCCGGCAGAAGTGCCGAAGGACCACGAAGTATTCAATTATTGTACATAGTCCCCAGCGGAAGTGCTGAAGGACCACTAACATCATAGGGAATCGTGCTTTTTTCAAGTAAATTAAATAAAAGTGAATTTACAATATCAAAAGTATTTGTCTTATTTGGAATTGTGCGTTCGTTACAAAACGTTGGCTGCTCCAGCACCAGAGACGACTTCCAACCAGGAAAAGGAACCGGTGAGTAGAGTGTTGGCAAGCCCACAAACTAAACCCTTACAGCGTCCACTATTTCAGACATCACCAGGAGGCGCCAGGTTGGACGACGCTGGGACACTATTCTAGAAACGACCTCCCACGAACGAGTTGGTCGTTGCTCTTCCCTCAAGGTTTGAGAAAGCACGGCGGCGATCACATCAGGTCCCCTCAGGGGCGGTCATTAAGAGATCCCTCATCCTTTTCAGGACAAGGAGACACGCTACCTGGAAGCGAGACCAGTAGTAACAACAACTAATACTACTACGATTTTACCCCACCGTAAAAATACGGAGTAAAGAATGAAGTCACCGAAAGTGAGAAAACAACGCTAAAACCACACCAATCAATTAGAATATACTAGAATTTGCGATTGCGTCGGGTTTTGTTGTTGTTCGCAGAAAAAACTTAGTCAGTTGGCTTCGGTCACTCAATGGAAGGGACTGTTTTACTTTCAGGTAAAATAAAATAACATTTTACTGAGTTTGAATAAAGAGATAAAACATGAAAGATAAGACACGAAACCCGGCCCAACACCCGGGAAAGCTAAGAACGACAGGTCATCAGCCCAAAGCGGGCTGTAACTACCCTAGCTCTGCTAACACGGAGTCTACGGAGACTCCAAAGCAGAGCGGTCGTCCAAAGAAGAGTGGTCTATGATGTAAATTTTGCGGACGACACACCCACACTCAACAAAAGGCAAGCTGGGAGCTGTTGGAAAACCCGGTCACATTTTTCTTTTCTTTTTCTTTTTTCAGTTTTTGTCTTCTTTTTCTTGTCTCTTTAGAGGTATTTGTTTTTGTTGTTCATCTCTCTTCCCTTTTGTTTAATCACCAATCTTGTTCGCTGTCGGCCTTGTTAATTCGCGTCTCCTCAACGGTTTTCATTCGTTTTGCTCTACTTTTCGGGGTTTTAACTATAACCCCTTATCTCTACATGGAAACAAGACAACAACCAAGAATAAATTGCACTACTAGTTCTCCTCTTCGCACAACGGGACAACCCACAAACACCATGTTGGGACCGAGTCCATAGAACAGTGCCAGTGTTATTAACATATTAGGGAGAAAACCCCAGTAATCTTCCAGGAATTTGAACAGCGACTCCGGAGCGCGTTATAGTCACAAGATTCATACGAGGACTTATATCCGCAACTCTCTAGAATGCGAGAGCTCCAAGCATAGGATATCATAGATTTTGCTTCTAATCTCACACAAGCGGGGGTGCTCTGCAAACAGGAGGCGATGCACTCGTACGGACAGGAATTTATTGGAACGAGGACATTTATTGGAGCTAGGACACGACTCCTCCAAATGGAAAAAACGCAGAAGGAGTTATTCAAAAAGAGAGATTTTTATGGCATGGGAAACTCAACGAACGTTGAAACGCACTATGTTCCGCCGCCTAACGTGTTTGATCCAAACCGTGGTTTCACCACGATCACCACACTGATCATGCACAGTACCAACCCATTCGATAATAGAGAAAGCGAACCAACTAAATCACAGGCAACATCCACCTGCAAACGATGCGTCTCAGTTAGTTGGGGATAATTGCAATAGGTCCTTCTCCACCCTCACAGGACGGCCTCAACCTGTTGCACGCCCCGAACCTGCGAAGAACCCGTTTAAGTCTTCCGCGTCACCACATTTGTTCCAAGGACCATTAGGGTCTAGACTTCGAAACACACCATTCTGTAGAGATTGCAGACAGTATGGGGATGATATTAAAAATTGCCATGCACAAGATGCACAACCACCTCCACGCAATCCCGGACCTCCAAGACATAGGTCAAAGTTTCAACAGAGGGAGTCCACCCCCTGCATCCAAATAAACAACGACATCGAATCTTAGAGTGTACAGTATTCGATGTTGTTGTGAGTTTTGCTGCCGAAAGGGTCAGCGGCGGGGGTGGGGGTCATAATCAGCCCAAAGCGGGTTGTAACCACTCTAGCTCTGCTAGCATGGAGTCTGGCAAGATCCCAAAGTAGAGCGGTTTTCCATAGAAGAGTGGTCAACTGTGTAAATTTTGTAGACGACACATCCACACGGCGACAGTGTGTCAACAAAAGGCAAAATGGCAGCGGTCGGAGAACCGCTTTAACTCGCAATTCAGTCAAAGCTGTTATCGGTTTTAGCCGACCAAAGTCCCGATTGTTCAACCCCCTTTGGACGTTGGCCGTAGAAATACTACACGCCTAATTTTGTTACCGCCACTGAAATCAGCCACCTTAAGCTGAAGACACTCCACCATAAGTATATAGTGGATGCCCAGAAAGCAACTACCCTCCAAACCCTTTTTGGCAAAGCCAACTCTAACGGTTGCTGCCAGGGGAAGTTCAAATTGTTGAGTAACGACACTCTGTCTAAAAATTGTAAAATTAATGGACCAGGAGATTGTTTGGAATTCCATTAAGTCTTTCCATTCATTTTGCAAATGATAGGAAGGGGATGCCACGCCATAAGGTAACCGAATCCGCACCAACGGGATCTGAAAAGATCCATACCGTGGTCGGCAGTCACCCCGAGACCCGACCCTTCCATGGGAAGGGCTGCGAAAGCTTGCCCGGCCCTAATTACTCGAA
The DNA here is from genome assembly GCA_963931805.1 of Microdon myrmicae. Lineage (NCBI taxonomy): Eukaryota > Metazoa > Arthropoda > Insecta > Diptera > Syrphidae > Microdon > Microdon myrmicae. Next base: position 186,173,089 of record OZ007498.1, on the reverse strand, counting down.
CGACAGGGCAACACTCCTGAAGCCAAAAGACAACAAGAGGGGGAAAGCGTCGGTTGAACGCCTACCATCAGACCCTTCAGAGGTAGAAATCTTTCTAAGCAGACCAGTCATAGTACCAGGGCGCTCACCAAAGATGATTTGGCTCCCAATAAAAATCCAGGAGGAGGTAATCTCGGTACCTAAGGAACTACAATCAACGAACTTTCTACCTAATTGTATTTTGAAGAAAGCGAAGAGTGCCAAGATCTTAATATCATAGATTATCTTTAAACCATCCACTGGATCAAGGTGGAGGTGCTTGCAACAAAGGAATATTCTTTCTTTCCTTTGGAAAACTGGGAGAAATTTATACCGGTAACCGAGTAGATACGTCAACAGGAATTAATTCTGAAAAATAATCAACCAATCCCGTATCCGAGATTAACACTTCGGGTGAGGATCACCTCCAATACATTCAACATCTGTTCCCGGATGGTGAATCGTCTCATGAATCACCAAAAGATTCAAGGCTGACACAATTACATGAACAACTCCACTTACGAAGAAACCTAAGTTCTTAAGAGTGACATTTTCCAACTCAAAGGCAATCACCTGACATATGCCAGTGCGATGTGCCATGAATTACTTTTCGTACAGGACCACGCGCCCATAAACCAAAGAATGTACCGTCTGCCTGAGTGCAAGAAACAGGTGATAAACGAACAAGTACGGGATATGCTAGGGAATTATATCATTCAACCAAGCAAAAGTCCGTGGAACCCACCTCTCCTGGTAATTCCCAAGAAAGCAGGCCCCGATGGAACCATCCGATGGAGATTTGTGGTCAACTTCAGGAAACTGAATGACACAACCATTGGCGATCGGTATCCTCTCCCTCGAATAGAGTACATTTTAGACCAACTCGGTCACTTATGCTACTTTACCACGCCCGTTTTAGCCAATGCTACCATCAAGTCTTGGTGGATCAAAAGGATCGGAATAAGACAGTGTTCAGCACAAACTACGGGCAGTATGAGTTCAAACGTTGCACAGACTCATGAACCATGTCCTAACCGAAGGATGTAGTATATCTAGGACATGTCTGTTCCGAAAAGGGGGCAATGCCAAATCCCGACGCGACGGCTAGTGTCAGAAATTTCCCCATTCCCGGACGGTAAGGAATGTCCAATCGTTTCTAGGCCTTGCAAGCTATTATCGGAAATTTGTTCCACATTTCTCGAGGATAGTGAGGGCCTTAACGAACTTGTTAAGGAAGGACGTTAAATTCAGCTGGTCAGACAAATGCCAAGAGGCATTTGATAAAATAAGGGAGTTGTAGGTTACGCCGCCACTCCTAATCTATACAGATTTCACCAAACCCTTAACCTGACCACGAATGCGAGTAATGAAGCATTGGGAGCCGTGCTGTCACAAGGTGAAATCGATGAAGACCAGCCAGTCGCTTATGTCAGACGAACCTTTAATAAGGCGGAAAGGAATTACTCTACCATTGAGAAGGAGTTATTAGCCATTGTGTGGATTGCTAAGAATTTCCGTTGTTATTTGCAGGAGCGAAAGTTCACCATATATATGGATCCTAAGCCACTAAAGGAAGTATTTAATGTAAAAAATCCCACCTCACGTTTAATAAGGTTCCATCACAAATTATACAAACCCGATGTTATGAACTTTTATTTCATCACATGCAAGGCGTCACATTTTGTTCTTTGGTATGGGGAACGCCGACTTCCCTACATTCTGCCGCGTCCAAATCTTCTTACCAACATTTTTTCTTTCAAGCCGAGAAAAGAATCCACAGAATCCAAAGAGATACAAAACACCCTTTACTGTTTGTGCTTTATTTGAGTTTATTTATTGACTCCTTAACTTACGTTTAATTATACGAATTTATTGGTTCTTATTATTTTTCACAGTATTACGAGTATGCACTTAACATTCGTTCACTTCACTCACTTCACCAATTCCTTCTTTAATATTTATTTTTATTTAAATGGAAAATACTCTATTAACTTTTTGAATTCAACAAGAGAACAGTGTGCACCACTTTACTCAAAGAACACCCTGACCGTCTCGGCCAAACATCAGAAACCAACTCCTTTAACGGAGACTTTTTTTTCTTCCATCGTGAAAATTGAAGGATATATCCTTTTTACTGCTTGGCTCTTTTGCCAGCCGCTACTTCCTTTCTTTAAATTTCCCGCCTTGGGATCAAAAGAACAAAGCAAAAATCAACGAGGATCGTGCCAATGCACCTTTATGATCCTCTATGTTGTTGGGCGTTAAAACGAATGTGCTATTCGTTTTATGGCGCAAGTTATTTGTTCTAGGCGAATGGGCAAGGATGTCTTTTGTGGGAAGTGGTGAGGAAACACAAAGGAAAAATCAACAGAGGATCGTGGTAATGCACATTTATGATCCTCTATGTTGTTGGACGATAAGACGAACGTGCGATTCGTTTTATGGCGCAAGTTGTTTGTTTCATGCGAATGGACAAGGATGTTCCTTGTGGGAAATGGTTTGGGTAAACAAACCTTTAAAGGATCATAAAATTGCAGACGTGCAATTTATGATTCTCAACCACTTTACTTGAAAGTTGGTCATCTGGTCCACAGATTTGGATCTAGGGGATTCTGCGTGTTGAACATATGGTTCGTTCTTTCACGTCTTGAATTCAACTTAAATTCAATATGGGCAAATTGAACGTGTACTTCAGTTTGTGTGATATTGAATTGATTTCGCGATATTTAATCTATGCGCGATTAATGATGGAGCTTAGCTCCAAAGAGGTAGGTATTCAGGGGTGGAGGGTTTGTGCGTAACACCAGTAAATATAACACCAATACAGATGCCTTAAGTCGTGTCCAACAAAATTGGGATGAGACTCCTACACTACAAAGGTGTAATATAATAACACGCGCTCAAACTAAGAATGGTGCATAACAATAATTTGAAAACCTATTATGAATAAAAGGAGTCAGACATAAGCAAAGCGGAAGAAACACCAGAATTTACAATACGAGTAGCGCTAAGACCGATCAGAACGCCAACAGTTGAGTTTCATTCCTCTTCAAAGAAAGAAACTCGACCCCATTGAAGGGAGCAGAAATCGTTAGATACCCAAATCCACTCTCCTGCAGCAACGTTTACCTCGGCGAATAATTTTTCATCTCTAATCATATCATCATTTTCAACTGGGGGTTCAATAACCCACGCCCCCAGCAATTGGGACAGCAGGGACTATCAACAATTACATCCACAGCCGCAGAAACTGTGAGTACTCTTCTTGCACTTTATTCATAACTCTACATTTAATCTAATTTTATTTGTTGTAAAATATAACAGATATAGCTCTTCCAAGTCACGGTTGTGGAGATTTCTCCATTGTCCTGCCCCTTCGATATATTTACCGCCAAAGATACTCCTAAGAATTTTATTCTCCAATACGCGGGATCTCTTCGTTTCTCGTTAAACGGCGATGTAAACGCCCGGTAAGCGACCCGAGAAAAGAGCGCGGAGTTGTCGAATGAGTGAAAATAATAGACAAAGGCGAGGTGTTTGGTCGAAACAATCCCGGTAAGCTTTATTGTTATTTATTTGGAATTAAAAGAGTGACTTTTATATTATTGATCGGGCAGGTTGAAACAGTCCCGTTAAGCTTTATTGCTATTTATTTAAAATTAAAATAATGACTTTTATACTATTGATCGGCCAGCGGTTCGGGCTTTGAAAAGAGACTGATTGCATTCGGCCAGCGGTTGGGCCTCTGGAATGCTACTGATCCCGAAATTGAAAAGCACTGCCCTTTTATAGTTTTTGCAGTTGACTTTTGTCAACTATTTTATTGTCAAAATTCCCAGGAGCACACATAATGACTTAGTGCGTTTCAATTTGAGTTGTGTTCTGGGAATTTGTTAGAGGCTTTAATTGGATGGGTTCTAGGAAGGGAAATCATGAAATGCATTTTGAATTTAGCATTTCATGATGGCAAGGTTTTTAGGAATTGAGTCAATGTATGATGAATTAACTTTTGGTTAAATTCGTTGTACATGTGACTCAATATGGAATTTGAATATGAAGCAATGGAAAATTTGGGATTTGGGTTTATTATGTGAAATTGAATCAATGTGCGACAAATTGACTTTTGGTTTAATCTATCGCTCATTGATTCAATATGAAATTGGGATTTGCGTTATGGGATTGTTCGATCGAAAGCCCCGTGCTATCGAACAGCACATCATCGTGAGAAACGGTTGTATCGTACGAGTGCCTTTTTCCGTTGTAATGTCGATATTAATAATTTAGCAAAGAAACGGAGTATACGCTTCGGCGATGGAATTGTCGTGTTGAATTTTGTTGCTTCGATGGTGGGTGAATTGACTATTTAAATTGTGGTGAATCGGTTCTCCTTTTGTTAGATCACTGAGAGATCGATTCATCCCTTGTTTTAATTGTTGCTGCTTTTGCTGCAACAACGTCTCAAACTGGAATTGAATTCGGATTATCACGTTCACAGCATAAAAAAGTCTGATAGTGAAAAGCACGATGCTCAAGCACAAAAGAATCATGAGGTCACACGGATATCACCCGACGGCGTAACACGTACCCGAATAAACCACATCCTGATAGACAAAAGACAACATTTGAACATCACTGACGTAAGATCGTACAGAGGAGCAGCATGCGACTCCGACCATCATCTACTACATAGGGATTTTTCAATAGGTGGCACCAATGAACATGAATCATCCCGAGGGGGTCATCTTTCACTAGTTCACTATGTATGTAGTTTCTTAACATATCGCCAATTCGTTTACAAGCTACAGTCGTTTGAGTCAATGGAAAAACGGGAATATCGCATTTTAATCAAACATTGTTTCTTGATGGGAAAAACTTTTGAACAATCATTGCAATGGTTGCAGAACTATTATCACAGATCCGCGCGAGTTAGCTGAGGCCGTCGGCATCTTAAAAGTACGGGCGGATTACATTTTGGACGATTTTTTGAAGATGAAAAATCTATCGGCGCGATGGGTACCGCGTTTACTGACTATCGACCGCGAACAAAAGCGCATTAATGATCCAACGGTCGGTTTGGCGTCGTTGACTTTTTTCGACGTTTTGTGACGATGGATACAATGTGGGTCTGTGGGATTTCTTTTAAGCTTACCCAAAGAACCCCCTATAATTGCAACCCAACTCCCATTGTTTTTCGCCAATGCAATTGCATTGGCACCTGAAAACATTTCAGGTGCCATTTAATGCATACAACGAATTATCTAAAATTCCTCAAAAGAATTCTTTAATGTGCATATGCATCATAAATCCCAAACCATTCGGCACCCTTTGCCATCATTGAAATGCTATGTCACTCAGCTTGTTTTTACAGCTGCAACAAACCGAACAGCGATTCGTTTGTTCAATCGACAAACAATTACCGCATCTCCAGCATTTATTAAATACAAACAGTCACCAATTTCGTGCTTTGCCACAAACGATTTACCCTGCATATACAAATGCAGACAAGGGATCTGTTTCTTCCACCGACCCAAGATACGATAAACAATTTTCATTGTATAAAGTATCCCAATCCTTTAGCACCTTTTTCTAAGGGCTATGCGTCTATTTACGCAAGGGCATCACTCATCCAAGACTTTTATGATGCTCTTGTCCCATCTTTCCTTTTAGCACCGTTTCCTCGATGCATCGCCGTCTATTTATTAAGCCGCTATGCACATCATAAACAATGATCTTCACGATCCCTTTGACCTTACCGTCTTTTTGCTTTGTTTTTCTATGACCTTGTTTCATGAGAAATACAATGTGATCTTCACGATCTCACATACACCCATACACCATGACCTTCATTACGAGATCTGGTTTTCTATTCCACAAAGAGAGACTTTAGGTTTCTCTTGTGGTAAGTAAACATATCCTTAGCCGAGAGGATATTCACCACGCCATTAATTGACGATTGAATTCAAGTCGGATTTCTATCCTCGGAGAGTCTGATTCGATCACCCGACCGAGCTGGTCGTTTGTCCACTCCCGGTACGTCCCGGAGTTGTTTATCACCAGTTCTTACCCTAGCGCTTTCCTAGTTTTTATTCAATTATGCTTAAAGAAAATATGACAACAAACGTGAGACAAACTGCGAATGAACCTAATCGAAACCGACTATCAGTGCTAAGATCTGCTCTATTTCATTCAACTCCTTCGTAACGCAATAAGTAAAAACGGAGGAAACATAAATAATAAAGAACAATTTATCATTAAATAGTAAACAGTGTATTTTTTTGCCTTCTCGTGAATGACTTGTGGTGGAGTTCGCTTTTGGTGAGCAATGTTCAGCAGCGGAACAATTAGTGAACAATTGATTTGGCACCCGTTTTGATTTTCTTTCGGCGGACTAGTTGATCTTCGTGATAGCGATGACGTGGGTTGGTAGTGGGACCCAGCGTCCATGCTGGCGCACAGACGACCTACCCCACAGATCCCCACCTTACGACTGCAAAAACTGACAATAACATCGCTAAAGTTCACCAAATGGTGCTAGACGACCGCCGAATTAAAGTGAGAGAGATCACAAAGGCTATGAAAATGTCCAACGAACGTGTTCGTCACATATTAAATCAAGATTTAGGTATGAGAAATCTGTGCGCGCGTTGGGTGCCGCATTTGCTCAAGTTAGACCAAAAAAATGTTCGAATGAACATTTCCAACGCTCTGTTGGCGCAATTTAGGCGTAATAAATCCGAGTTTCGGCACCGATTAATTACTGTCGATGACACTTGGATACACCATTATACGCCCGAAACAAATATACAGTAAAAGCAATGGACTGCAAAGGGGGAATGGGCTCCAAAAAAAAAAAAAAAAAAATGTCGGTTGGGAAAGTGATGGCGACGGTTTTTTGGGTTAGTCGTGGAGTTATCTTAATCGATTATCTTTAAAAAGGAAAAACCATTACAGGAGCATACTACGCGTCGTTGCTTGACCAACTGAAACCAGAAATTGCGGAAAAACGGCCACATTTTCAGAAAAAGAAAATCCTCATTCACCAAGAGAACACGTCGTCTCACACCTCAGCAGTTACCATGGCGAAAATCCACGAATTACGGTTTGAACTGCCTGACCACCCCCCTTACTCACCAGATCTAGCCCCAAGCGACTTCTTTTTGTTCCCTAATCTAAAAATTGCCCTCGGAGGACAAATAGAATAACGCAGAGAATAACGCCGAGTACTATTTAGACGGCTTAGAGAGATGGGAGGATCGCAGGGAGAAGTGTGTAGAGTTACAAGGAGACTATGTAGAAAAATAAAAATAAGTTTTAAGAAAACGTCTTGTATCTATACTAGGTCGGAAACTTTTCGATCAACATTCGTACATCCTTGAAAGCGATGGCCAAATTGGACCAATTACGATTTCAATTGGTTGCTCACCCACCGTATTCTCGTCACTTGGTCACCAAAGCGTATTATCTGTTACCACACTTCAACCGGTGACTCCAGGAATATTGGAAAACCGGTATACCAAGTGTTTCAGCCTCGAAGGGAACTATGTTGAGGAATAAATATAACTTGCCCAAAAGAACTTGTTTTCATTAAAAACTAGGGACTTTGTAGTAGTGACTGCGAAAATTAGGAATCGGATCGCAGCAGACCGCCATGGCCAGTCACGAGTGATGAGCAAAAAGTAAGAATTGAAAAATTATAAGACCTCCATTGAAAAAATTTTAGAAAATGCCAGAGCACAGTACATCCGAGGATTGTACGCCGGTATATATTCGATTAGAAACGGGCACTGAAGGAAAGCCAAAATAATTCGAGACGCAGATTGCTGCCTGGTTACAGAAACAAACAACATTGTCAAAAAGTGAAGGGAGTGCTTTGAAAACCTGCTTAATGTGCGCACCAAACAACCATAAATAAATGCATCAGGCGTACATACTGTCGACCCCTAGATCCCAGAGCCCTTCTAACGAAGTAGTAGATGCAATAAATCGACCGGAAATCGACAAGGCCCTCGATTGCATACTGGCGGAACTTATAAAGCAACCGTGCAATGGTCCACCAATTAATCAAAATAATATGGTATAAGGATGTGACTCTGGAAGAATGAAAAATGAAAACCTATTTTCAAAAAGGGTGGCAGATCTGACTGTGAGAATTACAGAATATCATTGCTTCAAACTACATACAAAATAGTAACAAACATCCATATGCAGAACAAATCCCGGGAGACTGCCAGTTAACCTCAGGGACCGGTTAAGAACCGACTAAATATTCACAATAACACAATTATTGGAAAAGAAATGGGGATATGGAAAATCGTTCCACAACATTTCATTGAGCGGAGAATCCCGAAAGAATATGCCGCCCTCATTCAAAACTGGGTGAGCAAAAATAAAGGACGAGTTAGATTAGTGCCAATTGATATATACTTTTTTCTATGAACTTCTAGGTTAATTTTGTGAGTCCTTATAAATGGTCTAGAGTGGAAATATCTCCACCTGTACCATCAGCCGATAATGTTAACTGAATTTCCTCGAGTTTAACACTTTTAAAGATAAGTATAGTACATTATTCCACTTCTTACAAGACCTAACTCATTTACAATGCTCCCATACTTAAAATATGTGTCTGGCATCTGAACATCAAACTACACTCAGACTAAATTATATCCAAAGCATATCGGTGCTGGGTTTCTAACACGTTGGTGTAATGAGTTATAAGATCCCTACATTTTCAACTACACATGGCATTCGTACGGCCAGTGACTACGCAACTCAATAGTGGTCACCAGATCATGTTTTAGAGGATGGAATGAATCTGGTCAACGTAACCTTATCGAATTCACTCTATGTATGCTCCCTTGGAGCAATCCAAAAGCACTGCCCTCATCTGAAATCAGATGTTTGCCCTTCTATTTCGCACACGCAGTTGTGATCGTTATCACTTAGCTCAAAAGGATTGTGAAATAGGTGTAAAATTAGAAGTAAAGTAGATATAATGTATCACCGCTCGTTTTAAATTTAATAATAAATAAATAAATAAATACGTAAATGCAGACGAAGTTTATGGCCTATTCCTAGCAAGGCAACATTGATCGCAGATGACTTCGTTGAAAAAAATATCACAGCGATGGTAATCAAATCCGCTGTCCGACTGGTTTGAACCCACAATCAATACACAGAATAATAATCATCATCATCATCATCGACACTACAACCGGAAACCGATCTTGGCCTTATTTAGCAAGTCCTGAGGATTGTTAAATTTTCCATAATGACTTGTTTTTTCCGGGCAAGGTCATTAGTCTTGCGCCAGAGGCTTGTAGCGGTTCCGCCAACCCCCACGGTACACTCACCTTAAAAACCCCCATAATCATCACCCAAGACGTATAAGTCTTCGCCAATGCATTCGCATTCGGCACCTAAAAATGCTTCACGTATTATATAGATCAAATCTATGATCATTAAGTCCCTGTAAAGAAAACTTACCTACATGCATTCCTTCGCATACCACGGCTCCTTAAGATTTATTTATTAGCTTACCAGGAATTTCCAATCAATTTCGGCATCTACGTCGCCAGCCAAATTTCCTTGGATGAATTCCGGTAAACAAAATAATTCGATTTACATACATTGTAACCTTCATGACAGGGATCATAAATACTGCGCTGTCTATTTTCCCAACGTCGCCAAGTAAATTTCCTTACGCACACATCAGCCGGCGCCCTTTTTCTTCCAGCAATAAAATTCCCTACCTCGCACCATGTGCAAATCGAAGATTGCTGTTCGTACATCGGTTCCTGCGATACCATAGACAATTCATATCGTTTGTGGTATCCGAATCACATTTTCTATTTAATGAGCGGCTGCTATTTATCTAGCCGACCCTCATTACCGAACTATGTATCAGGTCATATTTCCCGTGTCCTTTAATTCGCCGAATCTTTTCCCTCACGAACTAACATAGATGCATAAACAAATACAAATCCATTAGCATCCCACGAGATGCGATTCGTTTGTTTTAACAAACACACATCTCTTGGATGCCCATTATGCCCCGTCCTTGAGTTTCAGGTATGTTTTTATGGCCGAATCCTTGTAAAGAACCAAGTGCACACACGTGTGTATCGTAACGATCTCCTCTAAGAGATCCGGTTATCACCACCGTAAAAGTGAATACATCCACAATTGGTTCTAACAGTGATTTAATATCGGTGAGTCGTTTTCCATCCACCGATAAAGCTGGTCGGTTCTCCACGAGCGCTACCCGTAGCCCTGCGGGTATGCGTACGTATCAGAGTCGAGTTTCGTTACACACCGCGATACAAATTAAGCCCACGCGCGTGTGCCCATCTCCGTGCTAATTAAAGCCTTTCTTCTACACAAGTCTTCCGTTAAATGTGCTTCCTTCAGAACGGTAACCAATCGTTAAACAGTGTCGTGAACTTAGCAACGTGCATAACAATACATTAAAATAATAATTACTAATTAATTATGAACAGTAAACTCGCAGGAGCCGGTGTTACTTAAGAACAATAGTAAAGGAAACAATAAAAGAAATAATAAAGAACCTTTGTGGGGGTTTCTCTATTCTACATGAGAAACAACCCACAACCCCAATTCCTACCGTCGGCTATTTCACCTGCAATACATAATTTCCCCAAGGACGCATAGCTAAACTCATTATCCTATGCAGATAATGCATAATTGAGTTTAGCTACTATCTTCGCCATGCGGCAACACTATTGCTCTAACCATGGGATTTCCTCCGGAAATTCCTTTCGTATTGGTTAGCAACAACAAGAAGCAAACGACGCCGTTGCATCATAGCGAAGCCGCCGGGGAATTTATCAAAATATCTAATTAGTTGTCATGATGAATTACCCTAGCCAATTTGGCGTCACTTCGGCTTTTCATCAGATCACCCATTCGCTTGGGATCAACGATCTCTTTTTGCAGGTGAATAATATCAGCTAAGTTTTCCTCTCATTCGTATTTCTGTCATTCCATGGTTCAATGTGGTCCGACTACACTATAGCCGTACCACTGGGTCAGTAGGTCGTGTCAGTAGCTGCATCTGATACCAACACACACAACCAAAGCTACCCCGAGATCACATCACATCATGTTTCTGTTCTCTCATTCTCAATGTCCGTCAATTACCCTATTAACAAGAGCTACTCACACTTTGACGGGCGTGGGGTTGAGAGAGCAGAGGCGTGGTCTCTTTTGATTGTCCTGTGTGTGGAATGAAATATGAATTTCACCCCTAAGTTGAGTTAGTCGCTTGTCATTTCCTATCGGAGTTAGTCACTATCCCATCTCCATTACGATCGGACACGCTGTCTCTCGGGCACAATTCACATTAATTATATTCAATAGAGTCGCATCTCAACCATTGGTGTAGTCGCGCCGACGCTCGTCGCCGTTATAAGAGCGAAAACTGCAAAATTCCGTCTCTGTTGCCAAAAGTTTCTAAGTATAGTAGAAGTTTATTATTTGTCTGTGAAGCAATTGTGTATTGAAATTATAGAGTGATAATAGAATAAAGAAAACAACAAAATAAAACAGTGCGTTTGTATTTATTCGTACGCTTTGAGGAACGATTTTCTTCGGACAAGTAAGTACGTGGACAATTGTGGGAAAAAAAGTGAACCCTGTGCCATACATTGGCATCCTACTTCTACCCCCCCCCCCACACCTTCACTACAATAGACTCCAACAGTGCTTTTTTTATTTACTTCTTGTGGACGGTGTGCTGTGGAGGTGTACTTGTTATGTTTTTCCGGTGGACAGTTTACGGTGGAACATTTAGAGCAAGTTGTGGGGACGAGGTTGAACTCTCGCCCGTGCGGCGCCGTGATCTCGTACTCCCCCACAGGCTCCCCGACGGGGAATCGAATCCCGGTCTCCCGCGTGACAGCCGGGTATACCAACCACTATACTATCGAGAAGCGATCCAGAATAATAGCTTGCCGGAAATGTGGGTGGCAGCAAGGACCAACCGGCCCCACTTAAAATTTGAGTACGATAATATCCTTACCAACGATGCAATACAATACCAACTAAATTAGTAACACCGGTTACGCAGAGTTATTTCCCAACTGCAGCTCAACTTCCGTCACACACAAAGCAGCCTAACAACAGTTCGTCTATCCTTGTTCTCTTCTTCCTCTTCCTCTTGCGTTATGCTTTGTCATTTTAAAGCACCTTTTTTGCGCGCGACGGTGTGAAAACGAATTGTAGAATGTTAATCCTTGAAATAAGATTAAGATTTACAAATACATTTTTTTAGTACGTTCTTTTCTCCTTCGTTTCTTCTGTACTTTTTATAAACATTCCTTTTTTAATTATCTGACAGGCACAGTTTTTACAATCAGGAGGCATAAAAAATGCTTGTTAATAAACAAAAATAAATAGAGAAAGATGTTATTGAACAAAAAAAGAATTGTCTAACCATATATACACATATATACACACAATATATTTTGAATGTATTGCAAAAACTTAGGACGTTTTTATTTACACCTCCAAGTGTTTGTTAGATTCCACACAAGCATATGCACATAGCGTATATCTATCTTATGTTGCTGCTTGAAGTGAATTGTCTTACATTCTTCAAGCAGCTTAATAAATTATCTTTTCAGTCAGATACAATTTTCGTATGAACTTTAACATTTTGCAATACATCTTAAAAATACTGATGATCAACGTCAGTCCCACAGTTGTCTTCATTAATATGTGAACCATCAGCATCCTGCGAATGTAACAACAAAACGAACCCAGAGTAATTAAGAAGTATTTAACACGGTTCACCAGCTAGAGCACTCAATTCATAAATTCACTTACCTACGATAAATCTTCCGGCGTTTTTTCAATTTATCTTCCTTATCTTTGAAAAAGTATTTTCGAATGCCACTGAGATAATTGTGAAAGTACTCAGACCAATCAATAGTCGCCAAATTAAACGGGAGAATCCTTCGTTCGTCCTTATCGAGAATCCTGTCCAATTCAACTACATTCTCGTTCTCGAACTTCCACTCTCGCAACCCAAACCAAGACATCATGTCAATTACTTTAGCGATCTTCTGGTATGACTTGGTAAAGCTGAAAATACACACACCAAGCACATATAAGTGCATTGAATTGGACTACGTTTAAGAACACCATCATAAATCACTATCAGTAACTTACATTCTCTTCTGTCCGGTTACCATAGCAATTAAGTCTAAAATATAGCCCGGTATATTGTGCAGCAGAAACATTAGAATACGATGCACTGGCTTCGAATGAATTATTATATACGAAAAGCACCTGAAAAACATAAGAGACTGATGGAAAGTAGATGCATGCTAAAGTATGTAAGCTGTCGCCTTCCGCTCCGAGTCCCACGGTCACAATTTATATCCGCACATCGGATTGAAATCCGCCGCCACCGGAGCAGATGCAGCCCAATAAAACCACAACAAATTCAATATGTGAACGCGACTCTAAAAGAATGTTAGGAAAAAGCAGAAAAGAATTCTCCTTCACTCACACCCAGACGCTATCACTGGCGATGTAAAGAACAACAGGAGAGATATAAATCCTCAGTGTACTATCGATTTCCCCCCCTTTGGACTTTCCATTGTGCTATTCATAAGGTTATATGTGGTGCATTAGTCCCCGAGGAAGCACGGACAACAGCCATGGTCATTGGTATTGTCTATCTAGTTCCTGAGTTTCGATGTTCTGTATCCGGCTCTGATGTCCTGGTGCAAAAACAATCGCACACGTGCATGTATTCTTACATAGACAGTGTGAAAAGAAACGACCAAACCTAACCGAAGACTGAAAGGAAATTTATTGATCCTGCTGGACTTACCATAAAGCCTTGTCAAATGGCTCATGGAATCCCTTGCGAGCCAAATGCATATACTGACCCCACGTCAAATTGTTGCTACTGAAGATGTAATTGTATACCGGTATTTGCGTTGGTTCGCATTTTCGTATTTGGTACCTTCGCATCGCATAAAGAGAAAGTGGCTTTCTAATGAGAATATACGACACCATGATGCTATACTCACCTTCTTGCTACATCCCAAGCAGTTGCTATTACAGCATTGACGCAATAATCCGCCGGGACCAAGTTCGCCTTGTATCGCGCATTTCCATGGATGCACCTCAACAGTCCTCTTGCCGACCAAGCACATATCCCGGACGGACCGTATAGATTATCGGTCCAACCAGGAACTGGCTCCTTATAGGTTGACATAACTAAAATAGATGATACATAAAAATCACAAAAAGGCAATAAACACCAAGGCGGGGCAGGGACTGTTGCGTTGCTGTTCTAGTCCGGCACACAGACCCCTCACCCAAGCTGATATTTGAAAACTTTCCGGATACACTTTTCCACTTGTGCACCAGCAAGTGTAACCGTAGTACGCCAATTTCCGGTTAAATCACAACGCAACTCTAGTCAAATGAGAAACTTTTACAGACCCATTCCCCACCGTATATAAATATAAATTATCACCAAGATATGAGCTGACGATGCATATTTAAGGCTTCTGTGTCCGCCGTCGGACCAATAAATATTCCACTTGGTTGCAGTTTATTTAGAATGTCCTGTAATAATTCAAGGATTTGCAAATATTGCAATTTATCTCAATTTCGTTGATCTAGGGCAAGAGACCAGACCACAAAGTTTTCCTTTACTTACGAAGACCGAAAGCGCTCCTGGCAAATTGGATACAATATTCAAACCATCTGTAGGCTTTTGTGTTTGGATCTGATGGCACAGATTTATAGATAAGGGCAGAAGGGGTCCTTCACATGACAGTTAGTCGATTACTACTCACAAGCAAACAAAAATATCTCTAACGCAAAACTCAGAATTATCGAACTAGTAGGAATAAAAGAACAGAAAAACGTTAATTTTCAAGAACATTCTTCTCGGCTTCTGTATCAGCTAACACCATAAAATTTCCTTGCAAGACATTTAACATATGAGAATAGAAAAACTTTTTTTCTTAAGTTTCGATTCCATGGACAATTCGGAGGGAATGTCTAAATTGAGGGCTAGAAACAATTGGTTTCCTTCTTGCCGATAGTTCATTTTAAGAAAAGTTATTTATCTTTCGCAACCGTTTATTAAAACTAGAACTTGTTTTTTTGTCTTGTCGTATTTATTGCTATTAATTTTTTATCCACGTTGGGTGAATGACCATAAAGGACACGCATCACATATTGTATATTTCAGAAAGTATCCAAGTCGGTTCGCGGGAAAATGCTTATCCCCAATGCAAACAGTTAATCCAAGAATTGACAAGTCGACGAAGATAAAATCAAACAACATCTTGAAAAGACGTCTATCAAAAATCGATTAAACTCAAAAAAAAAAAAAAAAAACAAAAGAAAAACTCATCGATCTATTTTTTATTATTATTATTTACTGGCCTGTAGGAACCCGGAAGTTCATGGCCTCACCAACTCCGCTCCGCCATTGTTCCTGTCCTGTGCGCTCTCCGTCCACGTTCGACCATCCGATCCGATCTCCTCGAGATCCAATCTAACATTGTCCTCCCATCTCCGACGCGGGCGTCCCGTCGGTCTTTTCCCCGTTACCCGTTAGTTTACCGTCAAGAATTCTATGCACGGTCCTATCATCGCCCATTCGCGCTACGTGTCCGGCCCATCTTAACCTTCGCGACTTGATCACTCTCACTATTGTAAGTTTGCGGTATAGCTCTTCCAATTCGTGGTTGTGAAGTTTCATCCATTGTCCTGACTCCTCCTCATATCTACCGCCAAATATATCCCTTAAAACTTTATTCTCGAATACGCGGAATTTGTTCTCTTCCCGATTTGTGAGAGCCCATGTTTCGCATCCGTATACAGCAATCGGCATGATTATGGTTCTATAGATACGGAGCTTTATGTTACGTGATAGCAGTTTGGATTTTAATAGTTTACTGACTGCATGCCAACTAGCATTACCGGAATGTAGTCTTTTGTTAATTTCCTTTGACGTTTAATTTCTGGTTGTCAGTATCGTTCCCAGATATTTAAATTCTTTGACATTTTCAAATATCTTGCCCCTGACGTTTACATGTGTTCTCTGAGGTCCACCTGCTCTCGCCGTAATCATGTATTTCGTTTTATCTTCGTTTATTTCTAGGCCCACTTCTTCTGCTGCTTGCATGATGATTTCACAGTTTTTACTTATAGTTTCGAGATTATCGCCCATAACGGCGATGTCATCCGCATACGCTAGAACTTGTGTGACCCCGTTCAGGGATGATCCGGCCGTGTTGTCGTCTTGTACCTTTCTGATAACATAGTCGAGGACAAGGTTAAAAAGGCATGGTGAGAGGCCATCCCCTTGTTTTAGTCCGTCCCGGATTTCAAATGGTTCTGACAGGTAGTTTTCTTTACTAACTCGCCCTTTGTTTTCGTTCATGCAGATTTGAATGAGGGCGGCATATTTTTTCGGGATCCCCAACTCAACCACAATATGGTAGAGTCTTTGCCTTGCGACTGAGTCGTAGGCTTTTTAGAAGTCAATGAAAAGTTGGTGAACCGTCTCTCCGTATCCCCACTTCTTTTCCAGCAGTTGCCTTATTGTGAACATCTGGTCGCTTGTTGGCCGGTTCCGACAGAGTCCGCATTGGTAGTCTCCCAATATTTCTTCTGCGTACGGTGTGATTCTTGCCAGTATGACATTTGTTAGTATTTTGTATGAGGTTGGGAGCAATGATATTCCTCTGTAATTTTCGCAGTCAGATCTGTCGCCTTTTTTGAAAATGGGGATTGCTATTGAGGTTTTCCATTCTTCCGGAATGACTTCCTTGTCCCATATTATTTTAACCAGTTGGTGGATCTTTCGAGCGGTTGCCTCTCCTCCATGCTTCACAAGCTCTGCCGGTATGCAATCGATTCCGGGAGCCTTGTTGTTTTTCACTCGATTTATCGCGTCTACAACTTCATCGAAAGAGGGCTCTGGGATCTGAGGCTCGGCTGTATGTACGTCTGGTGCGTTTATTTGTGGTTGATGGATGCGCACATTGAACAGGTTTTCAAAGTACTGCTTCCATCTTGTCACGATATTTTTTGTTTCTGTCACCAGACAGCCGTTTGTGTCTCGGATTATTTTGGCTCTCCCTCGGCAGCCATTTCCAATTGAATTTATGCCGGCATACATACTCTGCTGTTCTTTGCTCTGGCATTTTCTATAATTTTTTCGATTCGAGTCTTCTCCCATTCGCGTTTTTTGCGTTTGAAAAGTCTAGTTGTTTCTTTCCGAATTCTCGCATATCTTACTGCGTTGACTTCATCATATGCTTCTAAGTGGATCATTCTGAAGCGTTTACGTTCTTCGATCTTTGCCCTGCACTCATCGTCAAACCAAGGTTTGGACTTCGTTGTTTTCTTAAATCCTAATACCTCTTGGGCTGTTTGTTTGATTGTGTCTCTGATCAATGCCCATTTAGTGTTCACACTATTGGCTTCCTCTTCCTCACTACTGTCATTCTCTAGCATGCTAAATCTATTCGTTAGTTCGTCTTGATATTCAGCCCTTTTACGTTGGTCTTTTTTTACATTGCCAAAGTTTTTCCTATTGATTTTGGATTAAATTGTGATGAATTAGTGAACAAAACGTAACAATACGCGTATGCGCTTGTGACAATTCTAACTAATATTCAACAGATGTGGCTTCTCGGATGATTGTTCTTTAGTGGCAAGGCTTGCAAAGATATTGCCTATACTTTAATGGCGCCGTTATCCAGTGCTTGTTTACACGTGGGTGATATCATTTGTTCCGCGAAGGCCACTGTTGGTCCTGGGCAATGATTTAATAGAATAAAAAGCAACAAAGCATTTTTTTCTTTTCAGATGTCTATATCTGGATTTTGTGGCTTTATTTCCCGAGAATAATTATATGATGCTGATCAGGTGAACTTCTGGCGGTTCCGCCAAACCCCACAGTTTGCTTTCCCAAAAAACCCCCATAACTCGCACCCAATCTCTTAATTTCACTAATGCAATCGCATTAGCATCTTAAATGCTTCACGCAGTAAAGAGATCACATCTGTGATCTAAAAAGCCCCTGGAAAAGAAAACTTAGCTTTTCATGCATCTCTTCGCATACAATTCTTCGTAAGATTTCTTTCTTATCATTACAACCCAACTCCCATTGTTTCTCGCCAATGCAATCACATTGGCACCTGAAAACATTCCCCTCCCAAGGATAGTTAATGTTTTCAATCCATTACCTGGAAATGCGTGCAAAGAATTTTTCCTACATGGGCATTCATACATTATCAATGCATCTCTGCATTAGTGACCCAAAAACCGAATTTCCAATTAGTGTAGATATTCACACTATAGTTCGATCCTGCCGTCGCCATAGATGCCATGCGTAATTGACACAGACGGTATAAACAACCGTCATTGTGTATCTATCTAAATTACTTTCCGAAGACTTGCAACTATTGATTCCGTTGCAAGCACTTCTCGCGGAAATATTTCTTTGTTTGAATCTTCAAACAATCACCGACGTCACGCTTTGCCGTCGGATTGGATTCAATAGCATAAACAAATGCAAACAAAAGAATCCGATTCTCCCAGTCGGCAGAGAGACGATATACGATCTCTATCGTATAAATTATTGCAATCCCTTTTAGCATCTAATGAGTTTAGAGAGCTGACCCTGATTACCGAGAGATGCCTTAGGTCGTTTCTCCTTTGTTCTTTTTTTCTCGTTTCAGGCTTCGTTTATCCTTTGCTAAACGCAATGATAAACACGGTGATGGGTACAAATACACACATACACCACCGCGTCCCAGAGATCGCCTTCCATTGGTCACTGGTCAATGGACATTTTATTTCCTTTTCACCACACCACCAAAAACTCACCCCAAACGATTGAATATCGTTGAGTCCTTTTACATCCACCGACCGAGCAGGTCGTGGTCGTTGTCGCTCCAGCTCTTCGTCGCGCACCGAGGATGCGTATATACCCAACTTCCTAATTAGTACTTTTACCAAGTCGTGTGGCTGTAGTAGTAGATGTTACCATTGGCCTCGCTCCCAGGTAGCGTGTCTCCTTGTCCTGAAAAGGACGAGGGATCTCTTTAAGACAGCTCCCGAGGGGACCCGCTGCGGTCGCCGCCGTGCTTCCTCAAACCTTGAGGGAAGAGCAACAACCGATCGTTCGTGGGACGTCTCTTTGGGAATAGCGTCCCTGTGCCTTGCAACCTTAGTACCTTCTGGTGATGTCCGTAATCGTGGACGCTATAAGGGTTAAAAATTTGGTCTTGACACCACTCTACTCACCGGTTCCTTTTCCAATTTCTAGAAGTCGTCCTGGTTCTCAAAGAAATAGCCAACGTTTGTGACGACCCACAATTCCAAAATAATAATAAAATTCGTTTGTTTTAATTATAGTTTAGGTTTATTAAACGTTGATTCTCCTGGGGGCGATGCCTCCAAGACAAGAGGGATATTCCGATACTACTGCTCCTGGATACAGATGCAGCTATAAATTAGATGTTAAGACAGTACTGCTCCTGGATACAGATGCAGATGTAAATTTAAATCAGAGTACTACTGCTCTTCGGCACGAGGAATTAGATACTACGGCCCGGAGATCACTTTGCTATTCCTTTATAAAGGAAAACAAATCGAGATTTGTATCCCGAAAATACACATTTTCATACAACAATCTCGATTTTTGGGTATCCTGAATGAGATGCTCTTACGAAACTATTTCGCAGATGTGGGAATATATCTGGATTTTGGTTTTCTATTTGTTTTTCTTAATGGAAATTTTTGGATAGAGATAACGATCTCTGAATTTTAGTTTTCGATTGATTGATTGATAAATGTAGAACGATAAACGAATATTAGATTCGTTTATTGTGAATTTGATTTTAATTTGGGATTTTGGATATAATTATCCCGTGGGGGCAAATGTTAGGCGATAAACGAACGTTTGATTCGTTTATTGCGAATGTTGGATAATGTTTGAGTTAATTCGGGCTTTGCTAGGATTTTAGGTTTTAGGGTAATATAGCTGGGATTTGGATGTAGGAATGGGGGAAAGGGGTGGTAGGGCTTTTTGGAGCACTACAGGGCAGTGTGAATTTCGACGTCGATTTCCTTATCGTATAGCGCGAACTGGGCAAAAATTCCGGCGCTTAGCAACTCGACTCGAACGGAGTGGAACCACAGGCGTGACCGCCACCGGCCTGGTCGTTCGGCAGAGAATATCGTGGCTGTGGCTACCGATGCTGCTGAGAACGAAGAAACATCAACCAGATGATGGGACACGCAAGTGGGCATCACCAGACGGACCCTACAGCGGATTTTACTGAAAAGCATACACATGTTCCCGTACAGTAAGTGAAAACAGTGCATCAGTTAATGCCTACTGACCGTCAGTCGCGTGTGAATTATTGTCAAGCCATCCTTAATCTCAACAACGATGAGGACGATTTTGTGTCGAAAATCATCATGAGTGACGAGGCGCATTTCCACTTAAGCGGTTACGTCAATAAGCAAAATCTTCGTTTCTGGGTCACTGAAAACCCGCTTGTAATGCACGAAGAGCCATTACATCCACTCAAAGCCACTATGTGGTGCGGAGTTCACGCAGGTGGAGTGATTGTGCCGTATTTTTTTGAAGACGTCATCGGCAATACGGGCACTGTTACTGGCAAACACTACAAGGCCATGACAAAGTAATCTCCCGTTTTGGCGATTTGGCATGGCCAGCAAGATCGCCCGATTTAACCATCCCAGACTTCTTTCTTTGGGGCTACTTGAAATCGCGGGTTTATGCCAACAACCCTCAGACAATCGCAGCACTTAAGGAGAATATTCGACAGGAATACGAACAGTTATCATCAGAAATCTTGCGGAAAGTCATGGAAAATGCGATAAAACGGGTTCTAATATGTGTCAACACTGGCGGCAGCCACTTGACGGATATCATCTTTTCCACTTAACAGAAAAAATGTTAAATGTCCAAATAAAGATTTCCATCATTCAAAACAATTTTTTTATTTAGTAAAAAATGAATTCAAAAACAAAATTGGATGATTAATTTTGCGCCACCTTGTATATCAAATAGACAACTTGGATGCTCAACTGTTAGATCATAGGCAAAGAAGACCACTCGAATTTGTGAGGTCCATACCTAAATGGATGATTGGAACACCGGACCACAACGACTTAATACTGATTCAAACGGCACTAAATCAGCTCAGGGAAAACAATAACAAACAGATGGTTTTAAACAAAAAACTATTTAAACTATTAGAAGAAGCATTCACGCAAACGGACGATTATTATTAGACACAAGACACATATTGCAAATCTTACTAGACAGCCGCAAAAATAGGGACGTACCTTTCAGGATCGTTAGATATGGCAGAACTTAAAGAAATTCTAGCACATGACACAATAAATATTGCTTTAATCAATATGCTAACGTACCCAGAAATATTTGTCTACAGGAAAGAGGATACAATACTTG
Source organism: Microdon myrmicae (assembly GCA_963931805.1). Lineage (NCBI taxonomy): Eukaryota > Metazoa > Arthropoda > Insecta > Diptera > Syrphidae > Microdon > Microdon myrmicae. Next base: position 186,151,554 of record OZ007498.1, on the reverse strand, counting down.
TTGTATATAAATGCCCTATGATAACCATTAAATGTAAAAGATACAGAATTTTAGCTCTAGATACATTTCATGGATATACAATATTGTTCGAAACAATAGTTTGTAATAATACTATATTTGGAGTAAATAATTGTAATGATAAATTAACGCATGCAATCTGCTAAAAAATTATGGCAGATGACTACACGGTCAAAATATGAGATAATCATCATCATCATTGGCACTACAACCGGGATCCGGTCTTGGCTTTATTTAACAAATCTCTCCACCGGTCCCGATTTCGAGCCGGTGTCATCCAGTTTGGCACTCCGAGGCTCTGGCCGCCCTGGTCTACGCCATCTTACCATCGCAGACAAGATCTGCCGCGCTGTCTCCTTCCATAAATCCTGCCAGATAGGTCTTTCCGGGCAGGCTTCTCTTCGCTCATTCGAGCTAGGTGTCCCGCCCACCTGAATCGACCGAGCTTGATTTTTCTTACAACATTAGCTTCAAGGTAGATTGCGTACAACTCATGGTTGCAGCGTCTCCAGAATCGTCCTTCCTCACATACGGGGCCAACAATTCTCCTTAAGACCGTCATCTCGAATGCGGCTAAGAGTTCAGAGTGCCTTTTATTGAGCACCCAGGTATCGTAACTATACATGAGTACTGGTAAGACCATGGTCTTGTACAGCTTGGATGTTCTGGATAAGTTTCGGGATTTAAAGAGCCTTGTTAGACAATAGTAGGCTTTGTTGAATTTGATCAGCCGTTCGCGTATTTCTTCTTCCATATTGTTGTTGATAGTATTGACCCAAGGTAGTTAAAGGATTGCACTACTTCAAATTCGTGCTCCACTACCCTGATAGTTTGACCAACGTTAGGTCTTCTCTTCGCAGAATTTTCCACCATGTACTTAGTTTTTCCCTCATTAATATGCAGTCCCAGTTTTTGTGCTGCCTGCTCGATCTGGGTGAAGGATTCCTGTACAGTCAATTCGGTTCTAACGACGATGTCGATGTCATATGCGTAGGCAACTATCTGGTTGGACTTGGTGACAATAGTCCCTCTTGTTGTAACGCCAGAGTCACGGATTGTTTTCTCCAACGCCAGGTTGAAGAGGGGGCAGGCCAAACCGTCCCCTTGTCGGAGTCCATTAAAGATGTTTATTGGTTTGGACAGCAATCCCGCTATTTTTACTTGACTAGTTACGTTGGTCATGGTCAACCCACAAAGTCGTATCAATTTGTTTGGAATGCCGAACTCTCTCATGGCATTATATAGTTCTACCCTGGCTATGCTGTCGTAGGCGGCCTTAAAGTCTATAAATAGATGATATAATGGAATCTTAAATTCCAGACATTTTTCCATCGCCTGCCTAAAGGTGAATATCTGATCAATTGCTGATTTTCCTGGGATGAGGCCACACTGATATTGACCAATGGTGGGTTTAGCGTATGCGGCTATCCTATCTTCTAGGATAGTGGAGAGTATCTTACAGGCGGTACTCAGCAATGTTATACTCCTATAGTTGCTGCACACTGTGAGATATCCCCTCTTATGTATGGGGCAAATTATACCACGACTCCAATCTTTCCGGCATCTCCTCTTGCTCCCATACGTGCACCATGATCTCATGAATTGCGTGATATAATGCTGTCCCTCCTTGTTTGATCAGCTCAGCTGGTTTGCCATCAGCTTCGGGGGCTTTATTTGATTTGAGCTGTCTTATGGCTTTTAATGTTTCCTCAATGCTTGGTGACGGCAGCATTTGGTCTTGATCTTGCATTGGTGGAGCCTCCTATTCTTTTGTGAGCTGACCATTTAGCAATTCATTGAAGTGCACTTCCCATCGCTCCAGAATGCCTTCAGGATCGGTGATCAGATTACCCTCTTTATCCTTGCTGTAAGTGCAGCGTGGTGTGTACCGCGTCATACTGCGCATTATTTGGTAGAACTTCCGCACCTGGTGCGGACCTCGTTTTTTACTTTTCTCTATTTCACAGACAAGGTTTTTTTCCCAGGCAGTTTTTTTTTGTCAGGTCCGCGAACGTTTATGAGGCTTATGTTCTTAAACTTGCCTCGCACGCAAAGAGTGCATAGCCTTTCGTTTATTGCCTTAAAACCGATGATGGCAGGCTTCAGTTTTTGGCTGACTAGAAAGCCTACCCCGAGCTCATGGTGTTTTGCATGACAGCTGTAATAAATGTCATACCTGTTTCTTTGGATAACACCACTCCCCGTCCATCTTATTCCTTGTAATGGTGTGATGTCAGCCTTATATTCGGTCAGGGCATCGGCTACCTGCTGTGCAGCTGGAGCTCTGTATAGTGAGTGGACGTTCTATAAGAAAATTCTTCAATCGTTTAGCCTTTTTGGTTTCTGTGGTCGTCGTCGTGTATCCCGTCCATATCCGGGCTTGTTAAATTTGCCATAATAATTCGTTTTTACGGGCCTGGTTATTAGCCTTGCGCCAACCTCTCTCAGGATGTCGCTGCATTGATTGGTTCACTACTTGGCGGATGGCAAAGTAGCTATCCAGGGGTGTCACGTGGAGACTACCTGTCAATTTGGATTGAACAGGGACAAGAATCGTTCTGGCCTTCGCCGGGTTGAAAGCAATCAGTAACTTTGCCTTGTATGTTCGCACCCATCCCATCAGTATGAGATAATACACCCGCCAAATGTAACGCAACCTATGAAAAAAAACGACAAAACTATTAAATTAGCTGATGACACAATAATTGTAACAGCTCATCATGAAATAAATTACCAAGTTTTTGATGGAATTTTCATGATCAAATTTTGATGTAACATTTGATAATGTAAAATATATCAACCTTCAAGAAAACCTTGACAAATTTGTAATACACGATAATGAGATAAAAATAAAAATAGACAAAATGTTGTATTCGACTTCCGACAGTGCCTTTCGAATGTCAAAATAATGAAAAAAATTCGGGTCCCTATTGAAAGATCTCCTATTTTATGTACAATTACGATCATAATGACTGTTAATCGCTGTCATATTTACTATAATTCTATGTAATAAGATTTGTAAAACATACGAGTATAAATTAAATAAGATCAATACCAGATCACAGAAAATTGTTAACGATAGACTGCTAGAATTAAAACAAGGGAACAATGAGGACAATGTCGTTTAACGGAGGGGGGTTAAGTGTAAATAGGCTTAAGTTGCGTTGAAATAAAGAGGCATCGCCTCCAAAAAAATTATTTTTTTAATATCATTTTTGTCCCGAGACCGGACAATAACTCGAGCGTATTACAAAAACCGAAATAATCTACGTTATAGCCAGATGTAGTTACTATATGCGCTACACTATTAAGATCAACGGATATCCATACGAAATGCGTTTTTACATTTTAAAAAAATAGTGCATTACCTTAATATTAACAGGTGTCAACAACCTATTTCACAACGTTAGTTGATTAGAGCAGAAATAAAATCATGTCGTCACATAATAAATTACGAATAAATATTTTACCATCCAAGGGGTTTATTGGCTTTTAAACAACTATTGTTTTTAACATAATAATAATCCAGAAAATCAGATTATTATTTTCAACCAAATTGAAATAGGTTTATTTTTAAGGAAATGTGATCAACGGAAACTAGACAAGCGGTCACAAAATTAGAAAATTAGTCAATACAAACCAATTGGAGGTCTAAATATGCCAGCTGGTAGGAAGTAGGCTTTGTGATTGACCAGACTTTCGGCGCACTTTTTCGTCATAGTATACGTATTTGGCATGTCCCCAATCAAGCAGTGACGCATCTTCTCCAGCGTTTCGTCATCAAATATCCGGTAAATCTGCAAACATTGTACTTGTAATGAATAAAAATTAACAAACAGTCAATCACATCCAATCCAATCCAATTTCACCTGAATAATCTTCTCGTATCCAATTTCGTTCTCATACACTTGCTCCCTTATAACCCCCCGGTTGCAATTACAGTACAATGTCGATATGTGCAGAAACGACTGAAATGTAACATCGCAAGCATCAAATGTAAAATTTATTTGCCCGACCAACAAATTAATCTTTTTTTTACACCATTTTTACTTTTCGTTAAAACCATACAATACCTTTAAACGCCGCATTTCCATTACCAAATCCAGAATTTTTTTCGTGCCCAAAACATTGATATCGATAGCATCGCTCAGTTTTTCATTAAATTTCACCGACGCAACTACATTGAAAACAATCTAGATACACAAACGAGAAGTAGGAAAAATGAAAGGCAGTAAAAATTGAGTTGACAAACAACATCTAGTATAACATTAATGCAAATATGTACTTTTGAGCAGAACAACGTACATAAAATACGAGGACTTGTTACTCCCGTCAATGGATTTTGCCACAAGGTACTCGCAGTTATAACATGTTCAGCACTAGAGAATATTTCAATAAAATATTCATCTCAAGCGAACTATTTACAACAACGCATCGATACAACAGCAAACAAGGACAATAAAAAATGAAATAAGAAAATCAAAATGTTTATAATACTTGTGTGGCTTAATCCACGATAGTATTGAGCGAAGTGCGGTACAGGGCGCGATGCTGGATAAACAACATCTATCGCTATCGATATTTGACACCAGATACGGGATAATGAAAAACTGTGTAAATACCAGGTGACTGGCAAGGAAATGAGTTTTCTCATCCCTTTGACGAAAAACTGAAACGATACCGCAGAACAGCGCAGTAGTGCACAGCATACAGGCCACTAGTACCCAAAACCAGTAAAGTCTTTAGAACTAAGAGTGTATTTCATAATTTCAGGATTACACAAAACAAAAATACAATCAACTCAATGGCAATGGCGAATGAATTCACTTTCCGGTGCACTTACCTCAACTTCATTGCATAGCAAAGTTTTATCTGACGGGCTGATGTCCAGGTCGTGTACACTGAATTCCGTATGAATGGCCTGGATTTTATCCAGCAACGGTGATTGACTCGTCCGTATTTGGTCAAATATCTGGAAGGATAAACGATAAGGAAGTAAAGGAGAGGGTATGCGAGAATAATATGTTTTACTTAGTATTAAACACGATTAACTCGATGTCTGAAGTAAGAGCGGTAAATGACTTGCTTCCCCTTATAGAACCACTAAAGGTTCTACATATTCGCAATGAAATTATGGGATATTCAACCTTGCCATAGTCAATTGGGTATTAAAAGTCTACTAAAAAACTAGATAGCTTTGAAAATAAATAATAATATGTCCTACTCCTTTATCTCTGATCCTACCTCTTGTTGTACCTTCTGTCTACTTTGTGACAGCTAAAATAACCCTAATTCCCAGAGTCTAAGGCAATATGTTAGGCCACGGCTTGGAAAAATGAAAAGGGGTTATCTCTTTTGATGGAATTAACACAGAAAATATTTTCAAAACCGTGCTAAGCCGCATCCAAACAATACAACTAAATAATCCAAATTAATTCAAAATTTCCAATCAAATTAAATGCATGGTAAATTGAACCATGGGCATCAATCCGATTTCTAAAATTCAGAAGATCATGAAATGTATTTCATGATTATCACTTCCAGAAATACGATAACCGAATTCAACGATTTAATTCCTCGAATTTCATTCCATTTAAAGCGCGTGACAAATCTTGCTGATTTTTGTTTTGGAATTTTAATGTATTTTTTTGGACAATCTCAACTAAATTATCATTTTGCAGATTATCAGACAGCAAAACGTACCCTGCGTTTACTTCCGCCCCCAAGACCGACCGGTTCTGTATGATTTCATTCCTATCTGATGATGATGATGATGAATAACGCATTTATTTTACAACAATTTAACAAATCTTAACTTAGGACTTAATGCTAAACCACATTTTACAAACTTTTCACGAGCACTTTAAATTACGCGATATAGGTTTGTGTTATGTCTTTCGGCGTACAATTCATTCCTATCTATACCTGCTTCAATGTTGTCAAAGACCGCATGCACTAACCCAGCAGAGACTACCATTGGATATCCCCCACCTCTTTCTTTCAGCCATGCCAAGAACTAGCTGAACATTCTCACCGATATGTGTGGCGTTCCACAACTTCCATGCAAGTGTCGCCAGCATATACTCACGCCGACAACGTTAAGTCGATCGCTCTCTCGGTGAATTTGCGTGGAGCCGACGCGACGGTACGTGGAGCTCACTCACACATAGAATGGGAACCGACGCGGGACTTTTCCTGCCAATTTTTCATAACATCATCCAGAAGCGAAAACAATCGGCGGGAATGACTCACTTTAATAATGACACTAAGATCAGACACCCCAGCCGAAGCCGACCTGAACATTAGGCGCCACTTGGTGCGGAGAGCCACCGCAGCAAGGCATTCAACAGTACACAGTGACCGAGTGCAGACGTGTTTTCAATTCGGCGATCGAGTTAAATGAAAAAAAAGCTTTTATGAGTCGCGAGTAGTTTATATATAAAGACTATTTATAAACAAATAAATTTCAGTGATCAAAACAGTCAAAACAAAGTAAATATATATAAATATAATCAAAAAAAAGGAGAGAAGCCCCGTGTTGTGACAGTCAAAACAAAGAACACACTTTAATACAAAAAGTGTGTGAGTAACACGCTAACGGTGTTTACGTGTGAGTGCGTGAACATTGTGAGTGTGTGCACGAGTCCACAATGTGTTTGTCCTTCACGCAATAAAAAAAAAACAAAAACAAAAAAAAAGAACACTCCGTAATACGGACGTAGATCCAAAAAAAAAGTGAGAACACGTGGTCCATAATATGGACGTAAAACAAATGGATGCCAAAATCGTGCTATGGAGAACGCAACATACAGACGTAAATCTAAAGGCTAAACGCCTTAGAACAAATGAAAATAAGGATACAGACACGTTGATTGTCAACAGCGACGACGAAGACAACACCCATGGTGCCCAGTACTCAGGGGCTGGAAACCAGCTCAAACCATTCAAAGAACTAGCGGTCAGCGAAAGAAATGCAGACGCTAGCAATCAGATCGAGGTGCTCAACAGACTCATCCATGAGATTAGTCTCAAAAAACAACTGGTCAAAAAAAATGGAGGAAGTTGTCAAAAACAACCTGAGCCAGAGCGAGCGAAAAACGAAACTGGTATAACAACAACAGCAAGAACAAAGACAACAGCAACCCACGAAGACAGAGAAAACACGACAAGATAAGGAACCCTAACAGCAGGAATCACATCAACAACAACAGCAGGAACCACATCAAAATCAAAATCAAAGTTGGAAGCCAGAAATAAGCAAGTTGAAGAAGAGAAACGAATGAAAACTCGCTCTTACAACAACTCGAATATTGCTCTCATGTTTGGAGCTCGGCTCCTAAACATACCCTCGACCTACTTGAGAGCGTACAGAGACGAGCGATCCGCCTGATCGGGGACTCGGCGCTGACGTCGGGACTACAGTCGCTATCACATCGAAGGCGCGTAGCCGACCTCTGTCTGTTTTACAGATATTATCACGGGTGCTGTTCTTCGGAGATTCTTGGCATTGTTCCGCGCAATTCGGTTTATATGCGCTCTACAAGACAATCCGACGGATCGCACCCGTTTGTGGTTCATCTCCCGACGGCACGAACATCCCTGTATCAGAATTCGTTCCGTTACAGAGCGGGGAAGCTGTGGAACTCCCTTCCCAGGCGAGTGTTCCCGGACCGTTACAACCTGCAACTGTTCAAAAAGAACTGCAACAGTTATTTGATGGCATCTCGGGGCGCCCACTCGACGCTATAGATTCACCTCTCCCGAGAGAAGTCAAAAAAAAAAAAAAAAAAAAAAAAAAAAAAAAAAAAACTTCGCGGCACCAAGCCTGTCATACGGCCAAATGGCAGGTGGAGTAAAGAATGCAACAATCTTAGAACAATCACGCAATATCATTAAACGTCTGCTCCAGAGGCACAAACTGATATAACAGCAATATTACTGTCCATACAAGGACAGTTTGCTACGTTTGATAAAAAATTCGAAAAGATCAAAAAAAAAACTGACGGAACAAGTGGCTCGAACGGACATTATCTATTTGACCTTGTTTCCAGATGAACCCCTACTTTAATCATAACGTCAACTGCGACTGAATTAACTCTACTTATTGCTGTGGATGTTAATTCACTAATCCGCGTGGAAAGAAGAGATAATCTGAGCAATTTGCTGGAGGCTGAACGCCCAGATGTGCTTTTGGCTAGCGAAACTAAGCTAAACCAAAGACACAAATTGGGCTACCCAAATTATAAAGTAATTAGACGAGATCGTCCAAATTCCTCTCAGGGGGCGGGGTCGCTGTCTTAGTTAAAAATGGTCTACCACACAAAGTCGTCTACAGTACAGACGTGTACAAGTTCCAGGTACTAGAAACCTGTGTTATAGATATCCCTTTGAAAAGTCAAAGGCATCTATTATCTCTGCTTATGCTCCCGAAACTCCACAGTATATATAGTTTATCAATGAACTTGATACCCTTTTTCGAAGTGTCAAGTTAGATTCGGAAAATAATTATTTCTTTATGGCGGGAGATTCCAATTCCAACTACAGTGCTTGGGGTAACCTTATCACAAACACGAGAGCTAAGACGTGGTTCGCCCGGTGGCAAACAAACGCTATCGAACATAAACTAGAATTGTACGCTACAAGTACGCTGTCATATACAAGAGGAAATTCCTTGTTGGATTTACTGTTGCTGGACGTGCGAATACAATTATTAGATACGGATCTAGCTACTCGAAATTGTCTTCGTACAATCGAGTACGATAGCGATCATTACGGACTTGGTGCTGTAATTCATGTCCCAAACGAACATTCACTACTTGAGCAGTACAAACAGATACATTCTTTTAATTTCGGAAAAGCACACTGGTCGCGCTTTGATCGGATAATAAAAAAAGAATTACGCTCCAATGGGATATATCCACCAACTAACAGAAATCTTCATAATGACGAAATTGATCATTATCTTTCGACGATGAACAATATTGTTACTAATACAATGAATCGTTCTATCCCAAAAGTGCCTCACATGGAGAGCTATACCAACCGATACAGAAACGCAACGACCGACGAGCTGTATAGCCAAGAGTATTCTACTCTCTAAGTTAAAACTGCTCTACAGACAGTTCAGCGATCCAAATAGCCAGGAAATAAAAACAATTAAGTCACTAATTAAAAATCTTCAAAAACTGATCCGTGACAACTCATCATCATCATCGGCACTACAATCGGGAACCGGTCTTGGCCTTAATTTAGAAAGTCCTGAGGCTTGTTAAATTTTCCATAATGATTTGTTTTTTTTCGGGCAAGGTCATTAGTCTTGCGCCAGGTCCGTGACAACTATAGGTCAGTAATTAATGAAGACTGGAAAAAGAGAATTCAAGCCAAATTGTCAAACTCTGCTGAACGCAGGACTTACCCCAGAACACATTAACTCTAACGAAGAGCGAACTCAATTGGTGCTTATTCCGAAACAGTGTATAGATTGAACGAATCGGGTCATTCATCGTCAACATTTTCGTGCGATTATTTTTTACAACTTTCGGCGTGGATTAACTCAGCAACAGTGCATGGATGAACTTAATTCAATTTTTGGCGATGAAGCTCCATCAAGGACCAGTGTTTATCGATGGTACGGTGAATTCAATCCGGGTCGTAGTTCACTCCAAGATGAATTTCGTGAAGGTCGTCCAAAATCAGTTGTTGTTCCGAAAACCATTGATGCTGTGCGCGAACTCATATTGGAAGATCGTCATGTGACCTATCGTGAGATTGAGACAACCTTAGGCGTTAGTGGGACCAGCATTCATTCAATATTGCATAAACATTTGACTGTCAAAAAAATTTGTTCGCGTTGGATCCCACACAATTTGTCAATCGTCCAAAAACAGGCTCGTGTCAATTGGTCGAAAGAAATGCTCAAAAAATACGGTCGCGGTGCTTCGAAACACGTCTATGACATCGTGACAGGTGATGAATCGTGGATTTACGCGTATGAGCCCGAAAGTAAACAGCAGTCGACTGTCTGGGTGTTTCAAGATGAGCCAAATCCAACAAAAGTTGTTCGCGCACGAAGCACTTCCAGCAAATGGTCGCCTATTTTTTCGGAAAAACTGGACATGTCGCAACCGTACCACTAGAACAACGCAGAACAGTCAATTCTGAGTGGTACACAACCATTTGTTTGCCAGTTGTCTTCCAAGAAGTCAGGAAAACCAACCGCCGAAGACGGATCACTCTTCACCACGACAATGCGAGCTCTCACACATCGGCTGCGACAACTGCATTTTTGAGCACCCAAAACATCGATTTGATGGGTCATCCGCCGTATAGTCCTGACTTGGCACCGAATGACTTCTTTTTATTCCCGTATGTAAAAAACAAACTGAGAGGTCAACGTTTTTCGACAACTGAAGAAGCGGTTGCTGCATTCAGAATGCATGTGTTGGAGATACCTCAATCAGAGTGGCAAAAGTGCTTCGACAATTGGTTCAAACGCATGCAAAAGTGTACAGATCTTCATGGAGAATATTTTGAAAAACAATAAAGTGATTTTCGATGATCAATAATTGTTTTTGTTCTCTAATCCCGAAATATAAAAGGCAACCCTCGTATTTGTACACAACATTCTTAGATCCATTAAGAACAAAAAATCTTCTGGATTAGATAGTATTCCAAACATTGTTCCAAAGCATTTACCTCTGAAATGATTTCCAATGGAAATCTCCAGTAGTCCATCCCATCCCCAAAAAGGGGCAGGACAGGAGCAATCCAGCCAATCTTTGCTCGATTAGTTTGCTTCCGAACATCAGCAAGAGGCTCCTCGATAGTAGAGTGGTTAGTATACCCACCTGTCACGCGGGAGACCGGGGTTCGATTCGCCATCGGGGAGCCTCTGGTGCGAGACTAAATGACCTTGCTCGGAAAAACAAATCATTATGGAAAATTTAACAAGCCTCAGGACTTGCTAAATAAAGCCAAGAGTGGTTCCCGGTTGCAGTGCCGGTGATGATGATGAACATCAGCAAGGTATTCAAGAAAATTATAAATAAAGCATTGACTAACTGGTGTGAGGAAAATGGTATTATTCTGAACAACCAGTTTGGGTTTCGAGACAGTGCACAGCAGCCTGTTTGGTTTACTTTGAAAAAGTTTTCAACACCGTATGGTTAGAAGGGCTTGTATATAAGTTATCATATTTAGGTATGCCCGAATATTTATTATACATTATCTACGATATCATAATGGGTAAACAGTTTGTGGTGAAATGTGGAGATATAATCTCTAACAAGACTTTCCACATCAAAAACGGTCTACAACAGGGAGCAGTGAATTCTCCCATTTTATTTAACATTTACACTACTGATCTAGTGGGTTCTCTCAACCATGCAATTGCGTATGCGTATAGATCTGGAAAAAAGATTGATATCATCAATAGACTTCTGCGAGATGATTTCAACCAAATCAAACGTTTTTGCGACGACTGGAAATTCAAAATAAGTTCCCAAAAAACAGAGACTATCCTTTTCAGAACACCGCTGTCCAGTGCATCAAGGGACACAAAACGGAATTGGAAAACATTTTCTATTGCAGGAAGTAATAATCTTCCTCTACAAGTAAAAACTGTAGTCAGATACCTTGGAATCTAGCTTGATCAATATCTTTACTTTGATAAGCATACAGTAGCTGCTCTTACAGCAGCTAAAAACTAAAAACAATGACACAAAAACTCTTCCGTACAAGTCTGCTGGACCCCAAGGTGAAAATAATTTCCTACTCAGCATTCATCCGACCAATATTGGTGTATGGCTGCCCGGTATGGTACAACCTATCCCCACTGGTGGTGGTGGATCAATGGTGATGGATCAGTGATGAAGAGAGAACTACACGTCCTCAAACATAGTATGCCTCTCAGGCGCACCGCTTTCCGTCCCCCTATCCCCAATTCCCAATTATTTTTATTTTTTTTTTATTATTTTCGTTTTTAATTTAATTTTTATTTTTTATTTTTTTATTTTTTATTTTGATTTGTATTCCTTGTTTATTTTTGTCCGTTTTGTTTAATTTTTAATTTTTTATTTTTTGCTTGTCAATCGCCTATATGTGTAATTAAAAGAAAAAAAAAATTATGAATAATACATGGTGTAGAAAAAAATAGAATACATTTTAAAAAGAAAACATATCAATTATTGTGACATATTATAAAAACAGTTATTGTACGCCGAAGGGCATAGGAAAAATAATAATGTATAATTTATAGTGCTTGCGAAGAGCCAGTAAGTTAATGTAAGAATGATATTTGTAAAATAGAAATTAACATGTAGTCTTAAGTAAAATATGTAATTAATTTGTTAAATAAATGTGGATATACAACAAAAAAAAAAAAAAAACGCCACCGCAGCAAGGATAAATCCGACGAATCGAAACACTGTCCACTGCCGAGAGGAAACGTCCGCCCAAGCCTAGACCGTCCCGACGTCAATCAACCGCCAATAACGATTTGGGGGACAAGAACTCCAACTATAGGTGATTCTGGTTTTTTTTTTGCCGAAAAGAGCAGAAGGTATTCAAAAAGAATATATATGCGTAAATGATACTATTTTTATTAAAAAAAAAAAAAAAACCCTGTCATCGACACTAAAAAATACTGACATCTTTTTTCCTAACCTAGTAGGACCAATGCTGTGAAAGAAGGTTGATGATATGAGCGTATTAATTTGAAGTATCACCACTGTTCTTTATTGAAATTTGGAATACACAGTGAACTGATAGTTTAAATGTTTTAATAATAATATTGACAACACATTTTATTTAGTGATAATTTAACCCTGCAATCATGATGTACCAAACTTTCATGAATTGTGTCATTTATATTGTCAGGGCTTAACCAATAACCACTTTCTAACTGTAAATATTCAAACTGAGTATGAGTATCTTTTAGGTTTTATGGCTACATTTATGACACAGTGGCCTTCTGCAGGGCTGTTTATTCCTACCCATGCTAGTATTATAAAGTTCACATCAAAAATGCACTTGTCAAACATCACTAAGCAACCAAATCAGATAACACAATCCCGGGGTACCTTATGAAACTGAGAAAATGTGATGCTCAACACATGAAGTGAAAAAGGTGAAGGAAGAAGTGCGATAACTTACCGATTGCTGGAGAAAACTGTTTAAACGTTCTGCTGCACTCAAGTTGTCTTTATTCCGGATCAGCAAGTATATTTTCTTAACCTGAAAGTCCTTGAGTAACTTATGGATCAGTACTTTGCCAATAAAACCTGTCCCGCCAGTTATAAGAATCGTGGAATTCATGTAGAAATTTGTGACAAGCATTGGAAAGTCATCCAAATTGCCTTAAAAAAAAACAAACAATTAAAAACAATCAATACAAACACGATTAGCTTGAGCATTAAAGTTACTTTCTGTAGGATTTACTTCTTGCATAGCTTCACGGCTTTGCCAATTAACTAGGTCAGAGTTGAGGTACTAGAACTATAACCAGTCGTTGCTACTAGAATACTAACTCTAGTTGAACATTTGAAAGTTCGCTTTAGGTAGGACATCAATTATTTGTCAATCAATACTCATAATTTTAAACACGAAGAGGCATTCCTACCATACACGTGTACTGGTCATATCGAAAAATTGATTCTTTCGGTTAGGGCTGAATAATTAACCGCTGGGAACATATACCACCTGCTGCATACCGATGGTTCCCTACAACAGCACACCATTTCAAAAAGCTTCTAATCTCAGAATGCATTTTAAGGACTTCCAACACAAACCAAATCTTCTACACCTGCCTTTATAACAAAGGACAATTTTGTAAAAGCTTCAATACCACAAAAGAGTTTGTGTTTGTTTCTCCATCTCTAGAGAAGCTCATCATCTTCCGGTTTATGTCTCCAAGTAGCTTTCCTTATGTAAAAGTCTGAAAGTTTGTAGTACAATGAAGAAAGGACTAAACGTCCTTTGCACAAACAAATAAAGGGAAAATTCTTACTTTTACAATTACTATTCTTCGTCATCAACTCGAAAAGCTCTCCTCGACTTCTCAACCTTATCTGTGATTTTTCTAGCTCGTGGTGAGTTTGAACTAAGAAGACAAACTCTTTCTCGTCAGGTCAAAATTTCCCGTAAAAGCATTTTCTAAATATTCCAATACAAAAAATTGAAAGTGAATCTACCTTACAATCGTGAATTAACGAAAGTGAGAGAAACATAGTTTGAGAATATATTTGAAGTTCTCGGAAGTGGTTTACATAGATGGCTGAGAGAAATGAAATAGCCTTAGAAATAGCCTCTCCTTACTTATTGGACTATGAAAACTTTTCACAGATACGAAAATCATCCTTATTTACAAGTTTAGCTACTTGATAAGGGTATATGGAAATATTAGCAAGATTATTGCACAATCACTCCGCATAATGGTAATCATGTCCTTACACACAAATCCTTCAAATATTCTGCTAAATCTGATCCTGATCTCGAACCGAGATGATATAGTTTAACACAGCATATCATTGCCTTTATCTTGTTACCAGTTATTATTATTGTTCCATTTTAGATAAAGGAATAATCATCATCATCATCGGCACTACAATCGGGATCCGGTCTTGGCCTTATTTAGCAAGTATCTCCGCCGGTATCCATTCCTTATACGAGACTTGTTAAATTGTCCATATTAATTTGTTTTTCCGGGCAAGGTTACTAGCTCTGCGCTAACCTTTCTCAGGATGTTACTACAGGCATTGGTTCACTACTTGGCGGGTGCCAAAGTAGCTATCCAGGGGTGTAATGTGAAAACTGCATGTCAACTTGGATTAAATAGGGACAAGGATCGTCCTGGCCTTCGCCGGGTTGAAAGCAGAGACTTTACCCTGTTTGTTCGCTCCCATCCCCCAGATGTAGGAATACACTTCTTCAAATCCATTTTTCTCCCTGATGATGGGACCGCTACTTCTTCTTCTCATAACATTCGACTGGTATGTGGAGCAGGGTTAACAATGCTGGGGCAAAAGCTAAGCAAAATCGAGTCATTCAAAAAACTATGGAGTGTACATCGCCACATATGAATTAACCAGTTTCCCTCAGAGATAATGGGTTCTTGAGATATTCTTTATAGTTTATATACAAGAAGGTGATACGTCTGTTACACGTAATACCTGCCCCACGACAAGGATGTTTAGATAACAACCGTAGATAATGGTGTCTGATTGAAATGAGCGTAAAACAAATGGTAAAAAAATTGAAAATGTATTTATCAATCTGCACGATCGGTGAAGAAAAAGAATCATATGCACCACACCACTGATCGAACGGTAAGTACATATTTACATAGTCTAATTCGGACTCTGCACGAAGGCGACCATACAAAAGTAAGAGTCGTACATTTGTGGGGTTTTTCAGGGCCCGAAGAACCATGAATCGCTTTAGCCCCATATCCCACTGCAAATATCTGCAATTCCTATAATCGACTTACCAGTAAAAGAGCATCCCTCACCTGGAAACATAAGCCCACGGCAAAGACTACCACCATGCCGTGGCAACAAAAACTTTCGCCCCGAGGCATGCTTGCACCCAGTGCATCATGTTCCTATAGTCTTACGGTTACCTTTTCATGTAACCGACATCGAGTTCGTACATGCAAATACGCGTCGCTGAGAAGCATTCGCACATACATATGCATGACATGTTCATCCTCATCATGGCTAAACCAACAGTTGGTACAGAGGTCTCGCCGACCGATGGTTGATACCATCTGCAAGCCAGATTTCCAATAATCCGGCAACAAACTTACCATACGACCAATTCCCTAATCTAAAGAACAAATAAACCTTTGTTCTAGCCTTTCGATGGTGAGCGATCTTTTGTTAATTTAACATCACAAAAGAACCCAATTCCGCCGCCTGCTATACTCCTTAATACTCACCATCGATTTTTTCTGTTTACTCAATGTAAACAGAAGAAGATATTTATTTGATATATACATAAGATCACGCCACTATTGATCTTATCTTTGCAAGAACACAAAGGTGCTTATCGCTTAGATCAAATCGGAAAAGGAAGAAGAATATTGGTGTTGTCAAGCAGACTTTAAATACACTAAACAATAAAATAGTCAATTATCAATCTTGATGCAACCAACTTAAAATAAAATTGTACTTCGGTTGAAGTGTTCAAGTTGCGCAGTGAAGGAGTGCATCGGCTCAATGGCCTCCACTATAGCAGCAGTGACAGCTTCTTTGGATTGCATTGGATTCTGGGTCACCCGCAAGGCTTAATCGACCAGCCAAGCGTCCTTTACATATCATTGACATTTACTCGCCCATCCTTTAGTACAACTCTAATGTGAATCACGGAGCCGGGTCATCATCCCCTGGTCCCACAATACAGATAATATCTTACAAACGATTCGTGACATTGGCATCTTATATGATAGGGAGCTTAACCGTAATCCGATCACTCTACGCAACTTTTGTCCGGCCACTACTCAAATACGCTAGTCAGGTCCGGTCCCCGTATCAAGTGACTCACATTCGCAGGGTTGAGGGTGTTCAACGTCGTTTCTTGTGCTTTGCCCTCCGCGCACTAAACTGGGAAAATCCGCTGATTCTACCACCATACACATGCCGTCTTCAGCTAATTAACTTTAACACACTTGAAGAGCGCAGAATTCATGCCGATATTCTTTTCATCCGCCATCTACTCTCAGGTTCAATCAACTGCTCAAACATACCCTCTAATCAATCTAAACACACTTGAGCGCAAAATCCATGCCGACATCATCTTTGCCCATCGCCTTCTGTCTGGCTCAATCAATTGCCCAAGCTTGCTCTCTACTTTAACATTGCACACAAACCCCCGTAACGTACGTAACCCTCGACTGTTTTACGTGCCCGCTCATCACACTTCTTACGGCGCTAACGAACCCATCTCTCGTATGCTACGACAGGCCAACTCTTTCCCCTCCTCCTTCGATTTCAACATCTCCACTCCCGCTCTTAAACGACGTCTCATAATAAAGCCGTCCTAAATCCGCCCCCGCCGATCTCTAACCCCAGCCCCTGTATCAGACCCTACACATGCCCTCCACTGTCGCAAAAAGGCCGCGTTAACCACCCGCACATACACTCGCTCTTCCCTGGCTTCCTACCTCCCCTATCGCCAGTAATCTTCAACTTCCTGGTTTTCTTCTCCTTTTTTTCGATTGAATAATTGAATAACGTCTTAACCACTACTCTAGATTTTAAGATAGTCTGTAAGGTTTTTATGTTAAGTTAATTTTAAGCATTCTTCTCAAGGCCAACTCTGTCATTGGTTTTGTGAAACGCTGGTCGAAACAATTCTCTAAACCCTACGTTTCCCGATTGCTCTATATAGCCTTTTTGCGCACCCATTTTGAATGTGGTAGTCAGGTTCCTTTCCTCACTACTCGTCCCATATTCGCAGGGTAGAAATCCTGCAACGTCGTTTTTGCGTTTTGCCCTCCGTGGAGTGAATTGGCAATATCGTCTGAGTCTACCCCCATACACGAGCCGTCTTCAGCTAATTAACTTTAACACGTTTGAAGAGCGCAGAATTCATTCCGATATTCTTTTCATCCGCCGTTTACTCTCAGGTCCAATCAACTGCCCCAACATACTCTCTTCCATCACATTTTCCACTAACTCCCGAAACCTGCGAAACCCTCGTCTCTTCTATTTGCCCGCCCATCACCCGTCTTACGGCTCCAATGAACCCATTTCGCGACTGCAGGGATGGGCAAGCTCTTACCCACCTTCTTTGGCTTCAATCTCACCTCTTCCGCTCTCAAACGTCGTCTCCTACTACTGTGCGTTCGGTACAGACACTCTGTAATAAAATATACAAGTACTATATTTGGTCTTATGTCGGACTCCTTTTTTAACAAAGATTGCAACCGTTCTCCCCTGAGAAGAGTTTAATCGATATCTTCGTATGATATTACAATCCATGTGTGCTAGTTTATATTAGGGAACCACTTCCTCTGATGGGATTCCTCGATTTGGAGGCGCCATCGCAAATGGAGCTCGTTGTATCTAACAGTTTCCTTCCAGCCTTGGCGTTAAAGTATCTTTTGATATCATGCAAAAAGGCTTGGTATTCTCCTTAAAATAACGGGTCATGTGACAAATACGCTCACCTTATTTTCGACTTATGTGGGGCAGCATATGTCCATAAGTGCGCTGCACACTTCTTGGTTTATGGCGGGTTCCACCAATAGTGGGTTGAAAAATAGTCCCTAGCTAAATGTAACATTATGTTAGATAAGATATTTTGTAGTAAAAGCGGAGTGGTTGACGTGGAACACTCTGCTTGTTGAAAAAGATTGGCACATAAAAAATTAATTACACCTCGGAGTAGGATGTTTGTTGAGATCCGCAATAGATGAACGAAAGCAACTGCTCTGTTTTTTCCAGTGACCCATCACAACGTCAGGCATGATAAAAGTTATTTAAAGGCACATTAACAATAGTGAAACTGTTACGGATTCACTGGATGCAACCAGCGAAGTCGCAATGGAATGCTGCCCTTGGCAACACAATAACAAATGTCAGCAACTAGCTGACTTGTTGGACACACAGAAACTTATGGTAATTTTCTTACACTGCACTACATTCACGTGTGGGCTGATACAGCATCGAATATATGTACACACTTTATTAGATACAATGGATTAGAAATCCATTAGTTTTCTTTGGTTGAATGATAGCGCAAGTATAGAACCAACGCTAACTGCACAACTACAGCTTTTTAGAACTATCACTTGAACCTACATACGTTAACCTAAATGCCCCAATCTCTGACGTGGTAGATAGTACTGTGGGGAGGAAGTATGTACCAGCATGGGTACTTGATTCACTTTCTCCTCCATCCAATGCATTCCGTAGTACTGCAACTATCCACCAAGAAGAGGAAAATAAGACACTTGCTTTGATTTATATAAAAGGTTCGTTTTTTATTTTTAATGTTAGTTATTGAAAGTTGTGGTGACTGTTAATACGTTCACTTTATGTTAAATTATTTCTATTTGCTTCAAACCCGGTACAAACATTCGCGGAATACATAATTAGTTGAGTAAAAGGGATACGTCCCGCAGGGATGCAGACTCCGATGATCACCCTACGGGAGATGATAAGAAAGAAAAACTCGATGTGCGCGCACTGAAGGATGGAAGAAGACTCAGCGATAATCATCTCGTGCAGCGATGATTCGCATTGTTGGCGTGAGTTTATTGTGCCGTGGTAGATATCCTCTCCAATAAGGATATCGTTTTTACCTACCACCAGAGAAACGTAAAGTCTCTCTTGGTGGTATGTGTGTGATAGTTCGGATCTGGGTGATTTACACATGCTCAAGGGCGATGGGTAAACGAAGCAGACAGGCGGATAAGACAAAAGGGAGAAATGACCAAATGCGCCGGTAATGCGGGTCATTACTTACGCGATGCCTCGTCGCTATTATCGACGTTGAGAGAAAAATGGTGCTAAAAGCATTTTGGATGTTTATGGCATCTCTGGCTGCAGTAGAAACCGGGTTCATGTTTGCATTAGGAAATGCTGGAGAATTTGGTTTCAGCGTCTATTGCGCTAATTATATGCAGCTGCTTGGGTTGTTTATTGATGAGAAAAAAAAGGTCGCCAGCCAATGTGTATGAAAAGGTACATGACGCGGCTGGGAAAATAGACGGCGCAATATTTATGGTCCCTGCCATGACGGTTACATTGAATGCAATCCGAATCATTTTGTTTACAGCAGTTTGTCTGGTACCGAATTGGTTAAGAATACCAGATAAGCAAAGAAAGAAATCTTACGGAAAATTGTATGCGAAGGGATGCATGAAAAGGTAAGTTTTCTTTATAGGGATTTTAAGATTATAGATTGTGATCTATATAACGCGTGAAGCATTTACAGGTACTAATACTGTTGCATTAGCGAACTCAAGGAAATTGGGTAGTAGTTACGGGGGTTTTTTCAGGTAAGTGGACCGTAGGGTTTGGCGGAACCGCTACAGTACAATTAGTTTTCTGGTTATTTATACAGTAACCAATAGCGGAAGACAAAATATAATTTTTAGATAATAATATAATATGTGTGTATACAATTTAGAGTTATTGCACGATGCAACAAATTATAATCAAGGTGTGTAACGTATAAATTAATTTTAAAAAGCTCTCCACCTTCTACACCAGAGGTGTTAGCGTGTGTCAAAACCGGGTAGCTCAGTTTTGTTTACATCGAGCTGTGACACAATAGCTAATAGGGCAAATTCAAGCTCTTGAATGACGAACTCTAAAAAGCCCTAGAGAGAAGAGGAGCGAAAATGTGGTTGCAAAACACAACGAAGATCATCATAATCATCGGCACTACAACCGGTCTTGGCCTTATTTGGCAAGCCCTGAGGCTTGTTAAATTTTCCATAATGACTTGTTTTTTCCAGGCAAGGTCATTAATCTTGCGCTAGAGGCTCCCCGATGTGAAATCGAACCCCGGTCTCCCGCGTGACAGGCGGATATACTAACCACTATACTCTCGAGAAGCCGAAGACCGGATGGCTGATAAATGGGAACAAAGGATTTGAACGATACGTCAAGGAAGATGAAAAGAGTAGGACGAACGCAACGATGACTGGGAGTCGGCAGGTAAATTCGTTCTCAAAAGATAAATGTTTAAATAGTTTGAAAAGGTAAACGAGGTAAAATCGCCTTCCGTATTTTAAATTAAACAACCGCGAGTTGGCGCAGAACAATAGGGAGCCAGAATTTACATCAGAACAAAATTTGGCAGAGACGTCAAACGAGACGAAAAAACAACGCTTGGAACAATAACGTCGACGGAGCAGAGGCGATTAAAACCGAGAATAAAATTATTAATCGAAATAAGAAAACGAAGTTAGGGGTGAAATCAAAAGGAATTAACTCGAACAAGGTAATTAAGCGTGACAAGCAGAATTAGACAGTGATGCACGAACAAGTGCACCGTGGAAAAAGAAATGATTGGTGCGGAAAAAATTACAAAACTACAACCGAACGAGGTTAACCGACCGAGGCGAACGAAGCAGTTTTGGGAGCGAGGAAAATGAAAAGGTAAATGCAGTTGACGGTGAGTTTGTGTGGATTCGATAAACAGCGATAGTGGATCCCAAGGGCAATTAACTACAGCTAAAGCGGTTATTCTCGGCCGCCAGAACCGGAAAGGAACATCAATCCTAGACAAGAGGAACAAAAATCTAAATCCAACGTACGCCGAGTGAATACTAGCCAAAAAACGACGCAACACAACCCCAGGACAATAACACCGGAGGGATATCATATCATCGCGGCCCAATTAGTAAAAGAAAACGAAGAATCGATTGTCGGGAGTTCCGACCGTTTTAAGGGGGTATTCTGGTCTCGAAATTTGAAAAAATCATTTTTTTTTTCATATTTTCAAAGCTTAACCCTCCAAGAATATGTCTTTAAGAGGATTTTAGGAAATCCAAATTATTTTCGGAGGTATGGCTGTTTTGCTGACGGCGCTAAACCGACTCGGCCGGAACGAATCGAACAAAAGACATTAGGGACTTTCTGTCAAGCTGCGACCCTGTTTCCTCGTAAAACTTATATATATATATATATTGAAATACAATAACCGGAGGTAACCTTTATGTATTTTTAAATTATATTTTATGTTTAGTGTGAGCTTACATCCAGTTGCGAACAGTTGAATTGTAACCTTCAAGCCAAGTGAACGCATGTACTGTCAGCACCCTGATTCTGTTGAGGACATGAGAAATGCAATTTGGGCTACTTATTATCATAATAGTTCCACAAATAAAAATCCGCAACATATGTATTGCCCACCTGGCGCTGAGTGTTGGTGTAAGTGGCAAAAAGCTGCATCTGATGGTACATTACAGGAGTTTGACCACGAAAATCCTCCTCTATGGGCGAAGGTATTGGATATTATGAAGCCGATTTACGAGAGTTTATCGCCGGAGGAGTTATTGACTCGATGTTTAGGCTCAGAAACTCAAAATAATAATGAGTCTCTAAACTCTTTGATTTGGACTTTTGCGCCGAAAGATATTCATTCCGGAACTCACGTCATTGAAACTGCTGCGTTTATTGCTGTTCGCATATTCTATGAAGGCTACATTCCTCTTTTAAAAATAATGATGCTCATGGGAGTCAAAATTGGTCCAGAAGCTTATTCATTCGCTGGGAAACGAGACAATGCCCGCATTGACCGCTCAGAGATAGAAGCGTCTAACGCATCAAAGGATGCCAGAACTGCTCGGTTGGAAGAGAGAAGCGCGAAAGATGCTTATTTCGAAGTTGAGGAAGGTCCAATATATGCAGCAGGAACGGCAGATTGAATAAACGTAAGCCTAAAATTTTCATGACTTAGACCGCGAGAAACTTTAGGTGAAATTTTAAACGCGTTTTTCTCGAAAGTGTCTTTTAAAACAATACCCACGATTTACAAGTTTTACTGAACCAATTTACTTCAAATTTAGTATAACATACAATAACTTCTTCTCCAACAATTCAGAGAATGACACAAAGAAGCAAACCCTTCGTTGCATGGCAATCGTATGAATAAACTAAATCCTTCACGGGTGATTTACACAATATAATACAATTTGTCATTGAAGGCGAGACAAACGTGTTGCCCCCTTACCATAGTGACATCTTGCTGTGTATATATGACGATGATACTGCTTTTAGTTCCGATAGGTTTTGTATTGCAAACCATTATTTTAATTAGCTTTGGTCTAGCTAAATAAAGGGCATAGGAATGCCAAACAATTTAGGAGTGTCACTTCGAGTTCTCGTAACACGTACAAAGTGATCGTAAGATGTTAAACAATTTACTCTGGTAGAAAAGCGGTTTTCCAATGATTGTGTATATTCTCTTTAATTGACAACTACGAGTTTCTTAAATCTTACTGGATAAATAAACAAAAAAGAAAATACGTAATGTGATTCCTAGAATAAAGGTTTTCGATTCTGAATCATATATACATATATATTTATATATATATATATATATATATATATATATATATATATATATATATATATATATATATATATATATATATATATATATATATATATATATACTACATATATTTTATGTATACATTCTGTCAACAAGTACAGGCAATTGATCATTTAAAAAGCGTGCTTAAACGAATTTTCTTCAAAAACTCAATCGCGTTAAGGTCCATGCAGACAAACTAGTCAAATCCGATCCCATATTCATAAAACGTATTATAACTGGCGATGAGACTTGGGTTTCAAATTTGACATGCAAACGAGACTGCTTCGGAGCGCCGCCAATCAACTGAACCGAAAGCAAAAAACAAAGCACGTTAAAGTAGATCAAAAGTCGGGATAACATTGACTATTTTCTTTGATTATCGCGGCATTGTGCACTCCGAATTCTAGCCAGAAGGTGAGATGGTAAATAAATAATATTATCTGGACGTTATCCGACGTTTCAGAGGCAAATTCGTCGAAAAAGGCCAAGTTTGTGGAAAGAAAGCTCATGGATTTTGCACCACGATAGCTTACCATCTCACAAGGCTGTCACTGTTAACGAATTTCAGTCCAAAAACTCCTCAAACATCGTTGAACAACCACGGTATTCACCTAATATGCCTCTGGCTGACTTTCTTCTCTTTCCAAAACTTAAATTACCAATTCAAGGCACCCATTTTCAATCGATAGAAGACATAGAAAAGATATGACGGCGCGAACTGAAATTAAGTCCGGAAAATACGGACTATTAATTTTTTTAATTTAAAATGCGTATTGACTTTATAAAAAAATATTACAGTTTTTATTTAAGACTAAATGCTAAGTCCTATCTACATTTATTCTTCTTATTTCAACGTACTGGTTCTCCACAACCACTCAAATTTGTATAATGTCTTTTTGTTTTGTTGTGCCTTTCGGCGTACAATAATTTCTTGATTAACGTATAATATGTTATATATATATATATAGATATACCAGGTGTGCCGGTCTGAAGTGAGCGTCAAAATACAAATGTATCGATTGGGAACGTTTGTTGTGAACGACCCCTTTTTTTTGGTGGCTATGGCATGTGTCAAACATATTTAGTATGCATCAAGTCATTATACAAACATCTTTTTTTTTTAATCCTGTTAAAAATGTCGAATTTTGTAGCAGAAAATGATGATTTGCGGAAAGCATTAATTTTTTGTTTTCATTTGAATAAAAGTGCTGCAGAGTCGCATCGAATGCTTGTCGAGGCTTATGGTGATCATGCTCTATCGGAAGCAACATGCAAAAGATGGTTTCAGCGGTTCAGAGATAATGATTTCGATGTGCGAAATGAAGAACGTGGAAGACCACCAAAAAAGTTTGAAGACGCCGAATTGCAAGCAATATTGGATCAAGATGACACTTTAAGTCAAAAACAAATGGCGCAAATGTTAAATATTGCACAACAAACAATTTCTGGCCGTTTAAAAGCTATGGGAAAGATCCAAAAGTATGGAAACTGGGTGCCACATGAATTGAATGACAGGCAGATGGAAAAGCGAAACACCACATGTGAAACCTTGCTTCTAAGACACGAAAGGAAGTCAGTATTGCATCGAATTGTGACTGGTGATGAAAAATGGATTTATTTTAAAAATCCTAAACGCAAAAAATCAAGGGTACATCCAGGACTGCAAAGCCTGGCCGTAAGATAAAAAGACAATGCTCTGTGTTAGGTGAGACCAGAAGGGGGTGGAGTATCACGAACTTCTAAAACCTGGCGAAACTGTTGATGCGCAACGCTACCGACAACAAATGATCAATTTGAACCATGTATTGATCGAAAAACGACCAGAATGGGCCACAAGACACGGAAAGGTAATTTTGTTGCATGATAATGCTCCGAGTCATACAGCAAAACCCGTCAAAGAAACAATAAAAGCTCTCGGCTCGGAAGTGTTATCACACCCACCGTATTCACCAGACTTGGCTCCTTCCGACTACCATTTGTTTTCATCGATGGGACACGCATTTCTACGAAGAAGTCGAAAATTGAGTCTCCGAATGGTTTGCCTCAAAAGACGACCGGTTTTATTGGGGTGGTATCCACAAATTGCCAGAAAGGTGGTCGAAATGGGTAGAAAGCAATGGCCAATACTTCGAATAAAATGTTTTTCACTTTTCCATTTAAAGTTAGTGTTTTATTTAAAAAAAAAAAAAACGGTACACTGGTATGTACCGGTATATATATATATATATTTATATATATATATATACATATATATATATATATATATATACATATATATATATATATATATATATATATATATATTGTTACGTAATTTCGATAATCGAGTTCCTCGGTTCGATCTCTGGATTGTGAATAATCCTAATAAAATTCCAAATTTGTACTTTTTACTTCTCTAGCTTCATCATTTTCTTTATTACTTTTCTGGCTGCTTTGCTGACGCGCCGTCTAATCGAAACATATTCATTCCGGACTTTACGTGAAACTTTAAACGCGTTTTTCTCGAAACTGTCTTTTTTAAAACAATACCCACGATTTTTCAAGTTCTACGGAACCGATTTACTTCAAATTTAGTATATGTCTTCTTTATAGGCTTTTCTGTTGCATGAACTATCGTCATCCCCAAATTTCAATGTTTACTATTTTTAAAAAATTCGAAAAACTAAAAAAAGTGCTACAAAACTACATTTTTTTTCAAGCAGTCGCCATTTTGTTTTCAACTTTTTTTAGTTCCAACGATAGAGGCTTTTCTGTAAATTAATAATCTTTTTTTTCAGATTGCTACGAGGGTTGAATCGTGGGTATGGTCGCGTGCCAACTTTTTAAGATCCCCCACTTCATCAGCCGCTTACTTTTTGAATTTTGAATTGTTTACTTTCAATTTTTTTTACTGTATTCTTGAAATATTAATAAACAACCCATAAAAAAAATGAATAATAAAAATATTGATTGCGTTTTTTTACAGCACTTCAAAAATTGCGTTAAATTCGGGCGTCTAGAACACAATACCCCCTTAAGGTACTTTGAATTCGTTGTATCATCATCATCATCGGCACTACAACAGGGAACCGGTCTTGGCCTTATTTAGCAAGTCCTGAGGCTTGTTAAATTTTCCATAATGATTTATTTTGTCTGGGCAAGGTCATTAGTCTTGCGCCAGGGGCTCCCCGACGGGGAATCGAACCCCGGTCTCCCGGGTGACAGGCGGGCTCCTCGATAGAATTCGTTGTATAGGGTAATAATAATAAACATTGGATAATTATTAACCTCGGCTTTCATTTCGTCGGCAACTATAATTAGCCCAAATACAGTCCACTTTACACCATGGCACCACACAGGCCGCAACAGTTATTGTTGTTGTTTTTGTATATAATTTAAAGTTATCCTCGGGAAATTTATCGAACAATTTTTCAACTAGACTATTTTGTGGCCACGATGAAAATCGAACTTAAATGCCTTTTGGTAAAACCTTAATTGCCGAACATCTTTTTCCCAAGGAAAATGGCACCACATTTTATATAAATACAAACAAAATATGTTTTAGTATCTGCAGACTTTAAGTAAATATATATTCTACAGGAAAACACTAGTACGATAAACAAACATACAAGTTTTGGAAAAGTCTTTACTTTTAGGAAATAAACACAACTTCTTCAAAAACATAATTTTTCGCTACTAAAAATACATAGTTGACTTAGTTCTTTCTTGTGGAAAGGATAAAGTTTGTAGTCATTAGAACTGCACACAGAATTGTATTTGACAAATATTATTTACAATATAAACGCAGATATAAACTTCCTTCTCGACGAAATCTTAGAACTTTGTGATAAGTGATGATTGAGATGAAATCTGGCATACTTGCAGTGGGAATCAAGTCCTTAATACGTTCTCACTCATGGAAATCTTAAAATTAGGTGTTCTTATCTATCGATTGTTTTTAGATCACAGGCCTAATCTCCCTCGGATGCAAGGGAGAACACTCGCTCAATTCCAAGCATACGTCGAGGCTGGTGTCTTGATTTTTTGTATCCCCATACATCTCGATACCACATTTGACTCGGGCTACCTCATTAAGTATACATGAGCCGTCACACAGCGTTCGACTGCCAAGAGCATCTTCACATACACAGGAACTTGAGGTAAATAGTACGTTTCTAGCATTGAATATTGTGTCGTCGGGCATAGAATGTGTTGATTCGGCGATCATAGCTGCCTTCGTTATACCAACAGTCTTGATGCCATCTTCTGGCAAATGCTGCCAATCATCCTTTTGCGAACTAACTATTGGCGATGAGCTATCAAACTTAATCCCGTTTGCTTTAGGATTGATATGCAGTTTCTTCATTTCGCCGGAAAACACCACATTATAATCCACTTTGCCGTGGTTGCGGGCATTCTTCATGCTGGCACTTCTCGACGAAATTGCTGAATTAGGGTGCTGGTGGAAACTGGTATGACCGTAGTGACTGGCATGAGGGCCAAATATATTATTCCGAATACGAGTCGATGCGGTACCGTAGGTCGAGCGTACAGAACTGGCTCTGGTGTGTATGGATATTGTCCTGTCCTGGTTATCAAAGCTGGTGTGAAATTTGCAGAAACATACCGAGAAACGCTTGTTGAACTCCCGTTTGAATTTTTCCTGAGGAAGACAACAACGGGAATACAGTTTTAGGAAAAAAATTAAAAGCATTTATTTAAATTAAAGAATATTTCAATGACAAATGCCGAACTCAGCTATTTTGTGTACACCAACCCTGTTAAGAACCTATTTTTCTTACACTCTTGATTTATTTTCCGATCAGCACATCCGCCCTTGCAACCCTATGGGCTTATTAACATATGTGCATATTCTACCAATTTATCTGATATCTCACATATATTTCTTGAGGTTATTTTTTATCTGTAATAACTGCTTCCCATTGGCTTTGTCTGTATGATATCCGAACAAATACTCTGTGGATATTGTCTAAACTAAATAAACTGAATACAAAGATACGACAAGTGTATAACAATAACTGGTGACTAAAGTTGCCGATCGAAACCGCGTGGCGACAGAAGAGCAAGTTTGCCTTGACCATAGTTCCAATACTAAATGAAGGCATATCCTTAGAAGTCGTGGGTATTCTTGTCAGAAGATAGAGGATAAATAAAAATTCGGACTCTATAAAAGAGGATTGTTGAAGTTGAATACGCTAACAATTTGGCGGTCATCAAATCCTTGACTCGAATGTAAACAGCCGTATCGCGAATACATATTCGTCCAAGACTTAACGATGGTGGTGTCAGTTACAACAGCACCACAACTGGCAGCCTGGCCAACAGACAACATAATAACAAGATTATCGGAAATTCGTGGAAAGCACGATCCAACTGACAGTAGTAGGCCACCCATAAACCACTTCTATTCAGTACGTTAAATTAAATTTATCATATGGTTACAGGATTGCAATTACTCGTATATAACATCACACTTAAATCGTGTGATTTCATTGCAAATTTAAGGAACCTGTCAAGATAAGGGGGGTTAAGCTTCAAAGAAAAGTGAGAGACAAATCAAGAGGTCAAAGAATTACACCACTAGGAACATTTAACTAGCATACCATGTGTCAGATCGCTTTCGAACTCGCACTCTCGCCCAAGCACTCAAAAAGATAAAGATTAACAAATCAACTAGTTGAAACTCAGCGAATATCTAGCCAATCCCCAAAAATGCGATTTATTTTCTGTCTTCTAGGCTCAACCCATTGTAGTGCTGCACGAAGCCCAACCACTTCCCTCCCACATTTCCTTTTCCCTCATACCCATAATGCATATTAAACACACATACCCAAACCACTAAAATTACAAAACCGAATTAAATGCGTGAGCCAGATGTTCACACATAGACTTGTAGCCTATCTAACAGATACACACACAATCACAAGCAAATAGTGAGGAACACCAAACGAAAATCGAATAAGAAAATACATCAGGGCCGTATACCATAGCGATAACAAAACAATTTACATCAGTGGAATATATTTGAGTTTAAAAATCGAATTCTAAGATCGGCCAGTAGCCTGATGTGTTACTCTTAGGTTCAATTTTTAGTGATTCTAACTGTCATAGCGTCAGTTCGAATCACACGTTCTTCACTATCCATCTCAAACGCTATAGACTCATTTCCCAATTTTATCCAAGATCATAAATTACGCGTCTGAATTTTCACGATCTTCCAAGAATTTGTTTACACAAATTCCTATCTATTGCTGTTACAAATTTCGCATAACACATTTCTATTTCATTAACATAAAATTTGGTCTAGAGATCCTATTGCAATACAGCAAGCCAAGAACATCAAGCAGCATCAAATGGCACTCGAAAGTGCCAGCAGTGATTCTAAATTATAAATTGATAGCGGATGCACTGCTCGGCACATTACCATTCATTCCAGCATTAAGCCCCTGAATTTATACTACATAAAATCCAACTATGCGGTTGCAGCAGAAACCTCTATTGGCAATGAACGCTACCAATTACTCAAATTCCGAAGATTCAGCGGAGATGCTGAATTAAGAAGAACGACAGATGGTTCCTAACAGATTGTCATTGTTACTGTTTTCTGACACAGTTTTTACGGCCGTTTTTAACGTTCCTTCAAACAAAGAAGAATTTTTCTTTGTACCTTTATACAGTTTTTTTTTTGTTCCTGGAGTTATAGGCCATTTTTTAACCTGTGACGGTTTTGTGAAATAAGGTTTATTTTAACTCGTAAATAAAAGTTCAAAATTATGTACAATTCAATGCGTGTTTATTTCTGCCCAGTGCGGCAGTAGTTTTTGCTGTGTCCGTGGCGACACATAATGGTCCTTCGAGCCGGATGTCCGACATCCATGCAAGATGTCGGCGCAAGAATCAAGGCGCCAACGATTGGATTACGTCCAGCAACATCCTCAACAAGGAACGAAAAGAAACATGGATTACGCCCAACATTCTCAACGAACCTGGATCATCTTTCCAACAGCCATTGGAGAAGTCATCACCATACAAAACCCTCAACGAGGGAAACAAGGTAACATAGGTGGCAATTAATTTATAATTTAATATTAACAAATTAAAAAGAACATCCAAGTGATTTAAATAAAAGTGTTGTGGTGTGTGTGATGGTAATTAACTTCGTTCGATATTGTCTACCGCCGGCTAGCGATTGTCGTTTTTAACTAAAGGCAATTTTTATTCAACATAATGCACAGTTAACAATTAATAATTAGCTTAGAGCGTCTGCAAAGGACCAGTAAGTTATTATATAAGATAATTAAGCTAGAATTTAAGCATTTTTTGTCTAGCCTTTAATTTAGAAACTAAGAAGATAAAAAGAAAGTAAAAAAATGTTTAAAAAATGAAAATGACAATTAATAATATTAAAGTAGTGAACCTGGACACAATAACAACTATTAAATATGGAACAAACTGAAGGAACTGATATGGGCCTCAATGTCGGCCGTTTCTGAACAACGAAAGCGCGCCGAAGAACGAATATCACAGAGTCACCGAATTATAGGATTTTTTCCAACTATTCTATAAATCGTTATGGAGAACAATGTGGAATTACCAACTAGACAAGTGGGAGCTATCTATTTCAAGAAGTTCATTTCGTCCTACTGGTCCAACAAGGAGACAAAACCTGACGAAGCAATTAGTTTCTCGATTCATGAACATGATCGTGCACTGATTCGGGGCAATATTGTGAATGCAATTGTGCATGCTCCCGACATAATGGCCCGCCTGTTTGAAAGATATGGAAGTCCCAAAAACGTTGATGAGAAATATCGGAAATTTGCGGAATGGTATCTTCCTACATTCACGTCACGTGTTCTGGATGTTTCACTTAAGATTTTC
The DNA here is from genome assembly GCA_963931805.1 of Microdon myrmicae. Taxonomy (NCBI): domain Eukaryota; kingdom Metazoa; phylum Arthropoda; class Insecta; order Diptera; family Syrphidae; genus Microdon; species Microdon myrmicae. The sequence continues at coordinate 186,120,603 of OZ007498.1, read as the reverse complement.
GACCAATATCGTAACCGCGAGCCTTAACACATACTCTAAGGTACCTAAAAAATGCTGTGATTCATGTGTATTACTGGAAGTTAATTAAACCTCACATGGTTGAAATTATTCAAGATGTGATATTTCCAGTAATGTTCTTCGCGGGGTCTGACCAAGACCTCTGGGAAAATGACCCACATGAATTTATTCGAGTGAATTTCAACATTCAACATTTTCTGAAGATTTTGTTTGTTCCTGCAGCACAAATGTTTCGTCATTCAACATTTTTTAAGATTTATTTTTCTGATTCCTGCAGCACAAATGTTTCGACATTAAATATTTTTTAAGATTCTGTTTGTCCAGTTCCTGCAGCACAAATGTTTCGTCATTCAACATTTTTTAAGATTTATTTTTCTGATTCCTGCAGCACAAATGTTTCGACATTCAACATTTTTTAAGATTCTGTTTGTCCAGTTCCTGCAGCACAAATGTTTCAACAATCATCAGGTAAACCGCGGAAAGGAAGTCTTTTGGGGAGGAAGTCGTGGCACCGGCATGGGTGCGAGTTCTACTTCCTCCTCCATCATAATTAATAACTCCACCGAACACTAAACGACTATGTGGGGATTCTCTATACCACATGGCGAACCAACCCACAATGCCAACCAATCTTGACCGCTAACAGCGCGTCACTTTAATCCAGCTCCGCGTGCAAAATCTGCATTTGCATACATCCCATACTTACCAAGAACCCATTTCCCATGCTGAAATAAATGCATATTCCAATTTACAACGGAATATTAATCATTTCCCTCAATTACATCACCCCACATACATTTTCCCAAAATTGCTTCGGTCAATCCTTTACTGAACTTTCATTTCCTCTTCGTGACCAAGCAATCTTAACCGAAATTCATATGCCGTAACTAACGCATATTCAAATCCTCAACGGAACAGCAACAACTAACCAAGCCGCATACATTTCCCCGAAACGACTTCGACCAACATTCTATCTAAACGATATTCCTTGCTTGCATTCAAGCAACTTCAATTTCCTTAGCTTACACGGAAAGGATTCGCTGGAACTAAATTCCTATGCAGGCATAGCAACTCTTCCACTAAATTCTTAGGAAGCGACAATGAGTTTACGACGCCACTGCCACAACCCAATGGATTTTCGATTTCATAAGTCAGTCATCATCCTACCATCGACGCGCGCAAGTCAACCCCCCTCGTATCGTGCGCTCGGGGGGGCGCAAACCCCCGAGTATATAGTCGTCATTCAACTACCGCCACGCGCGAGTTAAGGAAAACAACTTGGTGTTTTTGTTAACTTATTTTATTTATATTGCTAATTAATGACGCTGAGTTCGCTCCTTCACGGCTGGGAAATCAATCGTGCCGGTTCCTCTTCGGTGGCGGTATTTATGCCTCGAATTGCGATAAGGTTGAGTGTGTAGTTCGGTATATTTGTTGATGTGTCCGTCATGGGCATTCGTTGATTGTTTGTCTTGAGATTAGAGATGTCTTGGCGGCATCGATTGGTTTTATTATCGTCGGTATCCTTTGACTATGTTTTGATAATGCGAGTTCGGGTGAGTATGGTATTTGTACAAAATTTATGCAGTATTTGGTTTGCAATATGGAAAAGATTAAATTGGATTGTATGTATATTGGTATCATAATGTAACTGTACAAAGGTTGGTAGAGATTAATAATAAAGATATTTGGGGTTTAGAATACAAGGGTTATTATGTACAGAGATTTGTTTGGGGTTTGAACTACAGTAATGCATAGGTATATCTAATACATTATGTGGGAGGTGTTAACTCTCCCCCCCTTAAGTTAAAACGTCCTCGTTTTTTTATATTTTCGGTTTTTTGGACTAGTCGTGTCATTTCTTATTTAGATAGTACATTACATTTTTCTAAGTTTTTTTCTTTTTATATATTAATATTATTTTTATAATATAAAGTGTTAATGTGATGATTACAATAATTGCCAGTACGCAGCACAATGTTCTTATAGGGTGGTCTTCTAAGGGTGTGAAGAATGTAGATATTTCTTGTAAGTTTGTGAATTTATTAGTTGTATCTGAGGACAATAATTCAATTATTATGTTCAATTCTTCATTATGTCTTAGTGCTACAGCTTTTTTGATTACATTTTTTCGAAACTTATAAGGTTAGGACTTTTAATGGTTTTGCCGTCTACGACATGACTTTTATCTATAAAAATATATCCGTTTTCTATTTCTTTAATCTCTACATTGTTTTCTTTTATAAAGTTAGAAGCGGCTGGTTCATTGGTTATTAATGGTAATGTACAGTTATCTTTGTAATTTCGAATAAGTTTACAGATATATGTCCCTACAAAGTTTTTACAATTGGTAATATGTGTATATTTAGATGCTATCAGACATTATAGGTTTACCATATATAGTTGATAATGCATGTTATATATATGAAAAAGTTGACATTTTTTATTTAATACAGGGTACTTATATGTTATTAAAGTCGTATCAATATAGTAGCAAATAAATATACTGGGATATTCCATTGCATGAATTTAGAGGTTTGCTGGATCCGTTTTCACTAAAACATATTTCCTATTTTTTTAGATCATTGATCTTGATTGGCTGGATTAGGCCTGTCATTGTTATAACCAGGAGAATGGTTAGATTTTTCATCCTGGGAAAGTTTGATTCTCGATCGTATATTATCTTTGTGGATTTTTTTGTTGCGTGTTGTGATTACAATGTCGCCTTTGTCTTCCTTTACCGTGTGTTCGCTGAATCGATCGGTATTTTTATTTCTGCGTGAAGACCTAACAAAGATTTTATCCCCGGGTAGGTATTTGATGTTTACGCGTTTTGTATTAACATGATCCAAGAGGTTTTGTTGATTGTTTTTTAATTTCGCCTCTATATCAGGATAGTCTCGTCTGTTAAAAAATACGTCTTCAGGTTTGTATCCAGTCGACGAGTGGATTGTTCGGTTGTATTGAGTGACTGCATCAAATAGGAAGTCCTTGCATTCACCTCCTTCTTGTTTAGCGAGGGCTCTGACGATTTCGATGAGTGTGGAATGTGCTCTTTCTACTTGGCTGTTGCTGGTAGAGTGGTCGACAGGTGTAGTACTGTGGTTAACGTGATGCCGGTTGAACACAGCTTTTGCCTGTTGACTAATAAAAATAGACTCGTTATCTGTCATAACACTTTGTTGGCCCGGATAAACAAATATTTGGGATAGGAGTTCGTTTAATGTAATGTGGGTATTAATTTTATTAGATATATAACGTAAGTGCAGATACTTTGAGTACCTATCTATAGTACTAATGTATATTTCATTGTTCATGTGGAATACATCCATTTGTAGATATTGGGAGCATTTGCTTGGTATAGGTGTTCGTCCTATGGGTTGATGGTTGGGTTTCCGATCGTACTTGGTGACATGGCATATTTTACAGTTTATTGCATATTTTTTGCAGTCCTTTGACAGAGTTGGCCAATAGCTGGTTTCCCAAATTTCTTTTGAGTTATTTCTGTGGTTACGATGAGCTCGAATGTGCACATCTTCCAAAATCTGTAATTGTTTCTCTCTATCTGTTATGTCTTCTAATAGTTTGTCGGTTAAGGCAATCTTGTATCTCTCGAATACCTTTTTAATTTTATCGCAGTATTTCATCATTATTTCTGCTTCCATTTTTAAAGCGTTCAATTTATTTGGATTTAAAGTTTTCTTCATGAAGTCTATAAGTTTTTCTTCGTTAGTGAAGTGTATTATGTGTCGAAAATTATTGAATATGTTGGTCGATTCAAGATTATTTTTGTTGGATTCTTTCAATATTAGTTGGTTTCTATAGGCGTTTAATGGTCTTTTTAGTATCTTGAAATTCTCTGTAGGTATGTTGTCATCCGTTGTTGCGTTTATCTGTTGTCTGGATAATGCATCGGCCACAATATTTTGGCTGCCTGGTTTGTAAACTAGTTTTGCTCCGTACTCTTCAATGATGCTCTTCCATCTCTTGAGTTTCGTATTAGGATTTTTTTCGGAAATAGCAAAAGTTAGGGATTGATGATCCGTGTATATAGTTAAGTCTGTGATACCATACAGAAGGTTGCGTAGTTTCTGGAGGGCCCAGATAATTGCTAATAGCTCCTTTTCGTTGGTGGAGTAGTTAATTTCTGCGGAGTTTAGTGTTCTAGAAATGAAAGTTAGAGGGTGTCTTCCCTGGCTTAATACTGCTCCTATTGCAAAGTTGCTGGCGTCGGTAGTTAATTCGAAAGGCTTCCCATAGTCGGGCTGGAACAGCACGATTTTTTCTTGAAGTTTAATTTTTATATTATTGAAAGATTCTTTAGCTGGCTCGTCAAATTTAATCTTTATATTTTTGCTTTTGTTTTTCGATACTTGTCCTTCTCCTTGAAGAAACAAAGTCATTGGCTTTGTAATTTTGGCGTAATCCTTAATAAATTTCCTATAATATCCTGCTAATCCTAGAAATGATCTTAATTCCTTCAAATTTGATGGTTCGGGATAATTTTTTATAGTATTGATCTTCTCAGGGTCTACAGTTATAACTCCTTGTGAGATTATATGCCCTAGGTAGTTGATCGATTTCTTAAAGAAATGCGACTTCTCCGATGAAATCTTCATGTTTGCTTTCTGTAGAGCTGCAATTATTATTTTCAAATGTTCCATATGTTCGTCCTCGTTACCAGAATATATTAGGACGTCGTCAATGTAGACATAAGCGAATTTTCCAATATAGGGTCGTAGAATATCGTCTATTGTCCTCTGAAAAATGCTAGGTGCGTTTTTGATTCCGAAGGGCATGCGAACAAATTCGTATTTAGCTCCGTTTATGGAGAAGCTAGTTTTCGCCCGATCAGATTCCTTTATTATTATTTGGTGAAATCCAGATTCCAGATCGAGTGTTGAAAATACTTTAGCCTTGCCTAGGTTTTGTATAGTAAGGTTTATGTCAGGGATAGGGTATCGGTCTGTTACTGTCTCATTATTGAGTTTTTGATAGTCGATCACCAATCTTCTTTTAGGCCTGTTCTGATCATCTGTACCTTTTTTTGGTACGATCCACACTGGTGAGTTATAGGGGCTGTAACTTTTTTGAATAATCCCCTCATTCAGCAATCTGTTTATTTCTTCGTTAACGAAGTTATTGTCTGTAACTGGGTATGGGTATTGTTTAGAATAGACTGGGTTTTCGTTTCTAGTCTTTATTGTGGCTTCTATATTGGTTACAAATGGTAGAGTTGGATTCATTTTTTCATTAATATTCATGATTTCTTCTATTTCTTCTTTAAATCTTTTGTTTTCCATGGTAAAGTTTATTTTTAGCTCAGGTTTTTCTTCTGGTTTCTTTTCCGTTTTGAATTTGTACTTCATTTCATAGGTTTCGAGACTGATCTCGGCTTTTAGTTGCTTAAGGCCTTGCTCGCCTAGGATCATGTCGAAGTCTTTCAAGTCGTTAGTCTCGTAGAAGGTTATGTTATGGCCAAATAGACCGATTTGTTTTTTTGTTTCTATTAGGGATGTTCCATGTAGGGTATTTACTTTAATATGTGCAATGGGTATAGATCTGCCATATGGGTATAGTGTTGAAACGTAGTTCATTGTTGCTCCAGTGTCGATCAAAACGTTGACCTTGACTGTTGGTCTCCCTATATCCTTAGATTCTAAGACTAAACACGGGAGGCCGTGTACTTTCCTAAAAAAGTACTTTCAGAGATTAGATTTTCTGGAGTAATTGAAGCAGGGATGGGGATAGTGTTCTCCGCTATCTGATTGAGTCTTTGCGGGTTAGTCTGTGGGGTATTAGGGGTCGGGTTTTGTCCGAAGGGGTTTTGGTATTGATTTTGGTTCCAATGATTGTTAAATGGTTGCCCTGGTCTTTGCTGAGTATTATCATGGTTTCTTGGGGGATAGTGGTTATATCTTTGGGGTTTATTAAAACTGGATCTTTGTTGATATTGGTTATGTCTTTGTTCCACAGATATATAGTGATTTCTTCTATACGGTAGTGAATAATCTCTATCTTGCTGGCTAAGTTTAAAGGTTTCGTTATCGTGTAGAATAGTACTGGCTATAGCGTACGCTGTTTCTATATCTTTGGGCCTACTATTGTATAGGGTACTCCGAGTAAAATCGCATTTTAAGCCTTGGATGAAAGTTCTAACCCCGTCTTGTATAGCATGTCTACATAGTGGAGCGGCATCTTCGCCCTCTTCTAGTTCTATTTTGTTGAGCACTAGGTTCAAGGATTTATTAACTTTATTAAAATAATCTCGCAGAGAAAGTTTTCCTTGTATTAATTTACGGAGTTTTCCTTGTAACGCGTATAAAGGTCTTTGGTCGGCATACACGTCGTCCAATCGTTTGATTATAGCGTAGAAATTAAAAGCTGTGCAGTTCGTTACTAAAAGATTGGCAGCTTCTCTTCGAATTTTAGACCTTAATAGTGTTAGACATGTATAGTATTTGCATGTATTTTGGAATTCTTTTATATCTTCCATAGCCTTCCAAGCCATACTACGCCACGCTCTATATTCTTCGTGGTTACCATCGAATGTAGGTAAACTTTTAAATATTTCTATGTCTATCTGTTCTGCGTTTTGTATCGGGGATTTGATTGATTCTTGTTGTTCCTTGGCTATATCTTCGCTACAATCCTGTATGTTCTGTGATTGTAATTTGGTTATCATTTCGTTTAGTCTTTGATTCTCGCTATTAATTTTTTTGTTCTCAGTTCTTAATGTCTCAAAATTAGTTGCTAGGTGAGCAATCTGGGCTTGTAACTCAGGTAAAGTAGCCATAGTTGGGTTTTCTTTAGATGAACTAAGGTAGGTGTTTCCACTTCTCAAACTCATAGACAACTCCTAGTTCTTATTATTGTTTTTCTGCCTAACAATTTTTTTATATAAGGGTTTCTGTATGTATATAGACACTAGTAATTAAGTTGTACTTACGGTTTCCTAATGGGGAAAATGTCATATGGAGCTTTAATGTTTGCCTATGTGGTTGCTTCGCTTCCAAGTGGTGATCTCTGGATGGTTCTCCCTGCTGTACGAATGCGATTTTAAAGTTGGGTCGTCTTCAGGGATTGAGTAGAGGTTGATTTTCTTTGAATTCTCGGTGCTTTAGCTTGAATAATTTTTATGTGATGTATCTATTGCACTAGTTTGAATTGGATTATGGCTTTTCACATTCAGCCGGTTGTTAATTTGCTTTAGTTTGAATACTTTTTATGTGATGTATCTATTGCACTAGTTTGAATTGGATTATGGCTTTTCACATTCAGTCGGTTGTTAATTTTGTGGGGTTTTTTCTGCACTGAACTATTATTTGGTGCCACCTCTCTCACAGTATTTTTCTTACCAAATCGATGAACTGCTGCGACAATCCGTTGTAAGTTTATACTGGTCCTCTGGTCGGCACGACTTCTATTTCGTGGATTTTAGTTTTATTAAACTAAGCTCGACAGCTGAAAATTAATTTGGTGGTCCTTTTGGATCGCCGGGCCTTTACCAATATCCAACTACACCCTCATATGGTGGGGAATTACAAGTTTGGAATAATGATGAAAGGTTAATGGTCCGTTCAAACAAGCAGTATACTTATATGAATGGCAGGATCGCCAGTTAAGGAAAACAACTTGGTGTTTTTTTTTAACTTATTTTATTTATATTGCTAATTAATGACGCTGAGTTCGCTCCTTCACGGCTGGGAAATCAATCGTGCCGGTTCCTCTTCGGTGGCGGTATTTATGCCTCGAATTGCGATAAGGTTGAGTGTGTAGTTCGGTATATTTGTTGATGTGTCCGTCATGGGCATTCGTTGATTGTTTGTCTTGAGATTAGAGATGTCTTGGCGGCATCGATTGGTTTTATTATCGTCGGTATCCTTTGACTATGTTTTGATAATGCGAGTTCGGGTGAGTATGGTATTTGTACAAAATTTATGCAGTATTTGGTTTGCAATATGGAAAAGATTAAATTGGATTGTATGTATATTGGTATCATAATGTAACTGTACAAAGGTTGGTAGAGATTAATAATAAAGATATTTGGGGTTTAGAATACAAGGGTTATTATGTACAGAGATTTGTTTGGGGTTTGAACTACAGTAATGCATAGGTATATCTAATACATTATGTGGGAGGTGTTAACTCGCGCGTCGAGGTTACCCTGTAACCCCCGCGGCCACATGGGGCACGCCGCCTCCGTGTGCAAGAGTAAACCGAGTCACGACCACCGCCGAGGACACATCGCATTTCCATCACCCCGAGTCGAGTAGGGAGTCCGCACCACTGTATTAAGCAAAGGAAAGGAAGTAAGAATAACGAATTCAACCTCGGGAGCGTACACGCGAGCGGGAGTTATAAAGTGAATTATCGCGGCCACGGGAAACTTAATGAACAATATAATACGTCACCGCAGCCTCGTAACTCGGTGGGTAGAGAAAAGTCGGGAATTAGCGGAGATCGATGACTTCCTACGCGGAGGCTAGTGTATTAAGTTACTCATTGTACCCCATATGCCTAAGTGCTACTGACTTGTAAAGTGCGGTAATGGCGCAATATATCGTGCTGTGTAGAATATTGAACAAATAAAGAAAATTAACGTGGAAATCATTCGGTGCCTTTCATTCATCCTTTACCTTGGTGCCTCCTCCTCGCGGATGACAGTTTCGCAGCACATCTTCTAGTGGGCGATAGTGAACCGGTGCCATACGTTGGTACATCCACATCGCGTACCCCCACAACTACGAGGAAGCAGTGGAGACACCAACGAAAGCAAAACACACGGCTATTGAATACGATTTTTATTGTTCGGTTATTAAGTTCTTTTACAGCTTGTTCTTATTACAAATTTATAAAACATTTACGGACACGTACAACAATAAGAAAAAAACACAGACAGAAAAACAAAAGAAACTCGACTCGCGTAAGGGAGTTTAAGATGGACTCTAGGCTGTGAACATCCCCCGTACGTACTTTACGGGGGATGATCGCGACTTCGTGCGCTCGACTCAGCGGTTGTAATTAGATTCCGCGATAATTATCTCGTGCAGAGATCACTCGTTAATCCTAATCGTGGTGGTATGTGTGCATGGTCCTTTCATGGATGAAAAACGAACCTAGAACAAGGAAAGGGAATAAAGAGCATTCATGAGATACGATTTCGCTAAAGCAAACAAAACCGAAATTGTCGGATGCATGTGCGTCGCAGCTAAATAAAGAGACAACGATGCGATATGGAAATGTGCTAATTGGATTAGAATACCAGATAAGCAAAGAAAGCAATCTCACGGAAAATTGTATGCGAAGAGATGCATGAAAAGGTAAGTTTTCTTTACAGGGATTTTAAGATTATAGATTTAATCTATATAATGCGTGAAGCATTTACAGGTACTAATGCTGTTGCATTAGCGAACTTAAGGAAGTTGGGTAGTAGTTATGGGGGTTTTTCAGGTAAGTGGACCGTGGGGTTTGGCGGAACCGCCACAGCCTACCGACAACTATGAGAATCATGATGCAGGTTATTACATCACCAAACGCTGATGATAATCAAAGAGATGGAGCACTTCATATAATTGAAGCTCTGGCAGATGTGCTTCTGAAAAACGAAGATACCGTGGTCAAGTGGAATATGCTTACCACATATATATTTCCTGAGTTTCAATCGGACTAGACATATGCGAGCCTGTACTGGTTGGATAGTTCATTACCTTTGTGAACTACCTGAAAACTAACTTCTAACTAACAATAACAAGTCGAACAATAACCTAAATAAGAATATTGATCTCAATATTAGTAACCGAAAAGCTAGTCATTCTACCAAATCATATTACATTTATCAAATACAATTTACAGTCCACTTTTCAACATCCAAAGTTGTTTCATTTATCCTAATTCACCGCAGGTAAAATAAAGAAGTTTTATAATAGTTCCCAGTACCAGGTTGAGGACATCAATCGGCTTCTCTTTTAGCGATGTAGTAGGTACTTTCCACGACCTAGGCTACAGAACTTAGATACGCCCCGCGTACAATGAAAGAACCTCAAGAAAAGGACGATGACTCATCAGGCAAAACAGTGAAGAGGACAATTCAATCAAATCTAAGCGGTCAGTACCAAGAAAGGTTTGTCAACAAAGGCACATCCGGTCCTATACCTGCAAGTATCAACCGAAAATCGAATTGAAGATGAATAGATCCAAGAACCCCGGGAATTGCGATTTTCACCGCTTCATCTACATCCGTTCCTGGGGCACCGCCTCTTGAAACCTGGACGCATCGCTGTTACGCGTCCAGGATTTGTCGCTTCTCACCACCTGGGCACATCGCTGTCACGTGTCTGGGGTTCTTCACTTCTCGCCGCCTGGACGCAACGCTCTGGGGGCACCCTCTGATCACCGCCCAGGCACCGCGAATCACGTGTCTGGGGGCACCACTTCAACAAAGTCGGTGCCTAAGCTGGGCTTTCGATAACAGGATTAGGGGATATAGAAGATGAGGAACAAGAAAAGATGCCGGCACCCTTCAAGAAATCATATCAACGAAGAACGAATTGTGAACACATGGTCCAGCCACCAGTCAAAGTAGAAAGATACCTGGCTTTGGGACTATTTGATACTGCGGCACAATAGAACGAAGGCTGCTATTGATGAGCAGATTATTCTTCCTGATAATAACCTGGATGCGCAACCTCTCTCGCTCAATTAAGTGCCTGCTTGTAATTCAACAGAACATTCTTACTCTACTTATGGATTTACGATCCAACATGGGACAACGTCCAGATATTCTTACTCTACCTTTAGTTTTACGATCCAACATAGGACTACGTCCAACATATTGATACTGTATTTATGGATTTACGATCCAACTACGTCCAAGATATTGATACTCTACGTACGGATTTACGATCCAACCAACATTTCAATTATCAACAACAACAAGGACGGCCTTACCTCGAGCTACAACGTTAGCACACGATGGCCAACTTCGCCCTTTTTGTCACATATACACACACACCCACACACACTGATAACATCCAGTATATAATCTGACTGAAACTAACTGGACATAAGACGGAGGTAGTTTTAATAAGCAGCCGCAAGAAAGTTGAACACCTTGATTTGGAAATAGAAGGACAAATAATCAGATCCAGTCCTTATATTAAATATCTTGGTGTGATACTCGACAACAGGTTGAACTTCAAGGAACACCTGAGGAAAACGAGTGAAAAAACGGCAAGAATATGGAAAGTTTTAGCGAGACTGCTACCCAATGTTGGAGGACCCCGGCTCCACACAAGGAAACTCATAACCAGCGTCAACACCTCCATCATAATGTATGCAGCTCACATATGGGCAGGAGCCGCACAGTATAAGTCGTACATGAGGGGAGTGAACTCCGCACATAGACTGGCGTCACTAAGAGTATGTTGTGCATTCCGAACGGTATCCGAAGAAGCTATAAATATTCTGGCCTGGAGGACGCCACCCGACATTGCAGCTAGAGAAAACGCTGCATTGCATAAGGTCTCTCAAGAGAATCGTCGGAGAATGCGGTCACAATTAGAGTTCTCAAGCCTAAGAGAATGGCAACGAAGGTGGGATTCTTCCACCAAAGGAAGATGGACCCACAGCATGATACCTGATATAGAAACATGGGTGAGGAGAGAACATGGCGAGCTGAATTACCACCTGACTCAGCTAATATCAGGACATGGATGCTTTCGGCAATACTTGCACAAGTATAAGCATTTGAATCACCCATACTGCTTGTATTGCGAAGGCAAAATAGAAAATGCGGAACACGTACTCACAGAGTGCGTGAAATTCGAGACCGTCCGAACGATTTTGGAGAGACATATGACACGGAATAGCATATGCTATTATAACATAACTCATTATATTTCATAACTGAGATCAATTAATAGAATCAATATATAGTGTAACAATATAAGTAATTATTGCCACCCTACCTCTGCACCGCATCCGTTCTTGAGTGGAACATTTATTGAAACATCTGGCTCTTAACCACCATCATCCGTATACAACCAGCAACATGTCTTCAGTAAACCAACTAGTGGAGTTGGTTTGGCCGCCTCCAAGGCAAAGGATAAGACATGTCTCAATGGGAACCAACTAGTGGAGTTGGTCTTCCTGTGCCCAGTGGGCGAACATTTATGGAACCAACTAGTGGAGATGGTCTTGCTTTGCCCAGTGGGCGAACATTTATGGAACCAACTAGTCGAGTTACTCTTGCTGTTCCCAGTGTGGCGAACATAATTGGTCTTGCTGTTGGCTGTCTTATCAAACCAACTAGTGGAGTTGGTCTTGCTGTTCCCAGTGTGACGAACATAATTGGCTGTTAGGCTGTCTCATCAAACCAACTAGTGGAGTTGGTCTTGCTGTTCCCAGTGGGGCGAACATAATTGGCTGTTGGCTGTCTTATCGAACCAACTAGTGGAGTTGGTCTTCCTGTGCCCAGTGGGCGAACATTCATGGAACCAACTAGTGGATTGGTCTTGCTGTTCCCAGTTGGTGCTGACATGCCCCTTCATTGACAGCACCAAAGGGACGGACACCTACTGGTTCCCAGTTGGCGAACCATCTGCAACGATTGGAGTTGCGGTTCTCAACTGGCGAAACAGATCTCTTTTAATTTTGCCCTCAAATCCGCTATATAACGAACCACATTTTCGTTTGTTCCGCGTCTATACTTTGGGTCATTACATACCCATTTGCAGATTCTCTTGCAAGAATTTTGTCTATACAAATTTCTTAATCATTATTTTCTGGCGAAGAAAAAAATCCTTTCATGTAATCAATCCCGATTGATAGACGGATTGGCCACTGTAATTCAGAGAACGGATTCAGTTTTGTAGTGTAGGGCAGTGCTCGTGGTCCGGAACTTGTGTCTGTGGAACAGTGTTTGAAAATCTAAAGTGTTTGAATTAAAATGCAAATTTTTACAACACCGAATAAAGGAACGGTAAATCGAAAATTCAAAATATGTTACAATTATTATTAAAGACAATACGGCCCCACTCACCCCGAGGTCCCGAAAGTACGGTGGTGTACCAGGAATATTATTAGAGAATGAACGACTTCTATAATGGTAATCAATATGGCTTTCATAGCAACAGCCCAACAGGTGACTTGATAGCATAGCTACCAAAACTTCGATCAACCTGATGCATTAATTTTGTGAAAGCAACTGGATTGGTCAAAAGTGGCACATTACACTGGATTAATGGATAGGATACAATTTTTTGGTCGATCAAATTTAACCAGTTGTAAACGCCATCAAGTCTGTATCCTCTAGACCTAAGTCTAGTATGTAAATAGGAAATCGTTTAAGCCCTTTACTCCAGTAGCTGTACGTGATGAACTACTTCACGGATCAAATATCTCTCAGTAAAATATACCAATGGGGATTATCTAACCGACTGGAATTTAATGGTTCTTAAACACAATGTTGCTTTCTGTTTTTCACTCCAAGGGCACAGTCATCGTCAAATCCAGAGAACTTTTTATGCTAAACTTTCAAATTCACTCGGCCTTAATTAAATTGAGCACATTTTCGAAATCACAAGTAGCATATCAGTGAGTGCAGGAACACTTGCTTGTTGAGACCCAAAACAGAGTAATGGAGCAGTTAGGAGTGTCGACTTTCAACACACCCAATGGGTTTCGTATCTCTATTCTATGTATATTACCACAAAAATTGCTGAAGAGAATTTGATGATAACACCCATCCGTATCAAGTATTTGCACTAAACCCATTACACATAAAGTGCGCACTGGTGAATATTAAGTCCTTTTGAAAAGAACGGACGAATACAGGAGACCGCTTTTTAATAGAATTTGAATTGCTTAACTTCGAAATAAGTTTTTGTGATTTCAATGCTCAGTTTTGCAAGATGAATGGTTTCATTCTCACTCGGCGTTGCCATTGAAGCATATCACGAAAAAAATGTTCTCTGTGGTAAGTACAAAATAAAAGCATTTAAAACAACTTATGCGCACACAATTTATGTAGCCATATAAATTGTATGATATGTTAAAGAGAAAAATAAATATAAACTCACAAACGGACGATATAGATTGATAGCAAAATAAAAATAAAATAGAAAATGACAGGGTTATTTAAATTGACTTTCCACTCTTTCAATCCCGTTTAATTTGACCGGGAATATTTTACTCTTCGACCCTCACATCAATTTGCTACGTCTGTGAATAAATTCTACGTTTTCTTCATTTCCCAGATTTTTGGGAATTCAAGATGTATGCCTCATTCTAGGTTTACCTAAAAATAATAAACAAAAAAAACCCTGACAGAAAAAACGAAACCCCTCCACGTATGTTTTGTGAGGAAGACCTTTCACGTGCCCCCAATGGGGTTATCGACCTTAAGCCCTGCTGTAAGGCTTAATGACCGCCATAAACAAAACGAAGGAATACACATATAAAATGCCTAAGTACAATATTTGATCCAAAAAGATGGTATTGCCGCAATCCTTTCTGAGTAAACCTGTCAACATTCGTCACCCGAAAGTACCTATCAAATATCTACAGATAGGAAAAATACTAAATTACTCGTAAACGATGGATTGTCCTTCGCACATTGATTGCACGCATCCCAACAAATACTCACATTGTAGATGCCATAAATAAATGGATTATAGCAACTGTTACTCATCGCAAGCCAATCGCAACAAAACCAAATGATGTTTATGAAGCGATACTCATTTATTTCCGGAATGGTTACGTAAAGGATATTGTAGGACTGCAGCGGTAGCCAGCAGATGCCGAAAACCACAACCACTATAATCAACATTTTGATGACCTGAAAACGAAGAAAAATGTGGGTTATAAGGAGCACGACAGATGTAGGCGTTCTACCTTTTTCTTATTACGTAACAAAGTGATATCCCTAGAATCTTGGGCATTGCCGGGTGCCTTGGTCCCCCAAAGCTTGACCGCCATTTGTATATACACGAAACTTACTACGCAAAAAGGAACCAGATACTGCATGAACACCAACGAGTATCTGTAGGTTCGTAGCTGATCGTCGGATAGATTTATGTTAGCACAAAAGGGTCGTGATATATTAAAAATGATGTCGTTCTCTGGAAGTGAAGGTTAATAGTAAATAAGGAGGAGGTTACGTGGGAGCTTCTTACCCCGAATCCGTTCGTGTAGTTCTTCCACGCGGAAGGCAACTGCACAGGGTACCGCAAAAGTAATTGCCGTTACCCATATCGTGGCTATTATAATTTTCGAAATAAACTTCGTTGGCCGAGCCCTGAAAAAGGTAAATTGACATATTAGCTGGTATTCTGGCATTCTTATTAAAATGGTATAGCATTAACTACAGGTAGTTACGCTTAGTGTATTTTGTGTATTTGAGTTCTTAAAGTCGTGATGGAGCAGCCAATATTCCTTTCTAAAAGCTGACTCTAAAATTGTAGGGTTAAGCCTGTAAACTGAAAACCATCAACAACCATTTGGAGATACCGATACACATAACCTCGGAACCGGCTTCATCATAAGCAAGAAGATTACGCCACATGTAAAAGATGTGAAATTTATTAGTGACCGAATGTCGGTGCTAAAAATACAGGGACCATGGTACAATTATGTATTTATAAACGTACACGCCCCAACAGAATCCACGGACGAAGAAACGGAGGATACGAGACCCTAGAGGAAGTATTTGATGGGATCTCATCATTCCATGTTAAAATCCTCTTCGGGGAACTTAATGCGAAAATTGGAAAGGAAGATATCTTCCAATCAACCATAAAGAAAGTCTACACGACGTTTCAAATTAAATAATAATGGAATTCGAATTATTACGTTCGCAGCGTCAAAAGTTCTGGTAGTGAAAAGTACGATGTTCAAACACAGGCAAATCTATAAAGCCACATGGATATCACCCGACGACGTAACGCGTAACCAAATAGACCACTTCCTCATAGACAAAAGACACCGCTCGAATATCCTTGACGTAAGATCATATAGAGGAGCAGATTGCGACTCCGATGACCTTCTAGTGATGGGCAAAATTAGGAGTCAGCTCGCAGCAAACCCACATGGACAGTCACGTGACACGAGCAAAAAGTGCGACAGAGATAAACTGAAAGACCTGCGCAAAAGGGCTGAATATCAAGACAAACTAACAAATAGGTTTAGCATTCTAGAGAATGGGAGCAGTGAGGAAGAGGAATCCCATAGTGTGGACACGAAATGGACATCAATCAGAGACCCAATCAAACATACAGCCCAAAAGGTATTAGGATTTCAGATAACAATTAAGTCCAAACCTTGGTTTGACGATGAGTGCAGGGCGAAGATAGAAGAACGTAAACGCATCAGAGTGATCCACTTACAAAGAGACGACGAAGTCAACGCAGAAAGATACGCGACAATTCGGAAAGAGACAACTAGACTTTTCAAACGCAAAAAACGCGAATGGGAGAAGACTCGGATCGAAAAAATCCTAGAAAATGCCAGAGCAAAGAATATCAGAGGTATGTATGCCGGCATAAATTCAATTAAAAATGGCCATCGACGGAGAACCAAAATAATCCGAGACACAAACGGCTGTCTGGTCACAGAAACAAACTATATCGTGACAAAATGGAAGCAGTACTTTGAAAACCTGCTCAATGTGCGCACTCATCAACCACAAATAAACGTTCCAGACCTACATATAGCTGAACCTCAGATCACAGAGCCCTCTTTCAACGAAGTTGTAGACGCCATAAATCGATTGCCAAATAACAAGGGTTCCGGAGTCAACTGCATACAGCAGAGCTTATGAAGCATGGAGGAGAGGCAACCACTCGAAAGATACACAAACTCATCAAAGCAATATGAGATAAGGAAGTTGTGGCGGGGCCCTTGAACGCCACCTACCATCTTTCCATTACCCCATATAAAACTCCCACTAGGGCAGGCAAACACCTGAAAGCAAGTACTTACCTGTACATTGTTTGCGCAAACCTTCGCCTAAAGTATCTTAACACATATATTTCGCTGAGGTAAAATCCATCAGCACCCAACAGATACTTCCCCAAAGGCACGGTTTCATGAAACGCACCATTTCCTCAAAACCAATTCAGTTGCACCACGAAGCAACTGACATAACACGACCACCGCGGTGCACATATCCCCCATCGAATTTGCAGCACACAAGCAAGAGATGCTCTCGCTTTGCTTCAATGCTGCAACCACATCGGTCGCTAAACCGATCGACACGAAATGGTTAACTCGCACCAGGCCACAAAAAGGGATCGAGTTCTCGTTACTGTAAATACACACACGACGGTTCGACCCTCTGTTGACGCCAACAACAACATGTACACGATCAGCAATCATGCTACACGTAGTCGCTGATCGTGTATACATCCCAACCCTTTACAGGATGACTCGCCCCAGCTGCGAATGATTGTTTATTAAATTTCAAGTTCATGGTTGGCATGCTGGACGACACACCGCACGAACGAAGATGTGATCATCGTGTGTGTGTTAGGTATCAACCCTTTCCCTGAGATACAAATTCAAAAGGGATTATGACCAAATATGGTCATCGAAGCGATGATTGAATACGTGGTATTCTATCGCTTCGATGAACTTCTTTAATCGCGATACAGATTCCGGGGAGGCGAGTCGTGCGTCCACGTTAAATAAATAGGACATAAAACTATACTGTATTCCTTTTAGACATCCCTGCGCCAAGTTCGATTTGATTATATTAACTTAACGTAAAAAGACCGTGCCTAGTGCAAAATAAAACATAAAACTATACCGTATCTTTTTCTTTCCAAATGTTATGTTCAAATTTTTATATTTTGGACGTGTAATAAATAAGAGTTACAAGATTGAACTACTGTGTTTGCTTATCAGAGTTTTGGGGCAGTGGCGGTCTAGTTGGGTAATCGTAGTGAACCTGTGCCCCGGGGGCACCTTACTACGAGAAGAGACCATAAAAAAAACCCGCAAAGTCACTTCGGAAGAATGGAAAATCTCAATAGTCGTCCCCATTTTCAAAAAAGGCGACAGATCTGAATGCGAAAACTACAGAGGAATATCATTGCTCCCAACCACATACAAAATACTAACAAATGTCATACTGGCGAGAATCACGCCGTACGCAGAAGACATATTGGGAGACTACCAATGCGGATTCAATAGGAACCGGTCAACGAGCGACCAAATGTTCACAATAAGGCAACTACTGGAAAAGAAGTGGGAATACGGAGAGACGGTTCACCAACTGTTCGTTGACTTCAAAAAAGACTACCACTCAGTCGCAAGGCAAAGACTCTACCATATTGTAGTTGAGCTGGGAATCCCGAAAAAATATGGCACCCTCATTCAAATTTGCATGAACGAAAACAAAGGACGACTTAGAATGGAAAACCACCTCTCAGAACAATTTGAAATGCGGGACAGACTAAAACAGGGGGAAGGCCACTCACCATGTCTTTTTAGCCTTGTGCTCGAGTATGTCATCAGAATGGTGCAAGACGACAAAATGGACAGACCATCCCTGACGGGGTCACACAAGTGCTCGCATATGCGGATGATACCGCCATTCTGGGCGATAATCTAGAAACTGTAAATTAAAATTGTGAAAACATCATGCAACCGGCAGAAGGGCTGGGTTTAGAAATAAATGAAGACAAAA
Organism: Microdon myrmicae; assembly: GCA_963931805.1. Classification (NCBI taxonomy): domain Eukaryota; kingdom Metazoa; phylum Arthropoda; class Insecta; order Diptera; family Syrphidae; genus Microdon; species Microdon myrmicae. Next base: position 186,101,897 of record OZ007498.1, on the reverse strand, counting down.
CAAAATACATGATTACGGCGAGAGCAGGTGGACCCCAGGGAACACATATAAACGTCAGAGGTAAGATATTTGAAAAAGTTAAAGAATTTAAATATCTGGGAACAATACCAAAGGCCAGTAGCGAAACGTCAAAGGAAATTAACAAAAGACTGCATTCCGGCAACGCTAGTGGGCACGAAGTCAGTAAACTGTTGAAATTCAAACTGCTATCACGTAACATAAAGCTCCGTGTCTATAGAACCATAATCATGCTGATTGTTCTAAACGGATGCGAAAAATGGGCTCTCACAAAACGGGAAGAAAAGAAATTCCGCGTATTCGAGAACAAAGTTTTAATGGGGTCTTTGGAGGTAATTGTGACGAGCAGCCAGGAAAATGGAGGAAACTCCCCAAGAAGAGCTATACCGCAAACCTACAATAGTGAGAGTAATCAAGTCGCGAAAACTAAGATGGACCGGACATGTGACGCGAATGGGTAACGATAGGACCGTGCGTAGAATTATTAACGGTAGACCAACGGGAAAGAGACCGGGAGGATGGAGGCGACGGAGATGGGAGGACAATGTCAGGTTTGACCTTGAGGAGATCGGATCGGCTGGTCAAGCGTGGAAGGTGAGTGCACAGGACTTGGAACGATGGCAGAATCGAGTCGGTGAGGTCATCAACTTGCCGATTCCTACAGGCCAATAAATAGTAAATAGTAGTATAATAATATAATTTGTACATTATTAATTACGAATGGGGTTTGTCATCGACTTCTTCGCTAATCTCAGTACATAATTTGTACTACTGTAAGACATATTTGATTTCGATAAACATTGGAGATCGTAAAAGATTTGTACTATTTTCCATGGCACAGACAAGAAATTTTGTAGGTATCATCATCATCATCGGCACTACAACCGGGACCCGGCCTTGGCCTTATTTAGCAAGTCCTGAGGCTTGTTAAATTTTCCATAATGATTTGTTTTTTTTTTTTTGGGCAAGGTCATTAGTTTTGCGCCAGATGCTCCCCGACAGGGAATCGAACCCCGGTCTCCCGCGTGACAAGCGGGTATACTAATCACTATACTATCGAGGAGTACGTATAATTTGATGCAAATTCTTTGTTCCATAGATTTATCCATTTAAAAAATCGCCTGCAACAATGTTCCTCCAACACAAAAGACGCTGCAATTTATAGAATGTTATAGAATTTCTGTCAGTTGTTCACGATATTCATACCAACCTACCAACTTCGGCATTCATAAAGTGCGCTTTTTTATAAACAGCCTCTACACTTGTCCACAGTGGTATTTCAGATTCAATTTCTAATATCTCTTGTGCGGATATTGATAAACTAGTAAATGAAATAAGGTAAAATAATGTATTAAATATCATTTCCAATTTCTTCAAGACACTACCAGCATTCGAACACACACTTGTTACACATAGTGCGGACGATATGCTAGTCCGTAGTGTGTTACATCCAATCTTCCTATTTACCTCTCATTTATGTAAATTAAGATAGCCATAAGATCTAAGGCGACATACGGCAAAAGTTAGAATTAATCCTTATCCAATTTTTTCGAATACCCCGAAATATCCACCCTACGGAATATCATCTAGAACAAATTGAAGACGAAATCCACGTTTACTTAACTGGAAAAAGCTCTCTCAGCTTTCATTATATCGTCCTTGATGGATTGATTCAATGAAGACATAGATGTTAATATGCCAGGACACAAGTAAATCAATTATTTGCAAAGCGATGATCCACTCATTGGCTTAATGTACGTACGTAACTAGTACTATTCAGAATATGAAATAAGAACAAAGTTAAAGCAAAAGGGGACCTTCAGGTCGAATTGCTTATTGATAATTCCCAGGTTGTGAATGGCAGGTAATGGCAATGTAACGTGACCAACCCCCGAAATTATCTATAGATGTAAAGTCGTATAATGGGGACCATTAGTCGATTATCTTGATCAAGTTTTTGTCGAATATAAGCCCAACCACGTACAACAACGTGACATAAATACCGCCCAAGAAATTTAAAAAGGAGAGCAACATCAAATGTCTCCCCAACGGGGTAGAACTTCCCCATGGTCTAGTTCTTTTTAGATTTATGATTTCGCTGACGAATCAAGTAAAACCCGTTTTGAAAGGCGCCTCTAAAAATGTACAAACTTTAAATGACAACACCCGGGACACCGCTATTTGCAGCCAATGAAGTATATGGGCCAAATAGTGTCTTTTTTTTCTACACCTAATTAAGGACCAGCTTATCGGCTTACCTAAAAAATTCCAACTAAGGCAGATTCATCCATAGACCTATTCCTAGTGGCTCTGCCAGGGGTATTTTTGCTTCTAGTCTGTTAATAAACTTTATATGTCTAATGAACCCATGAATCCCACCATCAAATATATGTGAGGTTAAACAAAGCAAATGCCGGGTAATACGAGTAATTTCCGTATCCGCAGATGCTGTCTGGGATCCAGCTATGAGGACCTTTTTTGGGTAATTTGAAATATTTTCGTTCATTTTCGGATGAATCATCATCATCATTGTTGTTATTTCTGTTCATTACTTATTGTCGTATCCTGCAACGGAGGCTCATTATTTTAAGCTCAAAAGAAGGAGATCATTCAAGTGTAAAGAACGATAACTCGCGCGGTGTGAGACTGAGTAGAAAGGCATAAACGTGCTTTCCATTTTCTTTCTTCATGAGTAATAAATGTAACCTTATAGAAAGGTCAGTATTTGGAAGATGACGAGTGAGTAAAGTGGGTGTTATTTGCCTAGCAATTCGCTCATGCACATCCCTTCAAATTCTGATTTAATTACTACATCAACCTGCTTAAGTATTCTGCAGAAACGTGCACTCATTTAAATAACAGTTCCAGTTCAATTTCGTGAATTTTTATGGTTTTTTGCTTTGATGGGTAAAGCTGATGGGTCCTTGTTTTTAGATCTAACAAATATATCTTAATGTACATTAGTCTTAATTAACAGAACACCGTGAATCCGATAAACGGGAATGTAATTGTGAATAAACATTGAAATTTATTTTCAATTCAACTACGAGTACTTTCATTCAAATTTGCTAAGAACTGAGACATGATAATTCTATTATAAAAGTAAGAGTGAGTAATAAGGTTAGAACAAAAGAGGAGCACAATAAGACATGGAAAAACTGTGTGAATTTTGTATTGCGTACCACAAAGAAGTTTCACTACCGCTCGCGAATTTGCTGATGTCGGAAATACGTCTTTACGTATTTATTGATAATCAAGTTCTTTACGTTTTAATGATAAATAAAAACAAAACCCAACTTCAAATGAAGTCTGGTTGTCCAAACACATACTAATAGCAACTGGAGCAGCAACAAAGAAACAGAAAGGAGGAGAGAGTTTTATCAATTGCTCCATGGAAACTAACGGTATCACTCAGTTTGGGAAGTCGACCTGTGGGGGTTCTCTATATTACACGGAGAACCAACCCACAATGTCTACCCAATTTCGTCTGCTAACAGCGCACCAACTCAACCCCAATCCCTTCCGTCGGCTATTTCAGCTGACAAAAAAGATATATCCCAAAAGGACGCATGGCCTGGATTCGCTATTTTATGCAGATAATGCATAATTGAATTCAGCTCTTTCTTGCCATACGGCAACTCCATTGCATTAGCCCCATGAGATTTCCACCGGAAATCACCACTTCATGTTGCTTAGCAACAGCAAAGTCTAAAGAAACGATGCCGTTGCTTCATCGTGCAACGGCTTGGGTTATCGAATTCTTTTAGTTTGTTCTCACGCAAATATATTTCGAAGCCGTTGCAGCGTCCCCTCGACTTACCTCAGACACGCTATTCACTGGGGATCAATAAACTATTTAGTCAGGTGAATAGCACAAAATACTATTCATCCCATTCCATTTTCCCCTTCCCAGAGTACATTGCACTCTGAGATCAAACCGATATACAAACTAGGTCACTCGGTCTCCACCGGTTTTGCGTTCGTGCATGCAATCATCCCCGTGTTGTATTCCAGAATACTACCCTTATTCGCTAATCTCATGTCCTTTCTAACACAACCTTTAAAACTACATCCTCACATATCTTACATTCTCATTTAATACAATTCATAAATAAACAGACGCAATATTCTATATCCAGTCACTTACAACACATTTAAAAACATGCCCCTTTTCATAACAAGCACATTTTTCATTTCAAAATATAGCACTTTGATTTTCGTTCAAAGTTTATTCAATTAAAATTTTAAGTCACAGAGACTTCTGGAATAACTTGATGAAATTTGTTTTGTTCATTTAATACGACACAGTTAGTTGGAACAAAATGTTCTATAATAACAGGAAAATTTATATTGTAAAATCAGTTCACGTTAGAGCTCAGCTTGAGATAGTTGAGTTCAAGTAAGAGTAGTAGTTCAAGTTAGAGCTCAGCTTGAGATAGTTGAGTTCAAGTTAGAGTTAGAAGTTCAGTTGAGCTTCAGTGATTTGAGAGTTTAGTTTAGTTTTAAGAGTTGAGTTTGAATAAATAAAATATGAAAATAAAACAATAATTATTTTAAAGAGGAATTATTATAAAGAGGAGATATTATAACCCCCACGCTCTTCCCTCGAAAGAGGAAGCACGGCGCTGGAGACGTAACACCCGGGATCATTGTGCTCTTCGTTTCGGTTCTCTCATTCTCTCTAGTCCATCGACTATTGAATTAGCCAAAGGGTTTATTCACCTCGATGGGTGGGGAAAATGAGAGAGCACAGATGAGAGTATGATCTCGATTGGTTGATCGTTGTGCATAGCCAAGAAGTCCATTTTTCATCCCTGATTGGAATTAGTCGAAGTTCAACCGCCCCTGCGTGCACACAAGTTTTGAAGTTTGAGTTGCGAATTCATTTCTGAGCCGGGAATTCATTTTTTGAGTCGAGAATTAAATTTTGAATCTAAAATTGGTACCAATATATTTGGCGATCCCGAAAGAACTGAAAGGAGTACAGTACTTCAAGGAATAATGTGCGTTTAACAAGTATTTAACAAAAGAATCACCGGTGCTGGTACTAAAATTATAAATTGAAATTGAAATTCTAAGTTACAAACAAATTAATAAAAAAAGGTAAAAATAAAAGCAAAACATTAACCAAAAAAAAAAAAAAAAAAAACTACCCCAGTGTGTTTTGATTTATCCTACTCTTCGTTGGTGAACAATTTTCGGTGACACAATTGTTGGTGGGAGTTTAGTGAATCCGTGTCGTGCCGGCACACCCAACTACAACCCCCCACAGACCTTCTACTAAATTTAAAATTACGCTGGTAAATCGCAATCGAATTTTCAAAGAGGAAAAAACAAAATGTTTTTACTTAAAGAATGCTTCCGGGCAAAAATATCTATATGTCCAATCAGGTCTTCAGATATACCACGTGTGCCCTTTTGTCATCACTTCGCATCAAGTAAGTTTGCGTGACTTCCGTAGAGTCTAAATAGTTACGAGTTTACCTGAATTGCCATAGTAATATGTATATATGAAGAACGTCTGTGAAGAGTCAGCAAAGTAAAGTTCAGCCGTCGAAAAAGACGCTATTTTCACGAGGCTTTGCTTTCGTGTGTAAGTTTTACAATATTCTAATTATAGTTAATATAATACTGTTGCAATTGTATCATTATCAACGTCGGCACTACAACCAGGATCCGGCCTTGGCCTTATTTAGCAAATCTCAAGGCTTGTTAAATTTTCCATAATAATTTATTTTTACGGCCAATGTTATTAGCCTTGCGCCATTTTGTTTGCACTATGATAAAGGAGGTCGTTGTAAGGATCAAAAACCAATAGTGCATTCAGCAAAAAACCGCAAGTGTCATGCAAACAACCGTTGAATCGAGTAAAGACTACCTTTGAGGAAATTTTCTTGACTTTACATAGCCTGACGGTTTTTTCTTGTCCCTGCCTGACGGATTTTTCTTCTCCCTGTCTCTGACTGTTTTGCCCAAAGACTCTTCAAATAAAGGAACCAATTCTGCTTATAAATTATTTCAATGTCTCTTTACACAAAACGTTTTTTCCTTTATTGTGTCGTCCTAGCTATAATACTTTTCGCCTAATAACTTATAACAAGACATGTTAAGATGATTTCTTTTAATGTTTCTTTCGACTGATTTTTTGCTGTTTTATTTTTGAAATTCAATTAATTACTGAACAATGACTGGCAATTTTTGTTTTTCCTTTTTGTTCCTAGGTAAACTTTGATGGCGAAAACTCAAATAGCAATCGAAAGTCGGAGTGTTTCATGAAAAATCTGGAGAGAGGCGTTTCCAAAGTGGGCAAACTCTTACCCTATCTCCTTCGATTTCTACCTCACTTCTATTGCTCTCAAACGTCGTCTTCTGTCTTTCCTCTCGTGACCTTGCCCCACCCACCATCTACACTCTTACTACCCGTACACATTCCTATCATCCCGCCCCTTTATCCTACTACCCGGTCTTCGCCGCCCTATCACGTGCACAGCCACCTTCCCACCTTATTACCTTCTTACTTATTCTAAAGTAATTTTTGTGATCCCTAGTTCTTAAGTTAGTTCGTAAGTTTTTTACTTTTAATTTCTATTTTTTCTACCGCTTGTACTGCTTGTATTGCGCTGAACCTGCGTCCATGTCGACGCGCTAGTCAAAACCCCGACAATCCTACCCCCAACAACATAGAAAATATAGATAAGTTTGTAAAAATTCTAAGCATTGAAATTATAATTTAAAAGAACTGAGCCAATAGTATCAGCTACTAGGCTCATTATGTTAATTTATTCATATGTAATTTTGAATTACTTGTTAATAATAAATAAATAAATACATGCAATGGTTCTCGCATTGGCTCATCTGTAGACATCAGGCGGTGCATTGTAAGAAACAGAATTTCTCGTTGTTCCTGATTAGCCCGGCGCATAAGATCATAAAACTCATTATTAGGCATTAAGTTTTCTTTCTGTTTAGCTATAGCTCCAAGTCTATTAAGCATTGCCAGTTTTTGATGTTCCTGGAGGAAGTACCATAGGAGAACAAGTTGATAACATTTAATAAAAGCTCCTCGATAGTATACTGGTTAGTATACCCGCCTGTTACGCGGGAGACAGGGGTTCGTTTCCCCGTCGGGGAGCCTCTGGCGCAAAACTAATCACCTTGCCCGGTAAAAACAAATCGTTATGGAAAATTTAACAATCCTTAAGACTTGCTAAATAAGGCCAAGACCAGTTCCCGGTTGTAGTGCCGATGATGATGATGGTGAATATAAGTAGACATTAAACACATGCGTTTTCTGAGTTTTGACTGTTCCAACACAAGAAACTGGTGAGTAAAGTTGTGGTACCTCCACAAGGGAAAAAACGATCCTTACAGAGTATCACCTGCTCCTACGGAAACCTGCGGATACGAGGACCGTGAAACACAAACACGCGGCAGGACTAAACTTAGGACGTTGCTCTTCCCTCAAGGTTTGAGGAAGCACGGCGACGCCTCCTTGTAGGACAAAGAGATCATACGTCCTTTTCGGGACAAGAAGACGCCCTTCCTGAGGAACAACCCCTACAGAACAGAACACACCGTTGTCGACAAATTTGTAATGTTTTTTCTGTTCTGTAATATTATTATTATTATTATTATTTATTGGCCTGTAAGAACCCGGAAGTTCATGACCTCACCGACTCGGCTTCGCCATCGTTCCTTGTCCTGGGCACTCTCCTTCGACGCTTGACCATTCGATCCGATCTCCTCAAGGTCAAACCTAACACTGTCCACCCATCTCCGCCGCGGCCTGCTGGTCTCTTTCCCGTTGGTCTACCGTCAAGAATTCCATGCACGGTCCTATCGTTCCCCATTCGCGCCACGTGTCCGGCCCATCTTAATCTTCGCGACTTGATTACTCTCACTATTGTAGGTTTGCGATATAGCTCTTCCAATTCGTGGTTATGGAGTCTCCTCCATTGCCCTGCCTCCTCGTCATATTTACCTCCAAAGATGCCCCTCAAAACTTTATTCTCGAATACGCGGAATTTGTTTTCTTCAGTTATACCAGACCGAGCGCGCCTTTTGCTACATGCGTCCCTTTCATATTGCCGCGTCAGACTAATACATATTTGTTAAAACCAACTTCACGGGTGCTTCGTTGAATAAATAATATCTTTCGTACGAGTAGTCGCCCGTTCATTTCATATCCTGCTACAATAGGTTATGGGCCCAGGCTTAAACATCGTCTGGATATTCGTAATTGGAAATCGAAAAGACGAGAAGACAATGTGGAAAATACACGCGGAATTATAACCTCACGGCTACGGTCAAGCTACGAACATAATGCGCATACAAATGCTAACCAGAGACAATTATGATACCTGGAGACTAAGAATGTGGGCACTCATGACAAAAAACAAAACGTGGGCTCACGCAAGCGGTGAAAACCCGAAACCGGAAGCAGCCGAAAATTTGCAAGCGTGGAAAGACGAGGACGAAAAGGCGAAAGCCGATTTGTATCTCGCTGTTGGCGACGCCGAATTCAGGCAAATTAGATACTGCGCAACATCCCGAGAAATTTGACTCAACCAAGGCGGAGATGTACAACGACACGTCGACGAATTCTCCGATATGGTCGACAAAATGTCCGAATTATCCGTACAAGTCAGCATCGAATTACAATCGATCATGCTTTTACACAGTCTGCCGGAGAGCTACGAGAATTTTAGATGCGCCATCGAGTCGAGAGACGAGTTACCTTCGCCGGAACATCTGGAAATTAAAATCCTCGACGAAAGCGCGACGAGAAGACAACGCAGCTAAGCCGAAGACCAAGCAATGTTCGCGAGAAAAGGAACGCCGAATTCGAAAAAGACTACGAACAAAGCGTCGAACAAGTCCGTCGATAAATCGGATGATCAACGTACCGGCGGACCATTCAAATACAAATGCCATAGATGTCGCCAAATCGGTCACAATGCCATAAATTGTCCGGAGAGGGCCGAACGAAACGCGAAATTTCCCGAAGACAAAGAAAAAGCCGCCATCGGCGAAGACATTTCCTTCCTAACCTCCCACACAGACGCAGATTCTTGCTTTGCAGGGAACGTTCAGAAAAACGATACATTGTGTCTCGATAGTAGATGCACATCACACCTATGTCACGACAAGGACGTATTCGAACAAATCGCAAGTGCTGGAAATTTAAAGATTAATCTGGCAAATCATGGCTCCACCGACGTAAAAGCGAAAGGAACCGTAAAAATCGCGGCATTTGACGGAGACAGGACTCGGCTCATACGTCTGGAAAACGCACTACAATCCGACAACGGACGAGAGTTCTGTAACGAAGAATTCGTCAGATTCTTGAAAGGAGAGGGAATTGCGCGAAAACTCACGACGCCACACACTCCCCAGTTAAATGGAGTAGCAGAAAGGAAAAACCACACGCTCTTGGAAATGGCGCATTGCATGTTGGCACAATGGAAGCTCTCAACCTCGTTTTGGGCAGAAGCGATCGTCACGGCAAACTTCGTAAGAAATCGCTGCATTACGAAGACGCTAGGAGGTAAAACTCCTTACGAATTATGGCACGGAAAACGCCCGAGCGTGAAGACATGCGAACTTTCGGAGGGACTGCATATATGTTGGATAAAACTCCCGGAAAAGGGAAGCTGGAACCGCGAGGTATGAAATGCATTTTCCTCGGATACGACGAATCGACTCAGGGCTATCGAGGATGGGTATCAAACAAACGAAGGGTAACCACGACACGAGACATCAAATTTACTGATACCGATACAAAACCGGAAATGCATAACGAATCGTCATCGTCTTCGTCAAATCTGAATCGAGATTCGAATCACAATCCCGAGGGAGTATCAGTGCCGAATTTCCTTGAACCTCACCTAGGTGGTGAGCACGACGAGGAATCGAGAAATGAATCGCAGGAACACGACGGCCCGACGAGAGAAAGGGGCGAGATCACCGAGACGATCAGAAGAGCTCCGGGTAGACCTAGAAAGATTCTCATCGGACGACCCGGCCGCCCGCGACAGTTGTATCGAATCACGCAACAAGACGAAGATCCTCGCAGATCGAGCGGGGATGAGATCGACCGAAATCTCGACGGCGAGGAGTCGTACATCTCGGACGGCCTGGGGGCAAATTTAGCCTGTCTTCACTCGGAGGTCTCGTATCGGCAAGCATTGAAGGACCGAACAAAGAAGAATGGTTGGACGCCATCGTCGAAGAAGTCAAATGCTTAATAAAGAACGATACATGGCTGATCGTGAATCGACCCAAGAATCGCAACGTGGTCGGATGTCGAAGGGTTTTCAGGAACAAGTACGACTCGGGCGGCAAGGACGAGAGAAGAAAAGCATGACTCGTGGCGAGGGGGTTCGCGCAGCGACCCGGGGTCGATTTTCACGATACGTACGCCCCGGTCGCTCGCCTGAGATCCATGCGTATGCTACTTGCACTGGCGGTCAAGCATGACCTTAAGGTGCATCAGATGGACATCACGACCGCCTACCTAAACGGTACGGTCGGAGAGGAAACATACATGGAATTGCAGGATGTTTGAAGAAAATCGTCGCGACACAAGGTAAATCCGATATCGAGAGCCGCGCCAAGGAAATGATGAAACAGCTTCAGGGTGGCGAAAAGGTTTGTCGTTTGAAAAGAGCTTTGTACGGCCTTAAACAGGCCGGTCGGCAATGGCATAAGAAACTAAAAAAATATGACGCCGACGAGCACGGATCCGTGCGTTTATCGCCTCAAACGAGGGGGAGAACCGTTGATAATACTGGTGTTGAGGGACCATCGTTATGTCTGTGGGGCAATATAAACGGGAGTACCTACTGGGGTGGACGCCTTCTGGTCTCCTTGGAAGTTTCTGGGCAGGGGGGCCGTTTACCACTTCGCAAATCGGGTGGAACGGTCTTCCCTTTACTTTTTTTTGTCCAGTCAAGTAAATTCCTACCGCCTCGCAAACCGGACGAAACCGCCTTATCTTACTTTTTATTTTGTCCAGTCAAGTGGGAATTTACCGCCTCACAAATTGAATGAAAATCGTTGCTTTTTGCTTCTACTAACTTTGATTTTATTCGTTGTTTTTTAACTTAGAAGGTTGGATATAAAATGTTTGGTCGTTCGACCGGCGCTCTGCCCTCTTGGAACTTGACCCATGCCGAAATTGAAATTGTCGCCCTTTTATTCTATCTTATGTTGAGAATTGTCAACTTTTTTAATGTGAAAATTCCAAGAAGCACACACAAGATTTTGTGTGCTTCAATTAGAATTGTGTTCTAGGAAATGAATTAAAATTTATTTGAATAAATTCCTGGAAGGGAAATCATGAAATGCATTTTGGGTTAAGCATTTCATGATGTCGGGGTTATGGGGAATTGGATCACTGCACGACAAATGGATTTGGGTTTCAATTTATCGTGCATATGATTCAATTGGATTGGGGTATGAGTTAATGTGAAATTGAATCAATGTGCGACAAATTAACTTTTGGTTTAATTTATCGCTCAAATGATTCAATATGAAATTAGGATTTGGGTTATGGGAGGTATTGGGGATTTGGGTGGTATTATTTAGGTATGTTGGGGATTCTGATGGGGGGTGGGTGCGATTTGGGATCGCTACACTGGTCTACGTTGACGACATTTTGATATTCTATCGACACCAGAAGGATCTTGATTTCGTCCGAAAAGGTTTATCGCAGGAATTCGAGGCGAGAGATCTGGGAACAGCTCGCTATTGTTTGGGGATCGATATCGCCAGGACCAGAAATGAGATCACCATTTCTCAACCAAATTACGTTCGGGAACTACTCTCTCGATTTCGGATGGAGGACTGTAACACCGTCAGTACTCCCGTTGAACCGGGTTCGAGGCTCGAAAAGGACGTTGAAGAAGAAGGATCACCAGGAGTAAATCGGCCATAACGCGAGCTTGTCAGAGCTCTGAATTACTTGGCGATTGCCACAAGACCGGACATTTCGCACATTCTCAGTTGTCTCAGTCAATTCAACACTTGTCACGGCGAGGCACACTGGAAGGCAGCGAAACGCGTCCTGAGATATCTGAAGGGGACCGCCGACTTCAGAATCACGAACACGAAGAGCATGAAAACCTTGGAAGGGTTTGTTGACGCCGATTGGGCTGGGTGCCCGGTGGATCGAAGGTCGCATACCGGATACGCCTTTAACCTGAGCGGTGCCGCCATCAGCTGGGAGTCGAGGAAACAGCCCGCCGTCGCGCTTTCGTCCACCTAGGCGGAGAACATGGCATTAACTGAAGCCGCGAGAGAGGCCCTATACATACAGGGATTCTTGTCGGAACTCAAGCTGTTCGAGTGTGAAAGAGTTCTGGTGATGAACGACAACCGAGGGACACAACTACTGATCCAGAATCACACGTTTCACGTGAGATCGGAATACATCGACATCAGGCATCATTTCGTCAGAGATGTCTTGCGCGAAGGTCTACTGGATATTAACCACCTTCCTTCGGATAAGATGCCCGCGGATTTTCTCACGAAGGGAATGACAAAAGAAAATCATCGGAAGAGTCTAGTATGATCGGCATCGGGAGTTCTTCAGAAGATCGGCCTAGCACTACAATCGAGGGGGAGTGTTGTGGATCCGCCCTGGCGTTACGAGTAAAAGGCAAATGAATTCACGCCTTAATGCGCTCGCTCTACTTCTAACAGTTATATCAGACCGAGCGCGCCTTTTGCTACATGCGTCTCTTTCATATTGCCGCGTCAGACTAATACATATTTGTTAAAACCCAGCTCACAGGTGCTTCGTTGAATAAATAATGTCTTTCGTACGAGGAGTCGCCCGTTTATTTCATATCCTGCTACAACAATACTCTTTAAATCCATCTTCGGCGTCTTTCATTGCTGTCAAAAGTATTGTTTTCTTAATTGGTATAAAAGGAGTTTCAAATCTACATTTTTGCATTCTTTTTTATGCTAGGCCTCTGTAACATGTAAAAGTATACTCATAGCTATAGATATACTTTTCACATTAGCATGCCGGTGACGCTAACCTATGGATTCTTCCCCATCCAAAACTGCCCAACGTGCCTATAGAAGTTTCCACTTCAAAAATTGCTGGATATACGCATGTATCAAATGGCCCTAAGCTCTAGTTAGTGATGCCTAGAACGTAAACTTAAATCCCCGTAAAAGTAAAGTTCATAGAATAAAATAAAACTCACTGAACCTAATCGAAAGTTATATCCTTTTGTTTTACATCGTTTAGAAGCAGTAACCAGTCTTTTGTTTGCCATAGTTACTTATGTGAATATTGAGTAGGACGTCTGTCATTTTAATAGATTGGTTGGAACACATTATTCTTTGTAACGACATAGTCTACGATACAATATGGGGACGTATTTGCAGACATGTGTAGAAGCATTCCCCACTACTTGGACAGAACGCTGATCAAATATTGGCCGTAGTTGATATGGTGTTCTTAGGTCAAGAAAATATGGGATCGTCTTTTGTCTTTCCTTTTTAATAAGTCTATGCCCCTTGAAATGTTTGAATGTGGTGTGAAAGTTATTTACCACGTTGAGCTCGTAACCAAGATTGTTTCTCTTTGTTTGACCTCATCATCTTCCCCTAAATACAATAGAAATTCAATTTCTTATCAGAAGATTGTTTCACTATCAGAAGTTCCCGTGACTGTCCACAAGAAACATTGGATTGTTAGATATACAACGGGTCTTTTCTCTCGGCATAAGGCACAGGTATTTTGTATAAAGAGGACTCCTGATGTGGATTCAAAATTTGTATTCACCTGCCCACAATATTTTAAGCCACATTCATTTCCATATGTTTTCGCATGTGTACATTGTATATTTGGCATACTTACCTTAGTGGGTTGATAATAGCTCGGTGTCGATCAATGGCGATAGCGGTTAGTGTAAAAACGGATACATTTACGCTAACCGCCTGCACGAACGGGCAGAATGCACACATAAAATCTGGCAGCGTCCATCGTTGCAGGAGGGCAGCGTGGAACTGAAAATGAGAAGGACATCGATGCCAATAAATATCCATAGCACATCCACACAAAACGGGTATTACGTTATTCGGTTTTTGCGAATTAACTAAACAAACTGGCCTCATAGGGCATAATTGTATTGGAGACATTACTGTCCGGAAATTAAATTGTAAGCCATCGTAGAGACCAGAAAAATAATCCACAATATCGTTTGGAGTCCTGTCGGACAATTTCCTAAACGATTGCTGGGACTGACATGAATATTTCCAAATCCCACCTAATATCACACAACAAGGATTGATGTTGATGGTGATGATGATGATGATCGAAATGATACGATGCAGTTGGCTTAACTATGCGATACCCACCTGGAACGGTATGCAGAACATTCCTATAATAACGTCGGCGAACGCCAAATTAGCAATGTACATGTTAGTGACAGTGCGCATTTGCCGGGTGGTCGCGACCACCCAAATGACCAACGTATTCCCGACTATAGCTATTATGCTTATGCCACCATAAAACACCGACAGCAAGGCGACTATTTCGGTGGGCGCCGAATATAGTTTCTCTGTAAATATAAACACGAGATTATTGTTGGAATTATCTCTCTATTAATGTGAATAGCATCTGTGGCAACTTACCGTACTCCTCCTCTTCCAGAATTTCATCCCCAGAGGCTGTAGTAAATAGGGCATATTCGTCCATCGCACTCATGTAACGAACACTTTAGAATGACACCATTAAATGTAACTTCAATCACTTTAGCGATTACCTGGAAATATGTTTTGAAAACAAAATCCAATTTAATCGCAGCGCTCAGGAATATTTCAAACAAGCTCAAAGTCAAAAAAGGAACACTTTATAATCTTAATCGAATTTACCTCCACCATTATGCGATGTAATTCATAATATCCTGGATACAGCAGATCTTTTTTACCCTAAATACAAGAAAGGACGGCGAGCGAACAATGTTTATTGGGGAAATTTTCCTAACGTGGGTCGCCAACATTCTTTGTAAATCAATTACATTATTCGCGTGTCGACTTAACATACGACATAGGGATGTAAGTTTAATTGAACCATGTGAAAGGAATTTTGAGTGAATTGGCTTGAATAAGAAAATGTTATAAATGCACGCCCACGATCTACAAGAGAGTAAGACATTGTAGGCCCTAGTTGTGACGAATTCAATTTTGAACAAAGCGTGCTGTCATAAACATTTACGGGGCCTGATCTGCATTACTAAATCGACCACAGGATACTTAAAAACGTCAGCAATTTAAGATATCAAATTTGCGTTACTCGCTAGTAGATACATTTTACGACCATTCGCAATCTTTTATATATGCGCGGGCTCAAGTACTACTTCGGTGGGCATTGACAACACAAACAACAGCAGCAAAACATGAAAAAGAAAATTATAGAAACCAGCGCAGCCAAAAACATAAGCAAAAATACAAATATAAACATAAATATTCCGAAAATTAAAGATATAAAAAAAAAAACAAAATATATTTAACATGGTTTCTGAGATTTAAAATTTATCTTTTAACAAGTAGTGATAAAAATGTATAGGGGGACGGGAGTGAACATACACGGTAAAGTCTCTGCTTTTAACCCGGCGAAGGCCATGACGATCTTTGTCCCTGTTCAATCCAAGTTGACATGCAGTTTCCACGTGACACCTGTGGTGTTGTTTTGACTAGTGCACCTACACGGGCGCGGTTTCAGTAAAACACCCACCGAGGGGAAGACAAATCACCCACACACAAGATAAATAGTTCAATAAAACACACCGGTTCTTGTTGCTTATTGTTGTTGTTGTTGTTTTTATTGTAACTTAATTAGAATAATCCAATCAATAAAAAAGGAAATACCACAACGTAGCCCTACTTAATTTCAATGTATTAAATCGATGACACAGATGCGGTCCTTAAATTTTATTTACACATTTGTCTTTAGTTTGCTTTTTCTGCCAGCACTGATGATTTTCACTGCTTAATTGTCACTTAAAAGATACTTTTTATTCCTCGCTATATATATAACTATTGAATAAGTTTGTATTACACAGGTTAACTTTTCTTTAATTTTAGTTATTTTACAATTCGCATTGCTGGCGCGAAGCCTTTTTAGTTCAAACAAACTGAACGAGATTAGTGCCAATCTGTATCTCGGACATACACTTAGAAGGAACAATACGCAACCGCTCCGCGATCCTGCGTAATTAACACTTGGAATTAACTTGGATAAAAAACGCAACCACTCTGCGACACTGTCTAATGAAAACTTGAAATATACTTGAATTCCTCGAACGCGTGTGTACCCAACTGGGGATGAAATCTCACTCCTCAAACTGAAGGGAACTCCGACACGCAACGTATCCGATACGTGGGTATGGTTCTACGGGTAAGATCTGACTCCACATTTACTGCCGACGAAAGAAAAGGGACACCCAAAGAAAACCGCAAAGGGGAGGAGCTGCACGATTAACTCGAGGTAGTTAATCGTGATTGGACCGGGGAATAGGCATACATTATGCATGTGTGTGTATGCCTCGCATACGATCGTCCGGTGACCGAGGATGGATGCCAGCATCGCAACTGCATCTTCCACGAATGCAAACAATGAATGGCCTGCGGCTGTGTACACAATTGATTGTGCTATACATGCCGGCAACAAGGAACATCTGGGGTGAAAACACACGAGCCGAAGATCTGGTCATCCTAGGAGAGACCATAAATCAACATTTAGGTTGATGGTGTGAATTTCCTTAGGTCCGCCGACGGTTGGCGGCCGTTAAAAGGGAATTGTATCTTCATAACAATCTGTGGTGCAAATGCAATGTTTAGATATTGCAACGAATATAGGGTGCAGCCATTGCCAGATGTTAAAAGTAAGCACTTGCTGGCTGCATCCAATTCGTTGCTTGTTTGCGGTCCCTGATCGGTGGGGACCGATAGTGGGAAACCAGCTATTGCTGGTAATTAGGGAAATGTTTGGTTTGCGTCAGCCGAAACCTTGTCGGCGGTGGCAAACCGATGGGACCTAATAGCCGCATGCTAGGGGTGCCATGGACAAACAAAAAAAACAACGAGTAATCAATGAACTCCTTGTTGATTTTGTTTCCATGGCATAAGGCTATGGAAACGAAATGCCCTGGGTGCAATGCATGCCCGAGGATAAGATTTCCAATGCCACGGCTATGTGATAATCTTTGCCGTGGACTTAATGTTTTTCAGATATCAATGCCTGCCCGAGGATGAATTTTCGATGCCACGGCTAAGTGATAAGCTTTGCCGTGGACTTAATGTTTTCAGATATCAATGCCTGCCCGAGGATGAATTTTCGATGCCACGGCTAAGTGGTAAGCTTTGCCGTGGACTTAATGTTTTCAGGGATGGTGATGGAGAAAAAGGGGTTTGGAAGGAAAACCCCCACAGAAAAGGTAAGCTGCCTAACAGATATTCATGACAGTTATCCGATTGGGTAACTGTATTAATTCCAGCGATTTGGCTGGCGGTAAATGCCGTAGCAAGGTTACGCAACCTTGCTGAAGTTCGACTTAGAGGTAAGTCGCTTCGCCTGGAATAGTGGGGATCGAATGATGTATGGCTCTTCGGGCCCTGAAAAGCCCCACACACCCCTGGATAGCTATTTTGGCACCCACCAATCAGTGAACCAATGCATGCAATGACATCCTGAGAAAAGTTGGCGCAAACCTAATAACCTTGCCCCGGAAAAACAAATTATTATGGACAATTTAACAAGTTTCGGATAAGGGCCGGATATCGGTGGAGACTTGCTAAATAAGGCCAGGGCCAGATCCGGGTTGTAGTGCCGATGATGATGATTAAAATTTCAATTTCTGTGTGTAAATTCACGTGGTTCGAAAAAAGGTAAAGACTATTTCGTATATGTTGTAGTTAAACAGGCAATTACCAACTTTTTTTTTCGGATTCCAAATTAACTATGAGGGCAGTTTGATAAGTCAGTTAAATTTTGAATTTCCCGCGCAGTAAATGCAGCACTGCTTCTGTCAACCTTATTATTATTATTTTATTATTATTTACTGGCCTGTAGGAACCCGGAAGTTCATGACCTCACCGAGTCGGCTCCGCCATTGTTCCTTGTCCTGTGCGCTCTCCTTCCACGTTCGATCATCCGATCCGATCTCCTCGAGGTCCAATCTAACATTGTCCTCCCATCTCCGTCGCGGCCGTCTCGTCGGTCTCTTCTCCGTTAGTTTACCGTCAAGAACTTTATCGGTCCTATCATCGCCCATTCGCGCTACGTGTCCGACCCATCTTAATCTTCGCGACTTGAGCACTCTCACTATTGTGGGTTTGCGGTATAGCTTTTCCAATTCGTGGTTGTGGAGTTTCCTCCATTGTCCTGCCCCTTGGTCATAATTACCGCCAAATATACCCCTTAAAACTTTATTCTCGAATACGCGGAATTTGTTCACTTCCCGTTTTGTGAGAGCCCATGTTTCGCATCCGTATAGAGCAACCGGCATGATTATGGTTCTATAAACACGGAGCTTTATATTACGTGATAGCAGTTTGGATTTTAATAGTTTACTGGCTGCATGCCAACTAGCGTTGCCGGAATGTAGTCTTTTGCTAATTTCCTTTGACGTTTCGTTTCTGGTCGTCAGTATCGTTCCCAGATATTTAAATTCTTTGACATTTTCAAATATCTTGCCCCTGACGTTTATATGTGTTCTCTGAGGTCCACCTGCTTTCGTCATAATCATGCATTTCGTTTTGTTTTCGTTTATTTCTAGGCCCACCTCTTCTGCTGCTTGCATGATGATTTCACAGTTTTTACTTATAGTTTCGAGATTATCGCCCATAACGGCGATGTCATCCGCATACTCGAGCACTTGTGTGACCACGTTCAGGGATGTTCCGGCCGTGTTGTCGTCTTGTACCTTTCTGATAACATACTCGAGGACAGGGTTAAAAAGGCATGGTGAGAGGTCATCCCCTTGTTTTAGTCCGTCCCGGATTTCAAATGGTTCTGAGAGGTGGTTTTCTTTACTAACTCGTCCTTTGTTTTCGTTCATGCAGATTTGAATGAGGGCGGCATATTTTTTCGGGATTCCCAGCTCAACTACAATATGGTAGAGTCTTTGCCTTGCGACTGAGTGGTAGTCTTTTTTGAAGTCAACGAACAGTTGGTGAACCGTCTCTCCGTATTCCCAGTTGTTTGCCAGCAGTTGCCTTATTGTGAAGATCTGGTCGCTTGATGACCGGTTCCGACAGAATCCGCATTGGTAGTCTCTCAATATTTCTTCTGCGTACGGTGTGATTATTGCCAGTATGACATTTGTTAAAATTTTGTATGTGATTGGGAGCAATGATATTCCACTGTAATTTTCGCAGTCAGATCTGTCGCTTTTTTTGAAAATGGGGATGATGTTGCGGATTCACATTCGAAACAACCGGCGAATTCGCAATATTTAAATTTGTGGCATCACCTTTAACAATGTCACCAATCAGCTGACATTTATGAATTCTGTTGGTTGTCACTTGACAACCACCTTTATGTTTTTTCTTCTTCATTAATTTCTCGTGACGAACGGATGTCAATCAACTATCAGCGACGATTTTGTAATCCAAATAAACAGAGTCCATCCTCTGAACAGATCAATGTATTAAAACAATCACTTCACCGCGTTTCACTGTTGGGTGATGGATTAAGAGTCTTTACTGGAATTGATCAAGTATTCCGGTCACTTTTTCATTTAATATCAAGTTGGTTTCAGGAATCAAATTGCTGCCGCCATTGCTGTGTTGCCGTACACAATCAAGATAATTTAAATACCAGGAGACACCATCGTGTTCCAACCGAGTGTGATCAGCGCTTGCCTGACACACCAATCTCTTTGGCCAGGAGACACCATCGTGTTCTTGACCGCGTTGTATTCAACGCTTGTTGGATACAACAGATGACTATTGCGGTTTTCCATTCTTCCGGAGTGACTTCCTTCTCCCATATTATTTTAACCAGTTCGTGGATCTTTCGAGCGGTTGCCTCACCTCCATGCTTCACAAGCTCTGCCGGTATGCAATCGATTCCGGTGCCCTTGTTATTTTTCAGTCGATTTATCGCGGCTACAACTTCGTCGAAAGAGGGCTCTGCGATCTGGGGCTCGGCTGTATGTACGTCTGGTGCATTTATTTGTGGTTGAGCAGATTTTCAAAGTACTGCTTCCATCTTGTCACGATATTTTTTGTTTCTGTCACCATACAGCCGTTTGTGTCTCGGATTATTTTGGCTCTCCCTCGGTAGCCATTTCTAATTGAATTTATGGCGGCATACATACCTCTGCTGTTCTTTGCTCTGGCATATTCTACCATTTTTTCGATCCGGGTCTTCTCCCATTCGCGTTTTTTGCGTTTGAAAAGTCTAGTTGTTTCTTTCCGAATTGTCGCATATCTTACTGCGTTGACTTCATCATATGCTTCTAAGTGGATCGTTCTGAGGCGTTTACGTTCTTCGATCTTTTGCCCTGCACTCATCGTCAAACCCAGGTTTGGACTTAGTTGTTTTCTTAAATCCGAATACCTCTTGGGCTGTTTGTTTGATTGTATCCCTGATCGATGTCCATTCAGTGTCCACACTATTGGCTTCCTCTACCTCACTACTGTCATTCTCTAGCATGCTAAATCTATTCGTTAGTTCGTCTTGATATTCCGCCCTTTTACGTAGGTCTTTTAGTTTATCAATCTCGAACTTTTTGCTCGTCTCCCGTGACTGTCCATGTGGGTTTACTGCGAGCCGACTTCTAATTTTGCCCATCACTAGAAGGTCATTGGAGTCGCAATCTGCTCCTCTATATGATCTTACGTCAAGGATATTCGAGTGGTGTCTTTTGTCTATGAGGAAGTGGTCTATTTGGTTACGCGTTACCCCGTCGGGTGATATCCATGTGGCTTTATGAATTTGCTTGTGCTTGAACATCGTACTTTCCACTACCAGATCTTTTGACGCTGCGAACGTGATAATTCGAATACCATTATCATTTGAAACGTCGTGTAGACTTTCTTTACCTATTGTTGGTTAGAAAATATCTTCCTTTCCAATTTTCGCATTGAGCTCGCCGAGGAGGATTTTAACAGCGAATGATGAGATCCCATCAAATACTTCCTCTAGGGTCTCGTAGAACGTGTCCTTCGTTTCTTCGTCGGTAGATTCTGTTGGGGCGTGTATGTTTATAAATACATAATTGTACCATGTGCCCTGTATTTTTAGCACCGACATTCGGTCATTAATAAATTGCACATCTTTTACATGGGACGTAATCTTCTTGCTTATGATGAAGCCAGTTCCGAGGTTATGTGTATCGGTACCTCCACACACGAGTGTAAACCCGTTGGTTTCGATTACTTGATGTGGGAGTCGAACTTCCTGAAGCGCGACGATGTCCATGTTGTACTGTCTCGCGTTTTCTACGAGCGTCTGTATCGCGCCTGGTTTATATAACGTTCGAACATTCCACGTGCCGACGCGTATATCCCGCTTTTTCAGTTTTTCCCTACGTTTTCTTTTTGCCGAGTCTGTGTTTCCTTGATGATTTTTTCCCTTATGGTAGTGTCGGCTCATCACACCTACGCCTACCGAGTTTTTCGTGGGATTGTTTTTTGTATATTGGTTATTCATTTTTGATCCCACGAGACTTGGGGTTTCAAATAGTCCGCCATATCAGAGCCCCGTTTTGATGTGGTAAGGTCTGCTTACTGCTCTGATTCGACCCGGTGTGAGAGAGGCGCCGTTATAATACAGCCGGTATACCCCTGGCTGCAAACCATCCAATAGACACGGTGACGCGTAACACCCTGGGTTAGGGGTGGTAGATCTTTGTGTGTTACTCCTCGCTAGCCTGTCTGACATGGGTGACCCTACTGGAAGCATATGCCTCCGTCAGCATAGCCTGGGGGATTCATTGCACTTTAAGCCGCCGCACCACGTCAAGGTTTCTACCAAGCGGGGGCTTCCGTCAACCTGCAGCTATAAATAGCCTAGTGTCAAAGTTTGAGCAAGCTGCGAGCTTTAGTTTGTGTTTCATAGCCATTGAAAGCAGACAACCTCGTGAATTATGACGAAGATATAAAAATGTGAATTTCGTGTGCTGATTATGCATAATTAAGCAAAATTCATAAATTGGCCTATGAAGTGCTACTCCATTCAGCATGTTCTCTCTATTTAGCCCACTGTGACTATTTGCTGTTTCCAAACCTGAAGAAATGGCTGGACGATAAGAGGTCATCACTGAAACTAACGCCTATTTTGATGGCCTTGAATGAACCTGTTATTTGAAAGGAATACAAAAATTATAAACCCGATCGGCAAAACTCGTAGAGTTCCAAGAAGAGTCTGTTAAGAAATAAAATGCTTATTTGCCGAAAACAATATCTTTTATTCAGAAAGTCACTGGCCAATCAAACTGCCCTCGTCCTTGGCAAAGGATCAAACTAATTCCCATATTTTATCACATGGGTGCAACCCAGCACTGATAACTATCAAGACTTCCTCTACTCTGGGCACAACATCCCAAGGACACATTTCCATCGAGTTACAAATGCCGAGCATTTAGAAACGCGGTGTCCAATCTTCTCAATAAAAATGGACAGGTTTAAGTGCATTCAAATCAACTTAAACCATTGTGGAGCCGCACAAGATGTCCTTTCCCAAACGGTTAAGGAATATGGTGCCGACGTGGTGCTCATCAATGAACAGTACAGGATGCCTGGTACTGGTATTGTTACATGGGAGCAAGACAGCAACAGAACAGCGGCCATCTGGACAACTGGAAATTCTCCCATGGAATGCAGAAGTGTCCAGCGGCTCGAAGGAATTGCCTATGCTAAGATCAGAGGAATTCAGTTCTACTGTTGTTACGCTCCGCCAAGGTGGAAATAGAATATTTCAAATGCTTTTTTGACGGGAAAACACAAGCAGCTAGAGATAAGATAAGATTATAGTTGCTGGAGATTTTAACGCTTGGGCAATAGAATGGGGAAGCGCAAGGACAAACAGTAGAGGCCAGGCGCTACTCGAACCCTTCGCAGCCCTAGATGTTCAAAATCGACATTTGCCAGCTCCATGTTGGCAAGAAGTATGGAGTGGCGAGTTTTGGACACCTACACCCATAGTGACCACCAAGCCATGATGTACGAAATATTACCGCACAGGGGATTCATCACTGACAAATTGGCGAAGAAAGTCCAAAAAAAATTGGTGGAAAGAGAAGGACTTCGATGCGGAACTGCTCGATTATATACTGGAAGACCAAATCGCACAGTTTAACGCAGAGGCCGCTGCGAACAGACAGGCTGGAAAAGTCATGAAGTGGCTAACTACTGCATGTGATGCTTCTATGCCACGAAAAAGATAACCAGCAGGGGCTATCAAAGCAGTGTAGTGGCGGAACTCAGAAATCGCCCATGTGCGATCGGAGTGCAACAGGTTAAGACGCTTGCAACAAAGAGCAACAAAACCGTAACACCTATCCACAGTTGCATGCTGAATTCGTCAACAAACGGAAAGAGTTGAGCAGTGTGATCCGCAAAAGTAGATATGACGCGTTCTGCTCCCTAAGGGATGAATTAAATAACAACCCATGGGGCAGCGCTTACAGGATAGTAAGGAAAAGACTACAGAGTAACAGTAGCCAAATGCAAAAAAGGAAAGTGACATGGCCAGAATCGTTGCTGTCCTCTTCCCGCAGTGCGTATCAGTGCGTATCACTGAAGTAGAGATGCTTCCCGTGACCAACGAAAAGGTACTCTTGGCTGCAGGGGTTATCAAAAAAAACAAGACCCCGAGCCCTGATGATATCCCTAACGATGTAGTGAAGACTGCTCTAACAAAAAAGCCGGAAGTCTTCAGCAGTCTCTTCACAACCGACTTTCAAACAGGACAATTTCCGACACGATGAAAAAAACATCGACTTGTGCTTATACTGTGGGGGTTCCACCAAACCCCACGGCCCACTTACCTGAAAAACTCCCCATATCCGCAACTCAACTCCCATTAAATCCCGCCAATGCGATTGCATTGGCACTTGAAAATATTTCCTTTACCAAGGACATTAATGCATAAAAGCATTACATTGAATTCCGAAACAGAATTGCATCTACAAGAGCATTCATAGTCCAATGCATCACTAGAATTCGCAGGTAAACTATTCCTAGACGGATTCCTGTAATCAAAAGGATTTGAATTACATACAAATAACCTTCAGCAGGGGCCATAAACATTGCGCTGTCTATTTTTCAGCTTTGCCATGTGTATAATAAATTCTCTTAATGTACACTTGGCCGGCGACCTTTTTCGCCCAGCAATAACATACCGGCGGCCGCATTCAATTATCGCAATCGACCCTGAAATCCCTAAAAAACAATTCTGTAACGTGCTTATGCACCATAAATTCCCGACCATTAGGCACCCATGTTCCACCATTGCTATTCTGCCGTACATGTGCATACCACGTGTCCTTGGCATTTCTACGGCCGCGGCAGCTCTTTGACCATCGGACAAAAGCGAATACTCGCATCCTACCCTAGAGTCATAAAACGAAATTCTGCGCAGGTAATCATGAATACGATCCTTTTAGCATCTAATGAGTGGCTGCTATTTAGACAGCCGACCCTCATTACCGGAAGATGCTGTAGGTCGTTTCACCATTGTTCCTTTTTTTCTCGTTTCAGGCAAAACGCAACGATCAACACGGTGATGTGTACCAACGCACACATACACCACCGCGTACCTGAGATCGCTTTCCATTGGTCACTGGTCAAAGGAAATTTCTTTTCCTTTTCACCACACCACCAAAAACTCACCCCAAACGATAAAATATCGTTGAGTCGTCTTCCATCCTTCAATCCTTTGGATATCCTTGGTGAACAGTTTGCCGCGGCGTTCGTTCATTTCTTAGTGAGGACTTTCGGCTCAGTGTTTTACCCGGCTAACAATTGATGATGGAGGAGGAAGATAATCAGCCCCGTACGCCGGTGCACTACTTCCACCCCACAATACCAAAAGGTGTTAAGAATCCAGAAGAGCAGTCGTCTTATCGCCCGTTGTGCATGTTGGACACAACAGGAAAACTGCTTGGCGAGTAATTGCCACTCGTCTGGAACAATTCACTGAGGGGACATCGAGGCTCTCTGAATCGCAGTATGGGTTCCGGAAAGGTAGATCAACCGGAAAAGCACTATCTGTGGTGTGCGACATCGCCCGCAATGCAATAGCCGGAGCACGGTGGCTAGGTGGTACCAAAAATATGGCGCGGTGGTGACGCTTGATGTTAAAAATGCATTTAACTCGGTGAATTAGAATCGGATTCTAGAAGCGTTGGGGGATCTACAAGTCTCCCCCTACTTGGTGCGTATATTAGCAAACTATCTCTCGGATAGAAGACTGCTCTATGACAGAGATAAGGGACCACAGGAATATAAAACAACAGCGGGTGTACCTCAGGGGTCTGTATTAGGTCCGATGTTATGGAATATCATGTATGATGGTGTGCTCAGAGTCAATGTACCAGAAGGGGTTAGAATCATTGGGTACGCAGATGATTTGGCAATAGTAGCCGTCGCTAAACATCTAGATGACCTGGAGAATATTTGCTCCCAAGCAATCCAGAGCATTGAATGCTGGCTAGATATGGCTGGACTGAAAATAGCTGGACATAAGACGGAGGCAGTTTTAATAAGCAGCCGCAAGAAAGTTGAACACCTTGATTTGGAAATAGGACAAATAATCAGATCCAGTCCCTATATTAAATATCTTGGTGTTATACTTGACAACCGGTTGAGCTTCAAGGAACACCTGACGAAAACGAGTGAAAAAACGGCAAGGGTATGCAAAGTTTTGGCGAGACTGCTACCCAATGTTGGAGGACCCCGTCCCCACATAAGGAAACTCATAACCAATGTCAACACCTCCACTATAATGTATGGGCAGGAGCCGCACAGTATAAGTCATACATGAGGGGAGTGAACTCAGCGCATAGACTGGCACCACTAAGAGTATGCTGTGCATTTCGAACGGTATCCGAAGATGCCATAAATGTTTTGGCCGGGAGGACACCACTTGACATTGCAGCTAAAGAAAACGCTGCATTGCATAAGGTCTCCCAAGAGAATCGTCGGAGAATGCGGGCACAATTAGAGCTCTCAAGCCTAAGAGAATGGCAACGAAGGTGGGATTCTTCCACCAAAGGAAGATGGACCCACGCCATGATACCTGATATAGAAACATGGGTGAAAAGAAAACATGGCGAGCTGAATTACTACTTGACTCAGCTAATATCAGGACATGGATGCTTCCGGAAACACTTGCACAAATATAAGCATGTGAATCACCCATACTGATTGTATTGTGAAGGCCAAATAGAAAATGCGGAACACGTACTCACAGAGTGCGTGAGATTCGAGACCGCACGAACGATTTTGGAGAGACACACGAGACGGACAGTTACTCTGGCTGGAGTAATAGTATACATGCTTAGTTCAAAACAGGCATGGTCCGTAACCAATGGTATTCTCTGTGAAATGATGCAGCAGTTGCGACGTGACGAACGGAGTAACAGGTAAACTCCATCCCGCCCCGCGATGGAATATCTAAAAGAAACTGAGCCTGGCGGGGAGTGGTTTTAGTCGGTAAAAACCCGGCATGCCCCTGGATCTGTCTAGAGGTATCTTTTGAAGATTTCTACCTTCCTACCGATACCAAAAAACAAAAAAAAAAACATAATTTAACTATTAAATACTCCAACATGGATTCTAGACACAGACTCCAATCAACTTCCCACTAGAGGTTTGTTGTGTGTGATGCATATTATATCCAAATCGACATTCATATAATGTGCACAATTCCGGCTGGTTGGTACATTCCAACAGAACCGCCGGGGCTGGGAGGCTGGCGGAGATGTTCGCTGTTAACCGCAATTTGAATCAACTCGTGGAGGAACCTACCCAAGTACTGGACACCCGAGGTGATTATGTGGTCTGTTTTTGAGATCCGAGCCGAGCATTTATATCGTGGAGGCTTCTGTGCCACTGGGAAACTCAGATCACTACTTGGCATCAGTCGCGTAACCACTTCCATTTCAAGCAAATAACCGACCTAAGCACCTTCGCCATGTATGGAGGTATGGGGCTGCTAACTGGGACGATTTGTGAGATTTCTTCGCATCCTTTCCGTGATCGGAGTTGTGCTTTGGAGACTCTGATGTTAACGCATGCGCGGAGTCGGTCACCTAGATTATTCTTCTCGGGATGGAGATCTTCATTCCGCATTCCATCAAACGAAGTTCATCTGATAAACCTTGATTTGATAAACAAATCCAAGCAGATTAGAGCACCAACAAATGGAGTTTTTAAACAATGGTGCTCTAATCCCACCGAGGTTAACAAAACGAATTATGTTAGAATCAGAAACGCGGGCAACCAGGCTATTGATAACGCGAAAAAGGATTACAACGACAGAGTGACTAATAAACTTGTGGGTATTTTGGCTATGCACCAAGCACGGGTGCGGATTCAGCTAAAACACCACCGAATCACCGAGGACTTGTCACATAAGAAACCGAAAAATACCGCTTAAAGTTCTTCAGCGGAAACACTTCCCAAACGGAGCGAACTGGTGAAATAAAAAGCACACGGGTTGTTTCGATGAAAGTTCTTTTATTAATTTTATATTCTTTAGTTTGTCTTTTTATTTAATGTATATTTTTCAGGTTTTATAGAAATTCAAGTATAAACTCTTATTACGCGATCAAATACAATTCGAGCAATTTTATGAGCAAGTAAAATCTTTTACATCAGTCTAGTGCTAATATAAGTCACAGCAAACACAAAAGCACATCGGCCACACCAGATCCCGACGATCTTGTCAATAATTAACGCACTGAAACGGTTTTAACTAAATGTTCACATTAAAATTAACTTAAGCGATACGGCGTGATTAGAAATAATAGAAAAGTATAAATAAACTGGACACGGGAATAAAATGTCGAGACTCGCCACACACTAGTCGACTCAAGGGAAAAAGGCTGACTGATTGGAAATCATCCAAGAAAAGGGAACCTCAAAGAGACTGAAAAAGAGGCGGAGTTACACGATTAACTCGATGTAGTTAATCGTGATTGGATCTGACGGAATAGGCACACATTGCGCATGTGTGCGTATGCCATGCATACGATCGTTCAGCGACCGTGGATGGCGGGCAACATCGCTAGTGCATTTCCTAGGAATGTAAATAATAGCATCTGGGGTGTGAAAGACCCAAACCGATGATTTGGTCATCCTAATGGAAGGCCATAAATCATCATTTCTGTTGCCGATGATCAAACATTGCAACGAACATAGGGTGCAGCCATTGCCAGATGTTGTAAGTAAACACTTTCTGGCTGCTGGTGATCGTTGTTTGAATGTTATCTATGGACATGGGGAACGCTAATTGTGGTGCCAGCGATTGCTGGTAAACAGGAACAATGTTTGATTTGCGTCAACAGAAACCTTGTCGGCGATAGTAAATCGATAGGGGCAATAGCCGTATGCATGTTATGCCGGGGGTAAACAAATTCAACGAGTCACAAGGAACTCTTGTTGATTGTTGTTTCCATAGCTTAAGGCTATGGAAACGAGATGCCCCGGCAGAATGTATGCCTAAAGGTAAGATTTCAGATGCCATGGCAATGTGTTGATTTTGCCATGGACTTATATTCTATTCAGGAAATGATGTACACCTCGGGGGTAAATTTTGGATGCCACGGCAAGGTGATAAGCTTTGCCGTGGGCTCAATGTTTTTTAGGGAATATGGCCTGGCCGAGGGTGAGTTTTCGATGCCACGGCAAGGTGATAAGCTTTGCCGTGGGCTTAATGTTTTTTAGGGAATATGGTCTGGCCGAGGGTGAGTTTTCGATGCCACGGCAAGGTGATAAGCTTTGCCGTGGATTTAATGTTTTCAGTGGTGATGCTGGAGAAAAAGGGGTTTGTAAGGAAATCCCCTACAGAATAGGTAAGCTGCCTAACATAAATTCGAAACGGTTATCCGATTGGGTAACCGTATTAATTCCGGCGATTTGGCTGAGGGTAAATGCCGTAGCAAGGTTACGCAACCTTGCTGAAGTTCGACCGAGAGGTAAGTCGTTCGCCTGGAAAGGTGGGGATCGAGCAATGTATGGCTCTTCGGGCCCTGAAAAGCCCCACATCACTCCCTCCCCAGTGACGTAGTCACGAAACAGGTAAGGCAGGTTAGGGGGTGGTTAGTTGGTTCTGGGCGCGCGTTTGAGCGCGAGTACGGGGGGGTTGTGCTGGTGGAGTAGGAGCGGTGTCGGTAGATGGAGGTGATTCTGGAGCGGAAGCTTCCAGAAAACAGGGCTTAAGTCTTTCGACGCTGACCGTGGATCGCTTGCCTCTAATGTCGATCTCGAAGACGCGGTCACTGATGCGGCGGAAGACTTTGAATGGGCCATCATAAGGTGGGTCGAGGGGTTTTTTGACCTTATCCACCCTGACAAAGACGTGCGTGCAGCTGTGCAGTTCAGGGTGGACGAAAAGTTTTTTGGAGCCGTGCCTGGTTACAGGGGTTGCCCTAACCTTACGTAGCAGGTCACGGAGATGTCCCAATTCACGAAGTTGGTCACGCGGTGTTTCGCCATTCAGGAAAAGTTCTCCTGGAAGAAGGAGGTTGGTACCATAGGTAAGCTCTGCTGCCGAAGCACCCAGGTCCTCCTTAATGCTTGTCCTCAGGCCGAGGAGGACGGTTGGAAGGGCGTCAAACCATTGTGTGTCATTATGACACATGAGTGAGGCTTTAAGAGATCTGTGCCAGCGCTCTATCATCCCATTTGATTGCGGGTGGTAGGCGGAGGTACGACTCCTTTGGCAGCCGAGAAGATTTGTTAGCTGCCTAAAGATTGTCGCCTCAAATTGTGGACCTCGGTCCGAAGTAATGGTGGTTGGTACACCGAAGCGTGTGACCCAAGTTGAGTAAAAGGCCTTGGCGACTGATTCGGCCGTAACTGCCCGGAGGGGTGTCGCTTCTGGCCATCGCGTGCAGCGATCCATCATAGTGAGGATATAAGAAAACCCTCTTGATGGAGTAAGCGGTCCCACTATGTCTATGTGGACATGGGCGAAGCGTGCCGTGGGAAGCTTGAATTGCGCTGGCTCCAGTACATTATGTCGCGCTACCTTGCAGCGCTGGCACTGGAGACAAGCACGGGCCCAACCGGTGAGGTCTTTGTTCATCCGGGGCCAAATAAATTTGCGACGGACAGCAGCGGCTGTTGCTCGGCCGCTGGGGTGGGCAGGGTTGTGGTAAACCTGGAACACGCCCTTACGAAGTTTCTCGGGAATGTAAGGTCTAGCGGTTCCAGTGGAGACATCACACCAGATTTCGCCCAAAGGGTCGCGAAGGGTAATTTTCTTCAGCTCTAGTGCCGTATCGGCAGTTAGGAGGGACTTGAGCTGTTCATCCTCCTCTTGAGCTAGGGCAAGATCAGCGTTATTCAAGGCGGTACGCAAATGAATCGTATCGATTCGAGAAAGGGCGTCCGCCGTGACATTCTGTTTACCGGAGATATGCCTTATCTCCGTGGAATATTGCCCAATGAGGTCTAATTGACGCTCTTGTCGGGGGGAGGCATTTCCCGACTTCTTCCGGAACGCATAGACCAATGGCTTATGGTCTGTTAAGATGGAGAGTGAGCGACCTTCTATCATGTGACGGAAGTACTTAACAGCGCTGTAGATCGCGAGCAATTCACGGTCGTAGGCGCTGTAACG
Organism: Microdon myrmicae; assembly: GCA_963931805.1. Taxonomy (NCBI): domain Eukaryota; kingdom Metazoa; phylum Arthropoda; class Insecta; order Diptera; family Syrphidae; genus Microdon; species Microdon myrmicae. Next base: position 186,071,056 of record OZ007498.1, on the reverse strand, counting down.
TCGCTCAGTGGGACTCAGCTTCCTGGAAAAGAAACCAAGTGGTTCCGGGCGGCCTTCAATGTCCTGTTCAAGGACGGCTCCGATTGCGGTATCCGATGCGTCGCATTGGATAGAAAGTGCCGCTCCCTCGAGAGGGTATCGGAGTAAGGTGGCATTTGCCAATTGTTCTTTGGACAGTTGGAATGCTCGATCTGAGACTTCTGTCCAATTAATGGGGCGCTTATCATTGCGCTTAGCTCCTTTTAAAAATTCATTGAGCGGAGCTTGAATCTGGGCAGCATTCTTCAGGGTTGGGCGGTAAAAGTTAAGCATGCCCAAAAATCGACGCAGCTCACTCACGTTAGTAGGCCGGGGGTACTTCATGAGGGCCTCCACACGGTCTGGTAGTGGGCGAATGCCCTGGTTGTCAACGACATAACCCAGATAGGTGATTTGCTCCTTGGCGTATTGACACTTATCTGGGTTGATGACAAGACCGAATTCACGGAGGCGCTCTAGGACCTGACGTAAGTGGCGCTTATGTTCGGCATGGTCTTTGGAGGCGATGAGAATATCATCAAGATAAGCATGGCAGCAATTAAGACCACGTAAAGCCGTGTCGATATATCGCTGGAATGTCTGTGCGGCATTCCTGAGGCCGAAAGTCATCACTTTGAACTCGAAGAGTCCGAAAGGTGTAATGACTGCGGTCTTGGGGATGTCTTCAGGTGCCACCGGAATTTGGTGGTATGCCCTGGTGAGATCCAGGGTTGTGAAGACATTGCACCCTCGTAACTTGTACGAAAAATCGTAGAGGTGTGCAATTGGGTATCTGTCCGGGACAGTTGCTGCGTTCAACAGCCTATAATCGCCACATGGGCGCCACTCACCAGAACGTTTCTTCACTAAGTGGAGTGGGCTTGCCCAGGGACTGTCCGACGGTTGGCAGATACCTAGTTCGATCATATGCTCGAACTCCGCGCGTGCCGCACGTAATTTTTCCGGAGCCAGTCGACGTGGACGCTGGCTCACCGGGGGACCACGTGTTTCTATATGATGAAACACCGTGGCTTTATGTCGGCGTTGGTTAGGTAGAGGAATTGTTGTACTCACAAATTCCTGTACCATAACCTGGAATGGGTCTGTGCACTTTGTGGCTCCTGAAGTTTCCGCTGGTGATGCCGTCATGGGCAAGGGGGGTGCGGTTGGAGCCACTAGTCTGTTATGGGTCGAATCGACCAACAGATTATGTGCGCCTAATAGGTCGGAACCTATCAGGGGTTCATTCACGTCCGCAATGACGAAACGCCAAGTGATCGGACGACAAAGACCCAATTGCAGTGTCAGCTTTTTACGTCCGTACGTAAGTATCGGCGTATTATTTGCAGCTGACAATTTAAGAGCGGCTGGCACGCGGTTACGCGGAGCAAACGATCGCGGGAGGACTGAAATATCGGCGCCGGTGTCGACAGTAAAAGCGATATTCAGTTTCGAATCCCGGATGGTTAAGCGACTTATCGTAGGGGTGCCGGCCGATTGCGCGAGGGTGTCGGTCGGCAAAATTAGTTTAAAGAGCGCCTCTGGTTGGTGGAAGGTTGCGTCCAACCACAAGGCGCTTTGCAATTGAATGCGCGATCACCATATCGCTGGTGATTGGCGCACCAAGGCAGAGTAACGGCATTATCAGGTATGTTCTGCCTATTAGTATTGCCGTTACGGGGAGGTCGAGCCGGAGCTCGCTGGGAATTGGCCCGGTGAGGGCCGTTTTGGTTGGGATTGGCCCTCTGTGGGGCATTTTGGGGGATATAGGCCCTCTGAGGGGCAGTTTGGTAGGAATATTGCCGATTGAGAGGACGGCTCGGCATGGCTCGGTTCTGGGCGCTTCGAGGATTGTTCCTCACCTCCGCGCGCAATTGCGTTATCTCGCGGAGAAGTGAGGTTTGGAGCGCCCGGAGGTCAGCTGGAGTTAGTTGAGTGGGCGAATTTCTTTGGTTAGGGTTGGGGCCTGCCACTGGATTCCCCTGAGGGAAATTGGTTGAGGCGGGCCCTCTAAAAGGTAATTGGGTTTGAGGAGGATTGGGAGTAGGGACCAATTGATGGGCTGTGAAAGGGAGACGAGGGTGCCGTGCAGGCTGGGCGGCGTGTTGAGAAACCGCCGCTACCTGGTACGCTGGAGGCTCAGAATACTGATCTGAGCTTTCCATAATTGCGTCCGCAATTTTGGATAAATAGCCCAAACTCTGGTTGGGTTGGGCTATAAGTGCCGAACGGGCATGCTGGGGAAGACACCTCAAAAAGTGAGGCTTTATTAGGTCGTCCCCAATCCTGGTCCCCGCTATAGAGCGTAAATGGGTCAGGAAAAGAGATGGTCTCATCCCAGAAAGGTTGGTTACAGCGGCTAAACGTTGTTGCCGCATACTTCCAGGTTCGTCCAAAGCGTCGAGCAGAGCTTCACGCATGTTGCTATATGGGTTGCGGCCGGACGACCTTATTAAGTGTGCAACATGCGGTCGTTGAGTGCGGTCAAGCACTTTCAACAGCTCAACTGCACGAAGTTGTTCGTCGTGCAAGGCCGAGGCCTGGAAGATGCGGTCTGCCATTGCAAACCAAAGGTCTGGGTCCTCCTCATCGAAGGGGGGAAGCCCTATATTTAAATGACGAGTCCCGTTCCCGAGGCTGGAAGCATCGCGGAATTCTTGGGACTCTGGGTGCCTATGAGTTTGTTGTGAGGTACCGGCACTAGTTGTGGGCATAAAAATGCCGGAATCTACCAAAGGGCCGGTACCAGGGGCGTTAGGAGCAGTCGGGAGTGTGTCTGTGGAAGAAGGCTGGGGTCGGTTCACGACGCTGGGGGCAACGGGTGGTGCCAGAGGAGTAGATTGTCCGGGCAAGTCTAGGTCAGCATCGACTTGCTCGGTGGGGAAATCGACGCTGGAGGCGTCGTGGAATTCGAGAGGCTCGGATTGTTCCTGAGCCTTTTTGGCCATGGTGTTTCTCGTGTTGACCATAATAGATAGTGACGCGAAACGGGAGTCAAAGGCGCAAGAGAACGCGAAGAAGGGTGAAAGGAGGCCAATGGGTGAAAAGGAGTCGCAGGAAGTTGAGAGAACCACGGATGTCTTAAAACAATGATTTTCCCTAACCAAAATAAGCCGAGCGAAGGTCGGAAGTGGAGTCAAGAGGAGCCAAAAGAGAATCGAGCCGTGGGCTTACTCTGAGTCGCGAATAAGTGGTCGTGTGGAGTCGTGATATGAGTGGTCGTGCGGAGGCGAATGGAGTTAAACGGTGGTCGAGAGGTCGCGAATAACGGATAGGACTGTAATATCATACAGCTTAATCCTAAAATAATTAAACTTTATTTTAAATCTTTGAAGCCGAAAAAAACTTAATTACGCGGACCTGTGTGTGACTGCAAGTGAGTGGGTGAACGTTTATTTAGGACAAACACTGATTCCAATGTTACTATGTACCCTGAAGGGGTTTACAAATATAAGAGAGTGCGTTTACAATTTCAATCGAGTTTTTGGTATGGTAATTTTACTGGTTTTTAATTTTAACAATTATGTTTGTGTATTTGTTTCTGAATTATTGATTGTTGTTTAGTTATATTTGGTTTGCAAATACTTTAAAAGGTTGTTATTTCGACACCATAAACTACCGAATAGTTGGCACACTGGTTTCTGTTTTTTTAATCTTTATTATGTAAAGGTATACACTGCCTTTTCGTGTATTATAATACGAGATGTGACGACGTAGAAAATATATTTTATTCTTAAGTGTTACAGTTCGGCTAGATACTAAATTCGTGGTTCGGCTTCGGTTTCCTTCATTTTAATTTGATTTTTAATATTGTTTAATGATCTTTATAATTTTAATCTTAGGTTATAATTTGTATAAAAAAAAATGTAACATAATTATTAATTCGGTTATTGGCTTTCCTTATTTATTCTCTAAATAAAAATATATCTACGTGTGCAAGTGTAGAACCACCAAATTAGTCAACAATAATTTTCTGTATATTAACTCTAAGTAAACACCGTATGCAAAGGGAAAATATGTCTGAGGAATGTCTGTCTCTATTGTTTCGAAATATTAATTCGCTTCTAAATTGTAAGACAATACACGAAGTGTTTGCATTGGTCGATTATTAATAGAGTGTGTAGCAACAAATAATCCGTAACACTAATCGAGTTGTACGCTTATAAAAAAAACTTGAACCAGCACATCGTAAAAGAAAGAGAAAAAAAAAAAAAAAAAAAACAAAATAATAAATTAATTATTCTCACGATCACTGCATCGGTGAATAATTAATCGCTTTCACTTAGAAATAAGCACTTTGGACATTGGTGGATCTTCTATAACTTGTGAAACATCTATAGTTACTTATTAGATTTTAATATTTCTACGATAGTTGTCCCTTATTTAAAGTTAATAAAGTTATTGTATAAATTTTAATTTTTGAAAAATGGTTTGAGTTTAATGACTTGAAAATTACACAGTTTTCTAAACAAGGTAAACAATATTTAAAAGCTTACTTTCGGAGGCTCAGAAGGAGCTCGTCACAAGGAGAATTGAACATTTAGGAAAAATAAATGATAAAGAAAAACCTGAAGTCCAACGTTGGGAGCTTTACGGTGGGCGGGAATTGATTGCGTCGCCTGGCTGCTTGTTGAGATGTTGGTGTTTGTTAAAGATGTAAGTCGCTGGTAACTCCACGTGTTAGCTATGTTGAACGTTGGGGTGATTGCACCCTTTTATTGACTTTATTTCTGGTGTTTTTCGTACTTTATATTGTTCTTTGGTGGCTTGTATTGTGTATTGTATAGTGCCGGTCACTGTCTTTAAGCGTTTTCGAAATTGCACAAGATGTAATTGTTCCTCGATTAAAACACTTACTATGTCGCGACTATGAGCATAAATGTTCGAAAAGGTACGCGTTTTTTGTCGCGGTCACCAATGTGGGTATTTTGGCTATGCACCAAGCACGGGTGCGGATTCAGCTAAAACACCACCGAATCACCGAGGACTTGTCACATAAGAAACCGAAAAATACCGCTTAAAGTTCTTCAGCGGAAACACTTCCCAAACGGAGCGAACTGGTGAAATAAAAAGCACACGGGTTGTTTCGATGAAAGTTCTTTTATTAATTTTATATTCTTTAGTTTGTCTTTTTATTTAATGTATATTTTTCAGGTTTTATAGAAATTCAAGTATAAACTCTTATTACGCGATCAAATACAATTCGAGCAATTTTATGAGCAAGTAAAATCTTTTACATCAGTCTAGTGCTAATATAAGTCACAGCAAACACAAAAGCACATCGGCCACACCAGATCCCGACGATCTTGTCAATAATTAACGCACTGAAACGGTTTTAACTAAATGTTCACATTAAAATTAACTTAAGCGATACGGCGTGATTAGAAATAATAGAAAAGTATAAATAAACTGGACACGGGAATAAAATGTCGAGACTCGCCACACACTAGTCGACTCAAGGGAAAAAGGCTGACTGATTGGAAATCATCCAAGAAAAGGGAACCTCAAAGAGACTGAAAAAGAGGCGGAGTTACACGATTAACTCGATGTAGTTAATCGTGATTGGATCTGACGGAATAGGCACACATTGCGCATGTGTGCGTATGCCATGCATACGATCGTTCAGCGACCGTGGATGGCGGGCAACATCGCTAGTGCATTTCCTAGGAATGTAAATAATAGCATCTGGGGTGTGAAAGACCCAAACCGATGATTTGGTCATCCTAATGGAAGGCCATAAATCATCATTTCTGTTGCCGATGATCAAACATTGCAACGAACATAGGGTGCAGCCATTGCCAGATGTTGTAAGTAAACACTTTCTGGCTGCTGGTGATCGTTGTTTGAATGTTATCTATGGACATGGGGAACGCTAATTGTGGTGCCAGCGATTGCTGGTAAACAGGAACAATGTTTGATTTGCGTCAACAGAAACCTTGTCGGCGATAGTAAATCGATAGGGGCAATAGCCGTATGCATGTTATGCCGGGGGTAAACAAATTCAACGAGTCACAAGGAACTCTTGTTGATTGTTGTTTCCATAGCTTAAGGCTATGGAAACGAGATGCCCCGGCAGAATGTATGCCTAAAGGTAAGATTTCAGATGCCATGGCAATGTGTTGATTTTGCCATGGACTTATATTCTTTTCAGGAAATGATGTACACCTCGGGGGTAAATTTTGGATGCCACGGCAAGGTGATAAGCTTTGCCGTGGGCTCAATGTTTTTTAGGGAATATGGCCTGGCCGAGGGTGAGTTTTCGATGCCACGGCAAGGTGATAAGCTTTGCCGTGGGCTTAATGTTTTTTAGGGAATATGGTCTGGCCGAGGGTGAGTTTTCGATGCCACGGCAAGGTGATAAGCTTTGCCGTGGATTTAATGTTTTCAGTGGTGATGCTGGAGAAAAAGGGGTTTGTAAGGAAATCCCCTACAGAATAGGTAAGCTGCCTAACATAAATTCGAAACGGTTATCCGATTGGGTAACCGTATTAATTCCGGCGATTTGGCTGAGGGTAAATGCCGTAGCAAGGTTACGCAACCTTGCTGAAGTTCGACCGAGAGGTAAGTCGTTCGCCTGGAAAGGTGGGGATCGAGCAATGTATGGCTCTTCGGGCCCTGAAAAGCCCCACAAACTCCTTGAGTGTCCAACTAGTTCGCGTCCCTTCTGGTCAATGGCAAGGGTTGTCAGCAGTAACTACGCTTCCTCCTTTTTTCCTCCGTTAGTGACGGGCAGGAGGACATTAATCACAAATTCAAAAGATAAAGCTAATGTGTTGCCGAATTTACAAATGAAAAATCAAACCTCGATGCCACTCTTTTGGAGCCACGTGTGCTCGCGCTGGTATGGTCTTCGATGCGGGACGTGAGGCTCCGTCCCCGTACTATACAATGCAGTCTACGTGGACTGGACTGTAGGAAGGCAATCGGCCCGGACGGAATACCAACAATAGTCCTTAAGAACTGTGCTCCAGAACTATCGGCGGTTCTTGGGAGACTCTCTAGCTTATCTTATGCACGGGGGGGTTTCCTACCTGCTGGAAAATCGCTCTAGTTCAGCCAGTCCCAAAGACGGGAAAAAAGTGTCTCTCACAAAATTACTGACCGATAGCATTACTGTCTATGCTATCTAAGCTGATGGAAAAAGTCATCAAAACTGAGTTAATTAAGTATTTGGAGTGCAACGGACTTTTGAATGATCGTCAATACGGATTCCGTGGCAGGCGGTCCACGGGAGACCTTTTGACACTTATAACCGATATATGGACATCTGCGATTGAACGGCATGGTGAGTGAAGGACGGTCGCATTGAATATCTCCAAGTCTTTTGTTGGCATCTGCTATGAGGAATTGATGAGAAAATTTCGTTCATATGGACCTATAGTGTTTGGGATGATAGTGAAGAACGTGTAATTCGAACTGACGCTATGACAGTTAGAATCACCAAAAATTGAACCACTGCGTAACACATCAGGCTACTGGCCGTGCTTAGAATTAGATTTTTTTTTAAACTCAAGTATATTCCATTGATGTGAATTGTTATGTTATCGCTATGGTATACGGCTCTGATGCATTTTCTTATTCGATTTTCGTTCGGTGTTCTTCACAATTGCATTGTGTGGGTATCTGTTAGAGACGCCACAGACCTCCCTAACAATTTTGCGACTAGACGAAGAGCTTCCTCGAAAACCGTCCAAACCGGGTTGTTGTGGACGGCGAGTGTTCGGATCTGTATCCTATTAATTTGGGGCGCCTCAAGATTCTATTTTGGCTGCAATCTTGTTTTTGCTTCATATAAATGATTTGTTGGAGCTGACGGATAACAGGGTGTTCAGTTTCGCGGATGATAGTACGCCTGTTTCTTCTTCTTCGAGTGATCGGCCGATTAGCGCATCAACGTCACACCGTGTGAGATGTAGACCTGCCTCTCTGAATCAGGATCTGGATAAGGTCATGCAATGGAGAAAGGGCAATCTCGTCGACTTCAATGCAGTGAAGGCACAGTATACAACATTCACAAAGAAAAGTGGATCATCGGCTCCAGAGCTGATGATGAGTGGCCAGGCCCTCGAATCTGGGGTAAGCTTGAAATTGCTCGGCATCACGGCCTGTATGTAAAGTATCGTGGCATAAACACGTGTCGAAAATCCCCAGATCCGCTTCAAAAAAACTGAGCCATCTTCTTAAAGCCAAGAAATATTTTGCCCCCGGCTCAACTTCTTCGCCTGTATAAATCCCAAATTAGACCCGCTCCCGAATATTGCTCTCATGTTTGGAGCTCTGCTCCTAAATACACACTTGACCTACTTGAGAGCATACAGAGACGAGTGATCCGCCTGATTGGGGACATGGCAGTGACATCAGGACTACAGTCGCTATCACATCGAAGGCGATTAGCCGACCTCTGTCTGTTTTACAGATATTACTACGGATACTATTCTTCAGAGATTCGTGGCCGCACCAATTTGCGGTTCATCACCCGATGGCACGAACATCTCCGCATTAGAACTCGTTCCGTTACTGAGCGGGAAAGCTGTTGAATTCCCTCCCCCGGTTGGATGCTTCCGGAACATTACAACTTGCAGCTGTTCAAAAAGAACAGCAAAAGTTATTTGAGGGCATCTCGGGGCGCTGCGTCGGCGCTATAAAAAATAAAAAAAATTTTTTTTTTTTTTAATAACATCCTTTATTGGATATGGATAGTACAATCTTAACAATTTAATTTAATACTAGGTTTAAATTGTACTTAATTTAGTTTAATTAAGTAGAGCGTGTAAGGGTTTACTGGACCAGTGTTCAGCTCCCAACTCAACATATTAATTCATGAGGTTTCGTCCGTTTTAGCCCTCTCAATTCGTGGGTAATATCCAAGAGCTGAATAGCTTCTACGTTTGTATGATTATGTAGGCGTCTTTCGTGTTTGATGGCTTATTCTTGGATAACTTCATAAATCCATTTGATCTCTAGGTCCTCATGAACTTCCTGATTTGTCACAAAACGGCAGGCATTATTCTGGCTTCGTTGAATTATATCTCTATTGGATTGCTTTGTACAGCCCCATAATTGGATTCCATATATCCAGATCGGCTTGATGATAGATTGATAGATCAATCTTTTGCAATAGAGATTGAGTTGAGAGTGATTCCCGATTAATCAATACATCTGTCTACGTTTCAGCTTTATTTGCTCAGCTTTTTGTTTCACATGATGTCTCCAGTTTAGTCTGCTATCTAGATGTATACCGAGATATTTCGCTGAATCTGCTTTGGGAACTGGAATTTCATTGAGATATGTAGAAATATTGTTATCCGATCGTCGCAATGTAAATGTTACGTGAATAGATTACATCTCGTTGAGTTTAATTTTCCAATCAGTGGTCCATTGGCTAATTTCGTTGAGTGCCTGTTGCAATTGTTGTGTAGCTTTTTTTTTTTTTTTGATTTTCGTCAGCTGATATTATAACTGTATCATCTGTAAAGGTGCCTATGAATGTGTTCTTGGTTGTTGGGATGTCCGCTGTGTATAGTAAGTATAGAAAAGGTCCCAGGACACTTCCTTGTGGTACGCCTATTGGATAGAAACTAGAGTGAGCTCCTTCGTGTGTTACTTTGAAGGTTCTATCAGACAAGTATGATTCGAGTAGATGGCAATAGTTTGCTGGAAACAGTTTACTCATTTTATATATAAGACCTTCATGCCATACTCTGACGAATGCTTGGGAGACATCAAGAAAGACAGCTATATAATAATATATATACATAATACTAAAAAAAAAAAACACCAAGTGCATCGCCCTCGAAGCAACTATGCTGAGGAATAGATATAACTTTGCCCAAAAGACGCTTGTTTTCATTAAAAATCCCGGGACTTTTCAGCCTGTATACAAACTCACACAAACTGGTAACGGTAAGGCCATATTAAGTTTGTTAATGAAGGAGTGTTCACACGTCCGGTTAATATGCACGCGGTCGAGCGGACTTAATCTTCAAAGCACTCCTGAAGCATTAGTGTAAACATTCCTCAATATAGAAGAAAATTAAAAGAATACGACAAACGTGGCTGTAATTTCATATTTATATATCTATCCATACCTTAAAAAAAAGGTTTTCTCTCGGCGACAAAAAAAAAAAAAAAACTAAGGCAAACCCATCGTTGTGACATTTGTTAAATCCTACTAGAATCCCACAATTGTAAAGATGATAAAAAAAATTCCTAGCAGTATAAAATACACTTTGTATCAACTAGCAAAGTGGAAAAATAATTTTCCGGCGGTTGTATTAGGTTGAAAAAATGCCAACAGAATTCAATATATTGAAAGGAACAACAGTCCACTATTTTCATAAAATATGCAAAAACCCAAAACAAAGGAAAACAAAAGCACAAGTTACTTGGGGTCGTCATTCACACTTTTTAAAGGGATATTCACTCTTCGACTCCATTAGTCTACAACAAAACGGAAGCAACATGAAAACATACTCACATTACGAAAGATGCCTACATCCATCTACCCACTGATGGTGCGACCTGACAACAATCAGAGTAGTTCGCCGGAAGTCGAATAGCAATCGATACCGAATAATTAACCGAAGTGGTTATCTGTAAAGAGCGAAAACTATTTCGACCACCGCAAATAAGTGTTGTTTATTTATTTAGTTATTTATATTTGATAAAAAAAGGCGGTGTTATAGGGTAAATAAGTGAACTGGCCCATCTCCACAATCCCCGGAGCAATCTTCGCTTCAGAGCCCCCAATTTAAATGACCAAATTCCTCCACCCATCCCTTTTTAATTTACCTCCAACCTCAACAATGAGTGGTACAATTAGTTTCAAAATGTACCTAAAAGATCAATTTTGAAAACAGTCATATGTCTGTATTATTAAAAACTAAAATATTTTCAAACATACAGGGTTCTCAGTGTCGTATCTTCACCCATCTCAAAAACTTGATGAAATCCCTCCATTTGTAGACTTTCCAAATCAAAAATCTTTGAATTGTGAAAACGGAACGCACGACCGACTTCTATTCATCTAAATTTGCGTCAACCTTTCTCAAAAAGAAATCCCATCAAATTAACTCTTTCCAGGCCGTCGTATAAAAGAAAAAAACTGAAAAGTCGCCCGTTTTAAGAAAATAAATTTATGAACTTCGTTCCACAAAAAATTCTCAAGGTCCTGTCGAATTTTGTACGAATAAATGAAACTGAAGTTTTCTTAGATACTGTATCCTTGTCGGCTGTCCAATGTTATTTTAAGAATGAAAATATAAACTGGAAGGAAAAGCAGTCATCGGCAAAGTGCTCAACCGCATTTTAAACGCCAAGGTATTTTAAAATCGATATTCTGATCATTTTTCGTCGAACAGGGTAATCTCGTATATATATCAGAGATTTATTCGAGAAAGAACTCAGCGAATCAAGATACATTTTATCTGGAGCACGTAAAATGCCATCGATACACAAAACGATTCAAAGAGTTGTCATTGGAGGTGAAATAATTATTCCTAGCTAAGTGAGGTGCTGTGTTTTATTATATGAAAAATACGGTTGTCAGAATAAAAAGCGCACATTAAATAAAATGAACCATATTCCCGATTCAACACCTGCACTCTCTCTATAAAGTATTCAATGGAAGAAATGCTATTTCGTGAGGAAGTGTACAGGGGGAAAGCAAGCACTCTCCTCTGCTTTGGGACTGAACAAATATTATTATGTGTTGAGCAGGAAATACAATATATGCCATAATCTTATTCCTTTAAGGCCATTTCTTGCATAGTTATTATGTCAGAGTTATAGCTTGACAGTGCATCGGTTGTTTGCTCTACCATATATCTACTACATGCGATGAAAAGTTCCGGGATTTTTCAATAGGTGGCGCCATGAGAACATCAACATGACTAATTTGGCGAGACTTATTTGTCACTAGCTTATGTATGAAATTTCATGACATTTCGTCCATTCGTTTACAAGCTGCAGTCGTTCGAGTGACGCTACTATCGGCTCCTTAAGAAAAACTACTGAACAATCATCGCAATGGTTGCAGAACTATTATCCCGCATCTCCTACTTCGAGAACAACAGCTTATCGGTGATTTAGTGAATTTAAAATGGGTCGTAGAAGCACCGAAGACGCACCTCGCATTGGAACGCCAAAAGAGGCTACGAATGCGGAAATCGTAAAGCAAGTGCACCGAATCGTTTCTAGTGAACATAAAGCGAAGTTCCGCGAGTTAGCTTAGGCCGTGGGCATCCCAAAAGGACGGACCGGATACATTCTGGGCGATCTTTTGCAGATTAAAAAGCTACCGGGCCGATGGGTGGCGCGTTTGCTGACCGTCGACCAAAACCAGCAGCGCGTTGACGATTCAATGGCCAGGTTGGCGTTGTTGCAGCATAATCGAACGGATTTTTTTCAATGTTTTGCGACGAAGAATGAAACGTGGTAGATTTCCGAGTTCTTTCTGATGAAATTCTGCATTCCCGTAAAAGAATGTTACTCACTTCCTGGCAGTAAGATTAAACCTAGTTTCCACTAAGACCTCCCCTCCAAATATGACTGGATTTTCCATTCGGAAAAAAACGTACACTGTAGGCAGGATGGCGTTATCCCTAAGCAACTCCAACCAACCGTCGAAACCCTTGCTTTCTTTATCTAAACCCGCACATGGAAAAAGCAACAGTACTGTCCATCCCAAATGGACACTCACTTTTCTTTCAAACCGTCTGGAGTACCCCACGCTCCAGTAACAACTCGTCCTATAAAATCCAGAATCCAAATGCACAACCTCATTCACTTTAAGTAATCTTCCCTTGGTTTTGAACCCCCGGCTGATTAAGTGGATCTCATCCTATCTCATTCTTGATATTTTACGTTTTATTAGAGGTCACATTACTATTTTTGACCACGTCCTTTAACATGTCGTATAGTACATATAATATAGGCTTATGTAGGTCATGTCTGGCCAGTTTGTAATATAACCCTTCGATCCAGACGGTATCACAAGCTTTTTCCAACTCGATCAGACAGGCACCTGTGCATTGGCTCTTACATTTATTCCATTGCATGCCAGAAACCAGCTTAGCTGCAGCATGTGTGGTTTCAGGACCCGCCTTAAAGCCAAAGTGGTTATTTGTAATAATGTTGTTGTCGTCTACCCATTTTAGCAGAGCTTTGATAATAGTCTTTTCAAATACTTTACTGATGCTTGGAAGTAAACTTATCGAACGCATATTCATTGGGTTTGTACAGTTTTTGCCCTTTTGTGGGATGGGCTGAACGATCGCCGTTTTCCAACGCGTGAGATAATATTCATTATTCAAAGCGTTGTTAAACAGGATCGTGTACATATATTACCATAGGGGGCAGGTTCCTGAGTACGATGTTAGGAACTCCATCTATTCCCACTGACTTTTTGCTTCTTAATGAGTCGAAGATACTCTGGATTCCTTCCTTCGTAATTAAAAGGCTATTAGCCCTACCATTGGCATTAATGTCAATTGACAGATTATCGTCACTGAATTCGGTAAAACCGGGATTCTCTGATTGCCAAAGTGAAATTTCATTTCGGTGGTGTATGTGATTCAGTAGAAGACGTGAATTCGACGAATGTTTTCATTCACCTTTTACATTTCCTGAAAGACAGCTCCCACAACGTTCAGCCTTTTCAAAGGACCTTCGACCACGAAGAGCTCACTATTGAGGATCGTGTTCTCTGTATCTATGCCAATGTTGATTAGCAGCTGCTTGTTTATATCAATATGTGGAATTTGGAGACACTGGATCTCGTTTTGATTATTTCTCCTGAATATTTTATTTATTTGTGGGAACATATTCGGGTTATTAGTTTTTATAGCTCAAATTCTGTTGTTCCAATACAAATTTGTTGTTAATCTATAGTTAGCTCTAAGTAATCGTTGGAGGTTTTTAATCGGGACTCGTCATTCTCTCCATTGGCAGATTAAAGTCAATCGAACGAAGTTCTCTTGTTAATGACCTGGTGAACCGTGGCCATCGCATTGGCCCGAAGTTGTAGGGTTGCGGCATCACGAATTCTTCCAGATCTGCGAGATCGCTCGGAAGCTCTATTACTACCGTGAATGCACAGTGGTCAATGTAGTAGTCAATTGTCCGTAAACAGTTTCTGTTTCGTCTGTTGGTGTTAAGTAGTCTCAGTCGTGAGTCAATAAGTAAGATATCTAAGAACGATCTACCTCGAAGGAACGATGGATATTCCGTAGCTAGCGGGTCAGTTAAATATTCGTTGCTGAAGGGGTAAGCGTACGATACAGGCTTCCAGCACCCGGAACCTTCGCTCTTCTCCACTATACATTACTTTATGATGGATTCCTTTACTAATAAAGATTGCGACTTTAATTTTGTCGTGGTCTGCCAGCGCATAGTTTTCAATGGCATGACTGTTACCTGTCAGTGTTTTAACTACAAAATTATTTCCTATAGCTAGCTTATAGAGAATTACCAATTCTGTTGACTTGGTATTGTCTTTATTTTTCTGTTGTTGTTGTTGATGTTCCGCTGCTGTTTTGCTAGCTGTTCCTATGGGTGATTTGGTGTTAGTGGTTGCTTTTGCTGTTGATGTTGATGTTGATATTGGTACTGTTGCTGTTGGCCGACTTCTGGCTTCGGCTTTTGTTGTTGTTGGGTGGTTTTTTCCTGCTTAAGCTCTCTTCTAGTCGGGCTCTTGCCAGCGCAAGTTTGGCTTCCAATTCACTTATCTCTTCTTCTTCATCCGGAGACTCTGAGTATGCAAGGGAAGCAAATAAATTGTTTGGGCCATACCTGTTAAAGTTGGGGGGGGGGGGGGGGGGGGAGCTCGCTGTCCTTCTCCATTTGCTGTTCTCTTTTCTCCATTGTTAATTTCGCGGTTTTACTCCGGTTGTACAATGGAATTTTTCGAAGCACCTTTTCCTTTGGTTTTGTTGTTGCGTGATTTTCTTCTACTGTGTTCAAGCTGGTACTCTTCGGCTTGTTTTCATTTAAAAAAAAAGAACAATGGGGACCTGCTACACGAACCACGAGGCAACTCGTTCTCTCCGAACTCGCCTATCGCCGACTAAGAGTCAGTCACCTTACACTAGCGCTAGATGATGATTTAAAAACTGATTGCTTAACGAGCAATATATTGTTAGTTATTATTTTCACATTTCCAACCGAGGTGATATATTTTTCTTCTTTTAGTTGCGAATTATATTATTTTTCGCGCTTCACTGCATTGTTAATTCCTTTATTATATGTTTTCTTTTGTTTGTTTGATTTTAAGTTCTTTTGTTTTGACTGTCTTGTTTTTGGCTTTTTTTTTATTATGGTCTATTTACTCAGTGCCGTACTTCACAACAATTATTTAGTACCTTCAATTTGTATACTGTTCGTTTTTAAATTCCAATAACTGTTGACTTTTTTATTTATTTAATTTTATATGTTAAACTCCACGAGTTACAACATTGTAAACTTTGCGTAGATTCGATTTGGAAGATGATCAACACACCATAACGTAGAAATCGCAATTGATTTTTATATTGAATTAAAATCTTTTTTTCACAGTGTGAAACACATCGTCCGTGTAAATGTGATGTTCATAATTGAAAAACTCGACACTATCCTCAAAGAAGAATGCTACCGATGTCATTCACGTCCAACGATCGACTGTTCTATCGAAATCATAAGTGCATGAATAGTGCACAGCATTCAAAAATTGTCGTCCAAACATTAATACTTTGCCTGGCGTGAACACTCCAAGAACGACTGTGACTGAGGAATCTATCTATAAAGTGACGAAATTGGTGCTTGAAAATCATAGTTATAATTTGAGAAAGCTAGCACACTACCTAAACATTTTACACGATTCAGTTCGTGAGATTTTGGTAGATATTTTGGAGATGAGACGCGTCGCAGCAAGGCTTGTTCCAAAAGGACTGCATTTTTTGCAAAAATAGCATCCAAAAGGGGTTGCTGAAGAGATGCTTTATCGAGTCGCCAGTAAACCTACATTCATACAACGCATCAAAACTGATGGGTCTACGAGTATGATATGGAAACAAATCAACAATCATCCGAATGGCGTCACCAAAACGAGTCGAAACCGAAATGACCACGACAAAGTCGATCAAAAATTAAAGTCTTGCTCACGGTTTTCCCCGATTATTGTGGTGTGGTGCACTATGAATTCCTTTCGCAAGGTCAAACAGTTAATACAGAATACTATTTAGGCGTTATGGAGCGTTTTCCAGAGAATGTTCGTCAAAAGAGCCGGATTTGTGTAAAGAAAAATCTTGGGTTTTGCACGGTCTACTTCTGTAACCAAGTTTTCGACCAATATTTCAAGAAATGTGATCGAACAAGCACCGTATTCACCAGATATAGTCCCCGGTGATTTTTCCTGTTCCCGAAACTTTAACTCCCTCTTCGAGGAACATGCTTCGAGTCGATTTAAGCCACAAGAAGGAGCTATAATCGATCCCACCCGTGGCGTGTAAAATGTGTATGGATGATTGGATTATTCATTGGCATAAGTGTATTGCCTCGGTAGCGTTTTACGACAGATAGTAAATAACATAGTGATTCGAACCGGTGCCATGATGGTTAGTCACTAAAAGATAGAACCAATGCCCAACACATCAGACCGCTGCCGCGTTTATTGGAATCCGATCGTTATTCGCATTCGCGTGACGTGGAATTGCTATGGTATACGACTCTGATGCTTTTTTCTTATTCGAATTTCCTTCGATGCTCTTGTGGCGGTTCCGCCAAACCCCACGGTTCGCTTTTCTAAAATACCCCCACCCCTACAACCCAGTCTGCATAAGCGTTCGCTAATGCAACCGCGTTAACATCTTAAATGCTTCACGCATTAAATAGATCGATCTATAACCTAAAAGTACCTGTAAGAGAATTCTTACCTGCATTCCTTTATTTGAATTCAAAAATTCCTCTTAAGAATTCTGTTCCAAACAGCATGTCCCTGGAAAAGAAAACTTATCGGTTCACATATCATCTAACCATCCCAGCCAGGGATAATTATCATTGCGTCGCATATTCCCAGCCTCATTCATGTGTACAACAAATCCCCTTTCATACACGTATAAACATGTGAATCACCCATACTGCTTGTATTGCGAAGGCAGAGTGCGTGAGATTCGAGACCGCACGAACGATTTTGGAGAGACATATGAGACGGACAGTAACTCCGGGTGGAGGAAGAGAATACATGCTTAGTTCAAAACAGGCTGGCGCCCTACACCCAAGGGACCAAAGCAAATATACGCATCTCGCGTCTTAAACCAATTAGCACCATGTGCATGGGCATTGCGGCTATCGTTACAGCTGCAATGCATAGCTTAGACAATGATCTACCCGATCCCCTTGTCTTCTAATATTTCGAGATCTGCTTTTCATCAGCGGTGGCAAGAGCAAACAGAAAACCAATTATCATCCAAGGAGATTCGGTTTGTTTGCTTTACCGAATTGGCATCCCATGAATGCACTCCATGCCCTTTTCTTTGTTTAGATTCTTTCCCATTGCTTTGATCCATAAAATAACCAGTGTACACACACACAAGTGTACTGTTGCGATCTTCTGTATGCGATCTGTTGGTTACCCCAAAGAGAGACTTTACGTCCCTCTCGGAACAGGAAATGCACCCTTAATTTAAGAGAACCAAGTTCACTGGCTGAATTTCTTTTAACAACAGGCATTAACGAATAGGGGTCAGTTTCCTTTCATGCTATAAGTGTTCTGTCGAGTTGTTCCAAAAAAAATGTAATAATCGAAACAGTGTATATCATAGTCGTCACACATATATATCAAATAAGAGATCATCCGCTCCATAGACAAACATACTGTTTTATTTTTTTACTCAGGCGACTGTGTTTTAATCTCATCTGGTGCGAACAGTTTACTTGATGACAGTTTTTGGTGCCATGGCGATATAGCTGTCAGCGGAACTTCGTCTTCGTGCTGTGCATTCCTTAGTGCAATAAATTCGGTTTGGCGGAACTTTCGTGATTTGTGGGGACGAGGTTTAACTCTCGTCCATGCTGCCGTCGCCCCCCACACTCTTCACTATGTGTGTATATGTTAGAAACGCCACAGACCTCCTACTTTGAAGGCAACAAAATCAATGTTGATGACTAATTCAAATCTGTTGTTTTATTGAGCAATTCCGGGTAGACATTTGACACCCTAGTATGTGCATACATTCCCGATATATATATATATATATATATATATATATATATATATATATATATATATATATATATGTATATTAAATATATAATACTTAGGATATATTTCGTCAAATATTTACCCGGAATTTCTCAATACATATATATAAATATATTTTTTTTAATTTTTTTTTTAAGTAAAAATATGATCCGCATTTCTTTTTCTTCACAAATAATTCCCCTAATGCAAGTCTGTTACATTATTAGGGCACAGGAAAAGTGTTACAAGTCCGCCATTCCGATTCTTCAAAATAAATTGGTGGACAAGTTATTAAAATAAAACAGGTGCCCAGTAAATGAAACCCTCTCATTCCTAAGCAATAATAAAATTCGCATTCCTCAACGGAGAAATACTACGCGTAAAGTAAATCACCTACAGAAATAATACTGGTGTCCGGGATTTTCGCTAAATATGTATACGAAGAACGAAATCTGAAGATCACTAGAGTCAATACATAAGTATAAAATGGAACCAGAACTTTTAACATCTACGGAACTGGTTCCTAATATCATCGTGTGTTGGTCGATTAATTTTAATGGCTCATAGTATGTTGAAATTTTTAAAAGTAGATAAATTATAAATATAGTTAGTTATAAACGCAGAATTATTTTTCTATATATTAGGAATCAGAGGATAAAACGAAATCGAACAGAAGAATACAATCAAATATGAAGGGGACCGAGATGTGAGGGGAACGGTTATCTTATGGATGAAGACGATACTAAGTCAAATCTAAGAAAAAACAACCTGAAAAATTTGGGAAGAAAACCAAATCAAAAAAAGCAGAAGAGCAGTACAAAGTTGGTAAGAAAAAAACACATGCGCAAGGCCATATTCGCTACTATATATGACGGAATCAAAGAAGAATAGATAAGTTGGAAATTCGATAAAAAAGGAACTGATACGAAAGCAGAGAAACGTAAAATTTAGCGACCTGAGCTATTGTATTTGCCTTGAGCAGAAAAAACAGAATAAACGAGTAAAAGCAGCAACGGGAAAGTTACATCTTAAGGGTAAAGGCAAAATTCTAACGAAAAAACGCATTAAAGAATAGGGTACATTGAAACACTCAAAGGTGCCATTCCCGGCCCAATTTCGAGGTATCACTTGCGGCCATCATCGACTAATTTTTTTTTTTTTTTTTTTTTGAAAATATGAATCAATATCTGACCTTATGCCAAGGAATGCGTTCTTATAATCAACCATATAATAGCCACTTCGAAACACTTAGCCTCGCAGAAGAGCGCTGCAGTAAAATCAACTACCATCGGTAAAAGATGCAATCCTCTTGTGAAGTAAAAAGCTTCTGAATGTCTCGTACAAATCATCACACCAAAACCAATATTTTAAAAACCCTCTATGTTTTCCACTATGTTAATATATAGACTAAAATATATATTTTTTGTCCGAATTAAAATATCATCAGTTCCACCGACTGGCGCATTTATATTCAGTACTACTTTTCCGAATCGTCTCCGTTGTCCAATATTTGTCGATGATAATTTTTTCTTAAATTATAAATCTAATGAATTCCTCTAATATTGCTGATTTGTTTTTTTTTACATCTCTACTTTAATCACCTCAGCTGACTCTTTCGCAAAACTCATGGAAAAAGTGAAACTTTTTCACAATTCCAAGATGAATTATAGATTCGAGCTTACATAGTACGTAAAGTAAATCTACGTGCAAACATACTTACGTTCTATATTGCCCCCTCTCCGACCATCTCCAGTCTTTCAAACTATCAGTGCTACTGGTAAGCCTTTCTCTACCCTTTTTTATTCTCTCACACGGCATATCCCATTTTGGTATCAAGTTCACGCAGACATAAGTCATGCCATTTCAAAAACAAAGATTGTCAAAAAACGCTGTCTTGGCTGCTGGAGCGGTGTTATCGTTTAAGATTTTACGCGAACCTACAATAAAAAGATGGTTAGGGAAACTTACCAAATATAAATCACGAAAGCGAAACTAGTTGCTGTACTGTAAGCGGCAGCAATTTCACAGAAAACAAGTATTGAAACGAATGCTAAGGAAGATACGCGTAATGAAATGTCAGCAGTTTTTCCTAAAATAATAACTTTCCAGCAGAGAGACATTTGAAGCCATCTGCCTTCAAGGGCTCAACATCGGTTAAACCCCACAGCTTATACTTCCACAACTTGGCCACGATTACAACCAGTTAATATAGAAGGAAAGTGGAGCAGTATGCAATAGGAAATTGCTATTTATGGGAAATTAATCTGGTAACTACATGAAGGACTGCGAGTAATGACCTAAATCGATGTCTTGTCTCGGAGATGGAATTTATTAAGCTAATTTAATTACTAATGATTTATTACTGAAACCAAGTCTTGCTTATTCAAGTGACATTCGCTTAAATGTGTAATAGGGATCCTGCTCTATTTTGAATAAATATGATTTGTATTGCACACACGTTGTTTTTTAAAATACACGTCTTTACCCTAGTATTAGAAAAATATATTACAGCATCTCCAGAAGACATTATTATGTCTTCTGGAATGGAAAACGGACAGCGTTAACCTCGGTTAGTGTCGTTTAGCATTGAGCCTCAAGAATGTTAAGGTACCCTCCTAACATAGCTTTAAATTCTCATTACAGATACGCTAAGGATACAGTGTAGATATCATTATCCGAAAAACTGAGACGTATTGCCCAGACCGCGATGACGCTCAGCTAATGTCCTCCAACCATTCAGTAGGAAGTGTTTCTTTTAACCCGAAGAGTTATGGAAATTTACTTCAGCACACGAGAGAATTACATTTTCCGCCAGCGATGTAAGCAATTTGTAAAATAGCACAAAATATGAGACCGTTTTCCGAGATTGTTCCTTAATAACTAAATCCATGCCATTGTCGTAAATGTAGCTTCAATAACAGTGTCTCTGGTAAAACACCGAAGCGGATTGTTATGAGGTGAATCAAATTTATTATCACCACCATTATAAACTCCGTTCAGAAATCCTCTTTGTTTTTGTTTTTTCCAAAATACGTAAAATTTTGATGACTACTTACAATTTAACGTCTGTCATTCAGCATTCTAAAATGACGGCAATTTCATTATATAGGGGAGACAAATGATAAACTGTTTCACTTTTTATCGAAGGTACATAGGAGGAGTTGCTACCTACTGAATGGAACACTGCGGCCAAATCACCAACGTGTAAGATTCAACTTGTGCACAACATATATTTACGTGCAGTAAATATAAAAATACAACACATGAATTTGCTTCTTAAAATGTTAATAAATTCGAAACAATAAAAATAACCGAATGTCATTACAGCTTAAGAAGAGCCAAAATCTTCTGAAATTAAATCCATATTTCGCAACCTGACAAACTGTTATATAGGCTTATTTTTCAATGGCTATGAAAAGCATCGGCCAAGACAACGAGAAGGCATGTGCGTTTCTTTCTTATAAAATTGTTATCTGAGATTTCGTTATTGCAATCTATCATGTATAATGAGTTACATTTTTCCAACTTTGGAATCGAAAATTGAGACGCTCATGGGTGTAATCCTTCAAACATAACTTATCTCTAATTAATAATTATCTTGAACACACTCGTGCTTCACGAGTGACACGAAATTCGTTACGACTGCTTTCTAAAGAGATTCTGTTGGCCAACTACGAGACCCTAACAGATGAAATAATTGCTTTCGTTCATCTGTCATAAGCCAAGCCTTATGGCGTTCGAATGTAATGTAAAGTAATGAAGAACATGGTTCACATTTACACTAGGAAAACCAGAAGAAGTGTAACCGGAGCATTACGAATCACACTTCGGCCACATGTGCACGAGGATATAATTCTCTCTAGTTACGCTGTAAATCGCTACATTAATATGGTATATGGCTCTGATTATTTATTTTACGTTTTCTATTCTCATATATTCTGTATATTTCAGTACGATTTATACATTTGTGTATGCGTTCTGTTGAAAAAACCACAACCTCATCACGGTCTGCAACGGACACTACCGGCCGAAAAACGGAGAAAGGGGGATATACGCGTCGGCACGTGGAATGTTCGAACGTTAAATAAAACAGGCGCGATACAGACGGTCGTAGAAAAAGCAAAACAATATAAAATGGACATCGTCGCGCTTCAGGAAGTCCGACTCCCACATCAAGTAATCGAAACCAACAGATTTACACTGGTATGTGAAAGTACCGATACACATAACCTCGGAACCGGCTTCATCATAAGCAAGAAGATTACGCCCCATGTAAAAGATGTGCAATTTATTAATGACTGAATGTCGGTGCTAAAAATACAGGGTCCATGGTACAATTATGTACTTATAAACGTACACGCCCCAACAGAATCCCCCGACGATGAACCAAAGGACACATTCTACGAGACTCTAGAGGAAGTATTTGATGGGATCTCATCATTCGATGTTAAAATCCTCCTCGGAAAGTGTAAGCAAATAGACCACTTCCTCATCTCATAGACAAAAGACACCACTCGAATATCTGCGACGTAAGTTCATATAGAGGAGCAGATCGCGACTGCGGTCATCTTCTAGTGATGTGCCAAATTAGGAGTCGGTTCGCACCAAACCCGCATGGACAGCCACGGGAAGCGAGCAAAAAGTACGACCATGATAAACTAAAAGACCTGCACAAAAGGGCTGAATATCAAGACGAAATAACGAAGAGTTTTAGCATCCTAGGAGATGGGAATAGTGAGGAAGAGGAAACCAAAAATGTGGACACTAATTAAGCAGTCTCGAGCGACGAGCAAAAAGTTCGACAATGATAAACTAAAAGACCTGCACAAAAGAGCTGAATATCAAGACGAACTAACGAATAGGTTTAGCATCCTAAAGATTGGGAGCAGTGGGGAAGAGAAAGCCAACAGTGTGGACACTAAATGGACAACGATCAGAGACACAATCAAACAAACAGCCCAAAAGGTATTAGGATTTAGGAAAACAATTAAGGAAAAGGGCTGAATATCAAGACGAACTAACGAATAGGTTTAGCATTCTAGAGAATGGGAGCAGTGAGGAAGAGGAAGCTAATAGTGTGGACACGAAATGGACATCAATCAGAGACACAATCAAACATACAGCCCAAAAGGTATTAGGATTTCATATAACTATTAAGTCCAAACCTTGGTTTGACGATGAGTGCATGGCGAGATCGAAGAACGTAAACACCTCGGAGTAATCGCCTTAGAAAGATATGATGAAGTCAACGTAGAAAGATACGCGACTATTCGGAAAGAGACAATGAGACGTTTCAAATACACACAAAAAAAACACGAATAGGAGAAGACTAGGATCGAAAATATCCTAGAAAATGCCAGCGCAAAGAACATCAGAGGTGTGTATGCCGGCATAAATTCAATTAGAAGTCACTACCGAGAGAGAGTCAAAGTAACTCGAGACGCGAACAGCGGTCTGGTTACAGAAACAAACAATATCGTGACAAAATGGAAGCAGTACTGTGAAAACCTGCTCAATATGCGCACCCATCAACCACAAATAAATGCTCCAGACGTACATACAGCCGAACCACAGATCACAGAGCCCTTTTTATATAGGAGAAGACTAGGATCGAAAAAATCCTAGAAAATGCCAGCGCAAAGAACATCAGAAGTATGTATGCCGGCATAAATTCAATTAGAAGTGACTACCGAGGGAGAGTCAAAGTAACTCGAGACGCGAACAGCTGTCTGGTTACAGAAACAAACAATATCGTAACAAAATGGAAGGAGTACTGTGAAAACCTGCTCAATATGCGCACCCATCAACCACAAATAAATGCTCCAGACGTACATACAGCCGAGCCTCAGATCACAGAGCCCTTTTTTATATAGGAGAAGACTCGGATCGAAAAAATCCTAGAAAATGCCAGCGCAAAGAACATCAGAAGTATGTATGCCGGCATAAATTCAATGAGAAGTGACTACCGAGGGAGAGTCAAAGTAACTCGAGACGCGAACAGCTGTCTGGTTACAGAAACAAACTATATCGTAACAATATGGAAGCAGTACTGTGAAAACCTGCTCAATATGCGCACCCATGAACCACAAATAAACGCTCCACACGTACATACAGCCAAGCCTCAGATCACAGAGCCTTTTTTCAACGAAGTTGTAGACGCAATAAATCGATTGAAAAACAACAAGGCTCCCGGAGTCGACTGACAGAGCTTATGAGGCCTGGAGGAGAAGCAACCGCTCGAGAAGCAACCCCATATTCAAAAAAGGCGACAGATCTGACTACGAAAACTACAGGGGAATATCATTGCTATGAACCACATACAAAATACTAACAAATGTCATACTGGCGAGAATCACACCGAACGCAGAAGAAATACTGTGAGACTACCAGTGCGGATACCGCAGGAACCGGTCACCGAGCAACCAAATGTTTACAGTAAGACAATTGCTGGAAAAGAAGTGAGAATACGGAGAGATGGTTCACCAACTGTTCGTTGACTTCAAAAAACCCTACGACTCAGTCGCAAGGTAAAAACTTTACCATATTATAGTTGGGCCCTCATCAAATCTTCATGAACGAAGATAGAGGCCGAGTTATAATAGAAAAACACCTCTCAGAACAATTTGATATCCGCGATGGACTAAACCAGGGGGATGGCCTCTCACCATGTGTTTTTAACCTTGTCCTCGAGTATGTCATCAGAAAAGGACAAGACGACAACATGGCCGCATCATCCCTGAAAGGGGTCGTACAAGTGCTCGCATATGCCAATGATATCGCCATTTTGGGCGATAATCTAGAAACTGTAAGTAAAAACTGTGAAATCATCATACAAACGGCTGAAGAGGTGGGCCTAGAAATAAATGAAGACAAAACAAAATACATGATTACGGCGAGAGCAGGTGGACCTCAGAGAACACATAAACATCAGGGGCAAGATATTTGAAAATGTCAAAGAATTAAAATATCTGGGAACAATACTGACGACCGGTAACGAAATGTCGAAGGAAATTAACAAAAGACTACACTCCGGCAACGCTAGTTGGCATGCAGTCAGTAAACTGCTGAAATCCAAACTATTACGAGGGTTGCCTCTTATGTTTCGGGATTTGGCAACCCTAGTGTTGCAATCCGGCAATTGACAGCTCTGTCGTAAAGTTGGACATTTTTGAGGTTGTACGCACTCAGAACGTTTTGACATACGAGCGCTATTTGTGTTGTTTACAGTAACTTAAAAGATTCATCTCGGCCCAAAAATGGAATTAAATCGTCAACATTTTCGTGCGATTATTTTTTACAACTTTCGGCGTGGATTAACTCAGCAACAGTGCATGGATGAACTTAATTCAATTTTTGGCGATGAAGCTCCATCAAGGACCAGTGTTTATCGATGGTACGGTGAATTCAATCGTGGTCGTAGTTCACTCAAAGATGAATTTCGTGAAGGTCGTCCAGAATCAGTTGTTGTTCCGAAAACCATTGATGCTGTGCGCGAACTGATATTGGAAGATCGTCATGTGACCTATCGTGAGATTGAGACAACCTTAGGCGTTAGTGGGACCAGCATACATTCAATATTGCATAAACATTTGACTGTCAAAAAATGTGTTCGCGTTGGATCCCACACAATTTGTCAATCGCCCAAAAAAAGGCTCGTGTCAATTGGTCGAAAGAAATGCTCAAAAAATACGGTCGCGGTGCTTCGAAACACGTCTATGACATCGTGACAGGTGATGAATCGTGGATTTACGCGTATGAGCCCGAAAGTAAACAGCTGTCGACTGTCTGGGTGTTTCAAGATGAGCCAAATCCAACAAAAGTGCATGTGTTGGTGATGTTGTATTCCAGAATACTACCCTTATTAAATTTAACACTGAATCTCCTACACATCCTTAAAAACTTCACTTAACATATATTACATTCTCACTTAATACATACCATTCAAAAACATTCACAATATTACCAGTTACAGCACACTTAATAACCTGCACCTTTTTATTTATTCAAAACATAGCAACTTGGATTTTCGTCCAAATTGATTCATGTGAAAAGTCAGACAAGAAAAAATAGAAATAGAAAAAAGTTCAGTTCATAAAGTTCGTTCGGATTAAGTTGAACGTTTTAAACAAATCTTAGAAATGTATAAGAAATCAATATACATATATATAAAGTATACTTCGTCTTGACCTGTGAAAATAAATGGGTTTTCCAGTTAGTAAATTTCTGGTTGCAACCATCGAAAAAACATACGTATGAAAACGAAACAGAGAGAAAAGGAATAAAAATAAAAGGTCCCCGCTCTTCCCTCATTCCGAGGAAGCACGGCGACGGACGTCAACAGTGATACCTCAATCAGAGTGGCAAAAGTGCTTCGACAATTGGTTCAAACGCATGCAAAAGTGTAAAGATCTTCATGGGGAATATTTTGAAAAACAATAAATTGATTTTCGATGATCAATATTTGTTTTTGTTCTCTAATCCCGAAATATAAAAGGCAACCCTCGTATCACGTAATGTAAAGGTCCGTGTCTATAGAACCATAATCATGCCGATTGTTCTATACGGATGCGAAACATGGGCTCTCACAAAACGGGAAGTATACAAATTCCGCGTATTCGAGAATAAAGTTCTAAGGGGTATCTTTGGTGGTAAATATGACCAAGGAGCAGGACAGTGGAGGAAAGTCCACAACCACGAATTGGAAGAGCTATAACGCAAACCTACAATAGTGAGAGTAATCAGGTCGCGAAGGTTAAAATGGTGTGTAGAATTCTTGACGGTAGACCAACGGGAAAGAGAGCGGTAGGACGGCCGCGACGGAGTTGGGAGGACAGTATAAGGTTTGACCTTGAGAAGATCGGATCGAATGACCAAGCGTGGAAGGAGAGTGTACAGGAAAGGGAACGATGGTGCCGCCGAGTCCGTAAGTTTCTGCCATTTCGCAAAAGATGGTCCCACGGGAAAATTATGTAGAAATTGTCAGATGTCAAACGTAATAATGTGAGTTTGAACACGTGATAACAACATAACCTCAAAATATTAATGACTTTGTATCTGCTTTACATACACTTTTTCGTGCAAAAATGCCTAGTTGTGTGCCACATAAAGGTCATTTGCGGGTACTTTCGATTTACACTTTTAATTTGAAAAAATTTGCCGCTGATGCGCATCGATTGCTTGTAGAAGCATATGGTTAGGCTACTTTGAGTGAGAGAAGATGAATAGTTTCAAAAGTTTAAAAACGGTGAGTGTGACGTGGAAGACAAAGAACGAAATGGAAGTCCGAAAGTGTACGAAGACACGAAATTGAAAGCAATTTTCATCCCATCTTGCACGTAACCCAACAAGCAATTTCACATCGTTTAAAATCGTTAGAGATGATTCAAAAACAAGGAAATTGGGTTCCATACGAACTGAAGCCGAGAGACGTTGAATGCCGACTTATGCCGAATAAGTAAAATGCTGCTTGCCAGGCAAAAAAAAAAAGTTTTTTGCACCGTATAGTCACTGGGGATGAAAAGTGGATCCACTACGATAACCCAAAAAGAGGAAATCATGGGGACCACTTGGCCATGCTTCAACATCGACAGCAAAACCGAATATTCATGGGAAAAAACTCATGCTGTGTATTTGGTGGCATCAGATTGGTGTCGTGTATCATGAATTACTGAAACCGAGGGAAATCATCACTGGAGTTCTCTACCGAACACAGTTAATGAAATTGAGCCGAGCACTCAAGGAAACACGCCTCCATGACCACTCCAGGCGTGACAAAATTATTCTTCTCCATGATAATGCTCGTCCGCATGTTGCGGTTTCGGTGAAAAACTATCTGGAAACACTTCATTGGGAACTCCTATCCCACACGCCATATTCACCAGACCTTGCCCCTTCCGATTATCACTTATTTCTCATGCCTAAATCTTTATTTAATATCTGACAAACGCGTTCTTTGAACATTTTCATAGCCACTGCTATCCCTCTCACTTTAATTCGGCGGTCGTCTAGCACAATTTGGTGTACTTTAGCGTTGTTATCGTCAGTTGTTTCAGTTTTTGGACGTCCCGAACTTCATCGTCTCCCATGCTCTCACGGACACGTTTCACTTGCTTTTATTGACGAGTGCTGCTATCTTCACGTTGATACATATATACCACATTTTAAGAAGAAATGTCGTGTATCTTTGTTAGGCCGGACATTTTTAGCCCACCCTCGTATCTATATATAAGAGGACTTCCTCTGTTACATCTCTTAATTTTTTAATTTTTTTTTGTCCAAACACAACAATTTTAAAACCAAACGAAACATCATTAAATATTAAAATAAGTGGAGGGAAACTATACTACAAGGAAAAACTTGATACTGAAGTTGTCTATCCTGTTTAGCCCTGATTTGTCATATAGCATTTTATTGGGGCAGAATTTCGTATGTTGCGACTCTTAGATTCTGTACATTCCGAGGCAAGACCACAAACACTGCCTCTCGAACACCCGAAACGTCTCCATGTAGAATGGGGACCAATACTGGTCGGATGAATGCCCAGTAGACATTTTTTTGACTTTGGCGTCTAGAAGACTGCTACGGAAAAGACTTCTTGTCCTAGCATATTCGGTAAGAGCTGCTATTATGTGCTTATCAAAGTAAAGGTACTGATTAAGCCAGATACCAAGTTATGTAACTACAGTTTTTACTTGTAGGGGAAGATTATTACTTCCTACAATGGAAAATTGTTTCCTATACTGTTTTGTATCCCTCTATGCCCTGGACAAGGGCGTTCTGAAAAGGCTAGTTTCTGTTTCTGAAAATTAATCTTTAATTTCCAGTCGTCGCAAAAACGTTTGATTCTATTAACGTCATTTGCAGAACTATGTTGATGACATCAACTTTATCAGATCCACACACCAAAATGTCGTCGGCGTATGGGATTGCATGGTTGAAAGAACCTACTAGATCTTAGTGTACATGTTAAACAAAATGGGAGAATGCCCTGTGGGGCTTTTCAGGGCCCGAAGAGCCATACATCATTCGATCCCCACTATTCCAGGCGAACCGATTCACCTCTAAGTCGAATTTCAGGAAGGTTGCGTAACCTTGCTACAGCATTTACCGCCAGCCAAATCGCTGGAATTAATACAGTTACCCAATCGGATAACTGTTATGAATATCCGTTAGGCAGCTTACCTATTCTGTGGGGGGTTTTCCTTCCAAACCCCTTTTTCTCCATCACGATCCCTGAAAAACATCAAGTCCACGGCAAAGCTCATCACTTAGCCGTGGCA